>CM038671.1:64899341-67299341 GCA_021605145.1 Aegilops bicornis
ACACGCTTTTCAACTACCAGTAGGCCAGTCCACGGCGCCCCAGTCTGACTCCATTGCTCTTTCTCTTATCCTTGGTCCCTTAGATGGTTCTCGAACCAAATGCAGCCAAAGCCAAGTTTCAAGAGAATATTCATTGACAGATAAAAAAAAGGAAAACTCTAATATAATAGAAAATGAAATGAAACGGTCGACCCAGACATAGAAGGTCGACCCCTATCGACCTTGCCAGCCTTCCCATCTACCAAGTATCTAGGGTAATTCTGCTCCAGTGGCCGTTCCCCTTATTACAGAAGCACTTAGTCTCGGGTTTGGGTTCAACCTTGGGTTTCTTCATTAGAGCAGCAGCTGATTTGCTGTTTCATGAAGTATCCCTTCTTGCCCTTGCCCTTCTTGAAACTAGTGGTTTCACCATCGACCAACAATTGATGCTCCTTGTTGATTCCTACTTTCGCGGTGTCAAACATCGCGAATATCTCAAGGATCATCATATCTATCCCTGATTTGTTATAGTTCATCACGAAGCTCTAGCAGCTTGGTGGCAATGAGTTTGGAGAAACATCACTATCTCTGGAAGATCAACTCCCACTCGATTCAAGTGATTGTTCCACTCAGACAATCTGAGCACAAGCTCAACGATTGAGCTTTTCTCCCTTAGTTTGTAGGCTAAGAAAATTGTCGGAGGTCTTATACCTCTTGACGTGGGCACGAGCCTGAAATCCCAATTTCAGCCCTCGAAACATCTCATATGTTCCGCGACGTTTCAAAAAACGTCTTTGGTGCCTCAACTCTAAACCGTTTAACTGAACTATCACGTAGTTATCAAAACGTGTATGTCCGATGTTCGTAACATCCACGCACGACGTTTGGGGTTCAAAGCACACCGAGCGGTGCATTAAGGACATAAGCTTTCTTACTGTCTGCATAATCGCCATCACAACTTTCAACTATATTTTCTCTAGGAACATATCTAAAACAGTAGAACTATAGCGCGAGCTATGACATAATTTGCAAAGGGATTTTGACTATGTTCAGGATAATTAAGTTCATCTAATGAACTCCCACTCAGATAGACATCCCTCTAGTCATCTAAGTGATTACATGATCCGAGTCAACTAGGCCGTGTCCGATCATCACGTGAGACGGACTAGTCATCATCGGTGAACATCTTCATGTTGATCGTATCCTCCATACGACTCATGCTCGACCTTTCGGTCTCTTGTGTTCCGAGGCCATGTCTGTACATGCTAGGCTCGTCAAGTTAACCTAAGTGTTTCGCGTGTGTAAATATGGCTTACACCCGTTGTATGTGAACGTAAGAATCTATCACACCCGATCATCACGTGGTGCTACGAAACGACGAACTTTCGCAACGGTCCACAGTTAGGGGGAACACTTTTTTGAAATTTTAATGAGGGATCATCTTATTTACTACTGTCGTTCTAAGCAAATAAGATGTATAAACATGATAAACATCACATGCAATCAAATAGTGACATGATATGGCCAATATCATTTTGCTCCTTTTGATCTCCATCTTCGGGCTCCATGATCATCATCGTCACCGCATGACACCATGATCTCCATCATCATGATCTCCATCATCGTGTCTCCATGGATTTGTCTCGCCAACTTATTACTTCTACTACTATGGCTACCGTTAGCAATAAAGTAAAGTAATTACATGGCGTTGTTCAATGACACGCAGGTCATACAATAAATTAAGACAACTCCTATGGCTCCTGCTGGTTGTCATACTCATCGACATGCAAGTCGTGATTCCTATTACAAGAACATGATCAATCTCATACATCACATATCATTCATCACATTCTTCTTGGCCATATCACATCACACAAGATACCCTCGCAAAAACAAGTTAGACGCCCTCTAATTGTTGTTTGCATGTTTTACGTGGCTGCTATGGGTTTCTAGCAAGAACGTTTCTTACCTACGCAAAACCACAACGTGATATGCCAATTGCTATTTACCCTTCATAAGGACCCTTTTCATCGAATCCGTTCCGACTAAAGTGGGAGAGATCGGCACCCGCTAGCCACCTTATGCACCAAGTGCATGTCAGTCGGTGGAACCTGTCTCACGTAAGTGTATGTGTAAGGTCGGTCCGGGCCGCTTCATCCCACAATACCGTCGAAACAAGATTGGACTAGTAACGGTAAGCATATTGAACAAAATCAAGGCCCATAACTACTTTTTTTTCTACTCGTGCAAAGAATCTACGCAATAGACCTAGCTCATGATGCCACTGTTGGGGAACGTAGCAGAAATTCAAAATTTTCCTACGTGTCACCAAGATCTATCTATGGAGAAACCAGCAACAAGGGGAAGGAGAGTGCATCTACATACCCTTGTAGATCGCTAAGCGGAAGCATTCAAGAGAACGGGGTTGAAGGAGTCGTACTCGTCGTGATCCAAATCACCGGAGATCCTAGTGCCGAACGGACGGCACCTCCGCGTTCAACACACGTACAGCCCGATGACGTCTCTCATGCCTTGATCCAACAAGGGGAGAGGGAGAGGTTGGGGAAGACTCCATCCAGCAGCAGCACAACGGCCTGGTGGTGGTGGAGGAGCGTGGTGATCCAGCAGGGCTTCGCCAAGCACCGCGAGATATGAGGAGAAAGAGAGGTAGGGCTGCGCCAACATGAGAAGAACTTCGTGTGTTGGGATGCCCCTTTACCTCCAGTATATATAGGGGAAGAGGGGGGGCTGTGCCCCCACCTAGGGTTCCACCCCTAGGGGTGGCGGCCAGCCCTAGATCCCATCTAGGGGGCGGCCAAGGGTGGGAGGAGTGCCTCCCAAGTCAAGTGGAGGCCCTCCCCCTTAGGGTTTCCCCCCTCCCATGCGCATGGGCCTTGGGGGGGGCTGGTGCCCCTGGCCCATTAAGGCCAGGGCGCCCCCTTACAGCCCATGCTGCTGTATTGGACGTGGTGGAACAATTTCCGGACCTCCGGAATCCTCCGGAACCTTCTGGAAGCTTCCCGGTACAATACCGGAAAAACTCGAACTTTTCCCGGAACCGGAACAACAACTTTCCATATATAAATCTTTACCTCCGGACCATTCCGGAACTCCTCGTGATGTCCGGGATCTCATCTGGACTCGAACAACGTTCGTAACCACATACAAACTTCCTTTATAACCCTAGCGCCATCGAACCTTATGTGTAGACCCTACGGGTTCGGGAACCATGCAGACATGACCGAGACGTTCTCCGATTAATAACCAACAGCGGGATCTGGATACCCATGTTGGCTCCCACATGTTCCACAATGATCTCATCGGATGAACCACGATGTCAAGGACTCAATCGATCCCGTATTCAATTCCCTTTGTCTAGCGGTATTGTACTTGCCCGAGATTCGATCGTCGGTATCCCAATACCTTGTTCAATCTCGTTACGGCAAGTCTCTTTACTCGCTCTGTAACACATCATCCCGTGATCAACCCCTTGGTCACATTGTGCACATTATGATGATGTCCTACCGAAAGTGGGCCCAGAGATACCTCTCCGTCAACCGGAGTGACAAATCCCGCCTCGATTCGTACAACCCAACAGATACTTTCGGAGATACCAGTAGTGCACCTTTATAGCCACCCGATTCGTTGTGACGCTTTGGTACACCCAAAGCATTCCTACGGTATCCGGAGTTGCAAAATCTCATGGTCTAAGGAAATGATACTTGACATTAGAAAATCTTTAGCATACGAACTACACGATCTTTGTGCTAGGCTTAGGATTGGGTCTTGTCCATCACATCACTCTGCTAATGATGTGATCCCGTTATCAACGACATCCAATGTCCATGGTCAGGAAACTGTAACCATCTATTGATCAACGAGCTAGTCAACTAGAGGCTTACTAGGGACATGGTGTTGTCTATGTACCCACACATGTATCTGAGTTTCCTATCAATACAATTATCGCATGGATAATAAACTATTACCATGAACAAGGAAATATAATAATAACTAATTTATTATTGCCTCTAGGGCATATTTCCAACAGGTAGCTCCCGGATTCGGTAAAAAAAAAACTTTTTCGCATTGGAGATGGCCTAATGTAACATCCCAAATTTTCAATTTGGAATGTTATACATAGATCATCATTGCATATCAAATTTTTGTTGCATTTTTGGCTCGATCCTAGAAATTCTACACAACTCAAGGACCCACAGAGAGAGTTGGGGATTTTGTTATTTTCATATTTGAGTTTTCTCAAATTTTGAAAATAGAATCATTTGATTTTAAGTATTTTATCTTCAATTATTTCTATTACAAAAATATGAGAGAGGGAAATAAAATGACTTTCCCAAAATAAAGAAATAATAAGGATTTAATAATAAAATCGAATAAGATTTTATTTTGGAGTTTTTCGCCATTTTATTTGAATTTAGGAAAAATGTGCGTTTTCCAAAATTGCATTTAGGCCCCAAATAGATGTTCATCTAGTCCGGCTTGATTTTAGAAGCCAGGGAAAATTTATTTCGGGATTTTTGAAGTTCGTTTAGTATTTCTTTCGTTTTATTTTCTACGCATAATTATTAAAAAAAAACGAACCGCCTTACCGGGCCGTACCCGAGCGGGACTCCGCCCGGGCAGCCTTTAAGTACCCCCCGCCCCAGCCCACCAACCCCCGTCCCAGCCCGTCGACCCCGCCGCCGGCCCAGTCCGCCGCCGCCACCCGCGCCCTAACCCTAACCCTAGCCCCGATCCGCCGCCGCCGCCGCCGACTTGAGTTGCTGACCCTGCCGCCGAGGTTCGCCGCCGCCTTGTTTTCCGTGCCGGTTATTTCTATAAAAAACCGATCGGTTTTTTTAGTTTTCGTCGGTTTTTTTAGTTTCCTTTTTTATTAGATCGGTTTTATTATTTTCGGTTCGGTTAAATAGCGAGCGTTCTCTCGTTCGTTCGTTTTAACGAACGTGTTCGTCAGATTAGATCTAGTTAACGAACGTTCGTTCGTTAACCTGTTCGTCGTTTTTTCTTTTCTCGGATTTAATCCGCGATTTTTCTGATCGCGATTTCTGATCCGATTTTCGTTTTAGTATAACTTTTCGCTCGTTTATCGGAATCAGGCGATTCAAGCGCCTGGAGTTTCGTCTCGAAACCCTCTTTCCGAATAACCAACTTAAACAAGTTTTTGCTTCTGTAAAAATTGACTTAGATCCAGATTAGTAAAACAGAGCTGTTTTCTTTCGCCGTTTGACTTTCGTTGCTTCGTTTGATTTGAATCTTTTTGCAAACCGGAGTTCTTAAGTTGAACTTTCTGGTTAGATATTTTGTTTGAATTTTACCTGTGCATTAGATGAGTACTTATTGTATGCTTGTTTGTTTGTCTGCGATAGAATATCCGGAGTGCGCCGCCTGTTACTTCGATTCTCTAGGTTTCACGGATCATCAGCAAGGCAAGTAACACTTTGATCATATCTTTTCTACTACCCAGTTTTTATGCATTAGATCTATCCTCAAACATTGCATGATTAGGATCTAATTAAATTGTGGGTCATGGGAAGTAGATGAGGTAGTACCTATTACCTGTTTATTATCAACCCTTGGGAGTTACTTCTACGTTTGCTTATTATGCCATGCTATGCTAGTAGACGTGGATTGGGTGAGTGTATCCATGACAGATGTGAGATTGTTAAATTAATGGTTTATTTAAGGTGGCAACTTGAATACACATCTGGGTGGATTGAGGCACCTGGTTTCCATCAGGACTTGCCTGTTTTTTCTTCGGACCGCCACCCAGGCTCAAAGGGATCATGAGATTATTCATGCTAGAAACTTTCGTGTGCAGCCACATGCTACTATGGGCTCTAGCATAGTTGAATAAGTTGTGCGAACTCTTACGGGTAGACTAGCTGATTTAGGGGTTGTAGGTTGGTACGGTCTACCCACACGTAAGGTGCTAGCGCTTCTGAAAGACTATGTCTCGGTCATCCGTTTCTCAAACACCATGTAGTGCGAGAAATCAAACGGAGGAGATCGAGTCTTGTGGGGAAAAGTGCACAAACCTCTGCAGAGTGTATAAACTAATCATGGTTAGCCGCGTCCCCGGTTATGGACATGTTGAGTATCTAGTACTTGGATATCATGTGAATCTCATCATGTTACTCTAATTAATATTGTTGGGTGTTAATGAGTACTTTTAATTGGGATTGAGGATGCTGTCAACTATTCTCAATGTTCAACAACCACCATGATAGTTAAATAAAATTTATTTCTTTGCAGTAGGGAAAAATTGGCTTTACGCAAAAATTGTAACCATAGAGCTTTCCACCAGCCATATATGCATGTAGTATAGGCTTACTCTTTCATTATTCTCTATGTGTTACTTTGCCAGCATATTCCATGTGCTGACCCGTTTTCGGGCTGCAACGTTTCATGTTGCAGACTTTTCGCATTTACGAGTAAGGTGCTTAGGTCATGGTTCTATACTCAGTGATGCCGTTAGAGTTGATGGACTCGTTGTTCTTCCAAGCCTTCCGCTGTTATCGTTATTAGATGGCCTTAAGCCATATTTATTTTTGTTAAGTTCTCTCTTGAGACATTCGATGTAATAAGTGTGTGATTGCTACTCTGTTATAAATCCTTCGAGTACTGTGTGGTGTCAGAATTATTGATCCAGGGATGACACTTGAGCACAGAGATCAGACTGGTTGAGGTCTGGTCGCTACACCTAAGTTGGATATTTCATCGGTCGGTAGGTACAGGAGTTGTTAGAGCATCTCCAGCCATTCGCCCCCCAGGGGCTAGAAAAAGCGCCGATTGGGGGCGAACCGACGTTATTTTCGCCGTGGGGGTGATCGGGTCCCTAGACGCCGACCCCAGGTCACCCCTAGATGCCCTTTTCGTAATCATTTTAAAAAGACATTCGGCCAAAAGCAAACACGACATAGATTCGGCAAACACGACATAGATTAGGCATTCCACAACTTTTTTACATATAGAAACATAAAATCTACTAAGAAAAAGGCAGCTGTCGCGCCTACAGGTCAAAGAACTTGCTGAATGCGGCGTAGTCGCCGTTGTCGCCGCCGTCGTCCTCCTCCTCCTCCTTCTTCACACGGCCGTCTCTCCTGGATCCCTGCCCGGGGTCGCCCTGGCGGACAGTTTTGGCCAGCGGCGGCGCGTCGTCGTCGTTGTCCTCAAGCACGATGCCACCTCCCTCCTCGCGGCCACGGCGGCGCGCTGCGATCTCCTCCAGGGCGCGGCGCTGGCGCTCCATCTCCAGCAGGGCCCAATCTTCCCGCACCCACTTCATGGCGGCCACGTCGTCGAGCCCCTAATCGTGCTCTCTCTCTTCATGGCGGCGATCCCCGGCTCCGTCTTCGGCTTGACGAGGCGGGGAGGAGACGACGAGGAGGCACGGTCGCCCTCATCGATGACGAGGGTGACGCTGCAGGTGCACCAGTCGAGCGACGTCTCCACGGGCTCGGGCTTGGCGCTGACGAGCGCCGGCGACCCGGAGGAGTGGGAGGAGGATCGGGAGGAGGAGGACCCACCCAGCATTCGTCGCGGCAGCCACGGGCCGACACTCCGGCGCGGGGCTGGGGCCGCCGGGAACTGGAGTGGCGGATCGTTGCCGCCCTCGAGGTACTCAAGGAACGGCGTGCGGCGTGCGGTTGGGGGCGCCCCTCCACAGGCGGCGTCCGTCGCTGTTATTGCGCCCCCTGACCACCGGCGCGTTGTTGATGGAGGCTAGCTGCTCCGTCTGCCGGCGTTCGAAGTATGCCTCCCACGCCTCGTGGTTGCCAGTGTCGTACTCCGGGAGGGCACGCTCCTCCTCCGACAGGGAGGCCCACACACGCTCGATCTCGGCGTGAAAGTAGCCGGGGTGTTCGACGTCGGGCAGCGGGGGACTGGGCGCGCCCGGTGCTGAGTCTCCATCGCCCCGGCGGGCGCATGTTAGGGCGGCGCCGGGCAGTTCGCCTCGTGGAGGAGGTGAGCTTCCCACTCGTGCAGAAAGCGGCGGCCGAAGCTGTTGGGCGCCGCCGTGTCGCCGGGTAACGTTCACCCATCGGATTGTGCGTGCACGTGGTGGCTAGACGGGGAGAGAGGGAAAGAGAGGGCGTCGGCGGCGAGAGAGGGGGGCTGCGGGCGGGTGCTTCCACGGCGAGGGAGGGGGTCGCTGACTTGGCGGGCCCACCGTTCTTTCGCGCCAAAAACGATTGCTCCGTCTCCCCCGGGCCCCTCCCAGCCCGCCGGGTTTGGCCTGGGTCTGCCGACCTAGTTTCGGGCCTAACCGGCGAAAAATAGGCTTCTGGGGAGTGGGAATGTGACTGGGTCGCTTTTCAGCGCCGGCTCTAAAAAAACCTGTTGGGGGTGCGGTTGGAGATGCTCTTAGATTTTGCTAGTCATCATGCATGGCCTCATCTAATTGATGGTGCCTGTCAACAAAACGACACCAAATTGTAGAGCATGGTTGCCCTGATCAATAGAAGAACGACGAGGGGCACCTAACCATTTGTTAAATGCCACGCTGCGCGTCTGACAGGAGCCGGCCAACAACCACACATTCGTATGGTTAATTAGGTGATGTATGGATTGATAATGTGCAAGTTTTAATTAAGAAAGGCGGCATCGAACGTTCAGACAAGATGAATATTTATTCCCGTGTACATCGATCGTCACAGAACGAAGGACCATATATACGAGCTGAGCTGCAAGAAACGACAGTATGGCAGCTATCTGGATCTGAGATCTGACCCACCACCACCGTACCAGTCGCCATGGACATGGACCAACTCTCCAACGGAAGCTTGTGCGTGATGGCTGTAGCCACGGCTCTCCTGTGGTTGATTCTGAGGCAGGCTCTGGGTGTGGGCGGTGGCAAGGAGGACACAGGAGCAGCCAAAGCTAAGCTTCCTCCAGGTCCATGGAACCTCCCCGTCATCGGCAGCCTACACCACCTCGTGGGCACGAAACTGCAGCCGCACCGCGCGTTGCTCCAGCTATCCCGCCGGCACGGCCCGCTGATGCTGCTGAGGCTCGGCGAGGTGCCCAACATCATCGTGTCTAGCCCGGAGGCGGCGACGGAGGTGCTCAAGACGAACGACCTCGCCTTCGCGACCCGTCCGTGCGGCCCCACGATGGACATCGTCAGCTGCGGGGGCAAAGGCCTCTTGGCGCCCTACGGCGAGCACTGGCGGCAGATGCGCAAGGTGTGCGTCACGGAGGTGCTCAGCGCGAGGCAGGTGCGGCGGATCGAGTCCATCCAGCAAGGCGAGGCCGCGCGCCTCGTGGAGTCGGTCTCGGTCGCCGCCGCGGACCGTGCCATCGTCGACGTCGGCAAGGGGCTGGCCGAGCTGGCGAGCAACATCATCGCCACGGCGGTGTTCGGCGGGAAATTCCCGCAGCAGGAGGCGCACCTCCGGGAGATGGACGCGCTGTCGACTCTGGTGGGAGGTTTCAGCCTGGTGGACCTTTTCCCTTCGTCGCGGCTGGCGCGGTGGCTGAGCAGCAGCACGCGCGATGTGAGGAGGAGCCATGCCCGGGTGCAGCGCATCCTGGACGACATCATCGAGGAGCGCAAGGAGAAGAAACCCACAGCTGCTGCTGCCTCTTCCGCTGCTCGGGACAGCGAAGACTTACTGGACGTGCTCCTGAGGCTGCAGAGGGAGGACAACCTCGCTTTCCCTCTCACCTCGGAGTCCATCGGCTGTGTCATCTCCGTAAGCCACCTAGCGATTCCGCAGCTCTCTAGGGCTAGGCTTCTTCGTATATGGTTGGTACTTGGTAGCATGCATTAACTGACCCAATCCAATGGCCAACCTGCAGGATATAATTGGAGCTGCTACCGAAACCACTTCGTCCACCCTAGAATGGGCCATGGCGGAGCTCATCCGCAACCCAGAGGCCATGGCAAGGGCGCAACACGAGGTCCGCCAGAGGCGCCAAGACGACGGCGTTGTTATTACGAGCGCAGACCTCGGCGAGCTCCACTATCTTCGGATGGTGATCAAAGAGACGCTCAGGCTGCACCCCGCGGGGATGTTCCACCGGGCGAGCCAGGAGGACAGCCGGGTCATGGGCTACCACATACCTAAGGGCACCTCTGTCGTGATAAACAGCTTCGCTGTGGGGACGGACCCGGCGCACTGGGGGCAGGACGCCGCCGAGTTCAGGCCGGAGAGGTTCCACGGCAAGGACATGGTGGAGTACGGGCAGATGGAGTTCGTCCCGTTTGGAGCTGGCCGCAGGCAGTGCCCTGGAGCGCTGTTCGCGACCACCATCATGGAGCTGGTGCTGGCCAACCTCCTGTACCACTTTGACTGGGCGGTCCCGGGAGGGGAGACGTTGGACATGGGCGAGGTCTATGGGTTCATCGTGCACACTAGGTCCAGCCTGCGCCTGCAGGCATCATCTTACCATGCATCAACATCTACATGAGTAGGACGACCACTACTAGCGTAACTAGCTAGCTAGCTCAGCTGGTAGATGCATCCATTAATCTACTTGTTGCTACTGCTGCTGTTTATCTCTTGTTGTTTAGCTCATGACTTGTAAATAAAAATAATTCTCCGGTTCCAGTTTTTTTCTTCTGTTCCGTGGTTGACCACGATATGGAGGCCATGGCCGCACGCCGATGGAGAAGAAGAGTCTAAATTCCCTTTGTAAAAGATGTGATCTAGTAGCAATTGATCTCACTCACGGAATCAAACTCTCGTAGTCCGTTACAGGGGAAGATTACATGAATTTGGGGGAGAAAAAAGAGCTAGCAAGGAGAGGAATGGAGGTAGGTGGGAGAGAGCTAGCTGCCTTCGCCGGTTCGTTGATGATCCACTGGATGGGTTGTGCTTTGGTTGCTCACGGTGAAGTAGCTAACGCTCCGGTCCCAGTGGGATGCACCCACTCATCCACTCCTTGGTAACGAGTGTTCGTCTTGTGATCTCGGCGTGGACAAGCTCTGTTGCCGCCAGATGGACTGAGAATTAGTGGCCCGGGCATGTGAGGGCTGCTGACATCCCCCCTCCTTGAGACGAGGCTTGACCCCAAGCCTCAGCATCAGGAAAATGAGCTTGCAGCTCGATCTTGTCTTCCCATGTTTCACCCATAGATGCAGCATCAAACCAGCGCACACGCACCTGCTCAACAATCGTGCTCTGTTTCTTGTGCCACCTTGTTTGAAGGATCTCCATGGGCACAATAGGGATATCAGAATTGGTAGGAAGTTCAGTAGAAATGGTCGTACCCGGTTGCACGGAGCGCCACAGTTGAGAAACGTGGAACACATGATAGACTTGGGCCTATGGAGGCAGCTCGAGCTTGAATGCAACATCATTGATCTTGTTGATGATCTTGAAAGGGACGATGAAACGGAAGGAGAGCTTGTGGCACGCTCTGGTGGCCACTGACAGTTGTATGTAAGGCTGCCGTTTGAGGATAACAGCATCACCGACCTGAAAAGTTCTCGGTGATCGTCGCCTGTCAGCTTGCGTCTTTGATGTACTGATGTGCTCTGTTCAAATGCTGCTGCAAGAGGTCATGTATCACTGCCCGTTCATCAAGCCAAGTGTGCAGAGATTGCACCGTGCATGCATTGGTGGATGTGATGCCCCAGTGATGAGGTTCATGTTAAACATCATTGTACGCTACGGTGCGATATAAACCGTAGCTAGCTAGATATTGTGTGCGTGTTGTAGTTGGGTTAGGATAGGTTGTTGAGATAAGATCTTGTAGATAACTTGGAGATCAATCTACACCTAACCCAACCTAACCTCCTTGTAATCCTGCCGCCTATATTGGCTATATAACACGCACCGCGCCCCTGCCCCTAGCATGCGCTTCCAACCTCTCTTTCTACATGGTATACAGAGCCTAGTACTTCCACACATCTAGATCATGTCATCTTCCTCCTCTCCTTACGCCATGGCTATGCCCTCGCTTGCCTCCCTCGGCCACACCATCACGGAGAAGCTCACCCATGACAACTTCCTGGTATGGAAGGTTCAAGTTCTTCCGCTCGTCAGGGCCGCGGCGATGACAGGCTACCTTGATGGCTCGATCAAGGAGCCTGCTGCTGTCATCGTCACCGAGAAGGAGACCAACGGGAAGAAGGAGAACGTCGAGATGCCCAATCCGGAGCATGCGATCTGGGTCACCCAAGATCAACAGGTGCTCACGTTTTTGCTTGCGTCCTTGTCTCGTGAGGTTTTGATGCAGGTGGTCAGGGTGGTGGACGTGGCGGCTACGGCGGGAGCAACTACCACGACAACTCAAGCAACGGTGGTGGCGGCGGTGCGCCGTGCCAGAACAACGGTGACCGCGGTGATCGCGGTGACCGTGAGCGGTGCCAAATCTGCAAGGAGGAGGGCCATGGTGCGTGGCGCTGCAGGAAGCGGTACGATAAAGGCTTCAACAACAACGTACGCAACCCTGCAGGCGGTGGCGGTGGTGGACGTGGCGGCGGTTGGCGCGGTGGCGGCAGCGGCGGTAGTGGAAACCAGTGCTCCGCCAACTCTGCCCACTCCTACGGCATGGATACCAACTGGTATCTCGACACTGGCGCCACAGATCATGTTACCGGCGAGTTGGAGAAGCTAGCTGTGCGTGGTCGCTACACCGGCACGGACCAAATCCATACGGCAAGTGGGCAAGGTATGGACATAGCACATATTGGTCATTCAGTACTATCTACTCCCTCTGGTTCCTTGCACCTAAACAACATCCTTCATGCTCCTAGTGCCGACCAAAGCCTCCTTTCTGCCTATAATCTTATGCGAGATAACGATGTTTTTATTGAACTTCACCCTGAATTCTTTCTTGTTAAGGATCAGGCTACCCGGAGAACAATTCTGCAAAACAAGAGTAGATGGGGCCTTTTCCCCGTGACTGGACGGCAAAGTGCCCCCTCACGTCAAGTTCTTGCTGCCGTCAAGCCCTCCACATCTCGGTGGCACAAGCGCCTAGGGCACCCTGCCCTTCCGGTAGTTCAAAAGATCCTACGTGATTTCAACCTTCCTGTTTCGAATAAACAAGACCATCTTCTAGTGTGTGATGCATGTCAGATGGCCAAGTGCCAGCAGCTACCTTATTCTCGTTCAACTAGTGAATCTACAGCTCCTTTAGAGCTGATTTTTTCAGATGTTTGGGGTCCTGGACCCGTCTCTGTAGGAAGACAGAAATACTATGTCAGTTTTATTGATGATTTCAGCAAGTTTAGCTGGATATATTTGCTCAAAAAAAAAATCTGATGTCTTTGAGAAATTTCGTCTCTTCCGAGCTCATGTTGAACGTCTCTTTGATCGCAAGATTATTGCCATGCAAACCGATTGGGGTGGGGAGTACCCAGGGCCGGCCCATAGATATACGGGGCCCCGGGGCAAGATAGCAATAAGGGGCCCTTGTGTTTACTCAAAAGCTCAAAATATTTATATTTCAAAAGCAAAGTAATATCCAGTACATAGCATAGTCTGATGATCTTAATTTACACACTAAAACTGACAATATAATTTATTATTTGATCAAGTGAACTACACCATGATAGCAATGAAATGATGTAGTTCGACAAAAGCTTGGTTTCCCCAAAAGCTTGCATTCCTAAATTTAATTGGAAACTTCATTTTGTTCTGCAAAACAAAAGTTCCTATCAAAACTGGTCGCTACTTATATCTTTTGTGTTACCATCAGATAAAAAGTTAGGCATGAACTTACATTTGTTTGTGGATCCTCCCCAATTGGCCATGTTCTTCACTCCAAAGTTCTTCGCCAGGATAATAACTCAATTCTTCCAAACATTCCTGCTCAAGGCATAGTAAAGGAAACTGAGCATTTCACGTCTACACTAGAACTTGGAAATTCGTCTAACACTTCTAGAAGCAAAGTCATCGATTATTGCATCAACATTTATTTCATCCAACTTATCTTTCTCAATACATAAAGTAGCAAGACCATTTAATCGTTCTTGTGACATTGTTGACCTCAAACAGTTCTTTAACAATTTCAACTTCGAAAAGCTACGCTCTGCTGATGCTACAGTCATTGGTACAGTGAAGAAAATTCGATAAGCAATTAAAACATTTGGAAAACAGTCAATATCTCTAACAAACTCAAAAATCTCCATAGCATGCAATGGCAAATCTGATTCTGGTAAAGTCATTTGCAGCAGTCTTAATTCAGAAAAAAGATCATCTAACTCAACATCTCATGAACCATTTCGTGAAAATGTTTCTACAAACTTAGCACAACATTTGCGTAATTCAAAATCATCCAATAACTTCATGTCTTTCGAGCTAAGTAAGAAGCCAAATATATTTTTGAACACTTTGAGTTCTTTGAACCTAGTTGTCAAAGAGACCTTTGCAATATCAACCACAACTAAGAAATAATTAACTTCAACGCCTTCTCGGCTTTTAGAACTTCTTCTTCGTTATCAGGTTCATCAAATTGTTTCTTCCTAGTAACATTATGTTTTATTGGAAATGATGGTTCTATGCCCATGTCAATTGCAAGACCTTTGGCGATAGTCAAACAAGATGCAAATCCTTCATCTCCGTACTTATCAAAAAAGTGCATTACGCCTTCCATTTGCTGCAAGGTAGAGTCGACACACATAGATGCAGACTGCAACTTCTTGCTCACCAAGTTTACAGCAAATAATATATCATGCCAAATAACCATGCCAAGTAAAAACTCAAAACTACCAAGTGCATCAAATAAATTTTTTGCGTCGCTCTTTGACTTGGCATCATCACAAATTTTACATAATTCGGACAAAGCTAGCCTTAATTGTGGAGCTTGATATCTAATAGCTTTTACACTTTTGATTCAACTCTCCCACCGAGTATTAGACAAACCTTTCACGGTTAAACTAGGAATATGGTCAAGTAAAACTTTCCATCTTTTTGTGGAACTTGAAAATAAAACATAAATTCGTTGCACAATTCCAAAGAAGGATATAGCTTTACTGCAAGAACTTGCCATATCACACAAAGTAAGATTGAGGCTATGACACGCACATGGCATATATAAAGCTCTTGGATTTCTATCAAGTAAACGACTTTGTACCCCTTGATTATTTCCTTTCATGTTGGAACCATTATCGTACCCTTGGCCCCTTACATTATCAATATTTAAGCCATAAGACTCTATTGCATCAAGAAGTACATTAAAAAGACCCAAACCAGAAGTGTCATCCACTGTCAAAAATTCCATAAAAAATTCTTCTATTTTTATTTTCTTATTTGACATGTTAACACATCGAATAATTATGGTCATTTGTTCTTGATGGCTAACATCCGGAGTACAATCAAGAATTATGGAGAAATATTTAGCCTCTTTAATAATTTTTAAAATAGAACTAGTAACACTAGAGGCCAATAAAGAAATCAACTCATTCTGGATTTTGTGGCTGAGATAGTGATGATAAATT
Source organism: Aegilops bicornis (assembly GCA_021605145.1). Lineage (NCBI taxonomy): Eukaryota > Viridiplantae > Streptophyta > Magnoliopsida > Poales > Poaceae > Aegilops > Aegilops bicornis. The sequence continues at coordinate 64,914,733 of CM038671.1, forward strand.
TCATCATTTTGAATTCGTCTAAGATGTTCTTGCATTATTGGATCAAATTCAGAAATCATCTCTACACATACTCACTAACACTTGTCTCAAACGTTCTTTCTCCTTATTGATCTGCTGCTGGAAATCCTTATCAATGGTCTTATTTTTGGCTAGTCTAACTTTTAACTCATTCCAAGTGTTCATGGTTTTAATATGCTCCACACCATTTTCATGTTCTTTAATAATACCTGGGCCGGGGCCCCTGCCTTCCGGGGGCCCAGGGCGGGCGCCCCGTTTGCCCGGCCTATGGGCCGGCCCTGGGAGTACCAACGGTTGAGCTCTTTCTTTGAACACATTGGCATCACACACCATGTTTCTTGTCCCCACGCACATCAACAGAACGGCTCCGCTGAACGAAAACATAGGCACATCATGGAGGTTGGTCTCTACCTACTCGCTCATGCATTCATGCCACTTAAGTTTTGGGACGAGGCTTTTCTCACTGCGGTCTATCTTATTAATCGTATTCCTAGCAGAGTTATCAAGAACCAAACGCCTCTAGACTTTTTGGCACCAAGCCCAACTACTCTTTTCTCCGCATCTTTGGGTGTGCCGTTTGGCCAAACTTGTGTCCTTTTAACAAGCACAAGCTCGAATTTAGGTCCAAGCAATGCGCCTTCCTAGGGTACAGTACCCTTCATAAAGGCTACAAGTGTCTTGATATCTCCTCTGGTCGTGTGTATGTGTCTCGGGATGTTATTTTTGATGAGCAAATCTTTCCTTTCGCAAGCCTTCATTCTAATGCCGGCGCTCAACTCCGAAAAGAGTTGCTCCTTCTACCCTCTCACCTTTTGCCATCTCCCACTTTCGCGCAAGGGGGAGCTGATTTTACTGTTGATAATATGTCCTTGTCCAATGCTAATACCCCAGCTGAAAGTGTGCAGGAAACAGGGCAGCCACACCTTGAAAATTTTGGTGAAAGTTCATATGATTTTATGCAGCAAACTGAGGGTGATCATGCAGCCACAGAAGATCCAGCGGCCTCGGGATCGGCTCCTGCCACCACGCCAGGCGAATCCGCCGCGGGATCCGCGTCCGCAGCAGCGCCAGACGAATCCCCGCTGAGATCCGCGCCAGCTGACAGGCGGCCAGGAGGGCGCCCTATCCCGCTGTCTCCTGGTGGGCCAGGCAGGCGCACTCCCGCGCCATCCCCAGCCTCGGTGGGTGTGCGATCCCCTGGTGGGTCGGCCGATGCGGCAGGGCGCGGCCCACCTGGCCCCCACGAGGCGGGGCGCTCGGAGCCTGGCGCGGCGCAATCTTCCTCGACGCCCGCAGCCGCTCCGGAACTGCCAAGTGGCAGTTCGCCACAGGCTGCCGCACCGGATCCATCTGGGTCGCTGCAGGAGGCAGATTCGGGATCTTCTGCGGATGACTCCGTGGTCTCGTCTACACAAAATCGCCTACACCTTCAGCATGCTCAACCAGCTCCACCTCCCCCTGCCCGATCACATACTCAGTCGCAAAGTGGGATTGCCAAGCCCAATGTATATAAAGACGGCTGTGTTCGTTGGGGTTCTTTTTGTGCCACAGGTGAACCCAAGAGTCTGCATGATGCTCTCGCTCATCCCAAATGGAAGCATGCCATGGACGAAGATTTTTCAGCCCTCATTGCCAACAAGACATGGCACTTGGTTCCTCCGGTCAGAGGGAGAAATGTGATTGACTGCAAGTGAGTGTACAAGGTAAAACGCAAGTCTGATGGAACGATTGACAGGTACAAGGCATGTCTTGTGGCAAAAGGCTTCAAGCAAAGGTATGGAATTGATTACGAGGATACCTTTAGCCCTATGGTAAAAGCTGCTACTATTAGATTGATTCTTTCAGTTGCAATATCTAGAAGTTGGTGCATGCGACAACTAGATGTGAAGAACGCGTTTTGCAAGGTGTTCTGGAAGAAGAGGTGTTTATGAGGCAGCCTCCTGGGTATGAGGATTCAGCTTTACCACGACATGTTTGCAAGCTTGATAAGGCAATTTATGGTTTGAAACAAGCACCCAGAGCTTGGTATTATCGTTTGTACTCCAAACTACAGTCTCTTGGTTTTTCTGCTTCTAAGGGAGATACCTCGTTGTTCTTTTACCATCGACATGGAATAACCATCTTCATGCTGATTTATGTTGATGATATTATTGTCACCAGCTCCTCTCCTAGAGCAGTTGATGCCCTTCTTCAGGATCTGCGCATGGATTTTGCCCTCAAGGATTTGGGCAGCCTTCATTTTTTTCTTGGGATCGAGGTGACGCATGTGGTTCGTGGAATTGTTCTCTCTCAAGGAAAGTATGTCCAAGATATCCTTGAGCGGGTGGGCATGAAAGGTTGCAAACCTTCTCCAACCCCCCTGTCTACCTCGGAGAAGTTGTCTCTTCATGATGGAGAGGCCCTTGGAGCTGAAGACTCCACTAGGTACAGAAGTGTGGTTGGAGCTTTACAGTATTTGACTTTAACCCGGCCTGATATATGTTTTTCAGTCAACAAAGTTTGCCAGTTTCTTCATGCACCCACTAGTACTCATTGGACAGCAGTGAAACGCATCCTTCGGTATCTTCAGGCAACCAAGAATCATGGTCTCACACTTGCCAAGTCAGATTCTACACTGGTTAGTGCCTTTTCAGATGCAGACTGGGCATGCTGTCCTGACGATCGGAGGTCCACTGGAGGCTTTGCAGTGTTCTTTGGTGGTAACCTGGTTTCTTGGAGTGCACGTAAACAAGCCACTGTGTCCAGGTCAAGCACAGAAGCTGAATACAAGGCCTTAGCAAATGCCACTGCTGAAATTATTTGGGTGCAAAATATGTTGACAGAACTGGGTATTCGTCATTCACCTGCAGCCTCACTTTGGTGAGACAATCTTGGAGCTACGTATCTCTCAGCCAATCCTATCTTTCATGCAAGGACAAAGCACATTGAGATTGATTATCACTTTGTTCGTGAAAGAGTTGCTAACAAGCTGCTAAATATCCGGTTTGTTCCTACTGGTGATCAAGTAGCAGATGGCTTTACTAAACCACTCTCGCTGCGGCAGCTGGAGGTCTTTCGACGCAATCTCAACTTAGATAGTTGTGATTGAGGGGGAGTGTTAAACATCATTGTACGCTACGGTGCGATATAAACCGTAGCTAGCTAGATATTGTGTGCGTGTTGTAATTGGGTTATTGAGATGAGATCTTGTAGATAACTTGGAGATCAATCCACACCTAACCTAACCTAACCTCCTTGTAATCCTGCCGCCTATATTGGCTATATAACACGCACCGCACCCCTGCCCTTGGCATGCGCTTCCAGCCTCTCTTTCTACAGTTCATGCCCATATAGGGCCTTGAACGGAGTCATCCAATGCTAGAATGGTGAGACGAGTTATACCAGAATTGGGCTAAGGGGGTCCAGAAGCTCCACCTTTTGGGCACGCTCGAGAAAAACACATAAGGTAAGTTTCAAGACATTGACTGACTCTCTCGGTCTGACTGTTAGTTGGGGGTGGTTATCTGTGCTCATCCGCAGCTTGATGCCGGCATACTCGAATAACTCTTGCCAAAATTGACTTGTAAATACCGGATCTCGATCGGGCACAATAGCCCCTGGTAATCCATGCAACTTGTAGATGGTTGTCGTGTACAATAGGGCCACCTTGGCTGCTGTGTAGGGATGAGCCTGAGGGAGAAAATTGGCAAACTTGCACAAGTACAGGAACCCCTAATTTGTGGCGTTCGGATGTGATCACTGACTGCGTTCAAGCTGCGCGTCGCTGGTGCAGCGCTGCTGGTAAGTTCAGACTAGCAGCAGGCGGACAAGACGTTGCTACACTACAAAATCTGCTCTATTTAGTGACAAAAACGTAGTGACAATGAACAAACCATCAGCTAGATGGTTACCGTCACTGCACATTTCCTCCCGATCCATCCCTGTCGCTAAGTGGGGGTAGCAGTAGCCCACCCCATTACACTACTGTTTATGTTTGTATACTAATCGTGAAGCCAACATCATGGATTAAGAAACAGAGCAAGTTGACATATACGCACATACCATGGAGTATTTTTGTATGAAAGCATACTTGACGATGAGTATGTATTAACGTGGGGACCAAGGACACCTAGATAATGATGAAAAATCCTAAAGAATTAGAGGTCTAGAGACAAATCACATGTCGCCACATAAGAGGTTATTCTTGCTCCAAAGCTCAATTGTCACTTATTTGGGCGAACAAACTACCTACAGCTTAAACCATTTTTTCGCGGGGGCCTACAGCTTAAACTTTGACAAAATGCAATAAGCTCTGAATGAAAATAGTTGTCTGCTAGCTGTGGCACCACCAGACAAATGATACAAGCACAAAGTTGACTAACCATTTTCCTGCTAGCTGTGACGCCATCAGAAAAATGATGCAAAAAAAGTAATATGAATCATCTAGCTTGGTACATCAACTCAAATGAATCTTCTAAGATCTGATACATTATCATTACCAATCACAAGGCCACGAGATACTATGGGTTCCAACACCATCTTCGTGAAACTTCTACTAAGGGCATCTCCAGCCGTTGGCCTCCCAGGGAGCGTCTAAAAGTGCCGTCTGGGGGTGAGCCGGCGCAAAAAATGGCCCTGGGGGCGAGTCGGTCCCCAGCCGTCGGCCCCCAGGGCCGCCCCCAGGCGCGTATTAAAATAAAAAAAGAAGGGCCGTTCGGCGAAGTTATGATAAAAAGTAGTTAAATTTCGGCTAAACATGGCAAATTTCGGTTGAATTTGCGCTTTTTCATTACATTAACCTAATTAAAAAAGAAAAAAAGGGCTGAAGTCGTCGCCGCCATCATCGTCGTCGGCCTTCTCCTCCTTGACGCGGGCGCCCCTGCTGGACCCGGCGTCGCCATGGCGGACTGGCGGCGGCGTCGTCGTCGTCGTCGCTGTCGCATAGGGCAGCGACCCGTCTTCATCGCGGCAGCGTCGGCGCTCCTCGGCGGCGCAGGCGGCGTACCGGGCGCTCCTTCACCTTCTCCGGCGTGCCTTCTCCATCGCAATGGAGTCTGGCGCGCCCATTCTAGGGCAGCGTTGTCGTCGTCGAACTCCGCCTTCACCGGCGCCAGCCCGGCCCGCCTTTTGGCTTGACGGCGCGAGAAGCCGACGAGGAGGAGGCGCGCCGCCGCCTCGTTGATGACGATGCCGGCGCTGCGAAAGGCTGCCGAGCGGCGACTCCGCCGCGGGCTCGGCCTTGACGCCGAGCAGGGCCGGAGTGCCGGAGGAGTGCGATGAGGATCGGGAGGAGGAAGAGGAGGAGGACCCGAACCTCCTTGGCGCCCATGGCCCGACGCGTCGGTGCTGCGCCGGGTACGCCATAACGGTCGTTACCGCCGAGGTGCGTGAGCATGCCCTCGAGTGTGCGGCCGGGGACGCCCCACCAGAGGTGGCGCCCCTCGCTGTTCTGCCGGCCGCCGACCACCGGCGCGCCATTGGTGGACGCCAATCGCTGCTGCTGGCGGCGCTCGAAATACGCCGCCCAGGCCGCGTGGTTGTCGGCGGCGTACTGGGGGAGGGAGAGTTGGGCATCGGTGAGGGACGCACGCACGATCTCGACCTCCTCGGCATGCCCGGCTTTGCCACGGCGTCGAACGGGGAATGGGCACTCCCGGCCGAAGTCTCCACCCGCTGGTTGGCGCGCATGTCCGGCGTGGCGCCGAGATGTTCGCTGAACAGAGCCAGACTCTGCTCGCCAGCGAACGGGCGGCCGTTAGCGCCGCCGCCTCTCCGGGAAGCGTTACGCCATGGCTACTGGCGGGCCGGGCGGGCTCGGGAGAGGTAGAGGAGGATGGGCGGCGGCGCTAGGGAGAGGCAGGGAGAGGGATGGGCTGGACGACGGCGAGGGGCAGGGCTGGTGTGGGCACAGACGAGTGGAGGCCGCCGGCTTTTATAGCTGGGCCGCGCCCGTGTGTACGCTGCAGCGTGGAGGAGGAAGGCGTCGGCGCGCCGTCCGTGAAGCTTACCGCCCGTGAGGAATCAATGGCAGGCTGACCGCGGCAGCCTTGCCATTGATTCCCCATGAAACCGAGGCCGTTAGGGGAAGACGAGGCGCCGAAGTCGCCGACGCTGTGGCCAGCGTCTTTCGCGCCAAAACAGCTCGCCGGCGCCCGGCGCCTAAGCGCGCTGGTTCGGGCTGGGTCCACGGGCGCGTTTTCGGTCCAAGCCGGCGAAAAATCGCCCTTTGGGCGCGATCGAGCCTGCTTTTTTGCCGGTAGCGAAAAATCACTCCAGGAAGGCCTTCCTGGAGGCGCGGCTGGAGATGCCCTAACAAACATCAGTTGTTGGGACCAGCAAGAGTTGAGGCAGATAGTTTTGGCCGGCAAACATTAGATTCCACATGCAGATAATTTGTTATCCCAACAAGCATTATGTGAGACATGTTGTCCCTTTGAAGTTGGGTTTGGCACTAAGGTGGATTATGACAATCTAGATTTTTTAACTAGCTTATGCCTTTTTTTTCTATTTGGATAACCATTTTTATTCTGCTTTGGTAGCTACAGTTTCTTTCATATGAAAACAAGTTTAGCCCACCACACTATGATCAGGAACGGCAATTTGAGCCCAAGATACTATACCGCTAGGCCTACAGTACAACTTGAGTGATGTGGATGGCTCCGAGAGAAAATCACTTTCAACGCCATTAAACCATTGTCCAAAGTGCTCGCAACTTGTTTTAGTGTTGTCTACATATAATAATAATAATAATAATAATAATAATAATAATAATAATAATAATAATAATAGTAATAATAATAATAATAATAATAATAATAATAATAATAATAATAATAATAATAATAATAATAATAAAGCTGCTAAGCTAGGGCTGCTCCCATGCGTTGGAAGTACTTTGGCCTCAATGTTATTCTAGCTGACATGTTTTAGTTTTACATGTAGTTCACTGCTAGGTTTTTTCTTTAGTGTTTGCCGCATTTTCTAACATAGTACAACGCGAATGCTCACATATACGCACAATAGCGGACCCAACAATAAAATGAAGAGTGTGCCTCTGTGTGACGAGCCTCTCGCTCGCTCGCTCGCTCGCTCAGGATGGGCTAGGCTAAAATCGACTTGGGCCAAAAAATCATGTGGTAAAAAAAAATCACAAATTTCTGGGTGTGCCAGGGCACACCTTGCACACACGCTGGGTACGCCACTGTATACGCACATACAATCATTTCTATAAATGCATTGTACGCACATCCTATCATTATGAGAACTTTCGAGGTACTGCCAGCACTACATCTTAAGATCACATATACGTACATACAATCATTCCTATGAACCCATGTACGCACGTTCTATCATTATAAGAACTTTCGAGATACTGAGCCAGCACTACATCTTAAGATCAACGAAGTCACCATGAGCGCCTTCATAGTCGAGGGGAACGTCTTCTTCCACTGAACAAATATCACTAGATAGGCTGAAATAAATCCAAGAAAATGTGAGCACCAGTGCCAACACAGTACAATCATATGCTCACATACACTCATCTTTATAAACGCACCGATGCACAAACTACCCCTATAACACTATCGGAGAGCCTGAAGTAAATGCAAAATGCAAGCACCAATACCAACACAGTACAACACAGATGCTTAGTTACACTCACCCCCATGCTTGCACGCGCAAGCACCCTACTGCTATGACGCCGTGAGTAGAACAAAGTAGTTTTTTTTGCTCATTCTATCTTCTATATAAAGTTAAGTTATTTATGATGCGATACTTAGCAACTTTTTCCATGGGACACCATAGGATAAGAAAATCAGAGAAAATTATGTGCCTTAGAGTATCCAGATTAGTACCATTTATACTATGAGAATCAGGCTTGATTTTGATTGATAATGTATCTCTAATTTTGTTGTTCATGCGTGCCATTTTTCACGATGAAGGCTTACATGATGCAACAAATATTACTCAAAATATCATGCATAAAGAAATAAATATCATGTATAAAGAAATCATTACTGCACTATAATGCCGAAGGTCCCAAACACAAGAGATCGAGTGCTAGGAAGGATGTGGAGAGTCCCTTTGGTGTTCTTCAATCTCGATGAAGCATCATTCGGTATCCTGCTAGAACTTCGAGCACCAAGAAGTTGTGGAAGGTGATGACTGCTTGTTTCATCATGCACAACATAATTGTAGAGGATGAGCGTCAGGATTAAAACTACGATCAAGGGTTTCAGTTTCAGGGTGAGAATGTTGTGTCCGAGCATGGATGAGCGGCAACGTTTGCGCAGTTCCCCAATTTTATCATCAAATGTGTGATTGGAAACTCACACTCAACAGCAAGATGATTTGGTTGAGTATATGTGGGCCCACGTTGGCAAACAGTCGTTGTATCAACTATTTTTCTTTTAAATATATTTGAGACAATTTAAAATTTATTTGCCTTGTAAACTATGAGATATTTATATTTTGATTGAACTATTGAACTTGGGCCAAATTTTTTCTGATATGTCACAAAAAGAGCTAAAAAAATGGTCGCAAACCGGTTGCGAGGACGAAAATGCGTCCGTGCATTTGGCGCACTGCCAACCCAAACATGGAAGGGGACGGACACGCTGACCCCAGATGGACAAAAAGCGGACAAACGTGCGTCCGTTTGGATAGGCGCGTTGGAGTGGCTCTTTCATCCCAACGCAAATTAATATTACTTGATAAATGCACACATAGTAATTAAGGGGTCACATTCTGATGGCTATTAGTGTTCAATTTATTAGTTCAATACTCTCTTTGTTCCTTTATATAAAATGTATTTGTTTTTTCAAAAGTCAAAGGAGTGTATGTTTGACTGAGTTTTTAGAAAAATATATCAATATCCACAATACACAATTTATGTCATTTGGTCCATCATGACAAGTAGTTTCATATTTTATCTATCGGGTATTGCAGATGTTGTTATTTTATTCTATAATCTTAGTCAAATATTCGAATGGTTGACTTGCACAGAAACCTATACACCTTATTTTGAAATAAAGGAAGTACAAAATATTAGTGCATGATTAGATGGCTATTATAGTTTGATTAGTTGTACAACAGACCAGCAGTCCAAGCTTAGATGCCATGGACTCATGGTGGGCATGGGGTGAGATACTATCTGCGATGCTTTTGTCCTGCTATGACCGCCTTACAAAATGAGTGAATCCACACTCTAAACTACGTATATATACATCTATATGTAGTTCATAGTAAAATCTCTAGAAAGGCTATAGTATTTAGGAACGGAGGGAGTAGCTGCTAGCAGCAGCTTGCATGAAATGAAGCCGGTGAATTCGTACGGCTGGTAAAACAAAAGGTCGGCTGGATGTGAACTGGGTCAGCCAACTGAGCTGGGTTGTAGAAACAAGCCCATAAGGCCCGCCAACATAACGACTCAACTGAAAACACAAAAACCGGTAAATTCGAATACCGCAGCCCAACAACACATGGAAGCACTAATCACAACGCAACTAACGAACAATCGCAGATTCGACTGAGACAAAAGAAAATTTCAGGTGCCTAAACTTTGGAAAACATGTTTTTTAATAGGGCAAGATTGTCTAAAGGCCCAAACTTCATTAGGCGGGTCCTAATGGAAGTATCATAAACGAAATCATGCATACCAACTAGACTTTTTGGATGATGTGTCACATAATTAAATAAGAAAAAAGATGATGTGGTATCATATCATGATACTGTATCATATTAAATGTTGTACTACTTTGTGTCATGCATGAAAATTAATAAGGCAATCTAAAATACTAACTTCTGATACTAAGCATTACAGAAGTAGTATGATACACTAGTACCATATGCATGATACTAGTATATGATACTCCCCACCCCATTACTACTAGCCTTAGATAAGCATCAACAAACAAGTTATATGCGCTGTTTGTTTGAGCTTCAGAAACCAAATTCAGCTTTGTCGGTGAAACTGAATATGAAATTTGAAACAAACAGTTATTTTGAATCAACTATACCAGTCAAGCCAGCTTTTCCAGAAACTGAATATGGAATCAGAAATAAATAGCTATCTGAAATTAGTTTTGCCAGTGAAGCTCAATCTGAATTTGGGTTATTTTTAGTGCAATTTGTTGAAGCACCTCAAAGTGTACTCCGGTGGCGAGCTGATTCTATGAATTAGCTTTAGCACTAAAACGAATCTATAGGTGATTCATATCCAATCAAAGCTGAAACAAACATGATCTTATATAACTGTGAATCAACTTTTCCACTAAATTGAATCCTTAGGTATTCCATGCTATTATAGTACCAATGTTGGATGTTTTATATACATTTATAAGCAATTATATATCATTTTTTGGGACTAACCACTACTAGAAAAACAGCTATAGCTAATATGGACACTAATGGCGCACCATGTATGTGGTGCGCCATTGGCGCACCAGATATAGGTGCGCCATTAATGGCCATATTACTAATGGCGCACCTGGTGTGTGGTGCGCCATTACTAGTTTTGTCCTGGCCCCACACCCTTCCCAGACTTAGCAGTGGCGCACCAGGGGATAGTGCGCCGTTACTAGTTTTAACTAGTAATGGTGCACCACACCCACGGTGTGCCACTACTAACAATTTTTTTTATTTTTTTTCAAAACTAGTAATGGCGCACCATACACCAGGTGCGCCATTAGTAAACCTGGTTACCAATGGCGCATTCTTAGGAGGTGCGCCATTGGTAACCTGAGAGCAGCTAGATATTTTTGACAGCCACCTACCACACTCATTTTCCCCACTTCATTCTCTCCACCTCTACCAAGCTTGGTCTCGGCCGCCTCCTCCTCCTCACCTCATTTGCACTATAGATTCACCTAAATTAAGTGGTTAAATTTCCTTTTTTTGATAGGTAAGTAAGGGGAAAGCTTTCTTTATCTTCTAGGTCTACTTTTTTCTCTCTCCAACAACGTACACACTTTTTATGGCCTAGATCTATGTATGTTTGTGGTGTTGCATATGTTTGTGTTTACAGGTACCGGTATTTGAAATGCGATAGTTGCCAATATTTTGCCGGAATGTTGATTCATTTCCATTTCGGCGAGAATTTGGCACTATGCATTCTTTTTGGTCCTATTTTTAGGCAAAGTCATGCCAAAAAAATTTTGGTTCTAAAATATTGTTTTGCTCTACCCCGCAGGCGACCATGGCCCGCACGATGACGGAAGGCATCGTGAATAAGTTTTTGAGCTCCGAGAAGGCCGAGATGCTTCAAAAGAACGAGACGGAGATAAGATGTCCGTGTCGAAGATGCAAGCTGAAGAGCCTTATGGACCTGGATTCCAGACAGGTGCGGGACCACCTTCTCGTGCGTGGTTTCATGGATGGCTATCGGTGGCAAGGTGATGAAGATGATTATGAAGTCGTTCATGGGGGCCGGACAAGAAATAAGGAAGGGCAGCAAGAGAATAGTGGCGAGGGCGGGCAAGAAGACGAAGAATCTCCAGGACATGATCACGAAGTAGATGCAGGACACAGTCATCATGTAGACGATGCGGGACATGATGATGAGGAAGATCAAGACGAAGGGCATGATCATGAAGATAAATATGCCGGAGCAGACGATGATGGACCATCGATGGGCTGGGTGCAGGACCCTCATATTCAAGAGCTGCTTCTCAAGCGACATTTAGTAACGCAAGAGCTGCCGCCCAAGAGAAAGCCAAGCTGGATCAACTGGAGATAGACGCGGTTACTCCATTGTATGAAGGATGCAGACCTGAGGATACCCGCCTGAAAGTAACGCTCATAGCTCTAGAGATGAAGGTAAAACACAAAATAACCGACGCATGCTTCGACGAGAACATGTCATTCTGGCACGAACGTCTTCCCAAGGGGAACAAGTGTCCTCTGGATTTACCGCACGTGAAATACCATGTGTGCATGAACGATTGCATCATTTATCAGGACGAGCACGCGGAGTCTACCATATGTTCGGTGTGCGGCGTCACTCGATACAAGAAGAGGAAGAAAGCTCCTCGAAAAGTGGTGTGGTACTTTCCGATCACTCCTCGTCAGAGCGGTATTTCGCGGACCCTAAGCTAGCAAAGCTCCTGCGTTGTACGCCGGATAGGGAGGAGAAGAAGCGAGAAGATGACGGAAATGATCCGGAGATAAATAAAAAGACAAGATGCTGAGTCACCCTAAGTTTGCGAGCCAGTGGCAAGCGTTCAACTTCGAACACCCAGAATTTGGGGACGATCCAAGGAACATCATGCTGGGCGTGAGCACCGATGGAGTCAATCCGTTTGGCAGCCAGAGAAGCACACATAGCACCTGGCCTGTGTTTGTGTGGATGTACAACCTTCCCCCCTGGATGTGCATGAAGAGGAAGTACATTCACATGAGTATGCTAATTGAAGGGCCGAAACAACCAGGGAACGACATCAATCTGTATCTGCTGCTGCTGAAAGAGGAGCTACACACGCTGTGGAAAACGCCAGCCAATACGTGGGACGCCGCAGCAAAAGAATATTTCCCTATGAGAGCCGCACTGCTCATGACGGTGCACGACTATCTCGGTTACGAATATGTCGCGGGGTAGGTGTCCACGGATTTTGTGCATGCGTGAGGTGCATGGATGACACAACGTATCGCCAGCTAGATAGAGATCCCGGGTCTTTGAAAACCGTGTTCATGGGACATCGAAGGTGGCTTTGCGACGATGACTCATGGAAAAAATGTAAGGATCTGTTCGATGGTGAAACCGATCCCCGAAGACCCCCACGTACAAGGAGCGGCGAGGAAATAGATGAGCTGTTGAAAAAATAGAAAGAGTGCTCACCGCCGGGAAAGAAGCGAACGGCACCAGAGCCGCTGCTGAAGGTATGGAAAACGAGGCCTGTTTTCTGGGACTTGCCCTACCGGAAGATCCTCCGTGGGCCTCACAGCCTTGATGTCATGCATATCACGAAGAACGTGTGCGAGAGTCTGCTTGGTACCCTACTCAACATGCCAGAGAGGACCAAAGATGGGCTAAAAGCAAGGGCAGACTTGCAATCAATGGGCATCAGGGAGGAGCTTCACGCAAAACGCCCTAATGATGATGATGATCATGAGGCGAAGGACACGGGAAGTCATCGCAAAGGCAAAAAGGCCAAGAAGATCGAATATGACTGCCCTCCCGCGTGCTTCACTCTAAGTCGGAGGAGATCGAGCAGTTTTTCACCTGACTCGTAGGAGTAAAACTTCCTTACGGTTACGCGGGGAAGATAAGGAGATACCTAGACTCAGCGAAGCAGAAGTTCAATGATGAAGTCTCACGGTATCACGTCTTGATAACGCAGATACTTCTAGTTGCAATCCGTGGGATCATGGACGCACACGTCCGTGAAATGCTATTTGGCCTATGCAACTTTTTCGACGTCATCTCTCAGAAGTCGGTTGGTGTGAGGCAACTCAGAAGGCTATAGGAACATATCATGGTGATACTATGCGAGCTTGGGATGTACTTCCCGCCCGCATTCTTGGATGCTATGGTGCATCTGCTGGTCCATATCGTGGAGGATATCATTCAACTCGGGCCGATGTTCCTGCACAACATGATGCCGTTCGAAAGGATGAATGGTGTCATCAAAGGATACGTTCGCAACAGGGCACGTCCAGATGGAAGCATAGCCAAGGGCTTTCTGACCGAAGAGTCCATCTCCTTCTGCACGAATTATCTAGGCATCGAGAACCCCGTTGGTCTGCCCGTCAACAGGCACCTCGGCAGGCTCGCTGGATGGGGTCACCGCAGGGTCGTCGCGAAATGCATGTCGACTTCAAGGGTCGACTCGCCGACTTTGAAAGAGCAAACCTAGTTGCGCTACAACACATAGACGTGGTCGATCCTTGGGTGGTAGAGCACAAAACCTTTATTGAGAAGACGTACAATGACCGAGGACAACAGAGGACGGACGAAGATATAATCAAAGAGCACAACTCATGTTTCACGCGTTGGTTCAAGGAGAAGCTTCTGTCATACCCTTTACATGAGGATTCTTCCGCAGAAGAAAAACTCATATTCGCCTTGTCACAGGGCGCCGAGCACAACCTGATGACCTATGAGGCGTACGATATCAACGGCTACACATTCTACACTGAGGAAAAGGACATGAAGAGCGATTATCGGAACTTTGGGGTAACGATGGAATCCTACACTGGTAACGACAAGGACAGATACTACGGAAGGATCGAGGAGATCTGGGAGCTGAGCTACGCTGGAGAGAAGGTCCCGATGTTCCGTGTCAGATGGGCCAAGAGCGTCCTAAAAGAAGACCGGTATTTCACCACCATGGTTATACCCGGTTAAATCCAAGAACGCAGGCGCAAACGTCACCGCGAAAAATGAGCCATGGGTACTGGCTTCCCAAGTGGACCAATGCTTCTTCATTACCGACCCGTCAAAGCCCAGTCGTGTTGTCATGAGGAGAGTCAAAAGGAACATCATCGGAATGGATGGAGTCGCCAATGAGCAAGACTTCGACAAGTACGGCGACCCGAAGATGGAAGATGATGACGACGATGAAGTACCATACACCACAAGAAGAAGCAGGACCACACTACCTAAAGGACGTCCGTTCAAGAGAAGAACTCCATTTGCGATAAAGAAGGGCAAGAAGATTGTGAAAAGATAGCTAAGATCGAATCACGACGTGTCGGCCGCGTGTGTGTGTGTGTGTGTGTGTGTCAGTGGCAAGCTCAATTATTACATGCAACTAAATTATTACATGTATCACTTGATTTCAACCATGTCATCTAATTCTAAATCTTTGCACAATGGTTTTATCACTCCATTTGCATTTTCCTTTTCTTTTATCTCAAATCTCAAATTATTACATGCAACTAAAAATCCAAAAAAATAAAAAAAAGTTAGTAATGGCGCACCAGGAGAAGGTGCGCCATTACTATCACGGTGTTTGTGGCGCACCCCTAAAAGGTGCGCCATTGATATACAAATTTTTATGGCACACCCCTAAAAGTTGCGCCATTGCTAACCCCCCCCCCCCACTAAAAGATCCCAAATCCCAATCCCCAATCTCACACCTCTCTCAGCCCTCGACCTGCTGCCCCCGACCTGCGTCGCCGCCCCGACCCACTGCGCCGCCGCCCCTACCTGCGCCGCCGCCCTGCCTCCTCGGGCCCCCTCCCCACTTGCCCCTCGCGCTTCCCCTCGCCCTCTCCGCCTTCTACTCTCCCCCAGATCCACGTCGGCAACCCGCGCGCGAGCGCCCGTCGCCAGCCACCTCGCATCGCCGTGGCAACCGTCGACCTCGTGCCACACTGATGTGCCCAAGCACTCCACCTCCCTTGACTATGTCTCCCCGGACAAGCCGGAGGACGCCGGACGCCCCCGCGACGCCTTCCCCGCCACCGGCTTCCTCCTCGGCCTGGCGGACTCCGTCGACAATTCGCTCCGGGGAGCTCTCCCCCGAGCCCGCTTTGCTCATCTGCAGGTCACGGTGAGCTCCTCTGTTTATCCCCTCCTTTTCCCCTTCGGTTCATCGCCGTTTGCCATCGTTTCCGAGCTCGCCCAAGCTCCCAAATATGCGTACGTACGTGTGTGCGTGCGTGTTGCGGCTGCTTCTGTGCGTGCACGCCGTCCTCGCCGCGGTCTTCTGCTGCTCCGCTACGGCTGCGGCTTGCTGCTCTATTGGCCGACGCGGCTCCTGCTGCTGTGAGTTGCTGTTGCTACTGGTGATTGTTTTAGGACCAACTAAAGGTTATTCTAATGTTGCGTGTAATTGCTGCTATCCCTTTAGTTGCTCCTGTGGTCATGCTCTTGCTTATGTATCTGATTTGGTGTTCTGGTTTGTGTAAGAACTTGGATAATACCACTATGTTATTGACATCCTGCTATATGTAGTTCAAGTGGTTCTAGGTTGTTTCTACTGTTGTTGGCACTATGAATATAGTTGGTTTTCTTGTACTGTTAATTGTGCTATTGTTATCAGTTTTGTAACACTCTTAGGATAAAAGGCATGAATTACTAGTCTAAGGCTTTACTGATTGTGCTCAGTACTACTGTCATGAGGCATGCTACTTTTTTAGTCAGTATGCTACTGCTTTATGTCACATGTACATACAGGGGTCACTTGACAGCTTGTTTATACTGTTATATAGTTTTGAAGTTTATTTAGGTGTGAACTGTAACTCCTGATTATGGGCAATTATCAATCATGCTTAGTATTGTTTCATTACTGGTGTCATATAATTTCTTATACCTTAATTAAATGTTGAATATGACTGCTGGTTGTTACTGCAGTTTGGTCATGACATATTTTGTATTTCTCTGCTATGTTCCACTTATTAATGACGATAGTACTGCTATTTTCCTTATCAGCACACAATCTGTATCCTTCATTTTGTTTGGCTGTAATTTTACAGCATCTACTTTCCTCCAGTTCACACAACAACATGTTTATAATTGACTTGGGAACTTAAATAAATTGCTCAACTAAAGAATATTAATACATTGTGTTTGTTCACAAATTCTGGAAGACATTGATATATGACAACAGTCGAGTCTTTGTTGGTTAAGTGGTTAGCACAGCTGGGAGCATTAGTGTATGAGGTTTACTAATTACAAAATAGTAGTAGTGAGGCAAGGCCTAATAACTATAGGTAAACATAACTATAGGTAAACGTTTCCTGTACATATTTGGTTTGGTTGATTGCCTGGCATGAGCTACATGAAATGATCCGTTTGCTCTATTGGTTCGAGTGGATGTGGATGCTTGATAAAATTATCTTATGAAATGATTCCAATGCTGGCAGCTTCTGATGTTCCAATGCTGGCAGCTTCTGACGTGAAATGACCCCTTTCTCCTGAAATGTTGATTAATTTCCGTTTCAATTGAGAATGGGGCACTCCTAGGTCAAGAAAATTAGCAAAGGTCATGCCCAATTTTCTTGACCTAGAAGGTGCCCGATTCTCAACCGAAACAGAAATATTCCTCTAAATCTGAGAAGAATAGATACTACCCTGATCTCATCCAATAACTCTAGTAGCCTTTTTTCCTATTTAGAGCTAACATGGCCGACAACGATGAGGCTGGCGGTTCAGGCAAGCCATTCTGGCAGCTGTCCCAGGATATGGAGGAAGAACCTCACCGCTATGAGGACACCATGGAAGACACCGATCCCGACTACACAACCCCTAGTGGCGTCGGGGATGACACCACTGATGATGGCAGCGAACGCATAGATGACAGCCAACCGAAGAGGCAACGGAAGGACCGGCGCCTGAACATGCTCGGCACCGTCAAGGAGGAATTTAATGAAGTGTCCTCCAGTGGGCATCCAGCGGCGCCCAAAGCATTAGTCAGTGGGTACACGGGACAACTCGGGTGCATTCTCCGGAGCACCGTCTCGATCAACACCGATAAACTAAGGCATCACGACCGAGGGAATTTGCGCAACCTCCTCTTCACGAAGCTGCACGAACGATACAAGTTCCCCGGTGACTTCGCAAACACACGCCTCTCAAGGAATAAAGTGAACAGTGCCATCCTCACGAAGATGAGCACGACCCTGGCTACTTGGAGAGCCGCGGTGAAGAGAAGGATTCTAAGTGGTGATAGTTATGAGAAGATCAAGGAGACAAATCCTTCGATCAGCGAAGCTGACTACCTGGAGTTCAAGATCAAGTACGAGAACAACGCATCCGCGGAATCAAGTCAGTGGTGGAAAGATATGCGGGACTTGAACTTAGGGGTCCACAAACTCGGTCCCGGCGGATATAGAGTGGCGGAACCTAAAATGGACAAGGAGGACGCGGAGCGTGCCGAGCAAGGCCTACCGCCCCTCTTCGATAAATACCATGAAAAGCAGACCAGGAGCAGGGCCCGATCGCAGGTGGACCACAGCAACAAAGGAGCTTACCGAGGATCCGAAGGTGAAGGCGTTTGAGCTTGTTCTGGTAAGGAATACACCCCCGCGCAATTAGCTCCATATGGTTGCATTCTAATTAATGAAGCCAAATTTCTAAATGGTTCACGTTCCTTCCGCAGGAAACTGAAAGCAGTAGTGCGGGGTCTCAGAGCTCCCCATGTGCCCCTTGGGACACCACTTTAAATAGGGCGTTGAACGTAGTGAAACACAAGGATAAGTTCAATAAGCCGTTGTCAGCTGGTCGTGTGGCCGGCAAAGGCTTGTCCACGAAATGGTCGGAATACTATAAGTCTGGGCAAAAGTTGAGAAAGACCAGCTCGGAAAGCCAGGAGCGCGAGGTTAAAGAACTCAAGGCACAAATGGCACGGATTCCGGAGATAGTCCAAGAGCAAGTGTGAGACCAACTGGGAGCGACGATCACCGCCATTATGCCTTCCTTGCTTGAGGGGCTGCGGGGGTGGATTGCGGGCGGCCAACGGGGGCCACCCCCGATTCCTAGCTTCACGGGCAGCAACTCGCACAACGGCGCCGGCTGATGAGGGTACAAACCCGGGGTAGGGTCATAGGCCTGACCTATACGCCCTACCCAAG
The DNA here is from genome assembly GCA_021605145.1 of Aegilops bicornis. NCBI lineage: Eukaryota > Viridiplantae > Streptophyta > Magnoliopsida > Poales > Poaceae > Aegilops > Aegilops bicornis. The sequence goes on from CM038671.1 coordinate 64,933,243, forward strand.
GTCACTACCCTAGAAGATAAGAAGTCCAAGAGGCAACAAAGAACCCCCAGTCAAAGGTGTCGAGTGCAATCCACTCGACCAATCATATCACTCGGGTACCCCTCCTACCTGTTGTCAATATATACGTATAAGGAATCACTCGACCTACTGAAGACCAGGAGTCACTCAGCATTGCAACGGTCAGACATTCACTCCGTAGTCTTTAAGGTCATTAACATCACTTATGGCCGGCGTTATCAGTAACGGCCCTACTTTATGTACATTAAGCCCCTTGTAATGGAGGATGGCTGGGGTCCTGGCGCACTCTATATAAGCCACCCCCCTCCTCTGGGACAAGGGTCCGCACCCCCTGTAACACCACACACATATAATCCAGTCGACCGCCTCTGGGCAACGAGACGTAGGGCTTTTACTTCCACCGTGAAGGGCCTGAACTCGTAAATCTTGTGCGTACGACTTCACCATAGCTGAGATCTTGCCTCTCCATACCTACCCCCCCTTTCTCTGTCGGTCTTAGAACCACGACAGTTGGCGCCCACCTTGGGGCAGGTGTCTTAGCGACTTGTTGGTGAAGTTGCAATTTTTTCGATCCCCATCATCATGGTTTCCGGCGGTGGATTGGCTGAGGGCCGCGAGATCCGTCTTGGCGCGCTCGTTTTCATCGCCGACGACTCCACCTGGCTTCAGGAAGCTCCCCTTGACGTCGAGGCGCTCCCCGTCCGAGGGGCGACGCACTTTCGCGTGTGCGTACGCGGCGTCCTTCTCCGGCAGCCGTCGACCCAGTATCGGTCGGCTCCGATGATGTCTTCTCTCCCCGCTGTTCACCGCTGCAAGCGATCCGATCGGTCGCGGCTTCAGCGGTGGGTGAAACACGCGGTGGCTCGACATCCGACCACCCATCAAGTTGCGGCAATCGAGCCCGACGAAACTCTCCATGGCCTGTTCGACCTGTTGACTGGCTCCGTCGGGACCGCATCCGAGTGCGATAGCAGCAACCCTGCGGCTGAAGTCTTGATGGTCGATGGACCATGTAGTCCGCCTGGTTTCCACCGTGAAGACGATAGGGATGGTGGCGGCGATCCATCACGCGTCCACGAGGAGTACCATCCCGAACCCTCTCTTCGCAGCAGAGGGAAGAACTTCGTCGCCGCAACATGGATGCACTCCACACACCCATCGTTGGAGAAACCCCCGAGGCTCGGGCCTTGGAAGAGGTGCGCTTGGCTAATTTGGCTGAGCACACTCGACTGGAGAACCTCCAGCGCGCACTCGACTAGCATGCTCGGAAGCGGATCCCTGATTCGAGTCGACGACAGCATTTTCCACCTCCACCTAAGGTATACCACACTCCGATTCAAAATCTCACAGCTGCGGCCCGAATAGTAGAGTCAATTAAACCTTCCCAGTCGGAGTCTGGCAGAGGTTTGATGCAAATCTGGGCCTTACTCTGGGCAGCAGGAGAACAGAACACAACAGTGTCTCAGTCGCGGAATAGGATTCACAGCAGATCCGTGGTAGCGGATACTGTTTAGTCAGCCCACAGCCCAAGATCGCCCCTGCGGCGTGAAGGCCGTGGGCAGTATGATCACCGACTCGACCACGACAATCGTCGTTCAGTGCCCACACCTCCTCCGAGGAGTGCATCATATGTGCCTCGGCAGTACGATGATAGACGCCTTCACAATGGTGAGTGCAGAGCACCAGTCGACCCAAGAGAACCAGGCTTTGATGCAAGATCTATTCTCGTTCAAGGTCTAGTCAACCGGAACAGAGCGCATAGGGAAGACCTTAGCAGAGATCATCCGACTGGCAGCAGAGTTCATGTTTCGGGTCCAGAGTGTTTCAGCAGAGCCATCAGGGCTGCAGCGATTCCTCCCAACTTCAGGTTGGCGACAGGAGTCAGTAAGTTCACTGGAGAGTCCAAGCCTGAAACTTGGCTTGAGGATTACCGAGTGGCTATGCAGATTGGTGGAGGGAATGATGAAGTGGCAATGAAGCATCTTCCTCTGATGTTGGAAGGGTCAGCCAGAGCGTGGTTGACTCGATTAGCCCCGTGCAGATATTCAGTTGGGAAGAGCTTGCTCGAGTGTTCGTCAGACTTTTGATGGCACCGCAGTTTACCAAATTAAGTTAATAGCATTGCAGCATTATGCATGTAAACCGAGTGAAACTCTAAGAGATTACATTCAGAGGTGGACCACCTTGCATCACACAGTGGAAAATGTATCTGAGCACCAAGCAGTGTGTGCCTTCAAGGAAGGCGTTAAGTACCGAGAGCTAGTCTTGAAATTCGGTCGGACTGGGGATATGACCCTGACTCGGATGATGGAAATAGCCACCCAGTACGCTAATGGAGAAGAAGATGATCGACTCTGCAGTGGCAAGGGTAAACCAGTCGGCCAGGACGCCGGCGAAGGTAATCGGAAACAGAAACGAAAGGCTGAACCTACAGCGCCTGGTGAAATTGCATCAGTAGTGCAAGGAAAGTTTAAAGGAAAACCAACGGGCCCCTGGAACCCTAAGAAGGTAAAAGATCAAGCAGGAAATGATGTGTTGGATTTACCATGTCACATTCATACGAAGAAGGATGAAGAGGGTAATCTGATTTATCCTAAACACACGACTCAACAATGTCGACTCCCGATCCAGCAATTCTGAGAGAAACAACCCAGTGAGAAGGAAAAAGAGTCGGACAAAGACGAGGATGAAGAGGAAGATGATGGTTATCCCAAAGTCAATTCCACCCTGATGATTTTTGCTGATGTTGAGAGCAAGAGTCGATTGAAAGTTATCAACAGAGAAGTGAATATGGTTGCTCCGGCGATGACGACCGCATACCTGAAATGGTCACAAACAGCCATCACATTCGACCAGTCTGATCACCCGGCGCGTATAGCCACTCCTGGGAGGCAAGCGTTGGTGGTCGACCCAGTAGTCCAAGGCACTCGACTGACCAAAGTGCTAATGGATGGTGGTAGTGGCCTGAATATCCTTTATGCTGAGACCTTGCAGGGGATGGGCATTCCGATGTCCAAGCTTAGTGAAAGCAATATGAGCTTTCATGGCGTCATCCCTGGAAAGAAAGCCGAATCACTCGGCCAGATCGCCCTTGACGTGGTTTTCGGTGATTCCAAGAATTACCGCAAGGAAAAGTTGACATTTGAAGTAGTGGATTTCCAGAGTGCCTGTCATGCTATTCTGGGTAGGCCTGCTTATGCACGTTTATGGCTCGACCATGTTATGTGTATCTCAAAAGTCAAGATGCCTGGCCCCAGAGGAGTGATCACGGTCACTGGTAATCGGCAGAAGGCAAAAGAGTGCTTCCAGAAGGGTTCTAAAATTGCCGATGCACAAATGGCGGCAGTTGAATTCCAAGAGTATCAGAAGAATGCAGATCCGAGTGATTGGCTCCGAGCAAAGAAGCCTGCCATCGATTTTGCATTTCAGTCGTCTGGAGAAATGAAGCCGATTCATATCCACCCGACCGATCCCAATGTAGCACCGACTCATATCTCAACAACACTCGACATCAAATAGGAAGAAGCACTCATCCAGTTCCTCCGTGAGAACTGGGACATCTTTGCATGGAAACCTTCTGACATGCCGGGTGTACCCAGAGAACTGGCTGAGCACCGTTTGCGTGTTGATCCAAAGGCAAAACATGTCAAAGAGCATCTTCGGCAGTCCGCCGTGCAGAAGAGAAAAACAATTGGCGAAGAAGTGGCTCGACTCCTAGTAGTAGAGTTCATCCGAGAGATCTACCACTCCAAGTGGCTTGCCAATGTGGTCATGGTCCCAAAGAAGGACGATTCACTTCGTATGTGCATCGATTTCAAGCATATCAATCGGGCCTGCTCGAAAGATCATTTCCCTCGGTCTCAAAAAAGCTGGCGCCACATTCATGAGGATGATTCAGAAGTGCCTGCTCACTCAAATGGACTCGACTGGCCGAACTCCATTCTTCCTAGTCTACGAAGCTGAAGCTGTACTCCCGAGTGATTTGCTTCACAATGCACCTCGAGTAGAACTTTTCTCAGAAGAGGATGCAGAATTGGCTCGGCAAGATGCAGTTGATCTCCTGGAAGAGGAAAGAGAGATGGCCTTGATCCGGTCGACCATTTATCAGCAAGACCTTCGTTGATTCCACGCCAGAAATGTCAGGGGTCGGGCATTTCAAGAGGGAGACTTGGTTCTTCGGGTGGACCAGCAGAAACCACACAAGCTCGCTCCTTCTTGGGAAGGCCCCTTCATCGTCACCAAAGTGCTCCACAACGGAGCATACCATCTTTACAACATCGAGCACAATAAAGACGAGCCACGCGCTTGTAATGCGGAGCTGCTCCGCCCCTTTTACAGTTAAGCGTTCATACTGATAAGATGTAATAAGAGATACCTTCTACTTTGATTATAAAAGAGTTTACAGTCTCCTGAATGATTGTTGTTTCTTTTTTGCATGTCCTAAATGAAGGAAATATGCCCTAGAGGCAATAATAAAGTTATTATTTATGTCCTCATATCATGATAAATGTTTATTATTCATGCTATAATCGTATTAACCGGAAACATGATACATGTGTGAATACATAGACAAACTTAAAGTCACTAGTATGCCTCTACTTGACTAGCTCATTAATCAAAGATGGTTATGTTTCCTAACCATGGACATGTGTTGTCATTTGATTAACGGGATCACATCATTAGGAGAATGATGTGATTGACTTGACCCATTCCGTTAGCTTAGCACTTGATCGTTTAGTATGTTGCTATTGCTTTTTTCATGACTTATACAAGTTCCTATAACTATGAGATTATGCAACTCCGTTTGCGGAGGAACACTTTGTGTGCTACCAAACGTCACAACGTAATCGGGTGATTACAAAGGAGCTCTACAGTGTCACCAAAGGTACATGTTGAGTTGGCGTATTTTGAGATTAGGTTTTGTCACTCCGATTGTCGGAGAGGTATCTCTGGGCCCTCCGGTAATGCACATCACTATAAGCCTTGCAAGCAATGTAGCTAATGAGTTAGTTACGGAATGATGCATTACGTAACGAGTAAAGAGACTTGCCGGTAACGAGATTGAACTAGGTATTGGATACCGACGGTCGAATCTCGGGAAGTAACATACCAATGACAAAGGAAACAACGTATGTTGCTATGCGGTTTGACTGATAAAGATCTTCGTAGAATATGTAGGAGCCAATATGAGCATCCAGTTTCCGCTATTGGTTATTGACCGGAAACAGTTCTAGGTCATGTCTACATAGTTCTCGAACCCGTAGGGTCCGCACGCTTAAGGTTTCGATGCGGTTATATTATGAGTTTATGAGTTTTTATGTACCAAGTTTGTTGAGTCCCGGATGTGATTACGGACAAAGCGAGGAGTCTCGAAATGGTCGAGACATGAAGATTGATATATTGGACGACTATAGTCGGACACCTTTGGAATGGTTCCGGAGTTATCGGATATATCTGCGAGTATGCAAGGGTTACGGAACCCCCCCGGAGGTAAATGGGCCTCATGGGCCCAAGTGGAAGTAGAGGAGAGGCGGCCAAGGGGCAGCCACGCGCCCCTCCCCCCCAAGTCCGAATTGGACAAGGAGGGGGGGTGGCGCCCCCCTTTCCTTTCCCCCTCTCTCCTTCCTCTCCTCTCCTACTCCAACAAGGAAGGGAGGAGTCCTACTCCCGGTGGGAGTAGGACTCCTCTGGCCAGCGCCTCCTCTGGCCGGCCGCACCTCCCCTTGCTCCTTTATATACGGGGGCAGGGGGCACCCTAGAGAAACAACAATTGATCCTTGAGATCTCTTAGCCGTGTGCGTTGCCCCCCTCCACCATAGTTCTCCTCGATAATATTGTAGGCGGTGCTTAGGCAAAGCCCTGCGACGGTAGAACATCAAGATCGTCACCACGCCATCGTGCTGACGGAACTCATCCCCGACACTTTGCTGGATCGGAGTCCAGGGATCGTCATCGAGCTGAACGTGTGCTAGAACTCGGAGGTGCCGTAGTTTCGGTGCTTGATCGGTCGGGCCGTGAAGACGTACGACTACATCAACCGCGTTGTTATAACGCTTCCGCTTTCGGTCTATGAGGGTACATGGACAACACTCTCCCCTCTCGTTGCTATGCATCACCATGATCTTGCGTGTGCGTAGGAATTTTTTTGAAATTACTACGTTCCCCAACAGTGGCATCCGAGCCTGGTTTTATGCGTAGATGTTATATGCACGAGTAGAACACAAGTGAGTTCCGGGCGATACAAGTCATACTGCTTACCAGCATGTCATACTTTGTTTCAGCGGTATTGTTGGATGAAGCGGCCCGGACCGACATTACGCGTACGCTTACGCGAGACCGGTTCTCCCGACGTGCTTTGCACAGAGGTGGCTAGCGGGTGTCAGTTTCTCCAACTTTAGTTGAACCGAGTGTGGCTACGCCCGGTCCTTACGATGGTTAAAACAGCACTAACTTGAGGAACTATCGTTGTGGTTTTGATGCGTAGGTAAGAACGGTTCTTGCTAAGCCCGTAGCAGCCACGTAAAGCTTGCAACAACAAAGTAGAGGACGTCTAACTTGTTTTTGCAGGGCATGTTGTGATGTGATATGGTCAAGACGTGATGCTATATTTTATTGTATGAGATGATCATGTTTTGTAACCGAGTTATCGGCAATGGCGAGAGCCATATGGTTGTCGCTTTATTGTATGCAATGCAATCGCCCTATAGTGCTTTACTTTATCACTATGCGGTAGCGATAGTCGTAGAAGCATAAGATTGGCGAGACGACAACGATGCTATGATGGAGATCAAGGTGTCGCGCCGGTGACGATGGTGATCACGACGGTGCTTCGGAGATGGAGATCACAAGCACAAGATGATGATGGCCATATCATATCACTTATATTGATTGCATGTGATGTTTATCCTTTATGCATCTTATCTTGCTTTGATTGACGGTAGTATTTTAAGATGATCTCTCACTAATTATCAAGAAGTGTTCTCCCTGAGTATGCACCATTGCGAAAGTTCTTCGTCTTTGAGACACCACGTGATGATCGGGTGTGATAGGCTCTACGTTCAAATACAACGGGTGCAAAACAGTTGCACACGCGGAATACTCAGGTTAAACTTGACGAGCCTAGCATATACAGATATGGCCTCGGAAAACAGAGACCGAAAGGTCGAACGTGAATCATATAGTAGATATGATCAACATAGTGATGTTCACCATTCAAACTACTCCATCTCACGTGATGATCGGACATGGTTTAGTTGATTTGGATCACGTGCTCACTTAGATGACTAGAGAGATGTCTGTCTAAGTGGGAGTTCTTAAGTAATATGATTAATTGAACTTAAATTTATCATGAACTTAGTACCTGATAGTATTTTGCTTGTCTATGTTTGTTGTAGATAGATGGCTCGTGCTGTTGTTCCGTTGAATTTTAATGCGTTCCTTGAGAAAGCTAAGTTGAAAGATGATTGTAGCAACTACACGGGCTGGGTCCGTAACTTGAGGATTATCCTCATTGCTGCACAGATGAATTACGTCCTGGAAGCACCGCTGGGTGCCAGGCCTGCTGCAGATGCAACTGATGACGTTAAGAATGTCTGGCAGAGCAAAGCTCAGTGTGCCATGCTTTACGGTTTAGAACCGGGTCTTCAACGACGTTTTGAACGTCATGGAGCATATGAGATGTTCCAGGAGTTGAAGTTAATATTTCAAGCAAATATCCGGATTGAGAGATATGAAGTCTCCAATAAGTTCTATAGCTGTAAGATGGAGGAGAATAGTTCTGTCAGTGAACATATACTCAAAATGTCTGGGTATAATAATCACTTGATTCAAGCGGGAGTTAATCTTCTGATGATAGTGTCATTGATGTAATTCTTCAATCAACGCCACCAAGCTACAAGAGCTTCGTGATGAACTATAATATGCAAGGGATGGACAAGACTATTCCCGAGCTCTTCGCAATGCTAAAGGCTGCGGAGGTAGAAATCAAGAAGGAGCATCAAGTGTTGATGGTCAATAGGACCACCAGTTACAAGAAGAAGGCCAAAGGGAAGAAGAAGGGGAACTTCAAGAAGAATAGCAAGCAAGTTGCTGCTCAGGAGAAGAAACCCAAGTCTGGACCTAAGCACAAACTGAGTGCTTCTCTTGCAAGCGGTGGACCTTTGAAGCGGAACTGCCCCAAGTATTTGGCGGATAAGAAGGATGGCAAAGGTGAACAAAGGTATATGTGATATACATGTTATTGATGTGTACCTTACTAATGCTCGCATAGCACACAGGTATTTGATACTGGTTACATTGCTTATATTTGCAACTCGAAGCAGGGACTAAGGATTAGTGAAGATTGGCTAAGGACGAGGTGACGATGCGCGTGGGAAATGGTTCCAAAGTCGATGTGATCGCGGTCGGCACGCTACCTCTACATCTACCATCAGGATTAGTTTTAGACCTAAATAATTGTTATTTGGTGCCAGCGTTAAGCATGAACATCATATCTGGATCTTGTTTGATGCGAGACGGTTATTCATTTAAATCAGAGAATAATGGTTGTTCTATTTATATGAGTAATATCTTTTATGGTCATGCACCCTTGAAGAGTGGTCTATTTTTATTGAATCTCGATAGTAGTGATACACATATTCATAATGTTGAAACCAAAAGATGCAGAGTTGATAATGATAGTGCAACTTATTTTTGGCACTGTCATTTAGGTCATATCGGTGTACAACGCATGAAGAAACTCCATACTGATCGACTTCTGGAATCACTTGATTATGAATCACTTGGTACTTGCGAACCGTGCCTCATGGGCAAGATGACTAAAACGCCGTTCTCCGGAACTATGCAAATGAAAGCAACTGATTTATTGGAAATCATACATCTTGATGTATGTGGTCCAATGAATATTGAGGCTCACACAATGGTATCGTTATTTTCTCACCTTCACAGATGATTTGAGCAGATATGGGTATATCTACTTGATGAAACACAAAGTCTGAAACATTTGAAAAGTTCAAAGAATTTCAGAGTGAAGTGGAAAATCATCGTAACAAGAAAATAAAGTTTCTACGATCTGATCGTGGAGGAGAATATTTGAGTTACGAGTTTGGTTTACATTTGAAGCAATGTGGAATAGTTTCGCAACTCACGCCACCCGGAACACCACAGAGAAATGGTGTGTCCGAACGTCGTGTCGTACTTTACGAGATATGGTGCGATCTATGATGTCTCTTACTGATTTACCGCTATCGTTTTGGGGTTATGCTTTAGAGACGACCGCATTCACGTTAAATAGGGCACCATCAAAATCCATTGAGACGACGCCTTATGAACTGTGGTTTGGCAAGAAACCAAAGTTGTCGTTTCTTAAAGTTTGGGGCTGCGATTCTTATGTGAAGAAACTTCAACCAGATAAGCCCGAACCCAAATCGGAGAAATGTGTCTTCATAGGATACCCAAAAGAGACTATTGGGTACACCTTCTATCACAGATCTGAGAACAAGATTTTTGTTGCTAAATTCGGATCCTTTCTAGAGAAGGAGTTTCTCTCGAAAGAAGTGAGTGGGAGGAAAGTAGAACTTGATGAGGTAACTGTACCTGCTCCCTTATTGGAAAGTATTTCATCACAAGAACCGGTTCCTGTGACAACTACACCAATCAGTGAGGAAGCTAATGATACTAATCATGAAACTTCAGATCAAGTTACTACCGAACATCGTAGGTCTACCAGAGTAAGATCCGCACCAGAGTGGTATGGTAATCCTATTCTGGAAGTCATGTTACTTGACCATGGCGAACCCACGAACTATGAGGAAGCGATGATGAGCCCAGATTCCATGAAATGGCTTGAGGCCATGAAATCTGAGATGGGATCCATGTATGAGAACAAAGTATGGACTTTGGTTGACTTGCCCGATGATCGGCAAGCCATAGAAAATAAATGGATCTTCAAGAAGAAGACTGATGCTGATGGTAATGTAACTGTCTACAAAGCTCAACTTGTTGCGAAAGGTTTTCGACAAGTTCAAGGGGTTGACTACGATGAGACTTTCTCACCTGTAGCGATGCTTAAGTCTGTCCGAATCATGTTAGCAATTGCCGCATTTTATGATTATGAAATTTGGCAAATGGATGTCAAAACTGCATTCCTGAATGGATTTCTGAAAGAAGAGTTGTATATGATGCAACCAGAAGGTTTTGTCGATCCAAAAGATGCTAACAAAGTGTGCAAGCTCAACGATCCATTTATGGACTGGTGCAAGCCTCTCGGAGTTGGAATAAACGCTTTGATAGTGTGATCAAAGCATATGGTTTTATCTGCACTTTTGGAGAAGCCTTGTATTTACAAGAAAGTGAGTGGGAGCTCAGAGCATTTACGATATTGTATGTAGATGACATATTGTTAATTGGAAATGATATAGAATTTCTGGATGGCATAAAGGGATACTTGAATAAAAGTTTTTCAATGAAAGACCTCGGTGAAGCTGCTTACATATTGGGCATCAAGATCTATAGAGATAGATCAAGACGCTTAATTGGACTTTCACAAAGCACATACCTTGATAAAGTTTTGAAGAACTTCAAAATGGATCTGGCAAAGAAAGGGTTCTTGCCTGTATTAGAAGGTGTGAAATTGAGTCAGACTCAATGCCCGACCACAACACAAGATAGAGAGAAAATGAAAGATGTTCCCTATGCTTCAGCCATAGGCTCTATCATGTATGCAATGCTGTGTACTGGACCGTATGCTTAGCGATAAGCTTGGCAGGTAGGTACCAAAGTAATCCAGGAGTGGATCACTGGACAACGGTCAAGAATATCCTGAAATACCTGAAAAGGACTAAGGATATGTTTCTCGTTTATGGAGGTGACAAAGAGCTAGTCGTAAATGGTTACGTCGATGCAAGCTTTAACACTGATCCGGACGATTCTAAATCGCAAAACCGGATACGTGTTTATATTGAACGGTGGAGCTGTCAATTGGTGCAGTTCTAAACAAAGCATCGTGGCGGGATCTACATGTGAAGCGGAGTACATAGCTGCTTCAGAAGCAGCAAATGAAGGAGTCTGGATGAAAGAGTTCATTTCTGATCTAGGTGTCATACCTAGTGCATCGGGACCAATGAAGATCTTCTGTGACAATACTGGTGCAATTGCCTTGGCAAAGGAATCAAGATTTCACAAGAGGACCAAGCACATCAAGAGACGCTTCAATTCCATCCGGGACCAAGTCCGGTGGGAGACATAGAGATTTGCAAGATACATACGGATCTGAATGTTGCGTACCGTTGACTAAGCCTCTTCCACGAGCAAAACATGATCAGCACCAAGATTCCATGGGTATTAAAATCATTCTTTGTGTAATCTAGATTATTGACTCTAGTGCAAGTGGGAGACTGAAGGAAATATGCCCTAGAGGCAATAATAAAGTTATTATCTATTTCCTCATATCATGATAAATGTTTATTATTCATGCTATAATTGCATTAACCGGAAACATGATACATGTGTGAATACATAGACAAACTTAAAGTCACTAGTATGCCTCTACTTGACTAGCTCATTAATCAAAGATGGTTATGTTTCCTAACCATAGACATGTGTTGTCATTTGATTAACGTGATCACATCATTAGGAGAATGATGTGATTGACTTGACCCATTCCGTTAGCTTAGCACTTGATCATTTAGTATGTTGCTATTGCTTTCTTCATGACTTATACAAGTTCCTATAACTATGAGATTATGCAACTCCCACCGGAGGAACACTTTGTGTGCTACCAAACATCACAACATAACTGGGTGATTATAAAGGAGCTCTCTGAGTGTCACCAAAGGTACATGTTGAGTTGGCGTATTTCGAGATTAGGTTTTGTCACTCCGATTGTCGGAGAGGTATCTCTGGTCCCTCTCGATAATGCACATCACTATAAGCCTTGCAAGCAATGTAGCTAATGAGTTAGTTATGGAATGCTGCATTATGTAACGAGTAAAGAGACTTGCCGATGTGAGATTGAACTAGGTATTGGATACCGACGATCGAATCTCGGGCAAGTAACATACCGATGACAAAGGGAACAACGTATGTTGTTATGCGGTTTGACCGATAAAGATCTTCGTAGAATATGTACGAGCCAATATGAGCATCCAGGTTCCGCTATTGGTTATTGACCGGAGACAGTTCTAGGTCATGTCTACATAGTTCTCGAACCCTTAGGGTCCGCACGCTTAAGGTTTCGATGACAGTTATATTATGAGTTTATGAGTTTTGATGTACCGAAGTTTGTTCGGAGTCCCGGATGTGATTACGGACAGAACGAGGAGTCTCGAAATGGTCGAGACATGAAGATTGATATATTGGACGACTATATTCGGACACTGGAATGGTTCCGGGAGTTATCGGATATATACCGTAGTACCGGGGTTACCGGAACCCCCCGTAGGTTAATGGGCCTCATGGGCCCGAGTGGAAGAAGAGGAGAGGCGGCCAAGGGGAAGCCAGGCGCCCCTCCCCCCCAAGTCCGAATTGGACAAGGAGGGGGGGGGGGCGGCACCGCCCTTTCCTTTCCCCCTCTCTCTCCTTCCCTCTCCTCTCCTACTACAACAAGGAAGGGAGGGAGTCCTACTCCCGGTGGGAGTAGGACTCCTCCTGGCGCGCCTCCTCCTGGCCGGCCGCACCTCCCCCTTTGCTCCTTTATATACGGGGGCAGGGGGCACCCTAGAGAAACAACAATTGATCCTTGAGATCTCTTAGCCGTGTGCGGTGCCCCCTCCACCATAGTTCTCCTCGATAATATTGAAGTGGTGCTTAGGCGAAGCCCTGCGATGGTAGAACATCAAGATCGTCACCACGCCGTCGTGCTGACGGAACTCATCCCCAACACTTTGCTGGATCGGAGTCCGGGGATCGTCATCGGGCTGAACGTGTGCTAGAACTCGGAGGTGCCGTAGTTTCGGTGCTTGATCGGTCGGGCCGTGAAGACGTACGATTACATCAACCACGTTGTTATAATGCTTCTGCTTTCGGTCTACGAGGGTACGTGGACAACACTCTCCCCTCTTGTTGCTATGCATCACCATGATCTTGCGTGTGCGTAGGAATTTTTTTTAAATTATTACGTTCCCCAACACTAAATCCCCCAGTGGGTGCCTTAGCTGTGAATCCACTTCGCCTAAAGCTGAAAAATCCTTCCGAGTGCTGAGCAAGCCTCCCACTCGGCGGCTTAGCCGTGAATCCGTTTCTCCTAAGTTCAAAAAAAAATCCTTCCGAGTGGTGACCAAGCCTCCCACTCGGGGGCTTAGCCTCGAATCCGTTTCGCCTAAGTTTAAAATAAAATCCTACCGAGTGGTGAGCGATCCTCCCACTCGGGGGCTTAGCTGCAGTCCAGTACTCGCCTAAGTTTGAAAAATCCAACCGAGTGGTGAGCGATCCTCCCACTCGGGGGCTTAGCTGCAGTCCAGCACTCGCCTAAGTTTAGAAAATCCTATCAAGTGGTGAGCGATCCTCCCACTCGGGGGCATAGCTGCAGTCCGGTACTCGCCTAAGTTTGAAAAATCCTACCGAGTGGTGAGCGATCCTCCCACTTGGGGGCTTAGCTGCAGTCCAGTACTCGCCTAAGTTTGAAAAATCCTACCGAGTGGTGAGCGATCCTCCCACTCAGGGGCTTAGCTGCAGTCCAGTACTCGCCTAGGTTTGAAAAATCCTACCGAGTGGTGAGCGATCCTCCCACTCAGGGGCTTAGCTGCAGTCCAGTACTCGCCTAAGTTTGAAAAATTGTACCGAGTGGTGCGCGATCCTCCCACTTGGGGGCTTAGCTGCAGTCCAGTACTCGCCTAGGTTTGAAAAATCCTACCGAGTGGTGAGCGATCCTCCCACTCGGGGGCTTAGCTGCAGTCCAAGACTGCTAAGTTTGAAAAATCCTACTGAGTGGTGAGCGATCCTCCCACTCGGGGGCTTAGCTGCAGTCCAGTACTCGCCTAAGTTTGAAAAATCCTACCGAGTGGTGAGCGATCCTCCCACTGGGGGCTTAGCTGCAGTCCAGTACTCGCCTATGTTTTAAAAATCCTACCGAGTGGTGAGCGATCCTCCCACTCGGGGGCTTAGCTGCAGTCTAGTACAAACCTAAGTTTGAAAAATCCTACCGAGTGGTGAGCGATCCTCCCACTCGGGGGCTTGGCTGCAGTCCAGTATTCACCTAAGCTTAAAAAATCCTACCGAGTGGTGCAGGTCGACCACGACCCCCTCCCCGGGGCTACACCGTCAAGAAGAAGGACGAGATTGTGAGTGTTGCCAAGGCGAACCGCTTTCAGGAACATCAAGACCATTGCTGAGTGCCTCGCTGATGAGCTGATCAATGCTGCCAAAGGCTCATCCAACAACTAGTGCCAAGGCGAGCTGCTTTCAGGAACGTCAAGACCATTGCTGAGTGCCTCGCTAATGAGCTGATCAATGCTGCCAAGGTCTCATCCAACAACTGGTGCCAAGGCGAGCTGCTTTCAGGAACGTCAAGACCATTGTTGAGTGCCTCCCTGATGAGCTGACCAATGCTCCTCAGGGCTCGTCCAACAGGTCGACTGCGGCCTCTTCCTCAGAAGCTGCATCAAAAGTACAAGAACCAATCCGAGTGAAGAACGAGTTCCACTCGAAGACAAACACAACATATTCAAAGATAAACCAAGTTCAGATAAATCCAAATGTTCCAAACCGCGGATTAAAGTTCTCGGGCGTCAGGCCCGAAGGAGTTTCAACGATTACAAAATCACTCGGCATTCCGAGGCAAATAAAGGCGAAGCATAATGTTTTTTCGATCACTCGTCAGGAGAAGGGCTGGCTGGATCACAGAAGCTGTCAAGGTCAATGTTATCTGCAATACGAGTGTCAGCCTCAAGGAAGGTGTCCATGAAGGACTGGAAGGTGTGCTTCTTAGTATTCACAACCTTGAGAGCCGCCAACTTGTCTTCTCTAGCGTCCTTGCAGTGCACTCGGACCAATGATAGGGCGACGTCAGCGCCACAGCGAGCGGACGACTTCTTCCATTCTTGCACTCAGCCAGGGATCTGATTTAGTCGAGTCATCAGCGACTCAAGATCTTGTGAAAGTTCCACCTGAGGCCAGAGTACGGCGTCAACCCGAGTCATCGCCGCCTTCAGTCGAGCCAGATAAGCAACGGCGCCGTCCAAGCGTGATTCCAACCACAGCAAGTTCATCGCAATGTCATCTTTCACGTGACAATTGATGGGGTTGAGACATGTCTCGACCCGCCGGTATAAGCCTCAAAGTCCTGACAAAGTTCTGTACAATCAGGAAAAATAGTGAGTCGACAATATAACAAGATACTTTAGTCGACGGCAGCTAACCAGTCGAGCGGCGGTACCTTCAAGCTTCAGGACTAGTTTTGCGGCAAGTTGTCCCAGATAGGACACCAGTTTGCCTGTCCAAGCTCTGAGGCCTCCAACTTCATTGGTCAGGTTCTCCTTGTCCTTCTTTAGTTGCTCAACTTCCCGATTAGCTTCAGAAATGGCAGTCTTCAGCTTCATGTTCTCCTCTTCCAACTTGCCGACCGAAGCCAGCTTCTTGTCCGCAAGCGCTGTCTTCTCTCGTGCTTCCTTCTGAGCAGCAGCAAGGTCCTAATCCTTCTTCTCCAGAGCTTCCTTCATTCTCTCTAAAGTAACAAAACTCTTCAGACGAGCCTGAAGCTGACGGTTTTGACTATGCACATCTGCTTGTGTGAAGTGACTCTGTTCAAAGAGACTGAAAGAAAAAACACTGAAAGACGCGAGCTACTGGGTGGACAAGTGTCGATTGGTTACCTCCCATGATGGTTGTTTCTTGTTGACCAGTCTTGAGGTTCTTCTTTGCCAGTTCAAGATCAAGTTCGAGGCTGATGTGCTTCTTGTTTAACTTAGAAAGCTGAGCTCCAAGATCACAAGACCTCTGCAGTCAGCGAGAGAGATATATCAGTCGACAGAAATAAAAGATAATGAAAGTGAAAGTAAATCTAAGACTACTGCGAATCAAATATTCAATAGTAGTCTCGGGGACTACACCCAGTGGGTGCACTTAGAGTGCCCCCACTGATGTAGATCAACACTCAGCATGGTCTGCCCAGCGTGAGTCAAAGACCTCAGCCGTCAGCCAGCAGTCGACCGTGGTCTCAGGGACTACACCTAGTGGGTGCACTCGGCGTGCCCCCACTGGTTCGGACAGAACACTAAGACTCAGCACGAGTCGAGTGGAGTGGAAGACTTCCTAAACTCTAAAAACAGGCACACCCCAGTGGGTGATCAGATATAAACCAACATTCAAAAGTTCAGTCGGGAGTTCACTGACCTTAACATTGGTCTGCAGAGCGGTGCTGGCGTTATAGGCCACCTGGCTGGCCTCGAGCATCACCTTCACCTGCATAACAAGGTTCACCTGGCGAAGAGCCTCCTTGGCAGCACTTGGCGAATCATCTGGGGTCTGGTATGCAGCAAAAACTGTTGGCTCCAAGGCGGCCGAAGCAGCTACTGGGTCAAATGCGTGGAGTTGCACTGGAGCAGCAAGAGCTGGAGTAGTCGACCCTGACGGACGACCAGTCGTCAGCGGGTTGAAGAATGTGATGTTGGTCCGAACCAGATCTCCGGATCGCTCGACCACCGCCTCAAGCACCGGCGTCGACTGAGGGACTTGAACTTCAAGCCCTCTCCTGCTTGAGCCCCCGCCTCTCCTCCTCCTCTCCTGTAGAGGCACTTCTTCTTCATCATCATCGGGAAGCAGGACGATGTCTCGCGGAACTGCAGCGAAAGAAAAACATCAGAAACTCAGCCGACCGATAACTCAACCGACTAAATGAGTTCTGGTCAAACGGACTTACCAGCTCGGGAGGTGGCCGCGTCGTCGGTCTCCTCATCTCCTGGAGCTTTGTCAATATCCAGGTCAGTTGTAGCAGAGGTTGGGCTGGAAAGATACATGATCCATTCGGTCAGAACAGAAGTATCAGTCGGCCTAGATAAATGCAAGAAAGATGCTCACCTGAAGCAACAGGGACGTCCATCTTGATCCTCGCAAAGTCTTCCGAGTTTTTGGAGGAGCAACCTTCGGCTGCTTGGCGACTTTCTCTGTTGGCTCCGGAGTCGATGTCCGAGTGTGGTTCTGCGTTTGGGTACTTGGAGCCACGTTCTTTCCGCGCCCACCCGCTGGGTCATGGTGTTGCTTGGATCGGCGTTCAGAGTGCGGCAGTGAGTCGGCCGCCTCCTCGTCGTCTGACTCCTCGCTTTCCTCCTCCTCTTCTTCATCCGAAGATTCCCATTCACCACTCTCCTCCGCACTGGCCTCTCCCTCCTGGCCCTGCTCTAGAACTTGTTCACCGTTGGGCATCGAATACATGTCAGTAAAAACCTATAATACAAAAAGTCGAGTAAAAGTCAGTCGAGCTCAAGAGTAGTTGGAATGTATATGCAAAGACAGTCGGAATGAAGAACATACCTTGTCGGGCTGATTGTCATCACTGAAGGGGACGACTCTCCTGTCTCCTCTGGGGTTGTCCTTGTTGCCTGTAATGCTCTTCAACCACATGGCCACGGTCTTGGCTGGCAGTTCCTCTGGATGAACACGAGTAGTGTCGTCAGCCCAGAGTACAGCCACATGGGATGGTCACGGGCCTGAAGGGGCTGGATGCGTCGACTTAGGAATACTTCCAGCAGGTCCATGCTAGTGACACCCTCATTGATCAGTTGGACCACTTTCTCAACCAGCATATTCGTCTCCACGTTCTCAGCAACAGTCACTTTCAGCGAGGAAGGAGTCTGGACATGCTCAAAAGTGAAGTGGGGAAGGCCGGTCGACTGACCTGGGGTTGCGAGGTCCTAGCAGTAGAGCCAGGTCGACTGCCAGCCCCTAACCGATTCAGGGAGAGTCATGGAAGGGAAAGAACTCCTCTGCTTCTTCTGGATACCCAAACCCCCACACATCTGAATGACATGGGTTTTCTCATCACTCGTGTTCACTTTCTTCACCGACTGAGAACGGATGGTGAAAATATGTTTGAAAAGACCCCAGTGCAGTCGACACCCTAGAAAGTTCTCACACATAGACACGAACACGGCAAGGTATGTGATGGTATTGGGAGAAAAATGATGGAGTTGGGCACCGAAGAAGTTCAAGAAGCCCCGGAAGAAGGGGTGCGGAGGAAGCGAGAAGCCCCGGTCGACGTGGGTGGCGAGAAGTACACACTCAGCCGGTCGAGGTTGTGGCTCTATCTCTCCCTCCGGCAGCCTTGCCGCGCCCTTGGCGATCAGCCCGGACTCCACAGCTCAGCCAGATCTTCCTGCCGGAGCGAAGACCGAATCCAATCGCCTTGGATCCAACCTGGCGGCAGCGCCGAGCGCGATGACGACCCGTGATTCTGCTTCTTGCCCTTCGCCGCCCTCGTCGCCTTCTTCGCGCGTTCCAGCGCCGCCGTCTTGTCCTTGACCATGGTGGCGGAGCGGCGGCGTCGAGAGCGGAGGAGCCGGATGCAGTGGAGAAGCAGAGGAAGAAGAAAGAAAAACAGACGCGCGCTGTGCAGACGCCTCAGCTTCGTCGTCTTATAAAGGATCGCTTCCGAGTCGCTGACGCGTGGGACCGGGCGATCCTGTCAAATCCAGCAACAGTCGCGCGCGACGTACGTGGCGAAAAAGGTGGCACGGAGATCGAGGCGCTATTGTTTATCCGCCCCGCTTACTTCAGCACGCCCCGTCCCGCGCACTTCCCCAAAATTTCGAATCCCGTGAAATCCGGGATACACTGCAATCAATCGCGCCAAAGATTCTGCGCCCCAAGACAACACTCGGCGGATGATGCTACAAGTTCATTCGGCAACTCTCTAAATGGATCAAGGCGACTGAATCGAAGCTGAAGTACCAACGTAAGCCTTCCGTCCCGCGTAAGACACTCGCGAGACGCAAAGCTCGGAACAAGTTCAACATCAACCTACTTTCCACTCGAACCTTGATCCATTCGGGGGCTACTAATGAGGGTACAGACTCGGGGTAGGGTCATAGGCCTGACCTATACGCCCTACCCAAGGTCACTACCCTAGAAGATAAGAAGTCCAAGAGGCAACAAAGAACCCCCAATCAAAGGTGTCGAGTGCAATCCACTCGACCAATCATATCACTCAGGTACCCCTCCTACTTGTTGTCACTCGACCGTATAAGAAATCACTCGACCTACTGAAGACCAGGAGTCACTCAGCACTGCAACGGTCAGACATTCACTCCGTAGTCTTTAAGGTCATTAACATCACTTATGGCTGGCGTTATCAGTAACGCCCCTACTTTATGTACATTAAGCCCCTTGTAATGGAGGATGGCTAGGGTCCTGGCGCACTATATATAAGCCACCCCCTCCTCTGGGACAAGGGTTCGCACCCCCTGTAACACCACACACATATAATCCAGTCGACCGCCTCTGGGCACCGAGACATAAGGCTTTTACTTCCACCGTGAAGGGCCTGAACTCATAAATCTTGTGCGTACGACTTCACCATAGCTGAGATCTTGCCTCTCCATACCTACCCTCCTTTCTACTGTCAGTCTTAGAACCATGACACCGGCATTGGTGTCTCCGACGGAGGCGACATTGGTGTCTCCGGCGTCGGCGCCTGCATTGGATATTAATGCACCCGGGTGTGGGAAGAATACGCCGGCCGGCACCTCGGCAGCAAGCGACCCCTCCTTCACTTGCACGACCGCCATTGGCGGTGCCTCGACATTAGCCGAGCTCGACGCCATCACGGTAACTAAACCTCGGCCGATGACTTCATCTCCTTGCCTTTGACTGGGCATCCCTGACACCCTACATGTTTTCGCAGGGCGCCGCTGACGTTCCATGCACTCTCCTGCAATTCATGGACGGCGAGTTGATCAATGTCGCCAAGGCCAAAATTATTCTACCGGGCAACCGCGTGTTCCACGGTAATCCGATGCCACCCACCGTGTATAGGGTTCAACTGGTTTGGGTGCTGCGGGGCTGCCCGTTTCGACCCCCTGGGGCCGACGAAGATGATGTGATGACCCTCAGCGCCTGCTTAAGCTGGCCCCTGCTTTGGCCGGAGAGCCAGATTCTTTTGGGGGCGGGGGACACCACCCCACAGACAACACCGCCAGTCGTGCCGGCGCCAAGCCATGGCAAGACCGCCGCAACGCTACCACCGTCAGCTGATCCGGACATGCATATGGCATAGGATCCAGACGACGACGGTATATTTTCCAATGTCGATAAGTACTTCAACGAACATGGGTACGGTGACGAATTCTTGGGGCCTCCTTCTCAAGAACCCAACCCTGCAAAAGACGATCGCGATCTAGCTGGTACCACGGAGAAACCCAATTGCAACAGGCGTCGTCTGGCGTTCAGTTCTCAGGAGAAGCCTCCAGCTGCCGCCTTCATTGAGACTCAAATAGCCGAGGTGTATCATCCCCAACACACTCAAGAAGGTGGTCTCTGAGCAGAACTCGATCCCATTACAGCAGAAGAAGCAGAAGGGACGGAAAATAAAAAAATAACAAGGGTGCGAACCAGCCGGCACCGAGTACGATCCATGCTCAGGACGGGCCACCAATACCTAAGGATATCTCAAGGAGGGTGCATGTGGCAGGTAGGCCGATGCTACCGACTAATCTGCTCAATGCTGCAACCGGTGCTATGCGGTGTCTCCATGACTGTGTTCTTTCTATGGAGAAGCGGCGTCTCTCCGAGAATGATGTGGCATACCCGGTTTTCGTGGCCAAGGTGCCAGAGGGAAAGGGCTTTGTCGATAGCACCATCGGGCGTACGATCGTCCTGCGGTTTGATGACATCTTCGCTATGTTTAACCTTCCTCCGCTGCACTACACCTTCATTTGACTATTTTCGCTCAGTATGGAGATGCGGATCATTAGAGACAAGACCCCGGACATCGTGATAGTCGACCCCTTCTACATGCGTGTCAAGGTCTTGGGCAGCGCTGGGGACGGGCAAGTCGCGAGTTCATACCTCGAAGGCGTCATTCTGGCGAACCCAGATAAGGATAACTTCCTCGTGCCTTACTTTTTCGAGTAAGTCATCCCCTCACCGCCCCGTAACATATGATTTCTTAGATTTCGATCGTTCTTTTTTTCTAACATTCCATGTTTTGTGCAGTGACACACATTGCACACTCATCCTCTTAAGCCTGAAATATTCCATGGCCACGTATTTCGACTCGCACCGGTCGAAGAAAGACTACACAAATATCAAGAAAGTTCTTGATGATGCTCTCCCCGGCTACGCCAACTCTAGAGGCACCTTCAGGAGGCCAATTTGTAGGTACGGCAAGCACGTGTTCACCCACGTAACGACGTTCCCCTGCGTCAAGCAGCCGCCTGGCAGTTAGAAGGATGCCTACTACGCCCTCCATCACATGCGGGCGATCGTACGGGACCATAATCACCTTATGCTACCAAATAATCTCAAATATTGGGCCGCACGCTTGTCGGCAATCCAGGACGCGGACATCAGACAAGAGTTCTTTCGCATCCAGTCGGAGTTTGCAGAAATCATCTTTCAAGATGTCCTTCGTACCTCGGGGCAGTTCTACCTCAAATATCAACCGTCTAACAGTGAAATAGAAACAACGCTACAAATGCAGGCTGACATCGATCGCACATTCATGACCATCATGATAGACGACGGCTTCATCCATGCTCCGGTCCCTGAGTCGAGTCAAAAGTATTGATGCTATGTAGTTCTGAAATATCAATTAGCTCATGTTGTAATTAAACTTTAACAAACTGGACAGTCGTTCAACTTATATGTAATCGATGCTATTTATTAGTAGGACCATGAATCGTGCTATTAATGTGTTGCTTTTCTCTTCCGATCCTTTTGTTGCATACTTATATATTGCTTATATATTATCTGTAAATTGCTACTAACGTTTTGTTTGTCTAGTGCATAGAGATGCCGTCGTATGTCGTGTACAAGGGTAAGGTTCCCGGAGTCTACGACGACTGGGAGGAGTGTCGGAGACAGGTTCACCGTTTCAGCGGTAACAGTTACAAAGGGTACACCACTAGGGCGGAGGCGGAAGCTAGATACGTGCGCTATCTAGCGGGAGAGAGGAGGGAGCAGAGGAGGAACCGGATGAAGACCAGTTTCATCGCGATGATGCTCATCGTGACCGCAACTCTCTTCTATGCGATGGTAATTTAGATGATCGATATCGACTTTGTAATGTGACGACAAACTCGGCTAATATGATGAACTTTGCTAATGTCTCGAGACCTAAACTTGGCTAATGTTTGAACTTTGTTCGCTATTTAATTTGGAGACTAATATGATGAATTCTATTGTGTGATGTTTATATTCTGTGCAGTAACGTATTTTGTAACCTGTGCAAATACCAGAAAAGCAAAAAAAAAACAATTCGTAATATTCATAGTGGCAAATATGACCCCCAGTAGTGGCGCACCATATTGAGCATTAGTGGCGCACCAAGGCTAAATACCACTGGTGCATTATGGGGCACAGTAATGGCGCACTTGGGGGCATACGTGAAGGTAAATATGGCCCACTAGGAGGCATAGTAATGGCGCACTATTGGACATAGTAATGGCACACTATGTGGTGCGCCACTATTATCTGGGATACTAATGGCGCACCAGAGGTGGGCCATTACTATTTGTTACTAGTGGCGTGTTAATAGTGGCGCACCTATAGTGCGCCATTAATAACAAAAACCGGTGCGCCACTAACAACCTTTTTTCTAGTAGTGAACCTATTAACTTAGTGCCTAGTGCCAGTTGTTGTTTTTTGTCTGTTTTGGTTTTTTCAGAATATTTGTACCAGACGAAGTCCAAATGCCACAAAACTTTTTGGAGATTATTTTCAGGACATAAGAGACCCTTGAAGCTTCGGGAGGGGACGAGAAGATGGAGCAGTGGCCCACGCGAGGCACCAGCGCGCGTCCAAGGGGGGCGGCCGCGCCCTAGTGGCTGGTGGGGTTGGCTCCGTTTGACCTATATCCACCTCTATAAATTCTCTAAAATCAGGAAACCAACAGAGAGGCAGCCAAAATAGTTTTTCCGCCGCCGCAAGTTCCTATTCTCACTAGATCCCATCTGGAGGCCTTTTCCGTCACTCTGCCGAAGGGGGAATGAATCACGAAGGGGCTCTACATCAACCTTGATGTCCTTCCGAAGATGTGTGAGTAGTTTACTACAGACCTACGGGTCCATAGTTAGTAGCTAGATGGCTACATCTCTCTCTCTCTCTCTCTCTCTCTCTCTCTCTCTCTCTCTTTGATCTTCAATACAATGTTTTCCTTGATGTTTTTGGGGTTCTATTCGATATAATCACTTTTTGTGGTGATCCGATGAAGTGTGAGTTTATAATAAGATTTCCATGAATATTATTTTAGTCTTCTCTGAACTCTTTTATGCATGATTATTATAGCTTCATATTTCTCTCCGATCTATTGATTTGGTTTGGCCAACTAGATTGATTTTTCTTTCATTGGGAGAGGTGCTTTGTGATGGGTTTGATCTTGCGGTGCTCAATCCCAGTGACAGAAGGGGACATGACACGTATTTGTATCGTTGTCATTAAGGATAAAAAGATGGGGTTTATTCATGCTTGAGTTTACTTTGTCTGCATCATGTCATCTTGCTTAAGGTGTTTTTTTGACTATATACTGCAAGGCAACAGCCTCACAGCTCTTTACTCAAAACCAAAAATAACCAAAAAGGTTCTCTGTACAACTGTGAACAAAAGAAAGAGAAAAAACAGGAGATACAAAGAAAGCTATCATACTTACAAAGAGAGTTCGGGTAGAGAAGCTATCAAGGCTAACAGACTGTCCCTACATTTACATTTGATTCCGTGAGCTAATAAAGAAATGTCATGTATAAAGTTCCTCCTCAAGCTCTGAAGCTGGGATTCTCATTTCGAAAGATCTTGCCATTCCTCTGGGTCCAGATGTTCTAAGCTGCTGTAAATACTACCTCAGAGAAGAAAGGCATGTTGAAATCCTTCCTAGAGGCTGAAGCCATCATGAAAGTAGACAAGTTGGGAGCTGCGGACCAGGTAATCCCAATATAGTTCCATCTTGCTTAAGGTGTTACTCCGTTCTTCCTGAACTTAATACTCTAGATGCATGCCAGGTAGCGGTCAGTGAGTGGAGTAATAGTAGTAGATGCAGGAAGGAGTCAGTCTACTTGTCTCGGACGCGATGCTTATATACATGATCATTGTCTTGGATATCGTCATGATTATTTGCTTTTCTATCAATTGCCCAGCAGTAATTTGTTTGCCCACTGTATACTATTTTCAAGAGAGAAGTCTCTAGTGAAAACTATGCCCCACGGGTCTACTTTTATCATACTGAAAATCCTACAAAAAACCTTGCTGCAATTTTACTTTATTTTTTTATTTTTGTTCAATCTATCTATCAATTACTGCACAATTTTATCTTGCACGTGACTGCCAAGGGATTGACAACCCCTTGTTTGTATTGGGTTGCAAGGATTTGTTATTTTGTGTGGAGGTGCTGCTAACGAGGTGTTGCATGGTTCTACTGAATTGATAAACTTGGTTCTTGAGGGACTCCTGGATTAGGGGGTGTCCGGATGACCGGACTATAACCTTTGGCCGGACTCCTGGACTATGAAGATGCAAGATTGAAAACTTTGTCCCGTGTCCGGATGGGACTTTCCTTGGCGTGGAAGGCAAGCTTGGCGATATGGATATGTAGATCTCCTCCCATTGTAACCGACTCTGTGTAACCCTAGTCCTCTCCGGTGTCTATATAAACCGGAGGGTTTTAGTCCATAGAACGAACAACAATCATACCATAGGCTAGCTTCTAGGGTTTAGCCTCTCTGATCTCGTGGTAGATCTACTCTTGTACTACCCATATCATCAATATTAATCAAGCAGGAGTAGGGTTTTACCTCCATTGAGAGGGCCCAAACCTGGGTAAAAACATCGTGTCCCTTGTCTCCTGTTACCATCTGCCTAGACGCACAGTTCGAGACCCCCTACCCGAGATCTGCCGGTTTTGACACCGACATTGATGCTTTCATTGAGAGTTCCTCTGTGCCATCGCCATTAGGAAGGATGCCTCATCTTTAAATACGGTACTGTTGCTAAAGGAGCTTTGGCTATCGGCCAAACTCTCCGGCTAGGCGGTTTTCTTATGACCGCCTGTTCGGCCACCGCGCCGACGATGACTTCTCGGGTCATCGAAAGCAGTCTTCACGTCAACTCGGAACTCGCCGAGCAGTTAGATCCGATGGAGCTCTCTTCCTTAAGCGAGCTCTTGGATCGCATCGCCGCCCTGGGAGTCGCTACAGACTACGATCAGATTGGGCCTAAACCCGATCTGAGAGAGATTAACTCTCCCCAGGTCACCCATCACGTTGCTGTGGTGGAGGAACAATGTGGCGACCCTTCATCTATCTTAAGGACTAGCTATGTCCGGATTCCCGATCCCTCCAAGCTGGATACCCGCGGAGGGGAGGACGTCACTCAAGACCTGAACTTAGAGTCAGGCAACGGGCTAGATTCATTGGACAACATCCAAGAATCCAAACTTCCGAGTACGGAAACTCCTTGGCCCTTGAGTCTCAGATTGGGTGAGGTTTCGGATTTAATTCCACCCACCCACCCGAACATATGCGATCTATCCAAAATTAGGAAAGAGCCCGAGGAAACAGTACATCATTACTGGGCCAGATTCCTCCTGGTTATGAACAGGATAAAGGACTGCCGCGAGGAAGACGCAATTTCATTCTTCTGCAATAATTGCACGGACAAGGGAATCCTCAACGCCATAGGTCGCCGTGAAATTACACGCTTTGCCGACTTGGCGTCCATAGTACGAAAGTATTGTGCCATGGAAAGCGCCTGGAAAACCAAAGTGAGATTTTGGGACAAACCGGCCCTGAATACAAACCCAGTCCGAAATAAAAGGGTGCATTATCGACAGTCACCCGGGTTAAACACCAAAAAACAAAAAACCCCTACAGGGCATGGAACCGTCTTTGGAGGGATGGCTCAACGGACCTGTAAAATTCATAGTACAGAGGGCGCCACACAAACTCATAGCCTTAGAGCATGTCGGATACTCCGCAGTGGCCAAAAGTGGCGAAGAGCTTCTAACCCCGTAATCCGGTGAGCACCAGCCGTGGATACCAGTACGGTATTAACAGTCTTCGAGACTTTCGCATCAAATAATATGCGGAAACGAACACTCCGCAGCCTTGCCGAAGTCTACCAAGTAGCAACGATAAACCCATGGAGTGACACGGCTATTACCTTTAATGCCAGTGATGAACCTAAATTCCAAACAGCCCGAGCACCAGCCGCATTGGTCCTCAGTCCAATAGTGGACGGCTTTCGCCTTACCAAGGTACTCATGGACGGTGGCAGCGGATTGAACCTCATTTACGAGGAAACCCTCCGAAAAATGGAAATAGACTGGAGCCGCATTGAGCGAAGCAGCACACCCTCTTAGAGGAATAATCCCCGATCGGAAGCGTCTTTGTCTGAGGAAAAATCACACCGATGTGGTGTTCGCACGCCGGATAATTACAGGTCCGAGGAGGTCACTTTCCAAGTGGCCCTGCTCAAGAGCGGATACCACGCCTATTAGGGCGAGAGGCATTCACAATTTTTCAAGCTATACCCCATTACGGGTACATGAAGCTCAAAATGCCCGGGCCCAACGGAATCATCACTCTTGCTAGTGACCCGGACATAGCACTCCGCGCTGAAAATAAGACAGCCGCACTGGCCCTTGAGGCACTATCCGAAGCCCTAGCGGCCGAGGAACTGACTGCACTGCGCTCCACGGTGAACAAGGACGACGTGATACTCGATAAACGATCCAAGTCCACCTCCTTTCAACCGGCGGACGAAATAGTCAAATTCCAAGTCCATCCAACGGACCCTACAAAAATGGCCTCCATCGGGGCGCAATTAAACCCTGATGTAGACGCCGCACTACGAGAATTCCTACGAAAATTTGGACATTTTTGCACGGCACCCTCTGAGACATGCCAGAATCCCACGCCGGCTGGCCGAGCACAGCCTAAACATCCTAAAAGGATTCAAGGCAGTCAAACAGGCTCTTCGGTGTTTCTCTGAACCTAAGAGACAAACCATGGGAGAGGAGCTAGCCAAACTATTGGAGGCCGGATTCATCAGAGATATAAAACATCCGGACTGGCTAGCAAACCTGGTGATGGTACCAAAGAAGGACAAATCCTGGAGCCTATGCGTCGATTTCAAGGACCTCAACAAGGCTTGCCCAAAGGATCCTTTCCCCCTCCCCCGCATCGATCAAATTATCGACGCTACCGCAGGACACGATTCATTGTGTTTCCTCGACGCGTACTCCGGCTACCATCAAATCAAGATGGCAAAGCCTGACCAAGCCGCAACGGCATTCATCACCCCATACGGCCCATTCTGCTTCAACACAATGCCCTTTGGGCTCAAAAACGCCGGCGCAACATATCAGCGCATGATTCAGACATGTCTGGCAAGCCAGATCGACAAAACAGTGGAGGCATACGTAGATGATGTGGTCGTCAAACCAAGCATGTTGAAACTCTAGTAGACGACTTGAGGCTCACATTCGATTACCTCCGAACATATAACATCAAGCTTAACCCGGAAAAATGCGTTTTCGGCGTACCAGCCGGAAAGCTCTTGGGCTTCATTGTATCCGGTAGAGGAATTGAAGCAAACCCAGCCTAGATCTGAGCTTTGTCACAATTGGATATCCCAAAGGACCTCAAACAAATACAAAAATTGACTGGATGTGTGGCGGCTCTAAGCCGCTTTGTCTCTCGCTTGGGAGAAAAGGCATTACCCCTTTATCGCCTCCTCCGGCGCACTGAACACTTCGAGTGGACGGATGCCGCCACGGCCGGACTCGAAGAAATAAAAGCCATATTGGCAACAAACCCGGTCCTGGCCGCGCCTAACATCGGCGAACCAATGCTATTATACATCACAACAATTCATCAAGTTGTAAGCGCGGTGCTCGTTGTCGAACGAGAAACGGACGGACACAAGTTCCCCCTTCAAAAACCAGTTTACTACGTGTCCACTATCCTCACTCCATGCAAGTCACGGTATCCGCATTATCAAAAGATAGCGTACGCGGTGTTTATGGCATGTCGGAAGCTGCGACACTACTTTCAAGAGTGTTCGATAACAGTAGCCTCCGAAGTACCTCTTAACGACATTATAAACAACCGCGACGCGACGGGCCGGATTGCCAAATGGGCCATTGAGCTCCTCCCGTTCGACATAACCTATAAGCCACGCGAGCTATTAAGTCGCAAGTTTTGGCCGACTTCGTCGCCGAATGGACTGAAGTCGAACTCCCTAAAGAGTACGGCACATACTCCAACTGGATCATGCACTTCGACGGCTCCAAAATGTTGGCCGGTCTGGGGGCTGGCGTCGTTCTGACGTCCCCAACAGGAGATACAGTTCAATACATACTCCAGATAATGTATACGGACTCCAACAACGCAGCCGAATACGAGGCCCTTCTACATGGTCTCCGGATGGCAGTCTCCATGGGCATTCAACGCCTAGAGGCGCGATTCAACCTCGCGATATCCCAAATAAATGGAGACTTTGATGCCAAGGATCCGAAAATGGCAGCTTATTGCAACGCCGTCCTAAAAATGTCAGCTCGGTTCGAAGGGCTCGAATTTCACCATATAGCTCGGGAAAACAATCAGGCAGCAGACGTCTTGGCACGCATTGGCGCAAAGCGCGATGCCGTCCCCCCGAATATCTTCTTAGAGAGGCTGTTCAAGCCATCCGTATTATGGGAACGGGAGTCTGGAAATAACAGCCCGGACCCAACCGCACTGCCCGACACCGAACATTCTGACACAACTGGAGGCTCTGCCAACGAAGTAACATCTTCAGCCCACGTAATAATGGCAGTCATTGCCCCGTGGACAGAACCATTCCTAGCCTACCTAATCAGGCAGGAACTTCCCGAGGACCAAAATGAGGCATGCTGCATAGTGCGGCGATCTAAAGCCTATAAAGTCCATGAGGGAGAGCTTTATAAGAAAAGCACCACCGGAGTCCTTCAAAGGTGTATCTCCAAAGAGGAAGGGCGGAACCTCCTGGCTGAAATTCATGCCGGACTCGGCGGGCACCACGCCGCAGCCCGGGCCCTTGTAAGCAAGGCCTTCCGTACAGGATTTTATTGGCCGACGGCCCGGGCAGATTCTCAGGACTTAGTCCAATGATGCGTCGGCTGCCAGCTCTTTGCTAAGCAAAGCCACATGCCACCCACTGCCCTCCAAACTATACCCATCACCTGGCCCTTCGCGGTATGGGGGCTTGACATGGTTGGACCCCTTAAAGGAGGAACCCACAAGCAAAAATACCTACTAGTCATGGTGGATAAATTCACCATATGGATAGAGGCCAAGCCTGTTAAGACGGCCGAATCCGGACCGGTGATAGACTTCATATCGTGGGTCGACACCGCTCTGGCGTCCCACAGCATCATCACTGATAACGGCACGAACTTTACGGCGGACGAGGTCAAATCTGGTGCAAAAACATGGGCATCAAGCTCGACTATGCTTCAGTCTATCTCCCACAAACTAACGGTCAAGTCGAGCGAGAAAATGGTCTAATTATGAGCGGCATTAAACCCAGATTAGTGCGGTCCCTCAAGGAATCTAACACGCACTGGGTAGAGGAGCTCGACTCAGTACTCTGGGGGCTGCGGACCACGCCGAATCGCACCACCGGATTCACACCATTCTTTATGGTATACGGCGCAGAGGCAGTTCTGCCCTGTGACATAATTCATGACTCACCTCGCGTGTGCATGTACGAAGAAAGAGAAGCCGAACTCGATCGGCAGGACAGTTTGGATGCCTTGGAGGAGGAGCGTGACGTGGCAAAAGCCCGTTCCGCATTCTATCAATAGCAAGCTCGAAGATATCAAAGCAGAGAAGTACGGGCCAAAACTTACAATGTTGGCGAGTTAGTTCTACGCCTGCCGGACAAGAAATAGGACAACCTCACGCCCAAATGGGAAGGTCCCTTTATTATTGACCAAGTCCTGACTGGTGGAGCGTACCGTCTGCGAGATGCATCAGATAACCGACTCGAGCCGAACCCATGGAACGCAGCCCGTCTCCGAAGATTCTACGCCTAGCACCGGACTCTGTGTTCGTCTCCTTCCTCTGTCTATTTTTTACACATTAACTGTCTTATATTTCTCTCCTTCTCCCTCCCTTTCTCCTACAACCTTTAAGGGCTCGTTCGCGCCTTGTTCGCACACAATTGACATGCTATCCGCGCTCGTTATACCTGGGGGCTTCCTTAACAGAAGCTTACTTATGCGGGCTTCACGCCCAACACATGTGTCACACTTCCGCATGTACCTTTTATTCACCATTATATGCATCGATATGACTTAAGTTTTGGCCAAGCTGGGTTGCCTGGCTCCTGTGCTTACCCCTACGTTCCCGATTGTTCGGCTAGGCGGTATGGGAGCACCTCTGTGATTGTTACTGCCGGGTCAGCCGGATGTGTACCTCAGACTGGGTGAAGCCGAAAGCTAGCGTTCTTAAGGGAATATTCGGTCGGTGAACTAAAGATGATTTCTCACTTGTTTATTTATCTGCCCCCAGATGCTTTTCTGCTTTTTTCGCAGTCCGGACATGCACTTTACGGCATGCCTCCCAGGGAAAGGAACCCCTAACGGAACTATTCTCCCTGGAAGATGTTTCTTACTAACCATGTAATATAACATAACTAGTTGGGCACTTGTCTGTTCAAGCACTAATGACCCCTACGCCTAGTCTCCATGCATGCCCCGGTTCTTACATAACCGAGAGGGTATTCGGACACACTCCGGACTATCGGGTCCCGAGGTTGAAGCGAAAAGGTCCGCCATGACAAACGATCTACAATCCGGCTAGAAGGCATTTTACATGTCATCTTAAATTACATAGTCAATTTGACTGAGCATATTACTCTTCAATACCATCGAACAGGCTGTCTAGTTTACAGTCCTGTTGGGAATATTTGGCGGCCAACTCTACTTGGCCGTACACTAAGCTCACAGGGATCTCCTCCCCATCAGCCCCCACAGGTCCGACCTCGACCATGTGGTTTGGGCCAGTCTTCGTGTACCGCGTCTTCACCATGGCCCAGGCCTCCCTGGCACCTTGACGGCAGGCCGATATCTTCCATAATCGGAAGCGCCGCCGCGCCCCCTTAAGCCTCTCTGCAAGCTCTCCAAGGCCTTCGGGCATGGAGACAGATGGCCACAGGGCTTGGGCGACGCCTTTCATCACCTGCCGAACTCGTTAGGTGCAGTTGTAATAGCTCGAAGAAGGTCACCCGTAGAACCGGCATTTCCTCCGCAGGACGACTGTGAGCATACCTGAGACATAACTCTGTTAGTCGACTTCCTCCCGAACTCTTTTTCAAAGTTCGCTCAAGCACTTACAAAAATGCCGCGTCGAAGCCGTCGATTCTCCTTCACGGAGTCCGGCAAGCTGGGCACGAACATCCTTTAGTTCCTCGCCCAGCTGGGTGTTGGCATCTTGGAGATTATTCTTCTCCGCCACACCCTCGTAAGCACGCTCGCCGCCTTTAACCGCGCAAGAGTTGTTGCTTGTCCGGATCTACTCCGGCGCCATCTGCAGTGATATTGTCAGATTTGCACACACGCTGCACTTCACAACATACTTATCTTTCGAAGCGTATATTACCAGAGGGGGTCTACTTGGATTCCCCTGCCGCGGCTAGTGCGGCCTCAAGTTGGGCTTTGCACTCTTCCAGCTCCCCGACAGTTGGGTATTCTTTTTGTAAGATCCTCAAGATAACAAATGATCCTTAAATCAGTTATTCTAACTGTTTCAAGTCTCGAGGCTCTTGACATATATAACCATCAAATTTTCTCACCCGTATGTCTTTCACATACTGCTCCGTGGCTCTGGCTAGACCATTTTGAGTGGCACGGAGGTACGCATCTCCCGAATTGAAGGCATCCAATGCCTCTTGGGAGAAACAAGCGTCACGAAGAACTGTCCGGCGACGCCTGTGATTCATGGCACTCTCCACCTCGGAATTGGTGGCGGACAGTCTGTCCGCGTCCTCTGTCGGAGGAGTGTCCGACGCACGCCCCGTGTTTGCCTCTGCTTCTGGACCTGGCTTTGGAGCCTGGCTGGTGGAGGCTCGATTGGCAATCTCTCTGGATATAGTCCGGCGAGCCCCCTTTTTCCTAAAAAAAGGAGAGCACGGGCGATAGTATGCATCGTGAGAATAATACCTTGGAATAAGGCATCGCGCCTTACTGCTGCGCCGGTGCCTCGACCCGGACTGCGTGTCTCTTTAGCCTGCCCGCCCTCGCTGTCCCCTGTTGGCTAGTCGCCGCAGGTTCGGCATTCCGCCTCGGGATCCTCCCCTAAAACATCATTGGTATACGGTGATAAAAATAAGCATGGATGGATCATCTTGAAGTATTGGGACTTCGGTCTCGATTACTTGTGAGGCGGGGTGCAGTCCAGGATAATCGGCTGTAATAGCCACCAAGGCATTGTCGATGCTCAGTTGGTGAAATACCCCATCGATCAGCTCCACGGATATGTCCGGATCCTCTTGGGAGGCCAGATCGAGGGACCATTCCGGATCCTCGGGTTGTGGAGGAGGGTTGTTTATATCCTTTACAGCCCGGCGTAATTCCTGCGTCGAAATCACAAGATAAGGTACTTAACTATGGAAATATGGAACGGATGGGCCAAAAGAAGTGTCCGCTTACCCAGCTTGGAGGATTGTACATAGAAAATCCGCTCTGTGGATTGACGCGGAGGAACTCCTCCTCTTCTCCCTTGTACAATGCGGACAAGATCTTCGTCACAGAGGCAACCGATCCCGGCCCCTTACGGCCGCAGCGGATGGCATCATCCTCACCGTTGAAATCCCACATGGGGTGGCCTCTATACTGAAGCGGCTGCACCCCCCGCATAATGCATGTAGCCATGACCCCGATCATGGTCAGTCCGGAATGAGCTAACAACCTTATCCGGCTCATCAGGTAAAGGACGTCCTTCTCATTTTCCCTCTGAGGGCTCCGTGGACGCCAACTTAGGCGCTTCTTCAAAGGAGCATTATTGAACTCGGGGAGGCCGATCCGAACAGGGTCCGGCAGGGGGATGTCTTCTATATAAAACCATTCTGAAGGCCAGTCTTCGGACACCTTCCTTGGGGTTCCGGATAGATATCCGGTCCCGGCGATGCGCCATAGTTCGGCTCCGCCCACTTGATATATCGACCCCTCCTGAGAACGGGGCACAAGGCAGAATAGCTTCTTCCACAGCGCGAAATGAGCCTCGATGCCCAAAAACAGCTCGCAAAGGGCTACAAAGCCCGCAATATGCAATATGGAGGCAGGCGTAAGGTTGTGCAACTAGAGGCCGTAGAACTCCAGGAGCCCCCGGAGAAACGGATGAATTGGAAATCCGAGCCCTCTTATTAGATAAGGGACAAGGCATACCCGCTCTCCTTTGGAGGGACTGGGGACGCTCTCCGCTTGCTCTTCGCCATTATAGGTGGCAAGTCCGGCTCGAACCGGGACCATAAAGGCTGGGGGAAGGAATCCCTTGGTTTGGAGCGTCACTAGCTCATTGTCTTGAGACGGAACATCTCTCCCAACCTCCAGGCTGAGGGCTGGAAGGGCGAGAGGAGGAGTTGCGTCGACTGGCCATGATGGAATGGATCTCTGTCGGATGCGCTCCGATGAATGCTCGCGAAGGGAAGATGGTGTGATTCGGATCTAAATCCTCGTCTCTTTCATAGGCAGCTTATTTGCGCAGCTAGGGGAGTAAATGTAAAAACACCCTGGCTTTTCGCATCCGTTTGACACGTGGAAGACGACCATTATTGGGCGTGAAAGCCAAGGAGCGCAATATTCACGAGAAGCCGGACACTATTCAACAGGTACACAGAATTTGGAGAAGAACCCGCCTTGCAATGCCGAAGACAATCTGCGCGCCGGACTCATCGTCATTGAAGCCTGGTTCGGGGGCTACTGAGGGAGTCTTGGATTAGGGGGTGTCCGGATGGCCGGACTATAACCTTTGGCCGGACTCCTGGACTATGATGATGCAAGATTGAAGACTTTGTCCCGTGTCCGGATGAGACTTTTCTTGGCGTGGAAGGCAAGCTTGGCGATACGGATATGTAGATCTCCTCCCATTGTAACCGACTCTGTGTAACCCTAGCCCTCTCCGGTGTCTATATAAACCGGAGGGTTTTAGTCCAGAGGACGAACAACAATCATACCATAGGCTAGCTTCTAGGGTTTAGCCTCTCCGATCTCGTGGTAGATCTACTCTTGTACTACCCATATCATCAATATTAATCAAGCAGGAGTAGGGTTTTACCTCCATCGAGAGGGCCCGAACCTGGGTAAAAACATCGTGTCCCTTGTCTCCTGTTACCATCCGCCTAGACGCACAGTTCGGGACCCCCTACCCAAGATCTGCCGGTTTTGACACCGACAGTTCTTAACTCAGGAAAATATTTATTTTACTGTACTGCATCATCCTCTCCCTCTTTGAAGAAATCCCAACACAGTTCACAAGTAACACTAGGTGATTTGAATCAGTTCAAAGGTGAAACAAACAAGGCCATGGAAGGACACACAAAGAATAAATTGCAAGCCAGTCCTAACATCTTGCAAAGAGGACCCAAGAATAGTCAAAAGAAAAGACAATCCAGTGGTTTACACCATACTAGCTGGAGACGAGAGCCACCGTCGCGTGGGACGAACCACTTGGGGTGGTGGCTTCGCTGCGCCATCTTCACCAAACTGGAAGAAATGGCTGCAGAAGGTCGGGTAGCACTCACCCGCCCCCCTTTTGACGACGACACGTTGGGAGGAAGGACTTCCCTCTAATATACAAACTTCGTTTCATAATGGAGTATGTCTAAATATTTTGAGAATTCAAACTTTACAAAGTTCAACCAAGTTTATAAAAACAACTGTTTATATCAACAATCCATTTATTGAAAAAATATATACAGTACCAAAAAAAAATTTGAAACCACATCTTATGGTGAATTTAATGATACATGTTTGGTATACGTCACAAACTGGTCAAAGTATGTGGTTTGACTTTTTTTAAATTTATATGCACTACACTACATTATGGAACAGGGGTGTACCTAACTGTGGGATATCTGTAGTAAATAAAGGTTTTCTTTATGTAGAAACGAAAACCTTAGAGTGACTCACTCAGGAAGAGTGACTTGAACAGTGGCATTCAGCCATAACTCGCTCTTCCTCCTTGCAGAGAGCCCGGACCCCTCCGTCATGTCCAGCTTAGTCGGATCGGCGCCACCAGGGAGCTCCCAGTCGAAATGGTAGAGAAGGCTGGCCATGGCGAGCTCGACGTTGGCGAGGGCGAACAACACGCCGGGGCACATCCTCCGGCCCGCGCCAAACGGCAGGAACTGGTAGTCCGTCCCATAGAATTCCACCGCGCTGCCGTCGCCTTGGAATCTCTCCGGCCTGAACTCGTCGGCGTCGGTGCCCCAGCTGGCAGCGTCGCGGCCAATCGCCCAGGCGTTGACAAGCACCATGGCACCCTGGGGCACATCGAAGCCGAGGACGCGGCAGGGCTCCCGGCACTCCCGCGGGAGGAGCAGCGGGCCTGTGGGATGCAGTCGCAGAGTCTCCTTGATCACCAGATGCAGGTAAGGGAGGTCGCGCAGGGCGTCCTCCGATACGCGGGTTTGTCCGGCGAGGGCGCGTCGCACCTCGGACTGCGCCTTGTGGAGCGTGGTTGGGTTCCGTATCAGCTCCGCCAAGGCCCACTCCAGCGTCGTTGCGAAGCTCTCGCTCCCGGCGGCGAAAAGATCCTGCGTTTGTTTGTTTGTTTCAACGTTGATGAGATAGCCGGCCGGCTAAATCAATCCGTACGTTGATTTTTCGATCGATCGATCGAGAGAGAGAGAGAGATACAGAGGCTTACGAGGATGACGGCGCGGATGGTTCCCATGTCGAGAGGCACACCATCAATCTGGGTCCTGAGCAGCACGTCGAGGATGACCTCTTCCTTGCCGCCGGTGCCAGCTGACCTCCTTGCGCGGTGGTCCTCGATGACCTTGCTCATTATGCGGTTGATCTCACGGTTGCACGCCTCCGCCTGGCGCACTCCTCCGCTGCACATGCGGGCGAGACGCGACGACGGGAACAAATCGGCGAGGCTGAACTTGGCGGCCATCTTTACGACCTGCCGCTTCGCCTCCAGGTAGGCCTCGCGCTCGGTGATCCAGTCGCCCACCACGGAGCGCGTCGTCACGTCGGTGACGAACCTGGACAGCAGGCAGCTGACGTTCACGGGCTCCTTGTCCTTGGACCGCGACGCCGACGACGACGCGATGGACGCCACGAGGCTGGATACCTCGGCCTCGCGGGTGACGCGGAGCCCTTTCACGCGCCGCGCGCTGAGCAGCTCGGTGGTGACCAGCTTGCGGAGCTGGCGCCAGTGGTCGCTGTTGGGCGCGTAGATGATGCCGAGGCCGTCCTTGGTGAGAGCGCGGAGCGTGGCCGTCTGCGGCCGCGTGGCGAACGCGGCGTCGTGGGTCTTCATGACCGCCATCGCCGCGTCGGCCGTCGACGCGACCACGAGGGGGAGCTCCCCAAGGCGGAGCATCATCAACGGGCCGTGCCGCCCGGCAAGGTCTCGCATCACATGGTGTGGGAGTGCGCCTCCGAGGCTAACGAGGTGGTGCAGGCTGCCGATGACCGGCAGGCGCCATGGGCCGGGAGGCGGGTTGTTGCCGTCTTTGTCTTTGCGTGTCCTGAGCCTGAGCTTGAGGACGAGAAGAGGGAGCAGTAGGATGGCGGAGAAGAAGAGGTAATGGTAGTAGGAGTATTGGGGGTCTTGCCCCACTAATTCCTTGGTTGGGAGCATGGCGTTGTAACCTCCTTCCTTCCTTGTGCCTGAAACGTACGCACGATGTGTTAATTTGTAGGGTGGTACTGGCAGTGTCGCTACCAGATGACCTGGTAGGACGATATGCTTAATTGACGGCTAGCAGGTGAACTAATGTTTGATTAAAACAAGACGACTTTGATGCAAATCTATAGTATTATGCAATAATTGGCGTGCTAAGCTGCCAGATTGGATCCCCCATCTGAATCGATGCACACTACTCATAACATTTGATTGGGGCTGGATGTTTGCTTGCCATATGCGAAGATGCTTCTGCCCCATGCACCCTTCAAGACGTTGTCCTTTTGTTAAGGAGTAGGAACACAAATAATACTACATTATTAGTGGTCACATGTCATACCCTATGACTACCTGTATATTAGTTATAGACGAAACAATCCACAAACAAACGACAACTTGTTGAAAGGTGCATCTTTCTCACTCTACAACAGGAATCTCCTCTTTCCAAATGACAAAAGTTGTTTGTTTGTTTGTTTGTTTGTTTGTTTGCAAGAGACGATCAAACAGGAGTTTAGTAAACAAGAACTTGAGAGCCTCGAGGTGGGGGAGGCCGCCAGCCATGGGTCATTCTGGGGGAATATATATGCTTGTCGTGCTTCGGGACATCATGTTTCAAATGGGTAATGTTGAGGTGTCAGTTCTACCATAGTCTATGTGCGATCCACCGCCCATCGTACCAAGGTGTCTACGAAAATCGCTAGCTGTCCCCTCCCGACTCTCATGGGAGGAGATTTTAATCT
Organism: Aegilops bicornis; assembly: GCA_021605145.1. Lineage (NCBI taxonomy): Eukaryota > Viridiplantae > Streptophyta > Magnoliopsida > Poales > Poaceae > Aegilops > Aegilops bicornis. The sequence goes on from CM038671.1 coordinate 64,971,014, forward strand.
GATGCGTATTCACGAAGACAAAGAAAATCTATATATACCTACTATTAAAAGAAGAAGGTTCCTTACGTACCCCCAGAATTTCATCCCTTTTTTTTATGTAAGATATATTTCCATTAACGAACTTGTGCAGCGAAATCGCTATCAATCAAACATGAAACAAAACCTGGCATATGCTCTATCCACACAGTGGAGGGCATAGAAGCATGATAACCATGCTGCGCTAAAGCATGAGCTGCTGAATTACATGCACGGCAGCAAAACACAAATTCAAATGAATCAAAGTGAGCGATGCAATTGCTTCGAGCTTCCAGGAGCAGAATTCCTAGCTCTCCTTTGTCAGAATCTCTAGAATTGGGGGCTTGCACCAGAGATAGTGAATCTGGCTCCAGAATGGTTCGGTGGACACCACAGCTAGCCGCACCCTCAACTGCCGCAACACAAGCCATGGCCTCAGCCTGCAATGCACTCTTGACATGCGCCATGTTACCTGCCCCTGCTGCACAAAACTCGGCGGTGTCCTATCGCAGAATATAGCAAAAGCACCGTCAGCGGAATCTGCTGAAAATTTTCATATATTGTCCCGTCGCAGCCGCCACCCACTCGCTCCCCTCCGGCCCCCTCTCCCTCGCCGCCGCCTAGAGGCGCCACCGGGCAAAGCCCGGCCGGCGTAAGCGGCGGCTGGGCCGCTCCTTTCCCCTCCTCGCGGATCCCCTAGCCGTCGCGGGACGGTTGGCCGCCGGAGGCGCTGGGCTACGGCGGGGCTCATCGGAGCGGCAGCGGGCACGCGCGGGGGTGGTGGCGCCGTCCGGGTGGCGCGGCCTCTTCCTGCGGCTTGGTGGTGGCGCGGCTGCTGCTGCTGAAGCGGTCCAAGGTGGTGACGGGGGCTTCTTCTTCAGGTGTTTTCGCGGTGCGATGGCCCGGTCAGATCCGGCCAGATCTGCTGCCGGTGGGCCGTCTGGCGGCGAGGGATGAGGCCAGTAGGGGCCACGGCGACCGGTGCTGCCGTGGTTCGTCTGGCGGTGCTGGTGCCGTGGTCGCGGCGGCGGTGGTGTGTACGCGTCCCGAAGTCTTGCCAGGCTCCTGTTCCCCGGCATCTGGACGATGGCGTGCGGCATGGGCCAGGCCTCCCTTGGGTCCATCCTTGGCGACGGGGGCGCGGGATCCACCCTCCTTCTTCGGCGGACGGGCGGCTATTGGTGGTCTCTCGCCAGTTTGCGCTAGTACCCGTGTTGGGGCGAAGCAGGTGCTTGGGGGGGGGGGGGGGCACAGGGGGTGCCGGTCGTGGCCGTGTGCCGCTCCTTCCCTTCCCCCTTCCCCGACATGGTGCTTTCTGGTCGCTTTCCTGGCAATGCTTGAGGCGGGACGGTCGCGGCCGGTTCCGACGATGGTCGGGGTTGGTGGAGCTGTCCAAAGCCATCTCCTTTGATGGTCTCCAGGTGGTCTGGGTACAGGGCGGCGGCCCTGGCGGTGGAAGACGTGTTGGTCCTGGGCAGACTGCGCGCCTCGGGTGTGGGCGAGCAGACATGGCCGCTCGGGTGGCATGGATGCAGGTGGTTGCCGGAGCGGGGTTGCATCGAAGGGGTCGGAGCAACGGGGTACATCACCTGCCCAGTCTTTGGACTGGCCGACGGCCGCGGCGACCGTGGTCGTCGTTTCCTCCTTGCAGGCACCGTCGCAGTGCTCTTACTCCCTTCGTGTTGCTCCGGGTGAAAACTTGATCCGCGGGGTCGGAAGGTGGCGGCTTCCATAGTCGTGCCCTTTTTGGAGGCACCGTTTTGGAGTCCCCACTCCGACATTGGCCGTCTCGCCCTCCTCGATGGATCGCACTTATGGTGGTCTCCGTCGGCTCGAAGCGGTTGTAGTGTGCTTAGTAGTCGTTGGGGGTGGTGTTTCGGTGCTTAGCACCTTTGTATCTTGCCTTGGTTGTGTGTGTTGAGTGTGGTGTTGGCGTGTGTTTGTATCGGTGCTCTCGGATATTGCGTTGTTAGTTGCTTTATAATATAAAGCGGGGAAAAATCCTGTTTTGTAATTTCTATACGTTGTTTCTAACTTTATAAGTCGACATGCCGGATTTTTTTTATGGGCGGTTAAAAATGTTTGACCTCACGACCTGCCATCAGCCATCCCCTCCCCTCCCCGGATGCAGCAAACAGAGTTTTTTATGCCTTAGTTTTAGATTCTATTTAATAGTCCCACTCCGCCACCAGTTTGCATCAAATCCTAGCAACTTATAATCGATCGGAGTTGTGATAATCAATAAGCCAACAAAAAAGATGTGAGACAGGAGAGCTGATATGAAGGAAGCCGAGCATGCCACAATTATTTATTGCATTTACTCGGTTTTGAATCCTGGACCTATTGGTTGCAAGTTTCTGCACCTCATCAGTTCACCCATGAGCTCAAGCTGATGGGGAAAAGTGGGCAATGCATTTATACATCAACACTATCCGGTCAATAACCAATAGCCTGCGGACCGTACGGATTCGAGAATGATGTAGACATGACCGAGACACTTCTCTGGTCAATAACAAATAGCGGGACCTGAATGTCCATATTGGTTCCTACGTATTCTACGAAGATCTTTATCGGTCGAATCTTTATGACAACAAACGTAGTTCCCTTTGTCCGTTGGTATGTTACTTGCCCGAGATTCAATCGTCGGTATCTCCATACCTAGTTCAATCTCGTTACCGGCAAGTCTCTTTACTCGTTCAGTAATACGTCATCTTGTAACTAACTCCTTAGTCACTTTGCTTGCAAGCTTCTTGTGATGTTGTATTACCGAGAGGGCCCAGAGATACCTCTCCATCATATGGAGTGACAAATCTCAATCTCGATTCATGTCAACTCAACAGACACCTTTGGATATACCTATAGAGCAGCTTTATGATCACCTAGTTACGAAGTGACGTTTGATAGCACATAAGGTATTCCTCCGGTATCCGAAAGTTGTATGATCTCATGGTCGAAGGAATATGTATTTGACATTAAGAAAGCAGTAGCAAAAACTAAACGATCATATGCTATGCTAACGGATGGGTCTTGTCCATCACATCATTCTCCTAGTGATGTGATCCCGTTATTAAGTGACAACACATGTCTATGGTTAGGAAACCTTAACCATCTTTTGATCAACGTGCTAGTCTAGTAGAGGCTTACTAGAGACTTAGTATTTGTTTATGTATTCACACAGGTATTTAAGTTTCCGATCATTACAATTATAGCATAAATAATAAACCTTTATCATGATTAAGGAAATATAACAATAACCATTTTATTATTGCCTCTAAGGCACATTTTCAACAGCCCCGACTCCTAAGGGCTGGCCACGTGAAGATTATGCACTTCGAAGACTACGGCTTCAATGCACCGGTTTTTTTGAAAATTTGTGTACTGGGATATGCATTTGTATAACGAAGTAACTACAGATAATGTGTATTTTTTCCAGAAAGGATTATATCTATTATAAAAGTTCATCGTAAGCACAAGACATGTCAAACATAATAAAAATTATATATATTTCAAGACCACCAAACAACTACTACTGCCGCCAGAACGAGCTGATGCGTTGTTGTCGCCACTACCTATGGACTAGGCTTTACCTTGCCGATGACAGCTGGAAAGTCTCCATGCATGTGTCCCTAAGGACCAGCACCCTGGAGCCACAGTCATCACATCTGACATCAAATCTTGCCACATGACGAGACACCCTAACCTCACGCATCCCAAGAAGACGGCAGAAATCTACGCCGCCAAAGCTCTATCAGCTATTCCAAACGGACGAACTCGAATATGATTGAAGCTCGGAAGGTAAACTCAAAGAAGAAGCGCCATCACTCCAAGCGCCGCACATGCGAGGACAAAAAAAAAACCTAACCTGAACTCCTAACCGGAGCGTAGGCACATAAATTCTCCTCCCCGCCACTGGCCGCCAGAGCGGCCAGCAGAGGAGAGGCGAATCCATAGGTCGCCGGTGAAGTCTGGAGGTGAAAGTTTAGACTAGCGGCATAGAGGGTTAGGGTAGGAAACTAGAGATGTTTGTTTGAACTTGGTTATATGTTGTCGTTACAACCCAATTGTATTAGCTAGCCAGAAGACAGTACATTAAAATAGAATTTGGCTAGGTCTTAGTCGACTGAACCAAGTCTCAGTCAAGTGATATAGTATAAGAAAGAAAAGAAAAAAAGCTGAAAAGAAAATTTATGTACGAATCTCGATGCAAAATCAAATAAATGTAGCATCGACTGAGACATAACAAAATCTAAGTTTACTGAGACTTAGCAAAACTGCTAAAAAAATTAATTCGTCAGACATGATCGAGAATCACGCACACGACAATTAGATCCTCTGAATATCGGTAATCCACTTCAGAGACCAGGCTAATCTGCACCTGCCCTGAAGAAAAAATCAAAACAAATACTAGAAAAATTTAAAATTTTCTAATTTTTTTTGCATGGTAGATCATTTGATGCATGAAGTCCGCTCTAATTTCAAATCATTTGGACATCTGAGCAGCTCTCGGCAAAAAGACAAATTCAGGATCCGTAAAAAAGTTTACTATTCATGCACTATTCTGACCTAATTTGTCTTTTTTGCTGAAAGGTCCTCAGATGTCCGAAAGACATGAGAATTGGAGCGGACCTCACGCATTAGATTTTCTAACATGCAGAGAGAAATTGAATTTTTTTGAATGTTTTTTAGTTGTTTTTGATTTTTTCTGACCGATTGCAGATGAACTTGGGCAAGGAAAGGCTGCATGCTCTGAATATACATTACATATATACATTGACAAAAAGAACACATCACACTATCACTCCGTCTGGCATGTACGCATGCACATGACTGGATATATATATATATATATATATATATATATATATATATATATATATATATATATATATATTACAACACAACATCCTCTGACAGGACAAGCAACAACATTCAAAGTACAGCGCCAAACTATTGGCATAATTTTTTACTACCACCCCACCCCTCGCCATTATTATTAACTTACACGTACGCTTAGCTCAAAATGACGAACACCACAACTGAGCTCCAGCTGGTAGTAATACTGTAGTATGCATGGGCATGGCTGCATCGATCCCTCAACACTGGACTAGCAGTGCTAGTTCTTACTCTTGGGAGGAAGGCGGTGGCGCATGTGGGACAGCGTGCAGCATGAGGTGCGTCTTCCTTGTCAAGCTCAGCGACACGGTCTCGGTCATGTCGAGTCGATCGACGCCCTCCGGAAGGCTCCAGTCGAACGAGTGCAAGAGCTGCACGAGGGTGAGCTCCATGCTAGCCATGCCGTAGTTGAAGCCGGGGCACATCCTCTTCCCAGACCCGAAGGGCGTGTACTCGAAGCAGCCGCCATGGAAGTCCATGCGAGTCCCCTCGAACCTCTCTGGCCTGAACTCCTCGGGGTCTTCCCAGTACTGGGGGTCCCTCATGATGGCCCAGGAATTTATGATCACTCTCGTCTTGGCCGGGATCACGTACCCGTTGATCTCGCAGGCCTCCGTGCTCTCTCGAGGCACCAGGATGGGAGCTGGTGGGTGCAGCCTGAACGTCTCCTTGATCACCAGGCCGAGGTACTTGATGCAGCTGCCGCTCGCCCGGAGATCGGTCTCGGAGATGAATTCCTTGCCGCGGAACGCCTCCCTGATCTCGCCTTGCAGCTTCCTCATCACCTTTGGGTTCATCATCAGCTCTGACATGGCCCATTCCATTGAGGTTCCTGATGTCTCTGTCCCACCCGCAAATATGTCCTGTATAGGCATGAAAATCTTATTTCAATTGATGCGTATATATGTTTATATTTATTTGAAGGATCATTCTAGATGAATGTTGAGCACTGAAAAAAATAGCTTCGCTAATAGCACGCTACAACGTATTGAGAATTCCCTCGCTGAATATATTGGTGTAGAATGTCTCGCTAATAGCATATTTTAAGGTCGCTGCTATTTTGCTATAGCGTGCTATTTTTTTCATTGATGTTGAGGCGTGAAAGTCTTATGAAATTTTGTGCTACTACTAAAATTGTACTACTATCGTAGTAGTAGTAGCACTAACCAGGACAACTGCTTTGACAGTGGAGCGGGTGATGGGGAAGCCAAAGTCTTCATTGCCAATGAGGCCGAGGAGAACTTCCACGAGGTTCTTCTCCGACGCCGTTGAGCTGCCACTCTTGAGGATTTGCTCCCTCTCGTCGATGATCTCCTCCAGGATGCCGTCGATGGTGTCACGAACGCCCTCGAGGTTCCTCCTCATGCCGGTGAGGAAGCTGAGGATCCCCGTGAAACCAGGGAAGAGGTCAGGGATGGAGAAGCCGGTGCTGTAGACGAAGCTGTGCTTGATGGCCGCAACGAAGTCTTCGGCCTTGCTGCTCTTGATGCCGAACGCCGCCCGGGAGACGATGCCGTTTGTCAATTTGTAGATCTTCCTGCTGAGGTCCAGCGGCGCCGACGGTCCGGCCGCCCGGATGTCCTCGACGAGGCTGCGCACCTCGTCCTCCCTGACGTCCTGGAAGGAGCGGATGCGGTCGTTGCTCAGGATCTCCTGGACGCACAGCTTTCGGAGCTTCCGGAAGTAGTCGCCGGGGGTGGGGCAGAAGAGGAGGTCCGTCGAGCCGTAGGCCACGATGTCGCCGGACATGAGCTTGGGCCGGGTGGCGAAGATGGCGTCGTGGGTCTTGAGGATCTCGCGGGCGAGCTCCTTGGAGGTGACCACCACGACGGGGACGTGCCCGACGCGGAGGTACATGAGCGGGCCGTACACGCTGGCCAGCTCGCGCATCGTGCGGTGCGGCAGCGCGTTCACCAGCCGGTGCGCGCTCCCGATCACCGGCAGGTTCAGCGGCCCCGGCGGCAGCCGTGGTCGCGGCTTCAGGAGCTGGACAGCCGCGATGGCTAACACTGACACGACCAAAGCAGAGCACAGGTAGACAAGATCGTCGTCCATGGTGAGAAGCATGGTGTTGTGTTGGCTGTGCTCTTCGGGTTCGTGAGACTTCTTATAGCCCGACCGGATGCACATACAATACAGTCCACCTTGCGTGACTGGATTGCTTAGGTATGCACACACGTACAATATAGACCACCGTGCCCATGAGGACAAAATGGCATCGGGTGATCAGCACCAGACGAAAGATACCTAGCTGTCACTCCTTTTACTAGCAGATAAAAACAACATGCATGTGATAATGGAGTTTACTAGAGCATTTGTTGTTTGCATCTGAATCTGTTGGGACTTGTTCTGCTTGTCCTAGCTAGTGAACAAAATGGTATAGGAAGACGAGGACCAACGAAGATGCCCGCGGCTTTACATGGCACGTCATATCCTGTTAGGCAAGATTAACCTTGAGATATTCTCGAAACAGGGTTTTGTCCCTTTTTTTTTATAAATATAAAGGCATAACCCAAATATAGTACACGAAGGAACGATACAAGATAGTGAGGCAACCCTCTTACAAAGTAGATCCTAGGCTACCCGAGACGCGTAGAAGGCAAGCGACTACGCTACCAAAGGAGAACACCGGAGAAACTGAGAACAACCCCACGCAACGCTCTAGGACGGCTAAGCTCCTCGACAACGCCCTCCAGAGGGGGATGGTGCAAAGCATCGTCGCTTCCTAGCCACATCGGGCTAGGGTCTTCACCCGGAACTCAGACTCAGAGAGGAGATCCATGACGACGTCTTCAAGAAGAGAGCGGCGCACACGAGCGTTGCCGTCGCCGATGCAAAAGCGCGGAGCTTTCGCTCAGCACCCCACCCTTGTCACCACGAGGCCCCCAGGGCAAGCGCGGTGTGTCCAGGCCCCAGATCCAGATTTGGGTGACGTCAAATTTAGGACACGCCCTAGCCACCTTTCGCTGCCCTCCCGACGCACACACGCTCGAGAAGGTAGCCACCACCGCCGCCATGGTTCCCGCGAGAGAGCCATCCATGCGATCGGCCATCCAGAGCCGCCACCCCGATATCCATGTCCAAGACATCGCCCACCGCCCACAGCACAATGTACCAACGACGACAGGAGGAGCAGAAGACCGAAACTTCCAACCTAGCCCGGCATCAGACACAGAGTTTGGGGCGGCGGCACCACCGTAGGTGGCCCATCCCTGTGAGCCCAGCCAGTCCCAATGGACCGGGAGGACACAACTCCGTGTCCTGATGGCCCTCGCCGAGCACCCTCGCATGCCACCATGTCTGTGGCCCTTGACGCCGCGCTGCCCGACGATGGAACAAATTTCTGACCACCACCGATATCCAACGCACCCGCGAAGGGAGGGACCTCTCCAACCACGGGCACCCAACCCAGAGTCAGAACTCCGACTCACCTCGAGGCCCGACCAGATCCGCCCGAGCGCAAGCCCCCGGTCACCGCCATGCCACCGGCATAGACCGAGGAGAAGGTAGCCTGCAACCACCCTACCGTGCCGCCGACGAGGCAAAGCCACCGAAGAATAGCACCGCCCACACTGACCCACACCGCCCATGCCCAGGACAGCCCGATGTTGCAGCCTCCACCTCCTTCCACGCTGCCCCAAGGAACACCACCACTCCAGACCCTCTCCTACACACGCAGCCATTGGAGAGGGTCGGCCCGAGCCACCGTAGACCATGTAGCCCGCAAAACGGCAACCAGAGGATCCCCCTCACCGCCACTCCGAGCGCACCCCACCACTGGAATGTGTCGCCAGCCCTCCCACACCATAGACAGGACCCACGCCGCGCCCAGGGAGGCCCAGACATGGTCTAGCCTGCTCAGGTGTTGTGCCACCCTGGGCCAGCGATGTGCCTCCACGCAAGGACTTCGGCCCGTGCCGAGATCTACCGCGCCAGGGAGAGAGAGGACCCCACCTCCACCAGCACCAACCGGGCTTTGCCCAGCGGCGCAGGCCGGCAGCGGCGAGGGGAGTGTGGTTTTGCTATTTATCAGGTTCCTGAAATTTTATATCGCGCCAGTCACTTTCCTTCTTCCTTCTTTTCTTCCTTCCTTCACGCCGGACCTCACCGGAGAAAACAACCCTGCTATAGGGGAAGCCATGGCTCCATTATCTATCTTATTGGGGGGAGCCATGGCCCCATTATCTATCTTAGGGGGGGTGCAGGGCGTCACCCGAGATGTTTTCCGGTGCGGCAGGGTTTAGAGGAATGGCTGGAGCGGCGCCCAGTGATAAGTCTCCGTCGTATCTACTTTTCCGAACACTTTTGCCCTTGTTTTGGACTCTAACTTGTATGATTTGAATGGAACTAACCCGGACTGACGCTGTTTTCAGAAGAATTGCCATGATGTTGTTTTATGTGCAGAAAACAAAAGTTCTCGGAATGACCTGAAACTCCACGGGATGTCTTATAAAAAATAATAAAAAATCCTCGCCAAAGATGAAGACCAGGGGGCCCACACCTTGTCCACGAGGGTGGGGGGCGCGCCCCCCCTCCTGGGCGTGCCCCCCTACCTCGTGGGCCCCTGGACACCTTCCGACACCAAGTCCAACTCTATTTATTGGCTTTCAGGGAGAAAAAAATCAGAGAGAAAGTTTCATCGCGTTTTACGATACGGAGCCGCCGCCAAGCCCTAATCTCTCTCGGGAGAGTTGATCTGGAGTTCGTTCGGGGCTCCAGAGAGGGGGATTTGTCGCTGTCATCATCATCAACCATCCTCCATCACCAATTTCATGATGCTCACCGCCGTGCGTGAGTAATTCCATCGTAGGCTTGCTGGACGGTGATGGGTTGGATGAGATTTATCATGTGATCGATTTAGTTTTGTTAGGGTTTGATCCCTAGTATCCACTATGTTCTGAGATTGATGTTGCTATGACTTTGCTATGCTTAATGCTTGTCACTAGGGCCCGAAAAGTGCCATGATTTGAGATCTGAACCTATTATGTTTTCATGAATATATGTGTGTTCTTGATCCTATCTTGCAAGTCTATAGTCACCTACTATGTGTTATGATCCGGCAACCCCGTAGTGACTATAATCGGGACCACTCCCGGTGATGACCATAGTTTGAGGAGTTCATGTATTCACTATGTGCTAATGGTTTGTTCCGGTTCTCTATTAAAAGGAGGCCTTAATATCCCTTAGTTTCCAATAGGACCCCGCTGCCACACGGAGGGTAGGACAAAAGATGTCATGCAAGTTCTTTTCCATAAGCACGTATGACTATATTCGGAATACATGCCTACATTACATTGATGAATTGGAGCTAGTTCTGTGTCACCCTATGTTATGACTATTACATGACGAACCACATCCGGCATAATTATCCATCACTTATCCGGTGCCTACGAGCTTTCCTTATACTGGTTTACGCTTATTTACTTTTCTGTTGCTACTGTTACAATCACTACAAAAATACCAAAACATTACTTTTGCTGTCTTTAATTTTGTTACCGTTACCACCACTATCATATTACTTTGCTACTAAACACTTTGCTGCAGATACTAAGTTTCCAGGTGTGGTTGAATTGACAACTCAGCTGCTAATACTTGAGAATATTCTTTGGCTCCCCTTGTGTCGAATCAATAAATTTGGGTTGAATACTCTACCCTCGAAAGCTGTTGCGATCCCCTATACTTGTGGGTTATCAAGAACCTTTTTCTGGCGCCGTTGCCAGGGAGCATAGCTCTATTCTTTGAGTCACTTGGGATTTATATCTGCTGGACACTATGAAGAACTTGAAAGACGCTAAGACAACAATTTATCTCTCAACTACGTGGGGAGGTAAGGAACTGCCATCTAGCTTTGCATTTGATTCACCTTCTGTTATGAGTAAGCTAGCGACACCTAAACCTGCTTCTGCTATTCGTTCTGATATGTCGCATGTTATTGATGATGCCACTTCTGCTATGCATGATACTTATGATGAAACTACTTCTATGCTTGATACTACTGTGCCCCTTGGTGAATTTCTAGATGAACAAATTTCTAGGTCTAGAGAAAGAGAAATTATTGAAACTGAATACAATGATGAAAGTGATGATGAAAATATGCATGCTATTCCTGAGGGTTATCTTTCTGATGCGGAATCTTCTGCAGCTATTTTTGCCTACCAGGATAGATATGAACTTAAGAGGCTGCTAGTTAAATGGAGTAAAGAATCTCTTAGAGATAGGATGAGACCCGACCCTGCTTTTGCTACTTCACCTATCTGTGTTCCTGATAAGGATTATGAATTCTCTGTTGATCCAGATATAATTACTTTGGTTGAATCTGATCCCTTTTATGGCTATGAATCTTAAACTGTTGTGGCACATCTTACTAAGTTAAATGATATAGCTGCCCTGTTTACTAATGATGAGAGATCGCGCTACTTTTATATACTCAAAATATTTCCTTTCTCATTAAAGGGTGATGCTAAGATATGGTTTAATTCTCTTGATCCTGGTTGTGTGCGTAGTCCCCAGGATATGGTTTGTTACTTTTCTGCTAAATATTTCCCTGCTCATAAGAAACAAGCTGCTTTGAGGGAAATATACAACTTCGTGCAAATTAAAAAAGAGAGTCTCCCACAAGCTTGGGGGAGGCTTCTCAAGTTACTTAATGCTTTGCCTGATCATCCTCTTAAGAAACCTGAGATACTTGATATCTTTTATAATGGACTAACCGATGCTTCCAGAGATTACCTGGATAGTTGTGCTGGTTTTCTTTTCAGGGAAAGAACACCGGATGAAGCTGAAATTCTATTGAATAATATGTTGACAAATGAAAATAATTGGGCACCTCTGAGCCAATTCTGAGCCAGCTCTGAGCCAATTCTTGAGCCTATTCCTAAACCAACTCCGAAGAAGAGAGGTGTTCTATTTCTCAGTCCCGAAGATATGCAAGAGGCAAAGAAATCTATGAAAGAAAAAGGTATTAAAGCTGAAGATGTTAAGAATTTACCTCCTACTGAAGAAATACATGGTCTTAATTTACCGCTTGTTGAAGAAGTGTATGATCTCAATTCTTTATTCACTGAAGAACCTCCTGATCCCGATATCCCGACACAGGTAGTAAAGGTAAATTCTCTCTACAGATATGATAAAGCTGAAGTCCCTCCTACTAAAATTGCTAGTCAGTGCTTGGATGAGTTTGATAACTTTATGTTTAAGCAAGATGACTTTAATGCTTATTTTGGTTGACAATTAAAACAGAATACTTTTATGATTAAACGCTTGCGTGATTATATGGCCAATATTAGAGGTGAACTTAAGCTTACTTAAGCTGGTTAGTAAACATGCTTCTATGGTTACCACTCAAGTAGAACAAGTACTTAAAGCTCGGAAAGAAGTGCTTGATGAAATGAATAGTAAGAAAAATGATTATGCTGTTAGAGTGGCTACTAGAACTGGTAGAATGACTCAGGAACCTTTGTATCCTGAAGGCCACCCTAAGAGAATCGAGCAAGATTCTCGAAGAAATAATATTGATATGGCTAGTTCTTCTAAAAGGAAGAAAAAGAAAATGATAGAACTGTGCAAACTTCTAGTGAACCTATTGCTGAACCACACGAGAATCCAAATGAAATCTCTATGTATGATGCTTTGAAACACAATCTGGTAATGAACATGAACCTAGTGAAAATGTTAATGATGATGTTCATGATGATGCTCAACCTAGTAATGACAATGATGTAGAAGTTGAACCTTTGTTGATCTTGATAACCCACAATCAAAGAATCAACGTTATGATAAAAGAGACTTCGTTGCTAGGAAACATGGTAAAGAAAGAGAACCATGGGTTCAGAAACCCATGCCTTTTCCTCCCAAACCATCCAAGAAAAAGGATGATGAGGATTTTGAGCGCTTTGCTTTGAAATGATTAGACCCATATTTTTGCGTATGCGATTGGTGATATGCTCAAAATGAATCCTTATGCTAAATATATGAAATATATTGTTACAAATAAAAGAAAGATACCGAAGCTGAAATTTCCACCATGCTTGCTAATTATACTTTTAAGGGTGGAATACCAAAGAAACTTGGAGATCCGAGTACCTACTATACCATGCTCCATTAAGAGAAATTATGTTAAAATTGCTTTATGTGATCTTGGAGCCGGTGTTAGTGTTATGCCTCTCTCTTTATATCGTAGCCTTGACTTGAATAAGTTGACACCTACTGAAATATCTTTGCAAATGGCTGATAAATCAACTGCTATACCTGTCATACTTGTGAGGATGTGTCTGTTATGGTTGCAAACGCTACTATTTTAACGGACTCTATTATTCTTGGAAGACCTTCCCTTAATACTGCAGGGGCTGTTATTGATTGCAACAAAGGCAATGTCACTTTTCATGTTAATGGTAATGAGCATACGGTACACTTTCCGAGGAAACAACCTCAAGTTCATAGTATCAACTCTATTGGAAAAATTCCATCGATTATATTTGGAGGTTTTGAATTTCCTCTCCCTACTGTCAAGAAGAAATATGATATACTTATTATTGGGGATGTCCATATCCCCGTTGAGGTATCATAGTGTTATTCGAAATTTCTCCGGTTCCATGTTAATCGGAAAACAAGACTTGATCAACCTTTTTAGTGGATTCTTTTTGATGAGCATGAGATGGATGAAACTAGAAGCACAACCTTCTATACCCTCTTTATATTTTTTGTTCTTTAGTAGAAATAAAGTAAAATAGTATTTTTCTATCTGTTTCCTGACTTATCCGTGCAATATAAAAATATCCCGAAAATAAAAGTCCTCAGAATGCCATGCCAATTTAATATGATTTTTTCGGGAATATTTGAGGATTTATGTGCAAAAATTACATGGGGAGCTGCCACAGCCCACGAGGGTGGAGGGTGCGCCCTACCCCTGGGCGCGCCCCCCCTGCCTCGTGGGCCCATGGTGGCTCTCCTCCACTTATCCCTGCACCCATCTTCTTCCTCTGCCTCACACAAACCCGAAAAACCAACTCAAGCACGAGTTCCAGCCACTTTTGCTGTGATTTTCGATCTCCTTGCTTAAAGCACCTCTCGCAAAACTGCTTTGGGAGATTGTTCCTTGGTATGTGACTCCTCCATTGGTCCGATTAGTTTTTGTTCTAGTGCTTTATTCTTTGCAGGTGACCATCTTCTTGAGCTTGCATGTCAAATTTATATGGTTCCAAGTAGTTCTAATGCTTGATATATGCTCTAGGCACTTGTATGAGTAGTTGCTATCAGTTTTATTGAAGTTGGTTCACTTTTGTTTGAAGTTACTAAAACTTTCAGAATTATTTTTCAGAGAAAACAATATGTTTAGGAAGATGTTCCAGGGTGGTTCTTCAAGGAAGCAAGGTCCCAGGCTTGCAATGCGTGATGCTGACGAGGAACCACCAAGAGACGCTCTTGTGAGGCCCTGTGAATGGCCTTCGGAAAATTTTATGGATCAAGCGGGAATCAAAGAAGAATTTAATGCATATTTGCATATTGCCGGTCTTGAGGACTTTGAAGCCGACAAATGCCCCCGGTATCATGATCTCACAAGTTCATTTGTGGGGAGGTTTGAGTTTTCATCTTCGCGTAATTCTCCTTCAGTCATGTTTGACCTTTATGACAAATCTTATACCATGGACTTAGAGGATTTCACTTTTGCATGCAAACTTCCATCTTGGGGAAGTATCAGGGATCCCCCTAAATCTGAATATAGAGACTTTCTTGCTAGAATAACTGTGGGGGAATCTATATATATAACACAAGCCACTATAGGGAGCATTCACTTTCCTGCTATACATTATTTTGCTCTCTTCAGAGGCAGATGCATAAATGCTAAGGATGAAGCATGTCACATGTGTGCTCCTGATCTCAGCATTCTCAAGAGTGATGTGTTAGGAGACCAATCTTATCATATGGGAGCCATTGTTGCTCGTAGGTTGCATCATAATGGATATAACGGAGATTTCTTTGGAGGAATTTATGCAACCCGCTTAGCTAATTTTCTTGAGATAGACATTCATGAGGGTGATATGGAGTTACCCCCTACTTATTTAGATTTTGATTCCATGGTTTCCCACCAGTTTGTTGAGAGGACTGAACCACCTTTCCAGTATCGACTAATCTTTAACAAACGGCATGTTGTCCATGTTACTCTTCCTGCTCCTGACTTCTTTTATTTTCAGACGAGAGGAAGATATATTATTACCAGGGAGGAGGCAGATGAGTACGAGAGGAGAGCGGAGGCGGCTCGACGCCACGCTGCAGCTCAGGAGGCGATAGCCGCTGCATCGCAGTACGACCCCAACTACACCTACGGGTATCAGCCAGGCTATCCCTGTCAATAGACCAATTTAGGCCAAAAGCCTAAGCTTGGGGGAGTACGTATTTCTCACCGACATTACATTCATGTTCACACACACTCATTGCTAGATGTCGGTGCTCATACTCTTTCACTGTAATATCCATCCTAGTTTATTTCCTTTTTCCTGCTTTCTTCTTGTGTGTTTGATAAACCTTAAGAAAAACCAAAAAAATTAGTAGTATTTAGTTTTTCCTGCTGTAGTAGTAATAACTAAAAAGAAAACCCAAAAATATTTCACGTTCTTCTTTTGCTTGTTGGGAGCTTTCCCGTGTAAATAGTTTTTATTTCCTTTCTTTTCTTTGGGGGTCAGTAGGAGAAGACCATGATTAAATTTTTGAAGTGGCTCTTATATGCATCATTGTTGATTTAACCAAGAGCCCATATTGCTTTGTCTTCTCCTGTTTATTGAATGCTTTCATGATTCCAGCTTAGTCCAATGCACGTGCACTCTTATTATTATTCGCATCGTTCGGTCGTGCAAGTGAAAGGAAATTATGATGACATATATGATGGACTGACTGAGATGGGAAAAGCTGGTATGAACTCAACCTCTTTTGTTTTTGTAAATATGATGAGTCCATCGTTCTTGATTTAGCTTGTTATGAATAAACATGTTTGCAATGACAATTAGAGATCATAGTTGCTTGTGCCATGCTTGATTAGCTATGAGTTATAATGGTTTACCTTGTGTGCCAACATGATATTGAGATGATTATGATGTGGTATGATAGGGTGGTATCCTCCTTTGAATGATTTAAGTGACTTGACTTGGCACATGTTCACGCATGTAGTTGAAACAAATCAACATAGCCTTCACGATATTTATGTTCATGGTGGATTATATCCTACTCATGCTTGTATTCAATGTTTATTAATTTTAATGCATGTCCATGCCTGTTGTCGCTCTCTAGTTGGTCGCTTCCCAGTCTTTTGCTAGCCTTCACTTGTACTAAGCGGGAATACTGCTTGTGCATCCAATCCCTTAAACCCCAAAGTTATTCCATATGAGTCCACTATACCTTCCTATATGCGGTATCTACCTGCCGTTCCAAGTAAATTTGTATGTGCCAAACTCTAAACCTTCAAATAAACATTCTGTTTTGCATGCTCGAATAGCTCATATATCAACTAGTGCTGCCCTTATCTTCCGTGTTAGGCGGGTTATTCTCAAGAGGAGTGGACTCTGCTCCTCACTCACGAAAATGGCTGGTCACCGGGATGCCCAGTCCCATGCTTTATGCAAACTAAATCAAAATAATTGCAAACAAAACTCCCCATGGGACCCGTTGAATGTTGGAGGCACTTTCGTTGTTTCGAGCAAGCCATGGATTGATGCTTGTGGAGGAGGGAGTATAAACTTTACCATTCTGTTTGGGAACCGCCTATAATTTGTTTAGCATGGAAGATATTGTCATCTCTTAGTTGTTATGTTGACAATGAAAGTATGCATGTCGGTGTCAAAACCGGCGGATCTCGAGTAGGGGGTCCTGAACTGTGCGTCTAGGCGGATGGTAACAGGAGACAAGGGACACGATGTTTTTACCCAGGTTCGGGCCCTCTCGATGGAGGTAATACCCTACTCACCTTGATTAATATTGATGATATGGGTAGTACAAGAGTAAATCTACCACGAGATCAAGGAGGCTAAACCCTAGAAGCTAGCCTATGGTATGATTGTTGTTAGATCCCTCGGACTAAAACCCTCCGGTTTATATAGACACCGGATAGGTTAGTGTTACCTGAGTCGGTTACAATGGTAGGAGATCTACATATCCGTATCGCCAAGCTTGCCTTCCACGCCAAGGAAAGTCCCATCCGAACACGGGACAAAGTCTTCAATCTTGTATCTTCATAGTCTTGGAGTCCGGCCGTGATGATAGTTCGGCTATCCGGACACCCCCTAGTCCAGGACTCCCTCAGTAGCCCCTGAACCATGCTTCAATGACGACGAGTCCGACGCACATATTGTCTTCGGCATTGCAAGGCGGGTTCCTTCTCCGAATACTTCATAGAAGGTTTTGAACACCAGGATAGTGCCCGGCTCTGCAAAACAAGTTCCACATACCACCGTAGAGAGAATAATTTTTGCACAGATCTGCTGACGTATTCCGTGGCGTGACATCACACCACGGCTAGGCCTTTATATGAATTGTTTTTCTACTGTTCGACCTCAGCGCGTTTAGCGAGGCGGTTTCCCTGGCACGTCTTATCAAAGCATATATCGTGCCCCCTTATTCCGGGATTCCCATCAATACGGACGTGGGTAACCCAACCGTGCCCGTCGGCACGCCTCCTCTATCAAAGGCGAGTCCTAATCGACCACGGGGTGGGCTCTTGGTATTCAACCTCTTTATAATGAGACCAAGGCCCTCTTCTTTTACACCCTCCATCGAGTTCGCCTCGCGCTTCGAGTTCTGACACCCAAAGCTTCAGATTTAGGCGCTTCGGACCTTCGACGATGTCCGGCTCCGACCAGCACGGCCGATGGATGTCTTCCTCTGTCACACAAGAAGATGTGCTAAAGCTGCGAGACGCCAGGTATCTAACCGACGGGATCTCGCATAGGGTGCCTGCTCCATGGCAGGTCATTCCCACTCCTGAGCCCGGCGAGAACGTGGTGTTCGTGTCTCACTTCCTTCGGGGTTTAGGCTTCCCGACGGATCCCTTTGTGCGGGGGCTCATGTTTTATTATGGGCTGGATTTCCATGACTTGAATCCGGAGTCCGTCCTCCATATCTCGTCATTCATTGTCGTGTGTGAGGCCTTCCTCCATATTACCCCTCACTTTGGATTGTGGCTCAAGACCTTCAAGGTGGAGCCAAAGATGATCGAGGGGCAACAAGCAGAGTGCGGAGGGGCGGTTATAAGCAAATGTGCTGATGCTCCGTGGCCGAGGGCTCTTTTCAAGAGGAGCTTGGTTTGTGGCAACGGGAGTGGTTTTATATCGCCGCTCGGGGGCACCAAATGGGTGGCGCTTCCGCCTTCCGCTCGGAGTCCACCACAGCGGTGGCGTCATGGGTCAACAAGGGGCTCGATTGGGGCCGTCCAAGGGCGTTCCTTTGTTGCAGGGCCGTATTCGAGACCTCCAAGAAAGAGAGATCAATTTGGTTGCGATGGCGCGAGTTATGTTGATTCGGCGCCTTCTGCCCTGCAAACGTCGCCCCCTCCGCCTGTGGGAATTTAATCCAGAGGGACCACGAGCTCTCCAAAATTTTATGGGCACGACGCCCATGGAGATGTATAAACTGTTCTTCGGATCACAAGAGAATTGTCCAGACCTGACTGAGGACGCAGAGCTAAGCTGCAATCGCCCAGATACTCAAGTAAGTAGTCCTGTAACCGGACAGGCTGTTCATTCATTTATCATATGTATGCCCTTTAAAGGAGCCGTTTCTTGAACAGGAGTGGATAGCCAAGGCAAAGTTAATAAGGTGTCCGGCTCCCCTCCCAGAGACCACGCTGGATCCCATGCTGGCCAAGATGTTGAAGGCCGCGCCTTTTGAAGAAGGCGAAGGGGGGAGCGGGGCAGCAACTGCCTCCACGAAGGAGGCTTCTGAGGAAGGAGGAATCAAAAGTCCCACCTTCCAAGGAGAGAAGAGGACTGCTTCGGAAGATCCGGAGGTCAAGGCCTCAAAGAGAGGAAAGAAATCTTCGTCAGAGAGTCCGGCGTTGGGAAGCAACCCAGCCGCCTTTATTTCCCCAAGGGATCAGCCCTCCAATGAGCCGTAAGTAAAAAGAAGGGTCTTGTAAATAAGGAACATCCCTATATTTATTTCTAAAGATAACCAAAATTGTACCTTGTAGTTCGGATCTCAGCCCTTCTCAGAGCTCGTCTTGAGGATCTTCTTAGGAGATGATGGAGAGCATACGCCTCCACCTGTCGCACCCTCGTGCGAGGCGGACGACCACCTGAGGTGTCGTTGCGGAGGGTTCCCAAGTCCCGTGGGGCGGAAGGTCCAGCGCCAAGCTGGCGTGCGGTCGGAGGAGCTGAATGATCTGCTCGAGGCGGCGGCCATCTCGAGAAGATCACCGTGCTCTAATGGAGTACGGTGATTGAAAGAATTGCATCCATGAGAGCCGGATTGCATGAAGCCGTCGAAGCTTCTTGGCGGGGTTCGAGGTACGCACAAATGATGTACCTTCTGACAGTTATGCATATAGAATGCGCCCTGTATAGATAGTAGCCCCTGAGACTCGGTATGTTGTCAAAATTGACAGCGTGCCAAGGATCAAAATCTCAGTTATAACATATCACCGTTCCTAAACAGGTGGCGTGGCGTCCGGTGGCCAGCCGGACTGATGAATATGCCGAACTAAAGCAGCAACTTGACGAGGCGGATGGGGACATCGCGCTGGTCAATAAACGGTTTGACGAGTCACAAGGTATGCGACTTCTACGCGGACACCTGGTAAGGGAGCTTGACGCCCATGTCTTACTACTTGTATGCTTAATGCAGATGGTGCCGCTGCTGTGGAGGAGCTGCGGGCGGAACTCGCCCGGCGAAAGAGCAAGCCGAAATAGTAATGTCTGGCCGCTTTAAGGGCGAAGAGCTAAAAGCTGAGCGGGCTGCTCACGCCAAAGCAAAGAGGAAATGGCCGATATGGCGGAAAGTTGAAGAATACTACCGATCGCTCTGAGGTTCTTGAAAAAGAACGTCAAAGCGAACAAGAGGGCTGCAAAAGGCCGCCGCCGAATCGAGGATGCCCGTTCGGCTTTGAGAGCTGCCAAGGAGGAGCTGAGTCAGGCCGGGGCAATTCGCGGCTGGAAAACCGTTTACTGCTGCGGAGGAAATATCTGGATCCAAAGTATGCTCAATTGGATAAGTTGTGGAGTTCGGAGGATGCTTATCTAGACTTAGCGGCGGCGCAGACGCGATTGAGCACTTCCGAGGCCAGAAGGGGCACAGAAGGGAAGAGCTATATTGGTCGCAATTCCATAGTCCGGAGCGTCCTCTTCCGTTGACCGATCGGTTGGCTGAATATGCCGAGCTGAATCGATTATCCGGACTTGCCATGAAGCATGTCATGACTCATTTGTGGCCGGGCGGCCCCCAGCCGAAGAGTTATTTTGGTTTTGTGCAGCGGTTCCTTGGTGCGGTACCGCGTATGGACGCAATGAAGCGGTCGCCGTGTATTGAGGCAGAGCGGATGGCTCTGGCCCGTGTCAAGACATACTGGACAGAGATGAAGGCAACCGACGTTGCATCCCGAGATTCGGACAGAAGCCGAGTACCTGCCGAGCACTACTTTGAGGAAGTCCTGCAGGGCGCTCGTTTTATAGAGACACAGTGCTCGAAGGATATTATGTTTAAATGACATGTATGATTTGTGAAAACAATGTTTCAATATAATATAAGAGCTTTTTATACTTGTGCGTTCAAGTAGCAAACTACTCCCTGTGCGGCCGTTTATGTATATGTATATATAACTAGAAAGATGGAAGTCCTTGGCTTTCAGCCCCACGCACATAGTGCGGGGGTGTTTGCAAAGAAGGCGCTTTTTCACACTTAATCCAACGTCTTGGTCCTGTTAAGGAGGTGGTAGTGTAGGAAACTAGGCAACCAGACTATAATGCTTTATCACTTTCACTTAGCCTTAGGAGTTCGAGGGTGGGGCTACTATATAGCCCCTGGGGGCACCGCACTCTCCCGAATTCGGGGTGCGTATGTGCCTGACCGAAAACCGGTCCTTCGTTAATGTGGAGGAATTCTAAACATTCTGGTGAGTCATCGAGTGGTTGACTAGTCTCTCGCTATATCATGACAGTCAGTTTTCGGCTTTCTCTACTGAGGTGCTCGCCCGGCCGAATCGGGGCACGATCGCAGTAGTTCTCCACAGTGCCGCGTTAGCCGATAGAACGGAACGTAAGGCAGCAAAACACGAGGAGCTGGGCAAACCCAACATTTGACCAAAGACATGATTCGAGCTGATGCATATAAGGCCTAACTCAAGGCGCGAACACTCCCTAAGGTATTCGGTCTTTATAAAAGCAGGCAGAATAATGCCCTAAGCCCCTCAGTGTTCGTGCAGCAAAAAAATTCTGGTGCGGCCAATGCCAAAACGCCAGCCTCCTCCTCGGTTATAGTGAGAAACGGGGGATGTATATCAACAAGAGACAGTAAAAAAGGTTTACGCAGGGTCTTAATCTGAAAAGAATCCTTGCAACGGGTCCCTACTGCACGTCTGCGCCTGTGTCTCCGTTTTGCCGTATCCTGGACGGGTGTAGCACGTTGTTCATGTGTAAAAGAGAGGAACTTAGTTTAAAAGAAAAAGGATCGTTTAAAAGATGTACTTTATATTAAATAAACAGAGTACGATTCGAAGAAGTGAATAAAATTGAGCTTTATTGTCTCTTGTTATACATGCATGCAGCCCCTTGTATGGGGTATGCTGCTAGTAGGCGCCGAACTCGTCTAGCCGTGTCCGGGGCTTGAATGACCTATTCAGGTTCTTTGACTAGCGGAGCCGGATAGGTGTGGGCTGTCAAGGTAGTCCCACGTTCTTCTGTGCTCGAGTAACACTTAATACTCCCTTTTAATGAGATGGTGCCGCGTGGACCGGGCATTTTAAGTGTTAGAGATGCATAATGCGGTATTGCGTTAAAGCGGGCGAAAGCTTCGCGTCCCAATAGTGCTTGATGGCTACTTTTAAGCAGGCGACATGGAAGACTAACTTTTCATGACGGAAGTTGTCGGATGAACCGAACACAACTTCTAGCAGTATGGAGCCTGTACAATGGGCATATGTGCACGGCATTACTCCTTTAAAGGAGGTGTTGCTACTGGCGAATTTTGGTTGGGTCTATCCCCATCCTGCGGATTGTGTCACGATATATCGTGTTTATGTCATCGCCACCATCCATGAGGACGTGCGTAAATTGAAATCCGTCGATTATAGGATCCAATATCAAGGCAGTCCATCCTGCGTTCCGGATACTTTCGGAATAGTCCTGATGGTCGAAGGTGATTGGTTTTGAAAACCAGTGCTGGTACTCCGCTAGGGTAGTTTGTGCGGCGCGCATTCTAGTGGGCGCTGCTCTGTTTTTCCCTTTGATCACGTGAAGTGAGTTTATTGTTTTAACCTCTTGTGGGAAATTCTTTTGTTTTCCGGGGCTCTGCTTGTGGTGCTCGTCATCATCTTCACACTGTGTGTTGAGCCCCTTGTGTTCGGCGTTGAGTCCGCCGGACTGTTTGAAAACCCAACAATCTCTGTGGGTATGGTTTGCAGGCCTCCCGGGAGTACTGTGGATTTGACATATCTTGTCCAAGATTTTGTTTAAGTTGGATAGCTCATCGCTATTGTCCTTGAGGGGCAGTTTTTTATTGTTCTGCCGTGAGCTTTTGAATCCGGCGTTGACTGCCGCACTCTTTGGACCGTTCCTTTTAATCCGGCGCTGGTCCTTGTTGCGCCGTGGTTTCTATTTCCATCCCCGACTTGGATGTACTTGGGTCATTGGTCTTTGCATCTTGCTAGCCAGCTATCCTCTCCAGCATAAAAGTGGGTCATGAGGCTTGTTAATGCGGCCATTGTTCTTGGCTTTTCTTGGCCGAGGTGTCTGGCGAGCCATTCGTCTCGGACGTTGTGTTTGAAGGCTGCTAGGGCTTCGACGTCCGGACAGTCGACTATTTGGTTCTTTTTAGTAAGGAACATGTTCCAGAATTTCCGGGCTAACTCTCCGGGCTGTTGAGTTATGTGACTTAGATCGTCTGCATCCGGAGGGCGGACATAGGTCCCCTGAAAATTTGCCCGAAACGCATCCTCGAGCTCTTCCCAGCTTCCAATGGTATTTTCGAGGAGGCTTTTAAGCCAATGCCGAGCTGGCCCTTTGAGTTTGAGGGGTAAGTATTTTATGGCGTGGAGATCATCTCCTTTAGCCATGTGTATGTGGAGGATGTAATCCTCAATCCAGACTCCGGGGTCTGTTGTGTGCGACACCATTTGCCGCTCTCTTTTTGCCGTGGGGTCGTCCATCCGACCGGGTGGCCTTCTTACTTCTTGATTGTGGGGGCTCTAAGGCCTCCTCGTCAAATTCGGGCAGCAGCTTTCTCTTTGGGTAGCTCTTTGTTCGGCGACTGTCGCCGTATTTGTCTGCGGTGTTGAATACTTTGCTCCATCTGATTCTGAGTGCATCTTCCGCTGTTTTGAGCTTTCATTTCTGCTTTTTTTTGAGCTACGCGATGGCGTGAGCCTTTTGTGGAGGTTATTCTGCTCCAGCAATTTGTCCGCGTGAGATCGTCCGGACTGTTGTCTTCGCCGGGACGGGTTGTTTATCCAAGTTGTCTTGTTTGGACGATTGCTCGATAGCATGTTAAATGCCCACCGGTTCGCCCTGCTCTATGGCTGGGTCTTTGTTGAGGCGGGACTTGGTTCGGCGTTTGCGTTGCCGTTTTGACTGCTTTTGAGGATTTATCGCTTCAGTGGCGTCCGTTGTTCCTCATCTTCATTTCCTTTAGGTGTATCCACCATGTATACATCATGGGATGAGGTGGTTGTCCAGCATCCTATAGGCGCGGGTTCATGGTTATCTCCTACATAAATGCGTCCATACCGTCGATGTCTTGAATCGAAATCGAGCACGTCGTGTAAGCTTTTCGGCGATTAGCTCTGAAGTGGGTGGTGGGTGGGCGTTGAATTTCTTTGTTGTCCGCATCCTAACCTTCCTGACCGTAGTCCGGCCATGGCTCTCCGGATAAAGAGAGAGACTTTAGTGAATTCAGGATGTCGCCAAAGGGCGAGTGCTGAAAGATGTCTGCGGTAGTGAACTCCATGACCGGCGCCCGATCGGATTCGATTGGCAGGGGCGCGGAGGGTTGGTCCGGAGAGGAGTCCGGCACACAGGAGTCCACGGTCTTCGCAAAGGACAGGGATTATGTTCGGCTTAATCGCCATAAAGATTTTAGCCTCCGGTGGCGCCCATCCAACCATCCCCAATCGGCGAGATCGGCTCGAATCAATGTTCGGGCCGGACGATAATCTGACCTCCGGGACCGCTCGACGGCAGAGTTAGATTATTCCCATCGAGACAGTGCGGCGCGCTTGGCTGTGGCTCAAATCCATCGAAGATCAAGTCTCCGCGGATGTCGGCCGTATAATTCAAGCTTCCGAATCTGACCTGGTGGCCAGGGGCGTGGCTTTCGATCAGATGGCCAAGTGAATTGGCCAGCAGTGCAAAGCCACCGAATACGAAGATCTGTCCGGGGAGAAAAGTCTCACCCTGGACCGCATCGTTGTTGATGATCGAAGGAGCCATCGGGCCTATCGGTGACGACACAGAGGAACTCTCAATGAAAGCACCAATGTCGGTGTCAAAACCGGCGGATCTCGGGTAGGGGTCCCGAGCGTGCGTCTAGGCGGATGGTAACAGGAGACAAGGGACACGATGTTTTTACCCAGGTTCGGGCCCTCTCGATGGAGGTAAGACCCTACTCCTCCTTGATTAATATTGATGATATGGGTAGTACAAGAGTAGAGCTACCACGAGATCAAGGAGGCTAAACCCTAGAAGCTAGCCTATGGTATGATTCTTGTTCGTCCTACGGACTAAAACCCTCCGGTTCATATAGACACCGGATAGGTTAGGGTTACACAAAGTCGGTTACAATGGTAGGAGATCTACATATCCGTATCGCCAAGCTTGCCTTCCACGCCAAGGAAAGTCCCATCCGGACACGGGACGGAGTCTTCAATCTTGTATCTTCATAGTCTTGGAGTCCGCCCATGATGATAGTTCGGCTACCCGGACACCCCCTAGTCCAGGACTCCCTCAATGCCGCTCAAAATATAATTTATCTCTATTTCAAAATCGAGCTCTGGCACCTCTACAAATCCCTGCTTCCCTCTGCGAAGGGCCTATCTATTTACTTTTATGTTGAGTCATCGCCCTCTTATTAAAAACCACTAGCTGGAGAGCACAGCTGTCATTTGCATTCATTATTGTTAATTTATATCGGGTATGACTATGATTGGATCTCTTTTACCATGAATTACAATGTCTAGTCAGTCCTTGATCTTTGAAGGTGCTCTGCATTTATGTTTTGCGGTCTCAGAAAGGGCTAGCGAGATACCATCTTGTTATATCATATTATGATTGTTTTGAGAAAGTGTTGTCATCCGAGATTTATTATTATGGCTTGCTAGCTGATTATGTTATTGATATGAGTAAACACAAGACTTAGGAGTTATTGCAAATGTGGTTAGTTATGATCTTTGCTGAAAACCTGAATGCTGGCTTGACATAAGTACAACAACAAGAGCAATCAGAGTTTGTAAAAGTTTTTCTTTTTTTCTTTCAGTTTGTCAACTGAATTGCTTGAGGACAAGCAAGGGTTTAAGATTGGGGGAGTTGATACGTCTCCGTCGTATCTACTTTTCCAAACACTTTTGCCCTTGTTTTGGACTCTAACTTGTATGATTTGAATGGAACTAACTCGGACTGGCGCTGTTTTCAGCAGAATTGCCATGATGTTCTTTTATGTGAAGAAAACAAAATTTCTCGGAATGACCTGAAATTCCACGGGACGTCTTATAAAAAATAATAAAAAATCCTCGCCAAAGATGAAGACCAGGGGGCCCATACCCTGTCCTCGAGGGTGGGGGGCGCGCCCCCTCCTGGGTGCGCCCCTACCTCGTGGGCCCCTCTGGAGACCTTCCGACGCCAACTCCAACTCTATTTATTGGCTTTCGGGGAGAAAAAAATCAGAGAGAAAATTTCATCGCGTTTTACGATACGGAGCCGCCGCCAAGCCCTAATCTCTCTCGGGAGGGCTGATCTGGAGTCCGTTCGGGGCTCCGGAGAGGGGGATTCGTCACCGTCGTCATCATCAACCATCCTCCATCACCTATTTCATGATGCTCACCGCCGTGCGTGAGTAATTCCATCGTAGGCTTGCTAGACGGTGATGGGTTGGATAAGATTTATCATGTGATCGAGTTAGTTTTGTTAGGGTTTGATCCCTAGTATCCACTATGTTCTGAGATTGATGTTGCTATGACTTTGCTATGGTTAATGCTTGTCACTAGTGCCCGAGTGCCATGATTTCAGATCTGAACCTATTATGTTTTCATGAATATATGTGTGTTCTTGATCCTATCTTGCAAGTCTATAGTCACCTACTATGTGTTATGATCCGCAACCCCAAGTGACAATAATCGGGACCACTCACAGTGATGACCATAGTGAGAGGAGTTCAAGTATTCACTATGTGCTAATGCTTTGTTCCGGTTCTCTATTAAAAGGAGGCCTTAATATACCTTAGTTTCCAATAGGACCCCGCTGCCACGGGAGGGTAGGACCAAAGATGTCATGCAAGTTCTTTTCCATAAGCACGTATGACTATATTCGGAATACATGCCTACATTACATTGATGAATTGGAGCTAGTTCTGTGTCACCCTATGTTATGACTGTTACATGACGAACCACATCCGGCATAATTACCCATCACTGATCCGATTGCCTCTGAGCTTTCCATATCTTTGGTTTACGCTTATTTACTTTTCCGTTACTCTGTTACAATCACTACAAAAATACCAAAAACATTACTTTTGATGTCTTTACTTTTGTTACCGTTACCACCACTATCATATTACTTTGCTACTAAACACTTTGCTGCAGATACTAAGTTTCTAGGTGTGGTTGAATTGACAACTCAGCTGCTAATACTTGCGAATATTCTTTGGCTCCCCTTGTGTCGAATCAATAAATTTGGGTTGAATACTCTACCCTCGAAAACTGTTGCGATCCCCTATACTTGTGGGTTATCACCCAGCATGTCGGTGGGGTGAGGTGGAGTGGAGGGCGGGCGGCGAGGCGGCGCTAGTCGCTGGCCTGAAGGGGCGGAGGTAAGCAGTTAGGCTGGGTTGGCCAGTAGTTGCGCGAGGAAGAAGAGGCAGATGAAGATGAACAGTGCCATGATATGTTTTAAACCGTTAGATGAAGATCTAAAGCCCTGGTAGAAAGTGACTAATGGACTTTTATTTTCACGCACCTGACTTATGGTCGGTCCCTTACAAGTGCTGTATTAAGCATCAAGCCCTTAGAGCATCCATAGCCGGTCCCCTATTTTCGGTTGGAGGATAAATCCATGTTTTTTCCTTTAACATGCACCTAATCAAACCCTTAAAAGCATTAGAGGAGGGAAAATTACTCCGCGGCCGCCTCGACCTATAAATATTCTCAGCAACAAACCGTTGAAGTCAAAATCTCCCACTCCCCACCACTCCACCATTTCCACTTTGCATCCACACAAGTCATGTTGGTGCACCCCACCCGCACCCCCATCCACTCCGTCAACCCCTCCTCTCTGCCAAAAATGTCTGGATCCGGACATCGCTGCTTCCAGCCGTCACTCGAAAGCGTAGATCCACGCAGCCAAGCGCGGTCCCGAGTCCACGGGCTCGGCGACACTTCCTCCTCTCGCGGCAGTGCATCCCGCTTCCCTAACCTCCTATGGCCTCCGTAGAGGAAATACCTCGGCCTGCGACAGCGGGTGTGAGGGACGTGGGTGGTGGAGATCACCGCCCACGACACCCACAAGAGCATTTGGATAGTCTCGTTCCAATGCAGTGCAAGAGGTGAGGGAGTACGACATCTGGTCGGTGCGTATCCATGACACCAAAGCTCGGTGCAACTTCCTTGACAGCCTGCTGCAGTTGACGCCCGTCGACCCCCGTGTGACCACCACATGGGAGATGCGGGAAGACCTGGAGGCCCGTGAGCTCGAGAAGGAGCAAGCCGACGAGGCGTACATGGCAGCGCTTCGCCACCTGTACCCGGTGTTGTGGTTCTAAGACTGACAGTAGAAAGGGGGGTAGGTATGGAGAGGCAAGATGTCAGCTGTGGTGAAGGTGTACACACAAGATTTACGAGTTCAGGCCCTTCGCGTAGGAAGTAATAGCCCTACGTCTCGGTGCCCGGAGGCGGTCGACTGGATTGTATGTGTCTGATGTTATAGGGGGTGCGAACCCTTGTCCTAGAGGAGGGGGGGTGGCTTATATAGAGTGCGCCAGGACCCCAGCCATCCTCCATTACAAGGGGCTTAATGTACATAAAGTAGGGGCGTTACTGATAACGCCAGCCATAAGTGCTATTAATGACCTTAAAGACTACGGAGTGAATGTCTGGTAACCCACAAGTGTAGGGGATCACAACAGCTTTCGAGGGTAGAGTATTAAACCCAAATTTATTGATTCGACACAAGGGGAGCCAAAGAATATTCTCAAGTATTAGCAACTGAGTTGTCAATTCAGCCACTGCTACGTCTTGAGCTTGCGTTAGTTTTCCCCGAAGAGGAGAGGATGATGCAGCACAGTAGCGTAAGTATTTCCCTCGGTTTTTGAGAACCAAGGTATCAATCCAGTAGGATGTCACGCACAAGTCCCTCGTACCTGCACAAAACGATAGCTACTCGCAACCAACGCGATTAGGGGTTGTCAATCCCTTCACGGTCACTTACGAGAGTGAGATCTGATAGAGATAATATTTTTGGTATTTTTGGTATAAAGATGCAAAGTGAAAAGTAAAAGGCAAAAGTAAAACAAAACAAGTATAAAAGTGATGGAGATTGATATGATGAGAATAGACCCGGGGCCATAGGTTTCACTAGTGGCTTCTCTCAAGAGCATAAGTATTCTACGGTGGGTGAACAAATTACTGTTGAGCAATTGTGAAATTGAGCATAGTTATGAGTATATCTAGGTATGATCATGTATATAGGCATCACTTCCATGACAAGTAGATCGAAACGATTCTGCATCTACTACTATTACTCCACTCATTGACCGCTATCCAGCATGCATCTAGAGTATTAAGTTAAAAACAGAGTAACGCCTTAAGCAAGATGACATGATGTAGAGGAATAAATTCATGCAATATGATAAATACCCCATCTTGTTATCCTTGATGGCAACAATACAATAAGTGCCTTGCAACCCTTTACATCCTTTGGGTAAGGACACCGCAAGATTGAACCCAAAGCCATGCACTTCTCCCAATGCAAGAACTACCAATCTAGTTGGCAAACCAAGCGGATAATTCAAGAGACTTGCAAAGATAACTCAATCATACATAAAAGAATTCAGAGAAGATTCAAATATTATTCATAGATAAGCTGGATCATAAACCCACAATTCATCGATCTCAACAAACACACCGCAAAAAGAAGATTACATCGAATAGATCTCCACGAGAGAGGAGAACATTGTATTGAGATCCAAAAAGAGAGAAGAAGCCATCTAGCTACTAGCTATGGACCGAAGGTCTGAAGTAAACTACTCACACTTCATCGGAGAGGCTATGGTCTTGATGTAGAAGCCCTCCGTGGTGGATGCCCCTCCGTGAGCTCCTAACAGGCCCCAAGATGGGATCTCGTGGATACGAGGAAGTTGCGGCGGTGGAATTAGGTTTTGGCTCCTGTTACGATCGTTTGGGGCAGTGCGTAGGTATATATAGGAGGAAGGAGTACGTCGGTGGAGCAACAGGGGGCCCACGAGGTAGGGGGGCGCGCCCTAGGGGTGGCGCCTGATACGTCACTACTAGGGAAAAGGCTAGCGATGGCGGGTTTTAGGTGTATCGATGGCTGGGGTGGGCGCTACTAATAAGGCACTACAGCCTAACATATAGCGATGGCAGCGTGGTCACCGGCGCTATTGCTACACAAGTGTAGCAGCAAGCGATTCTTTGGGAGCATGCTCTTGCTAGTAGCTCTAAGCGCCCTTTGCAGCAACGCTCTTGCTATAAGCGCTGCTGCTAACTTCTATACACTCGCTTGCTAATTTAACAGGTTTTTTGTTTTTTTGGGCATATTTGTTTTGTATTTGAACAGGCTTTATAGAAGAATCTTTAGCACATAGAAATGTCATCATGATACACATACAAATGCCTGCGAGACCACGAATATAATCATAGCATATACATACAAATAGTCTCATCATAATCATCATCCAACACAAAGTGGTCTCTCGTCATCATCTCGAAAATAGCGATACAAGTCCTTGATTACTTGCAAATACATCGTCATCCATCTAAACAATGGTATACGCGAGAAGAGCTATCACTTTGAGTACATGAGTTCGTATCCCTCTCTCGCATTAGCGTGAACCTAAACTAACTACTGCCTGTCGCTCGGAAACCGGAAACCGGCAACACCTGGGCCTAACACTCCGGCCACTCATCGTATATATACTCCTGGCGTAGCACTTCTTCGCCAGATGATCTATGCACCTGCATCGTCACATGAGTCGATGATATGCAACATATATAGTTGAGCAATAGAAAGAGACAGACTTGACAAAAATAGAAACAACATATCATAAGCATAAATAACAAAATTCATCGTACCCAAAATGCCCTAACTAGAGTGATCTTCGCTAGTCGAGGAGGAGGACGGTTTAATTACATCACAAATAAAGTTTCACTGCGCATAACTCAAAGTTTTGTCATACGGAAAGTATGGACTAAACAGACACATTGTCATATATCGACAATCACTCCAACATGTCGTGCCATCCATCGAGGTCAGGGAGATAGTCCCCGAGCTTAGTGAAAGGCTTCATGTCGAGACGCTGAGAGGCTATCCATGTTCGGACGTCTTCCCGCGACATTTGTCCTTCTCCGTAGAACATCCCTGTTTTTCCGACGACCTCTTTCATGATGATTTGGGCAAGTTCAGCGCTGGATGTTATAGAACTCAGCTCAAGTCGATGATCCTCGATATCTCCTATGTCCTTTGCCCATTGCGAGAATATGGGCATCGCCAGATCTAGGTGACATGTGAAGGTTCTGGTGATCCCGTCTGTACTCCAGCATGTGGTGTAGGACATAGAATCCATCATTAAGAGAATCATTCGGTTGCTGGATGCAGCAGAAGTCGGTCTTATGGCTGAAGGCGGCCCTGCCGCCCCTTCTCTTCTTGTCCCTAACCTCTCCACCCCTTGCTTGGTAGTAAAACATAGCACTGTCGAGAACATCTTTGATGTGGGTGTAATCCTTTTTGTGAATGTTCTTCGACGAGTCCAAGTAAAGAGCGTGGGAGAATCGGGGGTAGAGGATGATGAGGACGGCGCGCCCACCGCTGCGCAAAATAATTACACCTCAAATTAATTAGCCTCCACCGTGCAAATGAATTATTGAAATCGAAGGAAGGATAGCAACGCGGATGACTTACACGGGATGATAAGGCACGAGAATCGCCTCCTTGTCCTTATTGGCGAGCATGAAGCCCGGCGATGTAATCCCTCGCGTATTCACACTGCTCTACATAGACTCCCAAGAAGCTGTCGTGCATGTAGTACGGGTCAGCGACACAGATATGACGTATCTGCTCAACCCCAATGATGTAGTTCATGAGCAAGGCATAAAGGCAGACAAACGTAAAATCCAGCTTCTTCACGTGAAACATGTCGAATATGTAATCGAATCGGAGGAAGAACTTATCCGCAGGGAAGCTGTCGACGTACGACATTTGCCGTGGAACGTTAACCACGTAGAGTGGGTATCCTGGATCTTTCGAGGCGATGAGGCATTTCTCTACCCGCAGCACATCGTCATGAAGTCTCCTTAGATCGCCGAATCTGGCCCGTAGCGCTGTTGCGGGTAGGATTGGTTGACCGGGGATATGCCATTTATCCGCATCGGGGATATCTATACGGTCCTGAAGCCGAGGCTGCTGAGGCGGCTGGATCATAGAATCAGCTTTTTTGCCTTTCCTCGCTCTCTTCCTAGACTTCTTTACTACCGGAAGGTCGTCAATAATACGTTGAGACGGTAATTCAGGCACCGACTCTTGACGCTCAAACCCTGAGGAGGCACCAGTATAGACATATTGTTCAGCGCCATCGTCATCCTCATCCTCATCCATGGCGACGTCATCAGCGACTAATGGAGCCTCCTCCTTACCCCGTCCGCTATCACCCAACCCGACACCCGACGCTAATTGGGTAGGTGGGGTGTTGATGTTCATACCTTCTTTGAGGCTGCGTGCTCGTGGGTGTGCTCCCGACCGCCTCGCACGAAGCAGACTCTTGGCCACAACAGGACCCACCCATTGCAACAATCATCAAGCCGCGGTGTCTCCTCATCATCCACCAGTAGTGTTGGAGGAGGCAAATTCTCGTGGCCCGGTTAAACAGCCATGGAAACCTTAAAGGCGTTAGAGGGATCGGCTGGCTGTGGAACAATGGTTCCTTCGGCTTCATTATCTTCGCCTTCCCCACGGCCACCTTCTGGTCGCCAATGGTGTACAATATGGTGCACGGGGTTTCGTCGGCCTGCAAAGAAAAGGAATGTTGACTCCTTCCTGGTGCGGCAAATCCCGGGCACTCGATATGTCCTAGTTTGTAGCATAAGTCATGCCAAAATTCACGGAAAATTTCGGCATGACCTTTGCTAAAAAGTGGACAAATCGATAACCTGAAATTTGCGGAACAGAAATGAATCAACATTCCGCAAAACATAGGCCACTCAGCATCATTCACAGAAACAACAAAGCCACTTGGGCACAATCGAACAACTTCAATGAAAAGATATAACATGAGCAAACACTATTGAGGAATTTGCATATAACATGGCCACTTCAATGAAAAGATATTATCAACAATAATGGAATATGAAAATGAACATCAATGACATATAGCTACTGTTCTGTTTGACCAAGTTTTTGAAAAGAAAAACAATTCCGTTTTTTGTTTATAGCTAAATGCCATAGCTACTGTTTTTTATTTATAGCTAAATACTTTTGTTTTTTTTGTCTAAAGCTAAAAGTATTTTTAGCTACTGTTCTGTTTGACCAAGTTTTTGAAAAGAAAAACAATTCTGTTTTTTGTTTATAGCTAAATGCAATAGCTACTGTTTTTTATTTATAGCTAAATACTTTTGTTTTTTGTCT
Source organism: Aegilops bicornis (assembly GCA_021605145.1). NCBI lineage: Eukaryota > Viridiplantae > Streptophyta > Magnoliopsida > Poales > Poaceae > Aegilops > Aegilops bicornis. The sequence goes on from CM038671.1 coordinate 65,004,172, forward strand.
AAAGCTAAAAGTCTAGGAACTACATTTTCTCTAACCCTTTTGACCTCACCAGAATTTCCACAAGAAGACCTTAGTACCTACACCCAATTTCTTCAAAAATATTCAGGTTCATAGTCCAAATAATTCAAATTTCATTTGAATGAAAGTTGGAACAAATTCAGGTCCGTAGTCAAAATATTTTTTATAGCTAAGTGTTTTTTTATACCCTCTGTTAATTTAAATCTAAATGCTACTATTATTTATATACCCTCTATTAGTTTAAAGCTAAATGGAATTACTGTTTAGGAATTTTCATAAAAATTGCCCTAGCTAATTTCCTCAAAAAATTGCAAATCATTTTTCCTAAATGCTATAAATGCCTACTGCCCTAAAAAAATCTAGGGTTCATATGAACATCAACACAGTATCAACACATATATATAATTGCCCTAGCAGAGAGAAATAGGAGGGTAGGGACAGAGAGGCATAGCCTTCACGGCCGGGCGGCGAGGGCAGGCTCGCTCGGCAGCGGTGAGGCCGAGGGCGGCGGCGGCGAGCTCGAGGGAGGCGACAGTGAGGTCGACGACGGCCTCGGGCGGCGGCTGTGAGGTCGAGGGGGCGGCCTCGGGCGGCGGCTGTGTGGTCGAAGGCGCGTGGCAGGGCAACGGCAGCGATGGAGCAGTTGGGGGACAGGGGGGAGTAGAGAGGGGGGAAAAGGACTTAGCGAAATTTTGAGCCACGGCCGCCGGGATTTGAGTCAAACTAGCAGCAGCGCGTTTTGCTGAAATGCGCTATAGCTAAGATAGCTATAAGCGTGTTCGAGAAACGCTGCAGCTAAGCCTTTCTTCTCTTTTATCTTTTCTTTTGTTTTCTTTTACATTTTCTTTTCTCATTTCTCCTTTTTCTATTTCTTTCATTTTCATTTACTTTTCTACTTATTTTTCTATTTATTTTCTTTTACATAGCAGTCGGGCTGTAAAGAAGAAACGCGCTGCTACAATGTTTTTAGCAGTAGCGTGCTTGTGGGAGAAGCTCTGCTACTATTCCTAGCCTACCGGCACTAGTGAGAGAACTTTAGTAGTAGCGCTTTTCTGTGAAGACGCGCTACTGCTAAAATAATGATTGTAGTGTGGTTTTGCAACAAGCGCTACTACTAAGTAGCGCTAGCGCCGAGTTTTGACCAACGCTACTGCTATACCTCTGTGTATAGCGTTTTCCATAGTAGTGCGTCTCCAACGTATCTCTAATTTTTTATTGCTCCATGCTACTTTATCTATTGTTTTGGACTATAATGGGCTTTATTTTCCACTTTTATATTACTTTTGGGACTAACCTATTAACTCGAGGCCCAGCCCAGAATTGCTGTTTCTTGCCTTTTTGAGTATTTCGAAGAAACAGAATATCAAACGGAGTCCAAACGAATGAAACCTTCGGAAACTTGATTTTCTCACCGAACATGATCCAGGAGACTTGGACCCTACGCCAAGGAACCAGAGAGGCAGTCACGAGGGTGGGGGGCGCCCGCCCCCCTAGGGCGTGCCCCCTGCCTCGTGGGCCCCTCCAAGCTCCACCGACGTACTCCTTCCTCCTATATATACCTCACGCACTTCAAACGATCAGAACAGGAGCGAAAAACCTAATTCCACCGCCGCAACTTCCTATATCCACGAGATCCCATCTTGGGGCCTGTTCCGGAGCTCCGCCGGAGGGGGCATCCACCACAGAGGGCTTCTACATCAACACCATAGCCTCTCCGATGAAGTGTGAGTAGTTTACTTCAGACCTTCGGGTCCATAGCTAGTAGCTAGATGGCTTCTTCTCTCTTTTGGATCTCAATACAATGTTCTCCCCATCTCTCGTGGAGATCTATTCGATGTAATCTTCTTTTTGCAGTGTGTTTGTTGAGACCGATGAATTGTGGGTCTATGATCCAGCTTATCTATGAATAATATTTGAATCTTCTCTGAATTCTTTTATGTATGATTGAGTTATCTTTGCAAGTCTCTTCGAATTATCCGTTTGGTTTGGCCAATTAGATTGGTAGTTCTTGCAATGGGAGAAGTGCATGGCTTTGGGTTCAATCTTGCGGTGTCCTTACCCGATGTGAGAAGGGTTTGCAAGGCACGTATTGTATTTTTGCCATCGAGGATAACAAGATGGGGTATTTATCATATTGCATGAATTTATTCCTCTACATCATGTCATCTTGCTTAAGGCGTTACTCTGTTTTTAACTTAATACTCTAGATGCATGCTGGATAGCGGCCGATGAGTGGAGTAATAGTAGTAGATGCCTAATCGTTTCGATCTACTTGTCTTGGACGTGATGCCGTATACATGATCATACCTAGATAACCTCATAACTATGCTCAATTATGTCAATTGCTCAACAGTAATTTGTTCACCCACCGTAGAATACTTATGCTCTTGAGAGAAGTCACTAGTGAAACCTATGGCCCCCGGGTCTATTCTCATCATATCAATCCCCATCACTTTTATACTTGCTTTGTTTTTACTTTGCTTTTTTACTTTTCACTTTGCATCTTTATACAAAAAATACCAAAAATATTATCTCTATCAGATCTCACTCTCGTAAGTGACCATGGAGGGATTGACAACCCCTAATCGCGTTGGTTGTGAGTAGCTATCGTTTTGTGCAGTCTGAGGGGCTTGTGCGTGGCCTCCTCTTGGATTGATACCTTGGTTCTCAAAAACTGAGGGAAATACTTACGCTACTATGCTGCATCATCCTCTCCTCTTCGGGAAAACCAACGAAAGCTCAAGGCGTAGCAAGAAGGATTTACCGCGCCGTTGCCGGGGAGTCTACGCAAAAGTCAACATACCAAGTACCCATCACAATCCCTATCTCTCACATTACATTATTTGCCATTTGCCTCTTGTTTTCCTCTCCCCCACCTCACCCTTGCCGTTTTATTCGCCCTCTCTTTCCCAATCTCCTCCTCTTTTTTCCGTTGCCTTTTCCTCGTCCGTTTGTTTGCTCGTGTGTTGGATTACTTCTTTATCGCGATGGCTCAAGATGCTACCAAATTGTGTGACTTCACCAATACCAATAATAATGATTTCCTTAGCACTCTGATTGCTCCTCTTGCCAATACTGAATCCTGTGAAATCAATACTGCTTTGTTGAATCTTGTTATGAAAGATCAATTCGCCGGCCTTCCTAGTGAAGATGCCGCTACTCATCTGAATAGGTTCGTTGATTTATGTGATATGCAAAAGAAAAAAGATGTCGATAATGATGTTATTAAATTGAAGCTATTTCCTTTTTCGCTTAGAGATCGTGCTAAAGCGTGGTTTTCATCTTTGCCTAAAAATAGTATTGATTCTTGGAACAAGTGCAAAGATGCTTTTATCTCTAAGTATTTTCCTCCCGCTAAGATTATCTCTATTAGAAACGATATTATGAATTTCAAGCAACTTGATCATGAACATGATGCACAAGCTTGGGAGAGAATGAAATTAATGATACGTAATTGTCCTACTCATGGTTTGAACTTGTGGATGATTATACAAAAAATTTATGTCGGATTGACTTTCGCTTCTAAAAATCTTTTAGATTCGGCCGCGGGAGGCAATTTTATTGAAATCACTTTAGGAGATGCTACTAAACTCCTAGATAATATTATGGTTAATTATTCTCAATGGCATACTGAAAGATCTACTAATAAAAAAGTGCATGCTATAGAAGAAATCAATGTTTTGAGTGGAAAGATGGATGAACTTATGAAATTATTTGCTACTAAGAATGTTTCTTCTGATCCTAATGATATGCCTTTGTCTACCTTGATTGAGAATAATAATGAATCTATGGATGTGAATTTTGTTGGTAGGAATAGTTTGATAACAACGCCAGATAGAGGGAATTTTAATCCTAGGCCTTATCCTAGTAATCCTTCTAATAATTATGGAAATTCCTACAACAACTCTTATGGAAATTTTAATAAGATGCCCTCTGAATTTGAGAATAGTGTTAAAGAGTTTATGAATTCACAAAAGAATTTTAATGCTTTGCTTGAAGAGAAATTGCTTAAAGTTGATGATTTGGCTAGGAACGTTGATAGAATTTCACTTGAGGTTGATTCTTTAAAGTTTAGATCTATTCCCCCTAAGCATGATATCAATGAGTCTCTCAAACCTATGAGAATTTCCATTGATGAGTGCAAAGAAAGAACCGCTAGGATGCGTGCTTCCAAAGATGCCTTTATTAAAGCGTGTTCTTCTAATTCCTTTTAAAATCAAGATGAAGATCTAAAAGTTATTGATGCGTCCCCTATTAAATCTTTGTTTTGCAATATGAATCATGATGAAACTGAATATGATCTTCCTTTACATAGAAGGTGTTCTAAGAATTCGGAGTTTTTAGATCTTGATGATGAAATTGATAAAAGTGGGATTGAAAGAAATAAAAATCTAGATATTACTAAACCCACTATACTGGATCTCAAGGAATTTAATTATGAAAATGGCCCTTTAATTGATTGTATTTCCTTGTTGCAAACCGAGCTAAATTCTCCTCATGCCTATAGTCAAAATAAGGCCTTTACCGAACACATTGTTGATGCCTTGATGCAATCTTATGAAGAAAAACTTGAGTTGAAAGTTTCTATCCCTAGAAAACTCTATGATGAGTGGGAACCTACTATCAAAATTAAAATCAAAGATCATGAGTTTAATGCTTTGTGTGATTTGGGTGGTAGTGTCTCTACTATTCCCAAAACTTTGTGTGATTTTCTAGATTTCCGTGATTTTGATGATTGCTCTCTAAACTTGCATCTTGCGGATTCCACTATTAAAAAGCCTATGGGAAGAATTAATGATGTTATTATTGTTTAAAATAGGAATTATGTGCCCGTAGATTTTATCGTTCTTGATATATATTGCAATCCTTCATGTCCTATTATTCTTGGTAGACCATTCCTTAGAACGATTGGAGCAATTATTGATATAAAGGAAGGGAATATTAGATTCCAATTTCCTTTACATAAATGCATGGAACACTTCCCTAGAAAGAAAATAAAATTACCATATGAATCTATTATGAGAGCCACTTATGGATTGCCTACCAAAGATGGCAATACCTAGATCTATCCTCACTTTTATGCCCAGCTAGGGGCGTTAAATGATAGCGCTTGTTGGGAGGCAACCCAATTTTATTTTTAGTTTTTGTTTTTGTTTCTCTTTAGATGTGGTTTTATCTTTTAATTAGTGTTTGTGCCAAGTTAAACCTATTGGATCTTCTTGGATGATAGTTATATATTTGATCTTGCTGTAATTTCCAGAAACTTTGCGCTCAGTGCCCCAATTGTTAAAAATCACCAAAACTTGATAAAATATTGATTCCAATTGCTGCTGATCAATAAACAAATTGTCCAGGTCGTCTAATTTTGGTAGAATTGTTTGAGTTCCATAAGTTTGCGTTAGTTTTGGGACTATAATGGGCTTTATTTTCCACTTTTATATTACTTTTGGGACTAACCTATTAACCGGAGGCCCAGCCCAGAATTGTTGTTTTTTGCCTTTTTCAGTATTTCGAAGAAACAGAATATCAAACGGAGTCCAAACGAAATGAAACCTTCGAAAACGTGATTTTCTCACTGAACGTGATCCAGGAGACTTGGACCCTTCGCCAAGGAACCAGAGAGGCGGTCACGAGGGTGGGGGGCCCCCTAGGACGCGCCACCCTGCCTCATGGGCCCCTCGAAGCTCCACCGACGTACTCCTTCCTCCTATATAAACCTACGTACCCCCAAACGATCAGAATAGGAGCCAGAAACCTAATTCCACCACCGCAACTTCCTGTATCCACGAGATCCCATCTTGGGGCCTGTTAGGAGCTCCATGGGAAGGCATCCACCACGGAGGGCTTCTACATCAACACCATAGCCTCTCCGATGAAGTGTGAGTAGTTTACTTCAGACCTTGGGTCCATAGCTAGTAGCTAGATGGCTTCTTCTCTCTTTTGGATCTCAATACAATCTTCTCCCCTCTCTCGTGGAGATCTATTCGATGTAATCTTCTTTTTGCGGTGTGTTTGTTGAGACCGATGAATTGTGGGTTTATGATCCAGCTTATCTATGAATAATATTTGAATCTTCTCTGAATTCTTTTATGTATGATTGAGTTATCTTTGCAAGTCTCTTTGAATTATCCGTTTGGTTTGCCAACTAGATTGGTAGTTCTTGCAATGGGAGAAGTGCATGGCTTTGGGTTCAATCTTTCGGTGTCCTTACCCGATGTGAGAAGGGGTTGCAAGGCACGTATTGTATTGTTGCCATCGAGGATAACAAGATGGGATATTTATCATATTGCATGAATTTATTCCTCTACATCATGTCATCTTGCTTAAGGCGTTACTCTTTTTTTAACTTAATACTCTAGATGCATGCTGGATAGCGGTTGATGAGTGGAGTAATAGTAGTACATGCAGAATCGTTTTGATCTACTTGTCTTGGATGTGATGCCTATATACATGATCATACCTAGATAACCTCATAACTATGCTCAATTCTGTCAATTGCTCAACAGTAATTCGTTCACCCACCATAGAATACGTTGCTCTTGAGAGAAGCCACTAGTGAAACCTATGGCCCCCAGGTCTATTCTCATCATATCAATCTCCATCACTTTTATACTTGCTTTCTTTTTACTTTGCTTTTTACTTTTCACTTTGCATCTTTATACCATAAATACCAAAAATATTATCTCTATCAGATCTCACTCTCGTATGTGACCTGAAGGGATTGACAACCCCTAATCGCGTTGGTTGCGAGTAGCTATCGTTTTCTTGGCAGTCTGAGGGACTTGTGCGTGGCCTCCTACTGGATTGATACCTTGGTTCTCAAAAACTGAGGGAAATACTTACGCTACTGTGCTGCATCATCCTCTCCTCTTCGGGGAAAACACACGCAAGCTCAAGACGTAGCACCGCCCCTACCCTCGTGACCGCCTCTCTCGTTCCTTGGCGTACGGTCCAAGTCTCCTGGATCACGTTCAGTGAGAAAATCACGTTTCCGAAGGTTTCATTCCGTTTGGACTCCGTTTGATATTTTGTTTCTTCGAAACACTGAAAAAGGCAAAAAACAACAATTCTGGGTTGGGCCTTCGGTTAATAGGTTAGTCCCAAAAATAATATAAAAGTGGAAAATAAAGCCAATTATAGTCCAAAACAATAGATAAAGTAGCATGGAGCAATCAAAAAGATACGTTGGAGACATATCAGGCATCCCCAAGCTTAATTCCTGCTCGTCCTCGAGTAGGTAAATGATAAAAAGAGAATTTTTGATGCGGAGTGATACTTTGGCATAATTTCAATGTAAATCTTCTTAATTGTTGTATGAATATTCAGAACCGAAAGATTCAAGACAAAAGTTCATATTGACATTAAAAAATAATAATACTTCAAGCATACTAACTAAGCAATTATGTCTTCTAAAAATAACATGGCCAAAGAAAGTTCATCCCTACAAAATCATATAGTTAGGCTATGTTTCATTTTCGTCACACAAAGATGTCCCCAACTTCTATACCCCCGATGACAAGCCAAGCAATTGTTTCATACTTATATAATCTCAAACTTTTTCAACCTTCACGCAATACATGAGCGTGAGCCATGGATATATACGATGGGTGGAATAGAATATGATGATGGGGATTGTGTGGAGAAGACAAAAAAGGAGAAAGTCTCACATTGACGAGGATAATCAACGGGCTATGGAGATGCCCATCAATCGATGTCAACATGAGGAGTAGCGATTGCCATGCAACGGATGCACTAGAGCTATGAATGCTCAACAAAAGAAAACTAGTGGGTGCGCATCCAACTTGCTTGCTCATGAAGACCTAGGGCATTTTGAGGAAGCCCATCGTAGGAATATACAAGCCAAGTTCTATAATGAAAAATTCCCACTAGTATAAAAAGACAACTTATGAGACTCACTATATGAAAAACAAGGTGCTACTTTGAAGCACAAGTGTGGAAAAAGAGATAGTAGCATTGCCCTTTTTATTTATTTTCTTTTTTTTGGCCTTTCTTTTTTTTCTTTTTGGCCTTTCTCTTTTTTTGGGGCAATGCTCTAATAATGATGATCATCACACTTCCATTGATTACAACATAAGGATTACAACTCGAAACTAGAACAAGGTATGACTCTATATGAATGCCTCCGGCGGTATACCGGGATGGTGCAATGAATCAAGAGTGACATGTATGAAAAATAATGCATGGTGGCTTTGACACAAATACGATGTCAACTAAATGATCATGCAATGGAAATATGACAAAAGTAAAGTATGTCATGATGATGAACGGAACGGTGGAAAGTTGCATGGCAATATATCTCGGAATGGCTATGGAAATGCCATAATAGGTAGATATGGTGGCTGTTTTGAGGAAGATATAAGGAGGTTTATGTGTGATAGAGCGTATCATATCACGGGGTTTGGATGCACCGCCGAAGTTTGCACCAACTCTCAAGGTGAGAAAGGGCAATGCAGTGCGAAGAGGCTAACAATGGTGGAAAGATAAAAGTGTGTATAATCCATGGACTCAACATTAGTCAAAAGAACTCATATACTTATTGCAAAAATTTAGAAGTCATCAAAATCAAGTACTACGCGCATGCTCCTAGGGGGATAGATTGGTAGGAAAAGACCATCGCTCGTCCCCGACCACCACTCATAAGGATGCACAAGCCAGGTACGCTTCATGTTTCAAATTTGTTACACAACTTTAACCATACGTGCATGCTACGGGATTTGCAAACTTCAACACAAGAATTTCTCAAATTCACAACTACTCAACTAGCATGACTTTAATATTATCACATCCATATCCCAAAACAATTATTAAGCATCAAACTTATGTTAGTATTCAACGCACTCAAAAGAAAGTTTCACATATCTTGAATACCAAGTATATTATTATTAAGCAAATTACCATGCTATTAACGACTCTCAAAATAATCTAAGTGAAGCACGAGATATCAATAGTTTCTTTAAAACAAATCCACCACCGTGCTCTAAAAGATCTAAGTGAAGTACTAGAGCAAAAATTATCACGCTCAAAAGATATAAGTGAAGCACTATGAGCAAAACTATCAAGCTCAAAAGATATAAGTGAAGCACATAGAGTATTCTATCAAATTCCAATTCATGTATGGCTCTCTCAAAAGGTGTGTACAGCAAGGATGATTGTGGTAAAATAACAAGCAAAGGCGCAAATAATACAAGACGCTCCAAGCAAAACACTTATCATGTGGTGAATAAAAATATAGCTCCAAGTAAATTACCGATGGAAGTGGATTTAAAGAGGGGATGCCTTCCGGGGCATCCCCAAGCTTTGACTTTTTGGTGTCCTTGGATTATCTTGGGGGTGCCATGGTCATCCCCAAGCTTAGGCTCTTGCCACTCCTTGTTCTATAATCCATCAGAAGAATTCACCCAAAACTTGAAAACTTCACAACACAAAACTCAATAGAAATCTTGTGAGCTCCATTAGAGAAAGAAAACAAAAGACTACTTTAAGATACTGTAATGAACTCATTATTTATTTATATTTGTGTTAAACCTACTGTATTCCAACTTCTCTATGGATCATAAACTATTTTACTAGCCATAGATTCATCAAAATAAGCAAACAACACACGCAAAACAGAATCTGTCAAAAACAGAACAGTCTGTAGTAATCTGTAACTAACGCAAACTTCTGGAACTCAAAAAATTCTACCAAAATTAGAAGACCTGGACAATTGTTTTATTGATCAGCAGCAATTGGAATCAATATTGTATCACATTCTGGTGATTTTTTACAATTCGGGCACTGAGCGCAAAGTTTCTGGAAATTACAGCAAGATCAAATAACTATCATCCAAGAAGATCCAATAGGTTTAACTTGGCACAAACACTAATTAAAAGATAAAACCACATCTAAACATAGGCTATATGGATTTTTTATTCCTAAACAGAAGAAAAAACAAAAAACTAAAAATAAAATTGGGTTGCCTCCCAACAAGCGCTATCGTTTAACGCCCCTAGCTAGGCATAAAAGCAAGGATAGATCTAGGTATTGCCATCTTTGGTAGGCAATCCATAAGTGGCTCTCATAATAGATTCATATGGTAATTTTATTTTCTTTCTAGAAAAGTGTTCCATACCTTTCTTTAATGGAAATTGGAATCTAATATTTCCTTCCTTCGTATCAATAATTGCACCAATAGTTCTAAGGAAAGGTCTACCAAGAATAATAGGAGATGAAGGATTGCAATCTATATCAAGAACGATAAAATCTACGGGCACATAATTCCTATTTGTAACAATAAGAACATCATTAATTCTTCCCATAGGCTTTTTAATAGTGGAATCCGCAAGATGCAAGTTTAGCGAGCAATCATCAAAGTCACGGAAATCTAGCAAATCACACAAAGTTTTGGGAATAGTAGAGACACTAGCACCCAAATCACACAAAGCATTAAACTGATGATCTTTAATTTTAATTTTGATAGTAGGTTCCCACTCATCATAGAGTTTCCTAGTGATAGAAACTTTCAACTCAAGTTTTTCTTCATAAGATTGCATCAAGGCATCAACAATGTGTTCGGTAAAGGCTTTATTTTGACTATAAGCATGAGGAGAATTTAGCACGGATTGCAATTTTCATAATTAAATTCCATGAGATCTAATATAGTGGGTTTAGCAACATCTAGATTTTTATTTCTTTCAATCCCACTTTAATCAATTTCGTCATCAAGATCTAAAAACTCCGAATTCTTAAAACGCCTTCTAGGTAAAGGAAGATCATATTCAGTTTCATCAAGATTCATATTGCAAAACAAAGATTTAATAGGGGACACATCGATAACTTTTAGATCTTCATCTTGATTTTCATAGGAATTCGGTTTAGCGGCCATCTTATTGACTAAGGTAGCTTGCATATCCGAAATTTCAGCGGTCATCTTTTCAAGACGAGCAATTTGGGCTCTTATACCATCAAATTCTTTAGACATATCATCAAGCTATTTATTCATAAAACTCATAAAACTCTTTTGTTCTTTAAGCTCGTTTCTAAAGAAATTATTATGCTCAAATTGCAATACCATAAACTTCCTGACATTGTTTTCGATCTCCTCTAGCCTTTTAAGGTGAAGATCACCAAATTTAGGTAGGGCCATCGCGACAAACAAGCAATCCAACACACGAGCAAACAAAAGGCAACGGGAAAAAGAGGAGGAGATTGGGAAAGAGAGGGCGAATAAAACGGCAAGGGTGAAGTGGGGGAGAGGAAAATGAGAGGCAAATGGGAAATAATGTAATGCGAGAGATATGGATTGTGATGGGTACTTGGTATGTTGACTTTTGCGTAGACTCCCCAGCAACGGCGCCAGAAATCCTTCTTGCTACGTCTTGAGCTTGCGCTGGTTTTCCCCGAAGAGGAGAGGATGGTGCATCACAGTAGCGTAAGTATTTTCCTCAGTTTTTGAGAACCAAGGTATCAATCCAGTAGGACGCGATGCACAAGTACCTCGTACCAGCACAAAACGATAGCTACTCGCAACCAACACGGTTAGGGGTTGTCAATCCCTTCACGGTCACTTACGAGAGTGAGATCTGATAGAGATAATATTTTTGGTATTTTTGGTATAAAGATGCAAAGTAAAAAGTAAAAGGCAAAGTAAAACAAAACAAGTATAAAAGTGATGGAGATTGATATGATGAGAATAGACCCGGGGCCATGGGTTTCACTAGTGGATTCTCTCAAGAGCATAAGTATTCTACAGTGGGTGAACAAATTACTGTTGAGCAATTGGATGTAATTGAGCATAGTTATGAGCATATCTAGGTATGATCATGTATATAGGCATCACGTCCGTGACAAGTAGAACGAAACGATTACGCATCTACTACTATTACTCCACTCATCGACCGCTATCCAAAGATGCATCTAGAGTATTAAGTTAAAAAGCAGTAACGCCTTAAGGAAGATGACATGATGTAGAGGAATAAATTCATGCAATATGATAAATACCCCATCTTGTTATCCTTGATGGCAACAATACAATACGTGCCTTGCAACCCCTTCTGTCACTGGGTAAGGACACCGTAAGATTGAACCCAAAGCCATGCACTTATCCCATTGCAAGAACTACCAATCTAGTTGGCCAAACCAAAAGGATAATTCAAAGAGACTTGCAAAGATAATTCAATCATACATAAAAGAATTCAGAGAAGATTCAAATATTATTCATAGATAAGCTGGATCATAAACCCACAATTTATCGATCTCAACAAACACACCGCAGAAAGAAGATTACATCGAATAGATCTCCACGAGAGAGGAGAACATTGTATTGAGATCCAAAAAGAGAGAAGAAGCCATCTAGCTACTAGCTATGGACCTGAACGTCTGAAGTAAACTACTCACACTTCATCGGAGAGGCTATGGTGTTGATGTAGAAGCCCTCCGTGGTGGATGCCCCCTCCGGCGGAGCTCCGGAACAGGCCCCAAGATGGGATCTCGTGGATACAGGAAGTTGTGGCGGTGGAATTAGGTTTTTGGCTCCTGTTCTGATCGTTTGGGGGTACGTAGGTATATATAGGAGGAAGGAGTACATCGGTGGAGCAACAGGGGGCCCACAAGGCAGGGGGTGCGCCCTAGGGGGGGCCCCCACCCTCGTGACCGCCTCTCTGGTTCCTTGGCGTAGGTTCCAAGTCTCCTGGATCACGTTCGGTGAGAATATCACGTTTCCGAAGGTTTCATTCCGTTCGGACTCCGTTTGATATTCTGCTTTCTTGGCTCTTGAAAAAGGCAAAAAACAGCAATTCTGGGCTGGGCCTCCGGTTAATAGGTTAGTCCCAAAAATAGTATAAAAGTGAAAAATAAAGCCCATTATAGTCCAAAACAATAGATAAAGTAGCATGGAGAAATCAAAAATTATAGATACGTCAAAGACGTATCAGCCACACCTGGAAACTTAATATCCGCAGCAAAGTGTTTAGTTGCAAAGTAGTATGATAGTAGTGGTAACGGTAACAAAAGTAACGGAAGCAAAAGTAATATTTTTGGTGTTTTGTAATGATTGTAACAATAGCAACGGGAAAGTAAATAAGCGTAAACCAGTATATAGAAAGCTCGTAGGCATTGGATCAGTGATGGATAATTATGCCGGATGCGGTTCATCATGTAACAGTCATAACATAGGGTGACACAGAACTAGCTCCAATTCATCAATGTAATGTAGGCATGTATTCCGAATATAGTCATACGTGCTTATGGAAAAGAACTTGCATGACATCTTTTGTCCTACCCTCCCATGGCAGCGGGGTCCTAATGGAAACTAAGGGATATTAAGGCCTCCTTTTAATAGATAATTGGGACAAAGCATTAGCACTTAGTGAATACATGAACTCCTCAAACTATGGTCATCACCGAGAAGTATCCCGATTATTGTCACTTCGGGGTTGTCGGATCATAACACATAATAGGTGACTATAGACTTGCAAGATAGGATCAGGAACACACATATATTCATGAAAACATAATAGGTTCAGATCTGAAATCATGGCACTCGGGCCCTAGTGACAAGCATTAAGCATAGAAAAGTCCTAGCAACATCAATCTCAGAACATAGTGGATACTAGGGATCAAACCCTAAAAAAACTAACTCGATTACATGATAAATCTCATCCAACCCATCACCGTCCAGCAAGCCTACGATGGAATTACTCACGCAGGCGGTGAGCATCATGAAATTGGTGATGGAGGATGGTTGATGATGACGACGGCGATGAATCGCCCTCTCCGGAGCCCCGAACGGACTCCAGATCAGCCCTCCCGAGAGGTTTTAGGGCTTGGCGGCGGCTCCGTATCGTAAAACGCGATGATTTCTTCTCTCTGATTTTTTTCTCCTCGAAAGCCAATATATAGAGTTGGAGTTGGTGTCGGAAGGTCTCCAAGGGGCCCACAAGGTAGGGGGCGCGCCCAGGAGGGGGGGCGCCCCCCACCCTCGTGGACAGGGTGTGGCCCCCCTGGTCTTCATCTTTGGCGAGGATTTTTTATTATTTTTTCTAAGATGTTCCGTGGAGTTTCAGGTCATTCCTAGAACTTTTTTTTTCTGCACATAAAACAACATCATGGAAATTCTACTGAAAACAGCGTCAGTCCGGGTTAGTTCCATTCAAATCATACAAGTTAGAGTCCAAAACAATGGGCAAAAGTGTTTGGAAAAGTAGATACGATGGAGACGTATCAATGTCTGACCGTAGCAGTGTGGAGTGACTCCTGGTCTCCAGTAGGTCGAGTGATTCCTTATATGGTCGAGCGACGACGGGTAGGAGGGGTAACCGAGTGTTATGATTGGTTGAGTGGATTGCACTCGACACCTTTGACTGGGGGTTCTTTGTTGCCTCTTGGACTTCTTATCTTCTAGGGTAGTGACCTTGGGTAGGGCGTATAGGTCAGTCCTATGACCCTACCCCGTGTCTGTACCCTCATCAGTAGCCCCCATGGAAAGTAGGTTGAAGTTGAATTTGTTTCGAGCTTTGTGTCTCGTGAGTGTTTTACGCTGGACAGAAGACTTATGGTGTTGCTTCAGCTTCGATTCAGTCGCCTTGATCCATTCAGAGAGTTGCCGAATGAACTTGTAGCATCATCCGCCGAGTGCTGTCTTGGGGCGCAGAATCTTTGGCGCAATTGATTGCAGTGTATCCCGGATTCCACGGGATTCGAAATTTCGAGGAAGCGCGCGGGACAGGGCGTGTCGAAGTAAGCGGGGCGGATAAACATCAGTGCCTCAATCTCCGTGCCACCTTTTTCGCCACGTACGTCGCGTGCGACTGTTGCGGGATTTGACAGGATCGCCGGGTCCCACGCGTCAGCCACTCGGAAGCGTCCCTTTATAAAGCGACGGAGCCGAGGCGTCTGCATAGCGCGCGTTTGTTTTTCTTTCTTCTTCCTCTGCTTCTCCACTGCATCTGGCTCCTCCGCTCTTGATGCCGTAGCTCCGCCACCATGGTGAAGGACAAGACGGCGGCGGTGGAACACGCGAAGAACGCGACAGGGGCGGCGAAGGGCAAGAAGCAGAATCACGGGTCGTCATCGCGCTCGGGGCTGCCGCCAGGTTGGATCCAGGGCGATTGTATCCGGTCTTCACTCCGGCAGGAAGATCTGGATGAGCTGGTGGAGTCCGGGCTGATCGCCAAGGGTGCGGCAAGGCTGACTGAGGGGGAGATGGAGCCGTAGCCTCGACTGGGTGAGTATGTACTGCTCGCCATCCACGTCGACCGGGGCTTCTCGCTTCCTCCGCACCCCTTCTTCCGGGGCTTCTTGAACTTCTTCGGTGCCCAACTCCATCATTTTTCTCCCAATACCATCACGTACCTTGCCGCATTCGTGTCTATGTGTGAGAACTTCCTGGGGTGTCGACCGTGCTGGGGTCTTTTCAATTATATTTTCACCATCCGCTCTCAGTCGGTGAAGAAAGAGAACACGAGTGATGAAAAAACCCATGTCATTCAGATGTGTGGGGGTTTGGGTATCCAGAAGAGGCAGAGGAGTTCTTTCCCTTCCATGACTCTCCCTGAATGTTAGGGGCTGGCAGTCGACCTGGTTCTACTGCCAGGACCTCGCAACCCCAGGTCAGTCGATCGGCCTTCCCCACTTCACTTTTGACCGTGTCCAGACTCCTTCCTCGCTGAAAGTGACTGCTGTTGAGAAGGTGGAGACGAAGATGCTGGTTGAGAAAGTGGTCCAACTGATCAATGAGGGTGTCACTGGCATGGACCTGCTGGAAGTATTCCTCAGTCGACGCATCCAGCCCTTCAGGCCCGTGACCATCCCATGCGGCTGTACTCTAGGGCTGACGACGCTGCTCGTGTTCATCCAGAGGAAGTGCCAGACAAGACCGTGGCCATGTGGTCGAAGAGCATTACAGGCAACAAGGACAACCCCAGAGGAGCCAGGAGAGTCGTCCCCTTCAGTGATGACAATCAGCCCGACAAGGTATGTTCTTCATTCCGACTGTCTTTGCATATACATTCCAACTGCTCTTGAGCTCGGCTGACTTTTACTCGACTTCTTGTCTTGTAGGTTTTTACTGACATGTATTCGATGCCCAACGGTGAACAAGTTCTAGAGCAGGGCCAGGAGGGAGAGGCCAGTGTGGAGGAGAGTGGTGAATGGGAATCTTCGGATGAAGAAGAGGAGGAGGAAAGCGAGGAGTCAGACGACGAGGAGGCGGTCGACTCGCTGCCGCGCTCTGAACGCCGATCCAAGCAACACCATGACCCGGCGGGCGGGCGCGGAAAGAACGTGGATCCAAGTACCCAAACGCAGAAGCGCACTCGGACATCGACTCCGAAGCCAACAGAAAAGTTTGCCAAGAAGGCCAAGGTTGCTCCTCCAAAGACTCGGAAGACTTTGCCGAGGATCAAGATGGACGTCCCTGTTGCTTCAGGGTGAGCATCTTTCTTGCATTTATCTAGGCCGACTGTTACTTCTGTTCTGGCCGAATGGATCATGTATCTTTCCAGCCCAACCTCTGCTGCGACTGGCATGGATATTGACAAAGCTCCAGGAGATGAGGAGACCGACGACGCGGCAACCTCCCGAGCTGGTAAGTCCGTTCGACCAGAACTCATTTAGTCGATTGAGTTATCGATTGGCTGAATTTCCAATGTTCATATTTTGCTGCAGTTCCGCGAGACATCGTCGTGCTTCCCGATGAAGAAGAAGAAGAAGTGCCTCTATAGGAGAGGAGGAGGAGAGGCGGGGGCTCAAGTAGGAGAGGGCTTGAAGTTCAAGTCCCTCAATCGACGCCGGTGCTTGAGGCGGTGGTCGAGTGATCCGGAGATCTGGTTCAGACCAATGTCACATTCGCCAACCCGCTGACGAATGATCGTCCGTCGGGGTCGACTGCTCCGGCTCCTGCTGCTCCAGTGCAACTTCACGAATCTGACCTAGTAGATGCTTCGGCCTCCTTGGAGCCATCACTTTTTGCTGCATACCAGACCCCGAATGACTCGCCAAGTGCTGCCAGGGAGGCTCTTGGCCAGGTGAACCTTGTTATGGAGCAGGTGAAGGTGATGCACGAGGCCAGCCAGGTGGCCTATAACACCAGCACCTATCTGCAGACCAATGTTAAGGTCAGTGAACTCCCGACTGAACTTTTGAATGTTGTTTTATATCTGATCATCCACTAGGGTGTGCCTGTTTTTAGAGTTTAGGAAGTCTTCCACTCCACTCGACTCGTGCTGAGTCTTAGTGTTCTGTCTAAACCAGTGGGGGCACGCCGAGTGTACCCACTGGGTGTAGTCCCCGAGACCACGGTCGACTGCTGGCAGTCGGCTGAGGTCTTAGAATCTACTTTTTTACTTTTTTTGACTCACGCTGGGCAGACCATGCTGAGTGTTGATCTAGATCAGTGGGGGCACAGTAAGTGCACCCACTGGGTGTAGTCCGCGAGACTACTGTTGAATGTTTGATTCGGCAGTAGTCTTAGAGTTTCTTTTGCTGACATTGTCTTTTATTTCTGTCGACTGATTTATCTCTCTCGCTGACTGTAGAGGTCTTGTGATCTTGGAGCTCGGCTTTCTGAGTTAAACAAGAAGCACATCAGCCTCGAACTTGATCTTGAACTGGCAAAGAAGAACCTCAAGACTGCTCAGCCATCATGGGAGGTAACCAATCGACACTTGTCCGCCCAGTAGCTTGCGCCTTTCAGTCTTTTTTCTTTCAGTTTGTTTGAACCGAGTGACTTCACACAAGAAAATGTGCGTAGTGAAAACCGTCAGCTTCAGGATCGTCTGAAGAGTGTTGTTTCTTTAGAGAGAATGAAGGAAGTTCTGGAGAAGAAGGATCAGGACCTTGCTGCTGCTCAGAAGGAAGCACGAGAGAAGACAGCGCTTGCGGACAAGAAGCTGGCTTCGGTTCGCAAGTTGGAAGAGGAGAACACGAAGCTGGAGACTGCCATCTCTGAAACCAAATGGGAAGTTGAGCAACCGAAGAAGGACAAGGAGAACCTGACCAATGAAGTTGGAGGCCTCAGAGCCAGGACAGGCGAGCTGGAGTCCTATCTGGGACAACTTGCCGCAAAACTAGTCCTGAAGCTTGAAGGTACCGCCGCTCGACTGGTTAGTTGTCGTCGACTGAAGTATCTTGTTATATTGTCGACTCACTATTTTTCCTGATTGTGCAGAACTTTGTCAGGATTTTGAGGCTGAGACCGGGCGGGTCGAGATAGGTCTCGACCCCATCAATTGTCCTGTGAAAGACGACGTTGCGATGAACTTGCTGCGGTTGGAATCACGCTTGGACGGCGTCGTTGCTTATCTGGCTCGACTGAAGGCGGTGATGACTCGGGTTGACACCGAACTCTGGCCTCAGGCGGAACTTTCACAAGATCTCAAGCCGTTGATGACTCGACTAAATCAGATCCATGGCCGAGTGCACGAATGGAAGAAGTTGTCCGCTCGCTGTGGTGCTGACGTTGCCCTGTCATTGGTCCGAGTGCACTGCAAGGACGCTAGAGAAGAAAAGTTGGCGGCTCTCAAGGTTGTGAATACTAAGAAGCACACCTTCTAGTCCTTCATGGACACCTTCCTTGATGCTGCCACTTGTATTGCAGACAACGTTGACCTTGACAACTTCTGTGATCCAGCCAGCCCTTCCCCTGACGAGTGATCGAAAAAACATTATGCTTCACCTTTATTTGCCTCAAGATGCCGAGTGATTTTTGAAAGCACAAGTGCTCCCTAGGTGGTTTTGGTAATTAATGTCAACATATCTCTTGTTGGACTAACACTTTTATCTAGTATGTTTCAGATAAGTTCAAAAATGGAGTGGCATGGACTAAAGGATGTGGGAACTCCTTCAAGATGCTAAGGACAAAGGATTGGCTCAAGCATCAAGCTCAAGACTCTTCATTTTACATTTTAGTGATCCAAGATCACATTGAGTCTATAGGAAAAGCCAATACTATCAAGGAGGGATGAGGTCTTGCTTAATGAGCCTCTTGCTTCAAGTGCTTAGTGATATGCTCCAAATACCCTCAACTACTTTCCCACTTCCACACATATGTCCTAAAACCTAAAGTCAAACTCGCCCCACTGATTCTTTCTATCCGCGCCACCGAAGTTTTGATATCTTAAGCCACTGCCACAAACCCTAGGCAAATCGGTCTCACCGATAGGGATCTCGGTCTCACCGAGATGGGATTATAATCTCTGTGTATGTCCATTATCAAAATCGGTCTCACCGAGTTTGAGAATCGGTACTACCGAGATTACAATGCAAACTTTCTAGTTGACTCATTACCAAAATCGGTCCCACCGAGTTTGAGTAATCGGTCTCACCGAGTTTGCCTGACCAACTCTCTAGTTAGCTAATTAACAAAATCGGTCTCACCGAAGTTTGTATGTCGGTCTCACCGAGATTACGTTATGCCCTAACCCTAACCATATCGGTCCTACCGAGTTGCATTTCGGTCCCACCAAAAATCCTAACGGTCACTAGATTTGCTGAATCGGTCCGACCGAGTTTCTCAATTCGGTCCCACCGAGTTTGGCAAATTGTGTGTAACGGTTAGATTTTGTGTGGAGGCTATATATACCCTCCACCTCCTCTTCATTCGTGAGAGAGCCATCGACCGAACCTACACTTCCAGATCCTATTTACGAGAAAGAACTACCTACTCATGTGTTGAGGCCAAGATATTCCATTCCTACCATATGAATCTTGATCTCTAGCCTTCCCCAAGTTGCTTTCCACTCAAACCCTCTTTCCACCAGATCCAAATCCTATGAGAGAGAGTTGAGTGTTGGGGAGACTATCAATTGAAGCACAAGAGCAAGGAGTTCATCATCAACGCACCATTTGTTACTTCTTGGAGAGTGGCGTCTCCTAGATTGGCTAGGTGTCACTTGGGATCCTCCGACAAGATTGTGGAGTTGAACCAAGGAGTTTGTAAGGGCAAGGAGATCGCCTACTTCGTGAAGACCTACCGCTAGTGAGGCAAGTCCTTCGTGGGCGACGGCCATGGTGGGATAGACAAGGTTGCTTCTTCATGGACCCTTCATGGGTGGAGCCCTCCGTGGACTCGCGCAACCGTTACCCTTCGTGGGTTGAAGTCTCCATCAACGTGGATGTACGATAGCACCACCTATCAGAACCGTGACAAAAACATATGTGTCTCCAATTGCGTTTGAATCCTCCAAACCCTTCCCTTTACTTTCTTGCAAGTTGCATGCCTTACTTTCCGCTGCTCATATACTATTTGCATGCTTGCTTGTTATGTATTGAAAAAGTTAAACTTGTGCCTAAACTCCACTTAAACTTTAATAAGGTTAAAAACTGCAACTTTGGTACTTAGTGTCTAATCACCCCCCCCTCTAGACACCTCTTCTCAAGATCCTACAAGTGGTATCAGAGCATTGGTCTCCATTGCCTTGGTTTAATCACCATTGGAGGAAGATGGATGAATCTACTTGAAGTCTTAGTCATAGAGTGCCTATTCTTGATGGAGAGTATTTTCATGAGTGCAAAAATGAGATGCTTGTAATTTTCAATCAATATCATTTGAACAAGTACATTGCTAGCCCTTGTGCACCTCATGTTGATCCTATGCATCCTACCCTTTATGAATCTATTGACATGACTAGAAATCTTAGAACTGCCGAACTTATCATTAGAGGATTGCCTAGAAACTTGATTGGATGTTTGCCTACTTTTAAGTGTGCCTATACTATATGGAAATTTCTTGAGGAACGATTTCCAAATTTTTCCTTGAAAATCTAGATGAAATTCTCCATAAGTCTATTGCTTTGAGTAAAATGAATACTAGTGATCCTATGTTTGGTGATCGCTCTATTTGAGCTTACAAACCTTATGCGTGCCAAAGGAAATGTTGGTATTATTAGTGATATTATTTCCGAAGCTATAAGAATTCATAAGCAAGATCATTGTCAAACTCACTCTAACGAATTACCCTCTCTAGGATTTGATCCACCACATGACGATGTTGAACATGGATACTATGATGAGGATGATGATAGTGACTTGATCTTGATGATGCAATGAGACACTTTGGTCTTATGGCCAAGCTTGAGGATATATGTCAGGAGGAAAGGAATGGGTTCTTGATAGTGGATGTACCGATCACATGACCGAGATAAAGACATGTTTCGTGAGCTTGCTGATAATGATAGTCCTCGAAAGTATGTCACCTTCGGTGGCAACTCAAAGGGTAAGGTGGTTGGTCTCGGTAAGGTGGCCATCTCACATGATAGCTCCATTCAAAATGTCATGCTCGTTGAATCTCTTGGCTAGAACTTACTTTCAGTATCTAGACTTGCTGATTTCGGTTTCAATGTCCTATTTACTGAAATTGATTGCCAAGTGTTTCGTCGAGACAATCATAAAATGGTCTTTACCGGTATACGTAGAGGTGATCTATACATTGTTGACTTCACTAAAAAGGCTCAACCTAAAACTTGCTTCATTGCTAAATCCTCAAAAGGTTGGTTATGGCATAGACGATTAGGTCACGTTGGCATGAGAAACCTTGACAAGCTTATTAAAGGGAACCATATCCTTGGAGTTAATGATGTCATATTTGATAAGGATAGACTTTGCAGTGCTTTTCAAGCAGGTAAACAGGTTGGAGGAAGGCATCCCGTGAAGAACATCATGACCACAAAGAGGCCACTCGAGCTACTTCACATGGATCTCTTTGGTCCCAACTCCTACAAGAGTCTCGGTGGAAATTCTTTTGGTTTAGTTATAGTTGATTTTTCAAGATTTACGTGGGTGTTATTTCTCGATGATAAATCGCAGGTCCAAAAGATCTTCAAAAACTTCGCTAGAGAGGCCCAAAATCAATTTGAAGTGAAGATCAAGAAGGTTCGCAGCGACAACGGAATGGAGTTCAAGAACGCAAATGCGGACACCTTTCTTGACGAAGAAGGGATTTCACACGAGTTCTCGGCTACGTACACACCTCAACAAAATGGAGTTGTTGAGAGGAAGAACCGGACGCTCATCGAAATGGCGAGAATGATGCTTGATGAGTACAAGACGCCGAAGCACTTTTGGGCGAAGCGGTTGAGACAGCTTGTCATGCAACAAATCACTTGTATCTTCACAAGCTACTCGGCAAGACGGCATACGAGCTCCTCACCGGTAACAAACCCCAAGTTGGATACTTTCGAGTAGTCGGCTCAAAGTGCTACATTCTTGATAAGCATCGTCGTTCAAAATTTGCTCCTAAGTCTCATGAAGGTTTCCTACTAGGTTATGGCTCAAACTCTCGCACTTACCGTGTCTACAACAATTTCACCCGAAAGGTTGAAGAGACGGTAGATGTGAAGTTTGATGAATCTAACGGCTCGCAAATAGAGCAATTCCCAATTGATGTAGGAGACAAAGACCCTTCGGAAGCAATCCAAGACTTGTCTATTGGCAAGGCTCGTCCAACGGAGGTGAAGGAGAGTACCTCGTCCGTCCAAGTGGAAGCTTCTACTTCACAACAAGGTGAACCAAGAGTTGATACAGAAGCATCCACAAGTGGGACACGCCAAGATGAAGAAAACGAGGAAGAACATCACGAACGTCAACAACCCCCTTCTCCACCTCGACAAGAGAACAACAACGCCAACAATGAAGAAGGCCAATAAGAAGAACAAGATGAAGAAGATGTTCAACGAAGACCCAAGCAAAAGCTTTACGAGTTCGAGCAAGAATTGCTAAAGACCATACCGTCGAGAAAATCTACAATGATATTCAAACCGGGAGAATCACTCGCTCTAAAACTCGTTTAGCTAACTTTTGTGAAAACTATTCTTTCATCTCTAGCATTGAACCTATGAAGGTCGAAGAAGCATTGAAAGATCCGGATTGGATAAATGCTATGCATGAAGAGCTACACAACTTTGAGAGGAACCAAGTTTGGACATTGGTTGAGAAGCCCGACAACAACCACAACATCATCAATTACCAAATGGGTGTTTCACAACAAGCAAGATGAAGATGGACAAGTAGTTCACAACAAAGCACGTCTAAATGCCCAAGGCTACACACAAGTCGAAGGTATGGACTATGGTGAGACTTACGCCCCCGTTGCTAGACTTGAGTCCATTCGCATCTTACTTGCCTATGCTAATCATCATGATATCACCTTGTACAAAATGGACATTAAAAGTTCTTTTCTAAATGGTGAAATAGAGGAGGAAGTTTATGTTAAGCAACCTCCCAGCTTTGTCAATCCTAAGAAACCCAATCATGTCTACAAACTTCACAAAGCTCTTTATGGTCTTAAACAAGCTCCTAGAGCATGGTATAAATGCTTGACCAAGTTCCTTATTGAAAAAGGCTTTGAAATTGGGAAAATTGATTCCACACTTTTTACTAAAAGGGTTAATGGTGAACTATTTGTATGCCAAATCTATGTGGATGATATTATATTTGGTTCAACTAACCCTCATTTTAGTGAAAAGTTTGGGAAGCTAATGTCGGAGAAGTTTGAGATGTCTATGATGAGTGAACTCAAATTCTTTCTTGGGTTGCAAATCAAGCAAACTAAGGAAGGTACTTTTGTTTCTCAAACGAAGTACACCAAGGACTTATTCAAGAAGTTCAATATGCAATAATGCAAAGGTATGACTACACCCATGCCTACTAGTGGACATCTTGATTTTACCAAAGATGGTAAACCGGTTGATCAAAAGGTTTATCGCTCTATGATTGGTTCATTGTTATATCTATGTGCTTCACGTCCCGATATTATGCTAAGTGTGTGCATGTGTGCACGATATCAAGCTGCTCCTAAAGAATGTCATCTTAAGGCCGTGAAAAGGATAGTGAGATACTTAATCCATACACCAAATTTTGGCATTTGGTATCCTAAGAGGGCCTCTTTCGATCTTGTTGGCTACTCCGACTCGGACTATGCCGGTGACAAGGTTGATAGACAGTCCACTTCGGGTACTTGCCAATTTCTTGGTAGATCTCTTGTGTCTTGGTCCTCCAAGAAACAAAACTCAGTATCCTTATCCACTACCAAAGCGGAATACATTGCCGCTGGTTCATGTTGTCCTCAATTACTTTGGATGACCCAAACTCTTAAAGATTATGGGATATATGTGAAACATGTTCCATTGCTTTGTGACAATGAAAGTGCTATCAAAATTGGTCATAATCCCGTACAACGTTCTTGAAATAAGCATATTGAAGTTCGTCATCATTTCATTCGAGATCGTGTTGCTAAGGGTGACATTGATCTTAAGCATGTTCGCACCGAAAAGCAATTAGCGGATATATTCACTAAACCTCTTGATGAGAAAGTGTTTTGCAGGTTAAGGGGAGAATTGAACATCATTGATGCTTCAAACTTGGAGTAGAAACTCCATTGGATGCATGCAAGACATGAGCTTATGCCTAATCCTTGATATCTCTCCTATGATGGAAATCTTATGTCTTGGATATATTTGTATCTTGCATGTTATCTAACCCATGTATGTACTTGGTTGAATCAAATTCCATGAGGTTGTAACCTACTCATATCTTGAGCAATCTCTACATCACCAAGTCTCTACACAAGGTGGTTGAAGCCAAGGAAGCACAAAACCATTTAAACATATCCTTTGACAAATTCTATGTTGAGCTTCATGATTATCATTGTTGGATACACAAGTGCTCTTCCTTGCACGAACTAACCCATGTAGGTAGATGGACTCAAATTCCAAGTGGTGCTCCAAATTCTTGATGAGCTACATCAACCTTGAGCAACCCACGCAAGTTCAACTACATGGACGACACCACCAACCAAGGTATGTTATTCCATCTTAGAGAAGCTTTACTCCAAGTCATGAGTAAAAGCAACTCGACAAGATGTGAATACATCAATATGCTTAAACGAAAAATGGCAACCCCATTTTGAGCTTAAACGATGAGTATGACCTATGATCAAGTGATCTCACTTGACTCCTAAGTCAATATACTCTAACATAGGTGACTTTGTCGCCGACCATCTCTAGATGAAGTTCTCTTGTGTTCCTTTCTGTGTTTTTGCATTTGTCTCATGCATATGTGTTTCCCCTTTCAAAAAAACTTCATCTAGATTTCTTTCTGTTTGCTCTGCATTTTCTGCATTCCAATTCCTTGCACATCTTTCAGTAAATTCCCTGCAAATCTTTGTGAGATCTTATTAATCTAGTGAGCTGAGGTGACAAGTGTTTTCTCTGTGATGAACTCGGTTACACCGATTTGTTATTTTCGGTCCAACTGAAAACTTTCGGTACCAATTAAGCATACCACTCAGTGCCACCGATTTCTAACAGGAAAATCAGTTTGCCACTTATTATGTGTTTCTTTTGATCCAGCTCCACTCAATGAATCTTGTCCTCTACAAGCATCACATTTTTATCATTGCTTTATGTTGTGACTCAAGGATCAAACCCATTCACGACAAATTCCAGCAGGGGAGAGAAAGGTCACATTTTTTATCAAGCCCTTCTTGGAAATTGATGTCAAAGGGGGAGAGAGAGATCACATCAAAGCTTATCATTTAGAGAAAGAGATCACATCTCAGAGGGAGAGAGAGATCCTTTAGGGAGAGAGAGAGAGAGATCTCTAGGGGGAGAGAATACTAGTAGAGAGTATTTCTCAAGGATCCCAGATGCTTGGTGTTCAAGAGGAGAGATGCCACATGTCTTCTTGAGGGGAAAGACATGTTCATATGTGCTTATTTGCATTAGCTATCATTAGCTCTGTTCATTTATATCTTTCAGCTCTGATTTTCTGTTCCCTATCTTCTCCCAGTATCCCATGCTAGATTCAGGGGGAGCAAGACATCTAAGGGAAAGAAATCATCTAAATTCATTGCATATCTTTACTCTTGGTGACATGTCAAATCCAATGTAGTACTTAGTATTCACTCTCTACATGTCATCCCAGTCTTGGTATTCTTGTGGTTTCTTTTGTTTGCTCTGGCTAGTAGGTTCATCTGTGTTATCTAACCTTGTTTATGTAGGTTCATTCCATCCTAAGCCAACTCAAGACTACAAGGTAAGCATATGCATCACAATCATGTGTATGAGGAATTCTTGCTGATGTACATACTGTTTGCAAGAAGGACTCATGGGCATGAAGGTATTTTCTTTAATATTATTTGTTCTGATGCATATGGCCAAGATACATGTAACACATTTCCAGCTCTATCATGGTTATGCTCTCATATGCTTCCATATTCCATATTCACATGATTGCATACATGTAGGGGGAGCCTATGCCTGTTACATGTCTTTCCAAAGCTTTACTTGCTATTCTTCATATCTTTATCTAAAGCTTTGATGTATGTTGTCATCAATTACCAAAAAGGGGGAGATTGAAAGCACAAGTGCTCCCAAGGTGGTTTTGGTAATTAATGTCAACATATCTCTTGTTAGACTAACACTTTTATCTAGTATGTTTCAGATAAGTTCAAAAATGGAGTGGCATGGACTAAAGGATGTGGGAACTCCTTCAAGATGCTAAGGACAAAGGATTGGCTCAAGCTTCAAGCTCAAGACTCTTCATTTTACATTTTAGTGATCCAAGATCACATTGAGTCTATAGGAAAAGCCAATACTATCAAGGAGGGATGAGGTGTTGCTTAATGAGCCTCTTGCTTCAAGTGCTTAGTGATATGCTCCAAATACCCTCAACTACTTTCCCACTTCCACACATATGTCCTAAAACCTAAAGTCAAACTCGGCCCCACTGATTCTTTCTATCCGGCGCCACCGAGTTTTGATATCTTAGCCACTGCCACAAACTCTAGGCAAATCGGTCTCACCGATAGGGATCTCGGTCTCACCGAGATGGGATTGTAATCTCTCTATGTATGTCCATTATCAAAATCGGTCTCACCGAGTTTGAGAATCGGTACTACCGAGATTGCAATGCAAACTTTCCGGTTGACTCATTACCAAAATCGGTCCCACCGAGTTTGAGTAATCGGTCTCACCGAGTTTGCCTGACCAACTCTCTGGTTAGCTAATTACCAAAATCGGTCTCACCGAGTTTGTGTAATCGGTCTCACCGAGATTACGTTATGCCCTAACCCTAACCATATTGGTCCTACCGAGTTGCATTTCGGTTCCACCGAAAATCCTAACGGTCACTAGATTTGCTGAATCGGTCCGACCGAGTTTCTCAATTCGGTCCCACCAAGTTTGGCAAATTGTGTGTAACGGTTAGATTTTGTGTGGAGGCTATATATACCCCTCCACCTCCTCTTCATTCGTAGAGAGAGCCATCAGACTAAACCTACACTTCCATCATCCTATTTCTAAGAAAGAACTACCTACTCATGTGTTGAGGCCAAGATATTCCATTCCTACCATATGAATCTTGATCTCTAGCCTTCCCCAAGTTGCTTTCCACTCAAACCCTCTTTCCACTAGATCCAAATCCTATGAGAGAGAGTTGAGTGTTGGGGAGACTATCAATTGAAGCACAAGAGCAAGGAGTTCATCATCAATGCACCATTTTTGTTACTTCTCGGAAAGTGGTGTCTCCTAGATTGGCTAGGTGTCACTTGGGAGCCTCCGACAAGATTGTGGAGTTGAACCAAGGAGTTTGTAAGGGCAAGGAGATCGCCTACTTCGTGAAGATCTACCGCTAGTGAGGCAAGTCCTTCGTGGGCGACGGCCATGGTGGGATAAACAAGGTTGCTTCTTCGTGGACCCTTCATGGTGGAGCCCTCCGTGGACTCGCCAAGAACCGTTACCCTTCGTGGGTTGAAGTCTCCATCAACATGGATGTACGATAGCACCACCTATCGGAACCACGACAAAAACATCCGTGTCTCCAATTGCGTTTGAATCCTCCAAACCCTTCCCTTTACTTTCTTGCAAGTTGCATGCTTTACTTTCCGCTGCTCATATACTCTTTGCATGCTTGCTTGTTATGTATTGAAAAAGTTAAACGTGTGCCTAAACTCCACTTAAACTTTAATAAGGTTAAAAACTGCAACTTTGGTACTTAGTGTCTAATCACCCCCCCCCCCTCTAGACACCTCTTCTCAAGACCCTACAATTTTATAATCGTTGAAACTCCTTCGGGCCTGATGCCCGAGCACTTTAATCCGCGGTTTGGAACCTTTGGATTTATCTGCACTTTGTTTATCTTTGAATATGTTGTGTTTGTCTTTGAGTGGAACTTGTTCTTCACTCGGATTGGTTCTTGTACTTTTGATGCAGCTTCTGAGGAAGAGGCCATAGTCGACCTGTTGGACGAGCCTTGAGCAGCATTGATCAGCTCATCAGCGAGGCACTCAGCAATGGTCTTGACGTTCCTGAAAGCAGCTCGCCTCGGCACCAACTGTTGGATGAGCCTTTGACAGCATTGATCAGCTCATCAGCGAGGCACTCAGCAATGGTCTTGACGTTCCTAAAAGCAGCTCGCCTTGACACCAGCTGTTGGATGAGCCTTTGGCAGCATTGATCAGCTCATCGGCGAGGCACTCAGCAATAGTCTTGACGTTCCTGAAAGCGGTTCGCCTTGGCAACACGCACAATATCATCCTTCTTCTTGATGCTGCAGCCCTGAGGAGGGGGTCAAGGCTGACCCGCACCTTGCTGTCCTTGTGGATCGGAATGGAGCGTGGGCTAAGACCCCGAGTGGGAGGATTGCTCACCAGTCGGTAGGATTTTTCATACTTAGGCGAGTACTGGACTGCAGCTAAGCCCCCCGAGTGGGAGGATTGCTCACCACACGGTAGGACTTTTCATACTTAGGCGAGTACGAGACTGCAGCTAAGCCTCCGAGTGTGAAGATTGCTTACCACTCGGTGGGATTTTTCAAACTTAGGCGAGTACTGGACTGCAGCTAAGCCCCCGAGTGTGAGGCTTGCTCACCACTCGGTAGGATTTTTCAAACTTAGGCGAGTACTGGATTGCAGCTAAGCCCCCGAGTGGCAGGATTTCTCACCACTCGGTAGGATTTTTCAAACTTAGGTGAGTACTGGACTGCAGCTAAGCCCCCGAGTGGGAGGATTTCTCACCACTCGGTAGGATTTTTCATACTTAGGCGAGTACGGGACAGCAGCTAAGCCCCCGAGTGTGAGGATTGCTCACCACTTGGTAGGGTTTTTCATACTTAGGCGAGTACGGGACTGCAGCTAAGCCCCCGAGTGTGAGGATTGCTCACCACTCGGTAGGATTTTTCAAAGTTAGGCGAGTACTGGACTGCAGCTAAGCCCCCGAGTGGGAGGCTTGCTCACCACTCGGTAGGATTTTTCAAACTTAGCCGAGTCTTGGACTGCAGCTAAGCCCCCGAGTGGGAGGATTGCTACCCACTCAGTAGGATTTTTAAAACTTAGGCGAGTACTGGACTGCAGCTAAGCCCCCGAGTGGGAGGATTGCTCACCACTCGGTAGGATTTTTCAAACTTAGGCGAGTACTGGACTGCAGCTAAGCCCCCGAGTGTGAGGCTTGCTCACCACTCGGTAGGATTTTTCTTTTCAACTTAGGCGAAACGGATTCGCAGCTAAGCCCCCGAGTGAGAGGCTTGCTCACCAATCGGTAGGGTTTTTCTTGTCAACTTAGGCGAAACGGATTCGCGACTAAGGCACCCATTGGGGGATTTAGAACATGTGAAAAATGAACAACAATCATTCGGAAGACTGTAAAATCATGTCTTTGATAATCAAACTAAAAGGTATTTCTTATTACATCTCAACAGTATGAATGCTTAGGAGTAAAAGGGGCGGAGCAGTTCCGCATTCCAAGCGCGTGGCTCGTCTTTATTGTGTTCGACATTGAAAAGACGATATGCTCCGTTGTGGAGCACTTTGGTGACGACGAAGGGGCCTTCCCAAGCAGGAGCGAGCTTGTGTGGTTTCTGCTGGTCCACTCGAAGAACCAAGTCTCCCTCCTGAAATGCCCGACCCCTTACGTTTCTGGCGTGGAATCGACGCAGGTCTTTCTGATAAATGGTCGACCGAATCAAGGCCATCTCTCTTTCCTCTTCCAGGAGATCGAGTGCATCTTACCGAGCCTGTTCCGCTTCTTCTTCTGAGAAAAGTTCGACTCGGGGTGCATTGTGAAGCAAATCACTCGGGAGTACAGCTTCAGGTCCATAGACTAAGAAGAATGGAGTTCGTCCAGTCGACCGATTAGGAGTTGTCCTCAATCCCCAAAGTACTAAAGGAAGTTCATCGACCCAGGCACCTGCTGCATGCTTGAGGTCACGCATCAATCGGGGTTTCAGTCCTTTGAGAATCAATCCATTTCCTCTTTCAGCCTGCTCATTTGACTGAGGATGGGAGACTGAAGCGTAGTCGACCCTCGTGCCTTGGGAAGCACAAAAGGCTCTGAACTCGTCAGAATCGAAGTTTGACCCATTATCAGTGATGATGCTGTGCGGAACACCATATCTGAATGTCAATTCTCTGATGAAACTTACAGTTGTACTTGCTTCAAGGTTTTTAATGGGCTTGGCTTCAATCCATTTGGTAAACTTGTCGACTGCTACTAGCACATGGGTAAATCCACTCCTGCCAGTCCTCAGAGGTCCAACCATATCCAAACCCCAGACAGCGAAAGGCCAGATGAGTGGAATAGTTTTCAGAGCTGACGCAGGTTTATGGGACATGTTGGAGTAAAACTGACAGCCTTCACATTTGTTTACTATTTCTTTCGCCATCTCGTTGGCGTGTGGCCAGTAAAATCCGGCTCGGTATGCTTTGGCCACGATGGTTCGAGAGGACGCATGGTGACCACAGGTCCCCGAGTGAATATCATTGAGGATCATTCGGCCTTCTTCTGGCGTGATGCATTTCTGGCAGACTCCAGTTACACTTTCTCTGAACAACTGACCTTTTATCACAGTAAAGGCTTTAGATCGTCGGACGATCTGTCGAGCCTCTTCTTCATCCTCTGGAAGTTCTTTCCTAAGAATGTATGCAATGTATGGCACTGTCCAGTCAGGAGTGACGACCAAAACCTCCATGACTAAGTCGACCACGGCTGGGATTTCGACTTCAGTCGGATCTGTGGCACTCTTAGGCTGTGGGGGCTCTTGAGTGAAAGGATCTTCCTAAACTGAAGGTGAGTGAATATGCTCCAAAAACACATTGCTGGGAATGGTCTCTCTCTTGGATCCTATCTTTGCCAATTCATCTGCAGCTTGATTTTTCAGTCGGGGTATATGGTGAAGCTCCAATCCTTCAAACTTCTTTTCCAACTTTCTTACAACGTTGCAATAACTAGTCATAGCCGGGCTCCTGACATCCCACTCTTTTATCACTTGATTAACCACCAAATCCGAGTCACTGTAGACCATAAGGCGACGGACACCGAGTGAAATGGCCATACGCAACCCGTATAAAAGTGCTTCATATTCAGCTTCATTGTTGGAGGAATCAAAATGAATCTGGAGAACATAGCTAAGCTTGTCTCCACAGGGGGATACCAATACTATCCCAGCACCGGAACCATTCAGCATCTTGGAGCCATCGTAGAACATGGTCCAATGCTCCGAGTGAACTTGAGTCGGCGATTGCTGCTCAATCCACTCGGCAAGGAAATCTGCAATTCCTTGGGACTTGATAGCTTTCTTTGGCTCAAACTTGATATCCAATGGAAGGAGTTCAATCGCCCATTTTGCCACTCGACTAGTTGCATCTCTGTTGTTCAGAATTTCTGATAATGGCGCATCGCTAATGTCGGTGTCAAAACCTGCGGATCTCGGGTAGGGGGTCCCGAACTGTGCGTCTAGGCGGATGGTAACAGGAGACAAGGGACACGATGTTTTTACCCAGGTTCGGGCCCTCTCGATGGAGGTAAAACCCTACTCCTGCTTGATTAATATTGATGATATGGGTAGTACAAGAGTAGATCTACCACTAGATCAGAGAGGCTAAACCCTAAAAGCTAGCCTATGGTATGATTGTTGTTCGTCCTACGGACTAAAACCCTCCGGTTTATATAGACACCAGAGAGGGCTAGGGTTACAGAGTCGGTTACAATGGGAGGAGATCTACATATCCGTATCGCCAAGCCTGCCTTCCACGCCAAGGAAAGTCCCATCCGGACACGGGACGAAGTCTTCAATCTTGTATCTTCATAGTCCAGGAGTCCGTCCAAAGGTTATAGTCCGGCTCTCCGGACACCCCCTAATCCAGGACTCCCTCAGCTGACGACTGTAATGGAGTGATCAGAGAAATAGTGTGCAACCTTCTTCATGGTCATGTAGATTCCATAAACAAGCTTCTGATAATGTGGATATCTCTGCTTGGATGGAGTCAAAACTTCAGAGAGATAATACACTGGGCGCTGAACTTTATAAGCTTTTCCTTCTTCTTCCCGCTCGACCGTGAGTACTGTACTGACAACTTGTCCAGTGGCTGCAATGTAAAGCAGTAAAGGCTCTTTGCTGATTGGCGCAGCAAGCACCGGCTGGGTGTAAAGCAGGGTTTTGAGCTCTGCAAACGCTGCGTCAGCTTCATTAGTCCACTCGAACTTATCAGATTACTTCATCAATCGGTAAAGAGGTAAAGCCTTTTCATTGAGACGAGAAATGAATCGACTCAAGGCGGCCAAACAACCAGTAAGCTTCTGAACATCATGCACACGCACAGGGTGTTTCATTCGGAGGATGGCACCATCTTTTTCCGGGTTCGCGTCGATCCCTCGTTCGGAAACGAGGATACCGAGTA
This sequence comes from Aegilops bicornis, assembly GCA_021605145.1. Classification (NCBI taxonomy): domain Eukaryota; kingdom Viridiplantae; phylum Streptophyta; class Magnoliopsida; order Poales; family Poaceae; genus Aegilops; species Aegilops bicornis. Next base: position 65,036,855 of record CM038671.1, read on the forward strand.
ACATTCCACCTGGGACTCCGAATGTGCACTTCGACGGATTAAGCTTGATATCATACCTTCTTAGGTTGGCAAAGATTTCTGCAAGGTCGGTCAGCAGGTCGGAACCTTTATGCGACTTGACCACAATGTCATCCATATATGCTTCCACATTTCGACTGATTTGAGTGAGTAGGCACTTATGAATCATCCTCATGAATGTGGCACCGGCATTTTTGAGACCAAATGGCATGGTGACATAGCAAAAGCACCCGAAAGGGGTGATGAAAGCTGTTTTTATTTCATCGGGACCATACAGTCGGATCTGATGATACCCGAAATATGCATCTAGAAAAGACAAGCGCTCACACCCCGCAGTCGAGTCAACAATCTGATCGATGCGGGGGAGAGAGAAATGATCTTTCGTGCAGGCCCAATTGATATGCTTGAAATCAATGCACATACGAAGTGAATCGTCCTTGTCGGTGTCAAAACCGGCGGATCTCGGGTAGGGGGTCCCGAGCTGTGCGTCTAGGCGGATGGTAACAGGAGACAAGGGACACGATGTTTTTACCCAGGTTTGGGCCCTCTCGATGGAGGTAAAACCCTACTCCTGCTTGATTGATATTGATGATATGGGTAGTACAAGAGTAGATCTACCACGAGATCATAGAGGCTAAACCCTAGAAGCTAGCCTATGGTATGATTGTTGTTCGTCCCCACGGACTAAAACCCTCCGGTTTATATAGACACCGGAGAGGGCTAGGGTTACATAGAGTCGGTTAAAATGGGAGGAGATCTACATATCCATATCGCCAAGCTTGCCTTCCATGCCAAGGAAAGTCCCATCCGGACACGGGACGAAGTCTCCAATCTTGAATCTTCATAGTCCAGGAGTCCGGCCGAAGGTTATAGTCCGTCTATCCAGACACCCCCTAATCCAGGACTCCCTCAGTAGCCCCACCAGGCTTCAATGACGATGAGTCCGGCGGTGCAGATTGTCTTCGGCATTGCAAGGCGAGTTCTTCTCCAAGTTCCATGTACCTGTTGAATAGTGTCCGGCTTCTCATGAATATTGCGCTCCTTGGCTTCCATGCCCAATAATGGCCATCTTCCACGTGTCAGACGAATGCGAAAAGCCAGGGTGTTTTTACATTTACCCCCCTAGTTGTGTAAATGAGTTGCCTTTTAAAGAGACGAGGATCTAGATCCAAATCACACCATCTTCTCTTCGCGAGCATTCATCGGAGCGCATCCGACAGAGATCCATTCCACCCTGGCCAGTCGATGCAGCTCCTCCTCTGGCCCTCCCAGCCCTCAGCCTGGAGATTGGGAGAGATGCTCCGTCCCGCACAGTGAGCTAGTGACACTCCAAGCCAAGGGGTTTCTCCCCCCAGCCTACATGGTCCCGGTTCGAGCCGGGCTTGCCACCTATAATGGTGGAGAGCAAGCGGAGAGCGTCCCAATCCCTCCAAAGGAGAGCGGGTATGCCTTGTCCCTTATTTGATAAGAGGGCTCGGATTTCCAATTCATCCGCTTTCTCCGGGGCTCTGAGTTCTCTCGGCCTCCAGCTGCACAACCTTACGCCTGCCTCCATATTGCATATTGTGGGCTTTGTAGCCCTTTGCGAGCTGTTTTTGGGCATCGAAGCTCATTTCGCGCTATGGAAGAAGTTGTTCTGCCTTGTGCCCCATTCTCAGAAGGGTTCAATATATCAAGTGGGCGGAGCCGAAGTATGGCGCATCGCCGGGACCGGATCTATCCGGAACCCCAAAGAAGGCGTCCGAAGACTGGCCTTCAGAATGGTTTTATATAGAAGATGTCCCCTGCGGATCCTGTTGGATCGGCCTCCTGAAGTTTGATAATGCTCCCTTGAAGAAGCGCCTGAGCTGGCTTCCACGGAGCCCTCAGAAGGAAAATGACAAGGACGTTCTTTATCTGATGAGCCGGATAAGGCTGTTAGCTCATTCCGGACTGACCATGATCGAGGTGCAGCCGCTTCAGTATAGAGGCCACCCCATGTGGGATTTCAACGGGGAGGATGATGCCACCCGATGCGGCCGCAAGGGGCCGGAATCGGTTGCCGCTCTGACGAATATCTTGTCCGCATTGTACAAGGGAGAAGAGGACGAATTTTTCCGCGTCAATTCTCAGGGCGGATTTTCTATGTACAGTCCTCCAAGCTGGGTAAGCGGACACTTCTTTTTGCCCATCCGTTCCATATTCCCATAGTCAAGTACCTTATCTTGTGATTTCGACGCAGGAATTGCGCCGGACCGTAAAGGATATAAACAGCCCTCCTCCACAACCCGAGGATCCGGAACAGTCCCTTGATCCGGCCTCCCAAGAGGATCCGGACATATCCGTGGAGCTGATCGATGGGGTATTTTACCAACTGAGCATCAACAACGCCTTGGTGGCTATTACAGCCGATTATCCTGGACTGCTCCCCGCCTCACAAGTAATCGAGACCGAAGTCCTAATACTTATAAGATGATCCATCCGTGCTTATTTTTTATCACCGTATACCAATGGTGTTTCGCAGGGGAGGATCTCGAGGCGGAATGCCGAGCCTGCGGCGACTGGCCAACAAGGGACCGCGAGGGCGGGCAGGCTAAAGAGACACGCAGCCCGGGCCAAGGCACCGGCGCAGATGTAAGGCGCGCCGCCTTGTTCCAAGGTATTATTCTTACGATGCGTACTAACGCCCGTGCTCTCTTTTTTTTACGAAAAAGAGGCCTCGCCGGACTATATCCGGAGAGATTGCCAATCGCGCCTCCACCAGCTAGGCTCCAAAGCCAGGTCCAGAAGCAGAGGCGGACACGAGGTGTGCGTTGGACGCTCCTCCGACAAAGGATGCGGACAGACTGTCCGCCACCAATTCCGAGGTGGAGAGTTCCATGAATCACAGGCGCCGCCGGACAGTTCTTCACAACACTTGTTTCTCCCAAGAGGCATTGGACGCCTTCAATTCGGGAGATGTGTACCTCCGTGCCGCTCAAAATGGTCTAGCCAGAGCCACGAAGCAGTATGTGAAAGACATACGGGTGAGAAAATTTGATGGTTATATATGTCAGTAGCCCCCGAGACTTGAAATAGTTAGAATAACTGATTTAAGGACCATTTGTTATGCAGGATCTTACAGAAAAGAATACCCAACTGTCCCAGGAGCTGGAAGAGTGCAAAGCCCAACTTGAGGTCGCACTAGCCGCGGCAGGGGAGGCCAAGGAGACCCCTCCGTAATATATGCTTGAAAGATAAGTATGTTGTGAAGTGCGGCGTGTGCAAATCGACAATAACATTGCAGATGGCGCCGGAGTAGATCCGGACAAGCAAGAACTCTTGTGCCGGTTAAAGGCCGACGAGAGCGTGCTTACGAAGGTGAGGCAGGAGAAGAATAATCTCCAAGATGCCAACACCTAGCTGGGTGAGGAACTAAAGGTTGTTCGTGCCCAGCTGTCGGACTCCGTGAAGGAGAATCGGCGGCTTCGACGCGGCATTTTTAGTAAGTGCTTGAACGAACTTTTGAAAAAGAGTTCGGTGAGGAAGTCGACTAACAGAGTTATGTCTATAGGTATTCTCACAGGTCGTCCTGCAGAGGAAATGCCCGGTTCTACGGGTGACCTTCTTCCCGAGCTCTTACAACTGCACGAACGAGTTCGGCAGGTGATGAAAGGCGTCGCCCAGGCCTTGTGGCCATCTGTCTCCATGCCCGAAGGTCTTGGAGAGCTTGTAGAGAGGTTTAAGGGAGCGCGGCGGCGTTTCCGATTATGGAAGATATTGGCCTGCCATCAAGGCGCCAGGGAGGCCTGGGCCATGGTGAAGACGCGATACACGAAGGCTGACCCAAACCACATGGCCGAGGTCGGACCTGTGGGGGCTGATGGGAAGGATATCCCTGTGAGCTTAGTGTACGGCCAAGTAGAGTTGGTCATTAAATATTCCCAACAGGATCAGTAAACTAGACAACCTGTTGGATGGTATTGAAGAGGAATATGCCCAGTCAATTGACTATGTAATTTAAGATGACATGTAAAATGCCTTCTAGCCGGATTGTAGATCGATTGTCATGGCGGACCTTTTCGCTTTGACCTCGGGACCCGATAGTCCGGAGTGTGTCCGAGTACCCTCTCGGTTATGTAAGAACCGGGGCATGCATGGAGACCAGGCGTAGGGGTCATTAGTGCTTGAACAGACAAGTGCCCGTCTAGTTATGGTATATTACATGGTTAGTAAGAAACATCTTCCAGGGAGAATAGTTCTGTTAGGGGTTCCTTTCCCTGGGAGGCATGCCCTAAAGTGCATGTCCAGACTACAAAAAAAAGCAGAAAAGCATCTGGGGGCAGATAAATAAACAAGTGAGAAATCATCTTTAGTTCACCGACCGAATATTTCCTTAAGAACGCTAGCTTTCGGCTTCACCCAGTCTGAGGTACACATCCGGCTAACCCGGCAGTAACAATCGCAGAGGTGCTCCCTTTACCGCCTAGCCGAACTCGGGAACGTAGGGGTAAGCACAGGAGCCAGGCAACCCAGCTTGGCCAAAACTTAAGTCATATCGATGCATATAATGGTGAATAAAAGGTACATGCGGAAGTGTGACACATGTGTTGGGCATGAAGCCCGTATAAATAAGCTTCTGTTAAAGAAGCCCCCAGGTATACTAAGAGCGGATAGCGCGTTAGTTGTGTGCGAACAAGGCGCGAACGAGCCCTTAAGGCTGTAAGGGAAAGGGAGGGAGAAGGAGAGAAATATAAGACAGCTAATGTGTAAAAAAAGATAGAGGAAGGAGACGAACATAGAGTCCGGCGCTAGGCGTAGAATCTTCGGATACGGGCTGTGTTCCATGGGTTCGGCTCGAGTCGGTTATCCGATGCATCTCGCAGACGGTACGCTCCACCGGTCAATGCTTGGTCAATAATAAAGGGACCTTCCCATTTGGGCTTGAGTTTGTCCTTTTCTTGTCCGTGGCGTAGAACTAACTCGCCAACATTGTAAGTTTTGGCCCGTACTTCTCTGCTTTGATATCTTCGAGCCTGCTGTTGATAGAATGCGGAACAGGCTTTTTCCACGTCAAGCTACTCCTCCAAGGCGTCCAAACTGTCCTGCCAATCGAGTTCGGCTTCTCTTTCTTCGTACATGCGCACGCGAGGTGAGTCATGAATTATGTCGCAGGGCAGAACCGCCTCTGCGTCGTATACCATAAAGAATGGTGTGTATCCGGTGGTGCGATTCGGCGTGGTCCGCAGCCCCGTAGTATGGAGTCGAGCTCCTCTACCCAGTGCGTGCTGGATTCCTTGAGGGAACTCACTAATCTGGGTTTAATGCCGCTCATGATTAGACCATTTGCTCGCTCGACCTGACCATTAGTTTGTGGGTGATAGACTGAAGCATAGTCAAGCTTGATGCCCATGTTTTTGCACCAGAGTTTGACCTCGTCGGCCGTAAAGTTCGTGCCGTTATCAGTGATGATGTTGTGGGGGACGCCGTAACGGTGTACGACCCCTGATATGAAGTCTATCACCGGTCCGGATTCGGCCGTCTTAACAGGCTTGGCCTCTATCCATTTGGTGAATTTATCCACCATGACCAGTAGGTATTTTTGCTTGTGGGTTCCTCCTTTAAGGGGTCCAACCATGTCAAGTCCCCAGACCGCGAAGGGCCAGGTGATGGGTATAGTTTGGAGGGTGGTGGGTGGAATATGGCTTTGGTTAGCAAAGAGCTGGCAACCGACGCATCGTTGGACTAAGTCCTGAGCATCTGCCCGGGCCGTCGGCCAATAAAATCCTGTAGGGAAGGCCTTGCTTACAAGGGCCCGGGCTGCGGCGTGTTGCCCGCCGAGTCCGGCATGAATTCCAGCCAGAAGATTCCGCCCTTCCTCTTTAGAGATACACCTTTGAAGGACTCTGGTGGTGCTTTTCTTATAAAGCTCTCCCTCATGGACTTTATAGGCTTTAGATCGCCGAACTATGCTGCGTGCCTCGTTTTGGTCCTCAGGAAGTTCCTGCCTGGTTAGGTAGGCTAGGAATGGTTACATCCGCAGGGCAATGACTGCCATTATTACGTAATGAAGATGTTACTTCGTTGGCAGAGCCTCCCGTTGTGTCAGAATGTTCGGTGTCGGGCAGTGCGGTTGGGTCCTGGCTGTTATTTCCGGACTCCCCTTCCCACAATACGGATGGCTTGAACAGCCTCTCCAAGAAGATATTGGGGGGGACGGCATCGCGCTTTGCGCCAATCCGTGCCAAGACGTCTACTGCCTGATTGTTTCCGCGAGCTATATGGTGAAATTCGAGCCCTTCGAACCGAGCTGACATTTTTAGGACGGGTTGCGATAAGCTGCCATTTTCGGATCCTTGGCATCAAAGTCTCCATTTATTTGGGATATCGCGAGGTTCGAATCCTCACACCTCTAGGCATTGAATGCCCATGGAGACTGCCATCCGGAGACCATGTAGAAGGGCCTCGTATTCGGCTGCGTTGTTGGAGTCCGTATACATTATCTGAGTACGTATTGAATCAGATCTCCTGTTGGGGACGTCAGAATGATGCCAGCCCCCAGACCAGCCAACATTTTGGAGCCGTCGAAGTGCATGATCCAGTTGGAATATGTGCCATACTCTTTAGGGAGTTCGGCTTCAGTCCATTCGGCGACGAAGTCGGCCAAAACTTGCGACTTAATAGCTCGTCGTGGCTTATAGGTTATGTCGAATGGGAGGAGCTCAATGGCCCATTTGGCAATCCGGCCCGTCGCGTCACGGTTGTTTATAATATCGTTAAGAGGTACTTCAGAGGCTACTGTTATCGAACACTCTTGAAAGTAGTGTCGCAGCTTCCGAGATGCTACATAACATCTGCGTATGCTATCTTTTGATAATGCGGGTACCGCGACTTGCATGGAGTGAGGACGGTGGAGCGTAGTAAACTGGCTTTTGAAGGGGAATTTGTGTCCGTCCGTTTCTCGTTTGATAGCGAAACCGCGCTTACAACTTGATGAGTTGTCGCGATGTATAATAGCATTGGTTCGCCCATGTTAGGCGCGGCCAGGACCGGGTTTGTTGCCAATATTGCTTTTATTTCTTTGAGTCCGGCCGTGGCGGCATCCGTCCACTCGAAGTGTTCGGTGCGCCGGAGGAGGCGATAAAGAGGTAATGCCTTTTCTCCCAAGCGGGAGATAAAGCGGCTTAGAGCTGCCACGCATCCGGTCAATTTTTGTATTTGCTTGAGGTTCTTTGGGATATCCAATTGTGACAGAGCTCGGATCTTGGCTGGGTTTGCTTCTATTCCTCTACCGGATACTATGAAGCCCAAGAGCTTTCCGGCCGGTACGCCGAAAACGCATTTTTCCGGGTCAAGCTTGATGTCATATGTTCAGAGCTTGTCGAATGTGAGCCTCAAGTCGTCTACTAGGGTTTCGACATGCTTGGTTTTGACGACCACGTCATCTACGTATGCCTCCACTGTTTTGCCGATCTGGTTTGCCAGACATGTCTCAATCATGCGTTGATATGTTGCGCCGGCGTTTTTGAGCCCGAAGGGCATTGTGTTGAAGCAGAATGGGCCGTATGGGGTGATGAATGCCGTTGCGGCTTGGTCTGGCTCTGCCATCTTAATTTGATGGTAGCCGGAGTATGCGTCGAGGAAACAAAATGAATCGTGTCCTGCGGTAGCGTCGATAATTTGATCGATGTGGGGGAGGGGAAGGGATCCATTGGGCAAGCCTTGTTGAGGTCCTTGAAATCGACGCATAGGCGCCAGGATTTGTCCTTCTTTGGTACCATCACCAGGTTTGCTAGCCAGTCCGGATGTTTTATATCTCTGATGAATCTGGCCTCCAGTAGTTTGGCTAGCTCCTCTCCCATGGCTTGTCTCTTAGGTTCAGAGAAACGCCGAAGGGCCTGCTTGACTGGCTTGAATCCTTTTACGATGTTTAGGCTGTGCTCGGCCAGCCGGCGAGGGATTCCTGGCATGTCTGAAGGGTGCCAGGCAAAAATGTCCGAATTTTCGTGTAGGAATTCTCGTAGTGCAGCGTCTACATCAGGGTTTAATTGCGCCCCGATGGAGGCCGTTTTTGTAGGGTCCGTTGGATGGACTTGGAATTTGACTATTTCGTTTGCCGGTTTAAAGGAGGTGGACTTGGATCTTTTATCGAGTAACACGTCGTCCCTATTCACCGTGGAGCGCAGCGCAGTCAGTTCCTCGGCCGCTAGGGCTTCGGACAGTGCCTCAAGGGCCAGTGCGGCTGTCTTATTTTCGGCGCGGAGTGCTATGTCCGGGTTACTAGGAAGAGTGATGATACCGTTGGGCCCGGGCATTTTGAGCTTCATGTACCCGTAATGGGGTATAGCTTGAAAAATTGTGAATGCCTCTCGCCTTAATAGAGCATGGTATCCGCTGCTGAACGGGGCCACTTGGAACGTGACCTCCTCGGACCTGTAATTATCCGGCGTGCCGAACACCACATCCAGTGTGATTTTTCCTGTACAGCACACTTCTCGACTGGGGATTATTCCTCTAAAGGTTGTGCTGCTTCGCTCAATGCGGCTCCAGTCTATTTCCATTTTTCGAAGGGTTTCCTCGTAAATGAGGTTCAATCCGCTGCCACCGTCCATGAGTACCTTGGTAAGGCGAAATCCGTCCACTATTGGACTGAGGACCAATGCGGCTGGTGCTCGGGCTGTTCGGAATTTAGGTTCATCACTGGCATTAAAGGTAAGCTACGGCACGGGCTAGTACTATATCAACAGAAAAATTGCAGTATCATCTTCATTTTACAATCTAATATAGCATGATTCATATGCAAAGTTTAGACGGATGGAAGTTTCTTTATTTGCACCTTAGGGAGATAATTATCGTGTTTTTCAGAAAAAATTCATTGAATTGTTGTCATGTTTTCCTATTACAGACATTTTCCTTTTCTATTGTCCCTTATTTTTCCGGAAATAACCAATCTCGAATGAAAAATTAATCAAGTCTCATCATGAAAATAATGATAATTCTAGGAAAATTTTAGATCCCAAATTTTACGCCAAAAAACATATATAACCGTAACTTAGTAAAATTTATGACTATCTTAATATATGCACACATAGAAATCAATCTGGGCTTACACTTAGTATAACAAATCTTTAAAAATTAAATTTGATTATGTATCGGAATATATATTCCATACTTGGAAGAATCATGCGAACCCATGCTCCAAGAAAAAAAAGATATAGTTCACCACTCATTTATCCATCATGAGTATAGTCGATTAAAAAGAAAGATACGTACCATTTATAAGTTATAACCGCATTTTGGAACGAACCATATATACATGCAGATTGGACAACAACAGACGCACGCTTCATGCAAGTTTAGTAGCACATTGACCCATCTGCATGCATGATATGTACTTCGTATTGGGAGACACATCAGATATAACCGATGTGTCACATTTGGAGAGACTGGATGTGGACGGCACCCCGCGGCGTATAGGAGGACGTTATTGGCGCATTTGATCAAGGTTGCCTATTCTCATGTGCCTTAATTCTCATTGCTTCTGCTTTCATGCCCCGAGGAATTACTGAGGCATATATCAATCGATTTCTTTTACAATTGACAAGATTTCTTGATGTGAAAGAACTATGTACGTAGGTACTCAGGTTATTTCCTACTACCCGAGAACCGCTCATGAGTAGTAAGCAACATCATTGGTGTTCAATGGATAATGACAATCGTGTTTTCCAAGGTTGAGAAACATGATCATAGCAGGACAGCAGGAGAAGATGGATTGAACTATACCTCTTTTTTAAATCGATTCCAGTGGTTGATGGAACACTAAGGGTAGCGTCGATGGCATGAAGAATAGACGGCGTGTCAAAGCGGAGGATAAAGAAAAGCGGTGGTAGGGACTCTAGATTATGCGCTATCAGGACGGGCGACGAACTGAAGAATGATTTGTGCCCCAACAAAATGTGGATGTGTTTTTGTTTCTTTGGATTCCAAATCAATCAGGAGAGTTTTTTGAATAGAAATCAATCAGGAGAGTTGATGAGACATAAGCATGGCTTTCCTTGGGAGAACATGATAGGACATTGTACTTTTCTTTAGACGAGACGCTGCTCTTTTTTTATCAGCACGTGGTTCATTTTTTTCTTTTGACGGATTATTAGATCGAGTCATGTGTGGCTGATTTATTTCAAGAAAGAAACATGCTTATGGGAGAGCGTGCATGATAGGACGCTGTACATCTTTTTTTTACGGGACGCTGTATACATTATTTTGTTTACAGGACGCTTTTCATCTTATTTTAGTCGTTCATCTTTCCTTTTGACAGATTAGATCTAGTCACGTGTGGGTGATTTTTTTCAACAAAGGAAACGTTCTTACGGGAGAACATGCATAATAGGACAATGTACATCTTTTTTTTTTGACAGGACGTTGTACACTCTTTTTTTACATGGCGTTGTTCATCTTTTTTTAGTCGTTCATCTTTTTTTTAATTGATTGGATCGAGTCACACGTACGTCTCTTATTTTGTTTACGGGGGACCATGTATAGGATGTCTCGTTTCTAGCGGGGCGTCACGCTGTACATTGTTTTGGTTACGGGCGATCGAGTCCACCTAGATTTTACCCGGCCAAATATTTTATTCATGGACATGTTGTTTTTGGCAGGGGTGGAGGCGTTCATTGCTTTGTTTCATTATTAATGTTAGACGTGTCAGATCCGTTTATTATGGAAAGGAAATGAGAACGCAGGAGGCTTCCTTTTTATTTTTTAGGAACGGTGGAGAGTTTCCTTCTTTTGTTTCATTGTTAATGTTAAATGTGTCAGATCCGTATTTTCTGGCGACCAAAATGAGAGCGCATGCTTTTATTTTATTTTATTTTTGGAAACAGACCGAGTCTTTCCTTCTATTCTTCATTAATGTCTTTTTTGTTATTTTTATGGGGATGTTAGTCTCGTTAATGCTAGACGTGTCAGGTCTGTTTTTTATGGAACAGGAATGAGAGTGCACTTGGTGTTTTTATAGTGGGCTTTCCATTTTTTGGGGGCAACCGGTGCAGGCTTTCCTGATTTTTTTCATTAATGTTGTAGACGTGTCAAATCTATATTTATGGGACAGGATTCTCTCCATGTGTTACGCAAGATTTCCTTTAATCCTGAACGTACGGCTTAATTAATTTTGATGATGTGGATTAATGAAAGCGCATGAATGGTGCCTCCAATTAGTAAATATAAGATATAAGATAGCCGTGTCACTCCATGGGTTTATTGTTGCTACTTGGTAGACTTCGGTAAGGCTGCGGAGTGTTCGTTTCCGCATATTATTTGATGTGAAAGTCTCGAACACTGTTAATACCGTACTGGTATCCCTGGGCTGGTGCTCTGTGGATTCTGGAGTTAGAAGCTCTTCGCCACTTCTGGCCACCTGCCGGAGTATCCAACATGCTCTAAGGCTATGAGTTGGTGTGGCTCCCTCTGTACTATGAATTTTACAGGGTCCATTGAGCCATCCCTCCAGTACGGTTCCATGCCCTATAGAGGGTTTTTGTTTTTTGGTGTTTAACCCAGGTGCCTGGCGATAATGCACCATTTTATTTCGGACTGGGGTTGTATTCAGGGCCGGATTGTCCCAAAATTTTATTTCGGTTTTCCAGGCGCTTTCCATTGCACAGTACTTTCGTACTATGGACGCCAAGTCAGCGAAGCGTGTAATTTCACGGCGACTTATGGCGTTGAGGATTCCGTTGTCCGTGCAATTATTGCATAAGAATGAAATCGCATCCTCCTCGCGGCAGTCCTTTATCCTGTGCATGACCAGGAGGAATCTGGCCCAGTAATGGTGTACTGTTTCTGCGGGCTCTTGCCGAATTTGGGATAGATCGCTTATGTTTGGGTGGGCGGGTGGAATTAAATCTGGAACCTCGCCCGATCTGACTCAGGGGCCAAGGGGTTTCCGAACTTGGAAGCTTGGGTTCTTGGATGTTGTCCAACGAATCTGGCCCGCTGCCTGACTTTAGGTTCAGGGCTTGAGTGACGTCCTCCCCTCCGCGGGTATCCGGCTTGGAGGGATCGGGAATCCGGACATAACTAGTCCTTAAGATAGATGAACGCTTGCCGCATTGTTCCTCCACCATTGCAACGTGATGGGTGACACAGGGAGAGTTAATCTCTCTCGGATTGGGTTTAGGCCCAATCTGATCGTAGTCTGTAGCGACTCCCAGGGCGGCGATGCGATCCAAGAGCTCCTTTAAGGAAGAGAGCTCCATCGGATCTAACTGCTCGGTGAGTTCCGAGTTGACGTGAAGATTGATTTCGATGACCCGAGAAGTCATCGTCGGCGCGGCGGCCGAACAGGCGGTCATAAGAAAACCGCCTAACCGGAGAGTTTGGCCGATAGCCAAAGCTCTTTTAGCAACAGTGCCGTCTTTAAAGACGGGATGAGGCATCCTTCCTGATGGCGACGGCACAGCGGAACTCTCAATGAAAGCACCAATGTCGGTGTCAAAACCGGCGGATCTCGGGTAGGGGGTCCCGAACTGTGCGTCTAGGAGGATGGTAACAGGAGACAAGGGACATGATGTTTTTACCCAGGTTTGGGCCCTCTCGATGGAGGTAAAACCCTACTCCTGCTTGATTAATATTGATGATATGGGTAGTACAAGAGTAGATCTACCACGAGATCGTGAGAGGCTAAACCCTAGAAGCTAGCCTATGGTATGATTGTTGTTAGTCCTCGGACTAAAACCCTCCGGTTTATATAGACACCGGAGAGGGCTAGGGTTACACAGTCGGTTACAATGGGAGGAGATCTACATATCCGTATCGCCAAGCTTGCCTTCCACGCCAAGGAAAGTCCCATCCGGACACGGGACGAAGTCTTCAATCTTGTATCTTCATAGTCCAGGAGTCCGGCCGAAGGTTATAGTCCGGCTATCCGGACACCCCCTAATCCAGAACTCCCTCAGTCCTTCTTAGGGACCATGACCACATTGGCAAGTCACTAGGAGTGGTAGATCTCTCGGATGAACTCTGCTGCTAGGAGCCGAGCCACTTCCTCGCCAATTGCTTTTCTCGTATGCACGGCGGACCGTCGAAGATGCTCTTTGACGGGTTTTGCCTTCGGATCGACACACAAACAATGCTCAGCCAGTCCCCTGGGTACACCCGGCATGTCAGAAGGTTTCCATGCAAAGATGTCCCAGTTCTCACGGAGGAACTGGATAAGCGCTTCTTCCTATTTGCTGCCGAGCGTTGTTGAGATATGAGTCGGTGCAGCATTGGGATCGGTCGGGTGAATATGAATCAGCTTCGTTTCTCCAGACGACTGAAATGCGAATCGGTGGCAGGCTTCTTTGCTCGGAGCAAATCACTAGGATCTGCATTCTTCTGATACTCTTGGAATTCAACTGCCGCCATTTGTGCATCGGCAATTTTAGAACCCTTCTGGAAGCACTCTTCTGCCTTCTGCCGATTATCAGTGACCGTGATCACTCCTCTGGGGCCAGGCATCTTCAGCTTGAGGTACACATAACATGGTCGAGCCATAAAACGTGCATAAGCAGGCCTACCCAGAATAGCATGATATGCACTCTAGAAATCCACTACTTCAAATTTCAACTTTTCCTTGCCGTAATTCTTGGAATCACCGAAAACCACGTCAAGGGCGATCTGGCCGAGTGATTCGGCTTTCTTTACAGGGATGACGCCATGAAAGCTCATATTGCTTTCACTAAGCTTGGACATCGGAATACCCATCCCCTTCAAGGTCTTAGCATAAAGGATATTCAGGCCGCTACCACCATGCATTAGCACCTTGGTCAGTCGAGTGCCTTCGACTACTGGGTCGACCACCAACGCTTGTCTCCCAGGAGTGGCTATACACGCCGGGTGATCAGACTGGTCAAATGTGATGGCTATTTGTGACCATTTCAGGTATGTGATCGTCGTCGCCGGAGCAACTATATTCACTTCTCTGTTGATAACTTTCAATTGACTCTTGCTCTCAACATCAGCAAAAATCATCAGGGTGGAATTGACTTTGGGATAACCATCATCTTCCTCTTTATCCTCGTCTTTGTCCGACTCTTTTTCCTTCTCACTGGGTTGTTTCTCTCGGAACTGCTGGATCAGGAGTCGACATTGTCGAGTGGTGTGTTTAGGATAAATCAGATTACCCTCTTCATCCTTCTTCATATGAATGTGACATGTAAATCCAACACATCATTTCCCGCTTGATCCTTTACCTTCTTAGGGGTCCAGGGCCTCTTAGGTTTTCCTTTAAACTTTCCTTGAACCACTACTGCAATTTCACCGGGTGTTGTAGGCTCGGCCTTACGTTTCTGTTTCCGATTGGAATTACCCCCGTCGGTGTCTTGGCCGACTGGTTTACCCTTTCCGCTACGGAGTCAATCTTCTTCTTCCCCGTTAGCGTACTGGGTGGCTATTTCCATCATCGAGTCAGAGTCATATCTCCAGTCCGACCGAACTACATGACCATCTCTCATTATTTAACGCCTTCCTTGAAGGCACACACTGCTTGATGCTCAGATACATTTTCCACTGTGTGATGCAAAGTGGTCCACCTCTGAATGAAATCCCTTAGAGTCTCACTCGGTTTCTGCACACAATGCTACAATTCTGTCAACCCTGTTGGCCGCTTGCAAGTGCCCTCAAAAGTTCTGACGAACACTCTAGCAAGCTCTTCCCAACTGAATATACTGCCTGGGGCTAACTGAGTCAACCACGCTCTGGCTGACCCTTCCAACATCAGAGGAAGATGCTTCATTGCCACTTCATCATTCCCGCCACCAATCTGCACAGCCACTCGGTAATCCTCAAGCCAAGTTTCAGGCTTAGACTCTCCAGTGAACTTGCTGACTCCAGTCGCCAATCTGAAGTTGGGAGGAATCACTGCAACCCTGATGGCTCTGCTGAAACACTCTGGACCCAAAACATGAACTCTGCTGCCAGTCGGACGATCTCTGCCAAGGTCTTCCCTGTGCGCTCTGTTCCGGTCGACTAGACCTTGAACGAGAATAGATCTTGCATCAAAGCCTGGCTCTCTTGGGTTGACTGGTGCTCTGCGCTCACCACTGTGAAGGCGTCTATCATCGTACTGCCAAGGCACATATGATGCACTCCTCAGAGGAGGTGTGGGCACTCGACGATGGTTGTCGCGGTCGAGTCGGTGATCATACTGCCCACGGCCTTCACGCCGCAGGGGCAATCTTGGACTGTGGGCCGACTGAACAGTATCCGCTACCACGGATCTGCTATGAATCCTATTCCGCCATTGAGACACTGGTGTGTTCTGTTCTCCTGCTGCCCGGAGTAAGGCCCGGATTTGCATCAAACCTCTGCCAGCCTCCGACTGGGAAGGTTGAATTGACTCTGTTACTCGGGCCGCAGCTGTGAGATTTTGAATAGGAGTGCGGTATACCTTAGGTGGAGGCGGAAAAAGTTGTCGTCGACTGAATTATATGTGCGTGATGTTACAGGGGGTGCAAACCCTTGTCCCAGAGGAGGGGGTGGCTTATATAGAGTGCGCCAGGACCCCAGCCATCCTCCATTACAAGGGGCTTAATGTACATAAAGTAGGGGCGTTACTGATAACGCCAACCATAAGTGCTATTAATGACCTTAAAGACTACGGAGTGAATGTCTGACCGTTGCAGTGCTGAGTGACTCCTGGTCTCCAGTAGGTCGAGTGATTCCTTATATGGTCGAGTGACGACAGGTAGGAGGGGTACTCGAGTGTTATGATTGGTCGAGTGGATTGCACTCGACACATTTGACTGGGGGTTCTTTGTTGCCTCTTGGACTTCTTATCTTCTAGGGTAGTGACCTTGGGTAGGGCGTATAGGTCAGGCCTATGACCCTAACCCGGGTATGTACCCTCATCACCCGGGGTGCGTCGAGGAGGAGCACCAAGTGTACCAGTTGTACAAGTCCGGGGTGACGGAGGACATCGACCTTTCCTCCAGCGACAATGACAGAGATGGTGACAACGGTGCCGACGGAGCAGGCTAGGGCGATGGCTACGGCGCGGGCGACGAGTCCATGACCAAATTGGACCAGGGGAGGATTCTCAAAGGGAACAATAGCAAGTAGTTTTATTTATCTTTTATGCAATCTAGTTTAAAATTCATTTTAAGTTATGTAAAATAGTTCAAATCAAGTTTGATTAAGGAGTCTGAATCCAATTTGCACCAAACTTGTGTTTATATTTTTTTAAGGAGTTTAGGGGCTCGATAAGAAATGGCACTTTTTTAGATAAGAAAATATACTCCTTTTAAAGATATGAGTCGTTTGCTCTTGTAAATTGCTCCCTCCGTTCCTTGATGTAAGGTGTATAGATTTTTGAGAAAAAATCCGAAATATAAGGTGTAGTGCATTGCACCACTCATCTAGATAATGTTTTTAGGGATTTGATTACATTTTCTTATATTAGGCAAGCTCCTCTATTTTCTCATGACAATTAGTTAGGTGTAATCTCGCCCAAAACTAGTGAAATTTTCCCTCCATATGCGTTCTTTAATTTCTGTGCCAAAAACTATACACCCTATATTTAGAAATGAAGGGAGTATAAAGTATCGGTTAGAAATACTCTTGGAAATTGCATTTTACATGATTATATCGATACATGTCATACAAGCATAACTAGCATTTCAATGGAAAAATCAATACCCATTATCCAAGCAAAACAAAAATTTACAAGATGATAACGATACACTGTCATATCCAAGAACCATTTTTTTCCGCAGGGAGCCCATCTACTACGATACATATCAATTTGTGCACGCGCTCGCGCGCGCGCACACACACACATGTGACAAAAAAATTCAATCACTTGGTTGTAGTTACACCTATCGTGAGTTTTGTATGTATCCGTCAAACCAGAGAGTACGTGCATGTAGTGTGTAGTTTATAAGAATATTTTGATAGTATATATAGCATTTTTCGATGCTATGTACAACTTATTCAGTACATTGTTTTATACATATGAATATGAAGTTATTTTCAAACTATTCTAAAGACGAGGATTTGTGGAATGCCAGTGCGTCGCAACCAAGCCCCTCACGCGTGCTTTTTTTGGCTTTCGAATTTAAAACTTTCATATATTTTGAACCAAAAGATCAAATTAAGTGTCAGCCTCAAATTCATGTTGTTTGCGATGAGGGCTTTCAAAGAGATTCATTTCGAATATGTTTGGGTGAATTTGAATGTTCTTATTAAGTTTCAATTGTTGAAACTTAGTGCGAGTGAACGACCAAATCGCAAGTTTTAAATATGCGAACATCGAAATCTGAACCTTAGTGCAAGCAAACAATAAAATCGCAAGTTTTTAGAAACTATATATGAACATCAAAATCATAAGTTTTGGAAACTATAACTTCAAACTTGATGTGCCCTCGTGCAAGATCCAACAACTTTGCGGATCGAAGGCAATCTGGAGCCCAGGCTGGGATGAGCAGATGTGTGCTCCCAAACCTACGTACCCCTACGAATTTTCGGACACTCGTGCAATTTTTTTGTATAGCTCGTTTTGAAAAATCTAGATGTATTATATAAGCATACTTAAAATGATAAAGTTGTGTATATATATATAAAGTTGGTATATATGTGGGTGAAAGCCAGTGTGAAGGAGGTCATTTGGGGCGCGTCTGGGGATTCGGCTGGAGTGGACCGCCAGGAGGAGAGGAGCTATCGATGGCGGAGAGGAGAGGGGCAGCCGGGGAAGACGTGGTTGCGTGGTGGGGAGATGTGGAGAACGAGGACGCAGCGGCGGATCAAAATGTAAGAGAACGACTGCAGTTTGTAATTGTATATAGAAATTATGCTGAACTCCGCCAAGTGCCTACCATCAAGAGCTCGCCAAAGCTATATCTGTGATGGAAAGAGAAAACTAGACGGCTGACAATAACTGTGCCGAGTACTACTTCCGTCCGGATTTATTAAGCCCCATTGTATTGGGTCCAAATTTAACCATGTTTTTTGGGTTAGTCGAACTGCCAATTTTGCAGCTCATCGTTTAGCAAGGGAGGGGGTGGCGAATAATCTCTACTACTATTAAATAAGCAAACTTTATCTTTTCTAAACGCACCCCGTCTAGCGTACACACAATACCACACAGTAATTATGACCACAGGATTAGGCCTACTTGTTTAGATCTAACCATCAAAATAGCAACTAATCCTCACCAATGTACGTTTAGCAATTTTAAGAGGCGGACGAAACTCTGCCATCCCCTCGCACCCGCACGAGATAAAAAAAAGGGCACGATAATAACCTGCGCCCTAGACTCCACAGGACGTCGTCCGCGTCGCCCCTCACCCGCCGCCTCCCGACACCTCCGTCATCTCCCTCCTCCCGGCGCACGAACTGCCACGGCAAGGGCGCTCACTACCAGAAAAACTGGGGTTACCGACGGCCAAATCTATGCCGACGGCACCCGTCGGCATCTATGGACCTATGCCGACGGCCAAGGAAAGGCCGTAGGCGTAGAAATGCCGTCGGCACACATCCACCTATGCCGACGGGGCCGTCGGCATAGACCAGGCCGTCGGGACCGCCTGCGTGTACGCCCTATCGGGCCCGTCGGCATAGGATGTGCCGTCGGCATAGCCGTGGCCCACCTGCCCGGTCAGCGCTGACCATTTGACGGCGTTGACCCTAGGCCGACGGGCGGTAACGGCGACCGTCGGCATATCTGTGGCAGAGGTATGCCCACGGCGAAGCCGTCGGCATATGCCCCTCTGCCACGTCAGCGATCCGTTGTGCCACGCCACGTCAACGATCCATGGGACAATCTCCGTGTGTGCACAGATATGCCGACGGCCTGGCCGTCGGCATACGTGTATTTTACTTTATTTTTTAATTTTTACTCGGTTGTGTTATTTGTACTTTATGTTAGTTTTTGTTTTGTATAAGATAATTATGCCTTATCTAAAAAACATACCCGATGGTATATCGATTGCCCCGTTATTTAACATCGCTATCGCCGTGTCACGGAGGGGGGAAACGGTCGACACGGAAGGAATTCTGGTTGGTGGGGATTCGGGTGTAGCTATGTCACCGAAACATCGCACGGGTCCCGATGCATATGTGAAAGTGTTCATGCATGCGTCGCGCTGTCTTGGGGCTCGGTGCCCCCCTCGCAGATTGCTGCCGCCCGGAGGGGAAGCGGATCGTCGGGTCTACGGAGGATCTTGCCGTGGGTCCGGGCCAAACCCACAAAGAAGATCCCTCCGTAGACCCGACGCTGCTTCTCCTCCAGCCGGCGGCGCCCGTGAGGGCACACCGAGACGCGTCTTGAGCATTTGCAACCGCCACAACACTTCCGGACTTGTGAGAGGCCGCCACGCAAGATTTGACGGTATGTTGGCCCCGAGGCCGCCGCCACGTGAAGACGCCAAGAGCAATCCGCGTAGAGGGAAGTGTTCAGATACTTCTCCATCACGAAAATTATGAAAAATTACCATCGGTCCTATAGCACATGTGCCCACGTCATGTAAAAAATCATGATTTTATCGCGCTCCGAGTATTTAATAATATTCACGTCGCATCGTTTCCGCAGAACGTCTACTACCGTGTGTCATCGCCGTCCGTGAGGGGGGCCACACCCCGGAGACGCGTGCCGCCTCTTCGGACATGCCACCACACCACCCCGCATGTATGAGGGCCCGATGCGACAGTCCGGTGGCATTGCTACCCCCCAGGGCCCCCGTCCCGCCTAACCCTGTACCGTTTGACCACCGGATCTAGCCCTTTGACTTTGCACGGACGGGATTTGACCAGTGGGCCTCTCCACCCGGTGGTGTTAGGTCAGCCCATAGGAACACTTTGGAGCAACATCCGGCCACACCCACAAAGAAGATCCCTCCGTAGACCCGACGCGTCTGCTTCTCCAAAGCCGGGCGGCCGTCCGTGTGAGGGGCACACCGAGACGCGTGCCGCCTCTTCGGACATGCCACCACAGCACCCTGCATGTATGAGGGGCCGGTGCGACGCCCGGTGGCATTGTTACCCCGTGGCCCCCGTCCCGCCTAACCACAGGAGCGGTTGACCACGAGATCTACCCTTTGACTTCCCACGGACGGGCTTTGACCGGTGGACCTTTCCACCGGTCATGTTAGGTCAGCCAATACGAACACTTTAGAGCAACATCCGGGCCAAACCCACAGCTACATCCACTCCGTGTAGACCCGACGTCTGCTTCCCCCTCCAGTGCCGGGCGGCGCGCCGTCCGTGAGGGGGGGGGGGACACCCCGGAGACGCGTGCCGGGCATTTGCAACCGTCACAACACTTCCAGACTTGTGAGAGGCCGCCTATGCAAGATTTGACGGTATGCTAGCCCCCGGAGGCTGCCGCCACAACAGAGACGCCAAGAGCAATCCACAGAGAGGAAGTGTTCGACATACTTCTCCATCACGAAAAATTATGAAAAATTACCACCGGTCCTATAGCACATGTGCCCACGTCATGTAAAAACTCATGATTTTATCGCGCTCCGAGTATTTAATAATATTCACGCCGCATCGTTTCCGCAGAACGTCTACTACCATGTGTCATCGCCGTCCGTGAGGGGGGCCACACCCCGGAGACGCGTGCCGCCTCTTCGGACATGCCACCACACCACCCCGCATGTATGAGGGCCCGATGCGACGGTCCGGTGGCATTGCTACCCCCCAGGGCCCCCGTCCCGCCTAACCCTATAGCGTTTGACCACCGGATCTAGCCCTTTGACTTTGCACGGACGGGATTTGACCAGTGGGCCTATCCACCCGGTCATGTTAGGTCAACCCATACGAACACTTTAGAGCAACATCCGGCCACACCCACAAGAAGATCCCTCCGTAGACCCGACGTCTGCTTCTCCAGGTGCCGGGCGGCGCGCCGTCTGCGTGTGAGGGGCACACCTCAAGACGCGTGCCGCCTCTTGAACATGCCACCACACCACCCTGCATGTATGAGGGGCCGGTGCGACGCCCGTGCCATTGCTACCCCTGTGGCCCCTGGCCCCGCCTAACCCTCGAGCGGTTGACCACGAGATCTACCCTTTGACTTCCCACGGACGGGCTTTGACCGGTGGACCTCTCCACCCGGTCATGTTAGGTCAGCCAATACGAACACTTCAGAGCAACATCCGGGCCAAACCCACAGCTACATCCACTCCGTGTAGACCCGACGTCCGTTTCCCTCCAGTGCGGTGGCGGCGGCGCCGTCCGTGAGGGGGGGGGGGGACACCCCGGAGACGCATGCCGGGCATTTGCAACCGCCACAACACTTCCAGACTTGTGAGAGGCCGCCTACGCAAGATTTGACGGTATGCTAGCCCCCGGAGGCCGCCGGCCACAGTCGTAGACGCGCGAAGAGCAATCCTAGTAGAGGGAAGTTTTCAGATACTTCTCCATCACGAAAAATTATGAAAAATTACCATCGGTCCTATAGCACATGTGCCCACGTCATGTAAAAAACTCATGATTTTATCGCGCTCCGAGTATTTAATAATATTCACGCCGCATCGTTTCCGCAGAACGTCTACTACCGTGTGTCATCGCCGTCCGTGAGGGGGGCCACACCCCGGAGACGCGTGCCGCCTCTTCGGACATGCCACCACACCACCCCGCATGTATGAGGGCCCGATGCGACGGTCCGGTGGCATTGCTACCCCGGGGCCCCGTCCGCCTAACCTCAGAAGCGTTTGACCACCGGATCTAGCCCTTTGACTTTGCACGGACGGGATTTGACCAAAGGCCTATCCACCCGGTCATGTTAGGTCAGCCCATACGAACACTTTAGAGCAACATCCGGCCACACCCACAGCAAGATCCCTCCGTAGACCCGGACGCGTCTGCTTCTCCCCCTCCGGTGCGGCGGCGCCGTCCGTGTGAGGGGGCACACCGAGACGCTGCGTGCAGCCTCTTCGGACATGCCTCCACACCACCCAGCATGTTTGAGGGGCCGGTGCGTCGCTCCGGTGGCTTTGCTACCCCCAGGGCCCCCCGTCCCTCCTAACCCTGGAGCGGATGTCCACGAGATCTACCCCTTTGACTTCCCACGGACGGGCTTTGACCAAAGTGGACCTTTCCACCCGGTCATGTTAGGTCAGCCAATACGAACACTTTAGAGCAACATCCGCCAAACCCACAGCTACATCCACTGTAGACCCGACGCGTCCGCTTCTCCAGTGCGGCGGGCGGCGCCGTCTGCGTGAGGGGGACACCGGAGACGCGTGCCGGGCATTTGCAACCGCCACAACACTTCCAGACTTGTGAGAGGCCGCCTATGCAAGATTTGATGGTATGCTAGCCCCCGGAGGCTGCCGCCACAACAGACGCTCAAGAGCAATCCAGCGTGGGGAAGTGTTCAGATACTTCTCCATCACGAAAAATTATGAAAAATTACCATCGGTCCTATAGCACATGTGCCCACGCCATGTAAAAACTCATGATTTTATCGCGCTCCGAGTATTTAATAATATTCACGCCGCATCGCTTCCGCAGAACGCCTACTACCGTGTGTCATCGCCGTCCGTGAGGGGCCACACTCGGAGACGCTGCGGCCGCCTCTTCGGACATGCCACCACACCACCCCGCATGTATGAGGGCCCGATGCGACGGTCCGGTGGCATTGCTACCCCTGTGGCCCTGCCCCGCCTAACCTCAGAAGCGTTTGACCACCGGATCTAGCCCTTTGACTTTGCACGGACGGGATTTGACCAAGGGCCTATCCACCCGGTCATGTTAGGTCAACCCATACGAACACTTTAGAGCAACATCCGGGCCACACCCACAAGATCCCCTCCGTAGACCCGACGCGTCTGCTTCTCCAGTGCCGGGCGGGCGCGCCGTCCGTGTGAGGGCACACCCAAGACGCGTGCCGCCTCTTCGGACATGCCACCACACCACCCTGCATGTATGAGGGGCCGGTGCGACGCCTATGGCATTGCTACCCCCTGTGGCCCCTGGCCCCGCCTAACCTCGGAGCGGTTGACCACGAGATCTACCCTTTGACTTCCCACGGACGGGCTTTGACCGGTGGACCTCTCCACCCGGTCATGTTAGGTCAGCCAATACGAACACTTTAGAGCAACATCCGGGCCAAACCCACAGCTACATCCACTCCGTGTAGACCCGACACGTCCGCTTCTCCGTGCGGCGGGCGCGCGCCGTCGAGGGGGAGGGACACCGGAGACGCATGCCGGGCATTTGCAACCGCCCCAACACTTCCAGACTTGTGAGAGGCCGCCACGCAAGATTTGACGGTATGTTAGCCCCGAGGTCACGCCACAACAGAGACGCCAAGAGCAATCCGTGTAGAGGGAAGTGTTCAGATACTTCTCCATCACGAAAATTTATGAAAAATTACCATCGGTTCGATAGCACATGTGCCCACGCCATGTAAAACACTCATGATTTTATCGCGCTCCGAGTATTTAATAATATTCACGCCGCATCGTTTCCGCAGAACGTCTACTACCGTGTGTCATCGCCGTCCGTGAGGGGGGCCACACCCCGGAGACGCGAGCCGCCTCTTCGGACATGCCACAACACCACCCCGCATGTATGAGGGCCCGATGCGACGGTCCGGTGGCATTGCTAACCCCAGGCCCCCGGCCCCGCCTAACCCTCAGAAGCGTTTGACCACCGGATCTAGCCTTTGACTTTGCACGGACGGGATTTGACCAAAGGCCTATCCACCCGGTCATGTTAGGTCAGCCCATACGAACACTTTAGAGCAACATCCGGCCACACCCACAAAGAAGATCCCCTCCGTAGACCCGACGCCGTCTGCTTCCCCCTCCAGTGCCGGGCGGCGCGCCGTCTGCAGGAGGGGCACACCCCGAGACGCTGCCGCCTCTTCGGACATGCCACCACACCACCTGCATGTATGAGGGGCCGGTGCGACGCTCGGTGGCATTGTTACCCCCAGGGCCCTGGCCCCGCCTAACCTCGGAGCGGTTGACCACGAGATCTACCCTTTGACTTCCCACGGACGGGCTTTGACCAGTGGACCTTTCCACCCGGTCATGTTAGGGTCAGCCAATACGAACACTTTAGAGCAACATCCGCCAAACCCACGGCTACATCCACTCCGTAGACCCGACAAGCGTCTGCTTCTCCAGTGCGGCGGCGGCGCCCGTCCGTGAGGGGGACACCCGAGACGCTGCGTGCCGGGCATTTGCAACCGCCACAACACTTCCAGACTTGTGAGAGGCCGCCTACGCAAGATTTGACGGTATGCTAGCCCCCGGAGGCCGCCGGCCACAGTCGTAGACGTGCGAAGAGCAATCAACGTAGAGGGAAGTGTTCAGATAATTCTCCATCACGAAAAATTATGAAAAATTACCATCGGTCCTATAGCACATGTGCCCACGTCTAAAAAACTCATGATTTTATCGCGCTCCGAGTATTTAATAATATTCACGCCGCATCGTTTCCACAGAACGTCTACTACCGTGTGTCATCGCCGTCCGTGAGGGGGGCCACACCCCGGAGACGCGTGCCGCCTCTTCGGACATGCCACCACACCACCCCGCATGTATGAGGGCCCGATGCGACGGTCCGGTGGCATTGCTACCCCTCACGGCCCCCGTCCCGCCTAACCTCAGAAGCGTTTGACCACCGGATCTAGCCCTTTGACTTTGCACGGACGGGATTTGACCAAGGCCTATCCACCCGGTCATGTTAGGTCAACCCATACGAACACTTTAGAGCAACATCCGGGCCACACCCACAGCAAGATCCCTCCGTAGACCCGACGCGTCTGCTTCTCCAGTGCCGGGCGGGCGCCGTCTGCAGTGAGGGCACACCCAAGACGCGTGTCGCCTCTTCGGACATGCCACCACACCACCCTGCATGTATGAGGGGCCGGCGACGCTCGGTGGCATTGCTACCCCTGTGGCCCCGTCCCCGCTTAACCTCGAGCGGTTGACCACGAGATCTACCCTTTGACTTCGCACGGACGGGCTTTGACCAGTGGTCCTCTCCACCCGGTCATGTTAGGTCAGCCAATACGAACACTTTAGAGCAACATCCGGTCCAAACCCACAGCTACATCCACTCCGTGTAGACCCGACGCGTCTGCTTCTCCAGTGCCGGGCGGGCGCGCCGTCTGCGTGAGGGGGAGGGACACCGCAGACGCGTGCCGGGCATTTGCAACCGCCACAACACTTCCAGACTTGTGAGAGGCCGCCTACGCAAGATTTGACGGTATGCTAGCCCCCGGAGGCCGCCGGCCACAGTCGTAGACGCGCGAAGAGCAATCCGTGTAGAGGGAAGTGTTCAGATACTTCTCCATCACGAAAAATTATGAAAAATTACCATCGGTCCTATAGCACATGTGCCCACGTCATGTAAAAAACTCATTATTTTATCGCGCTCCGAGTATTTAATAATATTCACGCCGCATCGTTTCCGCAGAACGTCTACTACCGTGTGTCATCGCCGTCCGTGAGGGGGGCCACACCCCGGAGACGCGTGCCGCCTCTTCGGACATGCCACCACACCACCCCGCATGTATGAGGGCCCGATGCGACGGTCTGGTGGCATTGCTACCCCCAGGGCCCCCGTCCCGCCTAACCCTGAAGCGTTTGACCACCGGATCTAGCCCTTTGACTTTGCACGGACGGGATTTGACCAGTGGGCCTATCCACCCGGTCATGTTAGGTCAGCCCATACGAACACTTTAGAGCAACATACGGGCCACACCCACAGCAAGATCCCCTCCGTGTAGACCCGACGCATCCGTTTCCCCCCTCCAGGTGCCTGCGGCGGCGCCGTCTGTGTGAGGGGGCACACCCCGGAGACGCGTGTCGCCTCTTCGGACATGCCACCACACCACCCTGCATGTATGAGGGGCCGGTCCGATGCTCCGGTGGCATTGCTATCCCCCAGGGCCCCCGTCCCGCCTAACCCTTGAGCGGTTGACCACGAGATCTACCCCTTTGACTTCCCACGGACGGCCTTTGACCAATGGACCTCTCCACCCGGTCATGTTAGGTCAGCCAATACGAATACTTTAGAGCAACATCCGGGCCAAACCCACAGCAACATCCACTCCGTGTAGACCCGACGCGTCCGTTTCCCCCCTCCATGTGCCGGCGGCGGCGCCGTCCGTGAGGGGGGGGGCACCCCGGAGACGCGTGCCGGGCATTTGCAACCGCCACAACACTTCCAGACTTGTGAGAGGCCGCCTACGCAAGATTTGACGGTATGCTAGTTCTGAGGCCGCCGCCACAGCCGTGAGACGCGAAGAGTAATCCGCGTAGAGGGAAGTGTTCAGATACTTCTCCATCACGAAAAATTATGAAAAATTACCATCGGTCCTATAGCACATGTGCCCACGTATGTAAAAAACTCATGATTTTATCGCGCTCCGAGTATTTAATAATATTCACGCCGCATCGTTTCCGCAGAACGTCTACTACCGTGTGTCATCGCCGTCCGTGAGGGGGGGCCACACCCCGGAGACGCGTGCCGCCTCTTCGGACATGCCACCACACCACCCCGCATGTATGAGGGCCCGATGCGACGGTCCGGTGGCATTGCTACCCCCCATGTAGCGTTTGACCACCGGATCTACCCCTTTGACTTTGCACGGACGGGATTTGACCAGTGGGCCTATCCACCCGGTCATGTTAGGTCAGCCCATACGAACACTTTAGAGCAACATCCGGGCCACACACACAGCAAGATCCCCTCCGTGTAGACCCGACGTCTGCTTCCCCCTCCAGTGTGCTGGCGGCGCCGTCTGTGTGAGGGGGCACACCCCGGAGACGCGTGTCGCCTCTTCGGACATGCCACCACACCACCCTGCATGTATGAGGGGCCGGTGCGACGCTCCGGTGGCATTGCTATCCCCCAGGGCCCCCGTCCCGCCTAACCCTGGAGCGGTTGACCACGAGATCTACCCCTTTGACTTCCCACGGACGGGCTTTGACCAATGGACCTCTCCACCCGGTCATGTTAGGTCAGCCAATACGAACACTTTAGAGCAACATCCGGGCCAAACCCACAGCTACATCCACTCCGTGTAGACCCGACGCGTCCGTTTCCCCCCTCCATGTGCCGGCGGCGGCGCCGTCCGTGAGGGGGGGGCACACCCCGGAGACGTGTGCCAGGCATTTGCAAACGCCACAACACTTCCAGACTTGTGAGAGGCCGCCTACGCAAGATTTGACGGTATGCTAGCCCGGAGGTCACGCCGCCGCCAGTCAGACGCGATTAGCAATCCGCGTTGTGGGAAGTGTTCAGATACTTCTCCATCACGAAAAATTATGAAAAATTACCATCGGTCCTATAGCACATGTGCCCACGTCATGTAAAAAACTCATGATTTTATCGCGCTCCGAGTATTTAATAATATTCACGCCGCATCGTTTCCGCAGAACGTCTACTACCGTGTGTCATCGCCGTCCGTGAGGGGGGCCACACCCCGGAGACGCGTGCCGCCTCTTCGGACATGCCACCACACCACCCTGCATGTATGAGGGGCCGGTGCGACGCTCCGGTGGCATTGCTACCCCCCAGGGCCCCCGTCCTGCCGTGTAGACCTCACGGTCGTGGTCACGCCATGTCCCGGAGGGGGGAAACGGCCACGTCGGGCCGAGGGTGGGTTGGGCCGGAATGGTGTTGGGGGTGCAGCTATGGTCTGGGCTATGACAACCATGTGAAAAGGTCCACCGGCCAGACCCAGTCCGGCGGAAGTCAAAGAGCTAGATCCGGTGATGCCGCATGTTAGGGGTTAGATGGGACGGGCACCGAGGGGGGTGGCAATGCCGCCAGGTGTTAAGGTGGGCCCTCCTATGCTTGTCTTTGGGCGAGGTGGGACTATTTTTTACAGTGTGCTGAGAGTCACACATATGTCGTAATAAAAAAAATAAAAAAATGCAAAGTATCTATGCCGACGGCTTAGCCGTCGGCATAGAAGCGCACATGTCCACGGATCGATGATGTGGCAAAGGGCCAGGTCTATGCCGACGGCCAGGCCGTCGGCATAGGGCCGACCTTATCTCCTTGCGGTTCGCCCCCACCACCCATTCGCCATCTCCCCTTCCTCCCCGACCCACACCACGCCCGCCACCACCTCCGCCGCCCGCCCCGAGCACGCCACCGCCGGCCCGAGCCGCCGCCGCCCGCACCTCCCGCCCGAGGCGCCGCCCGCCCACCCGCCGCCGCCCGCCGCCCGCCCGACTCGCGCTGCCTCCACGACCCCTCGCCCGGTCGCACCGACCCGCCGCCCGCCCGACTCGGCCGCCCACCCGCGCCTCCGCCCGACCTCACGCCCGCCCGCCCCAACCGTCGCCGGTCGCCCGCACCGACCCGCGCCGCCCGCCCAAACTCCGGCCGCCCGACCCGCGCCTCCCGCCCGACCTCACGCGGCCGCCCGCCCCAACGTCGTGGCCGCCCCTTCTACCAGCGCCTCCCTGCCCCAACTCCGGCCTGCCCTCTCGAAGGTGATTTTTTTCAATTTTTAGTGTTTTTTAGTAATTTTGTAGCTAGTTAGATATAGATAGTTAGATAGGTATTTAGGTAGGTATTTAGATAGGTATTTAGATAGTTAGATACATAGTTAGATAGATAGTTAGATAGGTAGATAGTCGATAGATAGTGAGATAGGTAGTAAAAAAATTTGGTTAGATGAGATGCTATATGTTGCATACCTTGAAAAAAAATTGGTCACGATGATGAATATGTGATGGCGATGATGAATATGTGATGACGATGATGAATATGTGATGGCAATGATGAATATGTGATGACGATGATGAATATGTGATGACGATGATGAATATAGGTAGTAAAAAATTTTGGTTAGATGAATAGGTGATAATGATGATGATGAATATGTGATGACGATGATGAATATATTGTTAATGTTGTTAGTTTTTTGCCTACATGATGCAAAAATAAATGAATGCATGTTTAAATGTTTTAAATATGCTCTATGAGTTGTGATGTTCTAATTTTTGTCGCGATGGAATTTGCAGTGCTTTGTGGTTTCGCATTTCATTGGAGTGACCATTATCCGACGTCTTTGGTCCCCCACGAGCATCCCTCGCTGTTCGACTACTTCCTCTACAGCCGAGGGTGAGCTACAAGTCCATCTCCTCCAATTTTTCATATCACTAGATTTCATTCTCAAGTCAACTGACGTAACCTAGGCGTCTCCGTCCGAAAGGGTTGCATCGATAAATATGCATTCAATTGCATATTTATCACCGCAGCTCTTTCGGATTGTCAGCGTTTTCCATGGACAGCCCGAGGATGTGTAGATTGGGTATGTTCTCCATGTTCTACCCGTTCGAGACAGGATTGGCGGCGCTTTCCCCATTGTTCTCCGTAGCACATTCTCTCGGCTATTTGCCGAGACGTGTATCTGGAGAACATCGGGGAGGTGCTGCCGAAATTTTGTCTTGGAACGGGGTAGAATGGAGAACATACTCAATCTACACATCCTCGGGTGGGATTAGGACCCATCTTTACCTATTAGAGATGTAGGTGGATTAAACGCGTAGAAACTGAAAATTTGATGTGATTAATTTGAGTGAATCCTTAATTATGTTGTGTGGGTTGCAAAAAGCAGAGGATGGCGGATAATCGGTGGATGTACAGTGGTTTTATCCGTCGGAATCGAGTAACATCAGAGTGGATCGCGAAAACCGATGTGTATTTGAAGGAGATATTCCGTCGTCAATGAGAATTATCCCACCATGCCCTCAGGCGAGATGTGCCGACGTCACCGTAGAAATCAGACGGACATGAGTGAGCACCTTCGCACGCATCGGATATATGCCAAACTTTGACATGCCGTCGATAAACATAGCCGATCAGGACCGTGGTAGAGAGGAGGTGATGCGACAACGCATCGATGGATATGAGGACGATGGGGTCGTGGACATGCTAGATGATGTCATTGTTGCGTAAACGGCAAATGCGACACCTTCAGAGAATGAACCGAGGAGCCGGAGGCAACCGCAAAGGCCTTCTTGGAGGTCTTGGCCTCGTCGAAGAAACCTCTTTATGCGGGTGCAAAATATCTCACCTGGATGCCATCTACAATCGATTGCGATCAAAGGCTGAGTACGGTCAGAGCCGTAAATGCTTCAAGCATTCACGGGAGTATGGGCTAACAGCCTCCCCGAGGGTCATGAATCGCCGAAAAGCATGTACGATACAAAGAAAATCATGAAGGCACTCTCTATGGATTATGAGAAAATAGATGTTTGCTCAAGAATTGCCTTTTGTTTAGGCACGAGTATGTGGATGACAAGTAATCAGGGAAGTGCGGTTCGTCTCGGTACATTGAGGTGGTCGGTGAGGATGGTGAGAAAAAGCAGCTAACCATCCCGTTAAGGTTCTTCGGTATCTTGATTTTATAAAAAGACTGCAGCGCCTTTTCATTACTGAAGGAGTCTGCCAAAATGATGAAGTGGCACAAGGAAGGTATAAGGTACAATCCAAAAAATCGTACATCCATCGGGAGGAAGCATGGAAGTCATTCGATGAAGAATACCCCGAGGAAGCAGCCGAGGCTGGGAATGTCGAATAGCCATATCGGTGATGGGTTGAATCCATATGGTATGTCGTCCAATCCATACAGCTGCTGGCCTGTGTTTGTAATTCCGCTCAATCTTCCTCCGGTGCCCTAATGCAACGGAAGACCATGTTCTTGTCGCTCATCATTCCGGGCCCGACTACCCGGGAAGCAATTGGGTGTGTTTATGCAGCCGCTTGTGGATGCTTTGCACCATTCTTGGTACTTTCCGAGGTTGACATACGACCGGGATCTGCAGAGAAATTTCTTGATGAAAGTTTGGTTGCACTATTGCATGCATGACTTTCCGGCTATGCTCTATTCTCGGATGGTGTACAAGTGGTAAGATGCCATGCCCAGTGTGCATGCAGGCTCTGCGAATGATTTGGCTGAGTAAGGGTGGCAAGTATGTAGCCTTTGACCTGCATCGACAGCTTCCTCCTCCGCACCATCCGCATAGGAAGACAAGAAGAACTTCACGAAAGGTCGGGTTGTTCATGAAGTAACCGAGATTTCAACAT
The DNA here is from genome assembly GCA_021605145.1 of Aegilops bicornis. Lineage (NCBI taxonomy): Eukaryota > Viridiplantae > Streptophyta > Magnoliopsida > Poales > Poaceae > Aegilops > Aegilops bicornis. Next base: position 65,067,884 of record CM038671.1, read on the forward strand.
TTTCGGGGCAGATGTTCTTGCTCACTAAAAGCTCTGAAGCCTAAAGTCAAAGGCAAAGGCAAAGCCAAAGACAAAGGCTTCGAGGGATATGGTGAGACGCACAACTGGACTCACATTACCCCCTTCTCGTAGCTTCCCTATTTCAAGGACCTCAAACTTCCTTACAATATTGATGTGATGCACACCGAAAAGAATGTGGCGGAGTCCCTTTTCCACACGATCCTCAACATTCCTGATAAGACGAAGGATAACGTAAAAGCTAGAGCCGATCAACAGAGAATTTGTGATAGACCACGCTGAACATGAAGCCTCCCACAGCGGTCGAAAAACTGGTTCAAGCCGATGTCGACTTTGTCCTTAAACCGCCGTAAAAAAAGAAGTACTTATCCGGCTGAAACAAATTTTGAAGTTCACCGATGGTTATGCATCGAATATAAGTAAGGGAGTCAATCTTTCAACGGGCAAAGTGACCGGTCTGAAGAGTCATGACTACCATGTATGGATTGAGCGGATAATGCCGGTGATGGTTCGAGGCTATGTCCCCGAGCATGTCTGGCGAGTGCTTGCCGAGCTTAGCCATTTCTTCCGCACGCTCTGTGCTAAAGAAGTAAGTAAAGAGGTGATTGAAAAATTGCATAAGTAGGCACCGGAGTTGATAGTCAAGCTAGAGAAGATCTTTCCGCCAGGCTTCTTTACTCCGATGACACATCTCATTCTGCACCTCATGAACGAGGTATTGTTGGGGGCCCTGCAAAATCGGTGGCGATGGCCCCGAGAGGCGTAACAAGCATCTCCGACGGAAATGTGGAAACAAAGCTAAGATTGAAGCTTCCATAGCTGAGGCGGTTATCCTAGAGGAGGTGTCGACCTCGTGACATCATACTATCCGCACCACGTTCCCCATCTTCATAACAAGGTGCCTCGATACAATATAGAAGAGCCCAAGTATCAACCCAGGCTCGATCTATTCAACGCGCAAGGTGGGAGGGTCTGGGGCCTCAAATCTTATAACATGCCACGACAAGAGTGGGAGGACCTCATGTTCTATATCTTGCACAACATCAAGGCAGTTGAGGAAGTGTGGATGAGGTAATACCACTACACCATTCCTTTATGTCTTCCACATCATCATGTTTCATGTTCACTTAGTCCCGGTCTAACACCGCTTATCTTTTTTTAGTGATTTCGTTCAAGAGGAATGGACGGGAGTGAATCCTCCTCTCGAGGCGGAGGCACTTACTCTTCTCCGTCATGGAAACCACAGACGTAAAAATTTTGTTGCTTGGTTCATGGAGAAAGTAAATTTCCACACTCACCTATTAAATACCTATTTCAACATTTATTAGTTAACCGAACTAATGCACGCAACAATTTCCATTATACTTGTAGGGAAAAGATCCGAACATATCTATGGATGATGAATTGAGATGGGTTTCCATGGGTTTTGACCCTGCCGTCATGACATGTACAAAGTATGATGTGAATGGGTATCGCTTCCATACAGAGGAGCACCAAAACAGCCGCCCCGATCCGAAAACTATAAATCTTTGGAGTGTACACCCCGGTCAAAATTCACTAGACTACTACGGAAGGGTACAAAATATATACGAGGTTAAATTCCGCCATGGCGTGAGACCCTAAGTCCGCTGTGTTCAAATGCCGATGGTTCGATCCACGGAGGGGTAAAACATAGGCCTTCCATTGGTTTGGTCGGTTAAACCATCAACCGTCTATGCCGAGCCGATCTCTTCATTGCGGCTACCCAAGCTACACAAGTATATTATCCGCCTTACCCATGCCGGAAAGTGTATCTAAAGGGTTGGGAAGTTGTGTTCAAGGTGTCGCCACATGGTAAGCTACCAGACCCGAATGAAGACGATTACTACAACATTAACCCCATGACATACGAGGGAGTGTTCTATCAAGAGCAACCTGATGATGATGATGTGGTTAGAAACGATGACGCTAGACCATTGGGTGATGATGATGTGGACCCAAACATCGACGATGCACGGAATGATGGTGAGACCATTGTCAATGAAAATGACATACTTATGCTAGAAAAGTTAAACGAAGACGTTGACGAGGAGGAAGAGCCTCCACCTCCGTCGGACAACGAAGATGATATGATTGATAGTGATGATGAGACGGACCGAGAAAGAGGTTACAACAGTGATGATTCATATGGGTTCTAGCGGATGTATGCGTTTCAAGTTTAGGAATATGCCTTTTTATGCATTTTTATTAATGTGTTTATTATCATGCCTTTTTCTTCATTTCATTAATTTACTAATTGCTTTTTCTCTTTTCAATGCAGGTTCGTGGAACATGGGCAAGGGGAAGGCCGACGGCGTGGGTTTCCTACGCAAGGTCGTCGGCCAGCCTAGTCGGAGTGGTCGAGCACGTAATCCTCCCCCTCGGCTACTTGACGATGACTCCTCACAGGGGAGGTCGAGGGAGAGGTGCCCCTAGAGGAGGAGGGGGCGGGGAGAGCCTCTAGAGGACGAGGTGCCGGGGAGAGCCACTCTGGGGGTCGCGGCCGTAAAGAGCGCACCATCACGTACTTTGGGGTGTTGTCTTCGTGGCCCTCATCTTGTGTGGTACCCTCCTCTAATGAGGTACACTCTTGGGTGGAGGAGGTGGTGGAGGTGGAGGAGGTGGAGGAGGAGGAGGAGGTGGAGGAGGAGGCACGCGAGGAGGAGGAGGGCCTATATTGTTGTGCTATGCTGCTCCTTACTGTTACGTGGTGCTGCCTCTTATATATCCTGTTGATATTCAAATGAATTGAGCTGAAAAGAAACAGAAAAAAGAAAAAAAATCTGGACAGAAACTATGCCGACGGCCTAGCCGTCGGCATAGGCCTGGCGTGAGCTCCCAGTGGCTGACACGTGGCCTCCTATGCCGACGGCCTGGCCGTCGGCTTAGCTCGCCCAGGGTGCCCAGCTGTCGACATCGCAGACGTCTATGCCGACGTCCCCGCCGTCCGCATCGTTCTAATCTAAGCCGACGGCCGTGCCGCCGGCATAGGCAAGCACCCAGGAGCAACGGTGGCTCGCCACGTGGCACCTCTATGCCGACGGCGGGGCCGTCGGCATAGGCACGCGCCCAGGAGCAACGGTGGCTCGCCACGTGGCACCTCTATGCCGACGGCCGGGCCGTCGGCATAATAACACCGAGAACAGCGGCGGCTCACGCGTGGCACCTCTTTGCCGACGGCCCGCCGTCGGCATAGAGGTGCCACGTGGTGAGCCGCTGTTCAACAGCTGACGGCCGCCGTTAGGCGGCAACTTTGCCGACGGCCAGTGCCGTCGGCATAGATGTACGACCACCGTCGGGATATGATCTATGCCGACGGCCATTCTATGCTGACGGTCATCCTGGCTACGCCGACAGATATGTTGCCGACGGCCCTGCGCCGACGGGGGCCGTCGGCATAGGCCTGTCCCGACGGCTTGTCAGGGATTTGCCGACGGCCCTGGCCGTCGGCATAGGGTGCGTTTCCCGTAGTGGCTCGCCGCCGGGCTCTGGAGTCTGCGGCAGGTGGTCCAACCATTGGCGGCGCAGCGCTCATTCTCCGGTGAGTTCCTTCCTTTCTTCTCTACTACTATTAAACAAGCAAACTTTATCTTTTCTAAACGCACCCCGTCTAGCGTACACACAATACCACACAGTAATTATGACCACAGGATTAGGCCTACTTGTTTAGATCTAACCATCAAAATAGCAACTAATCCTCACCAATGTATGTTTAGCAATTTTAGGAGGCGGACGAAACTCTGCCATCCCTCGCACCATACGAGATAAAAAAAGGGCACGATAATAACCTCGCCCTAGACTCCACAGACGCCGTCTGCCGCGTCGCCTCACCCGCCGCCTCCCGACACCTCCGTCATCTCCCTCCTCCCGGCGCACGAACTGCCACGGCAAGGGTGCTCGCCGCCGGGCTCTGGAGTCTGCGGCAGGTGGTCCAACCCTCGGCGGCGCAGCGCTCATTCTCCGGAGAGTTCCTTCCTTTCTTCTCTACTTATTTATTATTATTTATTATACTATTAAACAAGCAAACTTTATCTTTTCTAAACGCACCCCGTCTAGCGTACACATAATACCACACAGTAATTATGACCACAGGATTAGGCCTGCTTGTTTAGATCTAACCATCAAAATAGCAACTAATCCTCACCAATGTACGTTTAGCAATTTTAAGAGGCGGACGAAACTCTGCCATCCCCTCGCACCCGCACGAGATAAAAAAAAGGGCACGATAATAACCTGCGCCCTAGACTCCACAGGACGTCGTCCGCGTCGCCCCTCACCCGCCGCCTCCCGACACCTCCGTCATCTCCCTCCTCCCGGCGCACGAACTGCCACGGCAAGGGCGCTCGCCGCCGGGCTCTGGAGTCTGCGGCAGGTGGTCCAACCCTCGGCGGCGCAGCGCTCATTCTCCGGTGAGTTCCTTCCTTTCTGATCGTTTTGTTGTTGTAATCCTTTGATTGGCTCGCTGATTTGCGGGGTGTTCTCTATGATTGAAGATTGATTTGTGTTCCCTCTCTTTGAAAATAAGAAGATTGGTCGGGTTGTTCCTGACCCTTCCTTACACAATGTTCAAAATCAGGTCTTATACTGCAAGCTGCCATCGCAAGCATGTGCTGCACCAACGTTTGGTCGCGTCAAATATGGAAGCAACGTCGCCGCCGTTTGTTGGCGCAGCGACCTGCAATGTTTTTTCCCGCGCCGGGGACCCAGAATAGATCGCCGCCATTGTGGATCTCGCAGGTACGTTATTTTTCTCAATGAGAACGGTGTTGAATTAGATTATCCGAAATCATGGTTTTGGCCATCTATCGTGCAGTTTCACTGTTTGTTTATGAACAGAAAACTCAGTTGAGTTGTGATTTCTGATTCTGCGGATTTTCTTGAGGTTTGTGATTTTTAGATTTCCAAATTGGAGCAGGGAATAATTCAGATCTGTTGGTGCTGCTCCTTGCGGAGTTGCGGACGATCTTGCCTCTCTGTCTTGTATGCAAATAATATTCCCATTGGATCCATCTCCTAGACCCGGCAAAGAAACTCCACGTTGCCCCTTTTGCTATAGAGCAAAGTATACACACGTTCTGTACAATTAAAGTTTCTTTTAGCTCTGACCAAGCCGGTTCTTTAACTAATTATTCATTGTAGGTTTTTGTAACCTTCTGTACGAACACAGCCAAGCCTTATTTATTTATAATTTCTTAAACTTCCACGAATCCGATTGCTAAGCTAACTTTATTTAGTTCATATACATAGATAAAAAAAGGAATTGCAAGTTTTATTAATCTACATGCTATAATTAGACGTAAGTGGAATTGAAGTTTATTTACTAATCCCACTACTACCCTTTTCAGGGAAATATTGATTCTTACATGTCAATGGAATCAATGTTCACAGATTTGAAGGATGTGAACTCACACGAACGAGCTTTCCTTGGTTTCTCTCTTGATTTGTGAACCCCCCAGACTGCGGCTACAGACAGCATGGACTTGAGGTCCATGGTTGGGAGTATTATAGCAAGACGTTCATGGTAGAGATCTAAAGGGGTCTGCAGCAACATGAATTATTATATCAGGGCCGAGTTGCAGAAAATGAGCATTCCTAATGATGGCTGGATGTGGCGGTAGCAGCATCTACAGATTAAACAACCAACGCTTCGATGTTTAAGCAATATGCAGAAGAGAAGATGCAACTTCATTTACAAAATATAAACACATTGACACAATTAGTTTACAGTTCTTTTAGAAAAATAAAAGAACTGATGTGGTCAAAGGAACATGGGCACCATGGCTTTAGTTAGCAAATTTGTGACTTCTTCCAGAACAGGTAAGTCCAACTTATGATTTTCAGCTTTTTTTTTGTTTTTTCTTAAAGTATATATAACTCAAAGCTCTACATGATGTATAAGAATTAATAAGGTGATGTATCATTATTTACCATTGCAATATGGTATGACTGAAACAATGATTGTATTCATCTACTTTATTAACTTGCTTATTAGCTGATCCAAGGAAGTCCTATCGGTGTAAAGTTTTTATCTATTGGATGTGGTGTGATTTTGCTTGCTTCTAGATTGATATTTTCTTGTTGTTCCACAAAATTGGTTATTATGTTCAATGGAAGTATAAAGGTCTCTTCTTTTTACCAAATACTGTGACAAATTTGCTATAATGGATCACTGAATGTCAATTGTGACCATGCATGGCAAAATAACTACTCCCTCCGTCCAGAAATACTTGTCATCAAAATAAATAAAAGGGGATGTATCTAGATGTATTTTAGTTCTAGATACATCCCTTTTTATCCGTTTTGAAGACAAGTATTTTCGGATGGAGGGAGTACATTACTTGCTCTCACACTCCGAGTTTGGGACTCCCATGTAGTCTTCATTTAGTATTGTTCGGCCACTATATCAGTTCGAGTGCAGTTTTGTTTGCTTGCGTCCATTTGACAGTCTGAAATAGCAAATTCATCTTTGATTCGTTTGTGAGATTAAATCTAACAGAATTTGACTATATTTGCGTCCCTTGCTTGCTGTTACTCTAGAATTTGTCCCGTATATAAGAGTAGATGAATATGGCAGTGGAGATCAGTTGGTCAATTCGATCTTTCCTAATCCCAAAAATGTTTGGATATGTATTTTGTAAACGAACATATGTTTGAACCTATCGGTCAAGTACAAGCCTACGACGGATGTTAGTTTATGTAAAGAGAATTAGTTATAAGCACCAATCTCAAAATACTTTCGTACAATGCTATTGGTTGCTAAGATATGATTAAGTTAATCATTTTTATAATGAGCGATGACCGAGGTATTTCTCAATGAGGTGTCCTTGTATTATGTTTAGAGTTATTAGTTTTTCTGTGTCCAAACCCTCTTATATCATTTGTTGAAATTTTAGGATGATGGGTAAAATTGGAGCTCTTATTAGTTGCGGGTTTAAGAATTGAGTTCTAAAAAATGCATTGTTCATTTTCTTCATTTAAACTGACATGTCACATATATATAGAAAATCATGCTCTTATACTTACGAAGTATAAGTTATAGATAGATTTGTCATGCATGCTCTTGTCAGCCTTCATTAGGATGATGCACTATTTTCTTCTTGATATATTGATACACGCAGTTCTCCTGCATGTTCTTAGAAAAGAGGAAATGAGTTTTTGCTACATTCGAGCATTGTATTTGAAAGTAAAGTTTCAGCCATTATGTTTTAGTAGAAATCAGTGTTCATATTCAAACAATCTCTTTGTATTTAGTAATTTTGTGGGTAATGAAAGAGTAGACGACACATTAGTCTCATCCCCAGTACATGTGTCAATCATACTAAATTATCAACGGTTTGCAATTTCGGATATTGAAAGAATGTTATTTTCTAGAGTAATATGAGAGTACTGATTAACTCATTTTCTGTTTCTAAGCTATCTTGCTTTTTAAGCGCTATTTTGATCTTTCACTTGGCATGAAGTATCAATGAAATGCTTTAGAAGACTGTAAGTGTGGGAGATTGTGGTTTCAAATCAGAGAATTGAGGTTTCAAAGTTATTCATAAAAAGTTAATCTTAAGGTTAACACACTTCGTATGAACTTTTTATTGTGTCTTCTTTAACATATACGCCAAGATGTTCTCAACATGCCCTCCATTCCAGATAAGCTCCAAGGCAATTGATAAACCATATTGGGATGCACCGGTATTTACGTTCTGATGGGGTCAAATCATCTCCTTTTCATTTTCATTTTTGAAGGTCCAGCAAGATGCATAAACTCAACCTCCTGGCAATTGTAAAAACCTGATTCTGGATGTACATGTAATGCAGATTGAAGATGTATACACAACATTGGGAATGGACAAATTGTCGCCGTCCTTATCCCCTTAGCAGGAGAGGTTAGGAGAGAGTGAACCTTGACGCCTAACGATACGTACGTTGCACGTGCATACTTACTAGTCTCTATAAGGTGTGGGCGAATGATCCACCTGACTGTATTCTACAAGTTATGTCGGACGAGATCCCAGTTTGGGAAGCTTAAATAAAGTTCTATGTGAGTTTAAAAAAAATTAACCATGTTTTAAATATAAATATAAATATATATATATATATATAGTATGTGCTACCCAAAGTATATTTTTATATTTGTATATGGGAATTCCGCAACCTCATCCTGCCGTGACGGAGCACACAACAGCCGCCATCTTCGCGATGTGGCGCAAACTTTGCTGAATTCGGCCCTCGTAGAACTCAGCACTTTCGATATATGATGAGCTTGATTTGGTTGCCGAGTGCTCTTTACCTGACTCTCAGCAATGGCCTACCTTTGCCGAGATTGTCCCGTTGCCGAGAACTGTACTCGGCTTACGTTGTCTTCACCTAGCTTGCGTGGTTCGATACTCATCAAAGTTAAAGAAACCCGGCAAGGGCCAATTTTCTATTAGTTCCAGTCGACAACGATCTTCATCTTTGGCCCGGTTAACTTTTCGTGACCGCGACTGCGACGCTCCACGCACACCTTCTTACGTACGTTAAGAAGAAAAGGAGGCTCTAGTACTAGTATTTCCGCTATATCTGTCCCACGGGCGACGTAAATAACGCAGTAATTGGACACTACCTGGTCGCTGACCAACCGAGCAAAACCAAGCTGCAACATGACAACTGGGGTGCAAACAAATATAGCATCCAGCAATTTGGATCATTGGAGATGCCGAATTTCCTCGCTAATCGATCCATCTCATTACGTACGTCCGCAGGGCCTCCTCGGTCGGGCAGGGTACGTGCCGGACCATATCTTAGCAACATCACATACTACTTGCCTAGCTCGTTATGTTACACGGCACTTGGGTGGCGGCGCAGCACACCCCTCCATCTTGCAAGATTCCTAGACAATACTATCACCGTTCTAGTTTATTGGTTCCTTTAGTATTTTACTAAATTTTAACCATAAATTTAATTAATAAAATGTTAATCATTGTCACAAAAAATAATATCATTAAAAACTATGTTCAAATACGAATCCAATAATATAATTTTTGATGACATATATTAACATTTTGTCAGTTAAATTTTGACATAAAATACGAAGAGGACCAATAAACGAGGACGGAGGTAGTACATCGCCATGTGGAAGTGGTTAATCTGCGCTCAAACTCATGTGAGCTAGGATGAACAGTAAAAATTTAAAAAATGTGAAAATAATCTGATTTTTTAGTAAACATTGACAAATGTTTTGCTTGTTTGTAAAATTTTATCGTGGAATGACATTCATGACAGGCCTGGAAAAAAAAGCGATGCTCCAAAGATGTTGTTTTCAAAAGCATTTTGGCAACTGTGACTGAGGTGTGATTGTTATCGTCCAGCTACTCAACTTAGCAATCATCTAGGATAAGATGGCCATGGTTAGATAAGTTAGTAATTTACCTGATTGATGAATTAATAAGTTGGACAGATTTGTTCGTTCCGCCGCAATAATTATCATATACACGCTTTGTTGCAAGATGGCACGCACCTGAGGAAACCACTTGACCGTTTTACATGTTATATAAGTGTTATTTCGAATTGTAGAGGCTTTGGTAAGAAAGAGATAGGAGAATGGAGTCCCCTGGGGACGCTCCTGGCGACGCGCTCCCGCCCGCGGCGGCCGACGCCCTCGCCGGCCCTCCCGTCGCCTGCGCCGTCTCGGCTCAGCGGCCCTGCCCTCTCCTTGGCGCCCGGGCGCCGGTCCCCGCCCGCCACGATGTCGTTCCTCCCCCCGCCCCCCGGCTGCGTTGGGCGGACCTCGCCGATGAGCCCCCGTTCCCCTCCCGCGCTGCCCCTCCTCCCCTGCCGTTGCCACCCCTCGCCCACCGCGTTGCCAAGCCGGGCCGGTGGCTCAGCCCCCCAAGAGCGGGGTTCTGCCACCGGCTCACAACCGCCGCGGTGGCCGGCGCAGCCCTCGAGCTCGCCTCGGGCTGGTTGGGGCCAAGGCACGGACTTGCGGCAGGGCTGCTCGTCGCCCGGGTGCGGGCCTTGGGTGTGGCTGGCGCTCGAAAGGCGCCGCTCGCGGCTCGCAGCGGCCCGGCGCCCTCGCCTCCGGTGCTGCGGTTGTCTCCCTTTCGGTCCTTCATTGCCGCCTTTGGATCCTCCTCCCTGCGTTTCCGGTCATCTCGACCTGGCATGTGCCCTGCACCTGCCCGCTGTGGTGCCTCGCCGGCGGTGGCGGCGGCGCCATGCACGTTGGGGGAAACCCTATGCGGGCAGAGGCCGCCCCGCCTGCTGGGCCTGGCTTCTTCCCCGCCGGGTGTGCTGGGCCCCGGCCCGGCCCATCCTCTACGCCCGCCTGCTGGGCCTCCTGCGCCTCGGCTGGGCCGGCCCGCGGGAGGTGGGCTTCTTATTTTCCCTAGGCCCAGCTCCCCGGTGGCCTCGATTTGGCTCCCCTGCGGTCTCCCGTTGCCCCCTGCTCCCTCACCCGCCACCACCTCCCTCCCCTCGAGCACCCCTGTCCCCGTGCTGGTCGCCCCCCTTCCCTCCCGCCCGGCCGGCTATCGGTGCCTCGTACTCCCCCCCCCACTCCTCCTCCCTCGCCGCGGCCGGCGATGCCATGGGAGTGGGACGATGGCGGGGCACGACACAAGCGCCGCGCCGACAACCGACGCGATCCTCCCGGCCATCGCCGGACTCGCTCCGGCGCGAGGAAGAGCTCCGTCGCGAGTTGAGGGATCTGCGCGAGGGCCGCCGCAATGACCGTTGTTCCCCGAGCCGCCGTGACGCGCGGGGCCGCTCCCGCTCCCCTTGTCCGGCTGCTACGGGCGAATGGCGAGCCAGGCGCCGCTCCCCTTCCCCTACACCTTGCCGCGCTCGCTCTCCCACTCCACCCCGTTCCCCTCGTCCGGCCTCCCCGCGCGGCCATGCCCCGCCTCCGGCTCCTCCTACGCGGAGGTACGTGCCGCCCCATGCGGCTGCCTCCGCGATGCCGGCTGCGGCTGCTGTCCCGGGAAATATGCTCTGCCAAGAAGAAGAAGCGCCTGTTGGAAATATGCTCTATAGGCAATAATAAATTAGTTATTATTGTTATATTTCCTTGTTCATGATAATCATTTATTATCCATGCTATAATTGTATTGATAGGAAACTCAGATACATGTGTGGGTACATAGACAACACCATGTCCCTAGTAAGTCTCTGGTTGACTAGCTCGTTGATCAATAGATGGTTACAGTTTCCTGACCATGGACATTGGATGTCGTTGATAATGGGATGGGATCACATCATTAGGAGAATGATGTGATGGACAAGACCCAATACTAAGCCTAACACAAAGATTGTGTAGTTCGTATGCTAAAGCTTTTCTAATGTCAAGTATCATTTCCTTAGACCATGAGATTGTGCAACTCCCGGATACCGTAGGAATGCTTTGGGTGTACCAAACGTCACAAGGTAACTGGGTGGCTATAAAGGTGCACTACGGGTATCTCCGAAAGTGTCTGTTGGGTTGGCACGAATCAAGACTGGGATTTGTCACTCCGTGTGACGGAGAGGTATCTCTGGGCCCACTCGGTACGACATCATCATAATGTGCACAATGTGACCAAGGAGTTGATCACGGGATGATGTGTTACGGAACGAGTAAAGAGACTTGCCGATAACGAGATTGAACAAGGTATCGGGATACCGATGATCGAATCTCAGGCAAGTACTATACCGGTAGACAAAGGGAATTGCATACGGGATTGCTTCAATCCTTGACATCGTGGTTCATCCGATGAGATCATCATGGAACATGTGGGAGCCAACATGGGTATCCAGATCCCGCTGTTGGTTATTGACCGGAGAACGTCTCGGTCATGTCTGCATGGTTCCCGAACCCGTAGGGTCTACACACTTAAGTTTCGGTGACGCTAGAGTTGTTATGGGAAATAGTATGTGGTTACCAAAGGTTGTTCGGAGTCCCGGATGAGATCCCGGACATGACGAGGAGCTCCGGAGTGGTCCGGAGATGAAGACCGGTATATTGGACGAAGGGTATTGGAGTCCGGAATTGTTCCGGGGGTATCAGGTGATGACCAGCGTGTCCGAAAGGGGTTTCGGAGGCCCCGGCAAGCTTTGGGGGGCTTTATGGGCCAAGGGGAGAGGTCACATCAGCCCACTAAGGGGCTGAGCGCCCCTCCCACCCCATCTCACGTAACCTGGAGAGGTGGGGGCGCGGGAGCGCCTATACGGCGCATTAAGCGCCCGTACAGGCAACTGGCGCCCACTGTCGCTATCTGGTGGGCCGGCCCAGGAACATGCAGAGAAAAAACCTCCAAAAAAGCTGCTTCCAATAGGATTCGATCTCGCGCCATTTAGTTACGACGCAGCGTGCCTAAACAGTACATCTACTACAACCTAGTGACTCATTACAGCGCGAGATGGTTAACAACAATACTAACCGCACTACTTCTGGTACAAACAATTTAGAAACACGTGATTTTTTGGAAAAGAAAAAAATCTGAAATAAGTTTTATAAAATCGCGAATTAGAAAGAAGTTCATGTATTCAAAAACTTTCACCAAATTTTATAAAAGTTCACCGTGTATTACATAAAGTTACATTTTTTTTAAATATGCTGAACTTTTTCTGAATACATGCTGAACAAAATCTCTCTACACTATGAACATTTTTTATACACACTGAACATTTTTTCAATGTATGGTGAACAATATTCAAATACACATAGAACTGTTTTTAAATACGATGAACTCCTTTTGAATACATGCTGAAAAAAAATTCTATACATGATGAACATTTTTTTATACACACTGAACATTTTTTCAATGTATGGTGAACATTTTTCTTTAATACGGTGAACAGAAATTTGGAATTCAGAACTATTTTTGAAACGTGAACAAAATTCGAAAACATGAACAAAATTTGGAATTTTGAAAAACATTTTCTGAAAATTCAAACGAATTTTGAAAAATCTGAACATATTTCGGATATTGAAAATAGTTCATCCAATTCAAAAATAGTTCATCAAATTTAGAAAGTTCACTGGTTTTTAAAAAAAGTTCATTGAATTTGAAAAAAAGTTCATCGATTTTGGAAAAAGTTCATGGAATTTGATGAGAAAAGTTCATCGATTTTGCAAAAAGTTCACCGAATATGAAAAAAGTTCATCAATTTTGAAGAAAACTTCATCAAATTTGAAAGAAAGTTCATAAAATTGAAAAAAAGTTCGTCGATTTTGAATAAGACAGAAAATTATGGAATCTCGGGTGGTCGGCGTTATTATGGAATCTAATTCTTGGGTTCCTTAATGGCAGGTCGTTCCTGGGTTCTCAAAAGTTTACTCAATAGCACGACAATGGATGATGTGGCGTTGCAAAGGGGGCTTTCTATGGTACAAGATCTCGGGTGCATCGGCGTTATTATGGAATCTAATTCTCTCGTGCTTATTCAATCATGCAATGAAATTATCGAAGTGTGGACACGACCCTACACAACCATTTTGGCTGATTGCTTTCAAGTGGCTTATTCTATAGGTGTGGTGAGTCTCATTCACTGTTCTAGGGGTGCAAACCGGGCGCGCATAATTTAGCTAGATTTGTACTTATGATTTGAATGTAGAAGTGGATTGGGATGGCCATCCACCAAGCTTCATTCTTCCAAACATTTTATTTGATATAACTGTCATTTAAATTTTAATAAAGGGCGCCCAAGGGAATCCTCCTCAAAAAAGAAAAGGCAAAAAGAAAGAACAACAGAAAAAAGAAAAAAGAAAAACACGTGGTCGTGTAATTTAAAAAGGAAAACAAAAAAAGAAAAAGGAAGAAGAACGAATAGTAGACGAAAAAACTAAAGCGTAACCATATCCTGCCCTGTGGTCACGTGGTTGAACTAGCTGTCCTTGACGCGGAGGTAGGTGGTTCGAATCCTGGTAGCGCCCTTTTTGCGGATTAAGACAAAAAATAAAAACATATAATGGGCCGGCCCAGTGCGCCCATGAGGGTGTGCGCCGTTTGCGCCCATGGCTGTAACGGGCATGCAACGCTGTTTAGGGAATGCTTGGGGCGCCACCCCTAGGGCAGCCGCCTCCCGGCTTGGGGGCAAGTTTCCTAGGGGTGGGGGCCAAAACCCATCTAGGGTTTCCCTTATGGCCGCCCTCCCCTAGGGAACCCTAGGCGCCTCCTCCTCCCTTCCCCTATATATAGTGAGAGAGAGAGAGAGGGCAGCCGCACCTTCCTCGGCGTAGCCCTCCCTCCTCCAACACCTCCTCCTCCTCCGTAGTGCTTGGCGAAGCCCTGCCGGAGAACCACGAGCTCCATCACCACCATGCCGTCGTGCTGTCGGAGTTCTCCCTCAACTTATCCTCTCCCCTTGCTGGATCAAGAAGGAGGAGACGTCCCCGGGATGTACGTGTGTTGAACGCGGAGGCATTGTTGTTCGGTGCTTAGATTGGAATCAACCATGATCTGAATCGCTGCGAGTACGACTCCTTCATCCGTGTTCTTGTAATGCTTCCGCTTAGCGATCTTCAAGGGTATGAAGATGCTCATCCTCTCCCTCTCTTGTTGCTAGAATCTCCATAGATTGATCTTGATGATGCGTAGAAAATTTTGAATTTCTGCTACGTTCCCCAACAGTGGCATCATGAGCTAGGTCTATGCGTAGTTTCTATGCACAAGTAGAACACAAGTTGTTGTGGGCGTTGATTTTGTTCAAATATGCTTACCGTTACTAGTTCAATCTTGTTTCGACGATATTTTGGGATGAAGCGACCCGGACCGACCTTACACATACACTTACGTGAGACAGGTTCCACCGACTGACATGCACTTGTTGCATAAGGTGGCTAGCGGGGGCCAGTCTCTCCCACTTTAGTCGCATCGGATTCGATGAAAAGGTTCTTGCTATATCACGTTGTGTTTTTTGCGTAGGTAAGAAAGGTTCTTGCTAGAAACCCATAGCATCCACGTAAAACATGCAAACAACAATTAGAGGACGTCTAACTTGTTTTTGCAGGGTATGCTATGTGATGTGATATGGCCAAAATAATGTGATGAATGATATGTGATGTATGAGATTGATCATGTTCTTGTAATAGGAATCACGACTTGCATGTCGATGAGTATGACAACCGGCAGGAGCCATAGGAGTTGTCTTAATTTATTGTATGACCTGCGTGTCAATGAACTACGCCATGTAATTACTTTACTTTATTGCTAAACCATTAGCCATAGTAGTAGATGTAATAGTTGGCGAGACAACTTCATGGAGACACGATGATGGAGATCATGATGATGGAGATCATGGTGTCATGCCGGTGACGATGATGATCATGGAGCCCCGAAGATGGAGACCAAAAGGAGCAAAATGATATTGGCCATATCATGTCACTTTTTGATTGCATGTGATGTTTATCATGTTTATGCATCTTATTTGCTTAGAACGATGGTAGTAAATAAGATGATCCCTCATAATAATTTCAAGAAAAGTGTTCCCCCTAACTGTGCACCGTTGTGAAAGTTCGTTGTTTCGAAGCACCACGTGATGATCGGGTGTGATAGATTCTAACGTTCACATACAACGGGTGT
The DNA here is from genome assembly GCA_021605145.1 of Aegilops bicornis. Taxonomy (NCBI): domain Eukaryota; kingdom Viridiplantae; phylum Streptophyta; class Magnoliopsida; order Poales; family Poaceae; genus Aegilops; species Aegilops bicornis. The sequence goes on from CM038671.1 coordinate 65,083,453, forward strand.
AAGCCAGATTTACACACGCGAATCACTTAGGTTGACTTGACGAGCCTAGCATGTACAGACATGGCCTCGGAACACAAGAGACCGAAAGGTCGAGCATGAGTCGTATGGTAGATACGATCAACATGAAGATGTTCACCGATGATGACTAGTCCGTCTCACATGATGATCGTACACGGCCTAGTTGACTCGGATCATGTAATCACTTAGATGACTAGGGGGATGTCTATCTGAGTGGGAGTTCATAAGATGAACTTAATTATCTTGAACATAGTCAAAAGGTCTTTGCAAATTATGTCGTAAGCTCGCGCTTTAGTTCTACTGTTTAGATATGTTCCTAGAGAAAATTCAGTTGAAAGTTGATAGTAGCGATTATGTGGACTAGGTCCGTGAACTGAGGATTGTCCTCGTTGCTTCGAAGAAGGCTTGTGTCCTTAATGCACCGTTCAGTGTGCTGAACCTCAAACATCGCCTGTGGATGTTGCGAACATCTGACATACACGTTTTGATAACTATGTGATAGTTCAGTAATGTTAAACGGTTTAGAGTTGAGGCACCTAAGACGATTTTGAAACGTCGCGAAACATATGAGATGTTTCGAGGGATGAAATTGGGATTTCAGGCTCGTGCCCACGTCAAGAGGTATAAGACCTCCAACGAGTCTCTTAGCCTGCAAACTAAGGGAGAAAAGCTCAATCGTTGAGCTTGTGCTCAGATTGTCTGAGTACCACAATCACTTGAATCGAGTGGGCGTTAATCTTCAAGATGAGATAGTGATGTTTCTCCAAAGTCATTGCCACCAAGCTACTAGAGCTACGTGATGAACTATAACATATCAAGGATAGAGATGATGATCCTTGAAATATTCGCGATGTTTGACACCGCGAAAGTAGAAATCAAGAAGGAGCATCAATTGTTGATGGTTAGTGAAACCACTAGTTTCAAGAAGGGCAAGGGCAAGAAGGGATACTTCATGAAACGGCAAATCAGCTGCTGCTCTAGTGAAGAAACCCAAGGTGGAACCCAAACCCGAGACAAGTGCTTTTGTAATAAGGGGAACAGTCACTGGAGCAGAATTACCCTAGATACTTGGTAGATGAGAAGGCTGGCAAAGTCGATAGAAGTATATTGGATATACATTATGTTAATGTGTACTTTACTAGTACTCCTAGTAGCACCAGGGTATTATATACCGGTTCGGTTGCTAAGTGTTAGTAACTCGAAATAAGGGCTACGGAATAAACGAAGACTAGCTAAAGGTGAGCTGACGATATGTGCTGGAAGTGTTTCCAAGCTTGATGTGATCAAGCATCGCACGCTCCCTCTACCATCGAGATTGGTGTTAAACCTAAATAATTGTTATTTGGTGTTTGCGTTGAGCATAGACATGATTGGATTATGTCTATCGCACTTGATTATTCATTTGAGGAGAATAATGATTACTCTGTTTATTTGAATAATACCTTCAATGGTCTTGCACCTAAAATGAATGATTTATGGAATCTCGATCGTAGTGATACACATGTTCATGCCAAAAGATATAAGATAATACCACATACTTGTGGCACTGCCATTTGAGTCATATTGGTATAAAACGCATGAAGAAGCTCCATGCTGATGGATCTTTGGACTCACTCGTTTTGAAAAGTTTGAGACATGCGAACCATGTCTATTGGTGTATATGCATGAAGAAACTCCGTGCAGATGGATCGTTTGGACTCACTTGATTTTGAATCACTTGAGACATGCAAATCATACCACATGGGCAAGATGACTGAAAGCCTCGTTTCAAGAAATGGAACAAGAAAGCAACTTGTTGGAAGTAATACATTTTGATGTGTGCAGTCCAATGAGTGCTTTGAGGCACTTGATGGATATGGTTATGTTCTTACTTCACAGATGATTTGAGTAGATACTGAGTATATTTACTTGATGAAACACAAGTCTGAATTATTGAATGGTTCAAGTAATTTCAGAGCGAAGTTGAAGATCGGCGTGACAAAAGGATAAAATGTCTATGATATGATCATAGAGATGAATATCTGAGTTGCGAGTTTGGTATACAATTAAGACATTGTGGAAATTGTTTCACAACTAACATCGCCTGGAACACCATAGTGTGATGGTGTGTCCGAACATCATACTTGCACCCTATTGGATATGGTGTGTACCATGATGTCTCTTATCGAATTACCACTATCGTTCATTGGTTAGGCATTAGAGACAACCGCACTCACTTTAAATAGGGCACCACGTAACTCCGTTGAGACGACACCGTATGAACTATGGTTTGGAGAAACCTAAGCTGTCGTTCCTTAAAAGTTTGGGGCTGCGACGCTTATGTGAAAAAGTTTCAGGTTGATAAGCTCAAACCCAAAGCGGATAAATGCATCTTCATAGGACACCCAAAAATAGTTGGGTATACCTCCTATCTCAGATCCGGAAGCAAAAGGGATTGTTTCTAGTAACGAGTCCTTTCTCGAGGAAAAGTTTCTCTCGAAAGAATTGAGTGGGAGGATGGTGGAGACTTGATGAGGTTATTGAACCGTCACTTCAACCAGTGTGTAGCAAGGCACATGGCGTTGTTCCTGTGGCACCTACACCAATTGAAGTGGAAGCTTATGATAGTGATCATGAAACTTCGGATCAAGTCACTACCAAACCTCGTAGGTCGACAAGGATGCGTCTTTGCTTGAGTGGTACGTAATCCTCGTCTTAGGAGGTCATGTTGCTAGACAACAATGAACCTACGAGCTATGGAGAAGCGATGGTGGGCCCGGATTCCGGCAAATGGCTCGAGGCCATAAAATCCGAGAGAGGATCCATGTATGAAAACAAATTGTAGACATTGGAAGAACTACTTGATGGTCGTAAGGCTGTTGAGTACAGATGGATTCTAAGAGGGAGGACAGACAATGATGGTATGTGTCACCATTAATAAAGCTCAGCTTGTCGCTAAGATGTTTCTGAAAAGTTCAAGGAGTTGACTATGATGAGACTTTCTCACTCGTAGTGATGCTAAGAGTCTGTTGGAATCTTATTAGCAGTTACTGCATTATTTATGAAATCTTGCAGATAGGATGTCAAAACATTGTTTCCTCAAAAAAATTCTTGAGGAAAGGTTGCATGTGATACAACCAGAAGGTTTTTGTCAATCCTAAAAGATGCTAACAAGTATGCAAAGCTCCATCAATCCTTCTAAGGACTGGAGTAAGCATCTCGGAGTTGGAATATACGCTTGATGAGATGATCAAAGATTTTGGGTTTGTACAAAGTTTATGAGAAACTTGTATTTCCAAAGAAGTGAGTGGGAGCACTATAGAATTTCTGATGAGTATATGTTGTTGACTATTGTTGATCAGAAATGATGTAGAGTTTCTGGAAAGCATATACGGTTATTTGAGAAGTGTTTTTCAATAGAAAACCTGGATTAAGCTGCTTGAACATTGAGCATCAAGATCTATAAGGATAGATAAAAAACGCTTAATGGTACTTTCAAATGAGCACATACCTTGACATGATCTTGAAGGTGTTCAAGATGGATCAGTCAAAGAAGGAGTTCTTGCGTGAGTTGTAAGGTATGAAGTTAAGACTTAAAGCTCGACCACGGCAGAAGAAAGAGAAAGGACGAATGTCATCCCCTATGCCTTAGCCATAGGCTCTATACAGTATGTCATGCTTTGTACCGCTTTTGATATGTGCCTTGCCACGTGTCCGGCAAGGGGTACAAGAGTGATCCAGAATGGATCATTGGACAGCGGTCAAAATTGTCCTTGGAGTAATAAGGACACGTTTCTCGATTATGGAGGTGATAAAGAGTTCGGCGTAAAGGATTACGTCGATGCAAGCTTTAACACCTATCCGAATGACTCTGAGTAGCAAACCAGATACGTATAGTGGAGCAACCATTTGGAATAGCTCGGAGTGGAGCGTGGAAGCAGCATTTACAATATGACCTAGAGATTTGCGAAGTGCATACGGATCTGAATGTTGCAGACCCGTTGACTAAAACCTCTCTCACAAGCAAAACATGATCAAACCCGTAACTCATTGAGTCTTAATCACATGATGATGTGAACTAGTTGGATGTTGGTCACATGGAGATGTGACCTGTGAGTGTTAATCACATGGCGATGTGAACTAGATTATTGACTCTAGTGCAAGCGGGAGACTGTTGGAAATATGATCTAGAGGCAATAATAAATTAGTTATCATTATTATATTTCCTTGTTCATGATAATCGTTTATTATCCATGCTATAATTGTATTGATAGGAAACTCAGATACATGTGTGGGTACATAGACAACACCATGTCCCTAGTAAGCCTCTAGTTGACTAGCTCGTTGATCAATAGATGGTTATGGTTTCACGACCATGGACATTGGATGTCGTTGATAACGGGATCACATCATTAGGAGAATGATGTGATGGACAAGACCCAATCCTAAGCCTAGCACAAAGATCGTGTAGTTCAGTATGCTAAAGCTTTTCTAATGTTAAGTATCATTTCCTTAGACCATGAGATTGTGCAACTCCCGGATACCATAGGAATGCTTTGGGTGTACCAAACGTCACAACGTAACTGAGTGGCTATAAAGGTGCACTACGGGTATCTCCGAAAGTGTCTGTTGGGTTGGCACAAATCGAGACTGGGATTTGTCACTCCGTGTGACGGAGAGGTATCTCTGGGCCCACTTGGTACGACATCATTATAATGTGCACAATGTGACCAAGGAGTTGATCACGGGATGATGTGTTACGGAACGAGTAAAGAGACTTGTCAGTAGCGAGATTGAACAAGGTATCGAGATACCGACGATCGAATCTCGGGCAAGTACTATACCGGTAGACAAAGGGAATTGCATACGGGATTGCTTGAATCCTTGACATCGTGGTTCATCCGATGAGATCATCGTGGAACATGTGGGAGCCAACATGGGTATCCAGATCCCGCTGTTGGTTATTGACCGAGAACGCCTCGGTCATGTCTGCATTGTTCCCGAACCCGTAGGGTCTACACACTTAAGGTTCGGTGACGCTAGAGTTGTTATGGGAAATAGTATGTGGTTACCAAAGGTTGTTTGGAGTCCCGGATGAGATCTCGGACATGACGAGGAGCTCCGGGATGGTCCGAAGGTGAAGATTGGTATATTGGACGAAGAGTATTGGAGTCCGGAATTGTTCCAGGGGTACCAGGTGATGACCAGCGTGTCCGAAAGGGGTTTCGGAGGCCCCGGCAAGCTTTGGGGGGCCTTATGGGCCAAGTGGAGAGGGCACATCTGCCCACTAAGGGGCTGAGCGCCCCTCCCACCCCATCTCACATAATCTGGAGAGGTCGGGGCGCCACCCCTAGGGCAGCCGCCCCTCCCGGCTTGGGGGCAAGTTTCCTAGGGGTGGGGGCGCCAAACCCATCTAGGGTTTCCCCTATGGCCGCCGCCTCCTCCCTAGGGAACCCTAGGCGCCTCCCCTCCTCCCTTCCCCTATATATAGTGATAGAGAGAGAGGGCAGCCACACCTTCCCCGGGCGCAGCCCTCTCCCTCCTCCAACACCTCCTCCTCCTCCTCCGTAGTGCTTGGCGAAGCCCTTGCCGGAGAACCACGAGCTCCATCACCACCATGCCGTCGTGCTGTCGGAGTTCTCCCTCAACTTCTCCTCTCCCCTTGCTGGATCAAGAAGAAGGAGATGTCCCCGGGCTGTACGTGTGTTGAACGCGGAGGCACCATTGTGCGATGCTTAGATCGGAATCAACCGCGATCTGAATCGCTGCGAGTACGACTCGTTCATCCGCGTTCTTGTAACGCTTCCGCTTAGCGATCTGCAAGGGTATGAAGATGCTCATCCTCTCCCTCTCTTGTTGCTAGAATCTCCATAGATTGATCTTGGTGATGCGTAGAAAATTTTCAATTTCTGCTACGTTCCCCAACAGCGTCGTGGCACGTGGCGTGGCACCCAGCTTGCCCCTCCCCCGCTGGCTCCGGGCTCTTCTTCCGCTCCGGGTCCTGTCTCCAGCCTTCCCCGCCCCCCGTGCTTCAATTGCGGGGTGGCAGGCCACTCGCAAGTCCAATGCATCAACCCTCAATGCTGCTACCTCTGCAAAGACCCTGGTCACCCCGCCCTCCTGTGCCCAGATCGTCCGGTGGTGCCCGAGCTCATGATGTATGGCGACGGCATCGAGGGGCTGGGCTTCTTTCACCTCAAGGTCCCTGACGTGCCGCCCCCTCACCCACCCTCCAGGCGGTCGTCATGGTTGTCGGCGGGGTGGCCTCCCCGGAGATGATTGAGGCCGAGCTCAACCACCTCTACCGGCGCCAGTGGGACTGGGTGCTAGTGCAGAACCGGCCTTTAGTGCCGGTTCGGCAACCGGCACTAAAGAGTGGGGACTAAAGGTCCCCGCCCCCTTTAGTATCGGTTCGTCACGAACCGGCACTAAAGTGTCACCAAGTGGCACGAGCCAGGCCCGGGTGCGTGTAGGACATTAGTACCGGTTGGTAACACCAACCGGTTCTAAATTTGGGGGGGGGGGGGTTGGCTTTATTTTCCATTTAATTCTTTTTTGTTTGCTGGTATTTCACGATACTAAAAATTGTACACATTATGCATATATATAAATAGATTTCTCCTACGTACAACCGCATATATATAAATATATATCATCGAATGTCTCACAACCAACACCATTAACTATTCACACATACACATGTATAGACATATACAATTTCTCCTACATGTTGCCTTGGTGCCTTCGGAGCACGATGACAAGTGGTTCATGGGGGCAGTAGCGGGTAATAGTATTCTCCTTTGGGATCTATGACCTGGTCGAGCAAAAATCCGGCTATTTCCTCTTGAAGTGCTAGTATGCGGTCCATTTGGTAGGAGCTTATCCCGCACCTCTCTGAACTGTTAAGAAGGAGATCAATATGCATGTGTATTAGTTGTGTGACAAGATATCGATAATGGTGTGAATAGTGTTCTAACAAACGTACCCAGTCCTGTCTTCGAGATCTGCTCCTTTGGGACGCCATCGTGCGAATGTTCTCGCAAACGTAGAATGCACACAGATCATTCCCCGACGCCTGCTTCAAGGCCTTTACGAGAATGGAATTGAATCAGATAATGATTAATCAAGCATGATAATTAATTAATGGTATTGAAACAAGAATTAAAGAGATGGTAGCTAGCTAGTACTACTTAATTACTTACCTTTGGTCGATGCCAAAACAACTTTTTTGGCCATTTGCCTTGTCACCTTGATGAACTTTGCCCAAGCCCTGCCCGCCGGCAAAGAAAATTAATAAAGGGGTTATTAAATAGTGCATATCAGGAAATGACGAACTAATAATAGGCCGAGATATAGTTAATAATGATTGAAATTACCTGTTAACTATCCCCTTCACGATGGTGTAGTCTTTATCTTCTTTAAGTAGTGAGTCCAATACTTCGACTGTTCCTTTGTCAACTCTAATGTCTAACAAGATCCAATGGAAACTGCATGCACACACGTTTTCATGTCTTAATTAAGCGGGCATGTGCATAAAATTAATCAACTATCGTAAACCGTATACACTTGATTATTAATATCTAGCTAGCTAGTAAGCAAAAACAGAATTTGTATTACAAGACAGTGTGACTCACAGGAAGTTGTAAGGAAGTAGTATATCTTCATTGGTATTGAGGCGCTTCAAGAACTCTAGCATGCTTTCCTCTACACTTTCTTGAGATGTTGGAAGATTCCATGTGTACTCATTAATGGTATTTGGGTCAATGAACCCAATGCCATAGCGTCTAGATTTTTTCATTTCATACATCTTCATCCTGCATATAATACCATAGAAAAGAATATATAGTGAGGATAATTACATGTAATGATTGATCAAAAAGTACAGAAAGAAATCACTTACAGACAATAGAAACTAACGATAGATTTATCGAGTGCGTCTCGATTGTATAACTGAAATAGTTTTGAATACTCAACGCACAGAGTTTTCTCATGGAAGTAATGCTACGCCTTGACATTCACCATGAGGGACTCTCGATTGGAAATCTTGGTAATGTTCATGTACCATTGATCCAATTCATACATTCTCGTTGGGAGGTTCTTGACCTTGTCTGGCTCGACCAAAGGTTGGCCCCGGACATATTTCTGTTTTATTTCCTCCTCTCTAAGCGAAGACATGGGCTCAATTTCGAGGAGTTGGCCAATAGAGATCTTGAGCATTTCAGCCTGCATTATATGCTCCTCCGTTATTACCACATCGCCTAGCTAGGGAACGTTAACGGTTTGCCCACAATAATATTGGGCGCGCGGCCTCCTCTCATGTGTTGTTGGCACAACAAGCGGGGGGGGGGGGTCGATTGCGCCGCCTGTTCTCCCAGCTGGGGAACGGTTTTCTCGCATTTTTTGCCCACTGCTTGTTGGCTCGAGCTCGAGCTTGCTTCCTTCTGTAGTCGTGCTCGATGTGACTTCCTGATTTGGCGCTCATAGTCTGAGTCAACAGGCTTGGGAGCTGGTGCTTTAGCCATATGAATGAAGTGGTCAATCTTTTCCTTAGGCACTTTCTCCCTTGGCGGCGGTGCCGGTTTCGGTGCAAAATGGGCGTCCACTTGGGCCTGCACTATGGCTGTGTTTTGCTCCTCGGTCATGTCGTAAGGCCTCTGAGAAAGAGGAGCGAGGCTTGGACCATATTTATATCGCTTGTCTCCGCCTGTACTTCCTGAACTACCTCGACTCGTACCGCTGCGCACCATAGCTGCGGCGTGTCTCTTCTGCGATTGCTGAGACGGCGGAGATGGCTGACGTGGCTGAGTTGGAGCAGGAGAAGTGGTCTGACAATGTGCCGGACTTGAAGCAGGAGGTGTGGCCTGACACGATGCCAGACTTGAAACCGGAGAAGTGGCCTGACGCTGTGCCGGACTTGAAACCAGAGGAGTCAGCTCACGCGTTCGGGGACTTGGAGGATGTGGCAGACTTCGAGGAGGAGTCGGCTCACGCGTTCGTGGACTTGGAGGAGCGGGAGTCTGCTGACTCGGTGGCGGACTTCGAGGAGGAGTCGGCAGACGACGCGGTGTCGGTGGACTTCGAAAGATGATGCAATCCTTTCTCCATAGGATGATACGATGTATGGCCTCTCCCAAAGGTGCGCTCGTCTTCACCTCCAGGAATGTCAAGCTGTAGCCCCGAATATGGGTCCACCACTTCATCAACCAAGACACGAGCATAGCCATCTAGAATCGGGGTGCAATGGAAGGGCTCTTCGGGGGTAATTGTAAAAGCAACGCCGTCCGCCACCTTCATGGATATGTTCTTCATTTTGGAGTATAGCTCACAGTTAGTGTTCTCTATGATGTCATCCACAGGGTATGTATCCAGCAGTGTGTCGCCTGGGCGTAACCAACGCTGCTTCTCGGCATGGATGGGACGGTGCTATCCAATGTTGGACGATCATCCGCTTGCTGCTGCCGCTGCTGAGACCCCCTTTCCTGTCTAAGTGAGTCGATCTGCTGCTGCTGGAATTTGAGTACCAAGTCCGCGTGCCTTGCTTCTAGGCCTTTAAGGCGTTCTGCGTCCTGCTTCCTCTGCTCCTCCTCCAGCTTCCTCTTCTTCTCCTCCTCCATCTTCTTTCTTGCACGGGTCCTGTAGTCCTCGTTCCATTATGAAAAGCCCTCATACCAGGGAATAACGCCCTTGCCTCGTGTTCTTCCCGGGTGATCAGGATTTCCTGTATGCCAGAAGCTCGTCGTTCTCTCTGCTGGGCGTGAACACCCCGTTCGAGCTTCTTCTATCAAGGCCAACTATCTTTTGTTCGGCTCCTTTTAGACTTGCCTTCATGAAACCAGGCCTGTCTTGGGTCCAACGCCCCCATGCGCATAGAACCAAGTTCGCACTGGGGCCAGCTCCTAGTAACCGGAGTGACCCCTGCATCCTACATCTCTTGCTCAGACTTATCCCACTTAGGCACTCCCACCGCGTAGCCACCTGGACCCAGCCTATGGAACTGCGTCTTTTTTGCTGCATTGGCCTTGTTTTTTATCGACCGTTCCTTAGATAATTCTGATTCCTTGAATTTCACGAAATCGACCCAGTGTTCTCTTTGCTTCTCCAGTGTTTCCGTGAATTCTGGAGTCTTCCTTTCTGCAGCGAGGTAGTTGGCCCATACAGTTTTCTTGTGGGTGTTGAATGCAATTGCCATCTTCTTAAGAGCAGCGCCCTTGACTTTCTCCACATCTCGCTTCAAAGTGAAATGATCTCGTAGGGTGAAATGTTCCATCAGAGATTCCCAAAGGACTTTTTGGCTCGTAAATGCCGACCCAAGTAACCCCGGACGCTTAGTCTTTGGCTCTTTCCATTCTTGAATGGAGATCGGAGTTTGTCCTTCACAAGAACTCCGTGACCGACGAGTCCACTTGTTCGCAATGTTCTTAGGCGTGAGGGGTTCGCCACTAGGTTTGGTGGACTCGATGTTGTACTTTACACCCTCCTTCAACTTTCTGCCCGGGCCTCGCTTTGTCCTGCTGTCTGTAGAAGCAGATTTGCTCGATCCGGAGGGCTGAAAGAAGAAAGATCAATTCGTTAATATATCTTCAATAAAAAAACATGTGATGATCACCATGATGCCTGCTTATATAAATATACCTCGCCGGTAGTCTTTGTTATTTGAAGATTAGCATTGTCTGTGTCATCATAAACATTGTCTATGTCATCATAATCATAATCATAGTTCATGTGACTTCATCAGCTCAGTCATCGAGATCGAATATCTTTTCATCACCCTCTCCGGTATTGTTCAGATATTGTGTTGGGGATATTACCACTGGGTGTTAACCGGCCAGGACAGGCCGAGTTAACTTCATCAGTAGTTGAGTATGTTAAAGCCCAAGTAGGCAGATGAGGGCTTAAGGCCCATAGCCAGTTCAAGGCTTGTACCCGTAGACCGGCGTTAGTATGTAACTTGTATTGTAAGTTAGGAATAGTAGAGACCGAGCCGGATACATCTATGAACCGGCGTCGGGACTCTGTGAACCGACGGGCGCCACCCATGTATATAAGGGGACGACCCGGCGGTTCAAGGACAACAGACAACAACTCGAGACTTAGGCGAAGCTTGTTTGCTCCCTAGTCATCGAACCCCCATCAATTCCATCACAACTAGACGTAGGATTTTACCTTCATCGAAGGGTCCGAACTAGTATAAACTCTCTTGCGTCCTTGTGTCCGCTTTAACCCCTTCAAGCTAACCCGTAGCGATGGCTCCACGACTAAGTCCTTTCATGAGGACATCTGCCGTGACAAAACCACGACAGTTGGCGCCCACCGTGGGGCTATCGCACGATGGTTTCAAGTTCTTGGAGGGCAACTTCGAAGGACTCAAGGGTTACGCTGTGGGCCGGATGACCAAGAGTCGTCGCGGCAAACTCTACATCGACGATGCAGGCTGGGGCCCCGAGGCCGGCTCGATTGAGTACGGGTACCGGGTCCCCTTTGGTGGCATACACATCTTCATCGGCAAGATCGGCGAAACGGGCCCTGAGCCGGACATCTGCACCGACCTCATCGAAACGGCTCAGCGTGCGAGATTTTCCCAGGTTAAACCGGCTGTGAAGCTTGCCTTCGTGGGGGTCATCCACGGAGGAGAATATGTGGATGGATCGGAATCTGGTAGCGAGACCATCGTTTATTCCGTCGACGAGTCCTCAACCGGAGAAACCGAATCATTGTATCAGTTACAAGACGACCGGATTGGGGGCTGTTCCGATGGTGACAGTATTCCGGACCCCTCTGATCTGCCCAACCGGGTTGGAATATTCATGGTCGGTACGCAGGCGGTGATCCACTCTTCGACCGCAGCAGCAATGATCTTCGGGTCAGCAGCGGCGGCGACGGCCGGGGCAGGAGGCCCTGTGCACCCGCCGGCTCAAGTTTTATCTGATCTGTTTGATGCATTGGCTGTGCTTATGGAGGAGGCTAACCTGGCGGATCAGGACACCCACAACGCGGAGATTGCAAAGGTGAGGGAACAGATCACTCAGGCCAAGGATGGCCGCAGAGCGGGCCGCTTTGGATGCGCAGGCCTATAAGCTTATGTTGGACCAGAACGCGTCGCATGAAGTCCTGAAAAGGAAGCATCGGTCTCGCCTGCCTTCGGTTTTCGACGCCAGAAACCTCTTTAACACCCCAAGAGCAGGAACTAGTAACCCACCAGTGATAAACCGGGCGGAGGCACCTAGGTCGGGTGCGCCGATTCAGCCTCGCCTGATGGAGCCCCCACGACAGAACAATGTCGTGCCTCAGCCTGTCCAAACACCTCCAGGTCATTATTCCAATCCAATGGACAATCTTGTCGCCGCCGCTTCACGACTGGAGGCCATCCCAATTGAAGGTGATTCTCCGCAGGCGGTGGAGACGCGCCGGGTTAAGGAGATTCTTCGAACAGCCTTGATTCAACAGGAAGCATATTCATACAGTTGTGACCGAATTCATTCCACCCCCCGTCCGAGCCGGAGTTACAGCAGGCGGATGGATGAACCGGCCGTATCCAGTAATGCACGGAACCGTGAAGCGCCCCGTGGCAATAACCCGACAGGTGATGCTCAGGAAGTGGTGGACCGGGCCCGAAAGCACGCAGGGCGCCCGAGTTAAGCGGCACACATGAGGCTCGTCGACCACGCCGGTTCGTCCAACCACCTCGATCGAGCCAGGAGTTACTTCTAGTTCTTTGGGAGTGCCTTATCTTGTCCCCGCTTTACGCAATGTGCGCCTGCCCAAGGATTTCAAGGGCCCGCGCAAGGTGCCAAATTACACTGCTGACTTGTCTCCAGAAACATGGGTGGAGAGCTATGAGATGGCCATGGAGATGCTTGACGTAGATGAAGCGGCATGTGCAAAGTTCTTTGGGAGCCGTCATCTGCTTCATTCAGATCATCTAGCCTGTGAGGGCTGCATATGATGTCGAACAATTCCTCTTCTCTCTCTCTGTTAGTATTGTCCGCCATAGCTTTTACTTAACTAATACAGAAGAAATATAAAACAATTTAGTATTCAAATTACAATGTATGGACGCAATCAATAAGGAAAAACTGAATCATATATATAGTACATAATATATGCATCGTCTCGATTAATATATAATCTCGAATAGATCATCGTCTTAATATATATAATCTCAAATACATCGTCTCGAATATTGTATATCGAATACATCACTGGCTAGGTACCTAATAAAGATCGAGTACTACGAAGAATCTAGGCCACTCATGGTTCCTGGACGCAGCGGTGGACACTCAAAGAGAAGGAACCGTCACAGGATCATATCTCCGGTCATCTGCCCAAAGAACCTGCCAAGTATTGGAGAACCTGACGTCCATAGCAGCCATGTAGCGATGGACGTGCTCGTCCTCCTCCCTGACACGGCGACACACCACCTCCGGCGGCGCCGGCTCCCTCTGCATCGAATGTGGCCCACACGAACGCCACCAAAGTAGATCAGGGTCGACGACGGGACCCGAGGCCGGGTTCCTGACCAAGCGGCGCGCTCCTCCAGGTAGCACCTCCCAGTGCCAGCCCGGCGGAGCCCAGTCCCGGACATGGGTCCTCTTAAGCAGGACGTCGTCGCGAACGGGACGACGGCGAGGATGCGGGCCGGGCATATCGTCGAGAACAAATACTATATGCCCGCAAAAAGTAACATTTTTTAAATGATTGGATTGTGATAACTAAAATTCTATATATATGCAAATTCAAACAATTTGACATTAATCTAATTCATCTAATTAACTAAAACTAATTCTAAAATTTCTAACATTTCTGATTATATAACTAACATCTCTATAACATTTCTAATATTTATAACATTTATAACATTTCTATATAACTAACATTTTTATAACTAAAAACAGAAAAAATTTATAACATTTCTATATAACTAACATTTCTAATATTTCTATAACTACAAAACAGATTAATTCCTAACATTTCTATAACTAAAAATTAGAAAAAATTCTATAACTAAAATTCTATAATGTGTGTGTGTGTGTGTGTGTGTGTGTGTGTGTGTGTGTGTGTGTGTGTGTGTGGACATGGCGGCCGGGTGAGCTCACCGGGCGGCGACGACGGGCGACGGACGGGTGACGACGACGTGACGGGCGAAGACGACGGGCGGGCGCGGCGACGGGACGATGGGGACGGGACGGCCGGGCGGCGATTTAGGGCGGGACGGTCAAGGGCGACAGCGTCGATCGGGCGGCGACACGTGTCATCGACGGAGAGAAGAAACAGAGAGGGAAACTGAATTTTTTTCAAGTGTTGTATATATAGGATGGACCTTTAGTACCGGTTGGAGCCACCAACCGGTACTAAAGGTCTGTTTTGGCCAGGCCAAGCGGCGGGAAGCACCCCCCTCCCCTTTAGTACCGGGTCGTGGCACCAATCGGTACTAAATACCCCCTCTTTAGTACCGGTTGCAGCCACCACCCGGTACTAAAGAGGGTGTGATGGCGCAGTGCGGTGCGACAAGTTTAGTCCCACCTCGCTAGTCGAGGGGCTACAGCACTGGTTTATGAGCCCCAGTGCGGTAGCTCTCTCGAGCTCCTCTCCTAAGCAGGCCTACTGGGCCTACCTGTTTTGTGCTGCCTCAGGTCTATCAAGCTTTATGGCCTGCATCCCGCCCAACAAAAGGTTGTGTTTCTAGTCGTATGCAGGCCGCTTTGGCCCAGTAGGCGGGCTTTTCTATTTTCTTAATTTTTTTTGCTTTATTTATTTTTATTTTATTTATTTTATTTATTTTTTTTTGCTGTATTTAGAGTTTCTTTGTGAATATTTTTGCTTTAGGTACAAAAAATTACAAACTTTCTGTTAGTGCCGGTAGTTTTCAAATTTGAATAGTTTAAATTTTGAATTATTTGAAATTTGTGTGAATCACTAGTTTGTGAATAACTTAACTTTGAAAAAAGATTTTCAGTGATTCTTTTTTCTTATGTTTAATATTAGTGTGTTTTATGTTCAATTTGGTAATGCTTAATTATTTTAAAAATGAAATGCCTTTGTAACAGATGAGTTTTCGTCCGAAACCCTGATACTTCGAAAGAGATTGTCCATTTTGTACATGAAGTGCATCCATTTTTTGCCGTAACCCTCTCTACTTTTTTGCACATGCTATGTGGGTGAAATTATGATACCATGCCAACTTTCAACCTTTTCTGAGTTCATTTGAAATGCTTTTCAATTTCAGGGTCATTTAGCTGGAAACAAATCAGTAAATGCATGAAATAATTTGTTTGCACATAAAATTTCTTCGGTTCCAAATGCCAAAACATATAACTACCCTAACTATTACAGAGACTCCCTCCTGGGTGTGAAACACAGAAGATAGTGATGATAGTGAAGCCGATCACATCCCAGATCTTTGGGTGTGAAACTTTTCTTCAGCGTGTGTCCCTTTGCGCCGTAGCCATGGAAAATCTTCATCATTTAACGGGATGCTCGGGTCAATATTCACTGTGAATGGAGCAATTTCATCAAACTTTTCATAATCTTCTGACATGTCTGTCGTGTCATCCACTCCCACGATGTTTCTTTTCCCTGAAAGAACTATGTGGCACTTTGGCTCGTCGTATGATCCATTCGCTTCCTTATCTTTTCTTTTTCTCGGCCTGGTAGACATGTCTTTCACATAAAAAAAACCCTACACCACATCATTGGCTAGGACGGATGGTTCGTCTGCATACGCAAGATTGTTGAGGTCCACTGTTGTCATTCTGTATTGCGGGTCTTCCGTTACCCCGCCTCGTGTCATATTGACCCATTTGCATCGAAACAAAGGGACCTTCAAACCACCTCCATAGTTAAGTTCCCATATGTCCTCTATGTAACCATAATATGTTTCCTTTCCCGTGTTGGTTGTTGCATCAAAGCGGACACCGCTATTTTGGTTGGTGCTCTTCTTATCTTGGGCGATCGTGTAAAATGTATTCCCATTTATCTGGTACCCTTTGAAAGTCATTATATTCGAAGATGCTAACTGGGACAGCGAGTACATGTCATTTTGAATATCGCCATCTGTCATGGCATGTTTCTGCAACCAACCGGCAAAAGTCCTCATTTGTTCACGTGTAATCCAGTCGTCAGACTTCTCCGGGTGTTTGGAGTGTAGAAAATTCTTGTGTTCCTCCATATACGAAGCCACCAAGGCGGAATTCTATAGAACTATGTAGTGTACTTCAGTGAGAGAATGCCCGTCCATACATATTATTTGATGCCCTCCTAGCGTGCCTTTTCCATCCAGTCTGCCCTTATGCCGCGATTCAGGAACACCAATCGGCTTAAGGTCAGGAATAAAGTCAATACAAAACTCAATGACCTCCTCATTTTCATGGCCCTTCGAGATGCATCCTTCTGGCCTAGCACGGTTATGAACATATTTCTTCAAGACTCCCATGAACCTCTCAAAGGGGAACATATTGTGTAGAAATACAGACCCAAAACGTTAATCTCTTCAAGAAGGTGAACTAGGGCGTGCGTCATGATGTTGAAGAAGGATGGTGGGAACACCAACTCGAAACTGACAAGACATTGCACCAAATCATTATGTAATCTTGGTATGATTTCTGGATCGATTACCTTCTGAGAGATTGCATTGAGGAATGCACATAGCTTCACAATGGCTAATCGAACGTTTTCCGGTAGAAGCCCCCTCAATGCAACCGGAAGTAGTTGCGTCATAATCACGTGGCAGTCATGAGACTTTAGGTTCTGGAACTTTTTCTCTGCCATATTTATTGTTCCCTTTATATTCGACGAGAAGCCAGACGGTACCTTCATGCTGAGCAGGCATTCAAAGAAGATTTCCTTCTCTTCGAGCGTAGCTGGCCTGACCCTGATGTATGTCGTATTTTCCGTGCATACGTTGCTGGTCCTCCCGTGCCTCTGGTGTATCTTTTGTCTTCCCATACACGCCCAAAAAGCCAAGCAGGGTCACGCAAAGATTCTTCGTCATGTGCATCACGTCGATTGCAGAGCGGACCTCTAGGTATTTCCAATATGGCAGGTCCCAAAATATAGATTTCTTCTTCCACATGGGTGCGCGTCCGTCAGCGTCCTTCGGAACAGGTTGTCCGCCAGGACCCTTTCCAAAGATTACCTTCAAATCCTTGACCATATCATGTACATCAGCACCCGATGCGGTGGCGAGGCTTCGTCCGTGATCCGCCTCACCTTTGAAATGCTTGCCTTTCTTTCTTACGGGATGTCTCGCCGTAAGAAATCGACGATGTCCTGTACACGTTCTTCCTACAACTATCCAAATATATACTGCCGGTATCATCCAAACAGTGCGTGCATCCGTGGTATCCCTTGTTTGTCTGTCCTGAAAGGTTACTGAGAGCAGGCCAATCATTGATCGTCACGAACAACAACGCCTTTAGGTCAAATTCTTCCCGTCTGCTCATCCCACGCCGCATACATGTTCCATTCCACAGTTGTAATAGTTCTTCAACTAATGGCCTTAGGTACACATCAATGTCGTTGTCGGGTTGCTTAGGGCCTTGGATGAGCACCGGCATCATAATGAACTTCCGCTTCATGCACAACCAAGGAGGAAGGTTATACAAACATAGAGTCACAGGCCAGGTGCTATGGTTGCTGCTTTGCTCCCCAAAAGGATTAATGCCATCTGCGCTTAGACCAAACCATACGTTCCTTGGGTCACCTGCAAACTCCTCCCAGTACTTTCTCTCGATTTTTCTCCACTACGAACCATTAGCGGGTACTCTCAACTTTCCGTCTTTCTTACGGTCTTCTCCATGCCACCGCATCACCTTCGCATGCTCTTTGTTTTGGAACAAACGTTTCAACCGTGGTATTATAGGAGCATACCACATCACCTTGGCAGGAATCTTCTTCTGGGCGCCGCCTCGACATCACCAGGGTCATCGCGACTGATCTTATAACGCAATGCACCGCATACCGGACAAGCATTCAAATCCTCGTACTCACCGCGGTAGAGGATGCAGTCATTAGGACATGCATGTATCTTTTGCACGCCTAACCCTAGAGGGCAGACAGCCTTCTTTGCTTCATACGTACTCTCGGGCAATTCCTTGTCCTTTGGAAGCATATTCTTTATCATTACCAGCAACTTTCCAAATCCCTTGTCAGATACACCATTCTCCGCCTTCCATTGCAGCAATTCCAGTGTGGTGCCCAACTTTTTTTTTGTCAGCTTTGCAATTCAAGTACAACAATTTCTTGTGATCCTCTAACATGCGCTGCAACTTCTTCTTCTCCAAATCACTTGCGCAGTTTCTCTTTGCATCGGCAATGGCCCGACCTAGATCATCAGCGGGCTCATCTGATGCCTCTTCTTCAGCTTCTTCCCGCATTGCTGGCTCATCTTCTTCCCCCATTGTTGTATCATCATATTCAGGGAACCCATGGCCAGGATAGCCGTCGTCGTCCTCTTCTTCTTCATTGTCTTCCATCATAACTCTTATTTCTCCATGCTTGGTCCAAACATTATAGTGGGGCATGAAACCGGACTCAAATAGGTGGACGTGAATGGTTCTTGACGTAGAGTAATTGTGACCATTCTTACAGCCAGCACATGGACAAGGCATAAAACCATCCGCCCGCTTGTTTGCCTCAGCGGCAAGCAGAAAAGTACACCAAATGAACTCGGCTGAGCATCGGTCATCATACATCCATTGTCGGCTCATCTTCATTACACAACACCGAATAGACAAAATTAATACAAGTTCATACATAAAGTTCATACATAAAGTTCATACATAAAGTTCATATACAACACTTAATTAAATGCAACATACAAATAACTCTCTAGCTAAAGAATTTAAATGCAACAACAAATGCGATCAAGATCGCAACTAAGGTAACAATTGATCCAACAGCATAATGATACCAAGCCAAACTATCAATGGCATATTTTCTAATCTTTCTAATCTTCAGCCTCATTTTCTCCATCTTGATCTTGTGATCATCGACGACATCGGCAATATGCAACTCCAATTCCATCTTCTCCCCCTCAATTCTTTTCAATTTTTCTTTCAAATACTCGTTTTCTCTTTCAACTAAATTTAACCTCTCGACAATAGGGTCGGTTGGAATTTCCGGTTCACATACCTCCTAGATAAAAATATCTATGTCAACTTGATGGGCATAATTTGTCATAAACACGAAATGCAACAACTAGTTTTAAAAGAGAATATACCACATCCGAATCATAAAAAGGACGAGGGCCGACGGGGACGGATATCAAAACCATGGCACTATGTATAATAAACAACGTACGGGTAAGATAATTATACGAGTAACTATATATCCAAATCACACAAACATCAATTTGGTAATGTAAAACATTCATGAACAAGAGCCTAACCACAAGGTGGTGCCGCGACGGACGAGTGCGGGCGATCGACGGTGGTTACGACGGAGATTTAGAAGGCACTAAGTAAACCACACCTACATATGCAAACTAAGTGTTATTTTTGACCTCAAATTGCATATAAATCAAATACTAGCAAATATAATTCCTCCCAAATTACTAAACTCACAAATTAATCACTATACAAAGCATTGCAAGAGCTAATCTAGCAATGAGAGATGAAAGGACAAAGTTGCTAACCTTTGTGATAATTTGAATGGATGGGGGCCTTCAAATCTTGACAAATTTTGGGCAAAATTTATGATGAGCTCGAGGAAGAGAGGGGAAGAACAGAGGAAGTGAGGGGAAAGGGGAATAATAGAGCGAGCTCGAGTGGACAAAGGGTTTACGTACGACGACCTTTAGTACCGGTTCGTGGCACAAACCGGTGCTAAAAGTTCGCCATGAACCGGTACTAATGAGAGCGGCCGGCTAGCTGTTGGAACCGGCACTAATGGTCACATTAGTGCCGGCTCAAAATCAAACGACACTAATGTGTCTCACATTTGACCATTTTTCTACTAGTGTGGTCAACCCTACCGCTGGCCACATCTTCACCGTCGTCTTCCCCGACTCCATCAGCTACGGTTACGCCACCCGCATTGGCCGGATCACTCTCGCCCTCAACGAGCTCGTCGTCGACATCTCTGAGCCAATCCTTGACGCCTGGCCGTGGCCGTCCTGGACACCGCCTGGATTCTCATGGCCGGCCTCCCCGACATTGCCCGGTCCGAGCTTGTCATCCGCCAGATGTCCCGGATTCTGGGCAAGGTGGTGGTGTTTGATGAGCTCTCTCTCCTCAAGGAGGAGGAGGTTCGGGTCAAGGTCAAGTGCCTCGATTCTTCCAAGCTCCGTGCAACCATTCGTGTGTTCTTCAACGACTAGGGCTTCGACCTCAGGATCTCCCCCGAGCCCCCCCAACACGTCGGTCGCTCCCGCTCTTTCGGCGTTGGTCTTCCCGGCGGCAACCCGGGGGCCGACGGGGACTACCACGGTCGTCACCGTCCCCGCTCCCACCGTTTGGAGGAGGACGGGGGTTCGGAGGACTCCCACTCCCGCTCCCCGTCCCCCTCCCCCCTTCCCCTGCCGCCGGCGGGCAGGGTCGGCAGGCCGCGCCCGGCTTGCTCCTCGATGGCCCGTCGGATTCGATGGCTACGTCATCTGAGGCGAGCGACATCTCCAGTGTCGGCCTGGTCGTCTGCCCGGCTTCCTCCCCGCGCTCTCCCGCCCCGCCAGCACCTGTTGCACTGGCCCTAGAGTCGGGTTTGCCCCCAGCGTGGGCACCGGACCCCGACCTGCTCTTGTCGGCCCCGGTGGAGGACCCCGAGGATGGCGTGCCATCCGAGTCGGCCTCCTCTCCTCCGGCTCCTCCCACTACGGTCGTGCTGCCTGCTCCGGTCGTGCTCCCGCCTCCGCCGCTGCCGCCTCGGGTGGCCCCGGCCCCACTCGTCGCACCCCCTGCTCCGCCCCTGCTGTGCTCATCTTCGACCTCGGCTCCGACCCCGTTGCTCCTCGTCTGCACTGGGCCTGCCTCTTCGGTCCCTCCTGCGTCGGACCTCGCTGCGGATGGGAAGGCCCGGGTGACCACCCCCATGGCCGCCCAGCCTCCCCCACCGCGCTCAGCGGCCTGCGCCTGCCGCGGGCAGTCGGCCGCCTTCCTTCCCCCCCCCCCTCCCCCGCGGCCGGGGAGGTCCCCTCCCCGGCACCGTCGAGGTGGACCGGTGGCCTTCTCCCGCTTTATGGTGCGGATGTCCGCGGCCGCACCCGCTCCCGCACCGCGGCCCTCCGTGCCCAAAGTGCCTCTCATGTGTTGGGGTCAAGCAGCCCCCCAATGGCGCCTTAATGCGAGCCCTCTTCTGGAACATCCGCGGTTTCGGCCATGATGGCCGACGCCGCCAACTAGTGGAGTACATGCGTGATGAACACATTGACATTGTCGCCATCCAGGAAACTATGTGCACTGAATTCTCCCTTCCTGAGCTTGACCATCTGAGCTCCCACCTCTTTGCGTGGCATTGGCTCCCTTCTAGTGGGAGCGTCGGCCACTCGGGGGGCATCCTTCTAGGCGATAGGGATGCCACCTTTGAGGTGGGCAGCATGGATCGGGGGGAATTCTTTGTGAGCATGGAGCTGTTCGAGCGGTCCCTCAACTTCAAGTCGGAGGACTTCATAGTCTACGGGCCGGCTGACCATAGCAGGTATGCCGCCTTCATCGAGGAGCTCCACCAGAAGATTTCTGTGGCCTCCCTTCCGGTGGTGGTGGGAGGTGATTTTAACCTCCTCCGTGTTGCGGAGGACAAGAGCAATGCTAATGCCAACTTTGCCCGGATGCAAATGTTCAGTGACTTTATTGCCGATCTCGGTCTCCGCAAGATTGATAGGATTGGCACCAGGTTCACCTGGACCAATCAGCAGACTTCCCCAACCCAATCCGTCCTGGACAGGGTCCTAGCTTCCCCGGATTGGGACATTCGTTGTCCCCTCGCTTGCCTTCGCGCCATCACCCGTATTGGCTCTGACCATGCCCCGCTTCTTCTTTCCTCCGCCGATGAGCGCTCGCCGATCACCCCGCGATTCCGGTTTGAGACCTTCTGGCTTCCCCAAACCGGGTTCGTGGAGGCCGTCGGCGCGCGCTGGGTGGAGGCCCGCGCTCACCCTCACCCCCGTCCTCCCTCGGCCATTGATTCATGGCACTTCTGTGCCAAGCGTGGCCGGCAGTTCATGAAAGGATGGGGCGCTAACTTGGGTCGAGACCTCCGCGATCGTAAGAAGGCCCTGTTAGCCACCATTCAGGCGCTCGACTTGCATGCGGATGTGGTGGGGCTCTCTCCCGATGAGTGGCTCTCCCGCTATGACTTAGAAGATCAGCTCTCCGTTATCTACACTGATGAAGAGGCCTACTGGCGCATCCATGGTGCCCAGAAGTGGGTTTTGAAGGGTGACGCGAACACGGCTTACTTTCAGGCGATCGCGAATGGCTTCCGTCGTCGCAACACCATCCCCCTCTTGTGGGACGGTGCCACCCTCCTTCAAGACCCGCGCGACATCCGGACCCACGTTGATGGGTTCTATAGGTCTTTGTTCTCTGTCGCTCCTAGGAGCGGCCTCTCCCTGGCCCCTGACTGCTGGACTGACCCACAGCTGGTCTCTGACTCGGAGAACGCGTCCCTTACAGCCCCCTTCTCCGAGAGCGAGGTTTGGGCTGCCATTAGGGGCATGAACCCCACCTCGGCGCTGGGTCCTGACGGCCTCCCGGTTAAGTTCTTCCAGACCTTCTGGAACGTGATTAAACCTGAGGTCATGGCCATCTTCGAAGAGTTCTACGTTGGGTCCATTGACCTCGGTCGCCTAAACTTTGGGATAATCTCTCTCATTCCCAAGGTGCCTGGCGCATCCAACATTCGCCAGTTTCGTCCGATCACGGTCATCAACGTGATCTTACGGATTCTTGCAAAAGGGTACGCCAATAGGGTGACCCTTCTTGGAGATCACGTTACTCACCCCAAGCAGTCCGCCTTCATCCGGGGCCGGTATATACTGGATGGGGTCCTTGTCCTTCATGAAGTCCTCCATGAGGTCCGCGCCAAACACCTCAAGGCGGTCTTCTTGAAGATTGATTTCCATAAGGCCTATGATACTGTTAGTTGGTCCTTCCTTTGGGAAGTGTTACTCCGGAAGGGCTTTGACAACTGTTGGATCACCAGAGTTATGCAGATGGTCTCCTGCGCTCGCACGGCCGTTAACATTAACGGCGAGATCGGCCCTTTCTTCCCCACCTTATGTGGGGTTAGACAAGGCAACCCCTTCTCTCCGTTCCTGTTCAACATGGTCGTGGACGCCCTTGCCTCCATCTTGGATAAGGCGAAGGCGGCTGGCCATATTTGTGGGATCACCCCCCATCTCGCCGGAGGGTCTGGGATTTCCCTCCTCCAGTATGACGACGACACCATCATCATGGTTGAAGGCTCGGAGGTGGACATCTCCAACCTCAAGTTCCTCCTCCTCTGCTTCCAACAAATGTATGGCCTTAAGATTAATTTTGACAAGAGTGATGTTATGGTGATGGGCTACCCTCCCGAGGAATGTCTAGCCATTGCCAACTGGCTTAACTGCCACCTGGGCTCCTTTCCCACGACCTACTTGGGTATGCCCATTAGTGACTCCCAGCTCACCGTCGCGGACTTGCGCCCGACCGTGGCCAAGCTCCAAACGCGCATTGAGCCTTGGCAGAGGAGGTGGTTATCTAAGGCAGCCCGGACTATTCTCATCAACTCTTCCCTCTCCAGCCTCCTCCTGTTTCTTATGAGCTTCTACAGCCTCCATGAGACCCTGCACCATGAGATTGCCAAAGTCTAGTCTCGCTTCTACTGGGCTGGCGAGAATGACAAGCAGAAGTATCATATTGTCAGTTGGTCGGACATCTGCAAGCCCAGGGAGCAGGGCGGCCTGGGCATTATATGCTCTAAGCGTATGAATTTCGCCCTTCTCTCCCGGTGGCTTTGGCGCATCTCACAAGGCCATGGCGGTCTTTGGCTCGACATCATCCGGAACAAATACCTGCGCGGGCAGCCCCTCGCCTTCTGCCAGAGAACTGGCGGCTCCCAGTTCCGGCAGTCGGTCGTCCAGCTCCTTCCGGTTCTCCGCATCAGGACTTCCATCTCGGTTGGCTCTGGAGCGTCGACTTTGTTCTGGTTCGATCGTTGGGCTGGTGACGCTCCCTTCGCGGCGCGCTTTCCAGGCCTCTTCTCCATCGCCGGTGACCCTGTGATCTCTGTCGAGAGGGCCCTTATTGACTTAGGGCACCTCGCCTTCCGGAGGCCATTTGGGCCCCCGGAATCTGATGCTCGGCGCGAGTTGCTGGACTGTGTTGCCCTCCATGAGCCTAGGGTGGACGGTGGTACCGACCAGGTGCGTTGGCGCCTGGAGCCCTCTGGCCTGTTCTCCACCAAGTCTCTCTACCTGGCCATCGCCCCCTCCTCCGCCCCCTCCCCCTCTCGACGGTGTGGTCCATCCGCCTACCTCTGAAGATCCGGATCTTCATGTGGCAATGGATTAGCAGTCGGGTTCCGTCCGTGGTTGAGGTTCACAAGCGAAATGGCCCGGGCTCGGGCATCTTCTCCCTCTGCGGTGTCTCCGAAGACTCGAATCACATCTTCTTCTCCTGCGTGTCTGCTCAATTTGTTTGGAGCTGCTTTCGCGAAGTGGTTGGTGGAGATTGGTGTCACACCAACTTTCCCGACTTATTTGCCGAACTCCAGAACACCCCCTTGTCGTCTCGCCACATTAGGTGGCTTGAGATTGGGGTCCTAGCCTGGACCCTCTGGACGATCCGCAATAAGCTTGTGATCCAGCGCACCCCTCTTCGACGAGCTACTGACGCAATCTTCAAACTCTCTAGTTTCTTGCAGCTTTCGCGGCCGCTTAGCCGCCCTCAGGACCGCGACGCCATCTCCGCCTTCATCGCCGACCTGTGATTGATGGCCGTCCGCTTGTCGTCGCCGCCCTCGCCGCCTCCGCCGGAGCCAGACTAGGCGCCTATCTCGTCCTCAGTCGGCTGCCTTGTTTTCTTTTTCTTTTTTCTGGGCTTGTTGAGCTGTGCCCTCAGCATAACCTGTGTACTTTTGTGTGAGACTTGGGTGTGTGCGTGTGGACTAGTCCTTGTATGTGCACTCTCTAGTGGTTTGCTTTATTTATAAAGCAGGGCGAAAGCCTTTTTCGTTAAAAAAGAGATAAATTCCTATATTCTTGATCTGATGTTTGGTAATGAGTTTGATTTTATAGGTATTTGGCAGACTATGACAAATGAGCAGTTTAAACATGAAATAAGTACCCTTTCAGTATTTTCAAAAAGATGGATCTACAAGAGCAATCTACTTGGCATTGGTTCAACCCTGGTGGCTGCTTGTGTCTTGGGCGACTTGCCTGAGCACTGTTAAGTTATAAAAGCGATGCTTTTCCTCAAAAAAAACGTGGCACCATTTTGGTGTGTGGAGACCTGACTTGGTGTTTGCTCTTGCCGAACCTAGCACTAGTATGTAAACAGGTGACATTACCTCCCTCGTAAGACCTTGATAGAAAGCTTAAGTATTTACCTTTGTCATCTAAATCTACTACTCCATTCGATTTAAATTAATTATCTCAGCTCTAATACAACTTTGTAAGTACTAGGGCTGCTAGGGCTGCGACAATTAATTTAGATCAAAGGGAGTACATTGATGATTTGATCGGGACCTGTGACCCGTCCGACTGAGGGAGTTGTGATCATGGTGACCACGCCTGCCCTAGAGCAGCAGGCGACCTTTCTGCTCTGACCCGTTCGGTCCAGGGAGTGGTGGTGAAAGCCCATCTACGTATTGCGTATATGAAAGCAGTAAGAGCATCTACAACTGGCATTCTCAAATCCTCCTTAAACATCCATGGACACGGCCGGTCAGTGACCGGAAAGGAGAAAGAAGAAAAAAAGGGACACAACCGGACTCCTCATATCATCTCTATATGTCTGGGTTGTCCATAAACCCTCATATTGAGGACAAATGTAGAGAGAATATGATGGCTCATGGACGCGTCCGGATGCAACCGGTCAATCCGTCACTTAGGATGCGGCCCATCCCGGGCCACCTTTTTTTCTTTATTCTTTCTTTTTATTCTCTCTCTTCATTTCCATCAATCACGTGCAAGTAACCGAACATATGTGAAAGAAAATGAGGAGCGTGGTTGCATGAACGGATAAATAGTGACTCAAAACAGATACGCCCGGTCACTGACCGGCCATGAGCCATCATATTCTCCCTACATTTGTCCTCAATATGAGGGTCAAAGGCCCAAATATGAGGGGAAGAAAAAAAGAAAGGAAAAACAGCCCACCGCGAAAGAGAAGAACCCAGGCTCAAGCAGGACACGCATGCACACACGCACACGGTAATTTTATCTACTCTTGTCTCTTCGTTTCCGATCTGCTAGTTCGTGCGATCGGGAAACCTTGCTCGCCACCGCCTATTAGATCATCTACCGCCGAGAAGGGAAGGCCACAGGCGAGCACCGTCGCACCGATCCACAGGCGCATTCCGGCTGGCCGGTAGCCAGATGGATGAGCGACCGGTCAAAGAAAAAAGGTTAGATTATTTTCAGGATTAGATTATAGTTTGTTTTCATAATGTTATGGTAGAACTACACATTATGAATGCTAATTAGAACATTTTTTATTTTCTAATTGTGTTTGTGTAGACTTGAAGAGAAAGAGAGCTGAATCAATTCATAATTTTTTTCAATCCAATTCGTTCAAGCTGTCAGCCATGTTCATTGTGCAAACGCAAACCGCGTGCAACCTAGCAAAGAGAAGAACCCTAGTCGCGCTGAAGGTGATGCTCAACCTGATCATTGTGTTAGCCAGCATAAAGGGGAATAGGGGAAGCACCATCACCATGAGCAACCATGGACCTAACGATGCATGACATTATCTATGCCTCCATGGTACGACCTTTCTCTCATCAACTTCAAATCTCTAATTTTTTATGTTTAACATGAATGATTGATGTTGATTGATACACATGAAAATTGGATTGGAATCAATTATTAGTAGTACAGTGTACCAAATTTTGCTATAAAAATTTTAAAAATAAATTTGTCTTGTCAAAAATGGGCAATTTGGTACTCTTCTTCTAGTGTTTACATCAATGAAAACATGATTTCAGTTTAGACCTTTTTCACAGTCTAAATGTTTCATGGCTGGGTCAATGCTCATTAGTCTGTAAGAGCTCAAGTATGGACCCCCCCCCCCCCCCCTCTCCCTATACCAAATTTGTGGACCGTCCCTACTTGAAGTCACTTCACTTGTAAATCTTACTGTACAATCATGATGCTTGATCCATAGATAGGGGTAGATAGCACTGCATGCGGACTGCTAGTGATCTCCTACACGGCCGCAGATCGTGTTATCTTAGAGCATATACAGCCGCGCCCTTCAGTCCCCCATTCACCCGGGCAGACGCCCCGGTCGGTGACCGGTCAAAAAAATACCGACCAAGAGGGGCGCCTCAAACGGGCGTCAAACGCCCAGACAGACAACACCCATCATATCTAGCTCAAATGTAGGGCGGACACGGGATGCCCGGGCTCGCCCGGGTGCATTTGCCACGTCGGAACTGATAGGCCTACCACACCACAAATCCCACCAAATCTACCAGATCTACCTGCGCTCTCTTCCCTTCTTCCTCCTCCGCGAGGGACGTCCCGTAGCTCCGCCGCCACCCTTGCTCCACAGCCGTTACGAGCCTCTGCGTCACCAGCACTAGCACAACAGACCTCTCTCCCGTGCTCACCGCGGCGGACAGCGTCGCCGGCCCGGACGCCATCGTTGTACGCTCGACAACTATTGGGCTGCCTCTTGCGCTCTATGTGTTCGATACATTGTCCGACCCGGTTTTTTATGATTTGTTCATAGAGAAAGCGATGAATTTCGATGCTCGTCAGACGAAGAGTATGGACCGACTGATCCTGGTACAAATTATTGAAGATAAGTTCTTCAATTCGTCGGATTCAGACGAAGAAGTTGGCATCATCATGCTCATGAGTATGCAAGAGGAGATGGACCGGTAGGTGAAGCATATTCTCAACTTCAAGGGCCCAATCAAAAGAAGAAGTGTGATCAATTAGGATAGAGTCTCCACACAAAATATCTCATCTATATTAGATTGTGCAAATCTAAAAAGAAAATCTAGTTACGCCTTCTCTAGCTACACAGTCAAACCAAAATAAAACAAAAACAGGGAATAAAAAAGGCACGAGGCCCTAAAAAAGCTACTACCCACAAAAAAAACGGAATACAGTGACAAGTAGGCCTGGGCACAAAAACCGACCAACCGAAAACTGAACCGAAACCGAAACCGATTAAACCGAATTTTCAGTTTTTGTTGTTTGTACAAGAAAATTCGGTTAGCTGAGCTACTAACCGAACCAAATTCGGTCGGTACGGTATTTCTTTCGGTTAACCGAAAATACCGAAAGGCCCGGCCCATGGCGTATGGCCCAGGCAAGCCCACCCACTCCCACGCCTTGACCTAGATCGCAGCCACGATTCCTCCCAGGCACCCACGAACTCCACTACTCCAGAGATCCTGCCGCTGCGCCCCTTCCTTTCTACCACCACACACGGCACCACCAGTCCACCCCGAGTCAGCTGCTGCCTCATCTTCTCATCTGATGAGTGGTTGAGCCGCCGCCGCCGGCGCCCAGCGCCACCGCATCTTCTTCCCCACCCAGCCGCCCCTCCGCCCTCGCCTTCTCACGGACCACCGTCGCTGGTCTCGCTGTACGCAAGGAAGGAGAGAGGACCAGATCACCAGAGGAGCAGGCCCCCGACCATCCGTCCGGCGCGGCGGCGCCCACTAACCTTCGAGCTGCGACTCTTCGACAACATCCAACTCTCCAAATCGGCAAGCAACTCAGCAGCGACCGTCGGTCCGTTGCGGCATCTCAGCGCTCGGCGGTGTCTTCTCCAGTCTCCATGGAAGAAACTGAACATTCACTCAATGTAACTGAGAATTAAGTTATCCCCATCTCCCATTCTCTGTCTCGTTTTTTTGTTTCATTCTTCGTTCACTATTCTGTATGACTATGTACATGGCAGTTGGATCTTGGATGCACTGTTCTTTAGTATAGAGGGATGAGAGATGAGAGATTCAGTGCTAGGAAGGATGGATGCCTAACAAACTGTATATGTTCTAAAAGTGCATTCTCTGTACATGCTACATAATACGGTTTAAACCAAAAACCGAACCGAAATATCGGTTAACCAAAATTTCGGTTAGCTGAATTTTAGTGTCAAATTCGGTTTTCACTTCCGCAAACCGAATTCACAAAAAAATCGAACAGCAGAAACCGAAATTTCGGTTTCTACCGAACGCCCAGGCCTAGTGACAAGTCATAAAGGGTCTCACTGCTTCACGAGACACCAACAGAAAACATGAAACAGTGACAACGAGCACGACACAGAAGCACAACATGTATCTAACATTATACGAGTTAGATGAGACATTGTTAACTCTTATTTAGATGGGTGTTAGCAAACCAATCCGAAACGGGACATCCAGATCGCGCTGCAAAATCGGCCAAATAAAAGACGCACATGTAAATAGGTCGACAATTAGAAACCAAACACACAGCATGACACAAGATCCATGTGACAAAACAACCTGCGATTAAGATTTGCATGACATTTAATGAACATACGACAGAGTGAAAAAAAACTCATCAATTTAAAACAAATAAATAAAAATAAAAAGGAATAAATGGAAAAGGAGAAAAGGAGAAAATTTTGAATTTAAAATAAAAAAATCAGGATTTCTAATAAGTAGTTCATAATTTAAAACAAATAATAAAATATAAAAAAGAAATGGAAAACGGAAACAAACCAAAAAACGAATATAGGGTGTCATATGGAAGTCCACAAAAAATGAGATGAACTAGGACTGACTCATGGCAAAAACTTCAAAAGAAATAGATACAACTGACGGCTGAAAAAACAAAGGCCCAGGCTGGGGAATGAGCGGACAGGCAATCAAAAAAGGCCCAGACTCGATATGGAAGACACAATGATAAGGACTGAACCGGATCGAGACATGTTATTCGTCAATTGCACAAATCTTATAGCAAGTTTGGTTATGTGGTTGTAAACTTAAATGTGAGATAACTATATCTCATCTAGATGCGACTTAGCAAATCTGTTGAAATATAACCATTTTTTTGTGTGAAAATATTCATGAATTATATATTTAGAATTGAGACAATGAAAAATGGCTTAAGTAAACAGAAGTTTGAAATTAATATATGAAATTTTTTGAAACGACGTTGGACAAATCATTTAATTTCGAATTAAAATGCAAAGAAAGAGAGACGACTCTCTTTCAAACTATTACAAAATTATGAAGTATCTGAATTTTTTTAAGTCTTTGAATTATTAAATTTTATGAGAATTGATGAAATAATATACATTGGTGGAAATTTGGGCATCAAAAATGAAAATGAAGCTATAAATACAAGTACAAGACAAGCACAACGAGTAGGGAATTTTGAGAACCAAGCTCATGGCGGCCTTATTAAAGAAAACAGAATTCTAACTTTTCAGTTTCAAAAAAATATGAAAAAATACATATGTATACACGGACGTAATGTGTATGTGTGTAAAATTTCATGATGAAATACTTTGAATTGCAAGCTTCAAAAAATAAAACAGATTCTTTAGGTAAGCTTAGTTTTGCAGTCACTCTTCATACGTGACGTGGGAAGAGCCACGCATGCATGTCCTTACAGTAAAGTGAAAAATTGAGCGGTGCCGGTACATATCTGCACCTGCCTAGCCAGTTAGTTAGCGACACCTTGCATCGTATATTTACGTGTGTCTTGTATAAAAAGGTTTTCTTTGTTTCTAAATATTGATATTTCAGCAGCTATCCCACCAGTGGTATACTGTACATATAGAACCAAGTCAAGCTCAGCAATGTTATGCTATTTTTTCAGTTTTTTCATATCGGTCTTTACGTAACTTGTACTTATATCTTTATAATATGAATAAGACACGTATTACCATGCAAAGAAAAATCATACAGAACCAGCAGCAATGTGGTAGACCCAATCTTTCTCTTCACCCATGCAATAAATTCAACCTTTTATTTCACTTTAACTAATTTAAAACATCCATATCCTTTAATTCATATATCCGTTTTTGAAACTTTTTTATATTTGAACTCCTTGTTCAGTAACCTTTAAAATGAGACCAGTTTTGGGTAGTTTTAACAACATTTAAATTTAAACATACATTCACATTTCAAAATAATCAGTTTCACGATGCTAAATTACAATTTCACTTTATGTGGTTACTTTTTCACAATTCAGAACCTACATTTTATTTTTCATTGGCTTGTTTTATGAAAGTAACATCTATTTCAAATGCACATTTCTCAAATAACCTATTTCATTTTTTTAAAATAAATTGTTTCACATTTTCAATTAATAAATTTCACAAAGATGCATTATAGTTTCATTTTCTCTGATTGCTATTTCACAATTGAGAACCTGCATTTGACTTTTCACTGGGTTATTTCACAAAAAATACATCTATTTCAATTGCGCATTTTCCAAATAACATGTTTCACTCTTTTGAAATAAACTGTTTTGCATTTCTAAATAATATGTTTTACAATTTGTCATTTCAGTTTCATATTTGGATTAATATAGGTTTCTAATGAAACAGGTTGGTTTCACATATTTTATTTCCATTGAAATAGGTTTTAGCATATTTTTCTAGTGTAATGGGTTTGTTTCACATATGGAATGTGAAATGTTGAAATTTAAAAGTGTTTGAAATGTATCCAAGATTATTCTAGTTCTAAAGGTCTTGGCGTCAGGAATTCGAATATATAAATTATTTCAAAACCAAACTAATAGTTCAATTGATAAAATCGATTTAATATAGCCTACGTGAAATAAAATGGTGGGTTTATGTGTGAGAGAAGAGATGGAGCAGACTGTCACATGCTACCATCACTGCTTTTCGTGTCGTATCAAGGACATGATGGGGGCTGTGTTAAAAAAAAGGACATGGTGGGGGGCAGTAGTTGTATTAGATATGGTATTCAATTTGTATAGCCAGAAAAGGGGGAAATACTAGATGTCCACGATCCAAATCTTAAAGCAACCGATGGATGGTCAGATTGTTACCAATAGGTAACATTAACGTTCAAAGTGACTTTCTGGTGCGTAGAGTTTTTGGGTCAAGTGAGAATGGCCGGTCGAGTCTAACAAGTGATGCTTCTTTTAGGTGTAACCAGGGATTATTCAAAACTCAAAATATTTGGGATACAAATAATCTCCAGGAATCTCACTAGCCACGCGTGATGACGGACCTCAAAAGTTGATGCCGCCTTAGCTAAACTATGTGTGATGCGTTAATTACCTGCAAAAACAAAGTGATGCGTTAATTTATTTATTGAGTCAATTACACCGATGATGCTTGAACTTGGCGCAAACTGCCACTTTGGTGCTAGAACTTGTGGTATACATTGAACTGGTGCAAAAACTTGATTCAGAGGTACAAATACGGTGCAAATCACGTTTGGATAAAAAAACGACGCTGACTTGGCATTCCAGTGTGGCATCGGGCCCGCTGCCAATGACTGGAAGGCTGAGTGCGGGGCGTGTGCCTATTTTATTGCAACCCCCACCCCTCCTTAATTGGCATTATTCACCTCTATGAGAGGTGGGTCCCGTCTATCAGTGAAGTGTGATAATTAACCAAAAATGAAGCTCCTTTGTCTCTGAACCCTCGACCATTCCTTGCATAGTACTCCCTCCGTTCCTAAATATTTGTCTTTCTAGCCATCTCAAATAGACTACAACATACAGATGTATATAGACATGTTTTAAATTATAGATTCATTCATTTTGCTTCGTATGTAGTCATTTGTTGAAATCTCTAAAAAGACAATTATTTAGGAACGAAGGGAGTAGGATGTAACCACTACACCTTCTAGTAGTGACGTAACAAATGGATAACCTTTTAGTGTTGGTTTTTAGAAATTTGAAAATGGTATGTAAATTATAATCTTAGTAATAAAAATACCATTTAGTTATTCGTGTGGTATAAATATTATACATACAAACTAAATAACTTACGTTTCAGACTAGGGTTCAAGTCCTGGTGCCCGCATTTATCCTGAATTTATTTCAAGAATTCCGGTGATGCATGTTCAGTGGAAGAAGATGTTGTCGTCGACTACGAGACGCCTATGGTAATTAGTAAAATCTCAAGATGATATGCCGGCTCAGTCTCCAAAGGTGCTCATAGGGGTAGGGTGTGTGTGCGCTTTCATAGGGGTGAGTGTATGCATGTATATTAGTGCTTACGTCTGTACTATGTTAAAAAAACTTACGTTTCAGAATTGCTCACGTATTATTTTAAAAATATTGATATATTTAAAATAATATTTATGAATTACAAAAATTTGTGTATAATTAATAACAATACAAGTATTTTAGCATTAAAATTCCAAAGTATTTTTAATTATACAAACATTTCCATAATTATAAACACATTTTAATAGTTCAATGTTTGTAAAAATAAATATTCATAATTTAAAATTTAAAATTTCATATGAATATTGACTCGTGGCTAATACTTAAATTATATAATACTCTTTTAATATAAATCACGGGTGGAAATTGTACCGCATGAATGTTTGAATCATTCTGTATAATTTAAATATAAGTTACAAGTTTATAATTTTTTTGTATCCATTAAATATTTTGTATAATAATTATTTAAATGTTTGTATTAACAAATAAATTATAATACATGGGTGTATATTTAAATAACTTTATTTACTAATCATTGTTAGTATATAATATTTGCTCATTTTTTATTAGTTATGTTTTACAAATGTATTAAAAAAATTAGTGCATGCAAAATGTGCGGCCCTATTTGCAGCTCATATAAGTCAGATGCGTCCTCCTTGTACTACATTAAGGACCGTTATCATTATTTCTCATTGCAAACATGAATGGTGGAGTTGTCTGGACTGCTAGCTATCCAGCAGTTGGTCTTGAGTTCGAGAAGCGGATGCGTCTGATCCGTTTTTATTTTCACGTACTGACAGACGGTCAACACGTGTCATAGAGTCAAAATGAAATGGAAGCTGCTGCGTTGATAGGGGCTTTTTATGAAAAATAAAAAATTGAAAAGTGTTTTTGCAAAAAAAGGCCACGGACGTCCTCTAAGCCTTCTAGTCACTAACAGCGGGCCCCAAGCCACGCTGGCGCGCCAAGTCATCATTAATTTCATATCCAAATGCGATTAGCATCGTATTTGCACGTCCGAGCCAAGTTTCTGCACCAGTTCAATGTATGCTACAAATTCTAGCACCAAAGTAATCGTTGGCGTCAAGTTTAAGCATCATCGGTGTAACTGACTCTTATTTATTTATTGAGAAGTGATGTGTTAATTAGTACTCTAGTTTGTTAGTTACGGTATGTCCAATACTCTAAACGTGTAAATATATTGTTTTGTCTGCAAGACTGTAACCAAACAGGTACTACATGAGCAATGTTTTGGAATATGCAATTAGCTCCGTTTGCGTGACAAGTAGGTGTATGTGCCCATTTCCTTTTGTCCACATCGTGGAATGGTTAAAACCGAGAGAGCCCGCTGACCCAGCGAGCGGGAGCGAGTCCGCTGAAAACTTCGGCACGTACGTGTGCCTACTTCCGATAATGCAGAAAGTCGCATGCATACCACCGATCGACAACGATCTTCTTTTTCAACACAGTAGTGACGTGGACACTTATACACACGCATTAATCCTATAAACACACACAAGCATATCTTATCCTTATGAGCACCTCTGAGACTGTGCCGGCATTTCATTTTGAGATTAAATGTCTCCTCCCGCTAAACAAACACCGTCAAAAAAACTAAAATAAATTCAGAAAAATGCGGGCATCATTGCCAAGTCTAAATCTTGAACCCTGATGAGATGGTTGCAGTACAAAAGAAACCTAACCATCTGAGCTCGTCTCAGTTTGCAACAATCTTCATTTGTGGCCCGGCAGAAAACCAGCGTTTATAACCTTCTTACTGGTACTAGGTAAATGCCCGTGCGTTGCAACGAGGCATAATATTCTAGTGGTTTAACAATAATCACGAGGCACTACTTCTCTTCTTATTTTTCATCCACTGCCTTCATGTCTCCGCATACCTAGTTCAAACTTATCATCTTTGTCAATGGCTCATCCGGCTCACAATCCCCCTTTCTCCACCCCATTTCAAACACACACAATATTTTTCTTGGATATCCGTTTCTTATATTCGGCTTCTATCATTGGGCATCCAATCTAATCACGTCCCCGCATTACCAAAGAATCATATGCATTATATTTGCCACCACAACGGAGGAAAATAATGTCATGGAATCCGATCAAACCAGTATTACAAACCAAGTTCCAATAGCTTTAAGTTAACTGCATAATTGATCTTTTTTCATTATCCGTTTCTCTAATCATGTCAGAATAATTATTTTGATCTTACAATTTTTGAACAAGATACAGACACCGACGCTCATACATACGCACATACATTCACCCCTATGAACACATGCATACATACCGTTCCTCCCACTAAACATGCATCACCGAACGGCCTGAAATAAATCGAGGAAATGATGAGTACCAGGACTTGAACCTGGTGGACTGAAGATACCATTGTCCTCCTAATCATCCAACCATAAATTGGTTTGCATTTGACCTAACTATGTTTAGTAGACTCTAATATTTTCAAGAGAACAAAAATATTTAAGAAGTGACATGTAGTATGACAAAATCAGAAAAGATTTAAGAGATATTACCAAAATCATGTAATGTATGTAGATTCGCCCCGGGGATCAAAAAATAGGAATATAGAAAGTATGACAAAGTCAGAAAAATTATACGTGGTGTTAACATAAGCATTATTAGTCGTCTATTACTCCCATTATGGCGGCAGCCACAGAATCCAACGTTTGTGAGGATGGCACAATATTTTTAAGTTTCTTACCAGTGAAGATGTTGGCTTGACATCTCTTCTCAGTTACATGTTACTTGCATATTTGCTGGATATAATCTACCTGGGAAGAAAACAAAAAAAGCCACACCGTGCACTTTGATGGTCTCTCTCTCTCTCTCCCTCCCTCCCTCCCTCATCTGCACAGCAATAAGAAATAGCAAAAAACAACATCCGTGCAGCATACTATATCTCATCTCGTCTCTCTCTCTTTCTCTCTCGGATCAATCTCTTCCACTTCCTAAACTATCTTATCTGTGAGTAGCATCAAGCAAATAAGCATAGAAAAAGCAAATAAGCATACAAAATATCATCTCATCTCTCACTCTGATTTCTCTCTCACTCACTCCCTGCTAGCAGTAATAGTTGGACGCACAACAACACGTCAGTGTAGCCAAAAGAATCTCTCTCTCATATCTAACCGATCTCCCTGCAGGTCTCCAGCGCCGCTGCCCTCTTGGCCCGCTACAGCATCGTGCTCTCCTGCCCCAGCGGCGGCCGGTCTCCCCTGCCGTTCCCTACTCCAAAGCAAAGGAGTCAAGGACACCAGCATCAACATCACCACGTGCAGCAACGCAGTGGCCTGCCTCGGCATCCTTGTACGAGGAGCAAGCGACCCTCAGCCCCGTCATAGTACACTGGTGGAAAAAAGGCCTTTGGTCGCGGTTCGCAACT
Organism: Aegilops bicornis; assembly: GCA_021605145.1. Taxonomy (NCBI): domain Eukaryota; kingdom Viridiplantae; phylum Streptophyta; class Magnoliopsida; order Poales; family Poaceae; genus Aegilops; species Aegilops bicornis. The sequence goes on from CM038671.1 coordinate 65,120,139, forward strand.
GCCATTAGTCGCGGTTGGGCAACCGCGACCAAATAAGCGCGACTAATGCCCCCCACCTTTAGTGCGGCTGCTTAAGAACCGCGACTAACGGCCCGTCCACGTGGGCGCCAGCGGCCGTCGGGCGGAGGACCTTTAGTCGCGGTTCTTCCGCCAACCGCGACTAAAGGCCGCCACAGGTTTACGGTTTTAGCCCCCCCCCCCTAAACCTGTTTTCTGTTTAATTTGTATTGTTTTGTGCTTTATTTTATTTCTTTTATAGGTCGAGGCGTTGGAGAGCGCGGCAGACAGGAAGTAGCCGGAGGTGGCCTTGGCCGGATGCACTACCAGGTTGCGTCGAGGGCGGGCGAAGCGAGGCGGCGCGCGTGGGCGAGGGAGGCCGGTCGGCGGCGTTGAGGGCGGGCGAGCGAGGCGGCAAGACGAGGCCGGCCGGGCGGCGCTGCTGTAGGCGAGGGCGACGGCGGACGGCGCCGAGGGCGAGGGCGACACGGGCGGCCGAGGGCGAGGGCGACGGCGGGCGGCGTCGAGGGCGCGGCAGAGACGAACAGGCGAGAATCGGAATCGGAGAAGACGAGAATCGGAGCCTTGTATTTATAGCAAACCTACACCCACTTGTGAAGAGAATGGCTCCAAATGGCTAAGTGTTGGCTGCTGGATGGGTATATATAGGGGAGGGGCTTTAGTTGCGGTTGGCACAGCAAACCGTGACTAAAGGTGCCGAAGGCCTTTAGTCGCGGTTGTCACGGCAAACCGCGACTAAAGACTCTCACGCGGCGCCACCTGGCCACCGAGCGCCTGGGCCAGCTTTGGTCGCGGTTCACCTCGAATCATGACTAAAGGTCCCATTAGTCGCGGTTCCTACAGCTTCGCGACTTATGGGGCTGGACGGAAGCCTGTTTTTCCACCAGTGGTAGGTCCCCTGCGAGCTAGGTACAGAGGGAAGGAGCAGCCCGGCATGGGCGACGACCTCGTCTAGGGCACAGCCTGGAGGCGGAGCGGCTCGACTGCGGGAGCACGCGTGCTCGTCTCTACTCGCTCGCTATGTTGCCGCCGATCCACACCCACCACCACTGTCTTCCAATCCCATCATTGCGAAGAGGGGAAGGAGAGCCTCACCGATGAGCACCGGGCAGAGAGAGTTGCTGGGACGGACGGGGGCGGGCGGCTTCAAGAGAGAAGAGATGGGTATGTGTGGTGACTGTGCTTAGGACGAGGAGGCAACACCCATGGCGAAGATAACGAGCGAGGGCATCAAATCAAATCGGATCGGGGACTGCATCCCGAGAATTTCGGACGCGATGAACGTGCGAGGGGAATAAGCGGTCGACGACAGCCGAGAGAAGTATGGACTCATGCCTTTCTATCGGGCCTTTCTGGGCCTGCGCACGCTGGCCACACGGACAACGGAAGGAGCGAAGGCTGGACGAAGATCGACGAGGTAAGACGGGACAACGGAAGGAGCTAAGGCTGGACGAAGATCGACGAGGTAAGACGGGAAACGGAACGTTCCGTTTCTTTTAGGTAGTAGAGATTTGCGCATATAAATGTCCCACGGGCGACGTAATAACGCACTAATTGCACAACTACCACCTGATCGCTGGACCAACCGGAGAGAAATTCGAACCAAGCTGCTGCAACATGACAACCGGGGTGCAAACAAACATGGCATCCAGGAACTTCGACCAGTAGAGATGCTGATTTTTTTTTTGTGGGAAGTAGAGATGCTGAATTTGCCTCTCGCTAATCGATCCATTTCATTACGTACGTCCGCAGGTCAGATGCGCCACCACCCACCACCTCGGGCGGGCTATATATACATCCCTTCACCAGCAGGCAGGGTACGTACCCAGACCAAATCTGTTCACGGCACTTGGGCGGCGGACTCCATCTTGCTAGATTCCTAGACAATACATTGCCATGCCTCCCACCATGACATCTTCGCTCTGCACAGTCGCCGCCCTCTCCGGCCGTCGGGCCAGCCAGCAGAGAGGCAACAAGCAGCGGGCGGTGGCGCAGCCTCTCGCGGCTGGTGCTGTCACGGAGGCGCCGCTGCTCGCCAGTGCTCCGCGGCGCCGTGGTGGTGCCGACGAGCTCGTGGCGTGGAAGAGTATCCGGCAGGAGAGGTGGGAGGGCGCGCTGGAAGTGGAGGGAAACCTCCCTCTCTGGCTGGTGGGTTAATGGATTACTTGCACAAATCTATCTGTGCATGCCTTCGTTTTGTTTTGTTTTCCTTCTTGGAGATTCTTTATACCTGAACTAGTGACATACTAACCTCAAACATCCGTTTATACAATCTGCCGGTGGTCCACGTGAAGGTTAGCCGTGCGTTTTCTCTTGGAGAATGTGAATCTTTTCCGTTACTTCGATTCAAACCTTGACCATATATGCATGTAACTAACAATTGTTTGATAAAATCATGCATATGCGTGTAAGTACTTTTAGACCATGCCACACTGCGTAACACATTCTTTCCATTAAACTAACTACTTTTATCAAACTATAAAAACTACTTTTATTAAGGTGTAGATCGGCAACACCAAGTATCCATACTCGCAAAAGGTGAATTGAGACAAAATATATGATGCTCCTATAAGTAGCATTCTCACCAGTAGTATCAACTAACAGTCTACCGACGACGGGTAGCCAACTTTTACATTTTGTTGTAAAGTCGGTTGGTGAAGCGCATCCAATTTAGTCGACATCGACAGCGAAGGAGGAAGGAGGCAACACAAAACTATGATGATACAAAGTTTTGTTGCTTCTCGCAACTTTGTTTTGGATGAAACTTGTTCCACCCAAATTCCACATAAAGATGGAAGACCAATTCAGTATAATTATGAGCACCAAGTTTCGAACCCTGGTGGGTGGAGTCAATGCCCCCCCCCTCCCCCCACCCCCCACCACCACCACCACCCCCACCCACACCCTCCAACCCAACGCCACCACGACACCAGAAATAGTGGTTCTCTTTGATAGAGATACAACAGGGAATATAGAGAATGAAAAAGATGAAATAAACACAGAGGAACACAAGATTTTAACGGGGAAAACCCCTCCAATGCGGCAGTGGAAAAACCACGCGCGCCAAAGCTAGCGAAACTTTGCTATATATATATATATAGTAATGGTGACCCAAGTAGAAACTGATTCATATCGAAATTGATCCACTATATATGGCCCAAGCCTCACAGCGACGGGCCTCCATTCCGCTCAAGTTAGCCTTTATAGGAATTTGGATCACAAATTAACAAATAGTGGTTCTCTCTGTGCTAATTTCTTGCCCACATTCGCTAATGCATATGCAGTATTAAATGTGGGTTGGTGGTGTTAAATCAGCAGGTATATGTTGCACTATAATACGGTTATACAAACATGTATGCGCGACTTGTGACTAAGCTGTGATTGTTATGGTCCAGCTACTCATCTTAGCAATCATCGGCCCATGGTTAGATAAGTTGTAATTTACGTGATTGATAAATTATAAGTTGGACAGATTTGTTCCTTGCGGCGCAATAATTGATCGGATAGTATATGCACTCTCTCTCTTTTTTTTTGTTGAGAAATTTATATGCACTCTCTCTGTTGCGCAGGATGGCACGTACCTGAGGAACGGCCCGGGCCTATGGGACCTCGGGGACTATGGCTTCCGCCACCTGTTCGACGGCTACGCGACGCTGGTGCGCGTCTCGTTCCGCGACGGGCAGGCCATGGGCGCGCACCGGCAGATCGAGTCGGAGGCCTACAAGGCGGCACGCAAGCACGGGAAGCTGTGCTACCGCGAGTTCTCGGAGGTGCCCAAGCCGGACAACTTTACGTCCTTCATCGGGCAGCTCGCGAGCCTCTTCTCGGGCTCGTCCCTCACTGACAACTCCAACACCGGCGTCGTCAGGCTTGGCGACGGCCGCGTTCTCTGCCTCACGGAGACCGTCAAGGGCTCCATCATCGTCGACCCATACACGCTGGACACAGTGAGCAAATTTGAGTACGAGGACAATTTGGGCGGCCTGATCCACTCGGCGCACCCCATCGTCACCGATACCGAGTTCTGGACGCTGATCCCGGACCTGATCCGGCCCGGGTACGTGGTGGCGAGGATGGACGCCGGGAGCAACGAGAGGCAGTTCGTGGGCAGGGTGGACTGCCGCGGCGGTCCCGCGCCCGGGTGGGTGCACTCGTTCCCCGTCACCGAGAACTACGTGGTCGTGCCGGAGATGCCGCTGCGGTACTGCGCGGCGAACCTCCTCCGCGCCGAGCCCACGCCGCTGTATAAGTTCCAGTGGTACCCTGATTCCGGGAGCTACATGCACGTCATGTGCAAGGCCAGCGGCAACATCGTAAGTTTTTTTTCCGGGATTGCTAGATCTCCGTATGATCTTATGCGGAGATTCAGGAAAAAAAATTGAATTTTCTTTTTCCTTTCATATATGCTTGTCAAGTCTCAGTCGACTAAGACCTAGCCATATTTTTTTTTTGTGATCAATGCATGCGTCGTCGTTATGGGCTACTAGTAGCCGTTCGATTTGGGTTTCTGATAGACTAATTTTGGTAAAAAGGTGGCGAGCGTGGAGGTGCCGCCGTTCGTGACGTTCCACTTCATCAACGCGTACGAGGAGAAGGACGAGGAGGGGCGCGTGATGGCGATCATCGCCGACTGCTGCGAGCACAACGCCGACACCTCCATCCTGGACAACCTCCGTCTCCACAATCTACGGAGCTTTACCGGCGAGGATGTCCTCACCGACGCCAGGTATTACTACGAGACAAGATTCTCCTACCAGAACGTACGCCCCGACCGTGCGGATCTTGATTCTTGACGCATGCAATCATGGACGTACGTGCAGGGTGGGGCGGTTCAGGATCCCGCTGGACGGCAGCCCATTCGGCGAGCTGGAGGCGGCGCTGGACCCGGAGGAGCACGGCCGCGGCATGGACATGTGCAGCATCAACCCGGCCCACCTCGGCAAGGAGTACCGCTACACCTACGCCTGCGGCGCGCGCCGGCCGTGCAACTTCCCCAACACGCTCACCAAGATCGACCTGGTGGAGAAGACGGCCAAGAGCTGGTACGAGGAGGGCGCCGTGCCGTCCGAGCCCTACTTCGTGCCCCGCCCCGGCGCCGTCGAAGAAGACGATGGTTAGTTCCTTGTTTGTTTTTCTTTATCCTCCCGTCGCCATTCATTCGTTTATATATCTGATGACTTGGGTTGCGGAATTGTGATATAGGCGTGGCCATATCCATGGTGAGCGCCAAGGACGGGTCGGGCTACGCGCTGGTGCTGGACGCCAAGACCTTCAAGGAGATCGCCCGGGCCAACTTCCCCTACGGGCTTCCCTACGGCTTGCACTGCTGCTGGGTGCCCAGGGACAAGTAACAACATAGACCAGAGTCAACATACAGGGTCAGCGAACCCAAGTCTGTGGTCGCATATATACGCACGTACGTGTATGTCCTTTTTTTTTTGCATGGTCCGTACGTGGATGCATGTGTCGCTCGTTTTGTGTATAAGGAAGGAAAAAACTATACAAATAGTAATTTATAGACTGATCACAGACGTGAGATGTCGTATACGGGAAGCGAAACTATAGGGAGCGGGCACGGCCCCCATCATCAGTGCTCAAGTAATGCACAATGTGGAATGCATGTGTACATAATTCGTTCTTGCCAGGTTTATGGTGTTGTTTACGAGTGTATCAACTATATATAGTTCATATTCCTTTGAAAATTGAAAATTAATAAAAGCTGCCTTGTTGGTGTAAGTTCGTTTTTTCATGAACTCAAGTTAAAGAGGATGCGCATAACATGAGTTGTGGTGCATTACTGCAAATTCCTATATTCTTTGATCTGATGTTTCGTTATGAGTTTGATTTTATTGGTATTTGGCAGACTACGAAAAAGTTCCCTTTCATTATTTTCAAAAGGATGTATCTACAAGAACAATTTACTTGCATTGGTTGCAACCGTGGGTCCGTGGCACCATTTTGGTGTGTGGAGACCTGACTTCGGTGTAGGCTCTTGTCTAACCTAGCACTAGTATGTAAGCAGGTGGCATTTCTAAGGTATACTTGAGCTAGAGATATAATATATTAACCACACGTTACTTGTCTTGTACTCAAAACCTCTACCCTCATGTACTGTACATATTAGTATGCATGCACGCATAATACGCGTAGTTACATTGCAGAGTGATTTTGGTCAAGGAAAATAAATCATGGAGTTCGCACAGAAATGATTCAAGACACATCAACATTGTGCATGTACGAAAGCAAAAAGAAAATATTTGAATTGCGCAATTAGCATAAGAAAGATTCTTGTATACATACGCAGTAAATATCAGTCTATCACATGCAAAGAATGTATAATTTACACAAAATCAGGGTATCTGTTTATATGTTTTAATTCACTACTAGATTTTGCAAATAGCCCTAGGGCCTGATACCCTAAGCAAATGGGCAAAAACGCTAGGGAAAGGGGTTTCCTTAGTGTATCCCCTAGGGAGATTGGAATCATTGGTGAGGGAATCTCAGTTTCCCTAGGGTGAGGAAAGAATACCCTAGGTATAGTTCTTTTTCCCTTAGGTTTTGTACCCTAGGGAAACAAGCGACGACTGTCAAGCATGCTGACCTGTAAAGTAGATATCCTTTGGGTTAGTTTCACTTCCTAGGGAAATATTATGTAACGGTAGCTGCCGTTAGTCCATTTTACATCCCTTGGGTTTACAAACCCTAGGGAATCATTATTTCAATATATTGCATTATTGGGGAAAATTAATATTGTTCTGTAGAAATTAAACTATTACAAATAATTGTATATAATCACTCCAAAAATTAGAAAACAGTCACATAAATTATGTATTTCAACCACCATCATTATACATGGCAACATCAAAGAGTTTACACAATAGTACCACTCTTTACAAAAGATCGCATCTAGCTCAGTACCTAGAACTCACAAAATGTCATCTACCTAGGATTGCCAGTAGCCTGGAATAATACAACATGCATCATATAAGTCACTGCTCCAAGACATCACAACCATAACCAAGTGCATGGCCAAAAGGATAATTGTCCATTTGCTTCCAATTAATCAACAACAAAAGTTCAGACCACTTCCCTCCCATGATGAGAGATATCTCAAAATGTAGGTAAATCATCACCAGGTGGGGGGAAAGTTCCAGCAACAACACCATTCGCATCATTACCATTTGCATCAAAGAAGCCGCCAAACATTCCATCTTCCGCTCCACGCAATGTATTATCTATATTTTCAACATCATTTGTTGATTCGCCGGTGGAGGGCTGCACAAATGTCATTATTAGTATTCTGGGAAAATTTTAATCGTATTTTTCTAACCAACTAAATAAAATAAAATGGAAATACCAATTTGACCCCTATTTGGCAAAAAAAGGAACCAAAATAACAAATGCCCAGAAAATTATGAAATTTTGACAGAAGGACAACCATATGATGCCTAGTATTCTGGGAAATTCTCAATCATATTTGCCAAACCCATTAAGAAGTAAAATTAAAATACCCAACATATTCTTGCACTCATAAAAGCTTGAAGGCATTTTATGCCCCTTTGGCAACACGTCCCCAAGTAGGCCTAGGATGCTGTTCACACAATCTGCTAGTAAATTATGTTGTGATTTTATTCCCATTAGACGCGTGACATCAGCTAGGCGAGAGACTTGAGTGTGATCATGAATAACCTCCTCTGCAGTAGACAACATCTTGTAGAACTCCTTGGCATATGCTGTTGGCTCGCTCTCCACATCATCAAAATGTGTTTCAGTCCCAATAATGTCAGCCAACATATCAACTAGCGGTCCATTACTAGTGCGAGTATCCTCTTCCATTCTGGTTGTACCAACTATTGGACGCTCGCCATGCAATGTCCATCTGGTGTAATTTGGCATGAAACCATACTGACAAAGGTGCACTCTGACTAGTTGTTTCTTCCGCCTGACTCCATTACGACACTTTGCGCATGGGCACTTCACACCAAACCGGTCAGCATTAGGCATAATCTGAAAAGCATGGTCAAGAAAAGCTGTTGTGTTGCGCACCCACTCTTCAGAATGGTGCCCCTGTTCATTCCACCCACCGTACATCCAACTACGTTGTTCTTCTAGAGACATGGTTGAATAACTGGAAAAACTGGAAGCACGGTGTAGGCGTCAAAGGACCAAAAGCCTTCATTTTATTACATTAGAGAAGGTTAAAGCAATAATTTTCGACATAAATATGTTAAGCACATATCAGATCTGAGTACTCTGCACATGCTATCGAATTAGCTTATATTTATATCTACCAATAGGTTCACTTTCCCTTATTTAACTATATGCAAAGGTGCAAATCTTCATTTTTCTTAATCACAACACAGATAGACAATTTATTATCCACAAAATTGTAATCTGAGCCCTAAACAGTATATATGGACGCATATAGAAAGTGAGGGAACATGGGCATGTGAGCTCACCTAACTGAACCTTGGTTCTGATTTCTGAACTTGAAGCACGCGTCTACAGATGAGGCGGGTTGGTCTTGGTCGAGGAGGCAGGGTAGAATCCGTCTAGGGTGGTAAGGTCGCGCGAGGGTCGCGGCGACGGAGCCCTTCGCCTCCTCCGTCCGAAGCTGTCGAGGGAGGCAGGTCCGTCAAAGCCCCGCCCGCCCGGCCGCGGCGGCGGCAGCCGCGGGAGGTCAAGTCTGCAACGGCGGCAGCGGCGCCCTACTGCAGTGGCGATGGCTTGAGCAGGGCACCGGCAGCAGGGCGATGGACGAGCTGCGCCGCCGCTGGTTTGGGTCAATGTGGCGGTGCTCTCGGCACAGCGGTGGGATTTGGGGGAAGTGTACAGCGGTGGGGGGATTTGGGGGAAACCCTTCGCGCGTGTATAGGGGAAATTTTGGCGCGTGTACAGGGAAGGATTGACGCGTACAACAAATTATGCGCGCGCTCGCTAAAAAAAATCTGACGGGCTGAATACGCGTGTAATAACGACCAAATCTGAGCGCGTGTACACTAATTTTGGCCGTACTGAATTAGCATCTGCATTTTGGCCCTACTTAACTACTTTAAGCTATTTTTAATATCTAATCTTAAAAGAAATTATGCACTTATTTTCACTATTATATGTATATCTTTCCATCAAGTGTGTGCACAAAATAGATTGAAGAACTTTTATTTTTCCGAAAAAGTGATCGATCAACATATATTTCGCGTTATTTTTGCATGTATTTTTTTCATGTAGATTATTATATTTATTTTTGTGTGTATATTTAAAATATAACTCTTAGGTACAAAACATATTTTGAAAATCAAGTGTGTGCAAATCTTCCCAGAGTTAGGACCAGAACCCTCGGGGTAGTTTACGGTGTTAGTAAGGGAACAGTGGAAACCGCTAGTGTTGTGTGCTCTTTCCCTACGGTTTCATTTCTTGACCCTAGGCATAGACCTTTCCTAAGGGTTCAGAAAGTAACCCCCAAGGGACGTTGCCAACGTGGCTTTAGTACGGTCCCACACGGTGAATATTCCTTGGGTCTCGCAGCTAACCCTAAAAAAACAATACAATCCCTTGGGTTGTCAGTTCGTACCCTAGCGAAACTTTGTGTCCTCAGGGTGCCCTTTCTAACTCTAAAGAATCATTTCAGCCCTAGGCCTATCTGCAGATTCTAGTAGTAATCTAAAATTTACGACAACTTTCCATCGAAAAATGCACACGCGAGTCAGCGACTCCATGTATGTGCGCGAGACACTGGTTTGACTTTAACTTTTACAGTTTTTCATTCTAATTTCTGGCCGCTTGTCAGACTTAATATAGTACGGATCCAACTCTGCCGGCATCTGCTTTGGTAAAAAGAATTGCATGCCTCCAGGAGATTCAACTATGGTGTAGTGGAATATAGTACGGATCCAACTCTGCCGGCGTCTGCTTTGGTAAAAAGAATTGCATGCCTCCAGGAGATTCAACTATGGTGTAGTGGCTCAATTGGGTCGCCAACCAAATAAAATAGACATATATAAGGCTCGGTGACTCGATGCTAACAACATCTCTAACTCCGGACGGGGCTTGCCTCCTCCCGTCTCGTGCTTCCATCCGTGCTCCCATCCGAGCTCTCCGTCGCTATTTTCTCATCTAACGGCAGCGCTAGTTTTCCTTCCGCGTATCTTTTCTACCAAAAAAAACAAATCAAGCTTCCGTATTCCCGTATATCCCTCGCCCTCAGTCCCTCACGTAATATCCACAACTATTTCTGGAGGGAAAATGTGCGGCAATCTAACTATTTTGGCGCCAATATAGAAAACAGAGGCACTAGGCAAACCTTTACAAACACAAGATCCTAAATACCAGGCGGAAGAAATTTCAATCTGGAGCCTGATTGCATCCACAAACCAAATTCAGGAAGATAGCAAAGTCTGCAACTATCAAGCGATCCTAGATTTAAAGTAAGGAAATCATTGTCCTCTATGGCTTCTTCAAGCAGTGGTCATGAGAACCATGAACACGGCAATGGATCTTCAGGACCAAAAGTAAGAAATATGACTCGTATTCTTCTTTATCTCCTCTTTTCATTGTTGTAAAATAATGTAGTGTACACGTAGTATTCAATTAGTGTGTTGTTTCACAAATCTAATTGCCTAACATATGAGTATTAACTAAAGTGAATTCTGATTCATATAGGATGTGCATCAAACTGCTCCTAGCAATGCAACAGATTGCATTGATGAGAGGGGACCAAAGGTTGGCATGCAATTTCTATCTGAAGAGGAAGCTTACTCCTTCTATAACAAGTATGCAAAGGCTATTGGTTTTAGCATTCGAAGAGGGAGTCAACATAAATTAAAGAATTCTCCCGTGATACAACACAGGACATTTACATGCTCCCGTCAAGGTATGGGCTGCTTGTATTTTGTTTTGGTTATATTACTATTGGTATCACTAAGATACAAGATTTCATGCAGAAGATAAGAGAGAGGATTCTTTCAGTTACAGTAGGCCCAAAACAAGATGTGGTTGTCAAGCCCATATGAAGATAAGTCTAAAAAACGGATTATATTATGTGTATGAATCTGAGGCTGCACATAATCATAATCTTGCTACCGGAGACATGGCCTTATACTTAAGATCCCAAAGAAAAGTGACGGAAGAACAAATAGCAAACGATGAGGTCGCAAAGTCTGTAGGCATTTCGAATAAAGCAACTATTGATCTTATGGCCAAAGAAGCATGTGGACTTCCAAATCTTGGGTTTGCACCTGAAGATATGAAAAATCATTTGTACTCTAAGAGAACATTGCAAGCAAAGAAAGGAGACACAGGGGGAGTGTTAGAATACAAGGAGAAGAAGGTAAAAGAAGATGCCAATTTTTTCTATTCAATTCAAGTTGATGAGGATGATCTGATAACTAATATTTTCTGGGCTGACTCCAAAATGATATCGGACTATGCAATGTTTGGTGATGTTATATGCTTTGACACCACATATAGGAAACTAGATGATGGGCGTCCCTTTGGTTTGATTGTTGGGGTGAATAATCACAAGAAACCTATGGTCTTTGGTGCTACACTTCTCTATGATGAAACTGCTGAAAGTTTTGGTTGGCTTTTTAGAACATTTCTAATAGCCATGTCTGGGAAACATCCAAGGACTATTCCGACCGATGAAGATGCACCAATGGCCAAGGCAATCAGTAAAGTCCTTCCTCAGTCTCACCATAGACTTTGTGTGTGGCATATGAATCAAAATGCTTGCAAGAACCTTGCTGGGTTGCTGAGGAATATAGGAAGTTCAATGCTGATTTTCAGCATTGTATCTATAATATTGAGGAAGAAGAAGATTTTATAAATGTATGTAATAGAATGCTAGAAGATATGGACTACGTGACAATACGTGGCTGCAAAGGTTGTTTGAGAAAAGGGAGCAATGGGCACTAGTGTATGGTAGAAATACATTCTCAGCCCACATGAGCACTACTCAAAGAAGTGACAACATGAATAATGAACTAAAGGGTTGCATTAGTATTAAATATGACATGCTTACTTTTTTCGAGCATTTTGAGCGCCTAGTTACGGATAAAAGATTTGTAGAGGTAAAGTGTGACTTCAAGGCCTCACAAACTACTCCCAAGCTGAAGGCAGAAGGTAGCTACGTGTTAAGGCAAGCCGCAACTACATATACTCCCACAATATTCAAGATGTTTCACGAGAAAGTGCTTCGGACCCTGAACTATGACACATTTCTTTGTAATTCAAGTGATAAAGAGAAGAAGGTTTATACAGTAAAATTTCATGGAACACAACGTGAGCATGTTGTCAGTTTTTATCCAAACGAAGAAAAAGTCAATTGCAGTTGCAAGAAGTTTGAATTTGCTGGAATCCTCTGCTCTCATTGTTTAAAGATACTTGATATTAATAATATCAAGCATATCCCTGAACAATATATATTGAAAAGATGAACAATTGATGCGAAAGTGCTAGAGATAACAAGCAATCGCAATTATCACGAGGATCTAAAAGCATGAATGTCGAACTTTTACAAGGACTTGTGCATAATGTTTATCCACATAGCTGCTCGCACCACAAAGTCCGATGAAACATATGATATGGCTGCTAAATGCGCAGAGCAGCTAGCACGAGATGTGGAGCAAAGCTTGAAAATTAGAGTTGATCCAGACCCAAATCCGGATTTGGGTGACTCCTCTGTTTCACAAGGTATATATTTATATACTATACTAGTAGTTATGTAGAGTATTTTCAAAGTAATACTTACATTTAACTTTACGGTTGCAGGTCTGAACATCGACTCTACTAGAGTTTCAAAGCATAATGACAGGCTTCACATGCCAAGAGGTATGAAGGTAATGGAGAAGACTATACGAGGATCAACGAGACCCGTTGGTGGCTTGGAGAAAGCAAAACAACGAAGAAAAAGAAGATAGATGATTCTTTACAACTACATCATTTTGGTATGTAAGTCATTTTGACCTAGAAAAATAAGGAGAGTTCTTTCGGGAAGAAGCGCCGCCGTCTCGAGGCAGAACTTGGGTAGGAGCACTTTTGCCCTCCGGCGGAGCGATTCCGCCGGGGGAATTTCCCTCCCGGAGGGGGAAATCACCGTCATCATCATCACCAACAACTCTCCCATCTTGGAGAGGGCTATATTTATCAACATCTTCAACATCATCAACTCCTCTCAAACCCTAGTTCATCTCTTGTGTTCAATCTTTGTACCGAAACTATAGCTTGGTGCTTGTGGGTGACTAGTAGTGTTGATTACATCTTGTACTTGATTACTATATGGTTTATTTAAGATTATATGTTCAAATCCATTATGCTATGTAATACCCCTCTGATCTTGAGCATGAAATCATGTTGCAAGTAATCATGTGAACTTGATATGTGTTTGATATTTTGATGATATGTATGTTGTGATTCCCTTAGTGGTGTCATGTGAACGTCGACTACATGACACTTCACCATACTTGGGCCTAATGGAATGCATTATGGAGTAGTTATTAGATGATGGGTTGCTAGAGTGACAGAAACTTAAACCCTAGTTTATGCGCTATTCCATAAGGGACCGATTGGATCCAAAAGTTTAATGCTATGGTTAGAATTTATTCTTAATACTTTTATCGTAGTTGCGGATGCTTGCGAGAGGGTTAATCATAAGTAGGAGGTTTGTTCAAGTAAGAACATCACCTAAGCACCGGTCCACCCACATACCAAATTATCAAAGTAGTGAACACGAATTAAGCCAACATGATGAAAGTGACTAGATGAAATTCCCGTGTACCCTCAAGAACACTTTGCTTATCATAAGAGACCATTTTGGCCTGTCCTTTGCCTCAAAAGGATTGGGCTACCTTGCTGCACTTTGTTACTACTACCGTTACTTGCTCGTTACAAATTATCTTGCTATCAAACTACTCCGTTACTTACAATTTTAGCACTTGCAGACATTACCTTGCTGAAAACCACTTGTCATTTCCTTTTGCTCTTCGTTGGGTTCGACACTCTTACTTATCGAAAAGGCTACAATTGACCCCATATACTTGTGGGTCATCAAGGCTATTTTCTGCCGCCATTGCTGGGGAGTGAAGCGCTCTTGGTAAGTGGAAATTGGTAAGGAAACATTATTACTACGTGCTGAAATTTATTGTCACTTGCTACTATAGAAAATAATCCTTTGAGGAGTTTGTTCAGGGTATCTTCACCTCGACCGGAACCACAATTAGTTGCCCCTCAATCTACTGCACCTACTGAAAATATTGAATATGAAATTCCTTCGGGTATGGTAGAACAACTGCTAGCTAATCCTTATGCAGGAGATGGAACCGAACATCCTGATATGCACTTGATATATATGGATGAAATTTGTGGATTGTTTAAGCTTGCAGGTTTACTCGGAGATGAAGCTAAGAAGAAGGTTTTCCCTTTATCTTTGAAGGGAAAAGCATTAACATGGTATAGTCTATGCGATGATATTGGATCTTGGAACTGGAATCGGTTTAAATTGGAATTTCATGAAAAAAATTATCATATGCATCTAGTTCATCGTGATCGGTATTATATATATAATTTTGGCCTCGTGAAGGAGAAAGTATCGCTCTAGCTTGGGGGAGGCTTAAGTGAATGTTATATTCATGCCACAATCATGAGCTCTCGAGAGAAATTATTATTTATAACTTTTATGCTCGACTTTCTTGTAATGATCAATCCATGCTCGATACTTCTTGTACTTGTTCTTTTATGAAGAAGACTATTGAATTCCGGTGGGATCTTGTAGAAAGAATTAAATGCAACTTTGAAGATTGGGAACTCGACGTAGGTAAAGAGTGGGGTATTGAACCTAAGTTTGATTGTGTTAAATCTTTTATGAATATCGATGCTTTTCAAAAGTTTAGCACTAAATATGGACTTGACTCTGAGGTAGTAGCTTCCTTTTGTGAATCTTTTGCTACTCATGTTGATCTCCCTATGGAGAAGTGGCTTAAATATTACTCACCTATTAAACAAGAAGCTAAAGAACTGGTAAAAGCTAAATAAGAAACTATCATTTACAATGTTGATCCAGTTGTTCCCACTGCTTATATTGAAAAACCACCTTTCCTTGTTAGGATGAAGGGACATGCTAAAGCTTCAACTCTGGTTAACAAAAGTTATGTTAGAACACCCAAACCAGCTGAATAAATTGGAGTTGAACCTAGTGTTTCTATTATTAAAGATCTCTTAGCCGATAATATTGATGGGCATGTTATTTACTTCTGCGATGAAGCTTCTAGAATTGCCAAACCCGATAAAAAGGATAAACATAGACCAGTTGTTGGCATGCCTGTTGTCTCAGTTAAGATAGGAGATCACTGTTATCATGGGTTATGTGACCTAGGTGCTAGTGTGAGTGCTATTCCTTTTCCTTGTATGAAGAAATTAAGAATGAAATGGCACCTGCTGAAATAGAAGAGGATGTCACTATTAAACTTGCCAATAGAGATACTATTCACCAATTGGGATTCTTAGAGATGTTGAAGTCTTGTGTGGGAAAATAAAATACCTTACTGATTTTCTTATTCTTAGCTCCCCACAAGATAACTTTTGTCCCATTATCTTTGGTAGACCTTTCTTGAACACCGTCAATGCCAGAATAGACTGTAAGAAACAAACTGTCGGTGTTAGCTTTGGTGATGAATCTCTTGAATTTAATTTTTCCAAGTTTAGTAGACAACCTCATAATAAAGATTTGCCTAGTAAGGATGAAATTATTGGTCTTGCTTCTATTTTTGTACCTCCTACTCATCCTTTGGAACAATATTTGCTTGACCATGAAAATGATTTGCATATGCGTGAAAGAAATGAAATAGATAGAATCTTTTTTGAACAACAACCTCTGCTTAAACACAATTTGCCTATTGAAACTCTAGGAGGTCCTCCTCCACCTAAAGGTGATCCTGTGTTTGAATAAAAACAATTGCCAGACACTTTGAAATATGCTTATCTTCATGAGAAAAAAATATACCATGTTATTATTAGTGCTAACCTTTCAGAACATGAAGAAGAAAGATTATTGAAAGTTCTAAGGAAGCACAGAGCTGCTATCAGATATACTCTTGATGATCTTAAGGGCATTAGTCCCACTCTATGTCAACACAAGATTAATATGGAACCTGATGCTAAACCCGTTGTTGATCACTAACGACGGTTAAACCCGAAGATGAAAGAAGTGGTAAGAACGAAAATATTGAAACTTCTGGAAGCAGGTATAATCTATCCTATAGCTGATAGTAGATGGGTAAGTCTTGTTCATTGTGTCCCTAAGAAGGGAGGTATTAATGTTGTTCCTAATGATAAGAATGATCTCACTCCACAAAGAATTGTCATAGGCTATAGGATGGTAATTGATTATAGAAAATTAAACAAAGCAACTAGAAAAGATCATTACCCTCTGCCTTTTATTGATCAGATATTAGGAACATTATCTAAGCACACACATTTTTGCTTCCTTGATGGATATTCTGGTTTTTCACAAATACCTGTTTCACAACCTGATCAAGAAAAGACCACTTTTACTTGTTCTTTTGGAACTTATGCTTATAGACATATGCCTTTTGGTTTATGTAATGCACTTGCTACCTTTCAAAGATGTATGACTGCTATATTCTTTGATTTTTGTGAAAATATTGTTGGGGTTTTCATGGATGACTTTTCTGTTTATGGAAATTCTTTTGATGATTGTTTAAGCAATATTGATCAAGTTTTGCAAAGATGTGAACAAACAAACCTTGTCTTGAATTGGGAGAAGTGTCACTTTATGGTTAACGAAGGTATTGTTTTAGGCCATGAAATTTATGAAAGAGGCATTGAGGTGGACAAATCCAAGGTTGATGCAATTGAAAAAAATGACATGTCCTAAAGATATCAAAGGTATTCGTAGTTTCCTTTGGTCATGCTGGTTTCTATAGGAGGTTTATCAAATACTTTTCTAAAATTTCTAGGCCTCTTACAAATCTTTTGCAAAAGGATATTCCCTTTGTGTTTGAAGATGATTGCTTGGAAGCCTTTGAAACACTAAAGGAAGCCTTAATTACTGCACCTGTTGTTCAACCACCTGATTGGAACTTGCCTTTTGAGATTATGTGTGATGCTAGTGATTATTATGTTGGTGTTGTTCTAGGGCAAAGAGTTGATAAGAAACTGAACGTTATCCATTATGACAGTAAAACTCTAGACAGTGCTCAACGAAATTATGCTACTACTGAAAAAGAATTCTGAGCAGTGGTGTTTGCTTGTGATAAATTCAGATCTTACATTGTTGATTCTAAAGTGATTGTTCCACCGATCATGCTGCTATAAAATATCTTATGGAAAAGAAAGATGCTAAACCTAGACTCATTAGGTGGGTTCTTCTGCTAAAAGAATTTGATTTGCATATCACTGATAGAAAAGGGGCAGAGAACCCCGTAGCTGATAACTTGTCTAGGCTTGAAAATATTCTTGATGAGCCACAACCTATTAATGATAGCTTTCCTGATGAACAATTAGCTGCAATAAATGTTTCTAATAGTACACCTTGGTATCTTGACTATGCTAATTATATTGTTGCTAAATACATACCACCTAGCTTCACATACCAACAAAAGAAAAAAATTCTTCTATGATTTAAGACATTACTTTTGGGATGACCCACATCTTTATAAAGAAGGAGTAGATGGTATTATTAGACATTGTGTACCTGAGCATGAACAGGAACAAATCCTACGGAAATGTCACTCTGAAGCTTATGGAGGACATCATGCGGGAGACAGAACCGCTCATAAGGTATTGCAATCTAGTTTTTATTGGCCTACTCTCTTCAAGGATGCCCGTAAGTTTGTCTCGTCTTGCAATGAATGTCAAAGAATAGGTAATATCGGTAAGCATCAGGAAATGCCTGTGAATTATTCACTTGCTATTGAACCATTTGATGTTTGGGGATTTGATTTCATGGGACCTTTCCTTTCCTCTAATGGGTATACACATGTTTTGGTTGTTGTTCATTAATATTAATAAGTGGGTAGATGCTATTCCAACCAGTAGTGTTGATCACAACACTTCTATTAAAATGCTTAAGAAAGTTATTTTCCCAAGGTTTGGAGTCCCTAGATATTTAATGACTGATGGTGGTTCACATTTTAATGGTGCTTTCCGTAAAATGCTTGCTAAGTATGATGTTAACCATAGAATTGCATCACCCTATCATCCTCAGTCTAGTGGTCAAGTTGAACTTAGCAATAGAGAAATAAAACTAATCTTACAAAAGACTTTCAATAGGTCCCGGAAGAATTGGTCTAAGAAATTAGATGATGCACTTTGGGCTTATAGAACAGCTTATAAAAATCCTATGAGTATGTCTCCATATAGAATGGTTTATGGAAAAGCTTGTCATTTGCCTCTTGAGTTGGAACATAAAGCATATTGGGCAATTAAAGAACTCAATTATGATTTCAAACTTGCTGGTGAAAATAGGTTATTTGATATTAGCTCATTAGATGAATGGAGAACTCAGGCTTATGAAAATGCAAAGTTATTCAAATAAAAAATTAAAATGTGGCATGACAAAAGAATCCAAAAGCGTGAGTTCAAAGTTGGAGAATATGTTCTTTTGTACAACTCTCGTTTTAGATTCTTTGCAGGAAAACCCCTCTCCAAATTGGAAGGACCCTATGTCATCGAGGAGGTCTATCGATCCGAGCTATAAAAATAAATAATGCCGAAGGTACTAACCCGAAGGTTGTCAATGGGCAACGAATAAAACACTATATCTCAGGTACACCCATTAATGTTGAAAGCAGTATCATCCAAACTTTGACACCGGAAGAACACATAAAGCAGTACACTCCAGAATCATGAAAAAAGGAAGGTACGTGATACGGTAAGTAAACGGACTCCAAAAAATCCGCAAAAATAATTTTTGTCAGTTTTGGAATATTTTAAAAATTAGGAAAATAAGAAACTTCCAGGAAAGTGACCCTGGTGGGCACGATACACCAGGGTGCGCCTGGCATGCCAAGCGGACCCCGGTGGGTTGTGCCCACCTCCGGTACTTTCCGAACTCCGTTTTTCTTCCGTTCTGCTTGTTCCCCAAGATAAAAAAAATCTTTATGTGCCTCCTGAACCTGTTGACCTACGTATCGCGGAGAAATTTCTTGTTTTCTTTTCTCGCTTTTTTTTGGTCAGATCTGCTGAGCCAAGCATCATGTCTTCTTCTTCTTCTAATTAACCATATGGAAGAGGATGCTTGGTTGATGAAGATCGAGCTGAAGAGGGAAGACCCCGTTGGAGCAGCTAAGGAGGACAAGAGCAAGGAGGCCACCGAAGATCAAGTGCCGATGGTCGAGCAAGCCTTGCCCACCGATGAGGAAGAGGAAGATATCCTTAAACCCTACTATGCTCATCTTCCCCCACTGAGATTGCAGCCTTGAAACAGTTCGAATACAAAATAAGTATCTCACTCATGAAAATATTCTGCATCTGGAGCACATCCCTTCCCTTTGGAGCGTCATCCGAAGATTGGAGAGCCTCTTGGTCCTTAAGGACCGGATCGCTTCTACTTCATCACCACCACCTCCTTCTTCACCACCAAAAGAAAAGCGAGTATCGGGTAAGGGCACTCACCTTGGCTTTTGCCAAGCTTGGGGGAGGTGCCCCGGTATCGTATCATCTCCACTATCTTTTGCCTTTACTTTCTTAGTTTGATCCATGGTTATGTTTTTCTATTAGATGAATGAAAGTTTAGTTCGATCCTTTCTTTTCGAGAATTTGCTTAGTGATCAACCTTTGTAATCATGTGCGAGATATATAATAAAGTTTAGTTTGAGTTTTGCCTTCTTTACTCTCTTGTTTCAATAAGAAGAAAAGAAATAACTGAAAAAGATCATATGCTAATCTCATGGTAAGTGATGACATTACACAAGGAAAAGTATAAGTAGAAAATTTTATTGTAGATTGACAAACATAGCATTGGTCAATGATGCAACTCATGAAAGAATTAATAAGGGAAGAGAAGATTCACATACAAATACACTATCTTGGAAATCTTTTATGGTTATGAGCACCCATCAAAATATTATATGCCAAAATTGTTGACGTTGGACAAGGAAGACAACATAATGATTTATGTTTGTTCATATTCACATAGAAATTATATTGTCATAGATGCTTCAACATGTGGTGCTTGCCCCTATCTTTGCTAGCCAAAAACTCCGCACTAAGTAGAGATACTACTTGTGCGTCCAAAACCCTTAAACCCAAATCTTGTTTGAGAGTCCACCACACCTACCTATGGATTGAGTAAGATCCTTCAAGTAAGTTGCCATCAGCGCAAGAAGGGCAATAAAAATTGCTTCTAAAAGTGTAAGATCATTTAGTATAAGGGAAAATTGTGCATTGTACGAACTTGTGATGGCGAAGAATAAAAGAGACAGACTGCATAATAAAGGTTGCCATCACAAGGGGCAATATAACGTGACGTTCTCGTGCACTAAGGGGTTGAGCATACAAACAAAAAGCGCATGACAACCTCTGCTTCCCTCTGCGAAGGGCCTATCTTTTACTTTCACGTATTTACTTTCATGCAAGAGTCAAAGTTATTCTCTCTATTCCTTTTTATTTTCTCCTTTGGCAAGCATCATGTGGTGAGGAAAGATCTAGGCACTGATGTCTACTACACAACCTTCTGCTTGTAGACGTTGTTGGGCCTCCAAGTGCAGAGGTTTGTAGGACAGTAGCAAATTCCCCTCAAGTGGATGGCCTGAGGTTTATCAATCCTTGGGAGGCGTAGGATGAAGATGTTCTCTCTCAAACAACCCTGCAACCAAATAACAAAGAGTCTCTTGTGTCCCCAACACACCCAATACAACGGTAAATTCTATAGGTGCACTAGTTCGGTGAAGAGATGGTGATACAAGTGCAATATGGATGGTAGATATAGGTTTTTGTAATCTGGAATTACAAAACAGCAAGGTAACTAATGATAAAAGTGAGCACAAACGGTATTGCAATGCTAGGAAACAAGGCCTAGGGTTCATACTTTCACTAGTGCTAGTTCTCTCAACAATAATAACATAACTGGATCATATAACTATCCCTCAACATGCAACAAAGAGTCACTCCAAAGTCACTAATAGCGGAGAACAAACAAAGAGATTATTGTAGGGTACGAAACCACCTCAAAGTTATCCTTTCTAATTGATCTATTCAAGAGTCTGTAGTAAAATAACATGAAGCTATTCTTTCCGTTCGATCTATCATAGAGTTCGTACTAGAATAACACCTTAAGACACAAATCAACCAAAACCCTAATGTCACCTAGATACTCCAATGTCACCTCAAGTATCCGTGGGTATGATTATACGATATGCATCACACAATCTCAGATTCATCTATTCAACCAACACAAAGTACTTCAAAGAGTGCCCCAAAGTTTCTACCAAGAGTCAAGACGAAAACGTGCCAACCCCTATGCATAAGTTCACAAGGTCACTAAACCCACAAGTTGATCACCAAAACATACATTAAGTAGATCACGTGAATATCCCATTGTCACCACAGATAAGCACATGCAAGACATACATCAAGTGTTCTCAAATCCTTAAAGACTCAATCCGATAAGATAACTTCAAAGAGAAAACTCAATCCATTACAAGAGAGTAGAGGGGGAGAAACATCATAAGATCCAACTATAATAGCAAAGCTCGCGATACATCAAGATCGTGCCAAATCAAGAACACGAGAGAGAGAGAGAGAGAGAGAGAGAGAGAGAGAGAGAGATCAAACACATAGCTACTGGTACATACACTCAGCCCCGAGGGTGAACTACTCACTCCTCGTCATGGAGAGCACCGGGATGATGAAGATGGCCACCGGTGAGGGATCCCCCCTCCGGTAGGGTGCCGGAACAGGGCCCCGATTGGTTTTTGGTGGCTACAGAGGCTTGCGGCAGCGAAACTCCTGATCTATGGTGCTCCCGGATGTTTTCGGGGTTATATGGATATATGTAGGTGAAAGAAGTCAGTCAGGGGAGCCATGAGGGGCCCACGAGGGTGGGGGCGTGCCCAGGGGGTAGGGCCCGCCCTAGACCCTCGTGGCTTCCTCGAAGCTTCCCTGACGTCTACTCCAAGTCTCCTGGATTGCGTTTTTTCCAAAAATAACTCTCCCGAAGGTTTCATTCCGTTTGGACTCCGTTTTATACTCCTTTTCTTCGAAACACTGAAATAGGCAAAAAAACAACAATTTGGGCTGGGCCTTCGGTTAATAGGTTAGTCCCAAAAATAATGTAAAAGTGTATAACAAATCCCATTAAACATCCAAAATGGATAATATAATAGCATGGAACAATAAAAAATTATAGATACGTTGGAGACGTATCAAGCCTCCCAAGCTTAATTCCTGCTCGTCCTCGAGTAGGTAAATGATAAAAACAGAATTTTGATGCGGAATGCTACCTAGCATATTTCTCACTATAATTTTATTTATTGTGGCAAGAATATTCATATCCATAAGATTCAAAACAAAAGTTTAATATTGACATAAAAACAATAATACTTCAAGCACACTAACAAAGCAATCATGTCTTCTCAAAATAACATGGCCAAAGCAAGCTATCCCTACAAAATCATATAGTCTGGCTATGCTCTATCTTCATCACACAAAATATTTAAATCATGCACAACCCTGGTTTTAGCCAAGCAATTGTTTCATACTTTAGTATTCTCAAACATTTTCAATCTTCACGCAATACATGAGCGTGAGCCATGGACATAGCACTATAGGTGGAATAGAATGGTGGTTGTGGAGAAGACAAAAAAAAGGAGAAGATAGTCTCACATCAACTATGCGTATCAACGGGCTATGGAGATGCCCGTTAATAGATATCAATGTGAGTGAGTAGGGATTGCCATGCAACGGATGCACTAGAGCTATAAGTGTATGAAAGCTCATCAAAAGAAACTAAGTGGGTGTGCATCCAACTTGCTTTCTCACGAAGACCTAGGGCAATTTGAGGAAGCCCGTCATTGGAATATACAAGCCAAGTTCTATAATGAAAAATTCCCACTATTATATGAAAGTGACAACATAGGAGACTCTCTATCATGAAGATCATAGTACTACTTTGAAGGAAAAGTGTGGAAAAGGATAGTAACATTGTCCCTTCTCTCTTTTTCTCTCATATTTTTTAGTTTTATTTTGGTGGGCTTCTTTGGCCTCTTTTTTTTTATTTGGGCTTCTTTGGCCTCTTATATTTTTCATAAAGTCTGGAGTCTCATCCCGACTTGTGGGGGAATCATAGTCTCCATCATCCTTTCCTCACTTGGGACAATGCTCTAATAATGAAGATCATCACACTTTTATTTACTTACAACTCAATAATTACAACTGAATACATAGAACAAAATATGACTCTATGTGGATGCCTCCGGCGGTGTACCGAGATATGCAATGAATCAAGAGTGACATGTATGAAATAATTATGAATGGTGGCTTTGCCACGAATACGATGTCAACTACATGATCATGCAAAAGCAATATGACAATGATGATGCGTGTCATAAATAACAGAACAGTGGAAAGTTGCATGGCAATATATCTTTGAATGGCTATGGAAATGTCATAATAGGTAGGTATGGTGTCTGTTTTGAGGAATGTATATGGTGGGTGCATGGTACCGGCGAAAGTTGCGCGGCACAAGAGAGGCTAGCAATGGTGGAAGGGTGAGAGTGCGTATAATCCATGGACTCAACATTGTTCATGAAGAACTCATATACTTATTGCAAAAATCTACAAGTTATCAAAACAAAGTACTACACGCATGCTCCTAGGGGAAGGGTTGGTAGGAGTTAACCATCGCGCGATCCTGACCACCACACATAAGGAAGACAATCAATAAATAAATCATGCTCCAACTTCATCACATAACAGTTCATCATACGTGCATGCTACGGGAATCACAAACTTTTAACACAAGTATTACTCAAATTCACAACTACCCAACTATCATGACTCTAATATTACGATCCTCATATCTCAAAACAATCATCAAGCATAAAATTGATCATAGCATTCAATGCACTCTATATGATAGTTTTTATTATACACAACTTGGATGCCCATCATATTAGGACTAATTTTATAACCAAAGCAAAAACCATGTTGTCCTAAAAGACTCTCAAAATAATATAAGTGAAGCATGAGAGATCAATAATTTCTACAAAATAAAACCACCGCCGTGCTCTAAAAAGATATAAGTGAAGCACTAGAGCAAATGACAAACTACTCCAAAAGATATAAGTGAAGATCAATGAGTAGTCAAATAATTGTGCAACTATGTGAAGATTCTCTAACATTTAAGAATTTCAGATCTTGGTATTTTATTCAAACATCAAGCAAAACAAAACAAAATGACATTTCAAGGATAGCACACATCATGTGAAGAAGTAAAAACTTAGGTTCAACCGATACTAACCGATAATTGTTGAAGAAGGAAGGTGGGATGCCTACCGGGGCACCCCCGAGCTTTAGATGCTTGAGACTTCTTCAGATATTAATTAGGGATGCCTTGGGCATCCCCAAGCTTGAGATTTTGTGTCTCCTTAATTCCTTTTATATCACGTCTTCCCTACATCTTAAAAACTTAATCCACACAAAACTCAACAAGAACTCATGAGATAAGTTAGTATAAATCAACGCAATAACCTTATCATTATCTACTGTAGCAAATAACAAAAATTATTATTCAACATTGCATACTAAATTTCTCTGCATATGTAATACTCTTATCCTCAAATAGAATCATTAAACAAGCAAACATATGCAAACAATGCAAACATAACAGCAATCTGCCAAAACAGTACAGTCTGTAAAGAATGCAAGATTCATCATACTTACATAACTCCAACAATTATGAGAAAAATACTAAACTGTAGAATATTTATCAGATCTTATTTTGCATAAAGTTTCAACAATTTATCATATTCTTACTTTTCTAGGGAATTTTTGCAACATCGATAAACTTTCTGTTTTGAAACAGCAACATGTATACTAGCAAAATAAGCATGGTAAAGGCTATCCTTGACATTTTTTATTAAAAATAGAGATGCAAAACATTATTCTAAAAAAAATCAAGCAAATACTAACAAAAGAAAATGACTCTCCAAGCAAAACACATATCATGTGGTGAATAAAAATATAGCTCCAAGTAAAGTTACCGATGAACGAAGATTTAAAGAGGGATGCCATCCGGGGCATCCCCAAGCTTAGGCTTTTGGTTGTCCTTGAATTTTACCTTGGGGTGCCTTGGGAATCTCCAAGATTAGGCTCTTGCCACTCCTTATTCCATAGTCCATCGAATCTTTACCCAAAACTTGAAAACTTCACAACACAAAACTCAACAGAAAATTCGTAAGCTCCGTTAGTATAAGAAAATAAATCACCACTTTTGGTACTGTTGTGAACTCATTCCAAATTCATATTGGTGTAATATCTACTGTATTTCAACTTCTCTATGGTTCATACCCTCCGATACTACTCACAGATTCATCAAAATAAGCAAACAACACATAGAAAATGTAACAGTTTGTAGTACTAGTAATCTGTATCAAACATATACTTCTGGAACTCCAAAAATTATGTAATAAATTGGTGGACCTGCGAAATGTTTCTATTAATCATCTAAAAAATAATCAACCTAAAATCACTCTCCAGTAAACAATGGCAGCTAATCTCGTGAGCGCGAAAGTTTCTGTTTTTTACAGCAAGATCACAAAGACTTCACCCAAGTCTTCCCAAAGGTTCTACTTGGCACAAACACTAATTAAAACATAAAACCACATATAACCAGAGGCTAGATGAATTATTTATTACTAAACAGGAGCAAAAGCAAAGAACAAAAGTAAAATTAGGTTGCCTCCCAACAAGCTCTAACGTTTAATGCCCCTAGCTAGGCATGATGATTTCAATGATGCTCACATAAAAGATAAGAATTGAAACATAAAGGGAGCATCATGAAGAATATTACTAGCACATTTAAGTCTAACCCACTGCCTATGTATAGGGATTTTCTGAGCAAACAACTTATGAGAACAATAATCAACTAGCATAGGAAGGTAAAACAAGCATAGCTTCAAGATTTTCAACACATAGAGAGGAAAATTGATATTATTGCAATTCCTACAAGCATATGTTACTCCCTCATAATAATTTTCAGTAGCATCATGAATATATTCAACAATATAACCAACACCTAAAGCACTCCTTTCATGATCTACTTGCATAGAACTATCATGTGAATCATAATCCAATTGAAAATTAAAATCATGATGACAAGTTTCATGGTTATGTTTATTCTTTATGGCATACGTATAATCACAATAATCATCATAAATAGGAGGCATGCTTTCATCATAATAAATTTGCTCATCAAAACTTGGGGGACAAAAAATTTCATCTTCATCAAACATAGCTCCCCCAAGCTTGTGGCTTTGCATATAATTAGCATCATGGATATTCAAGGAATTCATACTAACGACATTGCAATCATGCTCATCATACAAAGATCTAGTACCAAACATTTTAATGCATTCTTCTTCTAGCAATTGATCACAATTTTCCTTTTCATCATTTTCACGAAAGATATTAAAAAGATGAAGCATATGAGGCAAACTCAATTCCATTTTTTGTAGTTTTCTTTTACAGACCAAACTAGTGATAAAACAAGAAACAAAAAGATTCGATTGCAAGATCTAAAGATATACCTTCAAGCACTCACCTCCCGAGCAACGGTGCCAGAAAATGCTTGATGTCTACTACGCAACCTTCTTCTTGTAGATGTTGTTGGGCCTCCAAGTGCAGAGGTTTGTAGGACAATAGCAAATTTTCGTCAAGTGGATGACCTAAGGTTTATCAATCCGTGGGAGGCATAGGATGAAGTTGGTCTCTCTCAAACAACCCCGCAACCAAATAACAAAGAGTCTCCTGTGTCCCCAACACACCCAATACAATGGTAAATTGTATAGGTGCACTAGTTCGGCGAAGAGATGGTGATACAAGTGCAATATGGATGGTAGATATAGGTTTTTGTAATCTGAAATTATAAAAACAGCAAGGTAACTGATGATAAAAGTGAGCATAAACGGTATTGCAATGCTAGGAAACAAGGCCTAGGGTTCATACTTTCACTAGTGCAAGTTATCAATAATAATAACATAACAAGTCGGTCAGGGGAGCCACAAGGGGCCCACGAGGGTGGGAGGCGCGCCCAGGGGGGTAGGGCATGCCCTGGCCCTCGTGGCTTCCTTGAAGCTTCCCTGACGTCTACTCCAAGTCTCCTGGATTGCGTTTGTTCCAAAAATAACTCTCCCGAAGATTTCATTCCGTTTGGACTCCGTTTGATATTCCTTTTCTTCGAAGCACTAAAATTGGCAAAAAAATAGCAATTTGCGTTGGGCCTCCGGTTAATAGGTTAGTCCCAAAAATAATATAAAAGTGTATAAGAAAGCCCATTAAACATCCAAAACAGATAATATAATAGCATGGAACAATAAAAAATTATAGATACGTTGGAGACGTATCAGGCACATATATCCAGTTGAATATGGGTAGCTTGAGTTATTATTGTTGACATCCCCCTTGAGGTGAATGCGTTGGGAGGCGAAACTATAAGCCCCTATCTTTCTATGTATCCGGTTGAAACGCTTTGATCATGTGTACGCGGTGAGTGTTAGAAATCATAGAAGACTAAATGATGGTTGAGTATATGGACTTACCTAAAGGCTCGGATACGTGACCCTTCCTCAAAAGATGATGAATTGTAGTTGCAAAGTTGACTGAGAACATAGTTTGTTGGTTTCCAATGAAGTTTATGCTTTATACTTTGATGTTGTGATGAATTGTCACTTGTTCATGAGAAGTCTATGATAAAAGTTTTATGTTAAAATTTGTTGCTGTTATAATAAGTTACATGATGCTGCTATGTCCATATTTTTGTTTTTATCGACACCTCTCTCTCTAAGCATGTGGGCAGATTTTTCAATTTCGGTTTTCGCTTGAGGACAAGCGAGGTCTAAGCTTGGGGGAGTTGATAGGTCCATTTTGCATCATGTTTTCCTATTGTTATTTATGTTGTTTTATTGTATAATAATGCTTTTTGGAGTATTTCTAATACCTTTTCTCTCATAATATGCAAGGTATACACAAAGGGGGAGAATTCTGGCAGCTGGAAATCTGGACCTGAAAAAGCTACGTCAAGCTACCTACTCTGCACAACTCCAAATGAGCTAAAACTTCACGAGGATTTTTTATGGAATAAATAAGAATTTTTTTGAGCCAATAAGTACCAGAGGGGGCCCACCAGGTGGGCACAACCCTCTTGGTCGCGCCAGGGAGCCCAGGCGTGCCCTGGTGGGTTGTGCTCACCCAGGCCCACCTCCGGTGCCCCTCTTATGGTATATAAGTCATTTTGACATAGAAAAAATAAGTAGAGGACTTTCGGGACGGTCCTTGCCCGTCTCGAGGTGGAACTTGGGCAGGAGCACTTTTGCCCTCCGGCCGAGCGATTTCGCCGGGGGAATTTCCCTCCCGGAGGGGGAAATCATCATAATCATCACCAACAACTCTCCCATCTTGGAGAGGGCTATCTTCATCAACATCTTCAACAGCACCAACTCCTCTCAAACCCTAGTCCATCTCTTGTGTTCAATCTTTGTAACGGAACTATAGATTGGTGCTTATGGGTGACTAGTAGTGTTGATTACATCTTGTAGTTGATTACTATATGGTTTATTTGGTGGAAGATTATATGTTCAGATCCATTATGCTATTTAATACCCCTCTGATCTTGAGCATGATTATCATTTGTGAGTAGTTACTTTTGTTCTTGAGGTCATAGGAGAAATCATGTTGCAAGTAATCATGTGAGGTTGATATGTGTTCGACAATTTGATGATATCTATGTTGTGATCCCCTTAGTGGTGCATGTGAACGCCGACTACATGACACTTCACCATACTTGGGCCTAAGGCAATGCATTGTGGAGTAGTTATTAGATGATGGGTTGCAAGAGTAACAGAAGCTTAAACCCTAGTTTATGTGCTATTCCGTAAGGGATCGATTGGATCCAAAAGTTTAATGCTATGGTTAGAATTTATTCTTAAAACTTTTATCGTAGTTGCGGATGCTTGCTAGAGGGTTAATCATAAGTAGGAGGTTTGTTCAAGTAAGAACAGCACCTAAGCACCGGTCCACCCACATACCAAATTATCAAAGTAGCGAACACGAATTAAAACAACATGATGAAAGTGACTAGATGAAATTACTGTGTACCCTCAAGAACACTTTGCTTATTATAAGAGACCGTTTTGGCCTGTCCTTTGCCTCAAAAGGATTGGGCTACCTTGTCGCACTTTTGTTACTTGTAGCGACCAGACCCGAATGGATCTAGTGCTCTGTGCTCAGTGTCATCCCTGGATCAGTAATGCTGACACCACACAGTACTTCGAAGGATTTATAGCAGAGTAGCAATCACACACTTATTACATCGTTGTCCACAAGGGAACTTAATACAATAATATGGCTTAAGGCCATCTAATAATAACAGCGGAAGGCTTGGAAGACAAGTGAGTCCATCAACTCCATCGGCATCACCGAGTATAGAACCACGACCTAACACCTTACTCGTCAGTTCTAAAAGTCTCGCAACGTGAAAAGTTGCAGCCAAAACGGGTCAAGACATGGAATATCTTTGGCAATGTAACACATAGAGAGCAATGAAGCAACAAGCCTATACTACATGCATATATGGCTGGTGGTAAGGCTCTACGGTTACATTTTTGCATAAAGCTGGTTTTTCCCTACATCAAAGGAATAATTTTATTTAACTATCATGGTGGTTGTTAAACATTGAGAATGGTTGACAGCATCCTCAATCCCAATTAAAAGTACTCATTAAAACCCAATAACTTTATTATTAGAAGTAACATGTTGAGATTCACATGATATTCAAGTACTAGATACTCAAGATGTCCATAACCGGGGACACGGCTAATCATGATTAGTTTATACACTCTGCAGAGGTTTGTGCACTTTTCCCCACAAGACTCGATCGCCTCCGCTTGGTTCTCGCACTGCATGGTGTTTGAGAAACGGATGACTGAGACATAGTCTTTCAGAAGCGCTAGCACCTTACATGTGGGTAGACCGTACCAACCTACATCCCCTACATCAGCTAGCCTACCCGTAAGAGTTCGCACAACTTAGTCAACTACGCCAGAGCCCATAATTGGCTTGTGGCTGCACACGGAAGTTTCCAGTTTGAATAATCTTATGATCCGTTAGAGCACAGGTGGCGGTCCAAGAAATACAGGCAAGTCCTGATAGAAACCAGGTGCCTCAATCCACCCAGATGTGTGTTTAGGTTGCCACCTTAAATAAACCATTAATTAACAATCTCACATCTGTCATGGATATTCACTCACCCAATCCACGTCTACTAGCATAGCATGGCATAATTAAGCAAACGTAGATGTAACTCCCAAGGTTTCATAAGTAAAACAGGTAATAGGTACTACCTCAATCTACTTCCCATCCCACAATTTAATTAGATCCTAAACATGCAAGTGTTTGAGGGTTTGATCTAATGCAATAAACTGGGTAGTAGAAAAGGCATGATCAAAGTGTTACTTGCCTTGTCGATGATCCGCGAGTCCTAGAGATTCAAGTAACAAGCGGCACTCCGGGTGATCTAACGCAGACAAACAACAAGCATACAATAAGCACTCATCTAATGCACGGGAAATCTCGAATAAAAGATCTAACCAGATAGTTCAACTTAAGAACCCTGGTTGCAAAAGAATCGAATCAAATAAAGCATCGAAAGTCGGAACTCGAGAGAGAACGACTCGGTTTAGCAATCTGAAATTAGGTCAAAATTTTACAGTAGCAAAACTCTGTGTAAATAGGTTAGTCGGAACGGCGGTTTCATAGCGAAACTCCAGGCGCTTGAATCACCTGATTCCGATAAACGAGCAAGAAATAAAACAGATTTGAAAATCGGATCGTAAATCGAATCAAAATAATGGATTAAATCCGATTTAAAAGAAAACGACGAACGGATTAAATAACGAGCGTTAGATTAACAGAACTAATCCAACGATCGCGTTCATTGAAAAGAAGGGGTCGGTGTACGTTCGTTAATTAAGATAACCGAAAAAAATTAAAACCGTCTAGGTTTTTGAAAAACCGAACATCGCAAAAAACCGGATCGGTCTTTTAAAAAAACCGGATCGGATCGGATCGGGTCATGCTACCTCCGGCGGGTCTTCGCCAGGCTCCGCGGGACTCAGTGGTCGGGCGACGGGCGGCGAGGTCGGGAGGGGTCGGCGAGGGCGGGAACGGCGGCGGCGCGGCGCCATGCGGCGGCTCGGCTTAGAAGGCAAGGGCGTGAGGCGGGTTGAGGGGAGAGGAGGGGGGGGCGGGTATAAATAGGAGGGAGGGGGGCGCCGGGTGGCTTGGGGAGGGCAAGCCAGGAAGGCGGCGGCGGCGGCGTCGTCCCGAGCGGGACTCGGGCGGCGGCGAGCGGACTCAGCATGGGAGGAGAGGAGGTGGGCAGGCGGCCGGGCCGGGCCTGGCTGGGCCGACCGGGCCTTGGCCCGAAGCGTGTTTTTAAACAAAACAAAAGCGGATTAAAAAAAAATACCAAACGAACTCCGATTTTAATAAAATTAATTTTCCCGACTCCTAAAAATGAGTCGAACAAAATGAACTTTAAAAACGGCAAACATGCATAAATTTTTAAAATGCTCATTTTTGCCTAAACAAAACAAATCTTCCAAAACCAAATTTTGATTTATTTATAATATCTTCATTTTTCCTAAATATTGGGAAAGTCATATTATTCCCTCTCTTAAGTTTTTATAGGAAAAACTTTATGAAGATAATTAAATAAATCCAATGATCCTATTTTCAAGATTTGAGAAATCCCAAATATGAAAATAATGAAACTTCCAACTCTCTCCGAGGGTCCTTGAGTTGCGTGAAATTTTCTAGGATCGGAAAATGCGAAAAAATATGATATGCATGATGACCTAATGTATAACATTCCAAATTGAAAATTTGGGATGTTACAAACCTACCTCTATAAGATGAATCTAGCCCTCGAGATTCGGGTTGGCTAGAAAATAGGTGAGGGTGGTCCTTGAGCAAAACTTCCTCTCTTTCCCTGTGGCTTCATCCTCGGTGTGGTGGCTCCAATTGAACTTTGCAAAACTTGATAACCTTGCTGCGGGTAACTCTGCTGGCATAATCGAGAATCTTAACCGGTTTTTCCTCATATGTCAAGTCATCCTTCAACTGAATTGCTTCCAGTGGCACTGTGTCTCTTAACGGTACGTCTGCTATCTCGGGTGACATTTCTTCAACTGAGAAACATGGAATACATCATGAACTCCTGACAGTCCTTCTGGTAATTCCAACTTATAAGCAACTTCTCCCATGCGTTGCAAAATCTTATACGGTCCAATGAAACGTGGTGCTAACTTTCCTTTAACTCCAAACGCTTAACTCCTTGAAGCGGGGATACTCTGAGATATACTCTGTCTCCAACTTCATACTCAATCGCTCTGCGCTTTGAATCGGCATAGCTCTTTTGTCCGGATCGGGCTACCTTGAGCCTGTCTCGAATCAACTTAACTCTCTGTTCGCACTCCTTAATCAAATCTGGTCCAAACAACTGACGATCTCCAGTTTCGTCCCATAACAACGGTGTCCTGCACCTTCTTCCATACAAAGCCTCGAAGGTGCCATCTTCAAGCTGGTTTGGTAACTGTTGTTGTAGGAAAATTCTGCATACGGCAAATTATCATCCCAGCTAGATCCATAATCTAGGGCACAAGCTCTCAGCATGTCCTCCAAAATCTGATTGACTCTCTCAGTCTGTCCATCGGTCTGTGGGTGGAAAGCTGTACTGAATTCCAATCGGGTTCCCAATGTTTCGTGCAACTGGTTCCAAAATTTCGAGGTAAACTGGGTTCCTCTATCTGATACGATGCTCCTCGGAACTCCGTGTAAGCACACAATTCTGGTCATGTATATCTTTGCCAACTTAGCACTGCTATAGGTGGTCTTGATCGAATAAAATGAGCTACCTTTGTTAAACGGTCGACTATAACCCAAATCGAGTCATATCCTGAGCGAAGTCTTTGGTAATCCTGTGATAAAATCCATGCCTAGTTTATCCCACTTCCATTCGGGTATCGGCAATGGTTGTAACAATCCTGCTGGCTTCTGATGTTCTGCCTTTACTTTCTGACATACGTCACAAACTGCTACATACTCCGCAATATCCTTCTTCATTCCGGTCCACCAGAAAGTATTCTTCAAATCCAAATACATCTTGGTATTTCCTGGGTGAATCGAATAGGGTGAATCATGAGCTTCTTGTAAAATCAACTTCCTTATCTCCGGGTTATTGGGCACATAAACACGGTCTTCAAACCATAGGGTATCGTGCTCATCCTCACGAAATCCTTTAGCTTTTCCTTTGCTCATTTTCTCCTTTATAGAGGCAACTTCCTTATCTCGCCTTTTGGGCTTCTCTGATTTTGTCCATCAGCGTTAATCAATCTCCAATGCTGCTACATAGCCTCTCGAACTATTTCCAAACGTAGCTCTCGAAGGTCCTCGGCTAACTCATTGGGTATTCCTCCCATCATTAGGGTATTGACGCGTGGCTCTTACGGCTCAATGCGCCTGCTACGACATTAGCCTTCCCGGGTGATAATGCAATCTCATGTCATAATCCTTGATAAGCTCTAACCATCTCCTTTGTCTCGAGATTCAATTCCTTCCGTGTGAAGATGTACTTCAAACTCTTGTGATCCGTATATACTTCACAATGATTTCCAATGAGAAAATGTCTCCACGTCTTCGTGGCATGCACAACGGCTGCTAGCTCCAAATCATGAGTGGCATAATTCAACTCATGGGGCTTAAGTTGTCGTGAAGCATACTGAAACAACTCTTCCTTCCTGCATAAGCACTGCTCCAAGTCCTCGACGTGAAGCGCCGCAATACACCTCATAATCCTTAGTCTGATCCGCAATATCAAAACTGGTGAGGTAACCAATCTTTTCTTCAACTCCTGAAAACTAGCCTCACAGTCCTCAGTCCATATAAATTTGTTTTCCTTCTTCAACAATTCTGTCATAGGCTTAGCAATCCTTGAGAAATTCTCAATGAACCTTCGGTAGTATCATGCGAGTCCAAGGAAACTCCGAATCTCTCCAACTGTCGTTGGTGCTTCCCATTTGGTTACGGTCTCAACTTTTGTGGGATCAATTGCTATCCCTTCTCCGGATATAACATGTCCGAGAAATCCAACTTCCTTTAGCCAAAACTCACATTTGCTGAACTTGGCATACAACTGGTGTTCCCTCAGTTTCTCCAAAACCAATCGCAATGTTCCTTGTGTTCCTCTTCATTCTTCGAGAAAATCAAAATGTCATCAATGAACACCACGACGAACTTATCCAAAAACTCCATAAACACTTTGTTCATCGTGTTCATGAAATAGGCTGGTGCGTTAGTCACCCAAATGACATAACGGTATACTCAGATAGTCCATATCTCGTGGTAAATGCTGTCTTGGGTATGTCCTGCTCCCGAATCTTCAATCGATGGTACCACGATCGCAAGTCGATCTTGGAAAACACCTTGGCTCCTTGCAAGCGATCAAACAGATCATTTATCATAGGTAGTGGGTACTTGTTCTTGATTGTTACTTCATTCAATCCACGATAATCAACAACCATTCTTAACGATCCATCCTTCTTCTCCACTAGCAAAAGGGTGATCCCCAAGGTGAAGAACTTGGGCGTATAAAACCTTTATCCAAAAGCTCCTTAATCTGCTTCTTGATTTCCGCCAAATCTGTCTTTGGCATCCTATATGGTCGCTTCGATATTGGGCCTGTTCTGGCAAAAGTTCTATCAAAAACTCAATGTCTCTATCCGTGGCATTCACGGCAACTCTTCCGCAAATACATCAGGAAAATCCTTCACCATCGGTACTTCTTCCTGCACCACTCACGATAAGCAATTAACTTGCGCTCTTCTCGGCGATGCCGTGATACATACTTAATCCTTCTTCCTTCTGGTGTGGTGAGCAAAATTGACTTTGTGGTGCAATCTATGTTTCCTCCATACCTTGATAACCAATCCATACCTAATATCACATCCAATCCTTGGGATTCCAGAACTATTAGGTCCGAGGGGAAAACATAGTGTCCAATCCTTAATGGCGATCGATCACACCATTTACTAGCCATGTACTACTGCTCGGGTGAGGTTACTAGCATGGGTGACCTAAGGGCTTGGGTTGGTAACTTGTACTTATCCACAAATCCCTTGATATGTATGAATGCGATGCACCAAAGATTCAAAAGAACAACTGCAGTAAATGACTTAACCAAAAACTTACCGATTACTGCATCGGGCTGATCTTCAACCTCCTCCACTTCAATGTGGTTCACCTGTCCCCTATTGAAAGGGTTGGGCTTCTTTCTAGAGCTTCCATTGCCATTTCCATTCTGGCCTTCTGGACAGTCATTGGCATAATGCCCAGTCTTGCGGCACTTAAAACAAGTAACATGACTCAGGTCTACTTTGGATGGTGTTGACGGGTTGGTGCGATTCTGTCCATTACTTCCTCCATTCCCGTTCCCATTCTTGGTGCTGTTATGGTTATGCGAATTACCTCCTCCATGGGTATGCTGAAACTGAATTCCTGATTTAGGGGTATAACGAGGTTTCACGAGCTCCAGAGTTATACTTCCCTTGCCCATACTTCCGCTTACGGTTCTCAATTTCTTCTGCTTTCCTTCAATCATGAGGGCTCGGTCTACTAACTCCTGGTAGTTATTGAAACCGGCTACCATCAACGGCATCTTGAACTCATCATTTAGTCCTTCTAGAAACTTCTCCTGTTTAGTCGCATCAAGAGTAACGCGTATCTGGAGCATAACGTGCTAGTTTACTAAAGTCATCCACGTCTTGGCCAACAGTCCTTCCTCCTTGGCGTAAATTGCGAAACTCACGCTTCTTCATGGCCATAGCTCCTTGAAACATGGGCGGTAAAAGCTTGCTGAAATTGATCCCATGTGATGGTGTCTACAGGGTAAGTGGCTGTGAAATTCTCCCACCATGCTGCTGGGTCCTTCAAGTTGATGTGCTGCAAACTTCACTCTTTCTCCATCCGTGCATCCTGCAGTGGTCAGCTCCTTCCTATCTTGCGGAGCCAGTCATCTGCTACAATTGGCTCGGTGCTCTTTGGAATACACCGGCGGGTTTAGTCTAAGGAAACGAGTCGATGATCCGCAGTGGTGGTGGTGGTGGGTTGTTGTTGTTGTTGCCACAGTTCGCACTGGTGTTTGAATCCGTATTCTGCTCTTTGGATCGGTTGGGTGATCTCTGGCGGAAAACGAATCCGGGTCGCGTCTGGAGGCATCTGATGGGTTTAGAAAAGATGAGATTTTAGATTAGAATGAGGTCTAAGGGGAATCACTACCCAAATGCACATGAGCAAATACACACAAAATCACTTCATTCAATCAAACAAAGGCTTACAACGATCTAACTATCGCAAAAGTGCGTGTACTATAATGTTTACATGGAGGGAATACTACTAATATGTGGGGGACTTCTACTAATTTGAACCGTGGAAGACTCCATAATGTCCGCTCCAGCTTCGTCTTCAAAGTCGGGTTCACTTGGATCCGAATCGGTGTCGTCGATGTTGATGTAGTCGCTGGGCAATCGACATCTTGGTCTTCATTCCTGAGCGCCAACTTCTTCTTCAGTTCTTCAATCTCGTACTTAAGATCGTTATTGTGTCTTGCTAGAGCTACGATCTCGCCCATATAGTCCTTGCGTGTTGTCTTTAGTTCTTCTTCAAGTTCGATGATCCTTCCCTTTGCATTCGCAACTCCAACATATCATTGCACATCTGGTTCTCCTGGCGTCGAATGTGCGGGTTTAACTCCTGGATGAATGCTGCAATGGATCTATCCTTCTTGGTGCTGACGACGTCCCATTTGTCATCTCGGCGTCCGCAAATCTGGTAGATTGTGTCCTTAAGGTCTTCTTGATAAACTTCTCCAATGCGTCCCATGGTGATGTGAGCTGCCATGCTCTTTCCCAGACTCCAAGTTGGTGCACTGAAAACACTATCTATAGGCTTGGTGATTGGGGTGAATGTCCTTCCTGGAACGTGAGCGTGAATCTTCCAGCGCTCCTCTTCAGGCAGAGTGGCGTTGAAAGTCCCGGTGAAGCTAGGTAGTCCAATGTTCAGGTACTTGGTAACTTCCTTCAAGTGAAATCCAAAAGGTGTGCCTTCGTCCGGTTGGGTGTACTTAATCTTCGCGTCCTTCATCCTAAAGAGAGTAGAAAAGATGAGGAGTTAGAAAATGGGAAGAGAATAGTGATCTATGGCTTTATCTTAGTGGTCGTGTCCCTACGATCGTGTGCTCGATACCATTCTCATGGCGACCAGACCCGAATGGATCTAGTGCTCGTGCTCGGTGTCATTCCTGGATCAAGAATGCCGACACCACACAGTACTTCGAAGGATTTATAGCAGAGTAGCAATCACACACTTATTACATCGTTGTCCACAAGGGAACTTAATACAATAATATGGCTTAAGGCCATCTAATAATAACAGCGGAAGGCTTGGAAGACAAGTGAGTCCATCAACTCCATCGGCATCATCGAGTATAGAACCACGACCTAACACCTTACTGTCGTCTAAAAGTCTGCAACGTGAAAAGTTGCAGCCCAAAACGGGTCAAGACATGGAATATGCCGCAATGTAACACATAGAGAGCAATGAAGCAACAAGCCTATACTACATGCATATATGGCTGGTGGTAAGGCTCTACGGTTACATTTTTGCATAAAGCTGGTTTTTCCCTACATCAAAGGAATAATTTTATTTAACTATCATGGTGGTTGTTAAACATTGAGAATGGTTGATGACATCCTCAATCCCAATTAAAAGTACTCATTAAAACCCAATAACTTTATTATTAGAAGTAACATGTTGAGATTCACATGATATTCAAGTACTAGATACTCAAGATGTCCATAACCGGGGACACGGCTAATCATGATTAGTTTATACACTCTGCAGAGGTTTGCACTTTTCCCCACAAGACTCGATCGCCTCCGTTTGGTTCTCGCACTACATGGTGTTTGAGAGACGGATGACCGAGACATAGTCTTTCGTAAGCGCTAGCACCTTACATGTGGCTAGACCGCACCAACCTACATCCCCTACATCAGCTAGCCTACCCGTAAGAGTTCGCACAACTTAGTCAACTACGCCAGAGCCCATAATTGGCTTGTGGCTGCACGGAAGTTTCCAGTTTGAATAATCTTATGATCCCTTAGAGCACGGGTGGCGGTCCAAGAAATACTGAGGCAAGTCTGATAGAAACCAGTGCCTCAATCCACCCAGATGTGTGTTTAGGTTGCCACCTTAAATAAACCATTAATTAACAATCTCACATCTGTCATGGATATTCACTCACCCAATCCACGTCTACTAGCATAGCATGGCATAATTAAGCAAACGTAGATGTAACTCCCAAGGTTTCATAAGTAAAACAGGTAATAGGTACTACCTCAATCTACTTCCCATCCCACAATTTAATTAGATCCTAAACATGCAAGTGTTTGAGGGTTTGATCTAATGCAATAAAACTGGGTAGTAGAAAAGGCATGATCAAAGTGTTACTTGCCTTGGCGATGATCCATGAGTCCTAGAGATTCAAGTAACAAGCGGCGCACTCCGGGTGATCTAACGCAGACAAACAACAAGCATACAATAAGCACTCATCTAATGCACGGGAAATCTCGAATAAAAGATCTAACCAGATAGTTCAACTTAAGAACCCTGGTTGCAAAAGAATCGAATCAAATAAAGCATCGAAAGTCGGAACTCGAGAGAGAACGACTCGGTTTAGCAATCTGAAATTAGGTCAAAATTTTACAGTAGCAAAACTCTGTGTAAATAGGTTAGTCGAACGGCGGTTTCATAGCGAAACTCCGGCGCTTGAATCACCGATTCCGATAAACGAGCAAGAAATAAAACAGATTTGAAAATCGGATCGTAAATCGAATCAAAAATAATGGATTAAATCCGATTTAAAAGAAAACGACGAACGGATTAAATAACGGACGTTCGTTAACAGAACTAATCCAACGAACGCGTTCATTGAAACGAACGGGTCGGTGAACGTTCACTAAATAAGAAAACCCGAAAAAAAAATAATACCGTCTAGGTTTAAAAAAAAACCGAACATCGCAAAAAAAAACGGATCGGTCTTTTTAAAAAACGGATCGGATCGGATCGGGGCGGCGGCTACCTCCGGCGGGTCTTCGCCGGCGGGGCTCCGGCGGGTCGGGCGACGGGCGGCGAGGTCGGGAGGGGTCGGCGAGGGCGGCGGGAACGGCGCGGCGTCCTCAGCGGCGGGCGGGTTGAGGGGAGAGGAGGGGGCGGCGGGTATAAATAGGAGGGAGGGGGCCGGGTGGCTTGGGGAGGGGCAAGCCGGGGAAGGCGGCGGCGGCGTCCCGAGCGGGACTCGGGCGGCGGCGAAGCGGGACTCCAGCGGGAGGAGAGAGGAGGTGGGCAGGCGGGTGGGCCGGGCTGCTGGCTGGGCAGTGGGCCTTAGCCCGAAGCGCGTTTTTAAAAACAAAACAAAACGGATTAAAAAAAATACCAAACGAACTCCGATTTTAATAAAATTAATTTTCCCCGACTCCTAAAAATGAGTCGAACAAAATGAACTTTAAAGACGGCAAACATGCATAAATTTTTAAAATGCTCATTTTTTTGCCTAAACAAAACAAATCTTCCAAAACCAAATTTTGATTTATTTATAATATCTTCATTTTTCCTAAATATTGGGAAAGTCATATTATTCCCTCTCTTAAGTTTTTATAGGAAAAACTTTATGAAGATAATTAAATAAATCCAATGATCCTATTTTCAAGATTTGAGAAATCCCAAATATGAAAATAATGAAACTTCCAACTCTCTCCGAGGGTCCTTGAGTTGCGTGAAATTTTCTAGGATCGGAAAATGCGAGAAAATATGATATGCATGATGACCTAATGTATAACATTCCAAATTGAAAATTTGGGATGTTACATTACTACTATCATTACTTCATCGTTACAAATTATCTTGCTATCAAACTACTCCGCTACTTACAATTTAAGCACTTGCAGACATTACCTTGCTGAAAACCACTTCTCATTTCCTTCTGCTCCTCGTTGGGTTCGACACTCTTACTTATCGAAAAGGCTACATTGACCCCATATACTTGTGGGTCATCACACATCTCGTGCTAGTTGCTCTGCGCATTTAGCAGCCATATCATATGTTTCATCGGACTCATGCGAGCAGCTATGTGGATAAACATTCTACACGAGTCCTTGTAAAAGTTCGACATTCTTGCTTTTAGACCCTCGTGAAAATTGCGATTGCTTGTTATCTCTAGCATTTTCTCATCAATTGTCCAACTTTTCAATATACATTGTTCAGGGATATGTGATACGTCTCCAACGTATCTATAATTTTTGATTGCTCCATGCTACTTTATTTACTGTTTTGGACTATATTGTGCTTTACTTTCCACTTTTATATTATTTTTGGGACTAACCTATTAACCGAAGGCCCAGCCCAGAATTGCTGTTTTTTTTGCCTATTTCAGTGTTTCGAAGAAACGGAATATCAAACGGAGTCCAAACGGAATGAAACCTTTGGAAACGTGATTTTCTCACCGAACGTGATCCAGGAGACTTGGACCCTACTCAAAGAAGTAACAGAGGCGGTCACGAGGGTGGGGGCGCCCCCCCCCTAGGGTGCGCCCCCTGCCTCGTGGGCCCCCTGTCGCTCCACCGACGTACTCCTTCCTCCTATATATACCTACGTACCCCCAAACGATCAGAACAGGAGCCAAAAACCTAATTCCACCGCCACAACTTCCTGTATCCACGAGATCCCATCTTGGGGCCTGTTCTGGAGCTCCGCCGGAGGGGGCATCCACCACGGAGGGCTTCTACATCATCACCATAGCCCCTCCGATGAAGTGTGAGTAGTTTACTTCAGACCTTCGGGTCCATAGCTATTAGCTAGATGGCTTCTTCTCTCTTTTGGATCTCAATACAATGTTCTTCCCTCTCTCGTGGAGATCTATTCGATGTAATCTTATTTTTGCGGTGTGTTTGTTGAGATTGATGAATTGTGGGTTTATGATCCAGCTTATCTATGAATAATATTTGAATCTTCTCTGAATTCTTTTATGTATGATTGGTTATCTTTGCAAGTCTCTACGAATTATCCGTTTGGTTTGGGCAACTAGATTGGTAGTTCTTGCAATGGGACAAGTGTTTAGCTTTGGGTTCAATCTTGCGGTGTCCTTACCCAGTGATAGAAAGGGTTGCAGGGCACGTATTGTATTGTTGCCATCGAGGATAACAAGATGGGGTATTTATCATATTGCATGAATTTATTCCTCTACATCATGTCATCTTGCTTAAGGCGTTACTCTGTTTTTAACTTAATACTCTAGATGCATCTTTGGATAGCGGTCGATGAGTGGAGTAATAGTAGTAGATGCAGAATTGTTTCGGTCTACTTGTCACGGACGTGATGCCTATATACATGATCATACCTAGATATACTCATAACTATGCTCAATTCTGTCAATTGCTCAATAGTAATTAGTTCACCCACCGTAGAATACTTACGCTCTTGAGAGAAGCCACTAGTGAAACCTATGGTCCCCGGGTCTATTCTCATCATATCAATCTCCATCACTTTATTACTTGCTTTGTTTTTACTTTGCCTTTTACTTTTCACTTTGCATCTCTATACCAAAAATACCAAAAATATTATTTATCATGTCTATCAGATCTCACTCTAAGTAAGTGACCGTGAAGGGATTGACAACCCCTAATCGCGTTGGTTGCAAGGAGCTATCATTTTGTGAAGGTACGAGGGACTTGTGCGTGGCCTCCTCTTTGGATTGATACCTTGGTTCTCAAAAACTGAGGGAAATACTTACGCTACTTTGTTGCATCATCCTCTCCTCTTCGGGGAAATCCAACGCAGTGCTCAAGAGGTAGCAAGAAGAATTTATGGCGTCGTTGCTGAGGAGGCTCACGCAAGAGCAAGTCAACCATACCAAGTACCCATCACAATCCCTATCTCTCGCATTACATTATTTGCCATTTGCCTCTCGTTTTCCTCTCCCCCACTTCACCCTTGCCGTTTTATTCGCCCTCTGTCGGTGTGAAAACCGGCGGATCTCGGGTAGGGGGTCCCGAACTGTGCGTCTAGGCGGATGGTAACAGGAGACAAGGGACACGATGTTTTTACCCAGGTTCGGGCCCTCTCGATGGAGGTAATACCCTACTCACTGCTTGATTAATATAGGCGATATGGGTAGTACAAGAGTAGATCTACCACGAGATCGTAGAGGCTAAACCCTAGAAGCTAGCCTATGGTATGATTGTTGTTCGTCCTACGGATTAAAAACCCTCCGGTTTATATAGACACCGAATAGGGTTAGGGTTACACAAAGTCGGTTACAATGGTAGGAAATCTACATATCCGTATCGCCAAGCTTGCCTTCCACGCCAAGGAAAGTCCCATCCGGACAAGGGACGAAGTCTTCAATCTTGTATCTTCATAGTCTTGGAGTCCGGCCAAAGATGATAGTTCGGCTACCCGGACACCCCTAGTCCAAGACTCCTCAAGAGCCCCTGAACCAGGCTTCAATGACCACGAGTCCGGCGCGCATATTGTCTTCGGCATTGCAAGGCGGGTTCCTCCTCCGAATACTTCATAGAAGGTTTTGAACACAAGTATAGTGTCCGGCTCTGCAAAACAAGTTCCACATACCACCGTAGAGAGATTAATTTTTGCACAGATCTGCTGACGTATTCCGCGTGTCACGCCATGGCCAGGCCTTTATTCGAATCGTTTTTTTACTGTTCCTCCTTAGCGCGTTTAGCGAGGCGGTTTCCTTGGCACGTCTTATCAAAGCGGAGATCATGCCCCCTTATTCCGGGATTCCCATCAATACGGACGTGGGTAACCCAACCGTGCCCGTTGGCACACCTCCTCTATCGAAGGCGAGTCCCAATCGACCACGGGGAGGGCTCTTGGTATTCAACCTCTTTATAATGAGACCAAGGCCCTTTTCTTTTTTCCACCCTCCATCGAGTTCGCCTCGCGCTTCGAGTTCTAACACCCAAAGCTTCAGATTTAGGCGCTTCAGACCTTCGTTGATGTCCGGCTCCGACCAGCTCGGCCGATGGATGTCTTCTTCCGTCACAGAAGAATATGTGCTAAAGCTGCGAGACGCCAGGTATCTAACCGGCGAGATTTCACATAGGCTACCTGCTCCAGGGCAGGTCATTCCCACTCCCAAGCCCGGCGAGAGCGTGGTGTTCGTGTCTCACTTACTTCGGGGTTTAGGCTTCCCGACGGACCCCTTTGTGCGGGGGCTCATGTTTTATTATGGGCTGGATTTCCATGACTTGAATCCAGAGTCCATCCTCCATATCTCGTCATTCATTGTCGTAGGTGAAGCCTTCCTCCATATTACCCCTCACGTTGGATTGTGGCTCAAGACCTTCAAGGTGGAGCCGAAGATGAGCGAGGGGCAACAAGCAGAGTGGAGGGGCGGTCATAAGCAAGTGTCTTTGATGCTCCGTGGCCGAGGGCTCTTTTCAAGAGGAGCTTGGTTTGTGGCAACGGGAGTGGTTTTATATCACCGCTCCGGGGGCACCAAATGGGTGGCGCCACCCGCCTTCCGCTCAGTCCACCACAGCGGTGGCATCATGGGTCAACCGGGGCTCGACTGGGGCCGTCCAAGGACGTTCCTCTGTTGCAGGGGCGTGTCGAGACCTCCAAGAAAGAGAGATCAATCTGGTCGCAGTGGCGCGAGTTATGTTGATTCGGGCGCCTTCTGCCTGCAAGCGTCGCCCCCTCCGTGCAGTGGGAATTTAATCCGGAGGGACCACGAGCTCTCCAACATTTTATGGAGTACGACGCCTTGGTGGAGATGTATAAACTGTTCTTGGATCACAAGAGAAGTGTCCGGACCTGGACCGAGGACGCAAGACTAAGCTGCAATC
This sequence comes from Aegilops bicornis, assembly GCA_021605145.1. Lineage (NCBI taxonomy): Eukaryota > Viridiplantae > Streptophyta > Magnoliopsida > Poales > Poaceae > Aegilops > Aegilops bicornis. Next base: position 65,164,367 of record CM038671.1, read on the forward strand.
GCCTGTGATACTCAAGTAAGTAACCACAGTGGCGGACAGGCTGTTCATCATTTATCATATATATGCCCTTTAAGGGAGCCGTTTCTTGAACAGGAGTGGATAGCCAAGGCAATGTTAATAAGGTGTCCGGCTCCCCTCCCAGATACCACGCCGGATCCCATGCTGACCAAGATGTTGAAGGTCGCGCCTTTTAAAGAAGGCGAAGGGGGGAGCAGGGAAGCAACTGCCTCCGCGAAGGAGGCTTTCAAGGAAGAGGGGATCAGGAATCCTCCCCTCCAAGGGGAGAAGAGGACCGCTTCCGACGACCCGGAAGCCAAGGCCTCAAAACGGGGAAAGAAGTCTTCGTCAGAAAGTCCGGCGCCAGGAAGTATCCCAGCCGCACTATTTCCCCAAGGGGATCAGCCCTCCAGCGAGCCGTAAGTAAAAAGAAGGGGTCCTGTGAATAAAGAACATCCTGTATTTATTTACGAAGATAACCGAAATTATACCTTGTAGTTCGGATCTCAGCCCTTCTCGTGAGCTCGTCTTGAGGATCTTCTTCCGGAGATGATGGAGAGCGAAACGCCTCCACCTGTCGCACCTTCATGCGAGGCGGATGACCCTGAGGTGTCGTCACGGAGGGTTTTCTCGAGTCCAGAGGGGCCGGAAGGTCCGGCGCCAACTGGCGTGCGGTCGGAGGAGCTGAAGGATCTGCTCGGGCGAGCGGCTATCTCAGAGGATCACCGTGCGCTAATGGGTACAGTGATTGAAAGAATTTCATCCGTTGAGAGCGGATTGCATGATGCCGTCAGAAGCTTACTGACGGGGTTCGAGGTACGCAAAAATGATGTACCTTATGACAGTTATGCATATAGAATGCGCCTTGTACAGATAGTATCCCCTGAGACTCGGTATGTTGTCAAAATTGACAGCGTGTCGAGGATCATAATCTCAGTTATAACATTTCGCCGCTCCTAAATAGGTGGCGGGGCGTCCGGTGGCCGGCCGGACTGATGAATTTGCCGAACTAAAGCGACAACTTGACGAGGCAGATGCGGACATCGCGCTTGCCAATAAGCGGTTTTACGAGTCACAAGGTATGCGACTTCTTCGCGGACGCCTGGTAGGGGAGCTTGACGCCCGTGCCTTACTACTTGTATGCTTAATGCAGGTGGTGCCGCTGCTGTGGAGGAGCTGCGGGCGGAACTCGCCCGAACTAAAGAGCAAGCCAGAAATTGTAATGCGGCCGCTTTAAGGGCGGCCGAAGAGCTGAAAGCCGAACGGGCTGCTCACTGCCGAAGCAAAGAGGAAATGACCGATATGGCCATAAAGTTGAAGAATGCTACCGACTGCTGTAGGATTCTTGAAAAAGAACGTCAAGCGGAGGAACAGGACCTGAAAAAGGCCACCGCCGAAGCCGAGGATGCCCGCTCCGCAATGAGAGCTGCAAAGGAGGAGCTGCATCAGGCTGTGGATGTTGCTGCTGGAAAGCCGTTTCTGCTGCGGAGGAAGTTCATGGGTCTGAAGTATGCTCAGTTGGACCGGTTGTGGAGTTTGGAGGATGCTTATCTGGATTTAGCGGCGAGTGCCGCGGACGCGATCGAGCACTTCCGAGGCCAAAAGGGGCAAAGAAGGGAAGAGCTATTTTGGTCGCAATTCCATAGTCCGGAGCGTCCTCTTCTGTTGACCGATCAGTTGGCCGAATGGGCCGAGCTGAATCGATTATCCGGACTTGCCATGAAGCATGTCATGACTCATTTGTGGCCAGGCAGACCCCAGCCGAAGAGTTATTTTGGCTTAGTGCGGCGGTTCCTTGGTGCGGTACCGCGTATCGACGCAATGAAGCAGTCGGCGTGTATTGAGGGAGCGCGGATGGCTCTTGCCCGTGTCAAGACATACTGGGCGAAGATGAAGGCCACCGATGTTGCATCCCAAGACTCGGACAGAAGCCGAGTACCTGCCGAGCAATATTTTGAGGAAGTCCTGCAGGGCGCTCGTTTAATAGAGACGTAGTGCTCGAAGGATATTATGTTTAAATGACATGTATGATTTGTGAAAACAATGTTTCAATATAATATAAGAGCTTTTTATACTTGTGCGTTCAAGTATTAAAACACCTCCTGTGCGGCCGTTGATGTATATGTGTATATAACCTGAAAGATGGCAGTCTTCGGCTTCAGCTCCCACGCACATAGTGCGGGGGTGTTTGCAAAAAAGGCGCATTTTCACACTTAATCCAACGTCTTGGTCCTGTGAAGGAGGTGATAGCGTAGCAAACTAGGCAACCGGACTATAATGCTTTATCACTTTCACTTAGCCATAGGAGCTCGATGGTGGGGCTACTATATAGCCCCTAGGGAAACGACCCTTCGTCAATGCGGGGGAATTCTAAACATTCTGCTGGGTCATCGAGTGGTTGACCAGTCTCACGCTATATCATGACAATCAGTTTTAGCTTTCTCCACTGAGGTGCTCAACCCAGCTCAACCGGGGCACAATCGCAGTGGTTCTCCCAGTGCTACCTTAGCCGATATAACGGAACGTAAGGTACCAAAACATGGTAGCCGGGCAAACCCAACATTTGACCCAAGACATGATTCGGAGCTGATGCATATAAGGCCTAACTCGAGACGCCGAACACTCCCTAAGGTATTCGGTCTTTATGAAGATGGGCGGAACAATGCCCTAAGCCCCTGGTGTCCAGGTACGCGCAAAAATTCTGGTGCGGCCGATGCCAAAACGCCAGCCTCCTCCTCGGTTATAATAAGAAACCGGGGGATGTGTATAACCAAGAGACAGTAAAAAAGGTTTACACAGGGTCTTAATCTGAAAAGAATCCTTGCGACGGGTCCCTGCTGCACGTCTGCGCCTGTGTCTCCGTTGTGCCGTATCCTGGACGGGTGTAGCACGGTGTTCATCTGTAAAAGAGAAGAACTTAGTTGAAAAGAAAAAATATCGTGCGAGAAATGTACTTTATATTAAATAAACAGAGTACGGTTCGAAAGGTGAATAAAATTGAGCTTTATTGTCTCTTGTTGTACGTGCGTGCAGCCCCTTGTATGGGGGTATGCCGCTAGTAGGCGCCGGACTCGTCTAGCCGTGTCCGGGTTTGAATGACCTATTCAGTGCTTTGATTAGCGGGCCGGATTGGTGTGGGGCTGTCAAAGGCAGATCTCACGTTCTTCCGTGCTCGAATACTTAATACTCCCTTTTAATGAGATGATGCCGCGTGGACCGGCATTTTAAGTGTAAGAGATGCATAATGTGGTATTGCGTTAAAGCGGGCGAAAGCTTCACGCCCCAGTAGTGCTTGATAGCTACTTTCGAATGGGGCGATGTGGAAGGTTAACTTTTCGCGGCGGAAGTTGTCGGATGAGCCGAACACAACTTCCAATAGTAGGGAGCCCGTACAATGGGCATATGTGCCTGGCATTATTCCTTGGAAGGAGGTGCTGCTATGGCTAATCCTGTTTGGGTTTATGCCCATGTTGCGGATTGTGTCCTGATATAGCAGGTTTAAATCACTGCCGCTGTCCATTAGGACTTGCGTAAATTGAAGACCGTCGATTATAGGTTCTAGTATCAAGGCAGTCCATCCTGCGTTACGGATACATTCGGAGTAGTCCTGATGGTAGTAGGTAATTGGTTTTGACAACCAGTGTTGGGACTCCGCGGTAGATTGTGCGGTAGCGTAATTCAATGGGTGCCGCTCTGTTTTCCCCTTTTGTTACTTGAAGTAAGTTTACTGTTTTGACCTCTTGTGGGAAATTCTTTTTTGTTTCCGGGGCTCGCTTGTGGTGCTCGTCATCATCCTCACTTGGTGTGTCGAGCCCTTGTGTTCGGCTTCCGGAGTACTGTGGATTTGGCATATCTTGTCCAAGATTTTGTTTAAGTTGGATAGCTCATCGCTATTGTCCTTAAGGGCAGTTTTTATTGTTCTGCCATGAGCTTTTGAATCCGGCATTGATCGCCGCGCTCTTTGGACCATTCCCTTAATCCGCGCTGGTCCTTGCTGCGTCGTGGTTTTCCATTTCCATCCCTTACTCGGATGTACTTGGGTCATTGGTATTGCAACTTGCCAGCCAACTATCCTCTCCAGCATAAGCGGGTCATGAGGCTTGTTAATGCAGCCATGGTTCTCGGCTTCTCCTGGCGAGGTGTCTCAGCGAGCCATTAAATCTCGGACGTTGTGTTTGAAAGCTGCTAAGGTTTGGCGTCCAGGATAGTCGACTATTTGGTTCTTTTGGTGAGGAACCTGTTCCAGAATTTGCGGGCTGACTCTCCGAGTTGTTGAGTTATATGACTTAAATCGTCATCCTGAGGACGGACATAAGTCCCTTGAAAATTTGCCCAAAAGCATCCTCGAGCTCTTCCCAACTTCCAATGGTATTTTCAGGGAGGCTTTTGAGCCAATGCCGGGCTGGCCCTTTGAGCTTGAGGGGTAAGTATTTTATGGCGTGGAGATCATCTCCTCTAGCCATGTGTATGTGGAGGATGTAATTGTCACAGCCCTAGAGCTTGCTTGTAACCTAGTGGCATTGCATCCATGCATCATGTTTAATTTTCATGAAATTTGAAATGGGGATTGCCTAAACCCTAGCATTAAAAGAATTCAAATAGGCTCAACCAAAAATATTTTTCAGTGATTTCAAATGGCTTTAGAAAATGTTCATCATTTCTGGAAAAATGCTATAAACCATAACCGGAGGTGCTGCACATTTTTCATGACATATTTGGTCACTGGATTAATTCATTAAGTATTTGCATTTGGGCATTTAAATGCTATAAAATATTTTAAATGCTCAAATAATCATAAACTTAAATGTTTGCCGTTGGATATTTTCCAAACAAGTAGGCTGAGCAAGTTTCATGATTTTTGGGGTAGCATTAGTATTTTTAATAAAGCCCGAAAGTTACAGAAAATTAGAAAACTAAAACAAATAAAAAAGAGAAGAGAGAGAATCTTACTGGATTATCTGGCGCCCACCAACTGCCCAGCCCCAAAGAGCCCAGCCCACCACCGCCTGCTCCCCTGTCGCCTTCCTCCTCAAGGCCAAGAGGCGGTGGGCGCGTGCCTGCGCTGCGTGGCCACACGCCGCCACCTCCTCCCCGCCTGGCTGCCTCCTCCTCCCCTGGACGCTTCCCGAGCGCCCACGCACCCCCGATCCTCTCTCCCTCGCCCGTGGCCTCTCCTCCTCCTCGCTCCCTCCTCTCCCACCGAGCGGAGCTCGTCGCCGCCGCTCGCCACCACCGCGGCCACAGGGCCTCCCTCGCTCCCCCGACTAGCCCACAAGCTCCGCCACTCCATCCTCGCCCTCCCCGCTGTCACACGCGACCGGAGAAGCCCCGAGGCGCCGCCCCGCTGCTTTTCCCCTCCTCGACCCATGTCGCTGTCGCCCGATTCGTCGGCTCCGGTGCCTCCCCGAGCTCGCCGATGCCAACGCTGCAACCGCCGGGAGCTCCTCTGTCGTTTCCCCCTCTCCCCTGACTCGCTTTCCTCCTCTAGCCACCGTTCCCACCATGCCCGGCTTCGCCGCCGTGCCTCGTTGCCGGGCGTGGCTAGAGCCACAATGGCTCAAGCCAACCCCACCTCTGTGCTCAGCGACACCGAAGCCCGCACCCCTCTGCACCTCCTGCGGTGCCTCCTAGCGACGTGCCCGAACTTCGCCTCGAGCTCCGGCCGCCGCCAAACACGTCGCCGGCGCCGATTCCGGCCACCCCGACCCCGGCTAACTCCACGAAGAGCTTCGGCTCCTCCCCAGCTCCTCCTAGATGCCTCCACGGGCCATTTGGTCACCGGAATGGCAAAATTCACTTGCGCCGCCGCGTCGGGCTCGCCGGCAGCTAAACGCCGGCAGCCGACATGGACTTTGACCACGGGTGGGCCCTGGTTGACTCTCCTGAGTCAATGACAGGTGGGGCGCAGCCCTGTTAACTAAATAGGTTTAGTTTTAATTAAAATTTAGTTAAGCTAATTACTCTGACACGCGGGACCCACTGTCAGGTTTGACCCGGACCATGTCTCGTTGACCACTGACGTCACACTGACGTCAGGCTGTGTAACATCCCAAATTTTCAATTTGGAATGTTATACATTAGGTCATCATGCATATCATATTTTTCTCGCATTTTCCGATCCTAGAAAATTTCACGCAACTCGAGGACCCTCGGAGAGAGTTGGAAGTTTCATTATTTTCATATTTGGGATTTCTCAAATTTTGAAAATAGGATCATTGGATTTATTTAATTATCTTCATAAAGTTTTTCCTATAAAAACTTAAGAGAGGGAATAATATGACTTTCCCAATATTTAGGAAAAATGAAGATATTATAAATAAATCAAAAATTTGGTTTTGGAAGATTTATTTTGCTTAGGCAAAATGAGCATTTAAAAAAATATGCATGTTTGCCGTTTTAAAGTTCATTTTGTTCGACTCATTTTTAGGAGTCGGGAAAATTATTTTATTAAAATCGAGTTCGTTTGGTATTTTTTTAATCCGTTTTGTTTTGTTTAAAAAAATCGCGCCCCCACAGGCCAAGGCCCAGCCCAACCACCAGCGCCCGACCAGCCGCCCGGCCCACCTCCCTCTCTCCCTCGCGCCACGCCCTGTGAGCCCGCCGCCGCCCGCCCGCCGCCGCCCGTCTCCGGGTCGGACACGCCGTCGCCGCCGCCTGGCCCCTTCCCAAGCCGGCCAGCCCCCTTCTATTTATACCGCGCCCTCTCTCTCATCCCCGCCGCCGCCGCCGCCGCCCAACCCGAGCCACGCCGCCCGAGGACGCCGCCGCCGTTCCCGCCGTCGCCGAGCCCTCGTCGCCTCGCCACCCGCCGACCCGCCCGACCCCGGACCCCCCTCGCCGAACGGAGCCCGCGGCGAAGCACCGAGGTAAGCCGCCGCCGCCCGCCCGATCCGGTTTTTAGAAAAACCCGATCCGGTTTTTAGCTCGTTGTTCGTTTTTTCAAAACCCTAGATGATTTTAATTTTTCGGTTTTCTTAATTATGAGCGTTCACCGAACCGTTCGTTTCAATGAATGTGTTCGTTGGATTAGTTCTGTTAACGAGCGTCCGTTATTTAATCCGTTCGTTGTTTTCTTTTAATCGGATTTAATCCGTTATTTTTGATTCGATTTACGATCCGATTTTCAAATCTGTTTTATTTCTTGCTCGTTTATCGAATCGGGTGATTCAAGCGCACGGAGTTTCATATTTAAACCGCCGTTCGACTAACCTACTTACACAGAGTTTTGCTACTGTAAAATTTTGACTTAGTTTCAGATTTGCTAAACCGAGTCGTTCTCTCTCGAGTTCCGACTTTCGATGCTTTATTTGATTCGATTCTTTTGCAACTGTGGTTCTTAAGTTGAACTATCTGGTTAGATCTTTTATTCGAGATTTCCCGTGCATTAGATGAGTACTTATTGTATGCTTGTTGTTTGTCTGCGTTAGATCACCCGGAGTCGCCGCTTGTTACTTGAATCTCTAGGTCTCATGGATCATCGACAAGGCAAGTAACACTTGATCATACCTTTTCTACTACCCAGTTTTATTGCATTAGATCAAGCCCTCAAACACTTGCATGATTAGGATCTAATTAAATTGTGGGTTTGGGAAGTAGATTGAGGTAGTACCTATTACCTGTTTTACTTATGAAACCTTGGGAGTTACTTCTACGTTTGCTTAATTATGCCATGCTATGCTAGTAGACGTGGATTGGGTGAGTGAATATCCATGACAGATGTGAGATTGTTATTTAATGGTTTATCTAAGGTGGCAACCTAAACACACATCCGGGTGGATTGAGGCACCTGGTTTCTATCAGGACTTGCTCAGATTTCTTCGGACCGCCACCCTGTGCTCTAAGGGATCATAAGATTATTCAAACTGGAAACTTCCGTGTGCAGCCACAAGCCAATTATGGGCTCGCATAGTTGACTAAGTTGTGCGAACTCTTACGGGTAGACTAGCAGATGTAGGGGAAAGTAGGTGTACCGGTCTACCCACAAGTAAGGTGCTAAGCGCTTACGAAAGATCTGTGTCTCGGTCATCCGCCTCTCAAACACCATGAAGTGCGAGAACCAAACGGAGGCGATCGAGTCTTGTGGGGAAAAGTGCAAACCTCTGCAGAGTGTAAAACTAATCATGATTAGCCGTGTCCCCGGTTATGGACATCTTGAGTATCTAGTACTTGAATATCATGTGAATCTCAACATGTTACTTCAAATAAATGTTATTGGGTTTTAATGAGTACTTTTAATTGGGATTGAGGATGCTGTCAACCATTCTCAATGTTTAACAACCACCATGATAGTTAAATAAAATTATTCCTTTGATGTAGGGAAAAACTAGCTTTATGCAAAAATGTAACCGTAGAGCCTTACCACCAGCCATATATGCATGTAGTATAGGCTTGTTGCTTCATTGCCCTCTATGTGTTACATTGCCAAAGATATTCCATGTGTTGACCCGTTTTGGGCTGCAACTTTCACGTTGTAGACTTTTCGCATTTACCTAGTAAGGTGTTAGGTCGTGGTTCTATACTCAGTGATGCCGATGGAGTTGATGGACTCACTTGTCTTCCAAGCCTTCCGCTGTTATTATTAGATGGCATTAAGCCATATTATTGTATTAAGTTCCCTTGTGGACAACGATGTAATAAGTGTGTGATTGCTACTCTGCTATAAATCCTTCGAAGTACTGTGTGGTGTCAGCATTACTGATCCAGGGATGACACTGAGCACAGAGCACTAGATCCATTCGGGTCTGGTCGCTACAGGCTGACGCAGTAATACTCTTTTCTGGATTTAATTTAATTCAGGAAATTTCAGAAAATACCCCAAACTTCAAATATTCATAACTTTTAATCCGTAACTCCAAATTAAATAATTTATATATGAAAAATGATCAGAAAAATATGAAGAATCTGTTTATGGCACTTTCATGCATGATTGAACAAGTTAACCTCACCGAATAGGATGAATCATGATTAGGGTAAATTGTGAACTAGCATTTGGAGTTGGAGTTTAACCTTGTTTAAATACCACTTCAATTAACTTGGCTTACTGCTGCATTAGGTCAATTCAGTACCTTAACATGACGTGTCATTCATGTGAATGTGCATTGCATTGATTGTGTTCTTTCTCAGTTGCCGGTGTTTGTCCCCTCTCAGTAGACGATGTTTCAACGATGATTTCGATGACACTGATGAAGAACTATATTATCTTCAGAAGTGCCAGGCAAGCAAAACCCCCTTGTCCATTCCGATATAATCCCACTCTCTCGCCCATGCTCTATTTTACTGCATTAGGACAACAACGACTCATGTGTTACTTGCTGTGGTAGTTGAACCCCTTTATCCTCTGCATGACCTGTCATTCCACAGTAATTAGATGAAAGCCACTAGCATGAGTAGGAGTTGTTTGAGCCATGTTGTGCCTACTCATTCATGCTTGTTGTCATGCCTGCTACTGCTTAGAGTTGAGTCAGGTCTGATTCACCGGGAATGGATTGGAATGGTTGTGTGAACATGTCCTACTGTGTGTGTGAGCTAAGTGTGTGAACACAATTTGGTAAAGGTAGCGGTGAGAGGCCATGTAGGAGTACATGGTGGGTTGTCTCATTGCAGCCGTCCTCAGGAACTGAGTTCCGTGTTTGTGATCCATGAAACAGTTACTACCACGCATTGGGCCCGAAACCAATGGACCCTCTCGGCTTCTTAACCACCCTTGTTCTCTGTCCAGAGTTGCAAGTAGTTTCGTGTTTGTAGCATGTCAGGGGCCGCACATACATAGCGCTGACCATAGGGGTGGGTTGTGTTGCGGTAGGCACCGTGGCCCGGTGTACCGATTCGCCCGTTTGGTGTCTCGAGAACCCTGTACACATCGTTCGGGGCTGTATGGGAAACCTTGGCCGGACTCCCTGCGGATGGAACCCGAATAGGCGATAAACCTGGACTTGGGACTTGTGTGTTTAGGTAGGCTGTGGCCGACACCCACGTTGGGCTTCCGCTTGAAGGTTGCCGAGTACATGTCGTGTAAACGCGGTAAGTGGTGAGAGCGTGTGTGAAGAAGTACACCCTGCAGGTTAACATGATCTATTCGAATAGCCGTGTCCACGGAGAAGGACTTCTGGGTTGCCTATATCAGTTCATAGACAAGTGAAAGTGGATACTCTAAAGTGCGCAAGATGAGCGTGAGTGCTATGGATGGCGTTCTCGTAGGGAGACGGGAGCGGATCCATAGTGGTGTATTGATATGGTGAATATGTGGACTCGTGTGCGCCACCTCAAAAGAGTTACTTGTAGTCGTAGTTCAGGATAGCCACCGAGTCAAAGCTGGCTTGCTGCGGTCAAACTCCACCACCCCTTTTGATAATGATGCATATGTAGTTAGTTACGATGTAAGTCTTGCTGAGTACGTTTGTACTCACGTTTGCTTATTTTATGTTTTGCGAGAGACGTCGGTCTTGCTAGTAGTTCCGCTTGGACTTGACGTTTAGCTTGTTACCTCAGCTACGATCTTGTGCCCTCGGCAGATCTGGTAGATAGTCGCTTCTCAGCCTTCTTCATTTTTAGTTGTCTGTACTCGCACATGTTTAGCTTCCACTTGTGCTTTGACTTGTATGCTCGAGTGTTGGGTCATGAGACCCATGTTTGTAATATCTCGCTCCTCGGAGCCTAATGAATAAATATTTGAGTCATAGAGTTATGTTGTGATGCCATGTTGTATCTACACATATTGAGCATATTGTGTGTATGTTTGAAATGCTTGGTATGTGTGGGATCCGACAAACTAGTTGTTTATCCTTGGCAGCCTCTCATATGGGGAAATGTAGTCTCGTGCTTCTGAGCGATAGTAGTCCGCTACAGCCCGGTTCACCGGAGTCCTGCTAGCCCAGCACTACTGCTTGGACACTTGACTGGCCGGCATGTGTTTCACTTCGTTCCTATGTCTGTCCCTTCGGGGAAATGTCGCGCGGTGTTATTCGGAGTCCTGCCTAGCCTGCTACAGCCCGGTTCACCGGAGTCCTGTTAGCCCAGTGCTACAGCCCGAATCTATACGTTGATGACCAACATGCTCGATGTGATTCATGTATGCCTGTCCCCATAGGTTAGCGCCGCTTTGGGTTCACGACTAGCCATGTCGGCCCGGGTTCTTTGTCATATGGATGCTAGCGGCACTATCATATACGTGAGCCAAAAGGCGCAAACGGTCCCAGGCCATGGTAAGGCGACACCCGTGGAAATACCGTGCGTGAGGCCGCAAAGTGATATGATGTGTTACATGCTAGATCGGTGTGACTTAGGATCGGGGTTTGAATCCCGCTGGGAATTCGTGATCCAGCACCTCATCGGTGAAACACAGGGGGTGTGCGGCACCCCTATATTTGGGTGTGCCGTGATGTTCGGATATTTGGCCATTTGCATTGCTTTGAGGAGCTTGCTTTCTCAGCCCATAGATGGACCTAGCTGGGCCATCCTTTTGATGCGAATCCTTATGCGGATCACGTGCCGGCTTGTGTGCGGTGCCATTTGCCGCTCTCTGTTTGCCGTGGGGTCGTCCATCCGACCGGGTGGCCTTCTTGCTTTTTGATTGTGGGGGCTCTACGGCCTCCTCATCAAATTCGAGCAGTAGTTTTCTCTTTGGGTAGCTCTTTGTTCGGCGACTGTCGCCGTATTTGTCTGCGGTGTTGATTACTTTGCTCCATCTGATTCTAAGTGCATCTTCCGCTGTTTTGAGCTTCCGCTTCTTCTTTTTTAGGCTACGCGCAGTGGCGACGAGCCTTTTGTGGAGGTTCTTCTGCTCCAACAATTTTTCCGGCGTGAGATCGTCCGGACTGTTATCTTCGCCGGGGACGGGTTGTTTATCCAAGTTGTCCTGTTCGGACGGTTGCTCGATAGCATGTTCGTCGTCCACCGGTTCGCCCTGCTCTATGGCTGGGTCTTTGTCGACGTTGGACTTGGTGCGGCGTTTAAGTTGCCATTTTGACTGCTTTTCGAGGGATTTATCCTTCGTAGTGTCCCGTTGTTCCTCGTCGTCACTTCCTTTAGGTGTATCCACCATGTATACATCATGGGATGAGGTGGTTGTCCAGTATCCTATAGGTGCTGGTTCATGGTTATCTCCTACATCGTCGTCCATACCATCGATGTCTTCGGAGTCGAAATCGAGCACGTCTTTTAAGCTTTCGACAGTGGCTACAAAGTGGGCGGTGGGTGGGCGTTGAATTTCTTCGTCGTCCGCGTCCCAACCTTCCTGACCGTAGTCCGACCAGGGCTCTCCTGACAAAGAGAGAGACTTTAATGAGTTCAAGATATCGCCAAAGGGCGAGTGTTGAAAAGATGTCCGCAGCGGTGAACTCCATAACGGACGCCTACCGGATTCGACTGGCAGGGGCGTGGGAGGTTCGGAGTCCGGAAAGGAGTCCGGCACCCGAGAGTCACGAGCTTTGCAAAGGACAGGGATGGTGTTCGGCTCAATCGCCGTATAGATTTCAGCCCCCGAGGTGGTTCCCAACCAACCATCCTCGATCGGTGAGATCGGCTCCGAATCAATGGTCGGAGCGGACACTAATCGACCTCCGTGACACCGCTCGCGGCAGAGTTAGATCATGCCCATCGAGATAGTGCGGTGCGCCTGGCTGCGGCTCGAATCCGTCGAAGATCGAGTCTCCGCGGATGTCGGCCGTGTAGTTGAAACTTCCAAACCTGACCTGATGGCCAGGGGCGTAGCTTTCGCTCTGCTCCAGATGGCCAAGCGAATTGGCCCGATGCAAAGCCGCCCGAATCTGAAGATCTGTCCAGGAGAAAAGTCTCACCACTGGACTGCGTCGTTCTTGATGACTGAAGGAGCCATCGGGCCTATAGGTGACGGACAGAGGAACTCTCAATGAAAGCACCAATGTCGGTGTCAAAACCAGCGGATCTCGGGTAGGGGTCCCGAATCATGCGTCTAGGCGGATGGTAACAGGAGACAAGGGACACGATGTTTTTACCCAGGTTCGGACCCTCTCGATGGAGGTAATACCCTACTCCTGCTTGATTAATATTGACGATATGGGTAGTACAAGAGTAGATCTACCACGAGATCAAAGAGGCTAAACCCTAGAAGCTAGCCTATGTTAGGATTTTTGTTCGTCCTCTGAGACTAAAACCCTCCGGTTTATATAGACACCGAATAGGGTTAGATTTACACAGAGTCGGTTACAATGGTAGGAAATCTACATATCCGTATCGCCAAGCTTGCCTTCCACGCCAAGGAAAGTCCCATCCGGACAAGGGACAAAGTCTTCAATCTTGTATCTTCATAGTCTTGGAGTCCGTCCAAAGATGATAGTTCGGCTATCCGGACACCCCCTAGTCCAGGACTCCCTCACCCTCTCTTTCCCAATCTCCTCCTCTTTTTCCCGTTGCCTTTTCCTCGTCCGTTTGTTTGCTCGTGTGTTAGTTTGCTTGCTTGTCGTTATGTCTGAAATTGGGGAAATTATTGCCGATATGGGCGATAATAATATCATGGAAAATTCTGAAGCTCCTGCTGAAGAATCCCCTACCTATCATACAAAAAGATTTCGAATCGGTAGTGGTAATATTATTGGAAAAGGAGTTATTTAAGATTTCTTTACTTGTGTTGGTGTTTTACCCTCTATGGGTGGTTCTATTCTCCATAGAACTAGTAGCCTTGCAGACGCTATTGCCATGCTTATCGTTGAACTTGAAAGGCAATTTATGCCTATGCACCCTTCTATACAAAGAATTTTCCTAGAATTTTCTAATATTGAACACTCCTCTGTTAAGCGTGCCGCTACTATCTTTTTGGCTCATGAATTCAGATAATAAAAGAAGCCAAAGAAATATTTGCGCATTATAGGGTGGACGCTGGCTGTCCTCCCATAGAGTCTATCCTTTTTTGATCAAGAAGAAATAATGCGTTTTCAATCTATCGACTATGTTGCTTTTAATGAAAATCTTAGAAAAAAGGTGCCTACCAATATTTTAATTGATAGAATCTCTGAGCTTAATGATGATTTGGCTATTCGAAATAATGAGCTAGGATGCTCTCTTGAGTATAGGCTCACCAAGTTACATCAAAAGAACGCTTATAATGATGAATTGGTTGTGCAATACGAAGGGCGAAGAGGAACCTATACCTCCTAAAATTGATCTTGGGGACTTTTGTCCTATTAAATTTAGCCCTTTTGATTACTTTTTCTTGCCTCAAAGAAAATTTGCTGCCGAACGTAGAGAATATTAAATGAGTTTCACCGATCTATCTTATTACTACGGCACTACCTAGATCTATCCTTGCTTTTATGCCTAGCTAGGGGCGTTAAACGATAGCGCTTGTTGGGAGGCAAACCAATTTTATTTTTAGTTTTTTAGTTTTTTGATTTTGTTTAGGAATAAATATTCCATCTTGCCTCTGTTTAGATGTGGTTTTATGTTTTAATTAGTGTTTGTGCCAAGCTAGACCTATTGGATCTTCTTGGATGATAGTTATTTGATCTTGCTGTAATTTCCAGAAACTTTGCGCTCAGTGACCGAATTATTAAAAATCACCAGAACGTGATAAATACTGATTCCAATTTCTGCTGATCAATAAAAAAAAATTCTAGGTCGTCTAATTTTGGTAGATTTTTTGGAGTTCCAGAAGTTTGCGTTAGTTACAGATTACTACAGACTGCTCTGTTTTTGACAGATTCTGTTTTGCGTGTGTTGTGAAGTTTTCAAGTTTTGGGTAAATTCTTTTGATGGATTATGGAACAAGGAGTGGCAAGAGCCTAAGCTTGGGGATGCCCATGGCACCCCCAAGATAATCCAAGGACACCAAAAAGTCAAAGCTTTGGGATGCCCCCGGAAGGCATCCCTCTTTAAATCTACTTCCATCGGTAATTTACTTGGAGCTATATTTTTATTCACCACATGATATGTGTTTTGCTTGGAGCGTCTTGTATTATTTGCGTCTTTGCTTGTTAGGTTACCACAATCATCCTTGCTGTACACACCTTTTGAGAGAGCCATACATAAATTGGAATTTGATAGAATACTCTATGTGCTTCACTTATATCTTTTGAGCTTGATAGTTTTGCTCATAGTGCTTCACTTATATCTTTTTGAGCGTGATAATTTTTGCTCTAGTGCTTCACTTAGATCTTTTAGAGCACGGTGGTGGATTTGTTTTAAAAAAACTATTGATCTCTCATGCTTCACTTAGATTATTTTGAGAGTCGTTAATAGCATGGTAATTTGCTTAATGTTAATATACTTGGTATTCAAGATATGTGAACCTTTCTTTTGAGTGCGTTGAATACTAAGAAAAGTTTGATGCTTGATAATTGTTTTGAGATATGAGGATGGTGATATTAGAGTCATGCTAGTTGAGTAGTTGTGAATTTAAAGAATACTTGTGTTGAAGTTTGTGATTCCCGTAGCATGCACGTATGGTGAACCGTTATGTGATGAACTTCGGAGCATGATTTATTTATTGATTGTCTTCCTTATGAGTGGCGGTCGGGGATGAGCGATGGTCTTTTCCTACCAATCTATCCCCTAGGAGCATGCGCGTAATACTTTGCTTTTATAACTTCTAGATTTTTGCAATAAGTATATGAGTTATTTATGACTAATGTTGAGTCCATGGACTATACGCACTTTTTCCCATCCTTCCACCATTGCTAGCCTCTCTAATACCGCGCACTTTTCGCCGGTATCATACACCCACCATATATCTTCCTCAAAACAGCCACCATACCTACCTATTATGTCATTTCCATAGCCATTCCGAGATATATTGGTTTTAGCATTCGAAGAGGGAGTCAACATAAATTAAAGAATTCTCCCGTGATACAACACAGGACATTTACATGCTCCCGTCAAGGTATGGGCTGCTTGTATTTTGTTTTGGTTATATTACTATTGGTATCACTAAGATACAAGATTTCATGCAGAAGATAAGAGAGAGGATTCTTTCGATTCTGATGGGCCCAAAACAAGATGTGGTTGTCAAGCCCATATGAAGATAAGTCTAAAAAACGGATTATATTATGTGTATGAATCTAAGGCTGCACATAATCATAATCTTGCTACCGGAGACATGGCCTTATACTTAAGATCCCAAAGAAAAGTGACGGAAGAACAAATAGCAAACGATGAGGTCGCAAAGTCTGTAGGCATTTCGAATAAAGCAACTATTGATCTTATGGCCAAAGAAGCATGTGGACTTCCAAATCTTGGGTTTGCACCTGAAGATATGAAAAATCATTTGTACTCTAAGAGAACATTGCAAGCAAAGAAAGGAGACACAGGGGGAGTGTTAGAATACAAGGAGAAGAAGGTAAAAGAAGATGCCAATTTTTTCTATTCAATTCAAGTTGATGAGGATGATCTGATAACTAATATTTTCTAGGCTGACTCCAAAATGATATCGGACTATGCAATGTTTGGTGATGTTATATGCTTTGACACCACATATAGGAAACTAGATGATGGGCGTCCCTTTGGTTTGATTGTTGGGGTGAATAATCACAAGAAACCTATGGTCTTTGGTGCTACACTTCTCTATGATGAAACTGCTGAAAGTTTTGGTTGGCTTTTTAGAACATTTCTAACAGCCATGTCTGGGAAACATCCAAGGACTATTCCGACCGATGAAGATGCACCAATGGCCAAGGCAATCAGTAAAGTCCTTCCTCAGTCTCACCATAGACTTTGTGTGTGGCATATGAATCAAAATGCTTGCAAGAACCTTCTTTGGGTTGTTCAGGAATATAGGAAGTTCAATGCTGATTTTCAGCATTGTATCTATAATATTGAGGAAGAAGAAGATTTTATAAATGAATGTAATAGAATGCTAGAAGATATGGACTACGTGACAATACGTGGCTGCAAAGGTTGTTTGAGAAAAGGGAGCAATGGGCACTAGTGTATGGCAGAAATACATTCTCAGCCCACATGAGCACTACTCAAAGAAGTGACAACATGAATAATGAACTAAAGGGTTGCATTAGTATTAAATATGACATGCTTACTTTTTCGAGCATTTTGAGCGCCTAGTTACGGATAAAAGATTTGTAGAGGTAAAGTGTGACTTCAAGGCCTCACAAACTACTCTCCCAAGTCAAGGCGTAAGGTAGCTACGTGTTAAGGCAAGCCGCAACTACATATACTCCCACAATATTCAAGATGTTTCACGAGAAAGTGCTTCGGACCCTGAACTATGACACATTTCTTTGTAATTCAAGTGATAAAGAGAAGAAGGTTTATACAGTAAAATTTCATGGAACACAACGTGAGCATGTTGTCAGATTTTATCCAAACGAAGAAAAAGTCAATTGCAGTTGCAAGAAGTTTGAATTTGCTGGAATCCTCTGCTCTCATTGTTTAAAGATACTTGATATTAATAATATCAAGCATATCCCTGAACAATATATATTGAAAAGATGAACAATTGATGCGAAAGTGCTAGAGATAACAAGCAATCGCAATTATCACGAGGATATAAAAGCACGAATGTCGAACTTTTACAAGGACTTGTGCATAATGTTTATCCACATAGCTGCTCGCACCACAAAGTCCGATGAAACATATGATATGGCTGCTAAATGCGCAGAGCAGCTAGCACGAGATGTGGAGCAAAGCTTGAAAATTAGAGTTGATCCAGACCCAAATCCGGATTTGGGTGACTCCTCTGTTTCACAAGGTATATATTTATATACTATACTAGTAGTTGCGTAGAGTATTTTCAAAGTAATACTTACATTTAACTTTACGGTTGCAGGTCTGAACATCGACTCTACTAGAGTTTCAAAGCATAATGACAGGCTTCACATGCCAAGAGGTATGAAGGTAAAGGAGAAGACTATACGAGGATCAACGAGACCCGTTGGTGGCTTGGAGAAAGCAAAACAACGAAGAAAAAGAAGATAGATGATTCTTTACAAGTACATCATTTTGGTATGTAAGTCATTTTGACCTAGAAAAATAAGGAGAGTTCTTTCGGGAAGAAGCGCCGCCGTCTCGAGGCGGAACTTGTGTAGGAGCACTTTTGCCCTCCGGCGGAGCGATTCCGCCGGGGGAATTTTCCTCCCGGAGGGGGAAATCACCGTCATCATCATCACCAACAACTCTGCCATCTTGGAGAGGGCTATCTTTATCAACATCTTCAACATCACCAACTCCTCTCAAACCCTAGTTCATCTCTCGTGTTCAATCTTTGTACCGGAACTATAGCTTGGTGCTTGTGGGTGACTAGTAGTGTTGATTACATCTTGTACTTGATTACTATATGGTTTATTTAAGATTATATGTTCAAATCCATTATGCTATGTAATACCCTCTCTGATCTTGAGCATGAAATCATGTTGCAAGTAATCATGTGAACTTGATATGTGTTTGATATTTTGATGATATGTATGTTGTGATTCCCTTAGTGGTGTCATGTGAACGTCGACTACATGACACTTCACCATACTTCGGCCTAATGGAATGCATTGTGGAGTAGTTATTAGATGATGGTTGCTAGAGTGACAGAAACTTAAACCCTAGTTTATGCGCTATTCCATAAGGGACCGATTGGATCCAAAAGTTTAATGCTATGGTTAGAATTTATTCTTAATACTTTTATCATAGTTGTGGATGCTTGCGAGAGGGTTAATCATAAGTAGGAGGTTTGTTCAAGTAAGAACATCACCTAAGCACCGGTCCACCCACATACCAAATTATCAAAGTAGTGAACACGAATTAAGCCAACATGATGAAAGTGACTAGATGAAAATTCCCGTGTACCCTCAAGAACACTTTGCTTATCATAAGAGACCATTTTGGCCTGTCCTTTGCCTCAAAAGGATTGGGCTACCTTGCTGCACTTTGTTACTACTACCGTTACTCGCTCGTTACAAATTATCTTGCTATCAAACTACTCCGTTACTTACAATTTTAGCACTTGCAGACATTACCTTGCTGAAAACCACTTGTCATTTCCTTTTGCTCTTTGTTGGGTTCGACACTCTTACTTATCGAAAAGGCTACAATTGACCCCATATACTTGTGGGTCATCAAGGCTATTTTCTGCCGCCATTGCTGGGGAGTGAAGCGCTCTTGGTAAGTGGAAATTGGTAAGGAAACATTATTACTACGTGCTGAAATTTATTGTCACTTGCTACTATAGAAAATAATCCTTTGAGGGGTTTGTTCAGGGTATCTTCACCTCGACCGGAACCACAATTAGTTTCCCCTCAATCTACTGCACCTACTGAAAATATTGAATACGAAATTCCTTCGGGTATGGTAGAACAACTGCTAGCTAATCCTTATGCAGGAGATGGAACCGAACATCCTGATATGCACTTGATATATATGGATGAAATTTGTGGATTGTTTAAGCTTGCAGGTTTACTCGGAGATGAAGCTAAGAAGAAGGTTTTCCCTTTATCTTTGAAGGGAAAAGCATTAACATGGTATAGTCTATGCGGTGATATTGGATCTTGGAACTGGAATCGGTTTAAATTGGAATTTCATGAAAAAAATTATCATATGCATCTAGTTCATCGTGATCGGAATTATATATATAATTTTGGCCTCGTGAAGGAGAAAGTATCGCTCTAGCTTGGGGGAGGCTTAAGTGAATGTTATATTCATGCCACAATCATGAGCTCTCGAGAGAAATTATTATTTAGAACTTTTATGCTCGACTTTCTTGTAATGATCAATCCATGCTCGATACTTCTTGTACTTGTTCTTTTATGAAGAAGACTATTGAATTCCGGTGGGATCTTATAGAAAGAATTAAATGCAACTTTGAAGATTGGGAACTCGACGTAGGTAAAGAGTGGGGTATTGAACCTAAGTTTGATTGTGTTAAATCTTTTATGAATATCGATGCTTTTCAAAAGTTTAGAACTAAATATGGACTTGACTCGAGGTAGTAGCTTCCTTTTGTGAATCTTTTGCTACTCATGTTGATCTCCCTATGGAGAAGTGGCTTAAATATTACTCACCTATTAAACAAGAAGCTAAAGAACTGGTAAAAGCTAAATAAGAAACTATCATTTACAATGTTGATCCAGTTGTTCCCACTGCTTATATTGAAAAACCACCTTTCCTTGTTAGGATGAAGGGACATGCTAAAGCTTCAACTCTGGTTAACAAAAGTTATGTTAGAACACCCAAACCAGCTGAATAAATTGGAGTTGAACCTAGTGTTTCTATTATTAAAGATCTCTTAGCCGATAATATTGATGGGCATGTTATTTACTTCTGCGATGAAGCTTCTAGAATTGCCAAACCCAATAAAAAGGATAAACATAGACTAGTTGTTGGCATGCCTGTTGTCTCAGTTAAGATAGGAGATCACTGTTATCATGGGTTATGTGACCTAGGTGCTAGTGTGAGTGCTATTCCTTTTCCTTGTATGAAGAAATTAAGAATGAAATAGCACCTGCTGAAATAGAAGAGGATGTCACTATTAAACTTGCCAATAGAGATACTATTCACCAATTGGGATTCTTAGAGATGTTGAAGTCTTATGTGGGAAAATAAAATACCTTACTGATTTTCTTATTCTTAGCTCCCCAAAAGATGACTTTTGTCCCATTATCTTTGGTAGACCTTTCTTGAACACCGTCAATGCCAGAATAGATTGTAAGAAACAAACTGTCGGTGTTAGCTTTGGTGATGAATCTCGTGAATTTAATTTTTCCAAGTTTAGTAGACAACCTCATAATAAAGATTTGCCTAGTAAGGATGAAATTATTGGTCTTGCTTCTATTTTTGTACCTCCTACTCATCCTTTGGAACAATATTTGCTTGACCATGAAAATGATTTGCATATGCGTGAAAGAAATGAAATAGATAGAATCTTTTTGAACAACAACCTCTGCTTAAACACAATTTGCCTATTGAAACTCTAGGAGGTCCTCCTCCACCTAAAAGGTGATCCTGTGTTTGAATTAAAACAATTGCCGACACTTTGAAATATGCTTATCTTCATGAGAAAAATATACCATGTTATTATTAGTGCTAACCTTTCGTAACATGAAGAAGAAAGATTATTGAAAGTTCTAAGAAAGCACAGAGTTGCTATCGGATATACTCTTGATGATCTTAAGGGCATTAGTCCCACTCTATGTCAACACAAGATTAATATGGAACCTGATGCTAAACCCGTTGTTGATCACTAACGACGGTTAAACCCGAAGATGAAAGAAGTGGTAAGAACGGAAATATTGAAACTTCTGGAAGCAGGTATAATCTATCCTATAGCTGATAGTAGATGGGTAAGTCTTGTTCATTGTGTCCCTAAGAAGGGAGGTATTAATGTTGTTCCTAATGATAAGAATGATCTCACTCCACAAAGAATTGTCATAGGCTATAGGATGGTAATTGATTATAGAAAATTAAACAAAGCAACTAGAAAAGATCATTACCCTCTGCCTTTTATTGATCAGATATTAGAAACATTATCTAAGCACACACATTTTTGCTTCCTTGATGGATATTCTGGTTTTTCACAAATACCTGTTTCACAACCTGATCAAGAAAAGACCACTTTTACTTGTTCTTTTGGAACTTATGCTTATAGACGTATGCCTTTTGGTTTATGTAATGCACTTGCTACCTTTCAAAGATGTATGACTGCTATATTCTTTGATTTTTGTGAAAATATTGTTGGGGTTTTCATGGATGACTTTTCTGTTTATGGAAATTCTTTTGATGATTGTTTAAGCAATATTGATCAAGTTTTGCAAAGATGTGAACAAACAAACCTTGTCTTGAATTGGGAGAAGTGTCACTTTATGGTTAACGAAGGTATTGTTTTAGGCCATGAAATTTATGATAGAGGCATTGAGGTGGAAAAATCCAAGGTTGATGCAATTGAAAAAAATGACATGTCCTAAAGATATCAAAGGTATTCGTAGTTTCCTTTGGTCATGCTGGTTTCTATAGGAGGTTTATCAAATACTTTTCTAAAATTTCTAGGCCTCTTACAAATCTTTTGCAAAAGGATATTCACTTTGTGTTTGAAGATGATTGCTTGGAAGCCTTTGAAACACTAAAGGAAGCCTTAATTCTGCACCTGTTGTTCAACCACCTGATTGGAACTTGCCTTTTGAGATTATGTGTGATGCTAGTGATTATTATGTTGGTGTTGTTCTAGGGCAAAGAGTTGATAAGAAACTGAACGTTATCCATTATGATAGTAAAACTCTAGACAGTGCTCAACGAAATTATGCTACTACTGAAAAAGAATTCTGAGCAGTGGTGTTTGCTTGTGATAAATTCAGATCTTACATTGTTGATTCTAAAGTGATTGTTCACACCGATCATGCTGCTATAAAATATCTTATGGAAAAGAAAGATGCTAAACCTAGACTCATTAGGTGGGTTCTTCTGCTACAAGAATTTGATTTGCATATCATCGATAGAAAAAGGCGAGAGAACCCCGTAGCTGATAACTTGTCTAGGCTTGAAAATATTCTTGATGAGCCACAACCTATTAATGATAGCTTTCCTGATGAACAATTAGCTGCAATAAATGTTTCTAATAGTACACCTTGGTATGCTGACTATGCTAATTATATTGTTGCTAAATACATACCACCTAGCTTCACATACCAACAAAAGAAAAAAATTCTTCTATGATTTAAGACATTACTTTTGGGATGACCCACATCTTTATAAAGAAGGAGTAGATGGTATTATTGGACATTGTGTACCTGAGCATGAACAGGAACAAATCCTACGGAAATGTCACTCTGAAGCTTATGGAGGACATCATGCGGGAGATGTAACCGCTCATAAGGTATTGCAATCTAGTTTTTATTGGCCTACTCTCTTCAAGGATGCCCGTAAGTTTGTCTCGTCTTGTAATGAATGTCAAAGAATAGGTAATATCGGGAAGCATCAGGAAATGCCTGTGAATTATTCACTTGCTATTGAACCATTTGATGTTTGGGGATTTGATTTCATGGGACCTTTCCTTTCCTCTAATGGGTATACACATGTTTTGGTTGTTGTTCATTAATATTAATAAGTGGGTAGATGCTATTCCAACCAGTAGTGTTGATCACAACACTTCTATTAAAATGCTTAAGAAAGTTATTTTCCTAAGGTTTGGAGTCCCTAGATATTTAATGACTGATGGTGGTTCACATTTTAATGGTGCTTTCCGTAAAATGCTTGCTAAGTATGATGTTAACCATAGAATTGCATCACCCTATCATCCTCAATCTAGTGGTCAAGTTGAACTTAGCAATAGAGAAATAAAACTAATCTTACAAAAGACTTTCAATAGGTCCCGGAAGAATTGGTCTAAGAAATTAGATGATGCACTTTGGGCTTATAGAACAGCTTATAAAAATCCTATGAGTATGTCTCCATATAAAATGGTTTATGGAAAAGCTTGTCATTTGCCTCTTGAGTTAGAACATAAAGCATATTGGGCAATTAAAGAACTCAATTATGATTTCAAACTTGCTGGAGAAAATAGGTTATTTGATATTAGCTCATTAGATGAATGGAGAACTCAGGCTTATGAAAATGCAAAGTTATTCAAATAAAAAATTAAAATGTGGCATGGCAAAAGAATCCAAAAGCGTGAGTTCAAAGTTGGAGAATATGTTCTTTTGTACAACTCTCGTTTTAGATTCTTTGCAGGAAAACCCCTCTCCAAATGGGAAGGACCCTATGTCATCGAGGAGGTCTATCGATCTGGAGCTATAAAAATAAATAATGCCAAAGGTACTAACCCGAAGGTTGTCAATGGGCAACGAATAAAACACTATATCTCAGGTACACCCATTAATGTTGAAAGCAGTATCATCGAAACTTTGACACCGGAAGAACACATAAAGCAGTACACTCCAGAATCATGAAAAAAGGAAGGTACGTGATACGGTAAGTAAACGGACTCCGAAAAATCCGCAAAAATAATTTTTGTCAGTTTTGGAATATTTTAAAAATTAGGAAAATAAGAAACTTCCAGGAAAGTGACCCTGGTGGGAACGATACACCAGGGTGCGCCTGGCATGCCAAGCGGACCCTGGTGGGTTGTGCCCACCTCGGGTACTTTCCTAACTCCGTTTTTCTTCCTTTCTGCTTGTTCCCAAGATAAAAAAAATCTTTATGTGCCTCCTGAACCTGTTGACCTACGTATCGCGGAGAAATTTCCTATTTTCTTTTCTCGCTTTTTTTTGTCAGATCTGCTGAGCCAAGCATCATGTCTTCTTCTTCTTCTAATTAACCATATGGAAGAGGATGCTTGGTTGATGAAGATCGAGCTGAAGAGGGAAGACCCCGTTGGAGCAGCTAAGGAGGACAAGAGCAAGGAGGCCACCGAAGATCAAGTGCCGATGGTCGAGCAAGCCTTGCCCACCGATGAGGAAGAGGAAGATATCCTTAAACCCTACTATGCTCATCTTCCCCCACTGAGATTGCAGCCTTGAAACAGTTCGAATACAAAATAAGTATCTCACTCATGAAAATATTCTGCATCTGGAGCACATCCCTTCCCTTTGGAGCGTCATCCGAAGATTGGAGAGCCTCTTGGTCCTTAAGGACCGGATCGCTTCTACTTCATCACCACCACCTCCTTCTTCACCACCAAAAGAAAACTGAGTATCGGGTAAGGGCACTCACCTTGGCTTTTGCCAAGCTTGGGGGAGGTGCCCCGGTATCGTATCATCTCCACTATCTTTTGCCTTTACTTTCTTAGTTTGATCCATGGTTATGTTTTTCTATTAGATGAATGAAAGTTTAGTTCGATCCTTTCTTTTCGAGAATTTGCTTAGTGATCAACCTTTGTAATCATGTGCGAGATATATAATAAACTTTAGTTTGAGTTTTGCCTTCTTTGCTCTCTTGTTTCAATAAGAAGAAAAGAAATAACTGAAAAAGATCATATGCTAATCTCATGGTAAGTGATGACATTACACAAGGAAAAGTATAAGTAGAAAATTTTATTGTAGATTGACAAGCATAGCATTGGTCAATGATGCAACTCATGAAAGAATTAATAAGGGAAGAGAAGATTCACATACAAATACACTATCCTGGAAATCTTTTATGGTTATGAGCACCCATCAAAATATTATATGCCAAAATTGTTGACGTTGGACAAGGAAGACAACATAATGATTTATGTTTGTTCATATTCACATAGAAATTATATTGTCATAGATGCTTCAACATGTGGTGCTTGCCCCTATCTTTGCTAGCCAAAAAATCCGCACTAAGTAGAGATACTACTTGTGCGTCCAAAACCCTTAAACCCAAATCTTGTTTGAGAGTCCACCACACCTACCTATGGATTGAGTAAGATCCTTCAAGTAAGTTGCCATCGGCGCAAGAAGGGCAATAAAAATTGCTTCTAAAAGTGTAAGATCATTTAGTATAAGGGAAAATTGTGCATTGTACGAACTTGTGATGGCGAAGAATAAAAGAGACAGGCTGCATAATAAAGGTTGCCATCACAAGGGGCAATATAACGTGACGTTCTCATGCACTAAGGGGTTGAGCATACAAACAAAAAGCGCATGACAACCTCTGCTTCCCTCTGCGAAGGGCCTATCTTTTACTTTCACATATTTACTTTCATGCAAGAGTCAAAGTTATTCTCTCTATTCCTTTTTATTTTCTCCTTTGGCAAGCATCATGTGGTGAGGAAAGATCTAGGCACTGATGTCTACTACACAACCTTCTGCTTGTAGACGTTGTTGGGCCTCCAAGTGCGTAGGTTTGTAGGACAAGAGCAAATTCCCTCAAGTGGATGGCCTGAGGTTTATCAATCCGTGGGAGGCGTAGGATGAAGATGTTCTCTCTCAAACAACCCTGCAACCAAATAACAAAGAGTCTCTTGTGTCCCCAACACACCCAATACAACGGTAAATTCTATAGGTGCACTAGTTCGGTGAAGAGATGGTGATACAAGTGCAATATGGATGGTAGATATAGGTTTTTGTAATCTGGAATTACAAAAACAGCAAGGTAACTAATGATAAAAGTGAGCACAAACGGTATTGCAATGCTAGGAAACAAGGCCTAGGGTTCATACTTTCACTAGTGCTAGTTCTCTCAACAATAATAACATAACTGGATCATATAACTATCCCTCAACATGCAACAAAGAGTCACTCCAAAGTCACTAATAGTGGAGAACAAACAAAGAGATTATTGTAGGGTACGAAACCACCTCAAAGTTATCCTTTCTAATTGATCTATTCAAGAGTCTGTAGTAAAATAACATGAAGCTATTCTTTCCGTTCGATCTATCATAGAGTTCGTACTAGAATAACACCTTAAGACACAAATCAACCAAAACCCTAATGTCACCTAGATACTCCGATGTCACCTCAAGTATCCGTGGGTATGATTATACGATATGCATCACACAATCTCAGATTCATCTATTCAACCAACACAAAGTACTTCAAAGAGTGCCCCAAAGTTTCTACCGAAGAGTCAAGACGAAAACGTGTGCCAACCCCTATGCATAAGTTCACAAGGTCACTAAACCCACAAGTTGATCACCAAAACATACATTAAGTAGATCACGTGAATATCCCATTGTCACCACAGATAAGCACATGCAAGACATACATCAAGTGTTCTCAAATCCTTAAAGACTCAATCCGATAAGATAACTTCAAAGATAAAACTCAATCCATTACAAGAGAGTAGAGGGGGAGAAACATCATAAGATCCAACTATAATAGCAAAGCTCGCGATACATCAAGATCGTGCCAAATCAAGAACACGAGAGAGAGAGAGAGAGAGAGAGAGAGAGAGAGAGAGAGAGAGAGAGAGATCAAACACATAGCTACTGGTACATACCCTCAGCCCTGAGGATGAACTACTCCCTCCTCGTCATGGAAACCGCCGGGATGATGAAGATGGCCACGGTGAGGATCCCCCCTCCGTGAGTGCCTAACAGGGCCCCGATTGGTTTTTGGTGGCTACATAGGCTTGCGGCAGCGAAACTCCCGATCTATGGTGCTCCCGGATGTTTTCGGGGGTATATGGATATATGTAGGTGAAAGAAGTCGGTCAGAGGAGCCATGAGGGGCCCACGAGGGTGGGGGGCGTGCCCAGGGGGTAGGGCCCGCCCTAGACCCTCGTGGCTCCCTCGAAGCTTCCCTGACGTCTACTCCAAGTCTCCTGGATTGCGTTTGTTCCAAAAATAACTCTCCCGAAGGTTTCATTCCGTTTGGACTCCGTTTTATACTCCTTTTCTTCGAAACACTGAAATAGGCAAAAAAACAACAATTTGGGCTGGGCCTTCGGTTAATAGGTTAGTCCCAAAAATAATATAAAATTGTATAACAAAGCCCATTAAACATCCAAAATGGATAATATAATAGAATGGAACAATAAAAAATTATAGATACGTTGGAGACGTATCAAGCCTCCCCAAGCTTAATTCCTGCTCGTGCTCGAGTAGGTAAATGATAAAAACAGAATTTTGATGCGGAATGCTACCTAGCATATTTCTCACTGTAATTTTATTTATTGTGGCAAGAATATTCATATCCATAAGATTCAAAACAAAAGTTTAATATTGACATAAAAACAATAATATTTCAAGCACACTAACAAAGAAATCATGTCTTCTCAAAATAACATGG
Source organism: Aegilops bicornis (assembly GCA_021605145.1). NCBI lineage: Eukaryota > Viridiplantae > Streptophyta > Magnoliopsida > Poales > Poaceae > Aegilops > Aegilops bicornis. Next base: position 65,191,954 of record CM038671.1, read on the forward strand.
CCAAAGCAAGCTATCCCTACAAAATCATATAGTCTGGCTATGCTCTATCTTCATCACACAAAATATTTAAATCATGCACAACCCTGGTTTTAGCCAAGCAATTGTTTCATACTTTAGTATTCTCAAACATTTTCAATCTTCACGCAATACATGAGCGTGAGCCATGGACATAGCACTATAGGTGGAATAGAATGGTGGTTGTGGAGAAGACAAAAAAAAGGAGAAGATAGTCTCACATCAACTATATGTATCAACGGGCTATGGAGATGCCCGTTAATAGATATCAATGTGAGTGAGTAGGGATTGCCATGCAACGGATGCACTAGAGCTATAAGTGTATGAAAGCTCATCAAAAGAAACTAAGTGGGTGTGCATCCAACTTGCTTTCTCACGAAGACCTAGGGCAATTTCAGGAAGCCCGTCATTGGAATATACAAGCCAAGTTCTATAATGAAAAATTCCCACTAATATATGAAAGTGACAACATAGGAGACTCTCTATCATGAAGATCATAGTACTACTTTGAAGCAAAAGTGTGGAAAAGGATAGTAACATTGTCCCTTCTCTCTTTTTCTCTCATATTTTTTAGTTTTATTTTGGTGGGCTTCTTTGGCCTCTTTTTTTTATTTGGGCTTCTTTGGCCTCTTATATTTTTCATAAAGTCCGGAGTCTCATCCCGACTTGTGGGGGAATCATAGTCTCCATCATCCTTTCCTCACTTGGGACAATGCTCTAATAATTATGAATGGTGGCTTTGCCACGAATACGATGTCAACTACATGATCATGCAAAAGCAATATGACAATGATCATGCGTGTCATAAATAACAGAACAGTGGAAAGTTGCATGGCAATATATCTTTGAATGGCTATGGAAATGTCATAATAGGTAGGTATGGTGTCTGTTTTGAGGAAGGTATATGGTGGGTGTATGGTACCGGCGAAAGTTGCGCGGCACAAGAGAGGCTAGCAATGGTGGAAGGGTGAGAGTGCGTATAATCCATTGACTCAACATTGTTCATGAAGAACTCATATACTTATTGCAAAAATCTACAAGTTTTCAAAACAAAGTACTACACGCATGCTCCTAGGGGAAGGGTTGGTAGGAGTTAACCATCGCGCGATCCTGACCACGACACATAAGGAAGACAATCAATAAATAAATCATGCTCCAACTTCATCACATAACAGTTCATCATACGTGCATGCTATGGGAATCACAAACTTTTAACACAAGTATTACTCAAATTCACAACTACCCAACTATCATGACTCTAATATTACGATCCTCATATCTCAAAACAATCATCAAGCATCAAATTGATAATATCATTCAATGCACTCTATATGATAGTTTTATTATACACAACTTGGATGCCCATCATATTAGGACTAATTTTATAACCAAAGCAAAAACCATGTTGTCCTAAAAGACTCTCAAAATAATATAAGTGAAGCATGAGAGATCAATAATTTCTACAAAATAAAACCACCGCCGTGCTCTAAAAAGATATAAGTGAAGCACTAGAGCAAATGACAAACTACTCCAAAAGATATAAGTGAAGATCAATGAGTAGTCAAATAATTGTGCAACTATGTGAAGACTCTCTAACATTTAAGAATTTCAGATCTTGGTATTTTATTCAAACATCAAGCAAAACAAAACAAAATGACATTTCAAGGATAGCACACATCATGTGAAGAAGTAAAAACTTAGGTTCAACCGATACTAACCGATAATTGTTGAAGAAGGAAGGTGGGATGCCTACCGGGGCATCCCCGAGCTTTAGATGCTTGAGACTTCTTCAGATATTAATTAGGGATGCCTTGGGCATCCACAAGCTTGAGATTTTGTGTCTCCTTAATTCCTTTTATATCACGTCTTCCCTACATCTTAAAAACTTCATCCACACAAAACTCAACAAGAACTCATGAGATAAGTTAGTATAAATCAACGCAATAACCTTATCATTATCTACTGTAGCAAATAACAAAAATTATTATTCAACATTGCATACTAAATTTCTCTGCATATTTAATACTCTTATCCTCAAATAGAATCATTAAACAAGCAAACATATGCAAACAATGCAAACATAACAGCAATCTGCCAAAACAGTACAGTCTGTAAAGAATGCAAGATTCATCATACTTACATAACTCCAACAATTATGAGAAAAATACTAAACTGTAGAATATTTATCAGTTCTTATTTTTCACATAGTTTCAACAATTTATCTTATTCTGACTTTTCTAGTGAATTTTTGATAAATCAATATTATTTCTGTTTTGAAACAGCAACATGTATACTAGCAAAATAAGCATGGTAAAGGCTATCCTTGACATTTTTTATTAAAAATAGAGATGCAAAACATTATTCTAAAAAAAATCAAGCAAATACTAACAAAAGAAAATGACTCTCCAAGCAAAACACATATCATGTGGTGAATAAAAATATAGCTCCAAGTAAGGTTACCGATGAACGAAGACGAAAGAGGGGATGCCATCCGGGGCATCCCCAAGCTTAGGCTTTTGGTTGTCCTTGAATTTTACCTTGGGGTGCCTTGGGAATCTCCAAGATTAGGCTCTTGCCACTCCTTATTCCATAGTCCATCGAATCTTTACCCAAAACATGAAAACTTCACAACACAAAACTCAACGAGAAAATTAAGTAGCTCCGTTAGTATAAGAAAATAAATCACCACTTTTGGTACTGTTGTGAACTCATTACAAATTCATATTGGTGTAATATCTACTGTATTTCAACTTCTCTATGGTTCATACCCTCCGATACTACTCACAGATTCATCAAAATAAGCAAACAACACATAGAAAACAGAACAGTTTGTAGTACTAGTAATTTGTATCAAACATATACTTCTGGAACTCCAAAAATTATGTAATAAATTGGTGGACCTGCGAAATGTTTCTATTAATCATCTAAAAAAATAATCAACCTAAAATCACTCTCCAGTAAACAATGGCAGCTAATCTCGTGGCCTTGAAAGTTTCTGTTTTTACAAGAAGATCACAAAGACTTCACCCAAGTCTTCCCAAAGGTTCTACTTGGCACAAACACTAATTAAAACATAAAACCACATCTAACCAGAGGCTAGATGAATTATTTATTACTAAACAGGAGCAAAAGCAAAGAACAAAAGTAAAATTAGGTTGCCTCCCAACAAGCTCTAACGTTTAATGCCCCTAGCTAGGCATGATGATTTCAATGATGCTCACATAAAAGATAAGAATTGAAACATAAAGGGAGCATCATGAAGAATATTACTAGAACATTTAAGTCTAACCCACTGCCTATGTATAGGGATTTTCTGAGCAAACAACTTATGAGAACAATAATCAACTAGCAGAGGAAGGTAAAACAAGCATAGCTTCAAGATTTTCAACACATAGAGAGGAAACTTGATATTATTGCAATTCCTACAAGCATATGTTCCTCCCTCATAATAATTTTCAGTAGCATCATGAATAAATTCAACAATATAACCAGAACCTAAAGCATTCTTTTCATGATCTACTTGCATAGAACTATCATGTGAATCATAATCCAATTGAAAATTAAAATCATGATGACAAGTTTCATGGTTATGTTTATTCTTTATGGCATACGTATCATCACAATAATCATCATAAATAGGAGGCATGCTTTCATCATATAAATTTGCTCATCAAAACTTGGGGGACAAAAAATTTCATCTTCATCAAACATAGCTCCCCCAAGCTTGTGGCTTTGCATATCATTAGCATCATGGATATTCAAGGAATTCATACTAACGACATTGCAATCATGCTCATCATACAAAGATCTAGTACCAAACATTTTAATGCATTCTTCTTCTAGCAATTGATCACAATTTTCCTTTTCATCATTTTCACGAAAGATATTAAAAAGATGAAGCATATGAGGCAAACTCAATTCCATTTTTTGTAGTTTTCTTTTACAGACCAAACTAGTGATAAAACAAGAAACAAAAAAATTCGACTTCAAGATCTAAAGTTATACCTTCAAGCACTCACCTCCCGAGCAACGGCGCCAGAAAATGCTTGATGTCTACTACGCAACCTTCTTCTTGTAGATGTTGTTGGGCCTCCAAGTGCAGAGGTTTGTAGGACAGTAGCAAATTTCCGTCAAGTGGATGACCTAAGGTTTATCAATCCGTGGGAGGCATAGGATGAAGTTGGTCTCTCTCAAACAACCCCGCAACCAAATAACAAAGAGTCTCTTGTGTCCCCGACACACCCAATACAATGGTAAATTGTATAGGTGCACTAGTTCGGCGAAGAGATGGTGATACAAGTGCAATATGGATGGTAGATATAGGTTTTTGTAATCTGAAATTATAAAAACAGCAAGGTAACTGATGATAAAAGTGAGCATAAACGGTATTGCAATGCTAGGAAACAAGGCCTAGGGTTCATACTTTCACTAGTGCAAGTTCTCAAGAATAATAACATAACAAGTCGGTCAGGGGAGCCACAAGGGGCCCACGAGGGTGGGAGGCGCGCCCAGGGGGGTAGGGCATGCCCTGGCCCTCGTGGCTTCCTTGGAGCTTCCCTGACGTCTACTCCAAGTCTCCTGGATTGCGTTTGTTCCAAAAATAACTCTCCCGAAGATTTCATTCCGTTTGGACTCCGTTTGATATTCCTTTTCTTCGAAGCACTAAAATTGGCAAAAAAATAGCAATTTGGGTTGGGCCTCCGGTTAATAGGTTAGTCCCAAAAATAATATAAAAGTGTATAAGAAAGCCCATTAAACATCCAAAACAGATAATATAATAGCATGGAACAATCAAAAATTATAGATACGTTGGAGACGTATCAGGCACATATATCCAGTTGAATATGGGTAGCTTGAGTTATTATTGTTGACATCGCCCTTGAGGTGAATGCGTTGGGAGGCGAAACTATAAGCCCCTATCTTTCTATGTATCCGGTTGAAACGCTTTGATCATGTGTACGCGGTGAGTGTTAGCAATCATAGAAGACTAAATGATGGTTGAGTATATGGACTTACCTAAAGGCTCGGATACGTGACCCTTCCTAAAAAGATGATGAATTGTAGTTGCAAAGTTGACTGAGAACATAGTTTGTTGGTTTCCAATGAAGTTTATGCTTTATACTTTGATGTTGTGATGAATTGTCACTTGTTCATGAGAAGTCTATGATAAAAGTTTTATGTTAAAATTTGTTGTTGTTATAATAAGTTACATGATGCTGCTATGTCCATATTTTTGTTTTTATCGACACCTCTCTCTCTAAGCATGTGGGCAGATTTTCCAATTTCGGTTTTCGCTTGAGGACAAGCGAGGTCTAAGCTTGGGGGAGTTGATAGGTCCATTTTGCATCATGTTTTCCTATTGTTATTTATGTTGTTTTATTGTATAATAATGCTTTTTGGAGTATTTCTAATACCTTTTCTCTCATAATATGCAAGGTATACACAAAGGAGGAGAATTCTGGCAGCTGGAAATCTGGACCTGAAAAAGCTACGTCAAGCTACCTACTCTGCACAACTCCAAATGAGCTAAAACTTCACGAGGATTTTTTATGGAATAAATAAGAATTTTTTTGAGCCAATAAGTACCAGAGGGGGCCCACCAGGTGGGTACAACCCTCTTGGTCGCGCCAGGGGGCCCAGGCGTGCCCTGGTGGGTTGTGCTCACCCAGGCCCACCTCCGGTGCCTCTCTTCTGGTATATAAGTCATTTTGACCTAGAAAAAATAAGTAGAGGACTTTCGGGACGAAGCGCCGCCGTCTCGAGGCGGAACTTGGGCAGGAGCACTTTTGCCCTCCGGCCGAGCGATTTCGCCGGGGGAATTTCCCTCCCGGAGGGGGAAATCATCATAATCATCACCAACAACTCTCCCATCTTGGAGAGGGCTATCTTCATCAACATCTTCAACAGCACCAACTCCTCTCAAACCCTAGTCCATCTCTTGTGTTCAATCTTTGTAACGGAACTATAGATTGGTGCTTATGGGTGACTAGTAGTGTTGATTACATCTTGTAGTTGATTACTATATGGTTTATTTGGTGGAAGATTATATGTTCAGATCCATTATGCTATTTAATACCCCTCTGATCTTGAGCATGATTATCATTTGTGAGTAGTTACTTTTGTTCTTGAGGTCACAGGAGAAATCATGTTGCAAGTAATCATGTGAAGTTGATATGTGTTCGATAATTTGATGATATCTATGTTGTGATCCCCTTAGTGGTGCATGTGAACGCCGACTACATGACACTTCACCATACTTGGGCCTAAGGCAATGCATTGTGGAGTAGTTATTAGATGATGGGTTGCAAGAGTGACAGAAGCTTAAACCCTAGTTTTTGTGCTATTCCGTAAGGGATCGATTGGATCCAAAAGTTTAATGCTATGGTTAGAATTTATTCTTAATACTTTTATCGTAGTTGCGGATGCTTGCTAGAGGGTTAATCATAAGTAGGAGGTTTGTTCGTAAGAACAGCACCTAAGCACCGGTCCACCCACATACCAAATTATCAAAGTAGCGAACACGAATTAAAACAACATGATGAAAGTGACTAGATGAAATTCCCGTGTACCCTCAAGAACACTTTGCTTATTATAAGAGACCGTTTTGGCCTGTCCTTTGCCTCAAAAGGATTGGGCTACCTTGTCGCACTTTTGTTACTACTATCATTACTTGATCGTTACAAATTATCTTGCTATCAAACTACTCCGCTACTTACAATTTAAGCACTTGCAGACATTACCTTGCTGAAAACCACTTGTCATTTCCTTCTGCTCCTCGTTGGGTTCGACACTCTTACTTATCGAAAAGGCTACATTGACCCCATATACTTGTGGGTCATCACACATCTCGTGCTAGTTTCTCTGCGCATTTAGCAGCCATATCATATGTTTCATCGGACTCTGCGGCGCGAGCAGCTATGTGGATAAACATTCTACACGAGTCCTTGTAAAAGTTCGACATTCTTGCTTTTAGATCCTCGTGAAAATTGCGATTGCTTGTTATCTCTAGCACTTTCTCATCAATTGTCCAACTTTTCAATATACATTGTTCAGGGATATGTGATACGTCTCCAACGTATCTATACTTTTTGATTGCTCCATGCTACTTTATTTACTGTTTTGGACTATATTGTGCTTTATTTTCCACTATTATATTATTTTTGGGACTAACCTATTAACCGGAGGCCCAGCCCAGAATTGCTCTTTTTTTGCCTATTTCAGTGTTTCGAAGAAACGGAATATCAAACGGAGTCCAAACGGAATGAAACCTTTGGAAACGTGATTTTCTCACCGAACGTGATCCAGGAGACTTAGACCCTACTCCAAGAAGTAACAGAGGCCGTCACGAGGGTGGGGGGCGCCCCCCTAGGGCGCGCCCCCTGCCTCATGGGCCCCCGTCGCCTCCAATCGACGCATTCCTTCCTCCTATATATACCTACGCACCACCAAACGATCGAACAGGAGCCAAAACCTAATTCCACCGCCGCAACTTCCTGTATCCACGAGATCCCATCTTGGGGCATGTTCTCGAGCTCACGGGAGGGGCATCCACCACGGAGGGCTTCTAAATCATCACCATAGCCCCTCCGATGAAGTGTGAGTAGTTTACTTCAGACCTTCGGGTCCATAGCTATTAGCTAGATGGCTTCTTCTCTGTTTTTGGATCTCAATACAATGTTCTTCCCCTCTCTCGTGGAGATCTATTCGATGTAATCTTATTTTTGCGGTGTGTTTGTTGAGACTGATGAATTGTAGGTTTATGATCCAGCTTATCTATGAATAATATTTGAATCTTCTCTGAATTCTTTTATGTATGATTGGTTATCTTTGCAAGTCTCTACGAATTATCCGTTTGGTTTGGCCAACTAGATTGGTAGTTCTTGCAATGGGACAAGTGTTTAGCTTTGGGTTCAATCTTGCGGTGTCCTTACCCAGTGACAGAAAGGGTTGCGAGGCACGTATTGTATTGTTGCCATCGAGGATAACAAGATGGGGTATTTATCATATTGCATGAATGTATTCCTCTACATCATGTCATCTTGCTTCAGGCGTTACTGCTTTTTAACTTAATACTCTAGATGCATGCTTGGATAGCGGTCGATGAGTGGAGTAATAGTAGTAGATGCGTAATTGTTTCGGTCTACTTGTCACGGACGTGATGCCTATATACATGATCATACCTAGATATACTCATAACTATGCTCAATTCATCAATTGCTCAACAAGAATTAGTTCACCCAATCGTAGAATACTTATGCTCTTGAGAGAAGCCACTAGTGAAACCTATGGTCCCCGAGTCTATTCTCATCATATCAATCTCCATCACTTTATTACTTGCTTTGTTTTTACTTTGCCTTTTACTTTTCACTTTGCATCTCTATACCAAAAATACCAAAAATATTATTTATCATGTCTATCAGATCTCACTCTCGTAAGTGACCGTGAAGGGATTGACAACCCCTAATCGCGTTGGTTGCAAGGAGCTATCATTTTGTGAAGGTACGAGGGACTTGTGCGTGGCCTCCTACTGGATTGATACATTGGTTCTCAAAAACTGAGGGAAATACTTACGCTACTTTGTTGCATCATCCTCTCCTCATTGGGGAAATCCAACGCAGTGCTCAAATTCGAGCAGTAGTTTTCTCTTTGGGTAGCTCTTTGTTCGGCGACTGTCGCCGTATTTGTCTGCGGTGTTGAGTACTTTGCTCCATCTGATTCTGAGTGCATCTTCCGCTGTATTGAGCTTCCGCTTGGTTTTTCAGCTACGCGATGGCAGCGAGCCTTTTGTGGAGGTTCTTCTGCTCCAACAATTTGTCCGGCGTGAGATCGTCCGGGACTGTTATCTTCGCCGGGACGGGTTGTTTATCCAAGTTGTCCTGTTCGGACGGTTGCTCGATAGCATGTTAAATACGTCCACCGGTTCGCCCTGCTCTATGGCTGGGTCTTTGTCGAGGCTGGACTTGGTGCGGCGTTTACGTTGCCGTTTTGACTGCTTTTCGAGGGATTTATCCTTCATAGTGTCCCATTGTTCCTCGTCGTCACTTCCTTTAGGTGTATCCACCATGTATACATCATGGGATGAGGTGGTTGTCCAAAGATCCTATAGGTACTGGTTCATGGTTATCTCCTACATCGTCGTCCATACCATCGATGTCTTCGGAGTCGAAATCGAGCACGTCGTTTAAGCTTTCGACAGTGGCTACAAAGTGGGCGGTGGGTGGGCGTTGAATTTCTTCGTCGTCCGCATCCCAACCTTCCTGACCGTAGTCCGGCCAGGGCTCTCCTGACAAAGAGAGAGACTTTAATGAGTTCAGGATATCGCCAAAGGGCGAGTGCTGAAAGATGTCCGCGGCGGTGAACTCCATAACCGGCGCCCAGTCGGATTCGGCTGGCAGGGGCGCGGGAGGTTCGGAGTCCGGAAAGGAGTCCGGCACCCGAGAGTCACGAGCTTTGCAAAGGACAGGGATGGTGTTCGGCTCAACCGCCATATAGATTTCAGCCCCCGAGGTGGTTCCCAACCAACCATCCTCGATCGGTGAGATCGGCTCCGAATCAATGGTCGGAGCGGACACTAGTGCGGCCTCGTGACACCTTTCGCGGCAGAGTTAGATCATGCCCATCGAGATAGTGCGGCGGCGCTTGGCTGCGGCTCGAATCCATCAAGATCGAGTCTCCGCGGATGTCGGCCGTGTAGTTGAAACTTCCAAACCTGACCTGATGGCGGGCGTAGCTTCGCTCTGCTTCCGGATGGCCTGCGAATTGCCCGCAGCAGCAAAGCCGCCGAATCTGAAGATCTGTCCGGGAGAAAAGTCTCACCTGGATCAAGGCGTTGCTGATGATCAAGGAGCCATCGGGCCTATAGGTGACGACACGCAGGAACTCTCAATGAAAGCACCAATGTCGGTGTCAAAACCGGCGGATCTCGGTAGGGGGTCCCGAATCATGCGTCTAGGCGGATGGTAACAGGAGACAAGGGACACGATGTTTTTACCCAGGTTCGGGCCCTCTCGATGGAGGTAATACCCTACCTCCTGCTTGATTAATATTGACGATATGGGTAGTACAAGAGTAGATCTACCACGAGATCAAAGAGGCTAAACCCTAGAAGCTAGCCTATGGTATGATTGTTGTTCGTCTCTGAGACTAAAACCCTCCGGTTTATATAGACACCGAATAGGGTTAGGTTTACACAGAGTCGGTTACAATGGTAGGAAATCTACATATCTGTATCGCCAAGCTTGCCTTCCATGCCAAGGAAAGTCCCATCCGGACAAGGGACGAAGTCTTCAATCTTGTATCTTCATAGTCTTGGAGTCCGGCCAAAGATGATAGTTCGGCTATCCGGACACCCCCTAGTCCAGGACTCCCTCACCCTCTCTTTCCCAATCTCCTCCTCTTTTTCCCGTTGCCTTTTCCTCGTCCGTTTGTTTGCTCGTGTATTAGTTTGCTAGCTTGTCGTTATGTCTGAAATTGGGGAAATTATTGCCGATATGGGCGATAATAATATCATGGAAAATTCTGAAGCTCCTATTTGAAGAATCCCCTACCTATCATCCAAAAAGATTTCGAATCGGTAGTGGTAATATTATTGGAAAAGGAGTTATTTAAGATTTCTTTACTTGTGTTGGTGTTTTACCCTCTATGGGTGGTTCTATTCTCCATAGAACTAGTAGCCTTGCGGACGCTATTGCCATGCTTATCGTTGAACTTGAAAGGCAACTTATGCATATGCACCCTTCTATACAAAGAATTTTCCTAGAATTTTCTAATATTGAACACTCCTCTGTTAAGCGTGCCGCTACTATCTTTTTGGCTCATGAATTCAGATAATAGAAGAAGCCAAAGAAATATTTGCGCATTATAGGGTGGACGCTGGCCGTCCTCCCATAGAGTCTATCCTTTTTTGATCAAGAAGAAATAATGCGTTTTCAATCTATCGACTATGTTGCTTTTAATGAAAATTTTAGAAAAAAGGTGCCTACCAATATTTTAATTGATAGAATCTCTGAGCTTAATGATGATTTGGCTATTCGAAATAATGATCTAGGATGCTCTCTTGAGTATAGGCTCACCAAGTTCTGTCAAAAGAACGCTTATAATGATGAATTTGTTGTGCAATACGAAGGGCCGAAAGAGGAACCTATACCTCCTAAAATTGATCTTGGGGACTTTTGTCCTATTAAATTTAGCCCTTTTGATTACTTTTTCTTGCCTCAAAGAAAATTTGTTGCCGAACATAGAGAATATTAAATGAGTTTCACCGATCTATCTTATTACTAGGGCACTACCTAGATCTATCCTTGCTTTTATGCCTAGCTAGGGGCGTTAAACGATAGCGCTTGTTGGGAGGCAACCCAATTTTATTTTTAGTTTTTTTTTTGTTTTTGATTTTGTTTAGGAATAAATATTCCATCTAGCCTCTGCTTAGATGTGGTTTTATGTTTTAATTAGTGTTTGTGCCAAGCTAGACCTATTGGATCTTCTTGGATGATAGTTATTTGATCTTGCTTTAATTTCCAGAAACTTTGCGCTCAGTGACCGAATTATTAAAAATCACCAGAACGTGATAAATACTGATTCCAATTTCTGCTGATAAATAAACAAATTTTCTAGGTCGTCTAATTTTGGTAGATTTTTTGGAGTTCCAGAAGTTTGCGTTAGTTACAGATTACTACATGATCGCTCTGTTTTGACAGATTCTGTTTTGCGTGTGTTGTTTGCTTATTTTTGATGAATCTATGGCTAGTAAAATAGTTTATAATCCATAGATAAGTTGGAATACAGTAGGTTTAACACCAATATAAATAAAGAATGATTTAATTACAGTATCTTAAAGTAGTCTTTTGTTTTCTAACGGAGCTCACGAGATTTCTATTGAGTTTTGTGTTGTGAAGTTTTCAAGTTTTGGGTAAATTCTTTTGATGGATTATGGAACAAGGAGTGGCAAGAGCCTAAGCTTGGGGATGCCCATGGCACCCCCAAGATAATCCAAGGACACCAAAAGTCAAAGCTTTGGGATGCCCGGAAGGCATCCCCTCTTTCGCCTACTTCCATCGGTAATTTACTTGGAGCTATATTTTTATTCACCACATGATATGTGTTTTGCTTGGAGCGCGCTTGTATTATTTGCGTCTTTGCTTGTTAGTTTACCACAATCATCCTTGCTGTACACACCTTTTGAGAGAGCCATACATAAATTGGAATTTGATAGAATACTCTATGTGCTTCACTTATATCTTTTGAGCTTGATAGTTTTGCTCATAGTGCTTCACTTATATCTTTTTGAGCGTGATAATTTTTGCTCTAGTGCTTCACTTAGATCTTTTAGAGCACGGTGGTGGATTTGTTTTAAAAAACTATTGATCTCTCATGCTTCACTTAGATTATTTGGAGAGTCGTTAATAGCATGGTAATTTGCTTAATGTTAATATACTTGGTATTCAAGATATGTGAACCTTTCTTTTGAGTGCGTTGAATACTAAGAAAAGTTTGATGCTTGATAATTGTTTTGAGATATGAAGATGGTGATATTAGAGTCATGCTAGTTGAGTAGTTGTGAATTTAAAGAATACTTGTGTTGAAGTTTGTGATTCCGGTAGCATGCACGTATGGTGAACCGCTATGTGATGAACTCCAAGCATGATTTATTTATTGATTGTCTTCCTTATGAGTGGCGGTCGGGGATGAGCGATGGTCTTTTCCTACCAATCTATCCCCCTAGGAGCATGCGCGTAATACTTTGATAACTTCTAGATTTTTGCAATAAGTATATGAGTTCTTTATGACTAATGTTGAGTCCATGGATTATACGCACTTTTTCCCATCCTTCCACCATTGCTAGCCTCTCTAATACCGCGCACTTTTCACCGGTATCATACACCCACCATATATCTTCCTCAAAACAGCCACCATACCTACCTATTATGTCATTTCCATAGCCATTCCGAGATATATTGCCATGCAACTTTCCACCGTTCCGTTTATTATGACACGCTCCATCATTGTCATATTGCTAGCATGATCATGTAGTTGACATCGTATTTGTGGCAAAGCCACCTTTCATAATTCTTTCATACATGTCACTCATGTCTCATTGCATATACCGTACATCACGGAGGCATTCATATAGAGTCATACTTTGTTCTAAGAATAGAGTTGTAATTGTTGAGTTGTAAGAAAAATAAAAGTGTGATGATCATCATTATTAGAGCATTGTCCAAAGTGAGGAAAGAATGATGGAGACTATGATTCCCCCACAAGTCGGTTTGAGACTCCGGACGAAAAATAAAAAAAGAGAAAAATGAAAAAAAGAGGCCATAAAAAAAGAAATGGACCAAATAAAGAAAATGAGAGAAAAAGAGAGCAGGGACAATATTACTATCCTTTTACCACACTTGTGCTTCAAAGTAGCACCAAGATCTTCATGATAGAGAGTCTCCTATGTTGTCACTTTCATATACTAGTGGGAATTTTTCATTATAGAACTTGGCTTGTATATTCCAATGATGGGCTTACTCAAATGCCCTAGGTCTTTGTGAGCAAGCGAGTTGGATGCACACCCATTTAGTTTATTTTGTTGAGCTTTCATATACTTATAGCTCTAGTGCATCCATTGCATGGCAATCCCTACTCACTCACATTGATATCTATTGATGGGCATCTCCATAGCCAGTTGATACGCCTAGTTGATGTGAGACTATCTTCTCCCTTTTTGTCTTCTCCACAACCACCCTTCTATTCCACATATAGTGCTATATCCATGGCTCACGCTCATGTATTGCGTGAAGATTAAAAAAGTTTTGAAAGTGTTTAAGTATGAAACAATTGCTTGGCTTGTCATCGGGGTTGTGCATGATTTAAATATTTTGTGTGGGGAAGATGGAGCATAGCCAGACTATATGATTTTGTAGGGATAACTTTCTTTGGCCATGTTATTTTTAGAAGACATAATTGCTTAGTTAGTATGCTTGAAGTATTATTATTTTTATGTCAATATGAACTTTTGTCTTGAATCTTTTGGATCTGAATATTCAAACCACAATTAAGAAGATTTACATTGAAATTATGCCAAAGTATCACTCCGCATCAAAAACTCTCTTTTTATCATTTACCTACTCGAGGACGAGCAGGAATTAAGCTTAGATGCCTCGATACGTCTCCAACGTATCTATAATTTTTTATTGCTCCATGCTACTTTATTTACTGTTTTGGACTATATTGGGCTTTATTTTACACTTTTATATTATTTTTGGGACTAACCTATTAACCGGAGGCCCAGCCCAGAAGTGCTGTTTTTTCCCTATTTCAGTGTTTCGAAGAAACGGAGTCCAAACGGAATGAAACCTTCGGAAACGCGATTTTCTCACCGAACGTGTTCCGGGAGACTTGGACCCTACTCCAAGAAGTAACAAAGGCGGCCACGAGGGTGGGGGGCGCGCCCCCTGCCTCGTGGGCCCCCTGTCGCTCCACTGACGTACTCCTTCCTCCTATATATACCTATGTACCCCCAAACGATCGGAACAGGAGCCAAAAACCTAATTCCACCGCCGCAACTTCCTGTATCCACGAGATCCCATCTTGGGGCCTGTTCGAGCTCACGAGGGGGCATCCACCACGGAGGGCTTCTACATCATCACCATAGCCCCTCCGATGAAGTGTGAGTAGTTTACTTCAGACCTTCGGGTCCATAGCTAGTAGCTAGATGGATTCTTCTCTCTTTTGGATCTCAATACAATGTTCCTCCCTCTCGTGGAGATCTATTCGATGTAATCTTCTTTTTGCGGTGTGTTTGTTGAGACCGATGAATTGTTGGTTTATGATCCAGCTTATCTATGAATAATATTTGAATCTTCTCTGAATTCTTTTATGTATGATTGGTTATCTTTGCAAGTCTCTTGAATTATCCGCTTGGTTTGGCCAACTAGATTGGTAGTTCTTGCAATGGGACAAGTGTTTAGCTTTGGGTTCAATCTTGCGGTGTCCTTACCCAAAGGATGTAAAGGGTTGCAAGGCACGATTGTATTGTTGCCATCGAGGATAACAAGATGGGGTATTTATCATATTGCATGAATTTATTCCTCTACATCATGTCATCTTGCTTAAGGCGTTACTCTGCTTTTTAACTTAATACTCTAGATGCATGCCGGATAGCGGTCGATGAGTGGAGTAATAGTAGTAGATGTAGAATCGTTTCGTCTACTTGTCACGGACGTGATGCCTATATACATGATCATACCTAGATATACTCATAATTATGCTCGATTCTCCAATTGCTCAACAAGAATTTGTTCACCCAATCGTAGAATACTTATGCTCTTGAGAGAAGCCACTAGTGAAACCTATGGCCCCCGGGTCTATTCTCATCATATCAATATCCATCACTTTATTACTTGCTTTGTTTTTACTTTGACTTTTACTTTTCACTTTGCATCTCTATACCAAAAATACCAAAAATATTATTTATCATGTCTATCAGATCTTACTCTCGTAAGTGACCGTGAAGGGATTGGCAACCCCTAATCGCGTTGGTTGCGAGGAGCTATCGTTTTGTGCAGGTACGAGGGACTTGTGCGTGGCCTCCTACTGGATTGATACCTTGGTTCTCAAAAACTGAGGGAAATACTTACGCTACTTTGCTGCATCATCCTCTCCTCTTCGGGGAAATCCAACGCAGTGCTCAAGAGGTAGCAATATGCTTGATATTATTAATATCAAGTATCATTAAACAATGAGAGCAGAGGATTCCAGCAAATTCAAACTTCTTGCAACTACAATTGACTTTTTCTTCATTTGGATAAAAACTGACAACATGCTCACGTTGCGTTCCATGAAATTTTGCTGTATAAACCTTCTTCTCTTTATCACTTGAATCATGAAGAAATGTGTCATAGTTCAGGGTCCGAAGCACTTGCTCCCGAAACATCTTGAATATTGCAGGAGTATATGTAGTTGCGGCTTGCCTTAACACATAGCTACCTTCTGCCTTCATCTTGGGAGTAGTTTGTGAGGCCTTGAAGTCACACTTGACCTCTACAAATCTTGTATGCACAACTATGCGCTCAAAATGCTCGAAAAAAGTAAGCATGTCATATTTAATACTAATGTACCGCTTTAGTTCATTCTTCATGCTTTCACTTCTTTAAGTAGTGCTCATGTGGGCTGAGAATGTATTTCTGCCATACACTAGTGCCCATTGCTCCCTTTTCTCAAACAACCTTTGCAGCCACGTATTGTCACATAGTCCATATTTGTCTAGCATTCTATTCCATTCATTTATAAAATATTCTTCTTCCTCAATATCATAGATACAATGCTGGAAATCAGCATTGAACTTCTTATATTCCTCAACAACCCCATCCAGGTACTTGCAAGCATTTTGATTCATATGCCACACACAAAGTCTATGGTGAGTCTGAGGAAGGACTTCACTGATTTCCTTGGCCATTGGTGCATCTTCATCGGTCGGAATAGTCCTTGGATGTTTCCCAGGCATGGCTGTTAGAGATGTTCTAAAAATCCAACCAAAACTTCCAGCGGTTTCATCATAGAGAAGTGTAGCACCAAAGACCATATTTTTCTTGTGATTATTCACCCCAACAATCAAACCAAAAGGACGCCCATCATCTAGTTTCCTACATGTGGTGTCAAAGCATATAACATCACCAAACATTGCATAGTCCGATATCATTTCGGAGTCGGCCCAGAAAATATTGGTTATCAGATCATCCTCATCAACTAGAATTGAATAGAAAAAATTGGCATCTTCTTTTACCTTCTTCTCCATGTATTCTAACACCCCTTGTGTCTCCTTTCTTTGCTTGCAATGTTCTCTTAAAGTACAAACGATTTTTCATATCTTCAGGTGCAAACCCAAGATTTGGAAGTCCACATGCTTCTTTGGCCATAATATCAATAGTTGCTTTATTCGAAATGCCTACAGACTTTTCGACCTAAGTGTTTGCTATTTGTGCTTCCGTCACTTTTCTTTGGGAACTTAAGTATAAGGCCATGTCTCCAGTAGCAAGATTATGATTATGTGCAGCCTCAAATTCATACACATAATATAATCCATTTTTGAGACTTATCTTCATATGGGCTTGACAACCACATCTTGTTTCGAGCCTACTGTAACTGAAAGAATCCTCTCTCTTATCTTCTACACGGAATCCTGTTAATTAAAATAAGTATCTTAGTGATACCAATAGTAATATAACCAAAACAAAATACAAGAAACACATACCTTCACAGGAGCATGTAAATGTCCTTTGTTGTATCACGGGAGAATTCTTTACTGTATGTTGACTCCCTCTTCGGATGCTAAAACCAATAGCCTTTGCATACTTGTTATAAAAGGAGTAAGCTTCCTCTTCAGATAGAAATTGCATGCCAACCTTTGGCCCCCTTTCATCAACGCAATCTGTTGCATTGCTAAGAGCAATTTGATGAACATCCTATATGAATCAGAATTCACTTTAGTTAATACTCATATGTTAGGAAGTTAGGTTTGTGAAACAACACACTAATGGAATACTATGTGTACACTAAATTATTTTACAACTCCCTGAATCTAAGTCACTTGCAAAGATCTAATGTTGATTTTGTGAAACTAATATTTAGACATTTGATTTTATTATGTACAGTAGGTCTCGAAAGAATAACATATTCTTGCATATATGAGTGAAATAACATGATTGACCTGACAAAGTAAGTTGTGCAGAATGCTATTCCTTTCATGTCAGATTTGCATAGATCTTATACAATCATCAACATTTTTGATTTGTTCTTCAGTAGAGGAAATGGTGCAACTAGTTCAACAAGGACAATAACAATGAAAGGTGGAGATAAAGAAGAATACGAGTCATATTTCTTACTTTTGGTCCTGAAGATCCATTGCGCTGTTCATGGTTCTCATGACCACTGCTTGAAGAAGCCATAGAGGGCAATGATTTCCTTACTTTAAATCTAGGATCGCTTGATAGTTGCAGACTTTGCTATCTTCCTGAATTTGGTTCGTGGATGCAATCAGGCTCCAGATTGAAATCTCTTCCGCCTGGTATTTTAGGATCTTGTGTTTGTAAAGGTTTGCCTAGTGCCTCTGTTTTCTATATTGGCGCCAAAATAGTTAGATTGGCGCACATTTTCCTTCAAAAAATAGTTGTGGATATTAGGTGAGGGACTGAGGTCGAAGGATATACGGGAATACGGGAGCTTGGTTTTTTTGGGCAGAAAAGGCACGCGGGGAAGGGAAACTAGTGTTCTCGTTAGATGAGAAAATAGCAATGGGGAGCACGGATAGGAGCACAAGACGAGAGCAGGGAAGCCCCGTCCGTCGAATATGCAGTGAACCAGCCGCACGCAACTCTACGAGGCCGATTGCATCTACATCGACTTCTTCCATACTACGCCACGCACTAGCCGGTTCCGATTCATCCGCGTACGCGACGTGACGCACCAGTGCATCATCTTCATCGATCCAAGTGGCCAAGTTCATATGCACCTGATAACCCACAAGTATAGGGGATCGCAACAGTTTTCGAGGGTAGAGTATTCAACCCAAATTTCTAGATTTGGCACAAGGGGAGCCAAAGAATATTTGAAGGTATTAGCAGTTGAGTTGTCAATTCAACCACACGTGGAGATTAATTATCTGCAGCAGAGTGATTAGAAGCACAGTAGTATGATAGTTTTGATGATAGTAGCAGTAGTAATGGTAACAGTAACAATGATAGCAATGATATGGTAGCAGTAACGATAGCAGTAGCAACAGTAGTAACTTAGCAAGAACAATATATGATAAATTTGTAGGCATTGGATCGGTGACTCGTTGGATGATATTCATCATGAGACAGTTATAACCTAGGGCGATACGGCACTAGCTCCAGTTCATAAATATAATGTAGGCATGTATTCCGTAAATAGTCATACGTGCTTATGGAAAGAACTTGCATGTCATCTTTTGTCCTACCCTCCCGTGGAAGTGGGGTCCTATCGGAAACTAAGGGATATCAAGGCCTCCTTTTAATAGAGAACCAGAACAAAGCATTAGCACACAGTGAATACATGAACTCCTGAAACTACGGTCATCATCGGTAGTGGTCCCGACTTCTGTCACTCCAGGGTTGCCAGATCATAACACGTAGAAGGTGACTATAACTTGCAAGATCGGATCTAGAATACGGTTCAGATCTGAAATCATGGCGACCGGGCCCAAAGTGACAAGCATTAAGCATGGCAAAGTCATAGCAACATCAATCTTAGAACATAGTGGTTACTAGGGATCAAGCCCTAACAAAACTAACTCGATTACATGATGAATCTCATCCAACTCCTCGTCGACCAGCGAGCCTACGAAGGAATTACTCACTCCCGATGGGGAGCATCATGGAATTGGCGATGTAGATGTGTTGGTGATGATGAAGATCGAAGATCCCCTCTCCGGAGCACCAAACGGACTCCAGATCTACCCTCCCGAGGAAGAATAGGGCTTGGCGGCGGCTCCGTCTTGATTGTGAAACGTGATAATTCTTTCTCCCTTATTTTTTTCTGAAAATATGGGCTTTTATAGCGTCGGTTTGGAGGTCAGCGGGGCCACCAGGTGGGCGGCACCCACCTGGGCACGCCTGGGGGGGCTGGAGCGCCCTGGTGGGTTGTGCCCACCCAGGTGGCCCCCTCATGTCCATCCTGGCTCCAGAAATTCTCTTTTATTGTATAAAAAATCCTTGCAAAGTTTCATTCCATTCTGAGAACTTTTATTTCTGCACAAAAACAACACCATGGTAGTTTTGCTGAAAACAGCGTCCGTCCGGGATTAGTTTCATTCAAATCATGCAAATTAGAGTCCAAAACAAGAGGGAAAATGTTAGGAGAAGTAGATACGTTGGAGACGTATCAACTCCCCCAAGCTTAAACCTTTGCTTGTCCTCAAGCAATTCAGTTGATAAACTGAAAGTTAAAAACAAAAACTTTTACGAACTCTTTTTCTCTTGTTTCATAAATAAGCTTATACATCACCCAGGTTTTCAGCAAGGATTATAAGTAACCATGTCGAAAATGACTCTTAAAAATTATATTAACTCTTATCAATGACATAATCAACTAGAAAGCAATAATAAGATATCTCAAATAGAAATACATTGTCAAAACAACCATGATATAATATGACAATAGTGGTATCTCGCTAGCCCTTTCTGAGACCGCAAAACATAAATGCAGAGCACCCCCAAAGTTCAAGCAGCGACTAAACATTGTAAATCATGGTAGAAAAGATCCAGTCATGATGCACCCAACATTAGCTATACACACTGCATCAGCATGATAGCAGTGCTCTCAGGTTCTGGCGCTTATTTGAGAAGGTGATGACACAACATAAAAGTAAATAGATAGTCCCTTTGCAGAGGGAAGCAGTGATTTGCAGAGGTGCCAGAGCTCATGTTTTTAATACAGAGGTAAATGATATTTTGAGACATGCACCCTTCTTATTCACTTCATGACCATTAGTTATCAATATCTTCCATGCTAAACATGCTAGTGGCGGTTCCCAAGCGGAAATGTAAAGGTTATGACTCCATTGGGTGTTTTTGTTTGATTATTTGTAAGCTCTTTTCCTTTTGCAGTTTGGGACTGGGCATCCCTATTACCGCCCTTTTCTTGTGGGATGGCGAGTGAATAAACACTCGACCTAAGAATAACCCGCTTAGCATGGAAGATACCGACTGCCTCGTGTCGTTCCCTGAATGATCCAGACACACAAAAAAGATATTTATTTGAAGTTTTTAGAGGTGGCACATGCAAATTTACTTAGGGCGGTAGGGTAATATCGTATATAGGTAGGTATGGTGGACTCATCTGGAATAACTTGGGTTTTAGATTTTTGATGTACAGGTAGGGTTCCCACTTAGTACAGGCGAAGGCTAGCAAATAGATTGAGAAGCGGCCAGCTAGAGAGCAACAATGGTCATGAACATGCATTATGCATAAGTAACATTGGATACTAGCATGAGTAGGATATTGTTTGAAATATGCCCTAGAGGCAATAATAAAATGGTTATTATTATATTTCCTTGTTCATGATAATTGTCTATTGTTCATGCTATAATTGTATTGATCGGAAACCGTAATACATGTGTGAATACATAGACCACACCATGTCCCTAGTGAGCCTCTAATTGACTAGCTCGTTGATCAACAGATGGTCATGGTTTCTTGACTATGGACATTGGATGTCATTGATAACGGGATCACATCATTAGGAGAATGATGTGATGGACAAGACCCAATCCTAAGCATAGCACAAGATCGTGTGGTTCGTTTGCTAGAGCTTTTATAATGTCAAGTATCATTTCCTTAGACCATGAGATCGCGCAACTCCCGGATACCGTAGGAATGCTTTGGGTGTACCAAACGTCACAACATAACTGGGTGGCTATAAAGGTGCATTACAGGTATCTCCGAAAGTGTCTGTTGGGTTGGCACGAATCGAGACTGGGATTTGTCACTTCATATGACGGAGAGGTATCTTTGGGCCCACTCGGTAATGCACATCATAACGAGCTCAATGTAACTAAGTAGTTGGTCACGGGATCATGCATTACAGAACGAGTAAAGTAACTTGCCGGTAACGAGATTGAACGAGGTATTGGGATGCCGGCGATCGGATCTCGGGAAAGTAACGTACCGATTGACAAAGGGAATTGTATACGGGATTGCTTGAATCCTCGACATCGTGGTTCATCCGATGAGATCATCGTGGAACATGTGGGAGTCAACACGGGTATCCAGATCCCGCTGTTAGTTATTGGCCGGAGAGCTGTCTCGGTCATGTCTGCATGATTCCCGAACCCGTGTTGACTCCCACATTCGGTAACAACATTCGATAATCACATACAAATCTTCCTTATAACCCTCCCCGACACCTCTCCTCCTCCGCAACAGCTTGGCGAAGCCCTGCCGGAGAACTGCCACTCCATCACCACCACGCCATCGTGCTACTGTTGGAGCCCTCTTCCTCAACCTCTCCCTCCTCCTTGCTGGATCAAGGCGTGGGAGACGTCACCGGGCTGCATGTGTGTTGAACATGGAGGCACCGTTGTTCGTGCTAAGATCGGATTCGGCCACGATCTGAATCGCTACGTGTATGACTCCTCCAACCGCGTTCTTGCAACGCTTTCGACTCGCGATCTTCAAGGGTATGAAGATGCACTCCCCTCTCTCTCATTGCTAGTTACTCCATAGATTGATCTTGGTGATGCGTAGAATTTTTTTAATATTTGCAACGATCCCCAATAGTGGCATCATGAGCTAGGTCTATGCGTAGTTTCTATGCACGAGTAGAACACAAGTTTGTTGTGGGCGTCGATTTTGTCAATTTACTTGCCACTACTTGTCTTATCTTGTTTCGGCAGCATCGTGGGATGAAGCGGCCCGGACCGACCTTACACGTACGCTTACATGAGACAGGTTCCACCGACTGACATGCACTAGTTGCATAAGGTGGCTAGCGGGTGTCTGTCTCTCCCACTTTAGTCAGATCGGATTTGATGAAAATGGTCCTTATGAAGGGTAAATAGCAACTGGCATATCACGTTGTGGTTTTGGCGTAGGTAAGAAACGTTCTTGCTAGAAACCTATAGCAACCACGTAAAAACTTGCAACAACAATTAGAGGATGTCTAACTTGTTTTTGCAGCATATGTCGTGTGATGTGATATGGCCAAAAGGATGTGATGAATGATATATATATATATATATATATATATATATATATATATATATATATATATATATGATGTATGAGATTGATCATGTTCTTGTAATAGGAATCACGGCTTGCATGTCGATGAGTATGACAACCGGCAGGAGCCATAGGAGTTGTCTTAATTTATTGTTGAACTGCGTGTCAATGAATAACGCCATGTAATTACTTTACTTTATTGCTAAACCGTTAGCCATAGTAGTAGAAGTAAGAGTTGGCGAGACAACTTCATGAAGACACGATGATGGAGATCATGGTGTCATGCCGGTGACGATGATGATCATGGCGCCCCGAAGATGGAGATCAAAAGGAGCAAAATGATATTGGCCATATCATGTCACTATTTGATTGCATGTGATGTTCATCATGTTTTACATCTTATTTGCTTAGAACAATGGTAGCATAAATAAGATGATCCCTCATAAAATTTCAAGAAAGTGTTCTCCCTAACTGTGCACCGTTGGAAGGTTCGTTGTTTCGAAGCACCACGTGATGATCGGGTGTGATAGATTCTAACGTTCGAATACAATGGGTGTAAGCCAGATTTACACAAGCAAAACACTTAGGTTGACTTGACGAGCCTAGCATGTACAGACATGGCCTCGGAATGCAAGAGACCGAAAGTTCGAACATGAGTCGTATAGAAGATACGATCAACATGAAGATGTTCACCGATGATGACTAGTCCGTCTCACGTGATGATCGGACACGCCCGATTGACTCGGATCATGTATCACTTAGATGACTAGAGGGATGTCTATCTGAGTGGGAGTTCATTAAATAATTTGATTAGATGAACTTAATTTTCATGAACTTAGTCTAAAATCTTTACAATATGTCTTGTAGATCAAATGGACCATGCTAATGTGTTGTCCTCAACTTCAACGCGTTCCTAGAGAACACCAAACTGAAAGACGATGGTAGCAACTATACGGACTGGGTCCGGAACTTGAGGATCATCCTCATAGCTGCCAAGAAATCATATGTCCTTGAAGCACCGCTAGGTGAAGCACCTGTCCCCGCGAACCAAGACGTTATGATCGCCCGGCAGTTGCGTGTTGATGATTACTCCCTGGTTCAGTGCGGCATGCTTTACAGCTTAGAACTGGGGCTCCAAAAGCGTTTCGAGCAGCACGGAGCATATGAGATGTTCCAAGAGCTGAAAATGGTTTTCCAAGCTCATGCCCGGGTCGAGAGATATGAAGTCTCCGACAAGTTCTACAGTTGTCAGATGGAGGAGAATAGTTCCATCAGCGAACACATACTCAAAATGTCTGGGTTGCACAACCGCTTATCTCAGCTGGGAGTTAATCTCCCGGATGACGCGGTCGTCGACAAAATCCTCCAGTCTCTCCCACCTAGCTACAAGAGCTTTGTGATGAACTTCAACATGCAGGGGATGGAGAAAACCATTCCTGAGGTATATTCAATGATGAAATCAGCGGAGGTGGAAATCAAAAAGGAACATCAAGTGTTGATGGTGAATAAAACCACTACGTTCAAGAATGGCAAGGGTAAAATGGGCTTCAAGAAAGACGACAATGGAGTTGCCGCGCCCGGTAAGCAAGCTGCCGGGAAGAAGCCAAAGAATGGACCCAAGCCTGAGACTGAGTGTTTTTATTGCAAGGGAAATGGTCACTGGAAGCGGAACTGCCCAAGTACTTAGCGGACAAGAAGGCCGGCAACACCAAAGGTATATGTGATATACATGTTATTGATGTGTACCTTACCAGTACTCGTAGTAGCTCATGGGTATTTGATACCGGTGCGGTTGCTCATATTTGTAACTCAAAACAGGAGTTGCGGAATAAGCGGAGAATGGCAAAGGACGATGTGACGATGCGCGTCGGGAATGGTTCCAAGGTCCATGTGATTGCCGTCGGCACGCTGCCTCTACATTTACCTACGGGATTAGTTTTAAACCTCAATAATTGTTATTTAGTGCCAGATTTGAGCATGAACATTGTATCTGGATCTTGTTTAATACGAGATGGCTACTCATTTAAATCCGAGAATAATGGTTGTTCTATCTATATGAGAGATATGTTTTATGGTCATGCCCCGCTGGTCAATGGTTTATTCTTAATGAATCTCGAATGTGATGTTACACCTATTCATAGTGTGAATACCAAAAGATGTAAGGTTGACAATGATAGTCCCACATACTTGTGGTAATCGCCGCCTTTGGTCACATTGGTGTCAAATGCATGAAGAAGCTCCATGCAGATGGACTTTTGGAGTCTCTTGATTACGAATCATTTGACACGTGCGAACCATGCCTCATGGGCAAAATGACCAAGACTCCGTTCTCTGGAACAATGGAGCGAGCAACCAACTTATTGGAAATCATATATACTGATGTGTGCGGTCGAATGAGCATTGAGGCTCGCGGTGGCTATCGTTATGTTCTCACCCTCACTGATGACTTAAGTAGATATGGGTATGTCTACTTAATGAAAAACAAGTCTGAGACCTTTGAAAAGTTCAAGGAATTTCAGAGTGAGGTTGAAAATCAACATGACAGGAAAATAAAGTTCTTACGATCAGATCGTGGAGGGGAATATTTGAGTCACGAATTCGACACACACTTTAGGAAATGTGGAATCGTTTCACAACTCACACCGCCTGGAACACCTCAGCGTAATGGTGTGTCCGAACATCGTAATCGCACTCTATTGGATATGGTGTGATCTATGATGTCTCTTACTGATCTACCGCTCTCATTTTGGGGTTATGCTTTAGAGACTGCCGCATTCACTTTAAATAGGGCTCCGTCAAAATCCGTTGAGACGACACTGTATGAATTATGGTTTGGGAAGAAACCTAAGTCGTCGCTTTCTAAAAGTTTGGGGATGCGATTCTTATGTCAAGAAACTTCAACCTGAAAAGCTCGAACCCAAGTCGGAAAAATGCGTCTTCATAGGATACTCTAAGGAAACCATTGGGTATACCTTCTACCTTAGATCCGAAGGTAAGATCTTTGTTGCCAAGAAAGGGTCCTTTCTGGAGAAAGAGTTTCTCTCGAAAGAAGTAAGTGGGAGGAAAGTAGAACTTGATGAAGTACTGCCTCTTGAAGCGGAAAGTAGCGCAACTCAGGAAGATGTTCATGTGGTGCTTGCACCAACTAGAGAGGAAGTTAATGATGATGATCAAGGTACTTCGGATCAAGTTGCTACTGAACTTCGTAGGTCCACGAGGACACGTTCCACACAAGAATGGTATGGAAACCCTGTCCTGGAAATCATGTTGTTAGACAACAGTGCACCTTCGAACTATGAAGAAGCGATGGCGGGCCCAGATTCCAACAAATGGCTTGAAGCCATGCAATCCGAGATAGGATCCATGTATGAAAACAAAGTATGGACTTTGACAGACTTGCCCGATGATCGGCGAGCGATAGAAAAGAAATGGATCTTTAAGAAGAAGACGGACACGGATGGTAATGTTACCATATACAAGGCTCGGCTTGTCGCTAAGGGTTATCGACAAGTTCAAGGGGTTGACTACATGAGACCTTCTCACCCGTAGCGAAGCTGAAGTCCGTCCGAATCATGTTAGAAATTGACGCATTCTATGATTATGAGATATGGCAAATGGACATTAAAGCGGCATTCCTTAACGGCTTCCTTAAGGAAGAATTGTATATGATGCAGCCGGAAGGTTTTGTCGATCCTAAGAATGCTAACAAGGTATGCAAGCTCTGGCGCTCCATCTATGGGTTGGTGCAAGCATCTCGGAGTTGGAACATTCGTTTTGATGAAATGATCAAAGCGTTTGGGTTTATGCAGACTTATGGAGAAGCATGCGTTTACAAGAAAGTGAGTGGGAGCTCCGTAGCATTTCTCATATTATATGTGGATGACATACTGTTGATGGGAAATGATTTATAACTCTTGGAAAGCATAAAGGCCTACTTGAATAAGTGTTTTTCAATGAAGGGCCTTGGAGAAGCTGCTTACATATTAGGCATCAAGATCTATAGAGATAGATCGAGACGCCTCATAGGTCTTTCGCAAAGCACATACCTTGATAAGATATTGAAGAAGTTCAATATGGATCAGTCCAAGAAGGGGTTCTTGCCTGCATTGCAAGGTGTGAAATTGAGCTCGGCTCAAAGCCCGGCCACGGCAGAAGATAGAGAAAAGATGAGTGTCATCCCCTATGCCTCAGCCATAGGGTCTATTATGTATGCCATGTTGTGTACCAGACTTGACGTAAACCTTGCCGTAAGTTTGGTAGGAAGGTACCAAAGTAATCCCGGCTTGGAACACTGGACAGCGGTCAAGAATATCCCGAAGTACCTGAAAAGGACTAAGGATATGTTTCTCGTTTATGGAGGTGACGAAGAGCTCGTCGTAAAGGGTTACATCGATGCTAGCTTCGACACAGATCTGGATGACTCCAAGTCACAAACCGGATATGTGTATATTTTGAATGGTGGGGCAGTAAGCTGGTGCAGTTGCAAGCAAAGCGTCGTGGCGGGATCTACACGTGAAGCGGAGTACATGGCAGCCTCGGAGGCAGCACATGAAGCAATCTGGATGAAGGAGTTCATTACCAACCTAGGTGTTATTCCCAATGCGTCGGGCCCGATGACTCTCTTCTGTGACAACACTAGAGCTATTGCCCTTGCCAAGGAGCCCAGGTTTCACAAGAAGACCAGACATATCAAGCGTCGCTTCAACTCTATTAGTGAAAATGTTCAAGATGGAGACATAGATATTTGTAAAGTGCATACGGATCTAAATGTCGCAGATCTGTTGACTAAACCTCTCCCGCGAGCAAAACATGATCAACCCCAGAACTCTATGGGTGTTCGATTCATCATAATGTAACTAGATTATTGACTCTAGTGCAAGTGGGAGACTGTTGGAAATATGCCCTAGAGGCAATAATAAAATGGTTATTATTATATTTCCTTGTTCATGATAATTGTCTATTGTTCATGCTATAATTGTATTGATCGGAAACCGTAATACATGTGTGAATACATAGACCACACCATGTCCCTAGTGAGCCTCTAGTTGACTAGCTCGTTGATCAACAGATGGTCATGGTTTCCTGACTATGGACATTGGATGTCATTGATAACGGGATCACATCATTAGGAGAATGATGTGATGGACAAGACCCAATCCTAAGCATAGCACAAGATCGTGTGGTTCGTTTGCTTGAGCTTTTCTAATGTCAAGTATCATTTCCTTAGACCATGAGATCGTGCAACTCCCGGATACCGTAGGAATGCTTTGGGTGTACCAAGCGTCACAACGTAACTGGGTGGCTATAAAGGTGCACTACAGGTATCTCCGAAAGTGTCTGTTGGGTTGGCACGAATCGAGACTGGGATTTGTCACTTCGTATGACGGAGAGGTATCTCTGGGCCCACTCGGTAACGCATCATCATAATGAGCTCAATGTGACTAAGTAGTTGGTCACGGGATCATGCATTACGGAACGAGTAAAGTGACTTGCCGGTAACGAGATTGAACGAGGTATTGGGATACTGACGATCGAATCTCGGGCAAGTAATGTACCGATTGACAAAGGGAATCGTATACGGGTTGCTTGAATCCTCGACATCGTGGTTCATCCGCTGAGATCATCGTGGAACATGTGGGAGTCAACATGGGTATCCAGATCCTGCTGTTGGTTATTGGCCGGAGAGCTATCTCGGTCATGTCTGCATGATTCCCGAACCCGTAGGGTCTACACACTTAAGGTTCGATGATGCTAGGGTTATAAGGAAGATTTGTATGTGATTACCGAATGTTGTTCGGAGTCCCGAATGAGATCCCGGAGGTCACGAGGAGTTCTGTCCGGACGTGAAGATTTATATATGGGAAGTCATCGTACGGTCATCGGAAATATTCGGGGGTATACCGGTATTGTACCGGGACCACCGGAGGGGTTCTGGGAGTCCACCTGCCCCGGAGGGCCTTATGGTCTGTAGATGGAAGGGAACCAGCCCCAAGTGGGCTGGGCGCCACCCCCCCTAGGGCCCATGCGCCTAGGGTTGGGGGGAACCCTAATGGGGGCGCCCCCCCCCCCCCCCCTTGGCTTGGGGGGCAAGCCCCCTCGCCCTTTGGCCGCCGCCCCCCCTCTAGATCCCATCTAGAGGGGCCGGCCCCCTTCCCTCTTCTCCCTATAAATAGAGGGGTGGAGGGAGGGGTGCAGCACCACATCCAAGGCGCAGCCCCTCCCCTCCCCGACACCTCTCCTCCTCCGCAAGAGCTTGGCAAAGCCCTGCCGGAGAACTGCAACTCCATCACCACCACGCCGTCGTGCTGCTGTTGGAGCCCTCTTCCTCAACCTCTCCTTCCTCCTTGCTGGATCAAGGCGTGGGAGACGTCACCGGGCTGCACGTGTGTTGAACGCGGAGGCACCATTGTTCGGTGCTAAGATCGGATTCGGCCGCGATCTGAATCGCTACGTGTACGACTCCTCCAACCGCATTCTTGCAACGCTTCCGACTCGCGATCTTCAAGGGTATGAAGATGCACTCCCCTCTCTCTCATTGCTAGTTACTCCATAGATTGATCTTGGTGATGCGTAGAATTTTTTTAATTTCTGCAACATCCCCAACAGATATGAACACCATAAACATAAATATCATATAGACTATGTTGGTTTTGATTCAGCTACATGCATGAACATGTGCCAAGTCAAGCCACTCAAACATTCAAGGAGGATACCATATCATCATACTACATCACAATCATTTTAATGCAATGTTGATATCCAAGATAAGTCATTATTCACTTCTAGCTACTTATGCATGGCATGAGAAACTATAAGCTCTAATTGTCATTGCAAACATGTTTGATCATAATAGGCTGAAGCCTGGACACTAGGTTAAACATATTTACAAAAACAGAACAAGTCGAGTTCATACCCGTTTCTCTCTGCCACGGCCAGTTCATCTAATATCATTATTATTGCCTTTCACTTGCATGACCGAACGATTTGAAATAATAATTGTGCAAGAGTGCCATGGACTAAGCTGGAATCTACAAACATTTATATCAAAGGAGAAGACAAGGTAATATGGGCTCTTTGTTAGATCAATATAATGCAAATGAGATCCACTCAACATTTTCATCGTGGTCTCCTCCTCGGTATGACTCGGTAAAAGAAAAAGAAATTCAGAGAAACACACACTGGAATATTTTTGGAGTTTTTTGTTTTTCAAAAGCAAGCAAACAAAAAAGGGGAGAGCAAAAATGAGAAAAACTATTTACACGGGAAAGCTCCCAACAAGTAAAAGAAGAACAAGTAAATCTTTTTGGGTTTTCTTTTTAGTGCTATAATGCTACCTCTTGAGCACTGCGTTGGTTTTCCCTTGAAGAGGAAAGGGTGATGCAACAAAGTAGCGTAAGTATTTCCCTCAGTTTTTGAGAACCAAGGTATCAATCCAGTAGGCGTCTCCTCAAAAGTCCCTCGTACCTACACAAACAAACAAGAACCTCGCAACCAACGCGATAAAGGGGTTGTCAATCCCTTCACGGTAACTTGCAAAAGTGAGATCTGATAGAGATAATAAGATAAGATAAATACTTTTGGTATTTTTATGATATAGATTGGAAAGTAAAGATGCAAATAAAAGTAGATGGGAAACTTATATGAGAAAAGATAGACCCGGGGGCCATAGGTTTCACTAGTGGCTTCTCTCGAGATAGCATAAGTATTACGGTGGGTGAACAAATTACTGTCGAACAATTGATAGTAAAGTGCATAGTTATTAGAATATCTAGGCATGATCATGTATATAGGCATCACGTCCGCAACAAGTAGATCGAAACGATTCTGCATCTACTACTATTTACTCCACACATCGACTGACTCCTGCCTGCATCTAGAGTATTAAGTTCATGAAGAACAGAGTAACACATTAAGAAAGATGACATGATGTAGAGGGATAAACTCATGCAATATGATATAAACCCCATATGTTTATCCTTGATGGCAACAATACAATACGTGCCTTGCTGCCCCTGCTATCACTGAGAAAGGACACCACAAGATTGAACCCAAAGCTAAGCACTTCTCCCATTGCAAGAAAGATCAATCTAGTAGGCCAAACCAAACTGATAGTTCGAAGAGACTTGCAAAGATAACCAATCATACATAAAATAATTCAGAGAAGATTCAAATATTTCTCATAGATAAACTTGATCATAAACCCACAATTCATCGGATCTCGACAAACACACCGCAAAAAGAGTTACATTGAATAGATATCCAAGAAGATCGAGGAGAACTTTGTATTCAGATTCAAAGAGAGAGAAGAAGCCATCTAGCTAATAACTATGGACCCGAAGGTCTGTGGTAAACTACTCACAACTCATCAGAGAGGCCTTGGGGATGATGTAGAGGCCCTCCATGGTCGATTCCCCCTCCGGCGGAGCGTCGGCGAAGGTTCCAAGATGGGATCTCGCGGATATAGTTTTTCATGGTGCTCCTAGATGTTTTCGGGGTACGTGGATATATAGAGGCGAAGGAGGTAGGCCTGGGGAGCCACGAGGGGCCCATGAGGGTGGGGGGTGCGCCGGGAACCCTCGTGGCCGCCTCGGTTACTTCTTGACGTCCACTCCAAGTCTCCTGGATTGCGTTTGTTCCAAAAAGATCGCTCCCGGAGGTTTCATTCCATTTGGACTCCGTTTGATATTCCTTTTCTTCGAAACACTGAAATGGGCAAAAAAACAGCAATTCGGGCTGGGCCCCCGGTTAGTAGGTTAGTCCCAAAAATGATATAAAAGTGTAGAGTAAAGCCCATAAACATCCAAAACAGGTAATATAATAGCATGGAACAATCAAAAATTATAGATACGTTGGAGACGTATCAAGCATTCCCAAGCTTAATTCCTGCTCGTCCTCAAGTAGGTAAATGATTAAAACAGAATTTTTGATGTGGAATGCTACCTAGCATAATTCTCAATGTAATTTTTTAAATTGTGGCATGAATGTTCATATCCAAATGATTCAAGATAAAAGCTCATAAAACATAAAAATAGTAATACTTCAAGCATACTAACAAGCAATCATGTCTTATCAAAATAGCATAGCCAAAGAAAGCTTATCCCTACAAAATTATATAGTTAGGCTATGCTTCATTTTCATCACACAGAATACTCCCACCATGCACAACCCCGGTTTCAGCCAATCAATGAGTTCATACCTTTTAACACGCTTCAGATTTTTCAACTCTTACGCAATACATGAGCGCAAGCCATGGACATAGCACTATATGTGTGGTGGTTGTGAAGACAAAAAGGGAGAAGATAGTCTCACATCAACTAGGCGTTTCAACGGGCTATGGAGATGGCAATTAATAGATATCAATGTGAGTGAGTAGGGATTGCCATGCAACGGATGCACTAGAGCTATAAATATATGAAAGCTCAACAAAAGAAACTAAGTGGGTGTGCATCCAACTTGCTTGCTCACGAAGACCTAGGGCATTTTGAGGAAGCCCGTCATTGGAATATACAAGCCAAGTTCTATAATGAAAAATTCCCACTAGTATATGAAAGTGACAACATAGGAGACTCTCTATCATGAAGATCATGGTGCTACTTTGAAGCACAAGTGTGGAAAATAGATATCAGCATTGTCCCTTCTCTCTTTTCTCTCATTCATTTTTTTCTTTTCTTTTTTTCTTTTTTCTTTTTTTATTTGGTGGGCTTCTTTGGCTTCTTTTTTTGTATGGGCTTCTTTGGCCTCTTTTATTTTTATAAAGTCCGAAGTCTCATCCCGACTTGTGGGGGAATCATAGTCTTCATCATCCTTTCCTCACTTGGGACAATGCTCTAATAATGAAGATCATCACACTTTTATTGATTTACAACTCAAGAATTACAAATCAATACTTAGAACAAAATATGACTCTATGTGAATGCCTCTGGTGGTGTACCGGGATATGCAATGAACCAAGAGTGACATGTATGAAAAATTATGGAGGTGGCCTTGCCACAAATACGATGTCAACTAAATGATCATGCAAAGAGCAATATGATAATGATGGGGCGTGTCATAATAAACGGAACGGTGGAAAGTTGCATGGCAATATATCTCGGAATAGCTATGGAAATGCCATAATAGGTAGGTATGGTGGCTGTTTTGAGGAAGGTAAATAATGGGTGCATAATACTGGCGAAAGTTGCGCGGCATAATAAAGGCTAGCAATGGTGGAAGGGTAAGAGTGCGTATAATTGATAACCCACAAGTATAGGGGATCACAATAGTTTTCGAGGGTGGAGTATTCAACCCAAATTTATTGATTCGACACAAGGGAAGCCAAAGAATATTCTCAAGTATTAGCAGTTGAGTTGTCAATTCAACCACACCTGGATAACTTAGTATCTGCAGCAAAGTATTTAGTAGCAAAGTAGTATGATAGTAATGGTAACAGTAGCAAAAGTAACGATAGCAGTTTTGTAGTAATTGTAACAGTAGCAAAGGTAAAGTAAATAAGCAAAGCACAATATGTGAAAATCTCGTAGGCATTGGATCAGTGATGGATAATTATGTCGGATGGTATTCCTCATGTAATGGTTATAACATAGGGTGACACAGAACTAGCTCCAGTTCATCAATGTAATGTAGGCATGTATTCCGAATATAGTCATACGTGCTTATGGAAAAGAACTTGCATGACATCTTTTGTCCTACCCTCCCGTGGCAGCGGGGTCCTAATGGAAACTAAGGGATATTAAGGCCTTCTTTTAATATAGTACCGGACCAAAGCATTAGAACTTAGTGAATACATGAATTCCTCAAACTATAGTCATCACCGAGAAGTATCCCGATTATTGTCACTTCGGGGTTGTCAGATCATATCACATAATAGGTGACTATAGACTTGCAAGATAGGATCAAGAACTCACATATATTCATGAAAACATAATAGGTTCAGATCTTAAATCATGGCACTCGGGCCCTAGTGACAAGCATTAAGCATAGCAAAGTCATAGCAACATCAATCTTAGAACATAGTGGATACTAGGGATCAAACCCTAACAAAACTAACTTGATTACATGGTAATTATCATCCAACCCATCACCGTCCAGCAAGCTCACGATGGAATTACTCACGCACGGCGGTGAGCATCATGAAATTAGTGATGGAGGATGGTTGATGATGACGACAGCGACGAATCCCCCTCTCCGGAGCCCCGAACAGACTCCAGATCGGCCCTCCCGAGAGAGATTAGGGCTTGGCGGCGGCTCCGTATCGTAAAACACGATGCAACTTTCTCTCTGATTTTTTTCTCCGCGAAACGGAATATATAGAGTTGGAGTTGAGGTCGGTGGAGCTCCAGGGGGCCCACGAGGTAGGGGGCGCGCCCCCACCCTCGTGGACAGGGTGTGGGCCCTCTGGCCTTGATTCTTTTGCCAATATTTTTTATATTTTCCAAGAGTTATCTCCGTGGATTTTCAGGTGAGGGAGTCCCGGACTAGGGGGTGTCCGGATAGCCGGACTGTCGTCATGGCCGGACTCCAAGACTATGAATATACAAGATTGAAGACTTCGTCCCATGTCCGGATGGGACTTTCCTTGGCGTGGAAGGCAAGCTTAGCGATACGGATATGTAGATCTCCTACCTTTCTAACCGACTTTGTGTAACCCTAGCCCTCTCCGGTGCCTATATAAACCGGACGACTGTAGTCCATAGGACGAACAACAATCATACCATAGGCTAGCTTCTAGGGTTTAACCTCTTTGATCTCGTGGTAGATCCACTCTTGTAACACACATCATCAATATTAATCAAGCAGGACGTAGGGTTTTACCTCCATCAAGAGGGCCCGAACCAGGGTAAAACATCGTGGCCCTTGTCTCCTGTTACCATCCGCTGGGCCTTGCAGTTCGGGACCCGCTACCGAGATCCGCCGGTTTTGACACCGACATTGGTGCTTTCATTGAGAGTTCCTCGTATGCGTCACCAACAGGCCCGATGGCTCCTTTGATCATCAACAACGACGCGTCCAGGGTGAGACTTTTCTCACCGGACAGATCTTCGTGTTCGGCGGCTTTGCATCGGGCCAATTCGCTGGCCATCCGGAGCAGATCGAAGCTACGCCCGCCGCCGTCGAGATTTGAAGTTTAAACTATACGGCCGATATCCGCGGAGACTTGATCTTCGACGGATTCGAGCCGCAGCCAAGCCGCCAAGACTGTCTCGATGGGCATGATCTAGCTCGCAGCCGAACAAAGGCCTCGAGGCCGCACTGTAATCCGGCCCGACCCTTAATCCGGAGCCGGATTCCCGATCGAGGACGAGTGGTTGGACACCGCCTCGGGCTTTAATCTCTGGCGATCGAGCGAACTCCATCCCTGTCGCTTTGCGAAGACCTTGACTCCGGTGCCGGACTCCTCTCCGCATCTCAACCCCCCGCGCCCTTGCCAATCGAATCCGATTGGGCGCACGTTATGGAGTTCACGGCCGCAGACATCTTTCAGCACTCGCCCTTTGGCGACATCCTGAATTCACTAAAGTCTCTCTCTTTATCCGGAGATCCCTGGCCGGACTACGAACAGGAAGGTTGGGATGCGGACGATGAAGAAACTCAATGCCCACCCACCACCCACTTCATAGCCACTGTCAAAAGCTTACACGACGTGCTCGATTTCGACTCCGAAGACATCGACGGTATGGACGATGATGTAGGAGACAACAATGAACCAGCACCTATAGGATGTTGGACAACCTCATCCCATGATGTATACATGGTGGATACACCTAAAGGAAATGAAGACGAGGAACAACGGGATGCCACGAAGGATAAATCCCTCGAAAAGCAGTCAAACGGCAACGTAAACGCCGAACAAAGTCCCGCCTCAACAAAGACCCAGCCATAGAGCAGGGCGAACCGTGGACAACGAACAAGCTATCGAGCAATCGTCCGAACAAGACAACTTGGATAAACAATCTGTCCCGGCGAAGACAACAGTCCGGACGACCTCACGCCGGACAAACCATTGGAGCAAAATGACCTCCAGAAAAGGCTCGTCGCCACTGCACGTAGCCTGAAAAAGCAGAACCGGAAGCTCAAAACAGCGGAAGATACACTCAGGATTAGATGGAGCAAAGTATTCAGCACCGCATATAAGTACGGCGACAGTCGCCGAACAAAGAGCTACCCGAAAAGAAAGCTACTGCCGATTCGACGAGGAGGCCTTAGAGCCCCACAATTAAAAAGCAAGAAGGCCACCCGGTCGGATGGACGACCTCACGGCAAAAAAGAGAGCGCGAATGGTGCCGCACACAAGCCAATATGCGATCCGCCTAAGGATTCACATCAAAAGGATGGCCCAGCTTAGGTCCATCTATGGGCCAAGACAACACGCCGTCAAAGCAATGCAACACGCCAAAATTCCGAAAACCACGGCACACCCAAATATAGGGCGCCAGACACCCCTATGTTTCACCGACGACGTGCTGGATCATGAATTTCCAGCGGGATTCAAACCCGTACACATAGAGGCATACGACGGAACAACAGATCCTGGAGTCTGGATTGAGGATTACATCCTCCACATACACATGGCTAGAGGAGATGATCTCCACACCGTAAAATACTTACCCCTTAAACTCAAAGGGCCAGCTCGGCATTGGCTTAAGAGCCTCCCGGAAAATACCATTGGAAGCTGGGAAGAGCTCGAGGACGCATTTCGGGCAAACTTTCAGGGGACCTACGTCCGCCCTCCGGACGCAGACGATCTAAGTCACATAGCTCAACAGCCCGGAGATTCAGCCCAGAAATTCTAGAACAGGTTCCTTACTAAAAAGAACCAAATAGTCGACTGTCCGGACGCCGAAGCCTTGGCAGCTTTCAAACACAACGTCCGAGACGAATGGCTCGCCAGACACCTCGCCAAGAAAAGCCAAGAATAATGGCCACATTAACAAGCCTCATGACCCGCTTTATGAGGGGAAGACAAATGGCTGGCTAGATGCACCAATGACCAGTACATCCGAAATCAGGGATGGAAATGGGAAATCACGACGCAGAAAAGATCAGCGCCGGAATAAGGAAAATGGCCCAAATAGTACGGCGGTCAACGCCGGATTCAAAAGCTCTCAGCCGAACAACAAAACACTGCCCCTAAAGGATAACAGTGACGAGCTATCCAACCTAAACAAGATTCTGGATAGACTGTGTCAAATACATGGTACCTCCGGGAAGCTTGCAAACCATACCCACAGAGATTGTTGGGTCTTCAAGCAGTCCGCCGACTTAACGCCGAACACAAGGGGCTCGACACACCAAGTGAAAGTGACGAAACCCAAAAGCATCACTCCGGAAAACAAAAGACTTTCCCACTAGAAGTCAAAACAGTGAACTCACTTCATGTGATAACACACAGCACGGGACCTGCCATACCAGGACACCGTCCGCATAATGGGGATAGAACCTACCAAAATCCGCTATAGCAGCACTTCCTTCAAAGGAATGACTCCAGGCCTTCTTTATTATACAGGCTCTGTACCACTAGAGGTTGTGTTCGGTTCATCCGACAACCCCCGTCGCGGAAAGCTCACTTCCCATCGCCCCATTCAGCAGTAGCCCTTAAGCACTACTGAGGCGTACAGCTTTCGCCTACTTTAACGCAACACTGCATCATGCATCTCTAACACTTAAAATGCCCGGTCCACGCGGCATCATCTCGTTAAAAGGAAGTATTAAGTGTCACTTGAGCACGGAAGAACGGGAGACTGCCTTGACAGCCCCACAGCTATCCGGCTCTGCTAGGCAAAGAGCCTGAATCGGTCATTCAAACCCCGGACTCGGTTAGACGAGTCAGGCGCCTACTAGCGGCATACCCCCATACGAGGGGCCGCATACATGTATAACAAGAGACAATAAAGCTCAATTTTATTTAATTCTTTGAACCGTACTCTGTTTATTTAATATTAAGTACACCTTTCGCACGACCCTTTTTCTTTCAAACTAAGTTCCTCTCTTTTACAGATGAACAACGTGCTACACCCGTCCAGGATACGGCACAACGGAGACACAAAGCGCAGACGCGATGAGGGACCCGTTGCAAGGATTCTTTTCAGATTAAGACCTGCGTAAACCTTTTTTCGCTGTCTCTTGTTGATATACATCCCCGGTTCCTTAATATAACCGAGGAGGAGGCTGGTGCTTTGGCATTGGCCGCACTGGAATTTTTGCACGCATTCTAGACACTGGGGCTTAGGGCATTATTCTGCCCATTTTCATAAAGACCGAATACCTTAGGGAGTATTCGCGTCTCGAGTGAGGACTTATATGCATCAGCTCGAATCATGTCTTTGGTCAAATGTTGGGTTGCTCGGCTCACGTGTTCTGCTGCCTTACGTTCGTTTCACGGCTAACGCGGCACTGGAGAACTACTGCGATTGTGCCCCGGTTCGCCGGGCGAGCACCTCAAAGAGAGAAAGCCAAAACTGATCATGATATAGCGAGAGACTGGTCAACCACTCGATGAATCACAGGAATGTTTAGGATTCCTCCGCATTAACGAAGGACCGGTTTTCGGTCAGGCACATACGCACCCCGAATTCGGGAGAGTGCGGTGCCCCCAGGGGCTATATAGTAGCCCCACCCTCAAACTCCTATGGCTAAGTGAAAGTGATAGAGCATTATAGTCCGGTTGCCTGGTTTGCTACGCTATCACCTCCTTAACAGGACCAAGACGTTGGATTAAGTGTGAAAAGCGCCTTTTTTAAACACCCCGCACTATGTGCGTGGGGGCTGAAGCCAAGGACTGCCATCTTTCGTGTTATATACACATATACATAAATGGTCGCAGGAGTAGTTTACTACTTGAACGCACAAGTATAAAAAGCACTTATATTACATTGAAACATTGTTTTCACAAATCATACATGTCATTTAAACATAATATCCTTCGAAAGCATCGCGTCTCTATTAAACGAGCGCCCGGCAGGACTTCTTCAAAGTAGTGTTCGGCAGGTACTCGGCCTCTGTCCGAATCCGGGGATGCAACGTCAGTGGCCTTCATCTCTGCCCAGTATGTCTTGACACGGGAAAGAGCCATCCGCGCTCCTTCAATACACGCCGATCGCTTCATTGCGTCGATACGCGGCACCGCACCAAGAAACCGCTGCACTAAACCAAAGTAGCTCTTCGGCTAGGGTCCGTCCGGCCACAAGTGAGTCAAGACATGCTTCATGGCAAATCCGGACAATCGATTCAGCTCGGCCCATTCGGCCAACCAATCGGTCAGCGGCAGAGGACGCTCCGGACTATGGAATTGCGACCAATATAGCTCTTCCTTTTGTGCCCCTTTCCGCCCTGAAGTGCTCAACCGCGGCCCACAACGCCGCCAAGTCCAGATAAGCATCCTCTGAACTCCACAATTTATCCAACTGAGCATACTTTGGATCTATATATTTCCTCCGCAGCAGAAACGGTTTTCCAGCCACAATTGCCCCGGCCTGACTCAGCTCCTCCTTGGCAGCTCTCAAAGCCGATTGGGCATTCTTGGATTCGGCGGCGGCCTTTGTTAGGCCCTCTTGTTCCGCTTGACGTTCCTTTTCAAGAACCGCGCAGCGATCGGTAGTATTCCTTAACTTTTTGGCCATATCGGCCATCTCCACTTTGCTTTGGCAGTGAGCAGCCCGTTCAGCTTCTAGCTCTTCGGCTGCCTTTACAGCGGCCGCATTACTAATTCTGGCTTGCTCTTTCGCTCGGGCGAGTTCTGCCTGCAGCTCCTCCACGGCAGCGGCACCATCTGCATTAAGCATACAAACAGTAAGACATGGGCGTCAAGCTCCCTTACAAGGTGTCCGTGATAGAGGTCGCATACCTTGTGACTCGTCAAACCATTTATTGACCAGCGCGATGTCCGCATCCGCCTCGTCAAGTTGCCGCTTTAGTTCGGCATATTCAGCACTCCGGCTGGCCTCCAGACGCCCCGCCACCTGTTCAGGAGCGGCGATATGTTATAACTGAGAATTTGATCCTCGGCACATTGTCAATTTGACAACATACCAAGTCTCAGGGGCTACTATCTATACAGGGCGCATTTTATATGCATAACTGTCAGAAGGTATATCATTTTTGCGTACCTCAAACCCCGTCAGTAAGCTTCTGACGGCTTCATGCAATCCGGTCTCCGCAGATGCAATTCTTTCAATCACCGTACCCATTAGAGCACGGTGATCCTCTGAAATAGCCGCCGCCCGAGCAGATCCTTCAGCTCCTCCGACCAAGACGCCACTTGGCGCCGGACCTTCCGGCCCCGCCGGACTTGGGGAAACTCTCCGACGACACCTCCAGGTCGTCCGCCTCACATGAGGGTGCGACAGTGGAGGCGTTCGCTCTCCATCATCTCCTAAGAAGATCCTCAAGACGAGCTCACCGAGAAGGGCCAAGTCCGAACTACAAGGTACAATTTCGGTTATCCTCATGAATAAATACAGGGATGTTCCTTATTTACAAGACCCCTTCTTTACTTACGGCTGGCTGGAGGGCTGATCCCTTGGGGAAATAATGCGGCTGGGTTACTTCAGCGCCGGACTCTCTGCCAAGATTCCTTCCCTCTTTGAGGCCTTGACCTCCGGATCTTCCGAAGCGGTCCTCTTCTCTCCTCGGAAGATGGGACTCTTAATCCCTCCTTCCTTGATATCCTCCTTCGCAGAGGCGGTTGCTTCCCCGCTCCCCCCATCGCCTTCTTCAAAAGGCGCGACCTTCAACATCTGGGTCAACATGGGATCCGGCGTGGTCTCCGGAGGGAGCCGGACACCTTATTAACTTCGCCTTGGCTATCCACTCCTGTTCAAGAAACGGCTCCTTTAAAGGGCATATATATATATATATATATATATATATATATATATATATATATATATATATATATATATGAAATAAATGAATGAACAACTTGTCCGGTTACATGGACTACTTACTTGAGTATCCGGGCGATTGCAGCTTAGTCCTGCCCCTCGGTCAAGTCCGGGCACTTCTCTTGTGATCTGAAGAACAGTTTATACATCTCCACGGGCGTCGTGCCAATAAAATTTTGGAGAGCTCGTGGTCCCTCCGGATTGAATTCCCACAAGCGGAGGGGGCGACGTTTGCAGGGCTGAAGGTGCCGGATCAACATAACCTGCGCCACTTCAACCAGATTGATCCCTCTTTCCTGGAGATCTCGAATACGGCCCTGCAGCAGGGAACGTCCTTGGACGGCCCCCAGTCGAGTCCCCTGTTGACCCATGATGCCAGCCGCTGTGGTGGGCCTGAGCGGAAGGCAGGGAGCGCCGCCCATTTGGTGCCCCTGGGAGCGTTGATATAAAACCACTCCCGTTGCCAACCAAGCTCTTCTTGAATAGAGCCCTCGGGCCACGGAGCATCAGCACATTTGCTTATGACCGCCCCTCCGCACTCCGCTTGCTGCCCCTTGATCATCTTTGGGTCCACCTTGAAGGTCTTGAGCCACAATCCAAAGTGGGGGGTAATATGGAGGAAGGCCTCACATACGACAATGAATGATGAGATATGGAGGATGGACTACGGATTCAAGTCATGGAAATCAAGCCCATAATAAAACATGAGCCCCTCAGACAAAGGGGTCCGTCGGAAGTCTAAACCCGAAGGAAGTGGGACACGAACACCACGTTCTCGCCGGGCTCAGAGTGGGAATGACCTGCCCGGAGCAGGCAGCGTATCGTAGATATCGCCCGGTCGGATACTGGCGTCTCGCAGCTTTAGCACATCTTCTTCGTGACGGATGAAGACATCCATCGGCCGTGCCGGTCGGAGCCGGACATCGTCGAAAGTCCGGCGCTGAATCTGAAGCTTTGGGTGTTGGAACTCGGCGCGAGGCGAACTCGATGGAGGGTGTAAAGAAGAAGAGGGCCTTGGTCTCATCATAAAAAGCTTGAATACCAAGAGCCCACCCCGTGGTCGATTAGGACTCGCCTTCGATAGAGAAGGCAGGCCAACGGGCCTGGTTAGGTTACCCATGTCCGTATTGATGAGAATCCCGGAATAAGGGGGCACGATCTACGCTTTGATAAGACGTGCCAAGGAAACCGCCTCGCTAAACACGCTGAGGTGGAACAATAAAAAACGATTCATATAAAGGCCTGGCCGTGGTATGATGTCACGCCACGAAACACGTCAGCAGATCTGTGCAAAAATTATTCTCTCTACGGTGTTATGTGGAACTTGTTTTGCAGAGCCGGACACTATCCTTGTGTTCAAAACCTTCTATGAAGTATTCGGAGGAGGAACCCGCCTTGCAATGCCGAAGACAATCAATGCGCCGGACTCATCGTCATTGAAGTCTGGTTCAGGGGCTACTGAGGGAGTCCCGGACTAGGGGTGTCCGGATAGCCGGACTGTCGTCATGGCCGAACTCCAAGACTATGAAGATACAAGATTGAAGACTTCGTCCCGTGTCCGGATGGGACTTTCCTTGGCGTGGAAGGCAAGCTTGGCGATACGGATATGTAGGTCTCCTACCTTTGTAACCGACTTTGTGTAACCCTAGCCCTCTCCGGTGCCTATATAAACCGGACGGCTGTAGTCCATAGGACGAACAACAATCATACCATAGGCTAGCTTCTAGGGTTTAGCCTCTTTGATCTCGTGGTAGATCCACTCTTGTAACACACATCATCAATATTAATCAAGCAGGACGTAGGGTTTTACCTCCATCAAGAGGGCCCGAACCTGGGAGGTAAAACATCGTGTCCCCTATCTCCTGTTACCATCTGCCTGGACGCACAGTTCGGGACCCCCTACCCGAGCCGGTTTTGACACCGACATCAGGTCATTCCGAGAATTTTTGTTTTCTGCACAATAAATAACACCATGGCAGTTCTGCTGAAAACAGCGTCAGTGTGGGTTAGTTTCATTGAAATCATGCAAGTTAGAGTCCAAAACAAGGGCAAAAGTGTTTGGAAATGTAGATACGTTGGAGACGTATCGACTCCCCCAAGCTTAAACCTTTGCTTGTCCTCAAGAAATCCAGTTGATAAACTGAAAGTGATAAAGAAAAACTTATACAAACTCTGTTTGCTCTTGTTGTTGTAAATGTGTAAAGCCAACATTCAAGTTTTCAGCAAAGATCATGAACTAACCATATTCACAATAACACTTAGGTCTCATGATTACTCATATCAATGGCATAATCAACTAGCGAGCAATAATAATAAATCTTGGATGATAACACTTTCTCAAAAGAATCATAATATGATATAACAAGATGGTATCTCGCTAGCCCTTTCTGAGACCGCAAAACATAAATGCAGAGCACCTTTAAAGATCAAGGAC
The DNA here is from genome assembly GCA_021605145.1 of Aegilops bicornis. Lineage (NCBI taxonomy): Eukaryota > Viridiplantae > Streptophyta > Magnoliopsida > Poales > Poaceae > Aegilops > Aegilops bicornis. Next base: position 65,235,010 of record CM038671.1, read on the forward strand.
TAACTAAACATTGTAATTCATGGTAAAAGAGATCCAGTCAAGTCTTACCCAATATAAACTAATAGTAATGCATGCAAATGACAGTGTGCTCTCTAGCGGGTGCTTTTTAATAAGAAGGTGATGACTCAACATAAAAGTAAATAGATAGGCCCTTCGCAGAGGGAAGCAGGGATTTGTAGAGGTGCTAGAGCTTGATTTTAAAATAGAGATGAATAACATTTTGAGCGGTATACTTTCACTGTCAACGCAACAACTATGAGATCTCGATATCTTCAATGTACATACATTATAGGCGGTTCCCAAACGGAATGGTAAAGTTTATACTCCCCCACCACCAACAAGCATCAATCCATGGCTTGCTCAAAACAACGAGTTCCTCCAACTAGCAACAGCCCTAGGGGAGTTTTGTTTAATTATTTTGATTTGCTTTGATCTTTTTGATCATGGGACTGGGCATCCCGGTTACCAGCCATTTTCTCGTGAATGAGGAGCGGAGTCCACTCCCCTTGAGAATAACCCACCTAGCATGGAAGATACAGACAACCCTAGTTGAAACATGAGCTGCTCGAGCATACAAAATAGAATTTCATTTGAAGGTTTGGAGTTTGGCACATACAAATTTACTTGGAACGGCAGGTAAATACCGCATATAGGAAGGTATGGTGGACTCATATGGAATGCCTTTGGGGTTTATGGAGTTTGGATGCACAAGCAGTATTCCCGCTTAGTACAGGTGGAGGCTAGCAAAAGACTGGGAAGCGACCAACTGAGAGAGCGACAACAGTCATGAACACGCATTAAAATTAATCAACACCGAGTGCAAGCATGAGTAGGATATAATCCACCATGAACATAAATATCATGAAGGCTATGTTGATTTTGTTTTAACTACATGCGTGAACATGTGCCAAGTCAAGTCACTCGAATCATTCAAAGGAGGATACCACCCTATCATACCACATCACAACCATTTTAATAGAATGTTGGCACGCAAGGTAAACCATTGTAAGCTCCTAGCTAATTAAGCATGGCATAAGAAACTATAATCTCTAATTGTCATTCCAAACATGTTTATTCATAATAGGCTGAATGAGGAACAATGAACTCATAATATTTACAAAAACAAGAGAGGTCGAGTTCATACTAGCTTCTCTCATCTCAATCAGTCCATCATATATCGTCATTATTGCCTTTCACTTGCATGACCGAACAATGTGTATAATAATAATAGTGCACATGCATTGGACTAAGCTGGAATCTGCAAGCATTCAATTCAAGGGAGAAGACAAGGTAATATGGTCTCTTAGTTAAATCAACAATCATGCATAGAAGAGCCACTAAGCATTTTCATTATGGTCTTCTCCTCTCGACCCCCAAAGGAAAGAAAAGAAAATAAAACTATTTACACGGGAAAGCTCCCAACAAGCAAAAGAAGAACGAGAAATCTTTTTGGGTTTTCATTTTAGTTACTACTACAAGCATGGAAATTAAACTAACTAATTTTTTTGGTTTTTCTTCAGGTTTATCAAACACACAAGAAGAAAACTAGAAAAAGAAATTAAACTAGCATGGATAATACAATGAAAAAGTATGAGCACCGACAACTAGAATAAGTGTGTGAACATGAATGTAATGTCGGTGAGAAATACGTACTCCCCCAAGCTTAGGCTTTTGGCCTAAGTTGATCTATTGCCATGGAAAGCCTGGCTGATATTCAAAGTTATAACTGGGGTCGTACTGAGATGCAGCAGCCAATGCCTCCTGAGTTGCGGCATGTTGGCGAGCTGCCTCCGCTCTCCTCTCGTGTTCGGTTGCCTCCTCCCTGGTTACAACATATCTTCTTTTTGCCTGGTAATCAAAAAGGGAAGGAGAAGGGAGACTAACATGGACAGCGCGACGTCTGTCAAAGATTAGTCGATACTGGAGGAATTGTTCATTCCTCACAAGAAAATGATGACTGACCATAGCGTCATAATCTAAATAAGCGGGAGGCAACTCCATATCACCCTCGCGTGGAGGTATACCAAGATAATTAGCAACACGGGTCGCATAAATCCCTCCAAACAAATCTCCAGATAAACCATTATTATGCAACCTACGTGCAACAATTGCCCCCAAGTTGTAATCCTTATTACCTAGCACAACACTTTTGAGGACACAAAGATTAGGGACACACATGTGACATGCTTCATCTTTACCATTTATGCATCTACCAATGAAGAGAGCAAAATAATGTATAGCAGGAAAATGAATGCTCCCTATGGTAGCTTGTGCTATGTCCCTAGATTCTCCCACAGTAATACTAGCTAGAAAATCTTTATATTCAGATTTACGGGGTTCAATAACATTACCCCACTATGAGAGTTTGCAAGCAGTAGTAAAATCTTCTAAGTCCATGGTATATGATTGATCATAAATATCAAACAGGACATTTTGAGAATTACGCGAAGATGTAAATTTAAACCTTCTCACGAATGAATCAGTCAAATAGTGGTACTGAGGACACTTATCTTGCATGAAGTCCTCAAGATCGGCATTACGCACATATGCATCAAATTCATCCTTGATGCCTGCATTGACCATAAACTCTTCTAACGGCCATTCACAAGGCCGCACGTCAGCTTCCCTTGGTGGTTCATAGTCTTGCTCACGCATAGCGCGCTTAGGTCCTTTCTTTGTTGAAGAACCACCTTGGTACATTTTCCTAAACATATTTCTTCCTCTAAAAAATTTCTAAAATGTTTAGTAACTCAAAATAAAAGTGAATCAAACTAAACAAGATTGATAGCAACTACTCCCATAAGTGCCTAGAGCCTATATCATGCATTAGAATTACTTGGGACCTCATAAATTTGCCATGCAAGCTCAAGAATAGGGTCACCTAGGCAGCAAAAATTTGCAATGAATAAAGCACTGGAACAAAAACTAATTGGACCATTGGAGGAGTCACATACCAAGGAACAATCTCCCAAAGCAGTTTTGTGAATGGAGCTTTGAGCGAGGAGATCAAAAATCGCAGCAAAATGAGCTAGAACTCGTGCTTGAGCTGGATGTGGATTTTTTTGGGAGGAAGATGAAGTGTGTGGGTGCAGGAATAAGTGGAGGGGGCCACCATGGGCCCACGAGGCAGAGGGCGCGCCCAGTCAAAGTGGGCGCGCCCTGGACCCTCGTGGCCAGGTGCTTGCCCCCCTGTTGTGTTCTCTGTGCCTAAAATCCTCATATATGCCGTAAAAAATCATACTAAATTTACAGGGCATTTGGAGAACTTTTATGTTCGGGATAATTTTTTTATTGCATGGATAATTCAGAAAACAGACAAATAATACTATTTTTGCTTTATTTATTCTAAATAATAGAAAGTAAAAATAGGGTACAGAAGGTAGTGCCTTCTAGTTTCATCCATCTCATGATCATCAAAAGGAATCCACTAACAAGGTTGATCAAGTCTTGTTAACAAACTCATTCCGAATAACATGGAACCGGAGAAATTTCGAATAACACTAGGTTACCTCAACGGGGATATGAACATCCCCAACAATAAGAATATCATATTTTTTCTTGACAGTAGGAAGAGGAAATTCAAAACCTCCAATAATGATAGTTGGAATTTTTCCAATAGAATTGATACTATGAACTTGAGGTTGTTTCCTAGGAAAGTGTACTGCATGCTCATTACCATTAACATGAAAAGTGACATTGCCCTTGTTGCAATCAATAACAGCCCCTGCAGTATTCAAAAAGGGTCTACCAAGGATAATCGACATACTATCGTCCTCGGGAATATCAAGAATAACAAGGTCCGTTAAGATAGTGACATTTGCTACCACAACAGGCACATCCTCACAAATACCGACAGGTATAGCAGTTGATTTATCGGCCATTTGCAAAGATATTTCAGTAGGTGTCAACTTATTCAATTCAAGTCTACGATATAAAGAGAAAGGCATAACACTAACACCGGCTCCAAGATCACATAAAGCAGTTTTAACATAATTTATTTTAATGGAGCATGGTATAGTTGGTACTCCTGGGTCTCCTAGTTTCTTTGGTATTCCACCTTTAAAAGTATAATTAGCAAGCATGGTGGAAATTTCAGCTTCCGGTATCTTTCTTTTATTTGTAATGATATCTTTCATATATTTAGCATAAGGATTTACTTTAAGCATATCGGTTAAGCGCATACGTAAGAAGATAGGTCTAATCATTTCAGCAAAGCGCTCAGAATCCTCATCATCCTTTTTCTTGGATGGTTTAGGAGGAAAAGGCATGAGTGTCTGAACCCATGGTTCTCTTTCTTTACCGTGCTTCCTAGCAACAAAATATCTCTTATCATAACGTTGATTCTTTGATTGTGGGTTATCAAGATCAACAGCAGGTTCAATCTCTACATCATTATTATTGCTAGGTTGAGCATCAACATGAACATTATCACTAGGTTCATGTTCATCACCAGATTGTGTTTCAGCATCAGAAATAGAAATATCATTGGGATTCTCAGGTGTGTCTACAACAGGTTCACTAGAAGCATGCAAAGTCCTATCATTTTTCTTTTTCTTCTTTTTAGAAGGACTAGGTGCATCTAAATTATTTCACTGACAATCCTGCTCGATCCTCTTAGGGTGGCCTTCAGGATACAAAGGTTCCTGGGTCATTTTACTAGTTCTAGTAGCCACTCTAACAGCAAAATCATGTTTATTATTTAATTCATCGAGCAAATCACTTTGAGCTTTAAGTACTTGTTCAGCTTGAATGGTAACCATAGAAGCATATTTGCTAATGAGTTTAAGTTCACCTTTAACTCTAGCCATATAATCACTCAAGCGTCCTATCATGAAAGCATTACTCTTTAATTCTCTACCAGCATAAGCATTAAAACTTTCTTGTCTAGCCATGAAGTCATCAAATTCATCTAAACATTGGCTAGGAATCTTAATAGATGGGATTTCAACTTTATCATATCTATAGAGAGAATTTACCTTTACTACCTGTGTCGGGTTATCAAGACAATGTGTTTCTTCGACAGGCGGTATATTAAGACCATGTATTTCTTCAATAGGAGGTAAATTCTTAACATCTTCAGCTTTAATACCTTTTTCCTTCATTGATTTCTTTGCCTCTTGCATATCTTTAGGACTGGGAAATAGAACACCTCTCTTCTTCGGAGTAGGTTTAGGAATAGGCTCAGGAGCTGGTTCAATTGGCTCAGGAATTGGCTCAGGAAGAGTCCAATTATTTTCATTAGTCAACATATTATTCAATAACAATTCAGATTGGTCGACTGTTCTTTCCCTGAAAACACAACCAGCACAACTATCCAAGTGGTCCTTGGAAGCATCGGTTAGTACATTATAAAAGATATCAAGTATTTCATTTTTCTCAAGAGGATGATCAGGCAAAGCATTAAGTAACACTACAAAAAAATACACTTCTGTCATGATACGTGTTTGTCACAGTAGGTCGCGTTTTTTGTCATGCATGTACATCCATGACGATTTTATGACAGAATCAAGATAGTCATACCTATGCTGTCGTAGAAGTGTTCCATGACATTACCAAAATTATCATCACGGAAGTGTCCACTTCCATGACTATAAATCGCACGTCACAGAAGTGCTTTCGTCAGGGGTGACCGACACGTGCATCCACCATAATGGAACGCCGTTAAGCTATCAGGTCCGGTTTTGGATCCGATAACCCGTTAACAGCCCGGACCAATGGGAATTTTACACGTGTAAAATCATCATTGGCCGTAGGAAACACGTGTTGCCTCACCGTTGGGACAGATGTCATCCACTCATTGGACAGGAGGCGCCTATGATAGGTCGACCGTGGCACGCCCAACAAAGGGCCCATTCCGTGAAAAAGGCCGGCCCAAGAAAATTAGCAGGCCGACACATATAAGGCCTACTTGTGTCAGGTCCATTTAAGCCCACGGCCCATACGAGATGTGCCAATTCGGCCCGTCAACGCCCGTTAAAGATTTGACACCATTGCAACACATCGTCAGTTCGAGCCCGTTAACAGCACGCTATATATTTGGGCTCAATATTGGCCCAATGAGATTTCGGCCTGTTAACGGCCATTCAATGGATGGGCCAATTTTCAGGATGTACATATTTTGGCCTTTTAGCGACCCATTTAAATGTTGGGCTAATTTCCGGCCCGGTGTGTCTTTCAGCCTGCTGACGGCCCATAAATCTGATGGGCCATTTGTAGTCGGACCCGAGTTTCGGTCTTTTAGCGGCCAATTTAAGTGTTGGGCCAATTTCCGGCCCGGTGTCACTTTCTGTCACTTTCAGCCTGTTGACGGCCCATAAATCAGTTGGGCCATTTGTAGTTGGACCTGAGTTTTGGCCTTAGCAACCCATTTAAGTGTTGGACCAATTCCCGGCCTTGTGTGCCTTTCGGCCTGTTAACGGACCATAAATGAGTTGGGCCATTTGTAGTCGGACCTTAGTTTTGCCTTTTAACGGCCCATGCCCTTCATGGTCCAATACCAGCCCGGTTTCTCTTTCGGCCTACTAAAGGCCCACAACACAGTTTGGCCATTTACAATACGACCTGACTTTCGGCCTCTTAGCGGCCCTCTTCATGGTCCAGTACAAGCCCGCTGTCTCTTTCGGCCTGCTAAAGGCCTACAGTATAGTTGGGCCATATGTAGCCCAAACTTAGTAGCGTCCGATTAACGGCCCGTGAAATAAATTGGGCCCACCTGTTGCCCGCTTTGATGTCGGCCTGTTAACGACCCGGGAGGTAAGAGGGCCGACCATTAACTTTCGGCCTAGTAACGGCCCATTAACTTAATGGGCCCACTAAAGTTCGTACATGTCTTTAGGCAAAATCAGATAATTTGAGCCCACTACGACGAGCAATTATGAACAGGACCAAAACCGATCAAGCAAAGGTACAGCATACAGGGAATAACGTTGCACATCTAGCATATATTACAGGAAATTACATCCACTGTGCAATCAAAGATTGATGCCAGTGCAAATAAATGAGCAGAGCCTAACCATCTACAACGTCACAATCTGCAACCTCAAAGATGTATGACGCCCATAAGCATGTGGGCAAGTTCTTGCTACTTTGCTACAATCGCTCTCGAAAACATTGATTAGTTGTTGTGTCGCACGACTCTGCACCTCTGATTCATCCACCATTTCCATCATTGCTTCAGCCATTAATTGGTTCACGAACATACATTTATTCCGCTGCATTCGAGACAGAGGATACTGAACAGATTCAGATGGCGATTTTGGTAGGCTTGTATTATTGATAGTGGAGAGTGTCTCGACCACCACATCATAACATAAATTAGGACGGGAACCAAACAGATTAATCATGAGTTATTGCCATATTACCTGGCCTAGATTTACTGGAAAGAAACAATGGGGTTGCCTTTGTCGCTTTCAAAGTTTGTCTTCTTATCTTCAAAGACCTGCACAAAATTAACACACTAGCATTGCTATCATTGGCCAAGTCAGATAATAGGAAAGCAACATTGACACAACGAACGTTTGGGCAACTAGCCTACACCAAATTAACACAATATGGCATAGCTATCATCAGCCAGGTAAGCTAATACGAAAGAAACATTGACACAATGAATGAATGGGCAACTGAGAAGCACTACAATTCAAGAATGTGCGTGATATGAGATAGTATACTCATGCAGCTCAAGATGCAAAACTACTGTGCAGTTTTCCTTACAAAAATCAACATTGGCGCCTTTAACATTTTGCTACAACTAATTTTAGATCAGATAAAGGTTAGATTCACGCCGATTAACAAAATACATGCTGATGTAAAAATATAGTGATATACAACAGGTACTTACATCTACATTGGAGCATAGAGAATTCCTGCAAGAATCTTTCCTCATAAACGATACCATTGCAGAAATTCTTATATCTGATAAGCTTATTTTCTAAAAGATAGATGGGTAAGAAAAATGTATAAAAAATGATCAGCATGCTATAAAATTTCATGATGCAAGGATACGCACACGCTTCTTAGAATGGAGTTGACATATTTTTGCTGGACTGGAGCGGACTAGTTCTTTGGCCACTGGAATCTGCTTATTATCAGTAGGAGTTGGGTTTCTCTATGCTGGAGCAGTATCTATAAAAAACTAGAGTTGGTTTATTATCTCCTGGCGTTTAGATCTTTTCCAAAGGCCTTGTTTGTAACCCTTCAGATTCTAACATAGTCGTCTTCCCCTTGCATGCCTTGTATAGAAGAATGGTGCTTTAATTGTAAAACATGTGACAACAAAGAGATGGAATAGGTACTGAAGAATAGAAAGGCATGACATATTGACATATATTCCCTCCATCCGGAAAAAATGGATGGGTCTAGGCGTATTTCAGTTCTAGATACATCCTTTTTTATCCATTTCGGCAACATGTAATCCGGATGGAGGGAGTATGGTGTAAGAGCTAGGGATACGATAGGACAACACAGCAAAAACAAACACTAGTTGAATGTAAAACTATATGCTAGCAGAATACGTACAGAAATAACTAAGGCAACATACACCTGTATGATTGGGAAACTAAGATGGCATTGCAACAGAGCACTAGAACAGCACTTCAATGTAAAAAAACATGGTATGGTAGACAGATGAAGTACATACTGATGAATAAAAATGCATAAGATATACAGAAGCATGATGTCCAAATTAAGCAGATGGCATTGCAATAGAGTACAATGATAGTACTTGAATTTGAAAACAAGTTATCATGAATGGAATAGGTACTGAAAAACAGGAAGGCATGACATATTTACATGCATGATCAACATGCTAAGCACATGGCATTGCAACAAAGTAGATACACTCCGGGACATTATATGCATGTTGTACCCATATCACAGGCCAAGTTAGAGCAAGGACCTTGTGGGGTGAAGAGGATTCATCATATTTCTGCAAGTCTTCTGAAGAACTGCCTTTACATGTTCCATCATATTGGGTATCATTGACATCAATTTTATTGGCCTTTACATTGCTCTGTGAGGTTCTTGTGGATATATCAGTGTGTGCAATTATATCTGACATGCATGGAAGACAACTAGTAGTTAGATTTATGTAATGAGTGCCTCAGGGAGACGACATAAATAGTAGGACTGGGGTTAACTAGCAGCAATGTGTCTCATAAACTAAAGGGAGAACACAGATGAAAGCTACAGAATATGTATCGTTTGTACACGAGATTAACTAGATGGCACACAAAAGTATTAAAGAACAACATAGGTAATACTAGAAGTGGTATAATACTATAATCACCAGCCTGTGGGATAGCATTGGCTGATGGATGATAACTATAGAACAACGTTACATTAAGAACAAGTACCTTAGCCATAAATGTTGCACACAAGTAAGATGAGGGTACAACCAATCTGGCTGCCATCCATAGGAGTGAGCATCATGTGCTGACTTGTCGATGGCCCTGCAGTTGTTGTGGCTGCCCATGTCGGGCACGCGCATTCGATGTAGGGAACTGTTGAGTGGGGACTATAGCTCCCTTCTGGTGTATGCTTCCCTTGTTGGAGCAGCTGCAGTGAGTCGGAAGATGGTGTGTCTGAAGATGCAGATAACGCATAATGTTAAGAACGACATATCTCTTTGATCTGAAGAAATACACTAAGAGATCAGCAGCAAGGTACTAGAGTGGTCACACGTCTGCTGGATCAAGACTACATTGGGGTCACACGATTTTATTTTATTTTGGTACTGTCTGATCTACGCCGGATGGCTTGATGGCCGTCTTGTGCCTCCCGGCTGACACTGTTCGGAATCTTCCTCGAAGAGCCAGCGACCAACGGCAGAGTAGCCTGCCTCCGCCGTCCGTGGACCCGGCCAAAACCCCGCTCCCCTCCCCACCGCACTGGTTGCGTCGCCCCCGGTCCAATCCACAAAGACTCCCTGTCATCCAGATCCGGCGGCGGCAGTACCTTCAACCCACGCAACTATAAAAGATAGCCATCTAAGCGCTACTTCCATGGCGAACTTGCGGCCCCGCACCCTTACGTTAGACACTAGTCAACCGACAGCCTAGGAGCTCCGCTGCCTCGTGGGGTGCTGCTTCCCATTGGGAATCGATTGGCCCAGAATAAAAATTCAGACAACTGACGCCTAAATAAAGTGATTTGAGATGAGGGTGCGACATATCTGGCGGCATGGTGAAGTAGGCAGGTCCAGTTGCCGAGTCAGTGAGGCCAGCGCGGTTGCGGTGGCGACCGGCGGCAGGGAAACAGCGATGTCACGACGGTCAACGGCTACTGAGAAGCAGCGCCAGGACTCTAGACGGATCCGAAGTTGGAGCCGCTCCAGCACCGTGAACAACGGCGGGGGTGAATCGGCTCCGGTATGGTTCAGGCGGCCGTCGTCGAGGCAGCACCAGTATCATGGAGTAAGAGGCACACGGTCCAGTGCACGACGGCAAATGGACAGCGTCTCCGGCATTAGGGAGGAGGGCGGCTGTGAAATTGGTGCGATGGGGGCGCCATGGAGGTGGGGCTGAGGTTTCGCAGCTCGGGAGAAGGGAGCTTCCCGGGGAGAAGGTGATTTGGCGCCCACGAGGTACGAATGGGGGGGGGGGAATTGGGAGGGGAGTGGAACCATGTCTCACGGACGCATTTGTCTGAAATGTGAGGGGGAGTTACAGTTCTAACCTTGCCTTTAGGCTTCTCGGCTTGGGTCTGTGTACTGAGGGTCGGGGATAGTAAAGTAACTTCGCTTCTCCCCAAGTAGTGGGCGGGAGCGATTTCGGGCGTGTTTTGAACTATAGTGGGCGCGAGCGATTTCGGGCGAGGAGAGCGTGTTTTGAAATAGTGTGCGTGAGCTATTTCAGGCGAGGAGAACGTGTTTTGCCGACCATGGTTTCTAAATTATTTGGCACATGTCATTTCGGCCGAGGAGAAGGCGCGCTTGGATGAAGTTATGAACCTACCCTCAATGTACAACGGGCCAATTGATGCATGTCCCACATAGGACGGTAATTTCGCGTCTCCCATTTATTTGCTCGGGCGAATTCCACCGAGCAGAGAGGATGTTTAATGATTCGTTCAAATTTTGGGAGAACGAGCATCCACGTCTACCTTACCAAGTCGATTCAAATCAAAATTTGAAATATTAGCTTGCCACTTCTTTTTAGATGGAGAGAAGATGCGCGGGAGTAATGTGTTTTTACATGCTCGTTGCTAGCGATTTACTATATGACAAATAGTTGACCCACTCAAAACGCGAATCAAACCCAAAATGAAATATCTCGATTCAAAGGAAATAGCTCGTACACTAGGTCAAAATAGTGAACTAAATCCAAAATTGAACACCTCAATCGAGTAGCATGTTGTACAAGATTATAGTACTGCATGAACATGTTGAAAGTCAAATTAATGAACTTGTTTGATATACGCCAGATATCCGTTCATGTGTGGATTGGAGACAACATGTTCTCCAATTTAAATATTTGAATGCAAGTTTATATCGAAACATGGTTTATATCAGTCTTTGATGCATAATATGCGACCTCCCCCTCTCCCAGACTCATGTTCTCCCTCTCTCTCTCTCTCCCTCTCTCTCTCTCTCTCTCTCTCTCTCTCTCTCTCTCTCTCTTTCGCCGACAATCTTCAATTCTGTCACACGCATCCGACACAAAAACCTTGTTGGTCCCTCTCCCTTTCTCTCCATCTCTCTCTCTCTCTCTTTGTGTGTGTGTGGGGGGGGTCTTTCTAGTTCGCATGCACATATACACCATCTATAGGTCTCTCTCGCACACTATGTATGATACTCTAGCTAGTCCAAGCTAGATATCTTGGGTGCACTCATCGTACGCATACAAATTCCTTGTCTCTTTTCCCGTAACTCTCTCACGCACCACTCTGTCGTCTCGGAGCTCTTCCCCCCTCTCTCAAACTCCCCATCCATCTGGGTCACACATACACATGCATATCTCACTCGCACTCGATAGGCCCATCTAAAACTCTATCTCTCTCCCTCGTTCTCTCTCCATCTCACACGCACACACACACAATCTTATGCCTAGCTAGCCAAGTATGATGGTCTCTCACTCAATTGTAGGCACACGCAGTCCCCCCTATATGTATATGACTAGCTAATCTTAGTCTCCATTACAAACATGTGCATGGTCTATCTCGATTTCTCTCGGGGCATCTTTCTATCGCGCACACACCTCCCTCAATCTCCCACCCATATAGTCCCCTCACGATCTCGAGGGGATCTCTCTATCACAAACACACCCTCTCTCCCTCCCCATGCATCCATACCATCCATGTGTCCCTCTCGACCTTTCTTCCTTGTTGGCCAGACCTCTATTGGACATGTGCTACAGGGGTGTCTCTCTCTGTTGCAAAAAATCACACACTAGCTATCTTCGTGTATCTCCTCGCCTCGCTTTTCCATCTCGGAGATGCATGCGTGATATGTTCGCATAAAAAACAAAAAAACACACACTCTCTCTAATTTATCGTTTGTTGTCACTTTCTCTTTCACATGCACTTGATCTGTCTCGACTTAGGCACTCTCCTCGGTCCATAGCATATAGATTTATTGAAAAGTCAAACATCACAAAGTTTGACCATGTACGTGGAGAAAAACAATTACATCTAGTACGACAAACATATACCATTAGATTCACCATGAGCTGTAGTTTTGTATGATGTATCTTTGGTATTGTAGATATAACATTTGCGTAAACCTGATCAAAGTTTCCAAAGTTTGACTTCTAAAAAATTTACATGCACTGCATTATCAAGCGGATGGAATATCTCTTTCCCCCTATCAGCTATCTGACGCACCACTCAGCCTTATCGGGGCTCCTCAATCTCTCTCAAATTTTATTGGTCAGTTTGGTTCGTGACCTGACCCTCATGCCTTGATGGCCAAGATCACTGGTGTGGACGTGAGATGTAAAATATTTCTGCCTGGCCAGGCTTGTGTGGTGCTAAAGCGTTTGGTTCATGTCTGCGCCAGGCAAAGCATCAACGTCCCATCAATCAATCCATGCAGCAATTATTTAATGCTAATATCCATCCATGTTGCTGTTAGCCTCGTGGCTGCACGACCAGGCACAGCCAGGCGTTCGAAATCGGTCGCCTGGGCTAGGCTACTTGCAGTGTCTGGAGTCCAGCCAGGCTAATTAAAGTGCAAGGGAACCCAGGCCAGGCGGGCTTTCTTTTTCACAGGGTAGCAACCAAACAAGCATGCATGAAATCCAGCCACAACCACAGGACAGGCAAAAGATGCTCAGGACGCAAGCCAAACTGACCTTATATCTCCCTGGTTCACACATACACATGTCTCGATCGCACTATACATATAGACCCATCCAACACTCTCCGCCCTTGTTATCTCTCCATGTGACACGCACCCCCCTAAGTACCATAATCCCTCACTCCATCATAGGCGCAAGCACTTCTCCTAAGTATGATTATCTCTTACTAGCCATCAGGAACACACGTATTGTCTCCTTCCATCCATACGTCTATCTTGATATCTCTCGGGGCATCTTCTATCACGCACACACCTTGACACTCGATCTCCCACCCATGTAGTCCCATCACGATCTCCAGGGGATCTCTCTATGACAAACATACACTCTCTCTCCTCCCCATGTCTGCATTTTCTCCGTACGTCTCTCTCGACCTCTCTCCCTTGTTTGTCAGACCCCTCTTGGCCACGTGCTAGGGGTCTTGCTCTCTCAGTTCCAAACAACCACACACTATCTCCTCGCCTTGCCTCTGTTGTCGAAGATGCATGTGTGATATGTTTGCATAAACACGCACGCTTTTCTCTACTTTTATCATGTGTTGTCCATGTATCTTTCACACACGCACACACACTTTTTTCACTCACTCTTTCTATATCTCTCTCTTTCTCTCTCTAGTTAGGGATTCTGTCACGTCCATAATCATATGGATGTTTTGAAAAGTCAAACCTCAGAAAAGTTTGACCAGGTATATGTGGAGAAAAACATTTACATCTGGAACAATCATTAGATTCATCACAACATGTACTTACTTCATACTATCATTTATCTTTGGTATTGTAGATATAAGTAATCTCTTTATAAACTTGGCCAAAGTTTCAAAAGTTTGACATTAAAAAAATGTTGGAACTACATTATCGAACGGAGGGAGTAGCTCTTTCTCTCTCTCTCTCTCCCTCTCTCTCTCTCTCTGCTATCTCTCACGGGCCTCCCCTCTCACTCGAACTCTCTATACCGACGGATTATACGCTCACTGTGTCAGCGTATAGCTTCGTATATTGTTTAGTTGACCGGTCAACCAATCCACATGATGCCTTGTTAGCTCGTGTTCTGTATCTTCGTGTGCTGGCCCATGTGGCAAAGGTGAAAATAAGTAAACTAGAGGCCCATCCGACACGCCGTGAAGTAAACAAAGTTGAAACCACTCGGTAGCACCTCGCCGCTAGTAAATTGAGGGCGATTGAGGACACACTTCTTGTGCGTGAAGGACGACCGCGCATCATTCACCACCGCGCGGCAACATGCATGTATGACGACTCGCGCACACCCAAAGACACAACACACACCATCACATCGCAGTACAGTGGCGTCGCCGCCGGTTGAGATGGACGGCGAGGCAGCCAACAAGCAGAGGCGGCTCGAGCCAAAACCGCATCCCGCGAGCCTGGACTTCATCAGCAGCCTCCTGGACGACATGCTGCTCGTCATCATCGGCCTCCTCCCCACCAAATCTGCCGTGCAGACCGCCCTGCTCTCCCGGTGGTGGCACCCCCTCTGGTGCTGCATCCCCCTCAACCTCACCGTCGACAGCTGCCGATGCGACGGGGATTGCAAACGCATGGCCGCAGTCTCCAAGATCCTTTCATCGCACCCTGGGCCAGCCAGACGCCTTGACATCCGCATGTTCAGTACCAACTGCAAGGTCCAACCCAAGTTCGACGAGTGGTTCTTATCCCCCGCCCTATATCAGCTCGAGGAGCTCAGCTTTGAAGCTAGAAGATGTCGCTCTCTGCCGCCGTCCGCGCTCCGCCTCACGCCAACGTTGCGCCGCGCTAGCTTCAGCTCCTGCTATCTTCCCCAGATTAATGCCGCACCCGCCCTTCTTATCCCTCAACTCAAGCAGCTCGACCTCTTCGACGTTTTCATCTTGAAGAAGGCTATGGAGCACCTTCTCCGCAGCTGTACTGCGCTCGAGTACCTTCGTCTTGAGCAGATCCACGGGTTCATTAGCCTATTGCCTCGACGAATCTCCGATGGATTTATGTGTCTTGCTGGCCCTGCAACAAGACATCAATTGGGAAGAGATTACTCCAACTGTTCCACGTTATGGTCATTGAGAATGTGCCTTTCCTTGAGAGATTGCTTGTATCGGATCTAGAAGGTCCAACAAAAATCAGGGTCATTGACGTGCCGAAATTGACAGTGTTGGTGTACTCGTCTGCCAAATTCTCCAAACTCTTTATTGGATCCGTAATCGTTCAGGTACAGCACTCATCTTCTTCTCCGTCTTCTTGAAATTCACATTTTTAATTTCTTCTTAATGTATTTACGACCGTCTTCCAGAAAATGATTCCCACAAGCTTGACCCAGTCCATGCGCACAATGAAGATCTTGGCACTAAAATCTATCGGCCCCAATCTGGATCAAGCTGTTGGATTCCTTACATGCTTTCCGTGCACGGAGAAGCTACTCATCGAGGTGAAACTTCTTTCCTATAAGTAAATGGTAATCACAACGTAGCTCAATTTTTTCGTAATTTTCCCAAATTACGATGACAAGTGTAGTGTTCAAAACTGCATCTACACACTGCACCAAAAGAAATGTTTTTAGTATTTTTTTCTCACGTGATCACCTGCATCGTTTTTATGTTGTACTACTATAGTAGACTAGGCTAGTCATAGTGGAAAGTAACTTAGATTACTCCAGTAACTCTATGGTTACCCTAAGAGCAAGTACTACCTCCGTCCTGGTTTACTCTTCCAATTTTGTAGTATCAAAATTTGACCATAGATTTAACTAACCAAATGTTAATGCATGTCACTAAGAACTATATCGCTGGATTCGTATTTGAACATAATTTCAAATGGTGTAACTTTTAGTGACAACCATTGGCATTTTCTTAGGTAAATCTATGGTCAAAATTTTATACTAAATACGAGGTAGTATTCCCTCCGTCCCAAAATTCGTGTCTTACATTTGTTTAGATACGGATGTATCTAACACTAAAATGTAACTAGATATATTCGTATTTAGACAAATTTAAGACAAGAATTTTGGGACGGAGGGAGTACAAAATTGGGCTATGTAGGCCAAAACACGTGCCGAATTCACTTGTGATGCATTTGGCATCGATGCCCCTCCATTGCTCCCCTAGCGCCCCAGTCTGGATCACCTACTTTTCTCCGGTGCCAAATTAACTCACGCAATGAAAAACACTGCATGGGAGAGAGAGAGGACTGAGGCAATAAAGAAACACTTGTTTGGGAGAGTGAGAGGCTGGTGTAGTTGGTTTGATTGATTTGTTTATACATGTGGGTCTGTGTGCACAGCGGTGCCAACTCTCTCACATCGCGAAGCGGTGCCAAAATCTTTTGATTTGACATTGATGCGTATTATGTGGCATACTTTTGCGAAATATGGCATCGGCCACATAGTGGAAGGCAACAAATTCCCAAGCTCTTCATGTGCTCCTAGTTAAATGAGAGGAAACAGAAAGAGAGAGAGAGAGAGAGAGAGAGAGAGAGAGAGAGTGAAAAAATATCACTAGCCAGCCAACCCTATCGTATGAGCGAACGATTTTGGTACCTCTTGATGACACGACAATCTTATACAGCCAGCTGCTCTAATATGTTCTCTTCTTTGCGTATAAAAAAGACCCGAAAGTGAAAAATGTGCTGCACTATAACAATCTCATTGAATGCCTTGATCTCCATCTTACAGAAATTGATTTGATCGACTACCGAGGCAACACATCTGAGATTAAATTGGCCAGGTTCTTGTTCTGGAGGCAAGTGTGCTCAAGGTAATGAGGTTTGGCGTTCTATGGCGCAACAATGAATGGCGTGCTGATCACCGCAAGCATCTAAGCCTAAATGACAAAGTCTCTGCAGAAGCTGAATTTGTTTTTGAAACATCAAGTGGCCAGATACTCGAAAACTTATTTGCCCATTAGTGACTTGTCAGGGCGGTGGATTTTAGTTTGTACGATAATGCTGCATCCACCTAAAGTAACGAAAGTTCTTACGTAAACTTCCTAGTAATTCCCTCTTTGTAGGTGCAGCATTACTCCTAACATTTGTAATATCAGTTTGAAAATTGTAATATTGTCGTGTCCTACTCCTGCGTTTTCAAAATCCTGCGAATCAAACAGGTCCTGAGTTAGTGATAATGTTGTGCCTTCCATCTTTCACCAATAGTCGTTGGATCTAGATCTGACGCATACAAACCAAGCTTCTCCATTTTTGCAAAAAGATGCCCGCACTTGTTCCCTATTTACAAACAACTCCTTATCTCTCACAATCAAACTTATCTCCTCCCCTCCACATCTACAAGGCCATGGAAAAATCTGGCGCGATGGCCGCTGCCGGCTCCGTCCACCCCCAATCTTGGTGATCTGTGCAATGCACGGGCATCTACGCACGGGAATTTATGTTGAACAGGGCTAGTTGTAAGTAGGCTAGATCTACAGCCATGTTGATAGTGACTGCAGACGGTGAGGCTGACTATGGTATGCCCAACACGGCGCCTATACTAAGGTGTCATCTCCGGCGTAGGGTCTTGTCACTTCACTGTGAGGAGCAGCACGTAATAATTTGACCAACGGGTAGTACAGTGCTAGTACTCCTACTACATTGGTAGTACTACTAGTAGTACTAGTAGCACCACGGTCTGGATTTAGGAGTACTACCACGTCCATCTGGATTTTAGTATTTGACTAGCAATATCTAGTAATGCATGTCACAAAAAATGTACTACTCCCTCTGTAAATAAATACATGGTGTATTGTTTTATTCCTATCAGCGAGAGAACTTAATGTCTTTTTGCTAACTAAACATTGCATGTCATGTTTGGTAGTCTCAAGTCATTGAAAGCATGCACGGCCCACATCTCTCATTGGTTGATATGTCACGAAATAAGAAACAAGGAGGGAGTTAATGTTTTGGGATTATTTGGTTTTCGTAAGGTGACTTACACAACATTTTTGTTCACATGCATTAACATTTTATTAGTTAAATCAAAGGTCAAAACTTGGCGCAAAATGCAAAGGGGACCAATAAACCAAGAACATCAAACTTCTCTCGTTTGGCCCCAACTAGAGGTCCAGTGAGATGACTATACTGCACCGGCACGGAGGGGGACGCAGCTTCATTGACTTACTGCAACTGCCTTTGGGTGAATGACACGTGGGCCCAGGGGGTGGCTGGCCCACCTATCATACAGCCAAAGGCAGGTGCAGTAGAGGGCCGAGGAGTAGTATGAAATCCTATGCACCTACGCATGCTAACCAAGGGCAAGAGTGATCACTCGAATCGCAAGATCAGTTGACTAGAAACTAAGCTAGACTCATGGAGGCGATGAGCGCGAGCATCAGCCGTCTGTGCCAGATGGTCCACGACGCCGGCCTGCGGCCCGGCACCGAGGAAGGTCTCCAGGTATTGCTTGAGGCCGCCAGGGCGAGGGGCCGCTTGGACGACAGCTTCGTCTCCTTGTTCGATGAGGTCCTAGTCGGTTTCCTCGACAAGTTCACCGTCGTCAAGAAGCTCGCGGACGACTTTGACGCATTCTCCACCGACGCGCCCAGGCTCTGCGATGCCCGCCACCCTCAACGGCCACTATGGTGACAACCTCTTCGATGCACTGGTGGCCCTGCGACTGCCCGCCGTCGCGCCGGAGAATTTCGACCTCGAGGTCGCGCTCGCCGCGCAGCGCCTGGCACAGCAAGACAACATCGACATAATCACCCACGTCTACGCGCAAATCGTCCACAAGGACTACTACATGCAAGAGGAGGACGATAGGACGCTGGCCTTCTTGGACCGCAGGGCAACCTTGGACGGCATTGTTCAGAAGCACGTTGAGCTCGCCGCCAATGCCGCTGCTCCTCACACGTCGGTTGGTGACCCGGCGCACTAGGGCGTGAGGATGTCGTTGATGGATCCGTATCTATTTTTATCTTTCCGTCAAATCCATGTAGTAGTATATGGTACTACTAGTAATTATTTTACCTTTCACATCAACTACATAATTTTCGTACGTACTCCATGCATGAACGGCGCCAGAACCAAACTTCTCATTACTCTAGGCAAAATCGTTATTTTCTATCTATCGGTCGCGCCATGGAGCAGAACCAAATTTTACAAGTTACAAGTTCAAAAGGAAAAGCCTGCCGTGTTCGCGTCGCACCCCCACACGGTTGGTCCGGCACGCCGCTCAAGGGGGAATGCGTGCGGTGTTGCATTTTCACTTACAAGTGGGACAACAGTTGAGGAAACCGACTACCGGCAAACCCCCACCCCGCCCACCGCGCGATGGCTGAGAAAATAGGAGGGAGAAGAGATGGTTGTAGCACGGACTCCAAGAAAATTGGTGTCGGATGGGACTCGTGTGGGTGGCGTGTGCCGTACTGCTAGACGTGAATGCTAGTTATGGCCCATGCCACCCCACTACATCGAGCCTATATCGAGGTGCGTAGAAAAAAATTCCTGGAGTCCGTCCTCAGCCCTCCTCTATCTCTCTTCTCAGTCAACCAGTGGACGTGCGGAGCCCATCGTTTGTTTGCTCACATGAGGTCCCACATGTCAGTGAAAACGCAAGAGGACCCACTGAACCTGCACATCTTTCACCTCGACATGCTGGTGATGAAAAACAAATCCAATAAAGATCTTCGGTGGCCGCTTTTAGACTTACTCAAGAGTAGTAAGATTCTATTTACAGTTTAACCCAAGATGCACATCACGTGGCTTCAACTACCACTCTATTTTCTTGCATGACACAACCTGGATGCTGGATGTCCCACGTGTCGGCAAAAGGAGGAAGAACCCGACCAAATCTTCGGTTGTGCTCTCGGATTAGACTAGTTGTGCTAACTTAAAAATTTTGTTGTATACTCCCTTCGTTCCAAAATACTTGACTTCCATTTGTCCAAAAATGGATGTACCTATATACTAAAACATGTCTAAATACATCTATATTTTGACAAATAGAAGGCGTGTATTGTGGAACGGAGGGAGTAGAATGGATGCAAGTTTTGGTATTGGGAAGAAGAGTACATCCATATATTGATAGAGCGCAATTTAGTAGATGTTCTAGCACTTTTAGCTAGCATAGAGGCTAGAGATGACACTAGTGCACTTGTTGATACTCCTACTAGAATAGAGGCTAGGCATGAGACTAGAGGCGAGGAAGCAACATATACTTCTTTACACTCGAAGAAGAAAGAAGCACGCAAGCTAGATCGAGCCTCTGCAGATCAACAATGAATGCATTGAGAAGGCACTAATCCAACTTACATGAGCAGTTATGGAAGTTGTATATCTTCTAGAGTAGTAAAATGTATTCTTGTGGTTCTTGTTTTCTTTGGTCTTGCTTTTCTAGTGAAAATTATCGTCGGAGTTCGTGCAAAACGGGGGTCCGTTTGGGGTCGTGCATTGGAGTTGGCCTTACAAGTGGGACCACAGTTGAGGAAACCGACTATCGGCAAACCCCCACCTCGCCCGCCGCTCTATGGCTGAAGTTAGAGAAACGACGAGGTTGAAGAGATTGCTCTAGCACGGACTCCAATAAATAATATGGTGTCAGATGGATGTCGTGGTGGTGGCGTGTGCCGTACACCTGGACGTGAATGCTTGTTCTGGCCCATGCCACCCTACTACTCCTACTACTTACTATATAGTACTAGGATCGAGGATTCGAGGTGCTGGTTACGTACAACGAACACATTAACATATGGCTACAGTAAAAACACCCACCCGACGCGCGAAGCATGTGAAGCTAGTACAAATAGTGTACTACTATTGTTGATTGGCCTCATCCGATAACCTGTTGCAATGCACGTACAATTATGTATTCGGAAAATATTTTTTCCCTCGTCGCACCACTCACTCAGAGAAGCGACTCGAAAGCCATTCATAAATTTAGTAAGTTTATCACAGGCATATCATTCTGAAGGAAATATGCCCTAGATGCAATAATAAAGTTATTATTTATTTCCTTATATCATGATAAATGTTTATTATTCATGCTAGAATTGTATTAACCGGAAACATAATACATGTGTGAATACATAGGCAAACATAATGTCACTAGTATGCCTCTACTTGACTAGCTCATTAATCAAAGATGGTTATGTTTCCTAACCATAGACATGAGTTGTCATTTGATTAACGGGATCACATCATTAGGACAATGATGTGATTGACTTAACCCATTCCGTTAGCTTAGCACTTGATCGTTTAGTATGTTGCTATTGCTTTCTTCATGACTTATACATGTTCCTACAACTATGAGATTATGCAACTCCCGTTTATCGGAGGAACACTTTGTGTGCTACCAAACGTCACAACGTGAATCGGGTGATTATAAAGGAGCTCTACAGGTGTCTCCAAAGGTACATGTTGAGTTGGCGTATTTCGAGATTAGGTTTTGTCACTCCGATTGTCGGAGAGGTATCTCTGGGCCCTCTCGGTAAAGCACATCACTATAAGCCTTGCAAGCAATGTAGCTAAGTTAGTTACGGAATGATGCATTACATAACGAGTAAAGAGACTTGCTGGTAACGAGATTGAACTAGGTATTGAGATACCGACTGTCAGGACCCCGACTCAATGCCACATCGATCTAGCATGTAACACCTCATATCACTTTGTGGCCTCACGCACGGTATCCCCACGGGTGTCGCCTTACCTTGCCCGGGACCGTTTGCGCCTTTTGGCACACGTCTATGATAGTGTCGCTAACAACCAGATGACAAGGAGCCCGGGCTGACATGGCTAGTCGTGAACCCAAAGTGGCACTAACTTACAGGGACAGGCATACATGACCCAGCAACGAACGTGTCGGTCATCAGCGAGTGAATCCGGGCTGAAGAACTGGGCTAGCAGGACTCCGGTAAACCGGGCTGTAACGGGCTAACAGGACTCCGGTAGTCATCGCGTGACATTTCCCCGTAGGGACAGACATAGGAACGAAGAAGGACACATGCCGGCCAGCCTAAGTGTTCCGGAGCAGCAGCAAGCTACCATGGCTTAGTGGAAGCACTAGGAGACATTTTCCGGTAAGAGAGGCTACCAAGGATAAACAACTAGATAGTCAGATCCTACACATACCAAGCATTTCAATCATACACACAATATGCTCGATATGTGCAAATACAACATGGCATCAAAACATGACTCTACAACTCAAGTACTTTATTTAAAGGCTCAGAGAGCCATACATATCATACACACAAGTACGGGTCACACGACCCAACATTAAAGTCATACAAACATACAAGCCAACAGCGGAAGTAACTTGTCTTAGTACAGACAACTAGGAAATAAAAGAGGCTTGAGAAAGCCTGACTATACTACACGGTCCATCGTGAGCTCAGGATCACCACCTGGGCTTCAGCCTACTCGTCGACATCGACGTCTATGAAGAACCCATCAGAAGGGGTTGCAGCGTCTTCTGTAAAACGTAAATTAAGCAACATGAGTACAAAGGTACTCAGCAAGACTTACATCAGATCCTACATACATGCACATTATCAAGAAGGGTTGGTGGGGTTATTGCAGCAAGCTAGCTTTGACTCTTGGCTAAGCTATCTTACGAGACTCCAACTTGAAATTTTTTTGCGCACTCGAGTCCACCACTCACCACTTCAATACATGTCACGACCGGTTTTCCAATAAAAATGTTTATTGAGAAACCGACCTTTTGAGTCCAGTACGAGGAAAAATCCTCCTGACTGGTAGACAAAATCTTGATACAATAAGCCAGTAGCATTAGAATATATTACAGGGGTCGAGCTGGGGTGCTCAACCAATTTTTACAAGCACGCCAACAATTATACATAATGGCGGATATGACACAATGGAGTGGTGGCATACTACTGACTCGAGGTAAAGTGGTGGTGGAATAACACAGTGGAGTGGATAACATGACTCCTACACTGGCAGCTCATCGAGCGTCAAGGTGAGGCTCGATGGAACTATTTGGGTAGCGGAAGCGGAAGTAACATGTTGACTAATCCAGGGGTCGCACCAGACTGACTGGGATTCCTCTAGGCGTCGGACTCGCTATCGAACTCTTCATCCATGAGATCGCCTTCGTCAGCATCTGGCCAAATCAACAAGCTAGGTGAGTACTTTGAAAGTACTCGCAAGACAGCTCGGACATAAGATATAACAATGCACATTCAAATCAGTATAACAAGGTAAGTAAAAAGGGAGTCGGTGGTAGTCCGCTCGAAAACCCAATAAAATAAACTGAAAACCGATCGGGTGTCTGAAGCAACACCTCGCAGGGTGAACAAATAAGTAAAACATGCCGCAGTCGGGCGTCTAAGCGACACCACATAAAGGGCTTATCTTTGAAAGAAAAGACATGCGTGCCGCGATGGATGTCGGAGCGACATCACAGAAAGGGCTTGCATCGTAAGTAAATAATAACAATACCGCAGTCGGACGTCTGAGCAACATCGCAGAAAGGGCTTATATCAAAAGTAAATAAATAACAATGCCGCAGTCGGACGTCTGAGCGACATCGCAGAAAGGGCTTATATCAAAAGTAAATAAATAACAATGCCGCAGTCGGATGTCTGAGCGACATCGCAGAAAGGGCTTATATCAAAAGTAAATAAATAACAATGCCACAGTCGGACGTCTGAGCGACAACGCAGAAATGGCTTATATCAAAAGTAAATAAATAACAATGCCACAGTCGGACGTCTGAGCAACATCGCAGAAAGGGCTTATATCAAAAGTAAATAAATAACAATGCCGCAGTCAGACGTCTGAGCGACATCGCAGAAAGGGCTTAAATTTATTATTCATAACTTGCAAGAATTAATGCTCATTGGTAAATATTCAACACGTGATAAATAACGGGTTAGTCCATTCACAGGAATAAACGTTAACCGGACTTAATACTCATGTGGCTCACCAGAGTTTTTGTCACCAAGACTGACTCCTGACAAGATAAGATAAACACAGAACTTGGATATGGATAAGATGATTCAAAGGAATTATTGAC
Source organism: Aegilops bicornis (assembly GCA_021605145.1). NCBI lineage: Eukaryota > Viridiplantae > Streptophyta > Magnoliopsida > Poales > Poaceae > Aegilops > Aegilops bicornis. The sequence goes on from CM038671.1 coordinate 65,259,249, forward strand.
TCTGCAGAGTTTGTACTAGAAAGCCCACAGCCAACGGATTTCCGCAGTCACGAAGGACTAGTTCCGTTTATGGTATTTCAGAAGAAACACAACAATCCATTACACACCCATCCCACCTCACGATGCCAGGAATCACCCTAGACAGCGTTCAAGAAAAACTTTGAGACGGGGAGATCACAATCTCGAATAGCATGGGATCAAATTTATATACGCGCGCTCTAAGGGGTGCCCCCTCTCGGTCCCAACCGGAAACACCCATGCCCCCTGACCGGATGATAGGCTTTAATCCATGGCCATGGAACCCTCATCCCGGTCTCTCGATTTGGTGTGTACCAGGAAAGTGGTTTGCAACTTACTACGCCATATCCCTTGCGGAAAACATGTGGTAGTACGGAAAAGGAAAATGGACGGAAACTGGACTGATACATGCTGACACTGGATTCAAATAATCTGGCATAAGACTGGCATGCTACAATACTGCCATCTTACCCATTCTCATGCCAACTCATGGCCATGCAAACTCATTTCCATCAACTCATGGATTTCAAACTCACTTGCCTCAACTTTTCACGTGATATAACTTTCATCGAGATGCTCATGAACATGCCATGAAACTACTTAATGCTAACATGCCCAAACACTCATCATATCAAAAGTTAAAACCTGCTTGCCTGGTTCGGAGTAGTCGGGGCCTAGCTCGGTGAAGTCCGCGGTTCCGTCACCTCCTTCGGTATCTACGGTATACAAAAATACACGCACTAACGTAAATACCATGGGGTGCACAAAATTATTCCAAATATTTTTCACATAAATCTGATAAAAAACTAGACAAAATTTTGAAGTGGAAAGAAAAATAATTACTCAAAAATCCATTTCTGTTTAAAAGTTATAAGAGTTTTGGTCCAAGGACCTCTCTGTAATGAAACAGAAAACTCTCAGGGGTCTAAGCAGAAAAGTCCAGAAAACGATTCAGATTAGAAAGCGCATTTGCCAGAATACGCTTTCAGAAACAGTTCGAAAAAATAACAGAGAGGCTGACGGGCAGGTCCCACCCGTCAGGTTTGAATATTCAAAAGAGGCGGCAGAGCTCGTGGCTACCGAGAGTCATGGTGGTCGCCGCGGCGATCCACGGCGAGGTGGGGATCGGGTGATACCTCCGTGCTCAGTGCATCCTTCCGCGTCGGTGGGTGGTGGTGGTGGTCGCCGTGAGCACCACGCCGACAATGACCCTTGCTCCGTGGACGGGGGTTCGGGTAGTCGTGGGCCTCGTCGAAGAGAGTTGCTGGGGTCAAATTGGAGTGGGGGCTAGTCTCCTAGAGGTGTCATGAGGCTACGGGCAAGTCTAGGGCGGTGGAGGAGCTCTCACCAGAGAGAACGCTGCCGGAGCCCGAGATGGAGGTGGCCGGAGTTGAGGAAGAAGGGCCCCTCGAGGCTCTTCCAGTGGCTGGGCGGGGCCTGGTGAGGGGGTGGAGATGTGCGGGGTCGAGAGCGAGCTCGGAGGCGCTATTTATAGCCGGCCCGAGGCGGTTGCCGTGAACAGGATAAGTCCGGCGACCGATTACGGCGGTGTTGTGGCTAGACGGTTGGTTTAGGGGCTTGAGCCTCGTCTAGACGGAGTACTGATTCCATCCCGGTGCCTAACTCAGCAAGGCAGGGGCGGTTACGGCCTGTCCCCAACGGAACGGCCGTGCGGCACGTTGGCGGCAGAGGGCGTGCCCTGTGCGTGCCAGGCCACGGCGACGGTGCTGCAGGCATGCGCTGGCAAGGGAGACGGCCACGCGGAGCTCCCAGGTGGCATGGGCGGTGCCGAACGGCGTTGTGCCGCAGGGTGCCCCCTGTCGGCCGCCACGAGAGGTCCCGACGCCGCAGAAGACGCCGGCGCAGACGGGCCAGGGTGCCACCGACGCCAGGAACCAGCCAAGTGCGCGTGCGGCACTCTGGACAGGGAGGATGGGCCTGCGAACGCCGCCAGCGCATAGTTGATAGTGACAGACTACGAAACTGAACTTCATCAAACTCTGAATTTCTCTGAAAGTGCAAAGTAACAAAGGCAAGCCGTGTGTTCGATGTAATGATTTTGGTATGTGGGGATTTTTCCTTGAGCTGATTTTTGGTGGAGTGGCCTCTCATGGCATCTGGGGGCTGCCTGAATTTTGGTGGAATTTTTGGAGAAGAGGAGATATGAATTTCATCAAATTTGACAAATCTGGCCCAAATTTGCGTAAGTGAAACTTGAAAATTTTGAAAAGAAGAAGAGTGGATCTTGATGGTTCTAGGTTGTGGGTGCTAGGGACTATCCAGAGGAGTTGGTTTGAGATCAAAATTCAAAGGCAAATAGGTACTTGCTTTGCAAATCACCTAGGCTCAAAATAATGGACAGAATTGTTTTGGGGAAAGAAATAAATGAGATAAAATCCAAAAATGAGTTGGACCTGTTGGGACAGAATATTTGGATTGCCCCAAAGTGAAAAGGAGGGTTTTGGGAAGATTTACCACATGAGACATGGTAAAAAGTATGGATGGTTTCAATATAAGAGAAGACCCAAAACTCCTAGGGTTTTCTTATTAAAAGAAAAATAAATCCCAAAAAAATAAATTTGAGAAGGGGGAGAGTCAGAAGAAGGGTTTTTAAATAACCAACACCAGAGTTGAAGAAGATGCCAAAATAAAATCCTTTGCTAAAGGGAAAATTTTTGAGAGAGAGATTTTTGGAAGGGTTTAAATGACCTTCTTCAAAACCAACAAAGTTTTTGTTGAAAACCAAACAAAATTTTTGAGTGTCACAATACACTACCGAGGATCCACCTCCATCATCCTACGGAAGAGCCATCCTCGGCACTCACGCTTATCTTGAGGCTTTTAGTGGTATCCATTTACTTGTCTATGAACTGTATAGGCAACCAAGTAGTCCTTTACCGCGGACGCGGCTATTCGAATAGATGATGTTAACCCTGCAGGGGTGTACTTCTTCATACATGCTTTCACCACTTACCGCCGTTTACACAACATGTACTCGGCAACCTTCAAGCGGAGGCCCAACGTGGGTGTCGGCCACGACCTACATAAACACCTAAGTCTCTAGTCCAGGTTTATCGCCTATTCAGGTTCCATCCGCAGGGAGTCCGGCCGAGGTTTCCGCATACGGCCCCGAACAATGTGTACAGGGTTCCGATACACCTAACGGGTGCCTGCATACCCGCCACGCACTCTACCGCATCACAGCCCACCCCTGCTGGTCAGCTGCCCACGGCCTCCAAAGAAGCTACAAACACCGTAAACTACTTGCAACTCCCGGACAGAGGACTAGGGTGAATAAGAAGCCGAGAGGGTCCATTGGTTTCGGGCCCAATGCATGGTAGTAGCTGAATCATAAATCACACATACAGATCTCAGTGCTTAAGGATGGTTTCAATGAAACAACCCACCATGTACTCCTACATGGCCTCTCATCGATACCTTTATCAAATCGTGTTCAACACATCACTCTCATTACCGACATGATCATTTCACTCTAGCCCATCACCCATATGAACCAGACCTAACACGACTCTAAGCATAACAGGCATAGCAAGGTAGGAAACACATACACATGGCTCAATCAACTCCTACACATGCTAGTGGGTCTCATCTAGTTACTGTGGCAATGACAGGTCATGCAGAGGAAATGGGTTCAACTACCGTAGCACACAGCAATTCGAAATGTGTTGTCTTAATGCAGTAAAAGAGAGCAGAGGCGAGGACATGGGATTGTATCGATATGATCAAATGGTTGGTTGCTTTGCCTTGCGGGTCCATGGACTGGTATTGCTCCTCGTTAGGGTACTCACGATACTCCTCGGGGGCAGAACCTGCCCCAGAGAGCACCGATATACAATCATCACCAAACAATGTGCAACAATATGATGCATGCATGAGACATGGAAAAATGAGTGTATTGGGCTAATGCAACTAAGACCAGATGGGTTTGGACCATTTTGAATCAAAGATTCAAGTTCCAAGCTCATACATGGCCCTTAATAGTGCTTCATCTTGTTCTGCACTAAACAGCAGGTTAACTTGCTTAAACATGCATGAAACCAGTACAGATGGAGAGATTGGATTTTTCTGATCATTTTTCATATATAACACTTTGCATTTGGAGCTACAGATTAATTTTTATGAATTTTTGAAGTTTGTAGTATTTTCTGGAAATTCCTCTATAAGAATAATTCCAGTAATTGGATTATTGCGTCAGCTTTGCGTCAGGGTGACGTCAGCAGTCAACGGGGATGGTCCAAGTCAAACCTGACCAGTGGGTCCCGCGTGTCAGTGTCATTAGACTAACTAATTTAGTACTGATCCTAGGTTAATTAGCGGAGCTGGGCCCCACCTGTCATTGACCCAGGGGGGTCAAGCTAGGCCCACTGATACGTCTCCAACGTATCTATAATTTTTGATTGCTCCATGCTACTTTATCTACTGTTTTAGGCTTTTCCACTTTTATATCATTTTTGGGACTAACCTATTAACCGGAGGCCCAACCCATATTGCTGTTTTTTTGCCTATTTCCGTATTTGGAAGAAAAGGAATATCAAACGGAGTCCAAACGGAAAGAAACCTTCGGGAACATGATTTTCTCGCCGAACGTGATCCAGAGAACTTGGAGTGCAATTCAAGAAGCAACCGGAGCCCCCACGAGATAGGAGGGCGCCCCCCCCCCTATAGGGCGCGCCCCCTGTCTCGTGGGCCCTCATGCCACCGACGCATTTCTTCTTCCTATATATACCCTCGTACCCGAAAACATCCAGGGCACCACGAAACACAATTTCCACCATCGTAACCTTCAGATCCGCGAGATCCCATCTTGGAGCCTTCGCCGCACTTTGCTTGGGAGGGAAATCAAGCACGGAGGGCCTCTACATCAACATCCTTGCCCCTCCGATGAGTTGTGAGTAGTTTACCACAGACCTCACGGGTCCATAGTAATTAGCTAGATGGCTTCTTCTCTCTTTTGGATCTCAATACAATGTTCTCCCTCTCTTGTGGAGATCTATTCGATGTAATATCTTTTTATGTGTGTTTGTCAAGATCCGATGAATTGTGGGTTTATGATCAAGTTTATCTATGAATAATATTTGAATCTTCTCTGAATTCTTTTATGTATGATTAAGTTATTTTTGCAAGTCTCTTCGAATTATCAGTTTGGTTTGGCCTACTAGATTGATCTTTCTTGCCATGGGAGAAGTTCTTAGCTTTGGGTTCAATCTTGCGGTATCCTTACCCAGTGACAGGAAGGGTTGCAAGGAACGTATTGTATTGTTGCCATCGAGGATAACAAGATGGGGTTTATATCATATTGCATGAGTTTATCCCTCTACATCATGTCATCTTGCTTAATGTGTTACTCTATTCTTATGAACTTAATACTCTAGATGCATGCTGGATAGCGGTCGATGTGTGGAGTAATAGTAGTAGATGCAAAGGTGAGTCGGTCTACTTGTTATGGACGTGATGCCTATACACATGATCTTGCCTAGATAATCTCATAACTATGCGCTTTTCTATCAATTGCTCGACAATAATTTGTTCACCCACCGTAATACTTATGCTATCTTGAGAGAAGCCACTAGTGAAACCTATGGCCCCCGGATCTATCTCTTATCATACTTGTTTCCAATCTAATTTTATTTGCATCTTTAATTTTTGCATCTATATTATGAAATATCAAAAATATATTTATCTTATCATACTATCTTTATTAGATCTCACTTTCAAGAAGTGGCCGTGAAGGGATTGACAACCCCTTTATGCGTTGGTTGCGAGTTCTCGCTTGTTTGTGTAGGTGCGTGGGACTTTTGAGGAGCCTCCCTCTTTGGATCGATACCTTGGTTCTCAAAACTGAGGGAAATACTTACGCTACACTTTGCTGCATCACCCTCTCCTCTTCGAGGAAAACCAACGCAAGCTCAAGACGTAGCAAGAAGTATTTCTGGCGCCGTTGCCGGGGAGGTCTTCGCTCAAGTCAAGACATACCAAGTACCCATCACAAACCTATCTCCCTCGCATTTACATTATTTGCCATTTGCCTCTCGTTTTCCTCTCCCCCACTTCACCCTTGCCGTTTTATTTGCCCTCTCTTTCCCAGTCTCCTCTCTCTTTTTGGTCGTCGTTTTCCTATTTGCTCGTGTGTTAGTTTGCTTGCTTGTCGTCATGACTAGTCTCTTATCTTCTCCGTTATCTCCCGAGAATGAAGTTCTAAATTTTAAGCAAAGGGAGGGAGAAAATCTAAAAGACGCTTGGTATAGAATTTGCAATGCTCAAAATAGATCTACCAGGAAGCAATCTACTTCAGTGCTTCTTCGTAATTTTTACGTAGGTGCTAATCCTTGGTATAGATATATCCTTGATACCATTATCGGAGGGAATTTCTTGGGTAGCCATACTTTTGCTTCTTATAATGCTTTAATAGATTTATTTGGCTCATCACCTCTTTTAGTTAATGGAACTATGTTAACTTTGGAGCATGTGATGCAAAGACTTGAAATTATTGAGAATAAAGTTGCTACCATTGAATCAATTGAAAATCTTGATAAAAACATCTACAATAAAATTACCCAGTATGGATCTAAGGTAGGAATTACTTTGAAAAATATTAAAGAAAAGGAACCCTTAGTTAATGAGAAAATAAATCTAGATTCCACTAGAATCGATAAACTTGAGGGTATTATTACTAACTTGGGAACTGCTTTTTCTTCCATAAACAACACTCCAAGTTCGTCTACTAAAAATACTAAGCTTATTTATGTTCCTAAGAATAAGGGTTAATCATCTAGTAAGGAAACTGTGGATCTTAAATCTATAAGTGTTCATCCCAATCTTTTTGCCATCATTAAGGAACCATTTGCTATGAATGAATTTTTTGGTCTTTTTCCTAAAAATTTGATAATTACTAGAAAGAAAGAAAAATCTAAAGAAGGTAGATGCCTCATTGAAGAATTGCCTGCCAAAGAAGGCACTACTTAGATCTATCCTCGCTTTTATGCCTAGCTAGGGGCGTTAAACGATAGCGCTAGCTGGGAGGCAACCCAATTGTCTTTATGTTTTTTGTTTTTGTTTATGTTTAGGAATAAATAATTAATCTAGCCACTGTTTAGATGTGGTTTTATCTTTTAATTAGTGTTTGTGCCAAGTTAAACCTATTGGATCTTCTTGGATGATAGTTATTTGATCTTGCTGTAATTTCCAGAAACTTTGCGCTCAGTGCCCGAATTGTTAAAAATCACCAGAACGTGATAAAATAGTGATTCCAATTGCTTCTGCTCAATAAACAAATTTTCTAGGTCTTCTAATTATGGTAGATTTTGTGGAGTTCCAGAAGTTAGTGATAGTTACAGATTACTATAGACTGTTCTGTTTTTGACAGATTCTGTTTTTTCGTGTGTTGTTTGCTTATTTTGATGAATCTATGGCCAATAAAATAGTTTATAATCCATAGAGAAGTTGGAATACAGTAGGTTTAACACCAATATAAATAAAGAATGAGTTCATTACAGTACCTTAAAGTAGTCTTTTGTTTTCTTTCTCTAACGGAGCTCACGAGATTTCTATTGAGTTTTGTGTTGTGAAGTTTTCAAGTTTTGGGTAAAGCTTTTATGGACTATGGAATAAAGGGTGGCAAGAGCCTAAGCTTGGGGATGCCCATGGCACCCCAAGATATTCAAGAATAGCCAAAAGCCCAAGCTTGGGGATGCCACGGGAAGGCATCCCCTCTTTCGTCTTCGTTCATTGGTAACTTTACTTGGGGCTATATTTTTATTCACCACATGATAAGTGTTTTGCTTGGAGCGTCGTGTGTTATATTAGTCTTTGCTTTTTAGTTTACCACAATCATGCTTTCTGTACACACCTTTTTAGAGAGCCATACATAAATTGGAATTTGATAGAATACTCTATGTGCTTCACTTATATCTTTTGAGCTTGATAGTTTTGCTCATAGTGCTTCACTTATATCTTTTGAGCGTGATAATTTTTGCTCTAGTGCTTCACTTAGATATTTTAGAGCACGGTGGTATATTTGTTTTAAAGAAACTATTGATCTCTCATGCTTCACTTAGATTATTTTGTGAGTCAGTAATAGCATGGTAATTTGCTTAAATATTAATATACTTGGTATTCAAGATATGTGAAACTTTCTTTTGAGTGCGTTGAATACTAGGAAAAGTTTGATGCTTGATAATTGTTTTGAGATATGAAGATGGTGATATTAGAGTCATGCTAGTTGAGTAGTTTTGAATTTAAAGAATACGTGTGTTGAAGTTTGTGATTCCCGTAGCATGCACGTATGGTGAACCGTTATGTGATGAACTCGGAGCATGATTTATTTATTGATTGTCTACCTTATGAGTGGTGGTCGGGGACGAGCGATGGTCTTTTCCTACCAATCTATCCCCCTAGGAGCATGCGTGTAATACTTTGCTTTGATAACTTCTAGATTTTTGCAATAAGTATATGAGTTCTTTATGACTAATGTTGAGTCCATGGGTTATACGCACTTTTTCCCATCCTTCCACCATTGCTAGCCTCTCTAATACCGCGCACTTTTCGCCGGTATCATACACCCACCATATATCATCCTCAAAACAGCCACCATACCTACCTATTATGGCATTTCCATAGCCATTCCGAGATATATTACCATGCAACTTTCCACGGTTCCGTTTGTTATGACACGCTCCATCATTGTCACATTGCTAGCATGATCATGTAGTTGACATCATATTTGTGGCAAAGCCACCGTTCATAATTCTTTCATACATGTCATTCTTGATTCATTGCATATCCCGTACACATGGGAGGCATTCATATAGAGTCATATCTTGTTATATGTATCGAGTTTTATTTCTTGAGTTGTAAGTAAATAAAAGTGTGATGATCATCATTATTAGAGCATTGTCCAAGTGAGGAAAGGATGATGGAGACTATGATTCCCCCACAAGTCGGGATGAGACTCCGGACGAAAAATAAAAAAAAGAAAAAAAGAAGAGGCCATAAAAAAAGAGAAAAGGCCCAAAGAAAAAAAAGAGAAAAAGAAAAAAGAAAAAAAAAGAGAGAATAAGAGAGAAGGGGCAATGTTACTATCCTTTTACCACACTTGTGCTTCAAAGTAGCACCATGATCTTCATGATAGAGAGTCTCTCATCTTGTCACTTTCATATACTAGTGGGAATTTTTCATTATAGAACTTGGCTTGCATATTCCAATGTTGGGCTTCCTCAAATGCCCTAGGTATTCGTGTGCAAGCGAGTTGGATGCACACCCACTTAGTTTCTTTTGTTGAGCTATCATATACTTATAGCTCTAGTGCATCAGTTGCATGGCAATCCCTACTCACTCACATTGATATCTATTAATGGGCATCTCCATAGCCCGTTTATACGCTTAGTTGATGTGAGACTATCTTCTCCCTTTTTGTCTTCTCCACAACCACCATTCTATTCCACATTTAGTGCTATATCCATGGCCCACGCTCATGTATTGCGTGAAGATTGAAAAAGTTTTGAAAATGTTAAAGTATGAAACAATTGCTTGGCTTGTCATCGGGGTTGTGCATGATTTAAATATTTTGTGTGGGGAAGATGGAGCATAGCCAGACTATATGATTTTGTAGGGATAACTTTCTTTGGCCATGTTATTTTGAGAAGACATAATTGCTTAGTTAGTATACTTGAAGTATTATTATTTTTATGTCAACATGAACTTTTGTCTTGAATCTTTCGGGTCTGAATATTAATACCACAATTAAGAAGATTTACAATGAAATTATGCCAAAGTATCACTCCGCATCAAAAATTCTCTTTTTATCATTTACCTACTCGAGGGCGAGCGGGAATTAAGCTTGGGGATGCCTGATACGTCTCCAACGTATCTATAATTTTTGATTGCTCCATGCTACTTTATCTACTGTTTTATGCTTTATTGGGCTTTATTTTCCACTTTTATATCACTTTTGGGACTAACCTATTAACCAGAGGCCCAACCCATATTGTTGGTTTTTTTTTTGCCTATTTCAGTATTTCGAAGAAAAGGAATATCAAACGGAGTCCAAACGGAATGCAACCTTCGGGAACGTGATTTTCTCGCTTAACGTGATCCGTAGAACTTGGAGTGCAAGTCAAGAAGCAACCGGAGCCTCCACAAGATAGGAGGGCGCCCCTATAGGGCGCCCTGTCTCGTGGGCCCTCGGGCGACCACCGACGTACTTCTTCTTCCTATATATACCTCACGCACTCGAAAACATCCAGGGCACCACGAAACACAATTTCCACCACCGTAACCTTCAGATCCATGAGATCCCATCTTGGAGCCTTCTCCGAGCACTTCTTGGGAGGGAATCAAGCACGGGAGGCCTCTACATCAACATCCTTGCCCCTCCGATGAGTTGTGAGTAGTTTACCACAGACCTACGGGTCCATAGTTATTAGCTAGATGGCTTCTTCTCTCTTTTTGGATCTCAATACAATGTTCTCCCCCTCTCTTGTGGAGATCTATTCGATGTAATATCTTTTTGCGGTGTGTTTGTCGAGATCCGATGAATTGTGGGTTTATGATCAAGTTTATCTATGAATAATATTTGAATCTTCTCTGAATTCTTTTATGTATGATTAAGTTATCTTTGCAAGTCTCTTGAATTATCAGTTTGGTTTGGCCTACTAGATTGTTCTTTCTTGCCATGGGAGAAGTGCTTAGCTTTGGGTTCAATCTTTGCGTGTCCTTACCCAAAGGATGTAAAGGGTTGCAAGGCACGTATTGTATTGTTGCCATCGAGGATAACAAGATGGGGTTTATATAATATTGCATGAGTTTATCCCTCTACATCATGTCATCTTGCTTAATGCATTACTGTTCTTATGAACTTAATACTCTAGATGCATCTTTGGATAGCGGTTGATGTGTGGAGTAATAGTAGTAGATGCAGGAAGGAGTCATCCACTTGTTATGGACGTGATGCCTATATACATGATCATGCCTAGATAATCTCATAACTATGCGCTTTTCTATCAATTGCTCGACAAGAATTTGTTCACCCTCCGTAATACTTATGCTATCTTGAGAGAAGCCACTAGTGAAACCTATGGCCCCCGTGTCTATCTCTTATCATACTTTTTTCCAATCTACTTTTATTTTCATCTTTACTTTTTGCATCTATATTATAAAATACCAAAAATATATTTATCTTATCATACTATCTTTATTAGATCTCACTTTACATGAAGTGGTAGTGAAGGATTGACATCCCCTTTATTGCGTTGGTTGCGAGTTCTCGCTTGTTTGTGTAGGTGCGTGGGACTTTTGAGGAGCCTCCTACTGGATTGATACCTTGGTTCTCAAAACTGGGGGAAATACTTACGCTACACTTTGCTGCATCACCCTCTCCTCTTCGAGGAAAACCAACGCAAGCTCAAGACGTAGCACCCACCCGAGGTCAAACTGGGTCAGCGGGGTCAAATCGCCGGCGTTTAGCCGCCGGCGAGGCCAAACATGGTGGGGCAGTGCGGGATTTGTGCTCCGGCGACCAAAAAGGCGACGGAGGGCATCTACGTGCGGCTGGGGACGAGCCGCATCCAGTGGTGGTGGCTGGGCTTGGGGTGGCCAGAAACGGCGCCGGCGACGACCTTGGCGGCTGCCGGAGCTCGGGTGAGCTCAGGCTCGTCGCTAGGAGGCACGACGAGGTGCGTGGAGTGGTGCGGTGAGCTCCTGGGGTGTGGTAGGGCTAACGGACAGGGTGGCGCGGCCGTTGCGTGGCCGGAGTCATGTCGGCAACAAGGACGGTGTCGGCGCGTGCGGGTGAGCTTCGTGCGGTCGCTATGGGGCTTGAGAGAGAGAACGGAGAGGATGGGGAGGTAGCTAGGCTCACAGTGGTTACGACGGAGCAAACGGCGAGGTCGGGGACGAGCTGCTGCGGCGGTGATGGCGAAGTGGATCTCCGGCGGTGATCGACGAAGACGGGGTCGATGGAGGCGATGCAGAGCGTGCGAGCGCTCGGGTCTTGGCTGGCTCGGCGTAGCGAACGAAGGCGGAGCTCGTGGACACGGTGGAGCGGCGCGAGGACGACGGTGGGCGCAGCTACGACTTCGGGACGGCGACGGCTACTTCGGCCATGGCGGGAGAGAGCGAGAGAGAGGATAGGGCAAGGAATGAGGTGTCCAGGGGTTGGGGAGGCGCCGAGGAGGGCCTTCGAGGCGTCGCGCTGGCGCGGGCGACGCAGGCAGGCAGGGAGGTGGCGTGGCGAGCTCGGCGGCGTCGCGGTGTCCCTCCTCTGCCTACTGGCAAAGGTAGGTGGCGACTGGCATGGGCCAGGTGGGCCGGCCCAGCCAGGTAAGTGGCCTCCTGGCCTTTCTCTCTCTCTCTCCTTTTCATTTTATTTATTTTTCTATTTTTCTGTAAGTGTTTCGCTTTATTAAAAATACTAAAACGTTTCCAAAAATCCTGAAAATAATTGTGGGCTCTGTTGGAATTATTCCTAACAGCCCTCACTTAAATCCAGCATTTGAATTATTTTATAGCATTTAAATGCCCAAATGCAAATAGGTAATGATTTAATCCAGTGACCTTATGAGTCCTAAAAAAATGTGAACCACTTTTGGCAGAGGTTCTGGACCAAGACAAAAATGATGGACATTTTAGAAGGGCATTTCAGGTTCACTGGAATTATTTTTAGTAAACCCTAGTTGGTTTCAGAGGGGGCTAGGGGTTCTGTCATCCCCGTTTCAAGTTTCTGATGAAAGGTAAACATGATGCAACACTCTAATGCATGAACTAGCTAGGGTGTGACAACTCACCCCCACTCAGAAAAATCTCGTCCCGAGATTTAGGATCCTCCGGAAAGAAGGTGGGATACTCAAGTCGAAGACGATCCTCCCTATCCCAGGTTGCTTCTTTCTCAGAATGGTGTGACCATTGAACCTTGAGAAACTTGATATTATGACGTCGAGTGGTACGCTCGGCTTGATCGAGGATACGAACAGGGTATTCTCGATACGTGAGATTATCTTGAACATCAAGCGTTTCGTGGTCCACTCCACTGATAGGACCGAGAAGCAACACCTGAGTTGAGAAACGTGGAAGACATCGTGGACTCTGGAGAGATGCGGAGGTAGTTCCAATTGGTAGGCAACTTCTCCTCGTTTGGCAAGAATGCGAAAGAGTCCAATGTAGCGAGGAGCCAATTTGCCTTTGATACCGAAGCGATGGGTTCCCTTCCGAGGAGTAACCCGAAGGTAAGCCTTCTCGTCAACCTCAAAAGTCATAGCCTTATTTTTTCGGTCATATTGGCTCTTTTGACGAGATTGGGCTGTTTTCAACTTTTCATGAACGATGCGAACTTGCTCTTCTGCTTCCTGGATCATATCCAGGCCAAAGAATTGTCTTTCCCCGGTTTCTGACCAGTTAAGAGGCGTTCGACACCTTCGTCCATAGAGAACTTCAAAAGGGGCTTTACCCAAGCTAGATTGATAGCTGTTGTTATAAGCAAATTCGGCAAATGGAAGGCATTTCTCCCAATCCATTCCGAATGAGATAACAGAAGCTCGAAGCATGTCTTCTAGAATCTGGTTGACGCGTTCTACTTGACCACTTGATTGAGGGTGAAAGGCGGTGCTAAAGGAAAGGCGGGTTCCCATAGCATTTTGGAAACTTCCCCAAAATCGAGAGGTAAAGAGACTTCCTCGCTCTAAGTTGATTTCCAGTGGAACACCATGGAGGGACACTATTCGGGAGATATACAAGTCTGCTAGCTGGCTAGCGGTTATACTCTCAGGAACAGGCAAGAAATGGGCCACTTTGGAAAGACGATCGATAATGACAAAGATAACATTATTCCCTCTCTTGGTCCTGGGAAAACCGGTGATGAAATCCATACCAATTTTATCCCATTTCCATTCAGGAATAGCTAAGGGTTGAAGGGTGCCAACAGGCCGTTGATGCTCTGCTTTTACGGGACGACAGACGTCGCAGTTAGCAACCCGAACCTCTGCCGTAGGTCCTGATACATCTTAGTACTTCCAGGATGAATGGTGTGAGGGGATTCATGAGCTTCCTTAAGGATCAATCAGCTCAGGTTTTGCACCTTGGGAACCACTAGACGGTTCCCGAAGTATACGACTCCTTGATCATCAATGGAGAAACAATCCGCAACTCCTTTCTTAATGTTTCTTTTGATAAGGGAAATCCCCGGATCTACCTTCTGAGCTTTGATGATCTGATCCGCAAGGGTAGGTTTCGCCACCAAGGTAGAGAGAAATCCTTGAGGAACGATGTGAAGGTTAAGCTTCCGAAATTCCTCATGGAGAAGCGGTTGACTTTGTTGTAACATCAGATTGTTACAATAAGATTTACGACTTAGTGCATCAGGCATGACGTTGGCTTTTCCTGGGGTGTAAGTTATCCCTAAGTCGAAATCTATGATCAACTCGACCCAACATCTTTGCCTGAGATTCAAATCCGGTTGGGTGAATATATACTTCAGACTTTGGTGATCTGTGAATATTTTTCAATGATTACCGAGGAGGTAATGTCGCCAGGTTTTGGGTGCATGGACTACAGCTGCAAGCTCTAGATCATGAGTAGGATAATTTTCCTCATGTGGGTGCAATTGCCGTGAAGCATAAGCAATTACGTGACGATCTTGCATGAGAATGCAACTTAGTACTTATCGCGAGGCGTCGCAATAGATAACAAAGTCCTTAGAGAAGTCTGGTGGTACCAGTACGGGAGCGGTTGTCAGGCGTCTTTTTAGTTCCTGAAATCTGTGCTCACACTGTGGGGTCCACTCGAACTTTTTATCTTTCTTGAGGAGTTCAGTTAGAGGTTTAGCAACTTTGGAGATGACGGTGTACTCGTATTGGCCATAACGAGTAACAAAGGCCGTTTTGGGAATGTCCCTGTTCTTGATTTTGATTTGATGGTAGCCCAACCTCAAATCCATCTTAGAGAAGACTGAGGATCCAGCGAGCTGATCATACAGATCGTTGATCCTGGGGAGTGAATCCTTGTTCTTTATTGTGACCAAGTTGACGGGTCGATAATCTACAACCATCTGATCCGCACCATCCTTCTTCTTGACGAAGAGGACGGGACAAGCCCATGGAGACGAACTAGGACGGATGAAACCCTTTTTCAAGTACTCGTCGAGTTGCTTCTTAAGGTTGGCTAGTTCTAGTGGTGCCATCTTATAGGGTCTTCTAGAAATTGGGACAGTTCCTGGAATAAGATCTATCACGACCACCGGAACGTCTTCGAGGTCTGGCAAAGGACTGGCATTAAGAGAATATAGTTGTCGCTTGGCTACTCGGGTCAAGACATTGACTATCTCGCCCGATGGATGTGTAAGTTGAACAGTCCTAGAGAAACAATCAATCTTGGCATGATGGGCTGACATCCAGTCCATACCCAAGATGATATTAATGTCCGAGGACTTGAGAGCTATCAAAGACGCAAGGGAAACAAGTCTGCCAACTTGGATTTCATTTCCATGGCTTACTCTAGAAGTTTGCCATCTAGAACCAGGAGTAGAAATTTCCATGGTGGAAGGCATGTCACAGAATGCGGTGTTATGCAAACGAGCATAGTTTTCGGATATGAATGAATGAGATGCTCCAGTATCAAAAAGAACAGATGCCGGATGGTAATTAACAAGGAGCGTACCGAGAATGACGTTAGGATCCTCCTGAGCCTCTTCAGCTGAGACATAGTTCACATGGCCATGTGCAGCGGTGGTCGGCTTGGCGTAGTACACCTTCCCTGTTGGCTTGCCACGGCCAACAGCCTTTCCAAACTGGTTGGGGTTGGTCTGGGGACACTCTTGCATGTAGTGGCCCGGTTCTCCACACTTGAAACACGTCACAGAGCTGGTGCATGGAGTAGCATTGTTGGTTGGTCCACCATAGGGCTTGGCTGGTGCATACTGCTGAGCTGGACGAGGCGCCTGATAGGATGGCCTCGGTGTGAACCTGGGTGGCAGGGCGGTGTTAGGCACCAACACACGACGCTTCTGAGGGCCAGAACCTAATGAGGAACCCATGTCACAGCCATGCTTGCGTGTTGCTTCGAAATCAGTCTGACCTATCTCAGCATTGATGGCCTTGTTCACAAGCTTCTACAAGGAAGTGCATTCGTGCAGACGGAGATCACAGCAAAGCTCGGGGCTAAGTCCCTTGCGGAACCTTGCCTGCTTCTTGGCATCGGTGGAAACTTCGTCAGTTGCATAACGTGCTAGGTTATCGAACTCCCTGTTGTATGCATCCACAGAGAGTCTACCTTGGGTGAAACTACAGAACTCCTCACGCTTACGATCCATAAGACCCTCCGGAATGTGATGTTCATGGAAAGCCTCACTAAATTCTGCCCAAGTAGTGACCTGGCTAGCTGGGTGCATGGCCTCATAGTTCTCCCACCAGAGACTGGCAGGGCCTTCAAGATGATAGGCAGCAAAAGTGACCTTATCAGCCTCAGCTACGAGTGCAAAACATAGCTTGTGGGTAATGCTGCGAAGCCAATCATCGGTGTCGAGGGGCTCGACGGAGTGATGGAAGGTGGGTGGATGTAACTTGATGAAGTCACTGAGCAACACCAAGTTATTCCTCTGGTGCAGAGCTGTGTTCTGTTCGATGCGTTCCAGCAAACAGTTAGTCTCCCGTTTGTTCCTCTCGCCCTCCAGCATGACCTTAGCCAGAGAAGGAGGATGAGGCAGGTTCGCATCCCTAGCTCCACTGCCTTCGGCCTGCTCTGGGGGAGCAGGGTTGTTGCGGGTGTTGACCATCCTAGGAAAGCAAGACAATGGTTTAGTCCAGAATGATAAGATTCTGACATAGAAATGAATAATGTAAGGGATAACTTGGAATGCAAGATGATCATCCGTATGACATGGTAAGTACAGAAACTGCTACATTTATTCCATCATCATACACACCATACAAGGTTTAGTACAAGACCAAACAAAGTACAACTGCGGTGAAAGGAAGATTACGTCTCATCGGAGGCATCCCAAGCTCCTATACATTATTTTTCTACACCTCCGGGATGTGGTACACACTAAGTCATACCCCATGAGTCACGCAGGATGGTGGATGATATAATGGTTACAATACTAGTGGTGCTACCATCAGCTCAGACATTTCCGTAGTAATCTTCATAGAGATTACTGATACGTCCATTTTGCATCATGCTTTTATATCAATATTTATTGCATTATGGGCTGCTATTACACATTATATCTCAATACTTATGGCTATTCTCCCTTATTTTACAAGGTTTACCATGAAGAGGGGGGATGCCGGCAACTGGAATTCTGGCTGGAAAAGGAGCAAACGTTGGAAATCTATTCTGCACATCTCCAAAAGTCCTGAAACTCCACGAAACAACTTTTTGGAATTTATAAGAAATTATGAGCAAAATAAATAGGCCAGGGGGCCCACACCGTCCAGAGACAGGGCGCCCCCTGCTGTATGCCCCCTATCTCCTGGGGCCCCTGGTGGGCCTCCGGCGTCCATCTTCTTCTATATCATCACTTTTACCCTGTAAAAAATTGTGGGCAAGCTTACGGGACGAAACTCCGCCGCCACAAGGCAGAACCTTGGCGGAATCAATCTAGGGCTCTGGCGGAGCTGTTCTGCCGGGGACACTTCCCTCCGGGAGGGAGAAATAATCACCAACGTCATCACCAACGATCCTCTCATCGAGAGGTGGTCAATCTCCATCAACATCTTCACCAGCACCATCTCCTCTCAAAACCCTAGTTCATCTCTTGTATCCAATCTTGTATCAAAACCACAAATTAGTACCTATGGGTTGCTAGTAGTGTTGATTACTCCTTGTAGTGGATGCTAATTGGTTTACTTGGTGGAAGATCATGTGTTCAGATCCTTTATGCATATTATTACTCCTCTGATTATGAACATGAATATGCTTTGTGAGTAGTTACGTTTGTTCCTGAGGACATGGGTGAAGTCTTGCTATTAGTAGTCATGTGAATTTGGTATTCGTTCGATATTTTGATGAGATGTATGTTGTCTTTTCCTCAAGTGGTGTTATGTGAACGTCGACTACATGACACACCATTATTTGGGCCTAGAGGAAGGCATAGGGAAGTAATAAGTAGATGGTGGGTTGCTAGAGTGATGTAAGCTTAAACCCTAGTTTATGCGTTGCTTCGTTAGGGGCTGATATGGACCCATATGTTTAATGTTGTGGTTAGGTTTACCTTAATACTCCTTTTTGTAGTTGCGGATGCTTGCAATAGGGGTTAATCACAAGTGGGATGCTTGTCCAAGTTAGGACAGTACCCAAGTGTCGGTCCACCCACATATCAAATTATCAAAGTACCGAACGCGAATCTTATGAACGTGATGAAAACTAGCTTGACGATAATTCCCGATGTGTCCTCGGGAGCTCCATCTTCATTATTAGAATTTGTCCAGGCTTATCCTTTGCTACATAAAGGCTTGGGCCACCTTGCTGCACTTTATTTACTTTATTTACTTTTTGCTCGTAACTATTTATCTTATCACAAAACTATCTATCACCTACTATTTCAGTCCTTGCAGAGAAAACCTTACTGAAAACCGCTTATCATTTCCTTCTGCTCCTCGTTGGGTTCGACACTCTTACTTATCGAAAGGACTACGATAGATCCCCTATACTTGTGGGTCATCAATTACCCCCATGTCCTGGAAGCTGGACGTGATCATCTGGAAACAGTCGATCCTCTGGAGCCTGCAGTCCATAAGGACTCGGATGTGGCCTGGGTCCAACAAACGGCGGAAGAAGAGGTCCACGGGGAGGAGTGATGCCCCCTACATCACGCCAATCCATACGACCCGGCAGACTAGACCGCACGGGGTACAGATCCCGCATATCCATATACCCTGCCTGCACAGCAGGTGCAAACCGGGTCAAAGTGGCCCAGTGATCAGACCGGGAGTTGAAAAGCTCCAATCGCAAGGCACGATTTCCGCGGTCCTTATCCTCAAGCATCGGTAGTGCAGAGTAGCGAATCCTCGTGAGAAGAGTCAGTGTAAATAGTTGTGAAGTAACCTTCTGCCCCAGGAAGTGACGCTGGCATATAGCGGAAGTCAGTGTTGCGAAGAAAGGAAGTTCTAGCCCGCATAATAGTCATCATCGGATAAGCAGCGTCCTGCACGGACACCTCGATGGTAACCCCAAGTCCATATGAGCAATGGAGGGGTTCAGTGGATCCAGGATAGGAAGGGAATATCCTGACGGTGCAAAGATATTGGCTTTGATTGAAGTCTCTATACTGCTCCTCAACGGTGTACTCGGGATACCATCGGTAACCAGCCTCGATCATTACGCGGACCAACATAACGGTGTGGCCGGGTACATCGAGGCACCGAGTCAGACGAACAACTTGATTCTGGGTGCGGGAGGCCATCTGAAACACGATGTGATGCAAAGGCATTAGAATTTCTAGCAGAAATTGGACAGCATAACGACTGTAAATGCTCAAAAAGATTTTGAGACACTTTGCCAAAGGATTTCATAGACACTCAACAACATCATATCAAGGTTCTAGGTCCATCTTATCAACATAAAGGGGTAGTAGAACTGAACTAGGCTTGTATCCATCAAACCTATAAGGTACTACTGATTAGTAACACGTGAACCTGATAGAGAGAAGAGATCCTAATCATTAACCCCCGGTGGAAGAATAGACTGACTCAGATCAGAATGCCATGATGTATAGGAGTAAAAAGAGCCTTACGTTCCATCCAACAATCAATTCCCCTACATATAACTAAAGCAGTTCTAGACTCAACATCGACCAGTTTGGCTTGGAGAACCTACAGGCAGTCCGGCTCTGATGCCAACGCTGTCAGCAACCCCGACTCAATGCCACATCGATCTAGCATGTAACACCTCATATCACTTTGCGGTCTCACCCACGGTATCCCCATGGGTGTCGCCTTACCTTGCCCGAGACCGTTTGTGCCTTTTGGCACACGTATATGATAGTGTCGCTAGCAACCATATGACAAGGAGCCCGGGCTGACATGGCTAGTCATGAACCCAAAGTGGCACTAACTTACAGGGACATGCATACATGACCCAGCAACGAACGTGTCGGTCATCAGTGAGTGAATCCGGGCTGAAGCACTGGGCTAGCAGGACTCCAGTAAACCGGGCTGTAGCGGGCTAATAGGACTCCGGTAGTCATCGCGTGACATTTCCCCGTAGGGACAGACACAGGAACGAAGAAGGACACATGCCAGCCAGCCTAAGTGTTCCGGAGCAGTAGCAAGCTACCATGGCTCAGTGGAAGCACTAGGAGAGATTTCCCCTTAAGAGAGTCTACCAAGGATAAACAACTAGATAGTCAGATCCTACACATACCAAGCATTTCAATCATACACACAATATGCTCGATATGTGCAAATACAACATGGCATCACAACATGACTCTACAAATCAAGTACTTTATTTAAAGGCTCAGAGAGCCATACATATCATACACACAAGTACGGGTCACACGACCCAACATTCAAGTCATACAAACATACAAGCCAACAGCTAAAGTAACTTGTCTGAGTACAGACAACTAGGAAATCAAAGAGGCTTGAGAAAGCCTGACTATACTACACGGTCCATCGTGAGCTCAGGATCACCACCTGGGCTTCAGCCTACTCGTCGACATCGACGTCTATGAAGAACCCATCAGAAGGGGTTGCGGCGTCTTACTCAGAAACGTAAATTAAGCAACATGAGTACAAAGGTACTCAGCAAGACTTACATCAGATCCTACATACATGCACATTATCAAGAAGGGTTGGTGGGGTTATTGCAGCAAGCCAGCTTTGACTCTTGGCTAAGCTATCTTACGAGACTCCAACTTGAAATTGTTTTGCGCACTCGAGTCCACTATTCACCACTTCAATACACTACCAAGGATCCACCTCCGTCATCCTACGGAAGAGCCATCCTCGGCACTCACACTTATCTTGAGGCTTTTAGTGGTATCCATTTACTTGTCTATGAACTGTATAGGCAACCAAGTAGTCCTCTACCGCAGACGCGGCTATTCGAATAGATGATGTTAACCCTACAGGGGTGTACTTCTTCATACACGCTTTCACCACATACCGCCGTTTACATGACATGTACTCGGCAACCTTCAAGCAGAGGCCCAACATGGGTGTCGGCCATGACCTACCTAAACACCTAAGCCTCTAGTCCAGGTTTATCGCCTATTCAGGTTCCATCCGCAGGGAGTTCGGCCGAGGTTTCCACATACAGCCCCGAACGATGTGTACAGGGTTCCGAGACACCTAACGGGTGCCTGGCATACCCGGCCACGTACCTACCGCATCACAGCCCACCCTGCTGGTCATGCCCACGGCCTCCAAGAAGCTACAAACACCGAAACTACTTGCAACTCCCCGGACAGAGGACTAGGGTGAATAAGAATGAGAGGGTCCATTGGTTTCGGGCCCAATGCATGGTAGTAGCTGAATCTTAAATCACACATAACGATCACAGTGATTAAGGTCGGTTTCAATGAAACAACCCACCATGTACTCCTACATGGCCCCTCATCGATACCTTTATCAAATCATGTTCAACACATCACTCTCATTACCGACATGATCATTTCACTCTAGCCCATCACCCAGATGAACCAGACCTGACACATCTTGTTCTGCACTAAACAGCAGGTTAACTTGCTTAAACATGCATGAAACCAGTACAGATGGAGAGATTGGATTTTTCTGATTATTCTTCATATATAACACTTTGCATTTGGAGCTACAGATTAATTTCTATGAATTTTTGAAATTTATAGTATTTTCTGGAATTTCAGATAAGAATAATTCCGATGGTGGATTATTAACGTCGACTTTGCGTCGAGGTGACGTCGGCAGATCAACGGGACAGTCTGAGTCAAACCCCGACCAGTGGGTCCCTCGTGTTAGTGTCATTAGACTAACTAATTTTAGTTAGTACTAATCCTGGGTTAATTAGCAGGGCTGGGCCCCACCTGTCATTGACCCGGGGGGGTCAAGCTGGGCCCACCCGAGGTCAAACTGGGTCAGCAGGGTCAAACTCATCAGCATTTAGCCGCCGGCAAGGCCAAACGCGGCGGGGCAGTGCGGGTTTTGTGCTCCAGCGACCAAAAAGGCGGTGGAGGGCATCTACGTGCGGCTGGGCATGAGCCGCATCCAGTGGTGGTGGTGGCTGGGCTCGGGGTGGCCGGAAATGGCGCCACCGACGACCTTGGCAGCCACCGGAGCTCGGGTGAGCTCGGGCTCGTCGCTAGGAGGCACGGCGAAGTGCGTGGAGTGGTGCGGTGAGCTCCTGGGGGTGCGGTAGGGCTAACGGACAGGGTGGCGCGGTCGTTGCGTGGACGGAGTCACGTCGGTGACGAGCTCGGCGGTGGCGCGTGCGGGTGAGCTTTGTGCGGTCACTAACGGGCTCGAGAGAGAGAACGGAGAGGATGGGGAGGTAGCTAGGCTCACGGTGGTTACGACGGAGCAAACGTCGAGGTCGGGGACGAGCTGCTGCGGCGGTGATGGCGAAGTGGTTCTCTGGCGGTGATCGACGAAGAAGGGGTCAATGGAGGTGATGCAAAGCGTGCGAGCGTTGGGGCTCGGCTGGCTCGGTGTAGCAGACGAAGGCGGAGCTCGTGGACCGCAGTGGAAGCGGCGCGAGGATGCGGCAAAGCTGACGACGGGCGTGATGCGGCGGCTGCTTCGGCCATGGCGGGAGAGAGCATGAGAGAGGATGGGGGAGGAATGAGGTGTCCAGGGGGTCAGGGCGGCGCCGAGGAGGGCCTTCGAGGCGTCGCGCTGGCACGGGCGATGCAGGCAGGCAGGGAGGTGGCATGGCGAGCTCGGCGGCGTCGTGGTGTTCCTCCTCTGCCTACTGGCAGAGGTAGGTGGTGACTGGCACGGGCCAGGTGGGCCGGCCCAGCTAGGTAAGTGGCCTCCTGGCCTTTCTCTCTCTATCCTTTTCATTTTATTTTTTTTTCTATTTTTCTGTAAATGTTTGGCTTCATTAAAAATACTAAAACGTTTCAAAAATCCTGAAAATAATTGTGGGCTCTGTTGGGATTTTTCCTAACAGCCCTCACTTATATCCAGAATTATTTGGGCATTTGAATTATTTTATAGCATTTAAATGCCCAAATGCAAATAGGTAATGATTTAATCCAGTGACCTTATGAGTCCTATAAAAATTTGAACCACTTTTGGCAGAGGTTCTGGACCAAGACAAAAATAATGGACATTTTAGAAGGGCATTTCAGGTTCATTGAAATTATTTTTAGTAAACCATAGTTGGTTTCAGAGGGGGCTGGGGGTTCTGTCATCCCCATTTCAAGTTTCTAATGAAAGGTAAACATGATGCAACACTCTAATGCATGAACTAGCTAGGGTGTGACACCGACGATCAAATCTCGGGCAAGTAACATACCGATGACAAAGGGAACAATGTATGTTGTTATGCGGTTTGACCGATAAAGATCTTCGTAGAATATGTAGGAGCCAATATGAGCATCCAGGTTCCGCTATTGGTTATTGACCGGAGACGTGTCTCGGTCATGTCTACATAGTTCTCGAACCCGTAGGGTCCGCACGCTTAAAGTTTCAATGTCGTTTATATTATGAGTTTATGAGTTTTGATGTACCGAAGGTTTTTCGGTGTCTCGGATGTGATCACGGACATGACGAGGAGTCTCGAAATTGTCGAGACATGAAGATTGATATATTGGAAGCCTATATTTGGATATCGGAAGTGTTCCGGGTGAAATAGGGATTTTATGCAGTACCGGGGTTACTGGAACCCCGGGGGCTCAATGGGCCATAGTGGGCCTTAGTGGAGAAGAGGAGAGGCGGCCAGGGCAGGGCTGCGCGCCCCTCCCCCCTAGTCCGAATAGGACAAGGAGAGAGGGGCGGCGCCCCCCCACCCCTCTTTCCTTCCTCTCTCCCTCCTCTTTCCCCCCTTCTCCTAATCCAACAAGGAAGGGAGGGAGTCCTACTCCCGGTGGGAGTAGGACTCCTCCTGGCGCGCCTCCTCCTGCCCGGCCGCACCTCCCCCCTTTCTCCTTTATATCCGGGGGCAGGGGGGCACCCTAGACACAACAATGGATCATTGATCTCTTAGCCGTGTGCGGTGCCCCCCTCCACCATAGTCCTCCTCGATAATATCGTAGCGGTGCTTAGGCGAAGCCCTGCATCGGTAGAACATCATCATCGTCACCACGCCGTCGTGCTGACGGAACTCTCCCTCGACACTCGGCTGGATCGGAGTTCGAGGGACTTCATCGAGCTGAACATGTGCTAGAACTCGGAGGTGCCGTGCTTTCGGTGCTTGATCGGTCGGGCCGTCAAGACGTACGACTACATCAACCGCGTTGTTCTAACGCTTCCGCTTTCGGTGTATGAGGGTACATGGACAACACTCTCCCCTCTCGTTGCTATGCATCACCATGATCTTGCATGTGCGTAGGAAAATTTTGAAATTACTACGTTCCCCAACAGTGGCATCCAAGCCTGGTTTTATTCGTAGATGTTATATGCACGAGTAGAACACAAGTGAGTTGTGGGCGATATAAGTCATACTGCTTACCAGCATGTCATACTTTGGTTCGGCGGTATTGTTGGATGAAGCGGCCCGGACCGACATTACGCGTATGCTTATGCGAGACTGTTCTACCGACGTGCTTTGCACATAGGTGGCTGGCGGGTGTCGGTTTCTCAACTTTAGTTGAACTGAAAGTGGCTACGCCGGTCCTTGAGAAGGTTAAAACAACACTAACTTGACGAACTATCGTTGTGGTTTTGATGCGTGGTAAGAACGGTTCTTGCTCAGCCCGTAGCAGCCACGTAAAACTTGCAACAACAAAGTAGAGGATGTCTAACTTGTTTTTGCAGGGCATGTTGTGATGTGATATGGTCAAGACGTGATGCTATATTTTATTATATGAGATGATCATGTTTTGTAACCGAGTTATCGGCAACTGGCAGGAGCCATATGGTTGTCGCTTTATTGTATGCAATGCAATCGCATACATAATTGCTTTACTTTATCACTAAGAGGTAGCGATAGTCGTAGAAGCAATAGTTGGCGGGACGACAACGATGCTACGATGGAGATCAAGGTGTCACGCCGGTGACGATGGTGATCATGACGGTGCTTCGGAGATGGGGATCACAAGTACAAGATGGTGATGGCCATATCATATCACTTATATTGATTGCATGTGATGTTTATCCTTTATGCATCTTATTTTGCTTTGATTGACGGTAGCATTATAAGATGATCTCTCACTAAATTTCAAGGTATAAGTGTTCTCCACAGTATGCACCGTTCGCGAAAATTCTTCGTCTTTGAGACACCACGTGATGATCGGGTGTGATAGGCTCTCGTTCAAATACAACGGGTGCAAAACAGTTGCACATGCAGAATACTCGGGTTAAACTTGGCGAGCCTAGCATATACAGATATGGCCTCGAACACCGAGACCGAAAGGTCGAACGTGAATCATATAGTAGATATGATCAACATAGTGATGTTCACCATTGAAAACTACTCCATCTCACGTGATGATCGGACATGGTTTAGTTGATTTGGATCACGTGATCACTCAGATGATTAGAGGGATGTCAGTCTAAGTGGGAGTTCTTTAGTAATATGATTAATTGAACTTAAATTTATCATGAACTTAGTACCTGATAGTTTTGCTTGTCTATGTTTGTTGTAGATAGATGGCTTGTGTTGTTGTTCCGTTGAATTTTAATGCGTTCCTTGAGAAAGCTAAGTTGAAAGATGATGGTAGCAATTACACGGACTGGGCCCGTAACTTGAGGATTATCCTCATTGCTGCACAGAAGAATTACATCCTGAAAGCACCGCTGGGTGCCAGGCCTGCTGCAGATGCAACTGACAACGTTAAGAACGTCTGGCAGAGCAAAGCTGATGACTACTCGATAGTTCAGTGTGCCATGCTTTACGGCTTAGAACCGGGACTTCAACGATGTTTTGAACGTCATGGAGCATATGAGATGTTCCAGGAGTTGAAGTTAATATTTCAAGCAAATGCCCGGATTGAGAGATATGAAGTCTCCAATAAGTTCTATAGCTGCAAGATGGAAGAGAATAGTTATGTCAATGAACATATACTCAAAATGTCTGGGTATAATAATCACTTGATTCAACTGGGAGTTAATTGTCAGAGTAATGGGCCACGGGTAGGCTAACCCAAGCCCCCGAACCTTTCAAGACATCGAGGCAGGCTGCGCCCCTCAAGACCCCAAGACGAAGAGCCGCTTTCTGAGAGTCGCCCCTCACGGCCGAGTCCCAGTGATGACTTCGAGATAAGCCAACTCCTAACTTGCGGCTTCCAGAGAAGCCGGCTATGGGGAGTCGGCCCGCGACTCCAACCACCTCCTGCCTTCGCAATAATGGACAGGACGGGGTACGGCCACTGCGCGGCTCATTCCTGCCCCGTTCGCGAAGGGCAGGCATGGCCACAGTGCGCCGTACCAACGGAGATCTCCATCCGGCGCGGCACTGTTGCCATGTCGGCCCTGACATCAGCCCCCGTGGGCGGCGCCCTGTGCCCACGACGGCCTGTCTGTACGACCTAGAGACGGCGGGAACCGCCTGTCAGCGGGGGTACAGAAGACGGAGAGAGCGCCACAAGACGGACCCGTTGGGAGTCGGCCCCCAGGAGTCGGCTAGCCCCTCCCACGGGCCCCGCACGCCATTAACCAGACAAGACAGGGAATGGCAACAGTGATCGCTCGACAGGCGGCGGCACTGTTGCCATGACCCCATGACCAAGCCTTCGTCATTAGAGGCACGGCTACAGTAATCCACAGCCGGCAATACCCGCCCGCGGCGGACAAGGCCTGTCGGTTCCATGCCGGGCCCGTCGGCGGGCCCCAGCAGTCGGCGGAGAAGACGGCGGCCTGAGAGACAGACAGCTGGGACCCGCGCCTAGCCGGATTACCATTGTACCCCCGGGGGGTAGGCCTATATAAACCCCCTGGGGCACCCATGCAAAGGGTTGGACCCTGATAGTTTTAGACACACATAGAGGGAAGAGAAGAGCTAGCCGCTCCCTTCTCCTTCCTCACCCCGAATAGCTCAAGGAGCAACCTTGTACCCACTTTGCCATAGTGATCATGCGGAGACCCTGCAGAGCAGCAGTGGGGGTGTTATCTCCACGGAGAGCCCTGAAGCTGGGTAAGATCCGCCGGCGTGCATGCCTTCGCCTCATCCCGTTTCTAGGCACCGGCGACATTCTACTCGCCCCCACCATGAT
The DNA here is from genome assembly GCA_021605145.1 of Aegilops bicornis. Classification (NCBI taxonomy): domain Eukaryota; kingdom Viridiplantae; phylum Streptophyta; class Magnoliopsida; order Poales; family Poaceae; genus Aegilops; species Aegilops bicornis. The sequence goes on from CM038671.1 coordinate 65,286,565, forward strand.
AAGCCATCCCTTGGCATATGTCGCACCCAACCCCCGACATTTGGCGCCCACCATGGGGCTAGATGCACCGTCGTCCGTAGACCATCTCTGGATGGGAACCCTTTTTCTCCCTGGCGAGCGCAGCCAGCCCGGCACGCCAGACGGAGTCTGCGCTGACGCGCTGCACGGCGCTGAGATCGCTTGCACAGCCAGCTGCCTCGCCGAACTTGTCAGTGAGGTTTGCCTCTCCGACGAGCCTGCATCCGACGCAGGCACGGGCGGACCCGAGAGCCTCCTCGCGGGCCTCCTTGACCAACTCCACGTCGCCGGTGAGCCTGCCACGGACTTGGAGTCCGTAGGCTCCACCGACCCAATGTTGGTCGACTCTGACACCGCGTCGCTCGACGCGTTCCCCACCAACGTGGTGGTATACGACGAGCCGCTCCCTCGTGCAGAGAGCGGCGGAAGCACCGTCACAGAGGTGCTCGTCATCGGTCATGGCGAGCATTCCGGTGAAGGAGCTCATGACCCTCTCGACGCGGCTCTGCAAGACCTGACCGTGCCTATTCCGGAAGACGCTGACGCCGAGACGCTGGAAGCACGCCGCCTTCAGCTCGTCGAAGGTGCGAAGAAGCTGGCAAGCATGAGACGCTTGTCAGAAGCCTACCAGCGTGAGATGGATCGCGCTGTCGGCGGCTCACCGACCCCAACTGGGCCTAGCCGCCTAGGCGCGGTCCAGCAGCGCGGCGTGGCCATCGCCAACCTGTTCGGGGCCAATCGCCCTGTGTACACCACGCCTGCAGAGAACATCCGCGCCGCCCAGGCGGCGGCGGACGAGCTAGACAACTTCGAGGGTGAAGAGCGCCGCGTGATGACAGAGCGAGTCCAGCAGCTCCTCGACGCGGCTGCCCCGCAGAATGAAGCCGGCTGCCGCATGCAGGCGCCAGAACGACAAAACAACGACCTGTCTCCCCGCCGAGATCAAGGCGCGACGTCTCGGACACCGACTGGCGGTGTCCGCGGAAGAAAAGAAAGGATACGGCTGTCAGCCACAGTCGGACTCGCATCACCATCGATCGCGACCAAGACGGCCGCCCAAGAGCGGTGGAACGGTGGGACGACTATCTGCATCCTCCTCCTCGCAAAGAAAGGCGAGTCTCCCCGCCACCCGTCGAGCATCCGACTCTCGGCGACCGCCTTGGCCGCCGGGAGGGAGTCAGAGAAAATGACGCCCGCCACCGGATCGACCGACTCCACCGATCCCTGGCGCTGGAAGAAGAAGAGTTGGGTCCGCCCTGTTTTGGACCTCGCATCCGAGACGAGCCCTTTCCCAAAGGGTTCACGCTCCCCCGAGATACGCCCAAGTACACCGGCTCCGTAAAGCCGGAAGACTGGCTGGTTGACTACTCCACGGCCGTCAACATAGCGAACGGCAACAAGCGTGTTGTCAGTAAAGTATGTTCAACTCATGCTCCGAGCACGGCCGGACATGGTTGAACAACTGGCTTCCCAGCATCAACAATTGGGTCGCTTCACCGAAGCCTTCGTCCGCAACTTCACAAGCACGTACAAGCGACCTCCCAAACCTCACCAGCTTTCCTTGTGCGTGCAAGGCCCCAACGAGTCGACTCGCTACTACCTCACGCGCTGGGCCGAGCTTCGGAACTCCTACGAGGGCGTGCACGAGGTGCAAGCTATCGAGTACTTCACTGCCGGGTGCAGAGAAGGCACCCTCCTCAAGCACAAGCTCCTCTGCGACGAGACGGAGACCCTCGACGAGCTGCTAATCATAGCGAACAAATCGCCACAGCCGACTCCTCCATGAAGGCGGAGATTCAAGTTAGTGCGACCGGCAAAGTGGCCCCTCAGGCTCCCAGAACTCCGGCTGGAGACGCCAGTCGGCGACAACAACAGAACGATGACAAGCGCAAGGCCCCACAGCCGGCTTCCAGCAGCCGTCAGGTTGCGACGGTCGAAGACCAGCAGCCGGAGAGGCAGCCTCCGGCCAAGCGACAGAAAGGCGGCAGGTCCAACTGGTTGTCGGCCTTCTCTTACGAGCAGACTCTAGATGGTCCTGCAAGTTCCCACAGTGGCCGAAGCCGTCAAACCACACCATCCGGAAGTGCCAGCAGCTAACCGGGATCGCCAAGGAGACGGCCTCCTGCCTCCCCGCTTCTTTGGGCCGCCGCCTCCACCGCCGCCCAAAGAGCCGTGTCGAGCCCGGTCGGCCAGACAAGATGAGTACCGTAAGAGCATGGAGCCTATGTGGTCTTCACCGGTGTGGTGGCGATCAACGCAGCAGCGGCGGCAGCAGAAGAGGTGAATGCATAGCATCGGATACTCGAGTTCATGCACTGGTCCGAGAAGCCTATCAGTTGGAGCAGAGCTAATCACCCAGAGGTGATGCCGAGTCCGGGCTCCTACGCCCTGGTCTTGGGTGCCACCTTTGCCACAGATAGGCGGGCCGCTTGCTTCTCGCGAGTGCTGATAGACGGAGGCAGTAGCATCAACATCATGTACAAGGATACGATGGAGAAGTTAGGGATCAAGCAAAGACAGCTTCAGAACAGCCGGACTGTGTTCCATGGCATTGTTCCTGGCCTTTCCTGCTCACCGATCGGCAAGATCCTGATAGACGTCCTCTTTGGAGACAAAGATCATTTCCGCCGAGAGCCAGTTTGGTCTGAAGTGGTGGACCACGAAAGTCCGTACCATGCGTTGCTTGGCCGACCTGCTTTGGCCAAGTTCATGGCGGTCCCCCACTACGCCTACCTCAAGATGAAGATGCCGAGTTCCAAGGGGATTCTAACCATAGCCGGCGACTACAGAAAGTCGTCCACTTGCGCTGGCCGAAAGCGATCGGCTAGCCGAGTCCCGGTGATCGCATGGTGAAGCGGCTTCTTGATCGGGTTGTGGCGATGGCCGGCAAGCAGCCCGAGATATAGCCCAACCCCAAGGAGTCGAAAGCTGAGGGTTCGTTCAAGCCGGCCAAAGAAACAAAGAAGATACCCTTGTACCCGGAGCACCCAGAGAGGTACGTTGTCATAGGTGTAAACCTTGACAGCAAATAGGAAGGTGAGCTCGTCGATTTCCTCCATGAGAATCGGGACATCTTCGCATGGTCCCTTAAAGACATGCCAGGGGTACCGACGGAATTCGCCGAGCACAAGTTACATGTCCGATCTGATGTAAAGCCTCGTCAGGCAGCCCTTGCGCCGCCTGTCAGAAGAGAAGAGAAGAGTTGTTGGAGAAGAGTAGCCCGACTCCTAGCAGCCGGCTTCATTATGGAAGTGTTTTTTTCCAGAATGGTTAGCAAGCCAGTCCTTGTCTTTGAAGAAGAACAAGCGATGGCGGATGTGTATTGACTACGTAAGCCTCAACAAAGCTTGCCCCAAGGACCCATTCGCTCTGCGAGAATTGATCGGTGATAGACTCCACGGCGGATGCGAGCTGTTGAGCTTCTTAGATGCATATTCAGGATATCACCAGATCAAGCTGAACCCGGCCGACAGATCAAGACCGCCTTCATCATGCCGTTTGGAGCCTTCTGCTACCTAACCATGACGTTCGGCTTGAGGAATGCCGGCGCCACCTTTCAGCGTTGCATGCAGAAGTGCCTCCTCAAGCAACTCGACAGAAACCCCACGTCTATGTGGACGATGTGGTGGTGAAGACGGAAAAGCATGGAACACTGCTGGAAGACCTCAAGGAAACCTTTGAGAACCTGCGCCGATTCCAGATCAAGCTCAACCCTGAGAAGTGCGTCTTCGGAGTACCAGCCGGCCAACTCCTTGGTTTCCTGGTCTCTGAACACGGCATAGAGTGCAACCCTGTAAAGATCAAGGCCATCGAGAGGATGGAGGTACCCTTCCGACTGCTAGATGTGCAAAAGTTCACCGGCTGCTTGGCGTCCATCAGCCGATTCATCAGTCATTTGGGCGAAAGCTCTCCCTTTATACCAGCTCATGAAGAAGACCACCTTTTTCGAATGGAACCACAAGGCGGACGAAGCTTTTCTCCAGTTGAAGAAAATGTTGACTACTCCCCTTGTGCTGGCGGCCCCGACTCCTAAAGAGCCCATGCTCCTGTACATTGCCGCCACCAGCCGGGTAGTCAGCACAGTCATTGTTGTTGAACGCAAGGAGGAAGGCAAGGCGCTACCTGTTCAAAGACCGGTATATTACCTGAGCGAAGTACTATTGACCTCCAAGCAGAACTACCCCCACTACCAGAAGATGTGCTACGGCGTGTACTTTGCCGCCAAGAAGTTGAAGCCTTACTTTCAAGAGCATCCAATCACTGTGGTTTGCACAACCCCACTAGCCGAGATCATCGGAAGCCGAAATGCTTCTGTCCGAGAGGCCAAATGGGCCATAGAGCTGGCTCCCTACACCATCTACTACCAGCCCCGCACCGCCATCAAGTCGCAAGCACTGGCCGACTTCCTCGTCGGCCCGGGCGAGACCGATACACGCTAGCGCCCGACTCCACCCATTGGCGGATGCATTTCGATGGCTCCAAGATGCGCACCGGCTTGGGAGCTGGCGTTGTCCTCACTTCCCCCAAAGGCGACAAGCTCAAATATGCACTGCAGATCCATTTCGCCGCCTCCAACAACGTCGCCGAATACGAGGCGCTCATTCGCCGGGTCCTGTGTTATGGCGACTCCGATTTAGTGGTCCAGCAGTCATCTGGCGATTGGGACACCAAAGATGCAAACATGGCGAGCTACCGTTTCCTTGTACAGCAACTCAGCGGATTTTCGAGGGGTGCGAGTTCCTTCACGTGCCAAGAAATGACAACGACCAAGCAGACACCCTGGCACGAATCGGCTCCACCCGCCAAGCAATACCATCCGGCGTCGCCCTTGGCGCCTCCTCAAGCCATCTGTCAAGCCTTCACGAATCAGACTCCATCTTTGTGCCGGCTCCCCGAAGAAGTCGGATCCGACTCAAGAGCCCCAGCAGGCAAGACGAGAATTCTTACAGATGGCTCCAAGAACGCCGCAGTCGAAGCCGGCCCGGGGACTTCAGAACCCGGCCCGGGGACTGCGGCGACTAGTCCGAAGACTCCAGAGCTCGGCCCGGGGACTGCACTAGTCGTCCCGGGGACTTCATCAATCCAGCAAGCGGTCGCGGACTCCAGCCTGCCGCCTCCCAGCCCAGCCGCCCTCGTCCAAGTCGCAGTGCTGGTAGTTGAAGAAATAGAAGCTCCCTCATGGGCCCAGCCCATCCTCAAGTTCCTAGTGAGCAAAGAGCTGCCAACTGATGAAATCTTGGCTCGGCAAGTACAACGCCGAGCGGCAGCCTACACCATAGTCAACAGAGAGCTGGTCAGGCGCAGCGTCACTGGTGTCTACCAGCGTTGCATCGAGCCAGAGCAAGGCCAAGCAATTCTCAAAGAGATCCATCAAGGCGAGTGCGGCCACCATGCGGCCTCAAGAGCACTCGTTGCCAAAGCCTTTCGACATTGTTTCTTCTGGCCAACCGCCCTAGAAGAGGCCAAGGAATTAGTCCAAAAATGCAAAGGGTGCCAGAAGTTCCGCTCCAAGCCGCATCAGCCGGCTTCCGCACTCAAGACTATCCGCATCGCCTGGCCCTTTGCGGTTTGGGGCCTGGACATGGTGGGACCATTCAAAACAGCACGAGGCGGCCTAACTCACTTACTTGTCGCGGTGGACAAGTTCACCAAGTGGATAGAAGTAAAGCCCATCAAGAAGTTGAATGGTCCGACTGCAGTGACTTTCATCGCCGACATCACGACTCGGTACGGCATACCACACAGCATCATCACCGACAATGGCACAAATTTTTCCAAAGGCGCCTTGGCCCGTTTCTGCGCGACACAGGGCATCCGACTGGACCTAGCGTCCGTTGCCAATCCGCAGTCAAACGGCCAGGTGGAGTGAGCAAACGGCCTCATCACCATGCGGTATCAAGCCTCATTGCTCGAACCAACTGGAGGCGTTAAATGCGGCTGTTGGCTTGATGAATTACCGGCCGTCCTCTGGAGTCTGCGCCGACGACTCCAAACAAGTCAACCGACTTCACACCTTTCTTCCTCGTCTCACGGTCTTGAAGCCGTCATCCCAACGGACATAGAGTTCTACTACCCATGAGTCACCATGTACACCGAGGAGGAAGCAGAAGAAGCACGTCAAGACGGTGTCGATCTGCTGGAAGAGGGTCGGCTGTTGGCACTCAGCCGGTCCAGCATCTACCAGCAGAGCCTGCGCCGATACTACAACAGGAAGGTCAGGCCGAGATCTTTCCAAGAGGGTGACCTTGTGCTCCGACTGATCCAGCGAACAGCCGGCCAGCACAAGCTGTCGGCGCCTTGGGAAGGCCCCTTCATTATCAGCAAAGTCTTTGAGCAACGACCCTACTACGATCGACGCCGTAAGCCCGAGCACGCAAGAGGGATGACTCCGGCAAAGAGACGGAACGTCCATGGAATGCAAATCTTCTTCGAAGATTTTATAGTTGATGCAGTATGTACCACGCTACCCCTTGTATTAAAGTACCAAGACTTCGGGGCCCCCGATACGAGCTCGGGGACTGCCCTTTTTGTTATCTATATGATAAGAATTATGCCTTCGACTATGCTACTCTTTGTTACGCCGCTTGGCACCGGGTTCGACTAGTCGGCCCGGGGACTCGCCGCCTCGCACTATGGAATGCTTCCTGCAGTCGGACAAGTAGTGTGTGGTGCCTAAGCCGTCTCCTGTCAGAAGCCGTAGCTTGCGGAAGCGGCTGTTTGGTGGGCGGGAGTAAGGAAGAATGGGCGCCCACATGAAAAATGGCTAAGGACTCAAAGCATAAACATAGCTTAAGCCGACTTCCAGCCTCTCTTATAAAGCCGACTCTTGAGTAGTCGGCTTGCCGCTTTCTATCCACCTTGTTAAAAGACTCTAAAATGGCCAAGTACTTGCCTTCCCAAAAGTAGCGAAGCATTTGATCCAACGGCGATCCATGAGCAGTTGTCCGGTGGCAAAGGCGGCGACTAAGGAAAGCGGCAAAGGAAAAAAGCCAAAGGAGCAATGAGCAAGGAAAGATAGAATTCGGATAAATATTTACATAAGATAGGCCCTTGGCGAATCTTCAAGCGAAGTTCAAAATACACCCCTTGGGTGGAATTGTCTTGAGTTAACAAGTTCTTCAAAGACTACTAAAGCAGATAAAATAAAGGCAAGGCGGCAGCCTAGGAAGCGGCAGACGGGTTGGGAGGGTCGGAAGAGGCAGCGGTGTCGAGGCGCCGGACGGCTTGGCTGGGCGATCTCGGCTGATCGTCCCCGGCGGGCCGGCTTGGTCGGCGCGGCTGACTCGTTCTTTGGAGGCCTTGGTCGGTGAGGCTGGTCGCCCGCTCCGTCTTCTGGCACCTCTGTCTCACCTCCGTCCTCTGCCTCGCCTTCCTCCTCGGCGCTGGAGTCGATTACCTCCGCCGAGTCCTCGTCATAATCCGGGTTCATCCCAAACCACTCCGGCGGTGCCTCCCCGCCGTCTTCAGCCCACTCAGGGACGAAGACGCTGGTGTCCGTGTAGTCGGTGATCGCCACCGCACGCTCGACGAGGGCGTCTTCCACAGCTATCAGCTCCGCTTTGGGCCTCGGCCGGGCAGCGGCCAGCGGTCCAGGTCCAGCCCTGGATACCACGCCTTGGCGAATTCCAAGGCCAGCGCGCTCGGCCGGGCCGAGGAACCCTCGAGCCTCAAGGCGGCCAGCCGCAACCTCCGGCCGGTCGGCGATCCGATTGGGAGTCGTAGTACCGGCATGTCAGCCACGAGGAAGCAATCGCTGGCGCCGACACGTTGAAGCCGGCGCAACATCCGATGGGCCGGCCGCAGACGAGCCTCGATGCTCAGAAGCTGCTCATCAAGGGTCCAGGGGGTGTTGGTGGCAATCTCCGCACCATTTGCCCTCCGCGCCTCGCGATCAGCCTCGATGGCTTGAGTGGTCGCCTGCGTGTGGCCAGGGAAGAAGTCTGCCAAGACGAAAAAGAAGCAAGTCAAAAAATCAAGAGTCAGCCCGACCTATGGTCAGCGGCTCAAAGAAAGAAAGTAAAGAAGCTCACCGTTGATGATGTCCTCGATCTCATGGAAGCTGGAGGTCGTGATGCCTCCTTGTCGGTCCGGGAGGAGGCGCTTCGCTTCGAACTTCGGCCAGGAGAGCAGTCTCTTTCTTCTCCGCCTCGTCCTGCGCCTTCTTAAGGAGCTCCCTTTGCTCCGCCAGCTGCATAGCCAGCAGGCCGCGCTCTGCGGCAAGCTTGCGGCACTCCTCCCCCTTGGCACGCAAGGTGGTGTTAACCAGCTGTATTCTTTGAAAGAGTGGCGTTAGCCTCTGAAGAATAAAAAGAAAAAGGGCGTTAAGTCGTCAAAAAGAAGGTCGCGGGAAGATCTGGCCCGACTGCTCGTGATCGGCCGAATCTCGGGGCCTACAGCCAGCAGTGCGCCATTGCCGCCCCAAGAAGAAAGAGGACTCACTCCGGCTCTCCGAGCAAGTCGGCAGTCCGCTTGCCCAGCTCCTCAACATTGTGGTTAAAAGCGTTGGCGGAGGTTGTGATACTCCTGTGATAAGTATTTTAGACAAAGGTAAACATTTGGAACTCACGGATGGAGTTACGAGCCGCTGCTTTCGGCAGCCGGCCCGAAACTGGGGACTACACCCGGTGGAGTGCGCTAGAGCGCCCCACGAGAATAACAAGAAAAACAAAGTCAAAGAAGAAAGCATACCGGGCGGCTGCTCGCGGCGCCAGATGCGCCTTGGTGCGGTCTGGATGGCGTCGCCCTCGGCTTGCAACCGCTGAAGCGTCGAGCGCTGGTTCAGCCGAACTGTGGCGCCTCCTCACACCACCTGCAGCGCGGTGCTCGTCGCCGCTGGCGCTGGGATACGAGTTGGCGGCAGCGGTCTCAAAGGCGTGGTGCCAAAATCGCCTTCTCAAAGGCGGCACATCGGGCGAGGCGACTTGAAGGAGCAGCCGCCACGGCCTCGTCTTGATCGGCGGCACCGCGGTCCGCCGCCTGTTTACCTTGCGCTCCCCAGGCGGCGGAGGCGGCGGTGGCGGCGCTGACCGTGTCCGACATGGAGGTCTCTCCGTCTTCCCTCTCCATGATGGGGTACTGCCGCCCGGCTCCCTCGATCTGCCCCATGAACTCCGGGGCGGCGGGCGCTTGGCTTCAATGGGATGACGAGCAACGCCGATTGGCGGTGCGCGGCCTCCTCAGCTCGCTGCTTTGTCGCGACGGCGGCTTCGGCCTCATCCAGCTTCTTCTGGGTGGAGGTCGCCGTCTTCTCGGTCTCCGCCTTCTCCAGGCGGGCGGCTTCTTCCTCGTCGCGCTTCTCCTGCGTGTTTTGCTCCGTCGCCTCCCGGAGGTCGGCGGCAGGGTCAATCTGCCGAGTAGTGGCGGACGTCTTTGCCGACCCCATGACGGAGGCGGTGGCGACCCTCTCTAAAGTAAGGGGAGCCCTGAAGCGAGGAAGGCATGTAAAAGATTTGGACAAGATTCACCAGAAGAAAACAAGACAAAGACGGAAGCACTTACGCAGAGACCAGTGGCGGCTATTTCACTTCCTTGCGAAACCGGTTGGCCTTTGCGACCGCCTCTTCCCGCTTGGTCGCGGCGGCCGCCCCCTTGAGCTCCTTCGACCGGCCGCCAAGCAAGCTCGGCCCGGCCCGGCGCTTCTTCGCGCTGCCTTGACCACCCAAGCCGGGGGAGGAACTCGCGCTCGGCTGGCCGACCTTTGACTGGTGGCGCGGGGCAACTTCCCCCTCGGCGTCGTCATCAGGACAGTCGGCAAAGGTGGCTGTTGGGGATATTACTACTGGGCGTAAACCGGCCTATCTGGGCCGGGTTAACTTCATCAGTAGTTCAACGGTGTAAAATCCCAAGAGGCATGAAAGTAAGGGCCCAATGAACGTAGTCGGTTTAGAACATGTAGCCGTAAACCGGCACAGTATGTGAACTTGTATTGTAAGTAGGAATAGAGAGAGACCAACCCGGATCACAGTATGAACCGGAGATTGGGACTCTCTAAACCGACAAGCGTCACCCGTGTATATAAGGGGCGACCAGGCGGTTCAAGGCGAGAACAACAACTTCGAGGCCTAGGGCGAAGCTTATTTGCTCCTAGTCATCGAGACCACATCAATCCCATCACAACTAGGCGTGAGGCTTTTACCTTCATCGAAGGGGCCGAACTAGTATAACTCTTGTGTCTTTGCGTCCGCTTTAACCCCTTCAAGTTAACCCATAGCGATGGCTCCACGACTAAGTCCTTTCATGAGGACATCTGCTGTGACAAAACCACGAAAGTTGGCACCCACCGTGGGGCGATCGCACAATGGTTTGATGATCTTGGAGGGCAAGTTCGAAGGACTCGAAGGCTATGCTGTGGGCCGGATGACCAAGAGTCGTCGCGGCAAGCTCTACATCGACGATGCAGGCTGGGGCCCCGAGGCCGGCTCGATTGAGTATGAGTACCAGGTCCCCTTTGGTGGCATACACGTTTTCATCGGCAAGATTGGTGAACCAGGGCCTGAGCCGGACATCTGCACCGACCTCGTCGAGACGGCTCAGCGTACGAGATCTGCCCAGGTTAGACCGGCCATGAAGCGTGCCTTTGTGTGAGTCATCCACGGAGGAAGTTATGAGGACGGATCAGAGTCTGGTGGCGAGACCGTCGTGTACTCCGATGACGAGTCGTCAACCGGAGAAACTGAATCTCTATATCAGCTACAAGATGGTCGGATTGGGGGCTGTTCCGATGGTGACAGTATTCCGGACCCCTCTGATCTGCCCAACCGGGTTGGAATATTCATGGCCGGCACACAAGTAGTACTTCACTCTTCGACTGATGCGGCAATGATTGCCGGTTCAACAATGCGGCTATCGCTGCCGGCAGGAGGCTCTGTCGCCCGCCGCTCAAGTTTTATCGAATCTGTTCGATGTGTTGGCTACGGTCATGGCGAGAGGTTAACCGGCGGACTAGGGCGCTCATAACGCGGAGATTGCGAAGGTGAAGGAACAAATCACTCGAGCTAAAGCGGATCTAGCAGCTGCAGATGCAGGATGACGGCAGAGCGGCCGCTTTAGATGCGCAGCTTATAGGCTCATCTTTGGATCGAGCGTGTCACATGAAGTCATGAAGAGGAAATCTGATCCCGTTTGCCTTCAGTTTTCGAGGAAGAGACCTCTTCAACACCCCGGGCGGGAACCAGTAATCCGCCATGATGGTAAACCAGTGAAGCACCGGGACAGGCGCACGGTTCAGCCCCGCTTAATAGATCTACCTCGCCATAATGCCGGTCGCCTCGGGCTGTGCAAACACCTCGGGTCACTACTCCAACCCGATGGATAACCTTGTTGCAGCTGCGGCACGGCTGGAGGCTATTCAATTGAAGGCGATTCACCACGAGGCGATGAGGCAGCCGGGTCAAGGAGCTCCTTAGGACAGCTTTGGTCCAACAGAAGCATATTAAATGCGGCATGACCGGATCCACTCTACCCCCCCAAGCCGGAGCTATAGCGAACGCGTGGATGAACCGGCCGTATCAAGTAATGCCGCGGCGTGGTGCGCCCGTGGCAACAACCCGGCAGGTGGCGTCGATAACGCTTAGGAGGTGGTGGACCGGGCCCGAGCGCCGAGGAGGCCGAGTTAGCGGCACTGACATCGGGCTTACCGACTTACGCCGGTTCGTCCGACCATCTCGGTCGAGCACTGGGGTTCCTCTAGCTCTTTGGGGTGCCTTGCCTCGTCCCGCTTTACGCAATGTGCGCTTGCCCAAAGACTTCAAGGGTCCGTGCAAGGTGCCAAATTACACTGCCGATTTAGCTCCAGAAGCATGGATAGAAAGTTATGAGATGGCCATGGAGATGCTGGATGTGGATGAGGCTGCGTGTGCAAAGTACTTCACCATGATGCTTGAAGGCACGACCCGTGCTTGGTTGAAGAGCTTGCCACCCAATTCTATCAATTCATGGGCCCAGATTCGCGGACCCGGTTTATCCAGAATTTCAAAGATACCTTAAGCAGCCCATGTCCGTAGTGGACTTGGCGGCTTGTGTCGAGGGAAGGAGTCAACAACCCATTGGGTACGCCGCGTTTCGGAAATCTTGCACTCGTCAGACCGGATCAACACTGACTCTGCGATCTTAACCCTGGAGGGCAGCTGCTGGTTTAAGCCTTTAAAGTTGAAGTTGGGGCGCATGAAGCGATTTTTTAATGACATGGGCACTCTCATGGGCGCTTTAGTGAAGTATGCTGATTCTGATAGTGCCAAGGATCCCGAGTCTGACGATGATGAGACAGGGAAGGGAAGGAAGAACAGCAACTCCAAGGGCTAGCAACACCACTCGGCAGGTAATGGTGGAGGCAAGCGTAAAGCAAATGGCAACATGGACTTTGTAGCCAACACCAACGCGCAGGACAAGGGCCAGCGGCGCAAGGGTAAATAGCTGAATCAAAGTGGAGCGCCTAATCCCAATCCGGACCGCTTGAATTATCTGTTGAATCAACCCTGTCCGAAGCATGGACGAAGGAGACGCCAGCAAACCACCTCTGGAAGGATTGCTACATTATGCAGGAGTTCAAGAGTTCTAATGCTTTCGGTATGATCAAGGTTCGGCGGCGGTTCAGATCCGGGCAGATTACGGTGGAGGAAATTCCGGTTCAGATTTAATGGTAATCCGAGGCGGACATAACAATCGAACAATCGAATAACCAAAGCGGTTATAATCAGCCAAGAACGATCGGGTTATCAAAGCAACCCAAAGCAGTTGAATAGTGGGCAGTACCATGTCTTCACCACTAAGCTTAGACAAGCGTGACCGGAAGCTTGGTGGCGGTCAACGCTGTTGAATCAAGCGGTGCCTCATTACCTCTGTTGGTCGAGCAGCCCATTGTATGGAGTAGAGAGGATCTTCCTCCCGGGTTGACAATCCGGGTCAGCTATACAGTGGTGGCACCTCAGGTAGGAGGTTATAAGTTCACCAAGGTACTCATGGACGGAGGGAGCAGCATTAACATCCTGTACTATGAGACCTTCCGTCGTATGGGGTTAACAGATAAACATCTCAAACCGTCCAATACAGTGTTCCGTGGTGTGGTACCTAGCAAGTCAGCATATCCGGTTGGTAAAGTAGCTCTGGAAGTGGCCTTTGGTGATGAATATGACTCCAGATCGGAAACATTGACGTTTGAAGTGGTAAAAATCCAAAGTCCATATCACGCCCTATTTGGGCGGCCGGCTTATGCCAAGTTCATGGCACGGCCTTGTTATATCTATTTGCAGCTCAAGATGCCAGGTCACAAGGGGACAATAATGGTTCATGGGAGCCGCAAGATCTCTTTGGAATGTGAGGAAGGTGATGCGGCTTACGCAGAGTCAGTTTGTGCCACCGAGGAGCTGAAGTATTATAAGGACAATGTTGATCCGGCGGACATGACTCCATTGAATAAGCCAACTACAGAGCATGATCCGGCCCTGAAATTCAAATCGGCAGCTGAGACTAAGCTTGTTGACTTCGTTCCCGGCGATTCGTCCAAGCGATTCGACATCGATGCCAACTTGGATCCGAAATAGGAAAGCGCGCTCATCGAGTTCATCCGTGAGAATTGGGACATTTTGCATGGAAGCCTTGACATGCCGGTGTACCGAGGCAACTCGCTGAGCACACTCTTAATGTTGATCCCAAGTACAAACCGGTGAAGAAGTTTCTCGCCGGTTTAACGAAGAAAAGCGCAAGGCCATTGGAGAGGAGGTGGCGGGCTCTTAGCAGCTGGTTTTATCGTTGAAGTCTTCCATCCGAATGGCTTGCTAATCCGGTGCTGGTTCTTAAGAAAAAGCGGCACTTGGCGCATGTGTGTGGATTACCGAGATCTTAACAAGGCTTGTCCAGCAGATCCTTTGCCCTCCCGCATTGACCAGATTATTGATGCCACTGCGGGTTGTGGCGCTTGAGCTTTTTGGATGCATATTCTGGGTATCATCAGATCAAGATGGCGGTTAAGGACCAGGAGAAGACGGCGTTTATAACTCCCTTTGGAGCCTTCTGCTATGTATCTATGCCTTTTGGGCTCAAGAGCGCCCCAGCAACTTATCAACGTTGTGTATGCAATTGCACTGCATAAGCAGATCTGTCGTAATGTACACGCCTATGTTGATGATATTGTGGTCAAGTCAAGGGAGAAGGAGACACCGATTGACGATTTGAAGGAAACCTTTGACAACCTCATGGGTTTACAAGATGATGCTCAACCCGGCCAAATGTGTCTTTGGTGTTCGGCGAGCAAGTTATTGGGTTTTCGTGTCCAACAGGGAATTGAAGCTAATCCGGAGAAGATTACGGCTATTACCTCCCTGGCTAAACCGAAGTGTATTAACGATGTCCAACGTTTGGCAGGCGGATTGCCCTTGTTGGCGGGTTTATCGGCCGCCTCGGAGAGAAGGTCATCCCTTTGTACCGAATCTTTGAAGAAGACATATCGGTTTATGCAGAGTCCGGCCGCCGATGAAGCGTTGGAGGACTTAAAGCGGCAATTAGCCAACCCGCTGTGCTCGCCACTCCCATTGAGAAGGAGCCGTCATACGCTATATGTTGTTGCTAACGCCAGGCGGTCAAAGATAGCCATTGTGGTGGAAGCGGAAGGAGGCAGGAAGGAGCATCCGGTTCAATGTTCGTTTATTATATCGGCGAAGTACTTATTGAATCTAAGCAAAGGTATCCGCATTGGCGTAAGCTGGTGTATGGAGTTTTCATGGCCCGGAAGCTGAAGCAGTATTTCAAGGGCACCCCATCACGGTGGTCGATTCTGCTCCCTTAAGCGATATCATACTGAGCAAGAAGTGAATGGCGGATTGCTAAGTGGGCTATAGAGCTTGGGCCGCCGCAGTGCGAAGTATGTGCCTCAGACGGCGGTGAAGTCTCAAGCACTTGTGGATTTCATTAATGATTGGACGGAGTTGCAAGCACCTGAAGAAAAGCCGGATCACACATATTGGACCATCCATTTTGACGGATCCAGGCAATTGGAGGGCTCGGGGCCTGGAGTCGTATTAACTTCCCCACGAGGTGACAAGTTTTGTTATGTTCTCCGCTTAATGTTCCCTTGTACTAACAATGCAGCTGAGTATGAAGCCTTGCTCCATGGTCTCCGGATGGCTAAGGAGATGAATCTAAGCCGGGTTAAGTGCTTCGGTGACTCGGACCTAGTGGCTCAACATGTGTCTTGCACTTGGGATTCAAAGGACCCGCTCATGGCTGCATATCTTCGTGAGGTGGATATTGTCGCGGGTCATTTCAAGGGCTATCAGGTGGACCACGTGGACCGTCGGAAGAATGAAGCGGCGGACGCTTGAAGCCGGTTGGGCTCTCAACGCAAGCCGGTCCCGCCCAATGTTTTTCTGGACGTCTTTGCACAACCCGTCGGTCAAGCTCCCTGGTGAAGCGGATTTGGCTATTCCTGATCCGGAGTCTCAATTGGTGGCAGCTCTTCACGTCACTCCGGATTGGACGCTTCCTTATCTTGCGTACATGAACCGGGGCGAGTTACCAGAAGATGAGACGTTGGCCCGGCAGATAGTCCGGCGATCTAAGTCTATGACCATTGTTAATGGTGAATTGCATCATTGTAGTGTGTCAGGGGCGTTTCAACGCTGTGCGTCCCTTGAGGAAGGCTGTGAAATATTGCGTGAGATCCACGAAGGAGATTGTGGTCACCACGCCGGTTCAAAATCTTTGTTGGCTAAAGCGTTCCGCCACGGTTTCTATTGGTTGACTGCTCATCGCGTCACGGAAGATCTGGTCGAGACGATGCGATGGTTGCCAAAAGTTTTCAGACGTGCTCATGTACCGGCCCAAGAATTGAGGATGATTCCAATTGCTTGGCCGTTTGCAACCTGGGGGCTGGATATGGTTGGGCCTTTCAAAGGTCCAAGGACAAGAAGACCCACCTCTTTGGTGGCGGTCGACAAGTTTACAAAATGGGTAGAGGCGTAACACATTAGCAAGTGTGATGCGGCCACGGCGGTTCAGTTCATCAAAAAGGTGATTTTCCGGTTTGGCTTTCCACACAGTATCATCACAGATAATGGTACCAATTTGTCCAAAGGTGCCATGAAGGAGTTCTGCGAACGTGAGCACATCCAGCTTGACGTTTCTTCAGTAGCTCACCCACAGTCCAATGGTCAAGCGGAAAGGGCTAATCAAGAGATCTTGAGAGGCATCAAGCCCCGGCTTATGGTCCCTTTGCAGAGGACACCGGGTTGTTGGGTAGAAGAGCTGCCGTCTGTGTTATGGAGTATAAACACTACGCCTAACAGATCTACGGGATACACACCGTTCTTTATGGTCTATGGAGCGGAGGCGGTTCTCCCTAGTGACATCCGTCATGACTCACCTCGTGTGGCAGCTTATGTTGAAGCGGACAACGAGACGGCACGGCAAGACGCTATGGACCGGTTGGATGAGGAGCGTGACATAGCAGCTGCCCGCTCGGCGATTTACCAACAGGATCTTCGTTGTTACCATAGTCGCTGGGTCAGAACCAGAACTTTTCAAGAAGGAGATTTGGTGCTTCGGCTCATCCAAGACCAGACTGATATGTACAAGTTATACCCACCTTGGGAGGGACCTTTCGTGGTCAGCAATAATCTGCACAACGGGTCGTACTATCTGATCGATATTCGAGAGCATAAAGACTCACGCACGTCAGAGGAGGAGACCAACAGGCCGTGGAACCTAGCTCATCTTGACCTTATTATACCTGGAGCCATCGGCTCTACTTATGTACATTTTATGACCGGTGTATATATAATGAATAAAGTAATAAACCTGAGCATCAGCTGAAGCGGGGTATCTCTTCTGTTACATCATGTGTTGTTACATGGAGTTGTTACATCTTAAAGCGGCCTCCGGTTTACCCCGAGTTTGCTTTCCATAGGCTTTATGATATCGCTTGGGGGCTTGGTGGCGTCCGAACCAATGCAACACCTTTTGATAGGCGAAAGCCACCAGATCACTTGGGGACATGGTCAAGTCTGAACCGATCCGCCTCTTGATCGCCTAAGGCCATAGAGTCACTTAGGGGCTTGGTCGAACCCGAACCATTGCCACGCCACTTGATCGGCATAATGCCACGGTTTGATTGGGGACTGGCTGACTTGAACCAGGGCTACACCTTTATTGGGAGCTTGGTCGTGTCCGACCATGGTAACACCATCTGATCGGCTCAGTATAGCCTCTGTTTGCAAACGGTTTTATCATTACCTTTGCTTCCATATTTTTTCATAACTGTTATTTGATTTTTCTTGCGTTTCGTAAACCGGTAACATTTTTAAACCGGTTCAAACTGTCAATTGATAAAATTCGGTCCATTTTTAATCCGGAGATAATTATTTCCGGTTTGAATTTTTCTGTTAACATCCCATTATGGAGTAACAGGGGGCTTGTCATGACCCGGCACGGTTTACATGGTAAACCGACATTATAAACACATGAGCTGTTTTCTCCTTTGACGGTAAGGGCTTATACAACTTCCGCATCAAGATTGGCTAAGCCAACTTTATGCCCAGCGATGGCAGGTATTTTGTATCACAAATTCTGATTATATACCTCAATATCTCATTCCATATATATATGAACGTCACAAGCCGGCTGGCGGCACAAACCGCCGTGGTGGTTTAAGATTTTGTGACTGCAGGCAATATAGATTGAAAGTTTCGATCATTCAAGCAAAAGTATCAGCACCTATGCACGAAGGCATATTAAAAGCAAGAGTCTTGGCTATCCTATTACAAGGCAACATGGTGCCCAAATAAGATCATTGTTTCTTGGCGGAATGTAATGAAGCAGCTATTCAAATCGGCTTCGGTTCATGCTTGCTCGCCGCTTGATCTGATGGTTGTGGGTAAATCTGCACGCTTGACTTCTTCATCTCTACCCGGTAATTTGGAAGTCAACAATGGTCGGTCGATTCCCATTAAAGCTTGAAAGACAGCCTCCTCATGGATCGTGGAAGATGGTTCAATATCGGAGGCGTAAGTATGCTTACGGATCGGAGGGATCAGGTTCTCCGCTTGGGAATAGGTGCAGCTACTCGTTTGTTCCGATCGTCATATTGAGCTTGATAATGCGACAAGTTTGCCTCTTGACCAATTGGCAAGCCAGAGGGCGCACCGCCCGGTTTATCGCTCTCAGATCATCTTCGTTGAACTCTGAACCGTCTTCCTTCAGACTGGGATAGCCCTGAGCTGCCTCAACAGGATCGAAATCTGGCACCCATGCTTTAGCCCGGATTAAAAGCGTTAATGGCGCCCGGTTCGAGCAGCAGATTTCTTCAGCTCTTCAACCCAAGGGAAGCATTGACAACCTCCTAAGAGTATCTTGAATTAAGGAGGGTGCTGGATTGTTATGTGATGCGATGGAGATGATCTGCATGCGCTCCAAAGGTACAAACTGCTCGATTAAAGTGTAGGCATCTTTTAATTTCATCCGAACATCGACCCCAAGTGACCAATGCGTGTGCCTCTGACATTACAAGAGAAATCACAAACCGGACTTATCATAAGAGGGCCAAGATTATCCACGAAGCCAAAGGAAGCTTACCAAAGATGGCAGCAGTCATGGCATGCACTTGCCGCTTCACGTTGGTCGACTCATCTACCGCCGGTTTAAGGGCAGCTTCAAAGATTTTCAACCTTTTTGGTTAAAGCGGCCTTTTCGAAGATCCCGGCCCGCCCGCTCAGACTTGAACCACTCCTTGAGCTGCTCCATAGTAGTCAAAGGCGGTTTTCAGCTCATCCTTGGCCTTGGAGGTTTACGCTTGTTGAGATTTCAAATTTTCTTGAAGATCATTGATTTGTGAGGCTTGTTGGCGTATCTCACTCTGCAACAAAAAGGGAGCATGTTAAATATCTTCATTACAAGTCCCAAGTGCATAACCAGTCATACACTTGGCACTTGGGGGGCTAATGCATATTTGATCTTCATCTACCAATAAAATCACAAAGTCCCAAGCTCAATACAGTATTCAACTTGGCACTTGGGGCTAATGGCTATTTGCTCGAACATGTTACGATGCGGCGATATAAATTACAGTCCGGTTTAATTATACTAAGTTGAACCTACGGCCCTTGAGAACTACATCGGTGGATTACGAAGCATTGAGTTTATGCTAAGTCCGGTTTAGCTATACTAAGTTGAACCGGCCCTTGGGGGCTAGGAGAGTTAACAAAAATTGAAATATCCAAGCGGGAAAAGAACATGGAGGTTACCTCGAATTTTTCTTTCATCATCTTCACCAGGCCAGCTTCATAATCACGGCTGGAATACAGCCGGTTCAAGTAGCCAGAATGAAGGTCTTGGGGGTTCAGAGCGGCGTAAGTTGCTAGATCAACATCCCACTTGCCCTTTCTCATAGTGGAAAATTCTTCTTTGGCAGAATGTTTGGATAAAGCGACCGGATTACCCGGTTCGCTGTGGCCAAAGCCAGTAATCACAACGTCATCGTCCTTGGTATCACCGGTTTGACCGAGGATACGGTCGGTTTGTCGTGAGCTGGATTTGGTGGTGGATTTTTAATCCGGGTTGGGCTTCGGGCTGGTCGGCAGGAAGGGAGGTGTCAACAGGCCTTTCTTGACAAAAAAAAATCGTCATCTTGCGTTGGCGGATCATTGGGAGTGTCTTCACGGATAGCCGCTTCAAGATTTGGGGCGATGTCCGGTTGAAGCGATCTCTTCATCGGCCGTTTTATCCAGACGAGCCTTTTTGCTCGGCCTAGGCTTGGCCTTGAAAAGGCACAATAACATTCAGATACGGCATATACTACACAATGATGCAGTGGAAACAATATGAAATGCATAACTTACCCAAGCACCGTTTTAAGTGGTGGCAGCTGAGTAGCTGATGACTCGCCCAGATGAGGAATGGGAAGTGACACGATAATCGGAGTCGGATGGATTAAGGGTTGGCGAAAACAGCCTGCTTTAGTATAAGCACCGACAAGCAAATTAGAGACCTCTAAACGATGTTTCCGAATCCGGACTGCTCGGTAAACCGGTGGAGGTAACTACACAACCCGTTGTCTTAGAGTTGTGTGGCGAGCTTCATGTTGTTGAGTCTTCATAAGAAATTTGGGATCCAGGTAAGCAAGGGGATGAGAAAATTTAATTTTCCGGTTTGCACTGACGGATTTTTAGTGAAGGCATAGGATTTGAGTCGAGGAGAGAATAGTTACCTCTACAACATCAGCATTATGGTTTCAAGATCATCATCGACAAATATCATCATTAATTAGGCGTATGAAAAGTAAGCCAAGCGAATCAAGTTCTACCTCAAGGTCCGGATTACCCACATCGTCATCCACAGCCGGATCGGAAGATGCAGTGGTTTTCCTTTTATGAGCAGTCTTCTTGACAGCTTTGGTCTTTTGCCGGATTAGTTTTTCCGGTTTGTCTGGCTTCTCTGGTTTCTCTTGTGGACGTTTCTTGCTCCAGAATGGATCATCTCCCTGATTAAGCAGCAGTTGATGTTAAAAGTGATACCGGAAATGGCAGTAATATATTCAGTAAAAAATAGTCAGAAGTCTTACAGATGGTGGTTTGTTGGTAGCACAGAAGGGGAGTAGACCGGTTCGGGCACAGAGGTGTTCCGGTTCGTTCAACATTTTCTTCACAGCCTCGTTGACCTCATCATCAGTAAGCTGGATATTAATATGTCGGAGGGGGTCGTCGACACTACCAGTGTACTCACACATTAAACCAGAAAGGCTACTGGGAGAGGGCAGTATGCTCCATGATATCCAACAAATACATGAGATCAATTCCGGTTAAACCATTGGCCATGAAGGCTCTGAGCTTGGAGAGTTGAGGAGCGTATTTACTTCTCTCATTGGCGGTTAATCTTTGCGGAAAGGGATGTGTATTACTGAGTCGCTCCGGACGAAAACCGGGCAAAGGATTCTCATTGGCAGGTGAAGTGTCTCTGCAATAAAACCATGTTTGGTTCCATTCCTTGGGGTGGCTGTGCAGTTTGACATGAGGATAAGTGACCTCCTTTCTTTTTTGAATCGCCACAGCACCAATTTTGTGTTGGGCCCGTCAGTGAATTCTGTGCGGCGGTTTAGATGGAAGCAGTCCCTAAACAGTTCAACTGTGGGTTCCTCTTGAAAGTATGCCTCACAGAGCACTTGGAAGTGACAAATATTGGTAATGCAATTGGGGCCCGTATCTTGGACGGAGTTGAAAATTGGCTAACACATCCTGGTAAAATTTGGAACCGGGCGGGTTGAAACCCCGGGCTAAGTGATCTGCGAAAACTACAACCTCTCCTTCTTGAGGTGTGGGTGGACATTCTTTGCCACGAACCCTCCAATGGATAGTATTTTTGCTGCTTAAAGCGCCCGGTCGAGGACCAGATTGTTTAATTGAGTTTCGTGACACGGGAAGGAGCCCAGTTGCACTCATATACTTGTTTGGCCATCTACAAAAAATATAAATCCGGTTCAAGAAATGTGTTGGGACAAAGAGAGAACCGTGTACAATGCTAAATCGGAGACAAATACATCTAAACCGGAGTTCTATGAAGCTACGATTAATACGGTTAAGGAGTTCGGCGGTTCAACAAGGGGACTAATGGTGTATACCGGTTTATTTAATTTTTTCTATGTTAAGTTAAACCGCCTGGTCTAAATATTGAAAACAATTGAGGTTGCGAACGGCTAAGTGTGCAGAAACAGGTTTCGCAAGATTTCTCTACAATGAAGGATCTGAAGCCAGATCAGAAAAGAAGAAAAATATCCAAAAAAAGAATAAAGCAGAGCAGTATTGATGCAATGAGCAGAAGATGATATGCGAGATCTATGGACGTGAGCATGAGACTACAGGCGGATGCTAAAAGCTACTACTAATCAGAGCAAGATGTCACAGATCTAGCCAGGAGTCTGGCATGAGTATGAACAGTTAATGAAGCACTGCAAGAACAAGAAATCCTAGAACGAATCTAGGTCGAGGGGAACCGAGGACCTACCTGAGTTGAGGAGATGCGGAAGAGTGCTGCGTTTCTACAGTGCGTTCGAGGTTGATCTGGCGGCTCAAGGCGGTCAGCAGAGGTCGATGGCGGCGGAGCTCCGAGGCTAGCGACGCGAGGAAGACGAAGAGAAAGGGGACGGAGAAGAGAAAAGGAATGACCCTTGGTCCTATTTATAAGGCAAGATACCATGTCGGTAGCGTGAATCAAGGAACCACAAATCTAGGAAGCAGAGCTGTCACCTCGATTATTGCGGATCTGTTAAACAAACAAGATATCAGGAATGTTATCTTTATGGGGACGGCATGCGGGTTTACAGCAACCGGAGAAGGTGACATCATGGCGGTTCAACGATTTCAAGAAGGTATTGAAGATGAAGGTTTTTTATCAAGGATTGACATGAACCTGTTCAAATCAATCTGGGGCCTAATGTTAGGGATATTACTATTGGGCGTAAACCGGCCTATCTGGGCCGGGTTAACTTCATCAGTAGTTCAATGGTGTAAAAGCCCAAGAGGCATGAAAGTAAGGGCCCAAGGCCTGTAGTCGGTTTAGAACACATGGCAGTAAACCGGCTGGTATGTAAACTTGTATTGTAAGTTAGGAATAGAGAGAGACCAACCGGATACAGTATGAACCGGAGATTGGGACTCTCTCAACCGGCAAGCGTCACCCGTGTATATAAGGGGCGACCCGGTGGTTCAAGGGCAGAGAACAACAACTCGAGGCCTAAGCGAAGCTTATTTGCTCCCTAGTCATCGAGACCACATCAATCCCATCACAACTAGACGTAGGCTTTTACCTTCATCGAAGGGGCCGAACTAGTATAACTCTTGTGTCTTTGCGTCCGCTTTAACCCCTTCAAGTTAACCCGTAGCGATGGCTCCACGACTAAGTCCTTTCATGAGGACATCTGCTGTGACAAAACCACGACAGTGGCTGAGGGCCTGAAGTCGCCTGCTCCTCCTCCTCCTCCTTCGGCGTCGGCCTCCATCACCGCCGCCCCCAAGTCAGGGTCATCGACGTCGCTCTCCGCTCGGTCGGGGACGAACTGATGGGCAGTCCGTGGTGCCGGTGAAGGCTGGATGAGGGGTTGACTCGAAAAAACCAAAAAGATCGAAGTCGGATTCGGTTGAAAAGAAAATGTAAGAAGAAGAGGCGACTTATAGCAGGCGGGGGGTTGGCGCGTGAGTACGGCTCCTTGCCGAACCGCCAATCCGCCGTGAGATTGCAGTTCGAGATGTAGTTCACCATGCCCGCCACCTCCGCGTGGGGCATGTCCTTGGAGCACATCCGACTTGGGTCTCGGTGGCCGCTCATCTGACAGATCAGATGAGGTCGGCCCTGGAGCGGGAGGACTCGGCCGCCACGAAGGCAGCCAAAGAGGTCGGCCCGGTCAAACCCTTCGACCGCATCAAGACTGAGTCGCGACGGGCGGCACCAGCGGAGTTAGCGTCTGGCCGGTGGGACCAGCTAGGGAGCCTCCCGGCCAAGCGCCCGGCCGTAAAGGCGGCAGATTGACCGCCTTACGGGCGATGTTCTTCGCATAAAAATAAGACCGCTGCCACATCTTCACCGACTTAATCAGCGGGATGGTGGGAAATGGGTTGTCGGCCACCGATCTCCGCATCGCGATGAAGGCACCGCAAAGGGCTGGCATGTCGGCGACGTGCGTGCCGAGCTTGGACTGGAAGAACTCCCCCCATAGCTCGATGGTGGGGAGAACGCCGAGGAAGCCTTCGCACAAGGTGGCGAAGGCAGCCAGCAGCACCACCGTGTTCGGAGTAAGGTGGTGCGGCTGGAGCCCGTGGAACTCCAAGAAGGAGCGGAAGAAACCGCTCGCCGGCAGCCCTAGGCCGCGCATGAGGTGCGAGCGGAATACGACCCGCTCGCCCTCCTCCGGCGCCGGCGATATTTCCATCGCCGGCGCGGCGCGGGCCCGCACTAGGTTCTTGCTGGGGAGACGACGCGTCTTGCGAAGGAACTCAATGTAGTCGTCGTCCACCTCGGAGCCGTCCCACACGCCGGAGCGCACGGTAGGAGGTGCGGCGGCGAAGGAAGAACTCATCGCTGGGGGCGTGGTGTGGTACGGCGTGGCGCCGGCGAGAGGAATAAGAAGCAAGAGGAAGCAAGGGGAGTAGGGAAGATGGGCGCGCGTGCTTCGCCGCCCCCTCCTCCCGCCTACTTATAGGCTCGTGGGATGAGAAGCCGATGGGGCGGACGTGGGATTAACTGCGCCCAGGACCCCACGCCCCCACGATTTACCACACGAAGTTACTACGCGCAGTTACGAGGTGGGAACCCCAACCGTCGCTGCACGCAATGGATCCGTTCGGCGTGCCGAGGCGCGGTAGTGGCGGGTCCCGCCGACGGCTTCGTCCTGCTGCGTGCAGGGCAGATCGACCTGCCGCTTGGCGCCACGCGACGGGTCCGCAACGGGCAGCCTGCTGGAAGCTTATCGAACGCTGCACGGATCCCTTCGACTTTCAAACTCTTTAAGGGGCAAGACGGCCTTCTGCGAGACCGGCTCCAGCTAGTCGGCCTAGAGGAAGACGGCGAGCAAGGCCCAGATTCCACCACCAGGAGGATGAAACTGTTGAGGCTCCTCGACAAGCCACCCTCGGCGCCTCACCAGCTTCGGGGACTACTGTCGGAGTAATGGGCCACGGGTAGGCTAACCCGAGCCCCCGAACCTTTCAAGACATCGGGGCAGGCTGCGCCCCTCAAGACCCCAAGATGAAGAGCCGCCTTTTGAGACTCGGAGGCAAGGCCGCCGATCGCCTCACGGCCGAGTCCTGGCGACTTCGAGATAAGCCGACTCCCCACTGGCGGCTTCCAGAGAAGCCGGCTATGGGGAGTCGACCCGTGACTCCAACCACCTCCTGCCTTCGCAATAATGGATGGGACGGGGTACGGCCACCGCGTGGCCCATCCCTGCCCAGTTCGCGAAGGGCAGGCATGGCCACAGTGCGCCGTACCAACAGATATCTCCATCCGGTGCGGCCTATGCCATGCCTCGACATCAGCCCGTGGGCGGCGCGCGCCACAATGCCTGACGGCCTGTCTATACGACCGAGGCAGGCGGGACCCCCCTGTCAGGGGGTACAGAAGACGGCGAGAGCGCCACAAGACGGACCCGTTGGGAGTCGGCCCCCAGGAGTCGGCTAGCCCCTCCCACGGGCCCCGCACGCCATTAACCAGACAAGACGGGGAATGGCAACAGTGATCGCTCGTCAGGCGGTGGCACTGTTGCCATGACCCCATGACCAAGCCAGCGTCATTAGAGACGCGGCTACTGATGTCCATGACCCGGCAAGACCGCCCTTGGCGGACAAGGCCTGTCGGCTCCATGCGGGCCCGTCGGCGGGCCCCAGATCGGCGGAGAAAGGCGGCGGCTCGAGAGATGAGCAGTGGGACCCAGCGCCCGGCGGATTACCATTGTACCCCGAGGTAGGCCTATGTAAACCCCCCCCCCCCGGGGCACCCATGCAAAGGGGTGGACCCGGGTAGTTTTAGAAACACATAGAGGGAAGAGGAGAGCTAGCCGTGCCCTTAACCTTCCACACCCCCAACAGCACAAGGAGCAACCATGGACCCACTTTGCCATAGTGATCATGCGGAGACCCCTTGAGCAGCGATGAGGGGTGTTATCTCCACGGAGAGCCCTGAAGCTGGGTAAGATCCCCCGGTGTGCATGTCTTCGCCTCATCCCGTTTCCAGGCACCGGCGACGTTCTACTCGCCCCCACCATGATAAGCCATCCCTTGGCATATGTCGCTCCCAACCCCCGACATTAATCTTCCTGATGATAGTGTCATTAACAGAATTCTTCAATCACTGCCACCAAGCTACAAGAGCTTCGTGATGAACTATAATATGCAAGGGTGGACAAGACTATTCCCGAGCTCTTCGCAATGCTAAAGGCTACGGAGGTAGAAATCAAAAAGGAGCATCAAGTGTTGATGGTCAATAAGACCACCAGTTTCAAGAAAAAGGGTAAAGGGAAGAAGAAGGTAAACTTCAAGAAGAACGGCAAATAAGTTGCTGCTCAAGAGAAGAAACCAAAATCTGGACCTAAGCCTGAGATTGAGTGCTTCTACTGCAAGTAGACTGGTCACTGAAAGCGGAACTGCCCCAAGAATTTGGCGGATAACAAGGATGGCAAGGTGAACAAAGGTATATGTGATATACATGTTATTGATGTGTACCTTACTAATGCTCACAGTAGCACCTGGGTATTTGATACTGGTTCTATTGCTAATATTTGCAACTCGAAACAGGGACTACGGATTAAGCGAAGATTGGCTAAGGACGAGGTGATCGCAGTCGACACGCTACCTCTACATCTACCTTCGGGATTAGTTTTAGACCTGAATAATTGTTATTTGGTGCCAGCGTTGAGCATCAACATTATATCTGGATCTTGTTTGATGCGAGACGGTTATTAATTTAAATCAGAGAATAATGGTTGTTCTATTTATATGAGTAATATCTTTTATGGTCATTCACCCTTGAAGAGTGGTCTATTTTTATTAAATCTCGATATTAGTGATACACATATTCATAATGTTGAAGCCAAAAGATGCAGAGTTGATAATGATAGTGCAACTTATTTGTGGCACTGCCGTTTGGGTCATATTGGTGTAAAGCGCATGAAAAAACTCCATACTGATGGACTTCTGGAATCACTTGATTATGAATCACTTGGTACTTACGAACCGTGCCTCATGGGCAAGATGACTAAAACGCCGTTCTCCGGAACTATGGAGCGAGCAACAGATTTATTGGAAATTATACATACCGATGTATTTGGTCCAATGAACATTGAGGCTCATGGTAGTATCGTTATTTTCTCACCTTCCCAGATGATTTAAGCAGATATGGGTATATCTACTTAATGAAACACAAGTCTGAAACATTTGAAAAGTTTAAAGAATTTCAGAGTGAAGTTGAAAATCATCGTAACAAGAAAATAAAGTTTCTACGATCTGATCGTGGAGGAGAATATTTGAGTTACGAGTTTGGTTTACATTTGAAACAATGCGGAATAATTTCACAACTCACGCCACCCGGAACACCACAACGTAATGGTGTGTCCAAACGTCATAATCATACTTTACTAGATATGGTGCGATCTATGATGTCTCTTAGTGATTTACCGCTATCATTTTGGGGTTATGCTTTAGAGACGGCTGCATTCACGTTTAGGGCACCATCAAAATCCATTGAGACGACGCCTTATGAACTGTGGTTTGGCAAGAAACCAAAGTTGTCGTTTCTTAAAGTTTGGGGCTGCGATGCTTATGTGAAGAAACTTCAATCAGATAAGCTCGAACCCAAATCGGAGAAATGTGTCTTCATAGGATACCCAGAAGAGACTATTGGGTACACCTTCTATCACAGATCTGAAGGCAAGACTTTTGTTGCTAAATTCGGATCCTTTCTAGAGAAGGAGTTTCTTTCGAAAGAAGTGAGTGGGAGGAAAGTAGAACTTGATGAGGTAACTGTGCCTGCTCCCTTATTGGAAAGTAGTTCATCACAGAAACCGGTTCCTGTGACAACTACACCAATCAGTGAGGAAGCTAATGATATTGATCATGAAACTTCAAATCAACTTACTACCGAACCTCGTAGGTCAACCAGAGTAAGATTCGCACCAGAGTGGTACGGTGATCCTATTCTGGAGGTCATGTTACTTGACCATGGCGAACCTACGAACTATGAGGAAGCGATGATGAGCCCAGATTATGCAGAATGGCTTGAGGCCATGAAATCTGAGATGGGATCCATGTATGAGAACAAAGTATGGACTTTGGTTGACTTGCCCGATGATCAGCAAGCCATCAAGAATAAATGGATCTTCAAGAAGAAGACTGACACTGATGGTAACGTAACTGTCTACAAAGCTCGACTTGTTGCGAAAGGTTTTTGACAAGTTCAAGGAGTTGACTACGATGAGACTTTCTCACCCTAGCGATGCTTAAGTCTGTCCGAATCATGTTAGCAATTGCCGCATTTTATGATTATGAAATATGGCAAATGGATGTCAAAACTGCATTCCTGAATGGATTTCTGGAAGAGTTGTATATGATGCAACCAGAAGGTTTTGTCGATCCAAAAGGTGCTAAGAAAGTGTGCAAGCTTCAGCGATCCATTTATGGACTGGTGCAAGCCTCTCGGAGTTGGAATAAATGCTTTGATAATGTGATCAAAGCATATGGTTTTATACAGACTTTTGGAGAAGCATGTATTTACAAGACAGTGAGTGGGAGCTCTGTAGCATTTCTGATATTATATGTAGATGACATATTGTTAATTGGAAATGATATACAATTTCTGGATAGCATAAAAGGATAGTTGAATAAAAGTTTTTCAATGAAAGACCTCTATGAAGCTGCTTACATATTAGGCATCAAGATCTATAGAGATAGATCAAGACGCTTAATTGGACTTTCACAAAGCACATACCTTGATAAAGTTTTGAAAATGTTCAAAATGGATCAAGCAAAGAAAGGGTTCTTGCCTGTATTACAAGGTGTGAAGTTGAGTTAGACTCAATGCCCGACAACAGCAGAAGATAGAGAGAAAATGAAAGATGTTCCATATGCTTCAGCCATAGGCTATATCATGTATGCAATGATGTGTACCAGACCTGATGCATGCTTAGCAATAAGTTTAGCGGGGAGGTACCAAAGTAATCCAGGAGTGGATCACTGGACAGCGGTCAAGAATATCCTGAAATACCTGAAAAGGACTAAGGATATGTTTCTTGTTTATGGAGGTGACAAAGAGCTAGTCGTAAATGGTTACATCGATGCAAGCTTTGACACTGATCCGGACGATTCTAAATCACAAACCAGATACGTGTTTATATTGAACGGTGGAGTATCGGTTGGTGCGAGTTCTAAACAAAGCGTCGTGGCGGGATCTACATGCAAAGCGGAGTACATAGCTGCTTCGGAAGTAGCAAATGAAGGAGTCTGGATGAAGGAGTTCATATCCGATCTAGGTGTCATACCTAGTGCATCGGTACCAATGAAGATCTTCTGTGACAATACTGGTGCAATTGCCTTGGCAAAGGAATCCAGATTTCACAAGAGGACCAAGCACATCAAAAGACGCTTCAATTCCATCCGGGACCAACTCCAGGTGGGAGACATAGAGATTTTCAATATACATACAGATCTGAATGTTGCAGACCCGTTGACTTAGCCTCTTCCATGAGCAAAACATGATCAACACCAAGGCTTCATGGGTGTAAGAATCATTACTGTGTAATCTAGATTATTGACTCTAGTGCAAGTGGGAGACTGAAGGAAATATGCCCTAGAGGCAATAATAAAGTTATTATTTATTTCCTTATATCATGATAAATGTTTATTATTCATGCTAGAATTGTATTAACCGGAAACATAATACATGTGTGAATACATAGACAAACATAATGTCACTAGTATGCCTCTACTTGACTAGCTCATTAACCAAAGATGGTTATGTTTCCTAACCATAGACATGAGTTTTCATTTGATTAACGGGATCACATCATTAGGAGAATGATGTGATTGACTTGACCCATTCCGTTAGCTTAGCACTTGATCGTTTAGTATGTTGCTATTGCTTTCTTCATGACTTATACATGTTCCTACAACTATGAGATTATGCAACTCCCGTTTACCGGAGGAACACTTTGTGTGCTACCAAACGTCACAATGTAACTGGGTGATTATAAAGGATCTCTACAGGTGTCTCTAAATGTACATGTTGAGTTGGCGTACTTCGAGATTAGGTTTTGTCACTCCGATTGTCGGAGAGGTATCTCTAGGACCTCTCGGTAATGCACATCACTATAAGCCTTGAAGCAATGTAGCTAATGAGTTAGTTATGGAATGATGCATTACATAACGAGTAAAGAGACTTGCCGGTAATGAGATTGAACTAGGTATTGAGATACCGACGATCGAATCTCGGGCAAGTAACATACCGATGACAAAGGGAACAACGTATGTTGTTATGCGGTTTGACCGATAATGATCTTCATAGAATATGTAGGAGCCAATATGATCATACAGGTTCCGCTATTGGTTATTGACCGGAGACGTGTCTCGGTCATGTCTACATAGTTCTCGAACCCATAGGGTCCGCACGCTTAAAGTTTCAATGACGGTTATATTATGAGTTTATGAGTTTTGATGTACCGAAGGTTGTTCGGTGTCCCGAATGTGACCACGGACATGACGATGAGTCTCAAAATGGTCGACACATGAAGATTGATATATTGGAAGCCTATATTTGGATATCGGAAGTGTTTCGGGTGAAATCGGGATTTTACCGGAGTACAGGGGGGTTACCGGAACCCACCGGGGGCTTAATGGGCCATAGTGGGCCTTAGTGGAGAAGAGGAGAGGCGGCCAGGGCAGGGCCGCGCCCTCCCCTAGTCCGAATAGGACAAGGAGAGGCGGCGCCCCCCCCTCCTTCCTCTCTTCCTCCTCTTTCCCCCCTTCTCCTAATCCAACAAGGAAGGGAAGGAGTCCTACTCCCGGTGGGAGTAGGACTCCTCCTGGCCGGCCTCACCTCCCCCCTTGCTCGTTTATATACGGGGGAAGGGGGGCACCCTAGACACAACAATTGATCATTGATCTCTTAGCCGTGTGCGGTGCCCCCCTCCACCATAGTCCTCCTCGATAATATCGTAGCAGTGGTTAGGCGAAGCCCTACGTCGGTTGAACATCATCATCATCACCACGATGTCGTGCTGACAGAACTCTCCCTCGACACTCAGCTGGATTGGAGTTTGAGGGATGTCAACGAGCTGAACGTGTGCTAGAACTCGGAGGTGTCGTGCTTTCAGTGCTTGATCAGTCGGGCCGTGAAGACGTACGACTACATCAACCGCGTTGTTCTAACGCTTCCGCTTTCGGTCTACGAGGGTACGTGGACAACACTCTCCCCTCTCGTTGCTATGCATCACCATGATCTTGCGTGTGCATAGGAAAATTTTGAAATTACTACGTTCCCCAACACATTTTATTACATACAACAGGTCATCAACGCACATCGACAACGAGGATACATTATAAATACTAAAGTTTTCACCACACAACAAATAACAAGCAATGAAATGAACTTCAACTCAACCATTCCTCGGTGTTGGAAACGCTTTCTTTGAACCACAAGTGATTCTCTGGGACGGGCCATCCATTGTCGATCTCGAGACCAATGCAGGACTGGTCATCTAGGCTGAATCGGCCTACTATATCAGTACCAGGGTAGGGAACCACCCAAATGTTCAAGGTATAGACACAGTTGCTTCTCATAAATGGTAGTAACGTTGTGCCAACAGCAGTTGGATTGCCTTTCACCATCATTGGATAGTTTTGTCCAAGGAAGAGCGAGTTTTCTCCAAGACTATCAATTCTGTACCAGGGAGAAGGAGTTGGCGCTAGCACACTAGTATCCATCCTGAATACCATGCAACGGGTGTTGGAATAGGTCCGGAGAGTGCGACCATGGGAGACTACACCTGCTTCCTTAGTAGTAACATCATCAGTGGGCTGTATACACACAAGAAAAGGTGATCCATCGGAATTAGTTGCCAGGCGCCACAGAGTATATGGGCGCTGCTCGTCCTCATGCTCGTGATCATCACCATCGTCATCTCCCCCTTGGTTATAAATTTTTTCAAGTATAGGTGGTGGAATGTTCACAGGACCTTGGAAACACAAGAAGAAGGTTAATTAGTAAAGGGAAACTTGCTAACCCACATGCATGTGGATGAAACAATTATAATTACGGTGGAAGACAAACGTACCGAAATCATAAGGAGTCCATGCAAAAACAGTGCCACGAGTGGTGGCAGCAAACACAGGGCCCTCGTATTGAATTGCATCACAGTACTCATCCGTGTACAGAAACTGATTTTTGAGCAATGTCCATCCAGTCAAACCACGAAGGACGGCAACAAGCTTGTCGAAGATAGCAACAACTTCATAGTTGTTGTAATTCCAAGAGCGGTTGGGAACTCGACAAATTGCTATCTTCCGTAGAAGACAGTCACCATGATCGAATTTGAGCGTCGTACAATACCGGTGTGCTCAACCTCTGGGCGATCTGCTGAGATTTTTGGAAGTGGAACCCGGTCACGAGTGTACACATTCACAAGTTCCCGCCATGATTGGACCCAGTGTAAACAACCCAATCTCCATTTGCGCCTACCCAAGCCTTACCCTCAAGCGATGGCATCTTAACATCATACGTATCATTATCAAGCGGCATCAACTTGCACAAGGCGAGGCCTCCGTCGTCCCCGCGCCAGTCATCAGGGTCACGGCAAAGAAGATAGGGGAGATCAAACCGCTCCTTGACTCTTGGGTTCCTTGTAATGATGTTATTAGTTGAGTCGAGAATGGGCTTGAACGAACCTGCCATGCTAGCCGAGGTGATGACGTCACACCAATCAATGAGTTCCTCCACCACGTCATCTTTCAGATCAGGGCAAGAATAACGGGGTCGTTTCTGGCCTGTTCCCTCCATGGAGAAGAAGATCGAACAATGGCAGAAGAAAGGGTGAAGGGCTTAAGGAAAATGGAGGAGGGAGAGGAAGAGCGTGCGACAGCAGTTCCAAATCGAGAGGGAAAGGCAAAGAGTCGGTGGACGGTTGCCAGTTTGCCATGGTTCAAGAAGAGGCGCCCCGGCCTACACGTCCGTTTGGAAATACTAGTAGAAAAGGACTCGTCGTTGTCTCACTGATATGTTGGAACGGGACCACATGTCAACAAAACATGGTGTGTAATTTCTCGTGCAAAATGCGATCTGGCCGCATTGGCCCGAGGTGCCGCATTAGTTATCGACCTTTATTTTTTTAATGGCGCGTCGTTCAGTTTTGAAGCACGACTAACTAGTACTGTACACAGAGAAAATGTAAACTACTCTACCACTACTCCACCTCCAGTACTAGTAGTATAAAAAAGATATATAGGCTGGAGCTTCAGCGCTTTCTTGCTAAGGGCTGCCCACTTGCTTCTCACACTACCACCCTCTCTCCAGATCTAAAAAAGACGGCCTCTCTCTCCCTCCTCACCGGTGGTCAGAGATCCACCGGGGAAGAAAAGGACGTGCAGCGTTGACACACTCGTCATTGGCGAGCGAGGTCACGCACTGACGACAAGGCCGTCCTCTCGGACCTAGCGCCCGCGCGGGATGGCCTCCGTCCCCAAGCTAGTGTGTGTGGAGGACGACGACCACGAGCGAAGCCACTTCCCGCCGACCCTCAGGTATGCTACCTCTTTTCGAACCATACCCTTGTTCTATTGCCCCATCTGCCACGTCGTTGCATGTGGATCTTTTTCCATTCCACCATCTTCCCAATTTGCTATCCTCTGCTCTGCTGGCCATGCAGACGAAAACCATAATTTGCACTATTAAAGGAAACCCTACTTCATGCAAACTAATCCATGTCTGGGTTGAATAAGGAAAGTAAGGGAGACTGTACTGTCCAAGAGAGTAGGCATCGAACCCGCATCTAGGTTGAAAAGGGGAAAATCAGTAGCTAAGGAACGAGTCTCGTGTCTCTTGGTTGAAGATGGGGGAAAGGCATGACAACGCAATAGAGAATGACCAGGTCGATCGGTTTGTTGTCCTCACATAGGAAAAAGGTGGCTAAAGAGAACAAAACTGGGACGTAATCCACATATGCTGCCTGGATATTTGTTGCTCTGGGCAACCATACCTCCCTCACCACTCTGCGTCCGTGGAGGTACATCGTACTGGTGCGCCCACTATCTGAATGGGCCTCCCATGCTCTTATTGCCACTTTTTTTGCTGTTAGTATAACGCCAGCAGTCAAGTCAAGCAATGCTACTCCTAAAGTAATGCCACATTTAACTAATGCCGCTCTCAGTCTAATGCCACCGATAAATTTAAGCAATGCCATTTAATGTCACTGGATTATTTCAGGGTTGGCTGTTGATTGTGGATGTATTAAAGATTTTTCAGCTAAGGCATTCTAATGTTGTTGCACAGCCGGTATACCAACGATGAAACTTTTTACTACCTTCATATTTTTGCACTATTAATGCTTATAGATTACATACCTCACTTTCATGAGATAAGTTAATTTTTTTGTATAGTGTCACCAAAATGCCAAGGCACTGATGTCATTTTATTTTGGTTAAACTGCACAAAAAATTATGAGGACAAGAGGAAAGGTCAAGAGTGGGCACCTCCTCCTCCGGCTGTTCTCTTGATTCGTTCGATCAAGTTTTTATGTTTGATCGATTATCAAGATTGGGATAGCAATTTTTAAGGTCTCCCCGAGTTCGAAATGATATTTACCTTGGAGGTACATGGTTTGCAATTTTTTATACTGTCATTAGTTAATAATGCTAGTTACCTTCAGTCTATTGTATTTGGTTTAATGCTCATGCACAGCTAGTATACCAATGCTGAAACTTGTTACCTTTACATTTTGTATTGTTAATTCTTATAGAAATCTTCCGATTGCTAGAGTTTATTGAAATCTGTTCAAGAAACCATTGTACTGTACCTGTAATAAACTAACTACTCTCTTGTTGCACTAGCCTTTGGATTAGTGTATATTTGTAGTATTCGAATGGTGTTGCATTAGCGTATGGACATAAATAAAGTGTGGCAAGCTTTCCCAGATATGTGCTCAAGAAAACTACTACCTGTTTTTCTAAATACTAGATGTTTGGGTACTTTAAATTGAACCGCGAAAACGTCTTATATTAAGGAACAGAGGGTGTAGAGTTCACTCAAATTATCCCGGTAAAGCTAGTCACACCTTTGTTAAAATTAATGTTCATTATGTTATCGAGGAGGTCTCAGATGTTTGTCTCTAATGCCCGACGACTACATACCTAACATCATGATGTAATGTTAAGTCATTTCCTTTTATGCAGTTATTCTTTGAATTGTCAAGGCGGTGATGGCATTTTATTTTAGTTGAACTGCACAAAATATGCTTAAAAGAAGAGGAAAGGTCAGGAATGGCTCAATTTTTCAGAAAAAACTATGTATGCCTTCTTGACATCAGCTGATGTTGCTTTTTTTATTCCTTCAAACAGGTGGTTAGAAACAGTCTTGCTACCTTTTCCTATTAAGAAATTGGAATGCTTATATTTGTGAGTCTATGCTTCAACTAGTGCCACTTTTATAGTAATCACACTTTCAATATCTATGCAAACAGGGATGCTCGATTTTAGTGGAACTGCACAAAAAGTCCAACTGGTTCAACATTAGGAGCATGTTTTTTTCCAAACCTTTATATCCAATTGGTGGCACTATGAGCTGTTCATTACGAAGGTACATGGTTTGCTACTATCTTGCTACTCTTTTTGTCTTTGTCATTAGATAGTAATACTAGTGGTTTGCATGTGAATTTATTGGCGGGGTGGACCTACACTGGAGGTGCGGTGACAGGATTCAATGATTCGTTGCTCAATTTCGGTTTTATCGATTTCACCTCTTCCATCTCTGCAAACATGGATATCCTTTGTCTTATGAAGAATAGGCGCTATATTTACGCTCTGAACCAAAGCAAATCAATTCAGTATGAAATTGTCCAGGGAAAAACATAAGCATGTATCGTATTGTCCAAAGGTCGTAATATGACAGATGCTAAGCGGAAGAGACATGTTTAAACCGAAAATACATGGTGTGGTATATGTTTACTAGCTACTTGATATTTGTGCAGACAGAGATGTCTGCCCGTTGCTATTTGGCAACCAAACAAAGTGTCCGCAATTTTGGTTGAACTGCACATGAGAATAGTATAGTCACTGCATGCAGTGCCATTTGAAAATAGACATAGAAAGATTGGATAGGCACTTCATGGACTGCAGAAAAGTAGTACTATACTATTTATTGGCCAACACTAGGTGCTTCATTGCTTTGGTTTGATTATACAATGGGCATCATTTTGCCTAAGTTAAAGTTTGTATTCCGAAAATAGTCTCACGGTGTGATCGAGAAAAGACCAAATCATATTGCAGTGGATGTTCCTCCATCATGTGTGGTTCATTCTCATGGTTCCAGTTGTTGGTGAAACCACTTACGTTTGCAAGAGGAATTGTAGACTTCACAAACAAATTTGTCTTTTAGTCATCTTGAATGTTGGCCAAGAGAAGCATCCATGTTAGTAGGAAGAACAGATGTTTTTTCTAGATCTTTGCTTTTGGAGCTACATATTTGTATATGATCTGTGAATCATTGAGATGCATTAACATGTTGATCTTATGTATGGGAATTGTACTAGTTAGTTTTAGTTGTGACGCAAGATCCGAAGTGGCTGATCTTTGCTTTTGGAGCTACATATTTGTATATGATCTGTGAATCATTGAGATGCATTAACAGTTACTTATTTTTGTTTGGTCAGTGTTTACAAGTTACTGATCGATCCCTAGCTAGCCTACTAATGCGCTCCTGGCAGTTTTATTTGCGACGCAAGATACGAAGTGGCAGTTTTTTGAATAAAAATGCCTACCTCTGAAGAAGCTGACAAGCTACACTATCCTACCTACTCGATCCTACACGGATAAATAACGGATCACGCACGTACTACCTCCTTTCCGGTTTGCAGGGCTCAATTCAAGAAACGACCTACTCGATCCTACACGAATAAATAGCGGATTACGCACGTACTAGTACCTCCTTTCCGGTTTGCAGGGCTTAATTCAAACCTCTCACCAACCAAGGTACTCCCTCCGTCCAGGTTTATTAGTCCCGTGAGCAAAGCAGCAAGACCAAGGCATGGCAATAATTAACGGCATGAAGAAGTTTATGCCTAATTAATTCCATCGATTTAAGTGGCTGCATGCGTGCCCTCGGCTGCGACTCGTTGCATGCTGCTCCGCATACTAGTCATGCGGCGATTCGAGTGCACGCATGCAGCTGACCGTAATTAAGGCAGCTAACTGATGCGAAAAAAGATGCGCTTCAATTGTTGCAGGCTTTTTAAATCCATGGAATCATTATTGACAAGGAGGGAGATGATTCGAGTGCACTCGTTTGACCGCCATGCCGGCGTGCGACCCAGATGGGACGGGATGGCACAGTCATAATTTCAGTTTCTCTAGTATTCCACGGCAAGCTGGCGCGCTAAGCCATTATGCATTGAATTCCGATGACCGCCGCGCTACCTTCCGCCTATAAGTATAGTTTCCCGGCCTTCTCCGGTGGCACCGTGACCCAACTCGCCATATCCTCATAAGCCCCCACCGGCCCGACGTTGCTCGCCACGTCCGCCATGCCCCCGCCCGTCTGCGGTAGGCGGCAGCGAGGCGGTCACCGCCGGAACTAGTGTTCGGTTTTTCACGGAAGGCGAGCGGAGGAGGAGGCATTCTATCTGTCTTTAGATGGCAATGCGGAGTTCGAGGAGTTGTTGGAGCGTGACCACCTGGCGGAGGAGCAGGAGTTGTTAGAGCGCGACCGCCTGGCGGAGGAGCAGCGTATCAACGATTTGCGCCGCCGGCGGGTGATACGTATCCGTCGTATCTACTTTTCCAAACACTTTTGCCCTTGTTTTGGACTCTAACTTGTATGATTTGCATGGAACTAACCCGGACTGACGCTGTTTTCAGCAGAATTGCCATGATGTTGTTTTATGCGTAAAACAAAAGTTCTCGGAATGACACGAAACTCCACGGAATATCTTAGAATAAATAATAAAAATCCTCACCAAAGATGAAGAACAGGGGCCCACACCTGTCCACGAGGTGGGGCGCCCCCCTCCCCGGGCACGCGCCCCTACCTCGTGGGCCCCCACAGAAACCTTCCGACGCCAACTCCAACTCTATATATTGGCTTTCGGGGAGAAAAAATCAGGAGAAGAAATCATCGCGTTTTATGATACGGAGCCGCCGCCAAGCCCTAATCTCTCTCGGGAGGGCTGATCTGGAGTCCGTTCGGGGCTCCAGAGAGGGGGATTCGTCACCGTCATCATCATCAACCATCCTCCATCACCAATTTCATGATGCTCACCTCCGTGCGTGAGTAATTCCATCGTAGGCTTGCTGGACGGTGATGGGTTGGATGAGATTTATCATGTAATCGAGTTAGTTTTGTTAGGGTTTGATCCCTAGTATCCAGTATGTTACGAGATTGATGTTGCTATGACTTTGCTATTCTTAAGGCTTGTCTCTAGGGCCCGAAAGTGCCATGATTTCAGATCTGAACCTATTATGTTTTCATGAATATATGTGAGTTCTTGATCCTATCTTGCAAGTCTATAGTCACCTACTATGTGTTATGATCCGCAAGAACCCAGTGACAATAATCGGGACCACTCCGGTGATGACCATAGTTTGAGGAGTTCATGTATTCACTATGTGCTAATTCTTTGTTCCGGTTCTCTATTAAAAGGAGGCCTTAATATCCCTTAGTTTCCAATAGGACCCCGCTGCCACGAGAGGGTAGGATAAAAGATGTCATGCAAATTCTTTTCCATAAGCACGTATGACTATATTCGGAATACATGCCTACATTACATTAATGAATTGGAGCTAGTTACATGTCACCCTATGTTATGATCGTTACATGATGAACCGTGATCCGGCATAATTATCCATCACCGATCCGGTTCCTACAAGCTTTCCATATAATCGGTTCTTGCTTATTTACTTTTCCGTTACTCTTGTTATGTTCACTACAAAATACCAAAAACATTACTTTTCTTTGTCTTTACTTTTGTTACCGTTACCACCACTATCATATTACTTTGCTACTAAACACTTTGTTGCAGATATTAAGTTTCGATTGTGGTTGAATTGACAACTCAGCTGCTAATATTTGAGAATATTCTTCGGCTCCCCTTGTGTCGAATCAATAAATTTGGGTTGAATACTCTACCCTCGAAAATTGTTGCGATCCCCTATACTTGTGGGTTATCAAGACCTTTTTAAAGCGTCGTTGCCGGGAGCATAGCTCTATTCTTTGAGTCACTTGGGATTTATATCTGCTGGACACTATGAAGAACTTGAAAGACGCTAAGACAACAATTTATCCCTCAACTACGAGGGCAGGTAAGGGATTGCCATCTAGCTCTGCACTTGATTCACCTTCTGTTATGAGTAAGCTATTGACACCTAAACCTGCTTCTGCTATTCGTTCCGATATGTCGCATGTTATTGATGATGCCACTTCTGCTATGCATGATACTTATGAGGAAACTACTTCTATGCTTGATACTACTGTGCCCCTTGGTGAATTTCCTGATGAACAAATTTCTAGGTCTAGAGAGAGAGAGAAATTATTGAAACTGATAATATTGATGAAAGTGATGATGAAGATATGCCTGCTATTCCTGAGGGTTATCTTTTTGATATGGAATCTTCTGCAGCTATTTTTGCTTGCAAAGATAGATATGAGCTAAAAAGGTTATTAGTTAAATGGAACAAAGAATCTCTTAGAGACAGAATGAAACCCGATCCTGCTTTTGCTACTTCACCTATTTGTGTTCCCGATAAGGATTATGAAATTTTTGTTGATCCAGATATAATTACTTTGGTTGAATCTGATCCTTTCTATGGCTATGAATCTGAAACTGTTGTGGCACATCTTACTAAGTTAAATGATATAGACGCCCTGTTTACTAATGATGAGAGATCGCGCTACTTTTATATACTCAAAATATTTCCGTTATCATTAAAGGGTGAGGCTAAGATGTGGTTTAATTCTCTTGATCCTGGTTGTGTGCGTAGTCCCCAGGATATGATTTATTCCTTCTCTGCTAAATATTTCCCTGCTCATAAGAAACAAGCTGCTTTGAGGGAAATATACAACTTCGATGCAAATTAAAGAAGAGAGTCTCCCACAAGCTTGGGGAGGCTTCTCAAGTTACTTAATGCTTTGCTTGATCATCCTCTTAAGAAACCTGAAATACTTGATATCTTTTATAATGGACTAACCGATGCTTCCAGAGATTACGGATAGTTGTGTTGGTTCTCTTTTCAGGAAAGAACACGGATGAAGCTGAAATTCTATTGAATAATATGTTGACAAACGAAAATAATTGGGCACCTCCTGAGCCAGCTCCTGCTCCAATTGCTGAGCCTATTCCTAAACCAACTCCGAAGAAGAGAGGTGTTCTATTTCTCAATCCTGAAGATATGCAAGAGGCAAAGAAATCTATGAAAGAAAAAGGTATTAAAGCTGAAGATACTAAGAATTTACCTCCTATTGAAGAAATACATGGTCTTAATTTACCGCATGTTGAAGAAGTATATGATCTCAATTCTTATTCACTGAAGAACCTCCTGATCCCGATATCCCGACACAGGTAGTAAAGGTAAATTCTCTCTATAGATATGATAAAGCTGAAGTCCCTCCTACTAAAATTGCCAGTCAGTGCTTGGACGAGTTTGATAACTTTATGTTTAAGCAAGATGACTTTAATGCTTATTTTGGTAGACAATTAAAACAAGATGCTTATATGATTAAACGCTTGGGTGATTATATGGCTAATATTAGAGGTGAACTTAAACTTGTTAGCAAACATGCTTCTATGGTTACCACTCAAGTAGAACAAGTACTTAAAGCCCAAAAAGAAGTGCTTGATGAAATGAATAGTAAGAAAAATGATTATGCTTTGTTAGAGTGGCTACTAGAACTGGTAGAATGACTCAGGAACCTTTGTATCCTGAAGGCCACCCTAAGAGAATCGAGCAAGATTCTCAGTGAAATAATATTGATGTACCTAGTTCTTCTAAAAGGAAGAAAATGAAAAATGATAGGAATTTGCAAACTTCTAGTGAACCTATTGCTGAACCACCTGAGAATCCAAATGATATCTCTATGTCCGATCTTTGAAACACAATGCGGTAATGAACATGAACCTAGTGAAAATGCTAATGATGATGTTCATGATGATGCTCAACCTAGTAATGATAATGATGTAGAAGTTGAACCTGCTGTTGATCTTGATAACCCACAATCAAAGAATCAACGTTATGATAAAAGAGACTTTGTTGCTAGGAAACATGGTAAAGAAAGGGAACCATGGGTTCGTAAACCCATGCATTTTCCTCGAAACCATCCAAGAAAAAGGATGATGAGGATTTTGAGCGCTTTCTTTGAGATGATTAGACCTATCTTTTGCGTATGCGATTAAGCGATGTGCTCAAAACAAATCCTTACGCTAAGTATATGAAGGATACCATTACAAATAAAATAAAGATACCGAAGCTGAAATTTCCACCATGCTTGCTAATTATACTTTTAAGGGTGGAATACCAAAGAAACTTGGAGATCCGAGAGTACCTACTATACCATGCTCCATTAAGAGAAATTATGTTAAAACTGCTTTATGTGATCTTGGAGTCGGTATTAGTGTTATGCCTCTCTCTTTATATCGTAGACTTGACTTGAATAAGTTGACACCTACTGAAATATCTTTGCAAATGGTTGATAAATCAACTGCTATACCTGTCGGTATTTGTGAGGATGTGCCTGTTGTGGTTGCAAACGTTACTATTTTAACGGACTTTGTTATTCTTGATATTCCCGAGGATGATAGTATGTCTATTATTCTTGGAAGACCTTTCCTTAATACTGCGAGGGGCTGTTATTGATTGCAACAAAGGCAATGTCACTTTTCATGTTAATGATAATGAGCACACGGTACACTTTCCGAGGAAACAACCTCAAGTTCATAGTATCAACTCTATTGGAAGAATTCCATCGATTATATTTGGAGGTTTTGAATTTCCTCTCCCTACTGTCAAGAAGAAATATGATATACTTATTATTGGGGATGTCCATATCCCCGTTGAGAAAACTTAGTGTTATTCGAAATTTCTCCGGTTCCATGTCAGTCGGAATGAGTTTGTTAACAAGACCTGATCAACCTTGTTAGTGGATTCCTTTTGATGAGCATGAGATGGATGAAATCGAAGCACAACCTTCGGTACCCTCTTTATATTTTCATTATTTAGTAGAAATAAAGTAAAATAGTATTTTTACATACGTCTTCCGACTTATCCGTGCAATATAAAAATATCCCGAAAATAAAAGTCCTTAGAATGCCATGCCAATTTAATATGATTTTTTCGGGAATATTTGACGATTTACTATGCAAAAATTACCGCGGGGGGAGCTGCCACCTGGCCAAGAGGGTGGAGGGCGCGCCCTACCCCCCTGGGCGCGCCCCCTGCCTCGTGGGCCCACGGTGGCCCTCCTCCACTTATCCCTGCACCCATCTTCTTCCTCTGCCTCACACAAACCCGAAAAACCAACTCAAGCACGAGTTCCAGCCACTTTTGCTATGATTTTCGATCTCCTTGCTCAAAGCACCTCTCGTAAAACTTCTTGGGGAGATTGTTCCTTGGTATGTGACTCCTCCATTGGTCCAATTAGTTTTTGTTCTAGTGCTTTATTCATTGCAAATTTGTGCTGCATAGGTGACCATGTTCTTGAGCTTGCATGTCAAATTTATATGGTTCCAAGTAGTTCTAATGCTTGATATAGACTCTAGGCACTTGTAGGAGTAGTTGCTATCAATTTTATTGAAGTTGGTTCACTTTTTTTTGAAGTTACTAAAAATTTCAGATTATTTCAGAAAATAATGCAGAGACTTTTGAGGGGCTCGTCGAGCCGAAG
Source organism: Aegilops bicornis (assembly GCA_021605145.1). Classification (NCBI taxonomy): domain Eukaryota; kingdom Viridiplantae; phylum Streptophyta; class Magnoliopsida; order Poales; family Poaceae; genus Aegilops; species Aegilops bicornis. Next base: position 65,329,174 of record CM038671.1, read on the forward strand.
CTCGAAGGAAAAACAAAAGGAAGAAGAGCGAAGCCCAAATATAATTTGCCTCGCATCATGGAGGTCCGGTCGTGTGAATGGCCTTCCGATGACTTCTTGAGGAGAGCCGGGATTTATGAGGATTTCTATTTATTGATTGAGAATGCTGGCCTCACCAACTTCCTCCGCGACCAACATCATCAGTATCTCTTACTCACATATACTTTTGTGCAGAACTTCTACTTTTTCCCTAAGAAATCACCTTCATCGGTAGAGTTTCATTTATATGACGTTGTTAAGGAGATGCCATTAGCTGAATTTTGCGAGGTTTGCAAAATACCCTTTGAGGGTACCTTGGATGAACCACACCATAACGAAGTAGAAGCTTTTATTAACACTATCACTGTGGGAGAAACCAGGAAGGTTTCTAATGCAAGAATTACTAGCATACATTTTCCTGTTTTACGCTACTTTGCCTTATTTGCTAGTCGTTGCTTGATTGGTCGCGGGAACTATGGAAACCTTAGTGTTCCTGATATTATCATTTTGTTCCATGGTTTATACCGCAATAACTCTGTTAGTATGGGTGGAATTGTTGCTAGACGGTTAAGTCTGAACCGTACTAAGGGCCCCATCTTTGGAGGCATTTATGCTTCACGCCTAGCTGAATATTTCGATATACCTATTAGGCATTTGGAGAAGGAAGAAACATCGTTTCCCCGTGCTTATCTAGATTATAAGAGTATGCTAGCGCATGACTTTCTTGTTAAGGGCAAGGAAGGGGAGCTTAAATATAAATTGTACTTTGATAAACATCACCCACAGATCAAGCATTACTTTTCCTGCTCCCTCTTTGTTTAACTTGTCTGCAGGTCCTCACATTGTTCCGTGGATGGCCGTTCAAGCCTATCGGAATCCTGCACCAGCCCCGGAACCGGAACCACAAGATGAGCCTCCATGACAGTCTGTTTATTCTTGGGATCCTGAGGCGGTTGCCAGTCAGTGGTAGTCAAAGTCCTCTTCATCACAGTATGATCCCAACTATTCTTCGTCGCAATATGACCCCAGCTACACCTACGGGTATCCACCAGGCTATCCCTGGCAATATACCAACTTAGGCCAAAAGCCTAAGCTTGGGGGGAGTTCGTATTTCTCACCGACATTACATTTATGTTCACACACACTCATTGCTAGATGTCGGTGCTCATACTCATTCACTGTAATATCCATGCTAGTTTATTTTCTTTTTCCTGCTTTCTTCTTGTGTGTTTAATAAACCTTAAGAAAAACTAAAAAATTAGTAGTAGTGTATTTTTCCTGCTGTAGTAGTAATAATTAAAAAGAAAACCCAAAAATATTTCCTGTTCTTCTTTTGCTTGTTGGGAGCTTTCCCGTGTAAATAGTTTTATTTCTTTTCTTTTATTTGGGGGTCGATAGGAGAAGACCATGATTAAATTGTTGAAGTGGCTCTTATATGCATCATTGTTGATTTAACCAAGAGCCCATATTGCCTTGTCTTCTCCTCGTTTATTGAATGCTCGTAGATTCCAGCTTAGTCCAATGCACGTGCACTCTTATTATTATTCACATCGTTCGGTCGTGCAAGTGAAAGGCAATTATGATGATATATGATGGACTGACTGAGATGGGAAAAGCTGGTATGAACTCGACCTCTTTTGTTTTTGTAAATATGATGAGTTCATCATTCTTGATTCAGCTTATTATGAATAAACATGTTTGCAATGACAATTATAGATCATAGTTGCTCATGCCATGCTTGATTAGCTATGAGTTATAATGGTTTACCTTGCGTGCCAACATGCTATTAAAATGGTTGTGATGTGGTATGATGGGGTGGTATCCTCCTTTGAATGATTTAAGTGACTTGACTTGGCACATGTTCACGCATGTAGTTGAAACAAATCAACATAGCCTTCACGATATTTATGTTCATGGTGGATTATATCCTACTCATGCTTGTATTCAATGTTTATTAATTTTAATGCATGTTCATGACTGTTGTCGCTCTCTAGTTGGTCGCTTCCCAATATTTTGCTAGCCTTCACTTGTACTAAGCGGAAATACTGCTTGTGCATCCAATCATAAACCCCAAAGTTATTCCATATGAGTCCACCATACCTTCCTATATGCGGTATCTACCGCTGCTCCAAGTAAATTTGTATGTGCCAAACTCTAAACCTTCAAATAAATATTCTGTTTTGCATGCTCGAATAGCTCATATATCAACTAGGGCTGCCCTTATCTTCCGTGTTAGGCGGGTTATTCTCAAGAGGACTGGACTCCGCTCCTCACTCACAAGAAAATGGCTGGTCACCGGGATGCCCAGTCCCATGCTTTATGCAAACTAAATCAAAATAATTGCAAACAAAACTCCCCACGGGACCAGCTTGAATGTTGGAGGCACTCGTTGTTTCGAGCAAGCCATGAATTGATGCTTGTGGAGGAGGGGGAGTATAAACTTTACCATTCTGTTTGGGAACCGCCTATAATTTGTTTAGCATGGAAGATATCGCCATCTCTTAGTTGTTATGTTGACAATGAAAGTATGCCGCTCAAAATATTATTTATCTCTATTTCAAAACCGAGCTCGCACCTCTACAAATCCACAGCTTCCCTCTGCGAAGGGCCTATCTATTTACTTTTATGTTGAGTCATCACCCTCTTATTAAAAGCACTAGCCGGAGATCACAGCTGTCATTTGCATTCATTACCGTTAATTTATATCGGGTATGACTATGATTGGATCTCTTTACCATGAATTACAATGTCTAGTCAGTCCTTGATCTTTGAAGGTGCTCTGCATTTATGTTTTGCGATCTCAGAAAGGGCTAGCGAGGTACCATCTTGTTATATCATATTATGATTATTTTGAGAAAGTGTTGTCATCCGAGATTTATTATTATGGCTTGCTAGCTGATTATGTTGTTGATATGAGTAAACATGAGACCTAGGAGTTATTGCAAATGTGGTTAGTTATGATCTTTGTTGAAAACCTGAATGCTGGCTTGACATAGGTACAACAACAAGAGCCAGAGTTTGTAAAAGTTTTTCTTTCCCTCTTTCAGTTTGTCAACTGAAATGCTTGAGGACAAGCAAGGGTTTAAGCTTGGGGGAGTTGATACGTCTCCGTCGTATCTACTTTTCCAAACACTTTTGCCCTTGTTTTGGACTCTAACTTGTATGATTTGAATGGAACTAACGCAGACTGACGCGGTTTTCAAATAGAATTGCCATGATGTTGTTTTATGTGGAGAAAACAAAAGTTCTCGGAATGACCTGAAACTCCACGGAATATCTTAGAATAAATAATAAAAATCCTCGCCAAAGATGAAAACCAGGGGCCCACACCCTATCCACGAGGGTGGGGCCGCCTCCTCTGGGCGTGCCCCCTACCTCGTGGGCCCTCGAAACCTTCCGACGCCAACTCCAACTCTATATATTGGCTTTCGGGGAGAAAAAAATCAGGGAGAAGAAATCATCACGTTTTACGATACGGAGCCGTCGCCAAGCCCTAATCTCTCTCGGGAGGTCCGATCTGGAATTCGTTCGGGGCTCCGGAGAGGGGGATTCATCGCCGTCGTCATCATCAACCATCCTCCATCACCAATTTCATGATGCTCACCTCCGTGCGTGAGTAATTCCATCGTAGGCTTGCTGGACGGTGATGGGTTGCATGAGATTTATCATGTAATCGAGTTAGTTTTGTTAGGGTTTGATCCCTAGTATCCACTATGTTCTGAGATTGATGTTCCTATGACTTTGCTATGCTTAATGCTTGTCACTAGGGCCCGAGTGCCATGATTTCAGATCTGAACCTATTATGTTTTCATGAATATATGTGAGTTCTTGATCCTATCTTGCAAGTCTATAGCCACCTACTATGTGTTATGATCCGGCAACCCCGAAGTGACAATAATCGGGACCACTCCTGGTGTTGACCGTAGTTTGAGGAGTTCATGTATTCACTATGTGTTAATGCTTTGTTCGGTTCTCTATTAAAAGGAGGCCTTAATATCCCTTAGTTTCCAATAGGACCCGCTACCACGGGAGGGTAGGACAAAAGATGTCATGCAAGTTCTTTTCCATAAGCACGTATGACTATATTCGAATACATGCCTACATTACATTGATGAATTGGAGCTAGTTACATGTCACCCTATGTTATGACTGTTACATGACGAACCGCATTTGGCATAATTATCCATCACCGATCCGGTGCCTCTGAGCTTTCCATATAATCGTTCTTGCTTATTTACTTTTCCGTTACTCTTGTTACAATCACTACAAAAATACCAAAAACATTACTTTTCTTTGTCTTTACTTTTGTTACCATTACCACCACTATCATATTGCTTTGCTACTAAACACTTTGCTGCAGATATTAAGTTTCCAGGTGTGGTTGAATTGACAACTCAACTGCTAATACTTGAGAATATTCTTTGGCTCCCCTTGTGTCGAATCAATAAATTTGGGTTGAATACTCTACCCTCGAAAACTGCTATGATCCCCTATACTTGTGGGTTATCACGGGACATGGAGCAGCAGCGACCGACGTTCGAGTCGCGAAAGCAGAGCGCCCATAATCGGGCCGACTACGTGGAGGCGGCGCCGGAAAATAGCCTCGAGGCTGTAGGGCACGCACGCGTTCAGCGACGCCGATTTTACTACCAGCTCGTCAAGTGGGTTTCCGCTTGGAAGCCGGCTTCGGTGGACCACGCCGCATGGAAAGGGCCAACGCGCGCGAGCAACGCGCCTTATCGCACCTCTTGCATGTCCGAGGCGAGGCGCATGACGCCGGTGCCGGCGTTTAGCGTGTACCACAGATGACGGCCGGCATCGTCTAGTTAGCTAAGAGTAAGTTAGTACTTGTACGCTACTAGAGTATTAGTGGGAGTAGATAGTTAACTTGGCTATGATGGTTGTCAACGTGGAAGTTCAGTACTCTATATGTGGATCAGGCCTGTTACTTTGCTCTGAATGTTGAACTTTCCATTTGAACGTATGGAATGGTCTGTTATTTTTTTTAAATGGGTTGTATTTGTCCTCCACGGGTTTAGAGGCTGACTTGTGGGCCTACCAAGTTGACGCCAGACACAATCGGGAGATGATTGTACATGGAGAGGATGACATGAGGACCCGCCAAGGTCATGGCGACGCAAGCAAGTGCCTCCTTATTTCAAGCCAATAAAAAATGGCTCCTCCTAGTGGATTTCTGACATCTGGGTCCCATGCCATTGTCAACGTAGTCAATAAACGAGAGAATTGCACAACGAGCAGCTGACACCAGGGACCCAGCAGCTTGCCCAGTTATTTCTGTTTTGGGTTAATTTGATAAATGCCACTCCAAATCTGGTGTATCTGAGAAATGCCACTGCAATTTCCAAACTTTGAAAAATGCCATTTCATGCCATTTCTAGTGGCATTTTTCGAAGTCTGGAGTGGCGTTTTTCAAAGTTTGCAAACTGCAGTTGCGTTTTTCAAAGTTTGCAAAAATTGCAGTGGCATTTTTCAAAGTTTGGAAATTGTAGTGGCATTTTTATGAATTGCCATAATTGGAGTGGCATTTATCTAATTTTTTAGATGTAGCGAGGTGTCAACTGGGTTGTGCGGGACACTCGCCTGTCTAGACAGCCTTTTCTTTTATGTTTACCACAGACCAGCCCAAGAGTTTTTTATTTACGAAAATGGCTAGCCCAGTTTTTTGTGATTTGTCAAGTAAGTCACTTTATCAGGCCTATTGGGCTGCAAATCTTTCAAGATGAGGAGAGCTTCATTCGGCTGGCCGAGAAAATGGCCTATCAGTAATGAGAAATGGGTTGTACATTTTCAAAACACATCAAACCGGCAATTAGTTTCAAATGTCTTTTTTTCATTCGAGATTTTAAATTGCATTGATTTTTATGCGTGGACAATTTATTGGATTTTATATTGATATACATTTATTTTTAAAATCAGTCTGAATGTGACTCGAAATTTCGGGATTAAAAACAGTTCAGACCGCACCAACATATGCAAAATTTCGTATAATTTTTTAACTGTGGCCACAATATGGGCTATAATGCTAACAAAAAGAATATGGGCTCCAAAAAACCCGTAAGAATTAGCAAATGGGCTGCAAATTATTTGAAATAATGGCAGATGGCCTGTATGCTATTTTCCACATATTTGAGGCTTTCCCAAAAAAAGGTTGACGCACAAGCAGTGATTGTTGGATGTCCATCCAACGGCTGTCGTGCTTCTTCAATCTCTGCTCTTCCTGCTCCAGCCGCTCAAACAAGCGCCCGGACTGCTCGCTCCCTCCTCCCGTGGGTCGGTCTTTGCCGCCGCTACAGCCTCACCGCCCCATCGTACTCCCATCGCCGCCTAGCCATCCCTCTACTCACCCACAGTCCCACACTGATGTTATTCTCCGTGACGGCAAGCGAACCAAGAACCCTCGTATAGTTGTACTCCTCCGCGTGGGAAACAACTGTCGAGTCTTCCCACAACTCCGTGTCGTTCCTTCCTAGGCCTCGCCATCGCCCACCGCCACGGTGCTCTCGGCGTGGCGTGGTCAACGTGGTCAACGCAATCGACATGCATCTGAAGTGGATCAGACGTGGAGAGGCCGACAGTGGGTCCACGGCCGCACGCAAGGAAATGCCTCCTTATTACGCGCAAAATAATGATTCCTCCACGACATCTAGGACCCACCGAAAGGGCCTCTCAGATTTTGCGAAAAAACGTTCCCGCCGCTGACAGCTCTGACCCACCAGCTATCTCTTCGCATGGAAGGAAGTGCCTCCTTATTATGCACAAAAAAATGAAGACTCCCCTGCTAGCTGGGACCCAATATAGTGGGCCTACTAAGTTGACGGGGACGAAGGACTTTGTCAACTTAGTCAATATGCATGATTCTAGCTCGACTGACCGTACGATGTCCATCCAACGGCCGTAGTGCTTCTTCAACCTTTGGTCTTCTTGTTCCAGCCGCCCAAAGTAGCGCCGGTCGTGCGGCCGCCGCTTCCGCCTCCTGCGGGTCGGGTGTCCGCCATGAGGCCTCACCGCCCCATACTACTCCCACCGCCGCCGTGCCATCCCTCCACTCCACTCACCCACACCCCTATTATTCTCGCAAAGAATGGCAGCAATCAGTGAACCCTCATACTCCTCTCCACGTGGGCATCCACTGCCGCATCTTCCCCGGCTCCGTGTCGTCCCCTTCCTAGGCCTCGCCGTCGTCCACCGCCGTGGTGCTCTCGGCGCGACGTGGTCAATGTGGTCAATGACCGAATTCCATCGGAAGAGTACTGTACATGGAGAGGCTGACAGCTGGGTCCACGGTAGCCGCAAGGAAGTGCCTCCTTATTACGCGAAAAATAATTATTCCTCCACCGACAAATAGGGACCCACCGGACAAAGCCACCAAGATTTCGTGAAAAAACGTTTCGATCGCTGGGACCCACCGGACGGGCCACCGTATTTCATGAAAAAAACGTTTCCCCCTGACTGCTGGGACCCACCGGATGGACCACCGTATTTCGCGAAAAAAACGTCCCCCCCCCACTGTCAACTTGGACCCACCGGAAGTGCCTCCTTATTACGCACAAAAAATGAATACTCCCCTGCTAGCTGGGTCCCACCATGGTGGGAGGCTGACTTGTGGGCCTACTAAGTTGACTGGGACGGGGGCCTTTGTCAACATTAGTCAATATGAATGATTCTAGCTCCAGTGACCGTACGATGTCCATCCAACGGCCGTAGTGCTTCTTCAACCTCTGGTCTTCTTGCTCCAGCCGCCCAAAGCAGCACCGGTCATGCCGCATGCTCCTGCCTCCCATGGCCGGCTGGGATGCCGCGGAGGCCTCGCCGCCTCCTACTACTCCCACCGCTAGCCAGGCCATCCCTCTACTCACCCATACCCCATGTTATTCTGCGGCGACGGCAGCCTCACACCGCAGCCGGACCAGTGGACCCTCGTACTCCTCTCCGTGTGGACATCCACTGTCGCGTCTTCCCCGGCTCCGTGTCTTCCCCTTCCTAGGCCTCGCCGTCGTCCACCGCCCTGGTGCTCTCGGCGCGGCGTGGTCAATGTGGTCAAGGAACTACTTCCATCGGACGTGGATCAGACGTGGAGAGGCCGATTTGGGTCCATGGCCATGCAAGGAAGTGCCTCCTTATTACGCGGAAAATAATGATACCTCCACCGACAAATAGGGACCCACTGGACGGGCCATTGTATTTCGCGAAAAAACGTTTCCCCCTGATTGCTGGGACCCACCAGCTACATCTTCGGACGCAAGGAAGTGTGTCCGAGAAAAAAATGATTCGCCTCCCTGACTGCTGGGACCCACCAGCTACATCTTCGCACGCAAGGAAGTGCCTGACAGTCGGGACCCACCTGTTCGAAGCGTATGTAGCGTTGTCATTCTGGTCGCGAACGTGTACGTACATACAGGTGGATGTAGAGGCGCGCACATGTCGTAGTAGAGGCGCACACGTGTTGTAGTAGTGGCGCGCACGTAGCATGTACACGTACGTACAGCAGCCAGTATGCAAGAAAGAAAATATGGCCACGTATGTGTACATACGGGAGGGGTCACGAACGCCTACTCGCGCGTACATACGGCCAGGGCTCGTGTACATGGCTGGGTCGGAATGAAGAAACAGCATCATCGTCGTGTTCATGGGGAGCCAACCGGCTGCACTAGTAGAAAAGGGGGTAATGGTCCAGGCCGGGTCAGCCCATTAGTCCCGGTTCAATCCAGAACTGGGACCCATGGGGGCATTGGACCCGGTTCGTGAGCCCCGGGGGCCGGCCAGACCCACGTGGGCCATTTGTCCGATTAGATGGACCTTTTGGTCCCGGTTGGTGGAGACGAGGACCAATGGGCCTAACTCTGACCCACCACCATTGGTCCCGGTTGGTGGCTTGAACTGACCAACTTTGTTACAAACTTTAATAGCAAAAAGAATTATCATAAAATAAAATAAATAAGTAATTAGAATTCTGTACAAAACATTAAAAGCAAAAAAGAATTATCATAAAAGAAAATAAATAAGTAATTAGAATTTTGTTACAAACTTTAATAGCAAAAAGAATTATCATAAAAGAAAATAAATAAGTAATTAGAATTCTGTTCAAAACATTAAAACCAAAAAAGAATTATCATAAAATAAAATAAATAAGTAATTAGAATTTGGTTACAAACTTTAATAGTAAAAAGAATTATCTTAAAAGAAAATAAATAAGTAATTAGAATTCTGTTCAAAACATTAAAAGCAAAAAGATTTATCATAAAAGAAAATAAATAAGTAATTAGAATTTTGTTACGAACTTTAATAGCAAAAAGAATTATCATAAAATAAAATAAATAAGTAATTAGAATTCTGTTCAAAACATTAAAAGAAAAAATAATTATCATAAAAGAAAAAAATAAGTAATTAGAATTTTGTTACAAACTTTAATAGCAAAAAGAATTATCATAAAAGAAAATAAATAAGTATTTAGAATTCTGTTCAAAACATTAAAAAAAGAATTATCATAAAAGAAAATAAATAAGTAATTAGAATTTTGTTACAAACTTTAATAGCAAAAAGAATTATCATAAAAGAAAATAAATAAGTAATTAGAATTCTGTTCAAAACATTAAAAGCAAAAAGATTTATCATAATAGAAAATAAAAAAGTAATTAGAATTTTATTACGAACTTTAATAGCAAAAAGAATTATCATAAAATAAAATAAATAAGTAATTAGAATTTTGTTATGAACTTTAATAGCAAAAAGAATTATCATAAAAGAAAATAAATAAGTAATTCAATTCTGTTCAAAACATTAAAAGCAAAAGATTTATCATAAAAGAAAATAAATAAGTAATTAGAATTTTGTTACGAACTTTAATAGCAAAAAGAATTATCATAAAATAAAATAAATAAGTAATTAGAATTCTGTTCAAAACATTAAAAGAAAAATAATTATCATAAAAGAAAATAAATAAGTAATTAGAATTTTGTTACAAACTTTAATAGCAAAAAGAATTATCATAAAAGAAAATAAATAAGTATTTAGAATTCTGTTCAAAACATTAAAAAAAGAATTATCATAAAAGAAAATAAATAAGTAATTAGAATTTTGTTACAAACTTTAATAGCAAAAAGAATTATCATAAAAGAAAATAAATAAGTAATTAGAATTCTGTTCAAAACATTAAAAGCAAAAAGATTTATCATAATAGAAAATAAAAAAGTAATTAGAATTTTGTTACGAACTTTAATAGCAAAAAGAATTATCATAAAATAAAATAAATAAGTAATTAGAATTTTGTTATGAACTTTAATAGCAAAAGAATTATCATAAAAGAAAATAAATAAGTAATTCAATTCTGTTCAAAACATTAAAAGCAAAAAGAATTATCATAAAAGAAAATTAATAAGTAATTAGAATTTTGTTACAAACTTTAATAGCAAAAGGAATTATCATAAAATAAAATAAATAAGTAATTAGAATTCTGTTCAAAACATTTAAAGAAAAAAGAATTATCATAAAAGAAAATAAATAAGTATTTATAATTTTGTTACAAACTTTAATAGCAAAAAGAATTATCATAAAAGAAAATAAATAAGTAATTAGAATTATGTTCAAAACATTAAAAGCCAAAAAGAATTATCATAAAAGAAAATAAATAAGTAATTATAATTTTGTTACAAACTTTAATAGCAAAAAGAATTATCATAAAAGAAAATAAATAACTAATTAGAATTCTGTTCAAAACATTAAAAGCAAAAAGAATTATCATAAAAGAAAATAAATAAGTAATTAGAATTTTGTTACAAACTTTAATAGCAAAAAGAATTATCAGAAAAGAAAATAAATAAGTAATTAGAATTCTGTTCAAAACATTAAAAGCAAAAAGATTTATCATAAAAGAAAATAAATAAGTAATTAGAATTTTGTTACAAACTTTAATAGCAAAAAGAATTATCATAAAAGAAAATAAATAAGTAATTAGAATTTTGTTACAAACTTTAATAGCAAAAAGAATTATCATAAAAGAAAATAAATAAGTAATTAGAATTCTGTTCAAAACATTAAAAGCAAAAGATTTATCATAATAGAAAATAAAAAGTAATTAGAATTTTGTTACGAACTTTAATAGCAAAAAGAATTATCATAAAAGAAAATAAATAAGTAATTAGAATTCTGTTCAAAACATTAAAAGAAAAAAGAATTATCATACGGTGTGGTCCTCGGTTTCGGAAATGACATATTGAACCGGTATCTTTAGCATATAAAAAATCATTTTTGTTACGAACTTTAATAGCAAAAAGAATTACATAAAAGAAAATAAATAAGTAATTAGAATGCTGTTCAAAACATTAAAAGAAAAAAGAATTATCATAAAAGAAAATAAATAAGTAATTAGAATTTTGTTACAAACTTTAATAGCAAAAAGAATTATCATAAAATAAAATAAATAAGTAATTAGAATTCTGTTCAAAACATTAAAAAAAAGAATTATAATAAAAGAGAATAAATAAGTAATCAGAATTTTGTTACAAACTTTAATAGCAAAAAGAATTATCATAAAAGAAAATAAATAAGTAATTAGAATTCTGCTCAAAACATTAAAAGCAAAAAAGAATTATCATAAAAGAAAATAAATAAGTAATTAGAATTTTGTTACATACTTTAATAGTAAAAAAGAATTATCTTAAAAGAAAATAAATAAGTAATTAGAATTTTGTTCAAAACATTAAAAGCAAAAAGAATTATCATAAAAGAAAATAAATAAGTAATTAAAATTTTGTTACAAACTTTAATAGCAAAAAGAATTATCATAAAAGAAAATAAATAAGTAATTAGAATTCTGTTCAAAACATTAAAAGCAAAAAAGAATTATCATAAAAGAAAATAAATAACTATTTATAATTTTGTTTCAAACTTTAATAGCAAAAAGAATTATCATAAAAGAAAATAAATAAGTAACTAGAATTCTTTTCAAAACATTAAAAGCAAAAAGAATTATCATAAAAGAAAATAAATAAGTAATAAGAATTTTGTTACAAACTTTAATAGCAAAAATAATTATCATAATAGAAAATAAAAAATTAATTAGAATTCTGTTCAAAACATTAAAAGCAAAAAAGAATTATCATAAAAGAAAATAAATAAGTAATTAGAATTTTGTTACAAACTTTAATAGCAAAAAGAATTAATATAAAAGAAAATAAATAAGTAATTAGAATTCTGTTCAAAACATTAAAAGCAAAAAATAATTATCATAAAAGAAAATAAATAAGTATTTATAATTTTGTTTCAAACTTTAATAGCAAAAAGAATTATCATAAAAGAAAATAAATAAGTAATTAGAATTCTGTTCAAAACATTAAAAGAAAAAAGAATTATCATAAAAGAAAATAAATAAGTAATTAGAATTTTGTTACAAACTTTAATAGCAAAAAGAATTAATATAAAAGAAAATAAATAAGTAATTAGAATTCTGTTCAAAACATTAAAAGCAAAAAAGAATTATCATAAAAGAAAATAAATAAGTAATTAGAATTCTGTTCAAGACATTAAAAAGAAAAAGAATTATCATACGGTGGTCCCTCGGTTTAAATGACATATTGAACCTAAGATTCTTTAGCATATAAAAAATCATTTTTGTTACGAACTTTAATAGCAAAAAGAATTATCATAAAAGAAAATAAATAAGTAACTAGAATTCTTTTCAAAACATTAAAAGTAAAAAGAATTATCATAAAAGAAAATAAATAAGTAATTAGAATTTTGTTACAAACTTTAATAGCAAAAAGAATTATCATAAAAGAAAATAAATAAGTAATTAGAATTTTGTTCAAAACATTAAAAGCAAAAAGAATTATCATAAAAGAAAATAAATAAGTAATTAGAATTTTGTTACAAACTTTAATAGCAAAAAGAATTATCATAAAAGAAAATAAATAAGTAATTAGAATTCTGTTCAAAACATTAAAAGCCAAAAAGAATTATCATAAAAGAAAATAAATAAGTAATTATAATTTTGTTACAAACTTTAATAGCAAAAAGAATTATCATAAAAGAAAATAAATAAGTAATTAGAATTCTGTTCGTAACATTAAAAGAAAAAAGAATTATCATAAAAGAAAATAAATAAGTAATTAGAATTTTGTTACAAACTTTAATAGCAAAAAGAATTATCAGAAAAGAAAATAAATAAGTAATTAGAATTCTGTTCAAAACATTAAAAGCAAAAAGATTTATCATAAAATTAAATAAATAAGTAATTAGAATTTTGTTACGAACTTTAATAGAAAAAAGAATTATCATAAAAGAAAATAAATAAGTAACTAGAATTTTGTTACAAACTTTAATAGCAAAAAGAATTATCATAAAAGAAAATAAATAAGTAATTTTCATTCTGTTCAAAACAATAAAAGCCAAAAATAAGTATCTTATAAGAAAATTAATAAGTAATTAGTATTATGTTACGAATTTTGTTACTAACATTAAAAGCAAAAAGTATTATCATAAAAGAAAATAAATAAGTAATTAGAATTTTATTACAAACTTTAATAGCAAAAAGAATTATCATAATAGAAAATAAATAAGTAATTGGAATTCTGTTCAAAACATTAAAAGCAAAAAGATTTATCATAATAGAAAATAAAAAAGTAATTAGAATTTTGTTACGAACTTTAATAGCAAAAAGAATTATCATAAAAGAAAATAAATAAGTAATTAGAATTCTGTTCAAGACATTAAAAGAAAAAAGAATTATCATACGGTGTGGTCCTCGGTTTCGGAAATGACATATTGAACCGGTATCTTTAGCATATAAAAAATCATTTTTGTTACGAACTTTAATAGCAAAAAGAATTACATAAAAGAAAATAAATAAGTAATTAGAATTCTGTTCAAAACATTAAAAGAAAAAATAATTATCATAAAAGAAAATAAATAAGTAATTAGAATTTTGTTACAAACTTTAATAGCAAAAAGAATTATCATAAAATAAAATAAATAAGTAATTAGAATTTTGTTCAAAACATTAAAAGAAAAAAGAATTATAATAAAAGAGAATAAATAAGTAATTAGAATTTTGTTACAAACTTTAATAGCAAAAAGAATTATCATAAAATAAAATAAATAAGTAATTAGAATTCTGCTCAAAACATTAAAAGCAAAAAAGAATTATCATAAAAGAAAATAAATAAGTAATTAGAATTTTGTTACATACTTTAATAGTAAAAAGAATTATCTTAAAAGAAAATAAATAAGTAATTAGAATTCTGTTCAAAACATTAAAAGCAAAAAGAATTATCATAAAAGAAAATAAATAAGTAATTAGAATTTTGTTACAAACTTTAATAGCAAAAAAGAATTAATATAAAAGAAAATAAATAAGTAATTAGAATTCTGTTCAAAACATTGAAAGCAAAAAGAATTATCATAAAAGAAAATAAATAAGTATTTATAATTTTGTTTCAAACTTTAATAGCAAAAAGAATTATCATAAAAGAAAATAAATAAGTAACGAGAATTCTTTTCAAAACATTAAAAGCAAAAAGAATTATCATAAAAGAAAATAAATAAGTAATTAGAATTTTATTACAAACTTTAATAGCAAAAAGAATTATCATAAAAGAAAATAAATAAGTAATTAGAATTATGTTCAAAACATTAAAAGCAAAAGGATTTATCATAAAAGAAAATAAATAAGTAATTAGAATTTTGTTACGAACTTTAATAGCAAAAAGAATTATCATAAAAGAAAATAAATAAGTAATTAGAATTCTGTTCAAAACATTAATAGCAAAAAGAATTATCATAAAATAAAATAAATAAGTAATTAGAATTTTGTTACGAACTTTAATAGCAAAAAGAATTATCATAAAAGAAAATAAATAAGTAATTAGAATTCTGTTCAAAACATTAAAAGCAAAAAGAATTATCATAAAATAAAATAAATAAGTAATTAGAATTTTGTTACGAACTTTAATAGCAAAAAGAATTATCATAAAAGAAAATAAATAAGTAATTAGAATTCTGTTCAAAACATTAAAAGCAAAAAGAATTATCATAAAAGAAAATTAATAAGTAATTAGAATTTTGTTACAAACTTTAATAGCAAAAGGAACTATCATAAAATAAAATAAATAAGTAATTAGAATTCTGTTCAAAACATTTAAAGAAAAAAGAATTATCATAAAAGAAATAAAGAAGTAATTAGAATTTTGTTACAAACTTTAATAGCAAAAAGAATTATCATAAAAGAAAATAAATAAGTAATTAGAATTCTGTTCAAAACATTAAAAGCCAAAAAGAATTATCATAAAAGAAAATAAATAAGTAATTATAATTTTTACAAACTTTAATAGCAAAAAGAATTATCATAAAAGAAAATAAATAAGTAATTAGAATTCTGTTCAGAACATTAAAAGAAAAAAGAATTATCATAAAAGAAAATAAATAAGTAATTAGAATTTTGTTACAAACTTTAATAGCAAAAAGAATTATCAGAAAAGAAAATAAATAAGTAATTAGAATTCTGTTCAAAACATTAAAAGCAAAAGATTTATCATAAAATTAAATAAATAAGTAATTAGAATTTTGTTACGAACTTTAATAGAAAAAAGAATTATCATAAAAGAAAATAAATAAGTAACTAGAATTTTGTTACAAACTTTAATAGCAAAAAGAATTATCATAAAAGAAAATAAATAAGTAATTAGAATTCTGTTCAAAACAATAAAAGCCAAAAAGAATTATCATAAAAGAAAATAAATAAGTAATTAGAATTATGTTACGAATTTTGTTACGAACATTAAAAGCAAAAAGAATTATCATAAAAGAAAATAAATAAGTAATTAGAATTTTATTACAAACTTTAATAGCAAAAAGAATTATCATAATAGAAAATAAATAAGTAATTGGAATTCTGTTCAAAACATTAAAAGCAAAAAGATTTATCATAATAGAAAATAAAAAAGTAATTAGAATTTTGTTACGAACTTTAATAGCAAAAAGAATTATCATAAAAGAAAATAAATAAGTAATTAGAATTCTGTTCAAAACATTAAAAGAAAAAAGAATAATCATACCTGTGGTCCTCGGTTTTGAAATGACATATTGAACCGGTATCTTTAGCATATAAAAAATCATTTTTGTTACGAACTTTAATAGCAAAAAGAATTACATAAAAGAAAATAAATAAGTAATTAGAATTCTGTTCAAAACATTAAAAGAAAAAAGAATTATCATAAAAGAAAATAAATAAGTAATTAGAATTTTGTTACAAACTTTAATAGCAAAAAGAATTAATATAAAAGAAAATAAATAAGTAATTAGAATTCTGTTCAAAACATTAAAAGCAAAAAATAATTATCATAAAAGAAAATAAATAAGTATTTATAATTTTGTTTCAAACTTTAATAGCAAAAAGAATTATCATAAAAGAAAATAAATAAGTAACTAGAATTCTTTTCAAAACATTAAAAGTAAAAAGAATTATCATAAAAGAAAATAAATAAGTAATTAGAATTTTGTTACAAACTTTAATAGCAAAAAGAATTATCATAAAAGAAAATAAATAAGTAATTAGAATTCTGTTCAAAACATTAAAAGCAAAAGGATTTATCATAAACGAAAATAAATAAGTAATTAGAATTTTGTTACTAACTTTAATAGCAAAAAGAATTATCATAAAAGAAAATAAATAAGTAATTAGTATTATGTTAAAAACATTAATAGCAAAAATTAATTAAAATAAATAAAAATAAATACGTAATATTAATTTGTTTACAAACTTTAATAGCAAAAAGAATTATCATAAAATAAAATAAATAAGTAATTAAAATTCTGTTCAAAACATTAAAAGCAAAAAGAATTATCATAAAATAAAATAAATAAGTAATTAGAATTTTGTTACGAACTTTAATAGCAGAAAGAATTATCGTAAAAGAAATAAATAAGTAATTAGAATTCTGTTCAAAACATTAAAAGCAAAAAGAATTATCATAAAAGAAAATTAATAGGTAATTAGAATTTTGTTACAAACTTTAATAGCAAAAGGAATTATCATAAAATAAAATAAATAAGTAATTAGAATTATGTTCAAAACATTTAAAGAAAAAAGAATTATCATAAAAGAAAATAAATAAGTAATTAGAATTTTGTTACAAACTTTAATAGCAAAAAGAATTATCATAAAGAAAATAAATAAGTAATTAGAATTCTGTTCAAAACATTAAAAGCAAAAAAGAATTATCATAAAAGAAAATAAATAAGTAATTAGAATTTTGTTACAAACTTTAATAGTAAAAAGAATTATCTTAAAAGAAAATAAATAAGTAATTAGAATTCTGTTCAAAACATTAAAAGCAAAAAAGAATTATCATAAAAGAAAATAAATAAGTAATTAGAATTTTGTTACAAACTTTAATAGCAAAAAGAATTAATATAAAAGGAAATAAATAAGTAATTAGAATTCTGTTCAAAACATTAAAAGCAAAAAATAATTATCATAAAAGAAAATAAATAAGTATTTATAATTTTGTTTCAAACTTTAATAGCAAAAAGAATTATCATAAAAAGAAAATAAATAAGTAACTAGAATTCTTTTGAAAACATTAAAAGTAAAAAGAATTATCATAAAAGAAAATAAATAAGTAATTAGAATTTTGTTACAAACTTTAATAGCAAAAAGAATTATCATAAAAGAAAATAAATAAGTAATTAGAATTCTGTTCAAAACATTAAAAGCAAAAGGATTTATCATAAAAGAAAATAAATAAGTAATTAGAATTTTGTTACGAACTTTAATAGCAAAAAGAATTATCATAAAAGAAAATAAATAAGTAATTAGAATTCTGTTCAAAACATTAATAGCAAAAAGAATTATCATAAAATAAAATAAATAAGTAATTAGAATTTTGTTACGAACTTTAATAGCAAAAAGAATTATCATAAAATAAAATAAATAGGTAATTAAAATTCTGTTAAAAACATTAAAAGCAAAAAGAATTATCATAAAAGAAAATTAATAAGTAATTAGAATTTTGTTACAAACTTTAATAGCAAAAAGGAATTATCATAAAATAAAATAAATAAGTAATTAGAATTCTGTTCAAAACATTTAAAGAAAAAAGAATTATCATAAAAGAAAATAAATAAGTAATTAGAATTTTGTTACAAACTTTAATAGCAAAAAGAATTATCATAAAAGAAAATAAATAAGTAATTAGAATTCTGTTCAAAACATTAAAAGCCAAAAAGAATTATCATAAAAGAAAATAAATAAGTAATTATAATTTTGTTACAAACTTTAATAGCAAAAAGAATTATCATAAAAGAAAATAAATAAGTAATTAGAATTCTGTTCAGAACATTAAAAGAAAAAAGAATTATCATAAAAGAAAATAAATAAGTAATTAGAATTTTGTTACAAACTTTAATAGTAAAAAGAATTTTCTTAAAAGAAAATAAATAAGTAATTAGAATTCTGTTCAAAACATTAAAAGCAAAAAGAATTATCATAAAAGAAAATAAATAAGTAATTAGAATTTTGTTACAAACTTTAATAGCAAAAAGAATTAATATAAAAGAAAATAAATAAGTAATTAGAATTCTGCTCAAAACATTAAAAGCAAAAAATAATTATCATAAAAGAAAATAAATAAGTATTTATAATTTTGTTTCAAACTTTAATAGCAAAAAGAATTATCATAAAAGAAAATAAATAAGTAACTAGAATTCTTTTCAAAACATTAAAAGTAAAAAGAATTATCATAAAAGAAAATAAATAAGTAATTAGAATTTTGTTACAAACTTTAATAGCAAAAAGAATTATCATAAAAGAAAATAAATAAGTAATTAGAATTCTGTTCAAAACATTAAAAGCAAAAGGATTTATCATAAAAGAAAATAAATAAGTAATTAGAATTTTGTTACGAACTTTAATAGCAAAAAGAATTATCATAAAAGAAAATAAATAAGTAATTAGAATTCTGTTCAAAACATTAATAGCAAAAAGAATTATCATAAAATAAAATAAATAAGTAATTAGAATTTTGTTACGAACTTTAATAGCAAAAAAGAATTATCATAAAATAAAATAAATAGGTAATTAAAATTCTGTTAAAAACATTAAAAGCAAAAAGAATTATCATAAAAGAAAATTAATAAGTAATTAGAATTTTGTTACAAACTTTAATAGCAAAAAGAATTATCATAAAATAAAATAAATAAGTAATTAGAATTCTGTTCAAAACATTTAAAGAAAAAAGAATTATCATAAAAGAAAATAAATAAGTAATTAGAATTTTGTTACAAACTTTAATAGCAAAAAGAATTATCATAAAAGAAAATAAATAAGTAATTAGAATTCTGTTCAAAACATTAAAAGCCAAAAAGAATTATCATAAAAGAAAATAAATAAGTAATTATAATTTTGTTACAAACTTTAATAGCAAAAAGAATTATCATAAAAGAAAATAAATAAGTAATTAGAATTCTGTTCAAAACATTAAAAGAAAAAAGAATTATCATAAAAGAAAATAAATAAGTAATTAGAATTTTGTTACAAACTTTAATAGTAAAAAGAATTTTCTTAAAAGAAAATAAATAAGTAATTAGAATTCTGTTCAAAACATTAAAAGCAAAAAAGAATTATCATAAAAGAAAATAAATAAGTAATTAGAATTTTGTTACAAACTTTAATAGCAAAAGAATTAATATAAAAGAAAATAAATAAGTAATTAGAATTCTGCTCAAAACATTAAAAGCAAAAATAATTATCATAAAAGATAATAAATAAGTATTTATAATTTTGTTTCAAACTTTAATAGCAAAAAGAATTATCATAAAAGAAAATAAATAAGTAACTAGAATTCTTTTCAAAACATTAAAAGTAAAAAGAATTATAATAAAAGAAAATAAATAAGTAATTAGAATTTTGTTACAAACTTTAATAGCAAAAAAGAATTATCATAAAAGAAAATAAATAAGTAATTAGAATTCTGTTCAAAACATTAAAAGCAAAAGGATTTATCATAAACGAAAATAAATAAGTAATTAGAATTTTGTTACGAACTTTAATAGCAAAAAGAATTATCATAAAAGAAAATAAATAAGTAATTAGAATTCTGTTCAAAACATTAATAGCAAAAATAATTATCATAAAATAAAATAAATAAGTAATTAGAATTTTGTTACGAACTTTAATAGCAAAAAGACTTATCATAAAATAAAATAAATAGGTAATTAAAATTCTGTTAAAAACATTAAAAGCAAAAAGAATTATCATAAAAGAAAATTAATAAGTAATTAGAATTTTGTTACAAACTTTAATAGCAAAAGGAATTATCATAAAATAAAATAAATAAGTAATTAGAATTCTGTTCAAAACATTTAAAGAAAAAAGAATTATCATAAAAGAAAATAAATAAGTAATTAGAATTTTGTTACAAACTTTAATAGCAAAAAGAATTATCATAAAAGAAAATAAATAAGTAATTAGAATTATGTTCAAAACAGTAAAAGCCAAAAAGAATTATCATAAAAGAAAATAAATAAGTAATTATAATTTTGTTACAAACTTTAATAGCAAAAAGAATTATCATAAAAGAAAATAAATAAGTAATTAGAATTCTGTTCAAAACATTAAAAGAAAAAGAATTATCATAAAAGAAAATAAATAAGTAATTAGAATTTTGTTACAAACTTTAATAGTAAAAAGAATTTTCTTAAAAGAAAATAAATAAGTAATTAGAATTCTGTTCAAAACATTAAAAGCAAAAAAGAATTATCATAAAAGAAAATAAATAAGTAATTAGAATTTTGTTACAAACTTTAATAGCAAAAAGAATTAACATAAAAGAAAATAAATAGGTAATTAGAATTCTGTTCAAAACATTAAAAGCAAAAAATAATTATCATAAAAGAAAATAAATAAGTATTTATAATTTTGTTTCAAACTTTAATAGCAAAAAGAATTATCATAAAAGAAAATAAATAAGTAACTAGAATTCTTTTCAAAACATTAAAAGTAAAAAGAATTATCATAAAAGAAAATAAATAAGTAATTAGAATTTTGTTACAAACTTTAATAGCAAAAAGAATTATCATAAAAGAAAATAAATAAGTAATTAGAATTCTGTTCAAAACATTAAAAGCAAAAGGATTTATCATAAAAGAAAATAAATAAGTAATTAGAATTTTGTTACGAACTTTAATAGCAAAAAGAATTATCATAAAAGAAAATAAATAAGTAATTAGAATTCTGTTCAAAACATTAATAGCAAAAAGAATTATCATAAAATAAAATAAATAAGTAATTAGAATTTTGTTACGAACTTTAATAGCAAAAAGAATTATCATAAAATAAAATAAATAAGTAATTAAAATTCTGTTAAAAACATTAAAAGCAAAAAGAATTATCATAAAATAAAATAAATAAGTAATTAGAATTTTGTTACGAACTTTAATAGCAGAAAGAATTATCGTAAAAGAAAATAAATAAGTAATTAGAATTCTGTTCAAAACATTAAAAGCAAAAAGAATTATCATAAAAGAAAATTAATAAGTAATTAGAATTTTGTTACAAACTTTAATAGCAAAAGGAATTATCATAAAATAAAATAAATAAGTAATTAGAATTCTGTTCAAAACATTTAAAGAAAAAAGAATTATCATAAAAGAAAATAAATAAGTAATTAGAATTTTGTTACAAACTTTAATAGCAAAAAGAATTATCATAAAAGAAAATAAATAAGTAATTAGAATTCTGTTCAAAACATTAAAAGCCAAAAAGAATTATCATAAAAGAAAATAAATAAGTAATTATAATTTTGTTACAAACTTTAATAGCAAAAAGAATTATCATAAAAGAAAATAAATAAGTAATTAGAATTACATTCAAAACATTAAAAGAAAAAAGAATTATCATAAAAGAAAATAAATAAGTAATTAGAATTTTGTTACAAACTTTAATAGCAAAAAGAATTATCATAAAAGAAAATAAATAAGTAATTAGAATTCTGGTCAAAACATTAAAAGCAAAAAGATTTATCATAAAAGAAAATAAAAAAGTAATTAGAATTTTGTTACGAACTTTAATAGAAAAAAGAATTATCATAAAAGAAAATAAATAAGTAATTAGAATTTTGTTACGAACTTTAATAGCAAAAAGAATTATCATAAAAGAAAATAAATAAGTAATTAGAATTCTGTTCAAAACATTAAAAGAAAAAAGAATTATCGTAAAAGAAAATAAATAAGTAATTCTAATTACTTATTTATTTATTTATAGTAAGTGGACCCGATCCCGCATCCTCGTCGTCGTCAACTCGGCGGTGGAGGCACGCTGATCGAGGCCATGTTAGGAGGCCCAGGCTCACGGGCCAGGTATTGGGAGGTGCTACCTTGGGAAATGGGTTGGTGAGGAGGCAGCCCGTTGTTGACCCGATCCTTGTTGGGTGGCGGTCGCGTGGGCTAGTGACGGTGCCGAGACTTCCGGACACCGCGGAGGTGGTACGTCACCGTGTCAGCGAGGAGGACGAGCACGTCCGTCGCTACATGGTTGCATTGGAGGGCAGGTCCGTCGCTACATGAGCACTGCGTTGGTTTTCCCTTGAAGAGGAAAAGGTGATGTAGCAAAGTAGCGTAAGTATTTCCCTCAGTTTTTGAGAACCAAGGTATCAATCCAGTAGGAGGCTCCTCAAAAGTCCCTCGTACCTAGACAAACAAACAAGAACCTCGCAACCAACACGATAAAGGGGTTGTCAATCCCTTCACGGTAAGTTGCAAAAAGTGAGATTTGATAGAGATAATAAGATAAGATAAATATTTTTGGTATTTTTATGATATAGATTGGAAAGTAAAGATGCAAATAAAAGTAGATGGGAAACTTATATGATAAAAGATAGACCCGGGGGCCATAGGTTTCACTAGTGGCTTCTCTCAAGATAGCATACGTATTACGGTGGGTGAACAAATTACTGTCGAGCAATTGATAAAAAAGTGCATAGTTACGAGAATATCTAGGCATGATCATGTATATAGGCATCACGTCGGCAACAAGTAGATTGAAACGATTCTACATCTACTACTATTACTCCACACATCGACCGACTCATGCCTGCATCTAGAGTATTAAGTTCATGGAAGAGTAACACATTAAGAAAGATGACATGATTTAGAGGGATAAACTCATGCAATATGATATAAACCCCATCTTTTTATCCTCGATGGCAACAATACAATACGTGCCTTGCTGCCCTAACATCCTTTGGGAAAGGACACCGCAAGATTGAACCCAAAGCTAAGCACTTCTCCCATTGCAAGAAAGATCAATCTAGTAGGCCAAACCAAACTGATAATTCGAAGAGACTTGCAAAGATAACAAATCATACATAAAAGAATTCAGAGAAGATTCAAATATTTCTCATAGATAAACTTGATCATAAACCCACAATTCATCCGATCTCGACAAACACACCGCAAAAAGAGTTACATCGAATAGATCTCCAAGTAGATCGAGGAGAACTTTGTATTGAGATTCAAAGAGAGAGAAGAAGCCATCTAGCTAATAACTATGGACCTGAAGGTCTGTGGTAAACTACTCACAACTCATCGGAGAGGCCTTGGGGATGATGTAGAGGCCCTCCATGGTCGATTCCCCCTCCGGCGGAGCACCGACGAAGGCTCCAAGATGGGATCTCATGGATCTGAGAAGGTTGCGGCGGTGGAAATAGTTTTCGTGGTGCTCCTGGATGTTTTCGGGGTACGTGGATATATATAGGCGAAGGAGGTAGGTCAGGGGAGCCACGAGGGGCCCACGAGGGTGGGGGCGCGCCTACCCCCCTAGGGCGCGCCGGGCACCCTCGTGGCTGCCTCGGTTACTTCTTGACGTCCACTCTAAGTCTCCTGGATTGCGTTTGTTCCAAAAAGATCTCTCCCAAAGGTTTCATTCCGCTTGGACTCCGTTTAATATTGCTTTTCTTCGAAACACTAAAATAGGCAAAAAAAACAGCAATTCGGGCTGGGCCTCCGGTTAGTATGTTAGTTCCAAAAATGATATAAAAGTGTAGAGTAAAGCCCATAAACATCCAAAACGGGTAATATAATAGCAGAAAAATCAAAAATTATAGATACGTTGGAGACGTATCATATAGCAATTTAAACTAGAAAGAAAAATAAAAAAGAAGCAAGAAACATATTTTTGGATTTTCTCAAAGTTTTTCAAACACACAAGAAGAAAGCAAGAAAATAAATTAAACATGAATGATACAATGAAAAATTGTGGACACTGACAACTTGAATGAAATGTGTGAACATGAATGTAATGTCGGTGGGAATACGTACTCCCCCAAGCTTAGGCTTTCGGCCTAGCTTGGTACTCACCAGTCATAGAAGTCGTGAGGTCCAATGTTGAAGTGCTGGGGAGCACGCATAGGGTCCCACTGTTGGGGCTCCGCCTGTGCTGCCACCAGGTTGTTCCGGTAAGCGACAATGTCCTCAGGCACAACTCTGTATCCATTCCTGGCAACACAATCAAACAAAGCAGGTGCAGGCAAGGGGATAACATCACGAGTTTCCACACAAAAAACTAAGTTATAAGGCAAGTCAATATCAGGGCGATCGACAGCAAGAAACTGATGGTCCTTCATAGATGCTCTGTCTAGGTATGGCAACGGGTGATCATGTTGGCGTATCTGCACACTGAAGTGAGTCACCAAACGAGTAGCGTAAATGCCCCCATGTATTTTACCCTTGAACCTGTTAAGGTGAAGGTGACGTGCCACAATAGCTCCCAAGCTAAAAGTGTTGATGCCATAAAGTGCGCGATGCAAAATAGCAAAATCTGGGGTGCTAAGTGCACCCACCTTCTCTCTCGCTAGCAAGCACTTTGCGATAAATAAGGCGAAATAATGCATGGCAGGAAATTGCAAGCTAATGGCAGTGATGCCCGATACTCCTCTCTCATCCCCTACTGTCGGAGTACGGTAAAAACCATCACACTCTGAGGGCCTAGGCTCTACCAAACCCCCATCAGAAGGAAGCATGCATATGTTACAAAATCAGTAAGTGGGATCTGGCGGTGCTCAGCATAAAAATTAAATGACACTTCAGGGGGATTATTCCTAGGATGAAAATGAAAGTTTTGCACAAAGGAGTTTGTGAGGAGATGATACTGTTCGCAGTCAGCTACGATGAAGTTGGTGAGGCCGGCATTAGCAGCATATTGGTTGAACTCTTGGAGGATTCTGGCCTTTTCCATGAAGTCATTGTCCGGCCACTCGCACGACCGTAACTCCGCCAACCTCGGGGTATGAAGATCATTGTCAGATGACTGTCTAATAACCCCCTTGGAGTTCTTCTTGGAAGCAAACTTCCTAAAGATATTCATCTTTTTCCTATGAACAAAATTCTGAAATTTTCAGTCCACAAATTTTTTCTCCGCAAAACTTCACAAAATTGATAGCAACTACTCACATGGATGTATAGAGGCCATAGCAAGCATTCAAACTACTTAGAATTCTAAGAATTCAACATGCAAGCTCATCTACAACAGCACCAAGAGTAGCTAATTATTCTAACTATAAACCACTAAAACAAAAACTAATTGGACACATGGAGGGGTCACATACCAAGCAACAAATCCCCGAAACAGTTTCGAAAACGGAGCTTCGAGCAAAGAGAACGAAATCCACGATTTCGGCAGCAAGAACACGAGAGAGAGTGTTGGTGATTTTTTTCTGGGTGAATGGAATGGTGTGGGAGGAAGAAGTTGTAACACCCCGGATGTAACTTTCCATATTTGTAACTCCAACTCTTGCCATTTTCGGCTATGTGCTACGGTATTCCCTCCGTGGTTGGGTTTTGTTTTTCGTTTTGCATTTTTTTCATGTCATGCATCTCATATCATATCATCATGTGCATCTCATTTGCATACGTGTTCGTCTCATGCATCCGAGCTTTTTCCCCGTTGTCTGTTTTGCAATCCGACACTCCTACATGCACCGGTGCACCCCTCTTGTCTCTTTTTCGTGAGCGGGTGTTAAACGTTCTCGGAATGGACCGAGGCTTGCCAAGTGGCCTTGGTACACCACCGGTAGACCACCTGTCAAGTTTCGTGCCATTTGGAGGTCGTTTGATACTCCAACGGTTAACCGGATATCTGCGAAGGCCTCTTTTGGGTTGCAGCCCAACACCCCTTCAAAACAGCCCAATAACCCATCTAAGTCACTTCCATGTCCATCGTCGTTCGATCACGATCGTGTGGGCGAAAACCGCACCTCGTTTGGAGCTTCCTAGCTCCTTCTACCTATAAAAACACCTCCTCCCCCGAAATTCCGGATCATTTCCTACCCTAACCCTAGCCCCGCTCCTCTCCACGCGCCGGACACCGTCATGGCCGGACAACGCCAGCGCCGCGCGCCTAACCAACCGAGGCTGCCACGTGAGCAGCCAGCGCCCACATCACCGTCGGCTCACAGAGCCCGCCAGCCAGGCGGCCCTTCCGACCAACCGGACCGCGCCCGCCGCCTCGTCGATCGCCGCTCCCGCCGCCCGAGCCTCCCGCTGCCGCCGCGGTCGTCCGCCCGCTCGGTCGCCGTCCTCGGTCGCCCGGGCCGCCCGCTTTTCCTCGAATCCGCCACGGTGCCCTGCCCAGATCCAGGTCGGGAACGACCGGATCCGTGCGCCACCGCCCGTCCTCCGGCTTCCCCGAGCTCCGGCCGCCGTCGCCGTCCTCTCCGGCCACTTCTCCGGCATCGCCTCGGCTTCCGCGCCGAGCCGGATCCAGATCCACTAGGGTTGACTTTCTTCCCCGATTTTCGTCCAAGTCCTTATCTGTCATAAATTTGGTTGCATGTTCATCGCATCATAACTTTGCACCCGTGGCCCTGTTTTTGGCGTTTGGCATATCGAATTGTTCGCCTCGACGAGTACATCATTCCATCTCATTGCACCATTTTCATTTGAGCTCATCTTGATGCCCGAAATGCTGTTATAAGAGGGCTATGTGATGTTAGTTTCAGATTCTTAACAGAACATGCACTTTTGTCATTTTTGTCATGATTGATGTGTGCACCCTATGAACTTGAGCCCTACATGTGTTTTGTAATATGCCATGTCATCTTTATAGGGATGTATGCCATGTAGTTTTGTGATCTCTATGGTGACTAGCACAAGCATGCAAACTAGTCTTCGTGATGTTGCTGATTTCAGCCCCTGTTCTGCTGATATTTTTATGCCATGTAAACTTGATGCTACAGAGAGATCCATGCTTATTTTGAAATACTTCAGTAAGGATGTTTTGAACATATGGCTGTGCTATATCCATCCATGCCCCTGTTTGCAATTATGGAGTAGTCTAGCATGTCTTTTTCTTGCTCTACTTTTGTTATAAAATGTTTCCTGGCAGGTTGTTTACATGTTATTCAATTTTGCCAAGGTCGTTGTAGTTGATCCGTGTATGCTATGATGTTGTTCTTTCCATGTATAGCTTCTATGCCATGTCTTCTTGATGTATGTATGCTTAGTTTATCATGAAATGCTCTGTAGTGAGTGCATCGAGCTTGCGAAGATGCCTTCATAATTCTGTCAATGTCATGCCCTGTTTCAATGAATACATTATGAAACTTGCTATATTGACATGGGTGCTATTACATTTTCTGATCCATTTTGTCTCTTGGTCAGTAAGGGACTTTTGTTCAATGCCTTTAGTAGATTCATGCCATGCCATATTTTGCTATGTTTTGTTCCTGTAGCAGGTTGTTTGCTTGCTCTAAACATGCCTTCCTGTTGTTAATTTCTGGCATGTTAGTATGTTCACTAAGTCTGTGAAGGTGATCTTTATGTCGATTTCAACCGAAATCATCTCACCTTTCCAGCCGCATACTTGGTTTGCCAAGTTGATGCCTTGTTCATCACTTTTTCCTTCCGGAGCACGCATATGCATTGCATATCACATCTCACATATCATGCCATGTATTGCATCATGTTGCTTGTGCATTGCACCGTGATTTATTGTGGTTCCATTGTTTGTGTTCTTACTTTGGGTAGAGCCGGAGGCGAGTACGTGAACGAGGAACCTGTTGAGAACGCTTACGAGGATCAAGCTTTCGACAACTCGAGAACCTTGCGGGCAAGATGACCATACCCTCGAAATCACTTCTATCTTTGCTTGCTAGATGCTCGTTCTTTTGCTATGGCCATGCTGTGATACCTACCACTTGCTATATCATGCCACCCATATTGCCATGTCAAACCTCTAACCATCCTTTCCTAGCAAACCGTTGTTTGGCTATGTTACCGCTTTGCTCATCCCCTCTTATAGCGTTGCTAGTTGCAGGTGAAGATGAAGTTTGTTCCTTGTTGGAACATGGATATTTTGGGTTATCACAATATCTCTTATTTAATTAATGCACCTATATACTTGGTAAAGGGTGGAAGGCTCGGCCTTATGCCTGGTGTTTTGTTCCACTCTTGCCACCCTAGTTTCCGTCATACCGGTGTTATGTTCCTTGATTTGGCGTTCCTTGCACGGTTGGGTGATTTATGGGACCCCCTTGACGATTCGCCTTGAATAAAACTCCTCCAAAGAAGGCCCAACATTGGTTTTACCATTTGACCACCTACCACCATATTTTTCCCTTGGGTTTTCGCGAGCCCGAGGGTCATCTTTATTTTAGGGCCCCCCGGGCGGCTCCTCCGAGTGTTGGCCCGAACCGAGCCGCTGAAGGCCACCTCGGGAAACTTCGAAGCCTGGTTTTATTCGTAGCCTTTGTCTCATCCGGTGTGCCACGAGAACGAGATATGTGCAGCTCCTATCGGGATTTGTCGGCTGATCGGGTGGCTTTGCTGGTCTTGTTTTATCATTGTCGAGATGTCTTGTAGTCCGGGATTCGAGATCGATCGGGTCTTCGGTAGAAGGAATATCCTTCGATTGACCGTGAGAGCTTATAATGGGCTAAGTTGGGACACCCTGCAGGTATTATCTTCGAAAGTCGTGCCGCGGTTATGAGGCAGATGGGAATTTGTTAATGTCCGGTTGTAGAAAACCCGAAGTTGACCTTAATTAAAATACATCCACCGCGTGTGTAACCGTGATGGTCTCTTCTCAGCGGAGTCTGGGAGGTGAACACGGTGTTGGAGTTTTGTTTGACGTAAGTAGTTTCAGGATCACTTCTTGATCGCTACTAGCTTCACGACCGTGCCTTTCTTCTCTTCTCGCTCTCTTTTGCGAATGTAGCCACCATATATGCTAGTCGCTTGCTGCAGCTCCACCTCACAACTCTGTCCTTCCTATAAGCTTAAATAGTCTTGATCTCGCGGGTGTGAGATTGCTGAGTCCCCGTGACTCACAGATTCTACCAAAATAGTTGCAGGTGCCGACGATGCCGGTCAGGTGGCGAACCGAGCTCAAGTGGGAGTTCGACGAGGAACGTGGTCGTTACTATGTGTCTTTTCACGATGATCGATGGTGGAGCCCAGTTGGGACGATCGGGGATCTGTGTAGCATTTGGGGTAGTCTTCTTTTATTTTGGTTACGTAGTCGGACCTTGAGTGTAATCTGGATAATGGATGTTTATTTATGTATTGTGTGAAGTGGCGGCATTGTAAGCCAACTATGTATCTCTTTCCCTTATGTATTACATGGGTTGTGTGAAGATTACCTCACTTGCGACATTGCTTTCAATGCGGTTATGCCTCTAAGTCGTGCTTTGACACGTGGTAGATATAGCCGCATCGAGGGCGTTACAGAAGTGAATGAGGGACCCACCAGGTGGGCAGCACCCACCAGGGCGCGTCGGGGGTCCTGGCGCGCCCAGGTGGGTTGTGCCCACCTGGTGCACCTCCCTCTGATATTATTTACACCAGAAATTCATAAATATTCAGAAAAAAATCATATCAGGTTTTCAGAGCGTTCTGAGAACTTTTATTTTTGGGTCATTTTTTATTGCACGAAAAAAAGCAGAAAACAGATAGAGCATGGCATTTTATTTTATTTAACTAATAAAAAAGAAAACAAAAGGTAGGGACAGAAGGTAGTGCTTACTAAATTCATCAACTTCATACCTCTCAAAATGATCCATTAATAAGGTTGATCAAGTCTTATTAACAACCACTTTCGATTAGCATGAAACCGAAGAACTTTCGTAAATCACTAAGTTACCTCAATGGGGATATGAATGTCCCCTACAATAAGCATTTCATATTTCTTTTTTAAAGTAGGTAGAGGTAGTTGAAAACTTCAAATAATGATGGTCGGAGATTTTTTTCAATAACATTAATACCATTCACTTGGAATTGTTTCTTTGGAAAGTGCACCATATGCTCATTACCATTGATATGAAAAGTGACCTTGCTTTTATTGCAATGAATAACAGCTCTTGCGGTATTCAAGAAGGGTCTACCAAGGATAATCGACATGTTTTCATCCTCGGGCATCTCAAGTATAACAAAGTCAGTCAAAATAGTAACATTAGCAACAACAACGGGCACATCCTCACAAATACCGATAGGTATGGCAGTTGATTTATCGGCCATCTGCAATGATATTTTAGTAGGTGTGAGTTTATTCAAATCAAGTCTTTTATATAAAGAGGAAGGCATAACACTAACACCAGCTCCCAAATCACATAAAGCAGTTTTCACATAGTTTCTTTTGATGGAGCAAGGTATAGTTGGTATTCCCGGATATCCAAGTTTTTTTGGTACTCCATCTTTAAAAGTATAATTAGCAAGCATAGTGGAGATTTCAGATTCTGGTATTTTTCTCTTATTAGTGATGATGTCTTTCATGTACTTTGCATAAGGAGGCATTTTCAAAATATCAGTCAAGCGAGTGCGCAAAAAGAATGGCCTAATCATTTCAGCAAAGCGTTCAAATTCTTCATCATCTTTCTTTTTAGTTGACTTAGGTGAAAAGGGCATAGGCTTTTGAACCCATAGTTCTCTTTCCTTTCCATGTTTTCTAGCAACAAAGTCTCTTTTATCATATCTTTTATTCTTAGATTGTGGGTTATCAAGATCAACAGTTGGTTCTATCTCAACATCATTATCTGGTTCTTTATCATTAGGTTGAGTATCTTCGTGAACCTCATCATTCTCCTTTTCATTATCAGAAGGTGAGTGTTCATTACCATATTGAGTTTCAGCATCAGAGATAGAAACTTCATTATCATTATCAGGAGGTTTTTCTATTTCAGGTTCACTAGAGGCAGGCAAAGTCCTATCATAATTCTTCTTCTTTTTCTTTTTAGAAGAACTAGGTGTGGTAGTGTTGTTTCTTTGAGAATCTTGTTCAATTCTCTTTGGATGTCCCTCAGGATAAAGTGGTTCCAGAGTCATTTTACCTCCTCTAGTTGCTACTCTAACAGCAAAGTCACTTAAATTATTGTTCATTTCATCAAGTAACTCTCTTTGAGATTTAGCAACTTGTTCTAATTGAGTTTGAACCATAGAGGCATATTTTCCTACACCTCTAACATCATTTGAGATTCTAAATAACAAGTCACTTAAGCGAGCAATCATATCAGAGTTGTATTTCAATTGTTTCATAACATTTGCATTGAAGTGATCTTGCTTTCTAATGTAATTATCAAACTCATAAAGGCATTGACTAGGATGTTTATTATGAGGATCATCACTATCATTGAATTTCATTAAAGATTTTACCTCTACCACCTTGGGTGGTGGTGGTGCTTAAAGCCCATGTATTTGTTCGATAGGTGGTAAATTTTTAACATCATCGGCCTTAATACCTTTTTCCTTCATGGATTTCTTTGCCTCTTGCATATCTTCAGGACTGAGATATAAGATACCCCTCTTCTTCGGAGCGGTTTAATAGGTGCTTCAGGAGGAGTCCAATCATCATAATTTTTCAATATGTTATTCAATAATTCTTCAGCTTGCTCAATAGTTCGTTCCCTGAATACACAACCAGCACAACTATCTAGGAAGTCCCTAGAAGCATCGGTTAGTCCATTATAGAAGATATCAAGTATTTCATTTTTCTTAAGAGGATGATCAGGCAAAGCATTAATCAATTGGAGAAGCCTCCCCCAAGCTTGTGGGAGACTCTCTTCTTCAATTTGCACAAAGTTAAATATTTCCTGCAAGGCAGCTTGCTTCTTATGAGCAGGGAAATAATTTTCAGAGAAGTAACAGATCATATCCTGGGGACTACGCACAAAAGCAGGAGCAAGAGTATTGTACCAAGCTTTAGCATCACCCTTTAATGAGAAAGGAAATAACTTGAGAATATAGTAATAGCGAATTTTCTTATCATGAGCAAAAAGGGTAGTGATACGTCTCCAGCGTATCTATAATTTATGAAGCATTCATGCTATTTTATTATCTGTTTTGAATGAGGCTTTATTATACACTTTTATATTACTTTTCGGACTAACCTATTAACCGAAGGCCCAGCCCATATTGTTGTTTTATTGCCTGTTTCAGTATTTCGAAGAAAAGGAATATTGAGCGGAGTCCAAACGAATGAAACCTTTGGGAGCGTGATTTTTGGAACGAACATGATCTGGGAGACTTGGAGTACAAGCCAGGGAAACTTCGAGGAGGCCAGGAGATAGGAGGGCGCGCCCCCTGTCTCGTGGGCCCCTCGTGGCTCCCCCGACCGACTTCTTTTGCCTATATATTCCCTTATACCCTAAAACCATCAAATACGAAGATAGATCGGGAGTTACGCCGCCGTAAGCCTCTGTAGCCACCAAAAACCTCTCGGGAGCCCGTTCCGGCACCCTGCCGGAGGGGGAATCCCTCACCGGTGGCCATCTTCATCATCCCGGCGCTCTCCATGACGAGGAGGGAGTAGTTCACCCTCGGGGCTGAGGGTATGTACCAGTAGCTATGTGTTTGATCTCTCTCTCTCTCTCTCTCTCTCTCTCTCTCTCGTGTTCTCTCTATGGCACGATCTTGATGTATCGCGAGCTTTGCTATTATAGTTGGATCTTATGATGTTTCTCCCCCTCTACTCTCTTGTAATGAATTGAGTTTTCCCCTTGAAGTTGTTTTGTCGGATTGAGTCTTTAAGGATTTGAGAACACTTGATGTATGTCTTGCCGTGCTTATCTGTGGTGACAATGGGATATCACGTGATCCACTTGATGTATGTTTTGGTGATCAACTTGCGGGTTCCGCCCATGAACCTATGCATAGGAGTTGGCACACGTTTTCGTCTTGACTCTCCGGTAGAAACTTTGGGGCACTCTTTGAAGTACTTTTGTGTTGGTTGAATAGATGAATCTGAGATTGTGTGATGCATATAGTATAATCATGCACACGGATACTTGAGGTGATAATGGAGTATCTAGGTGACATTAGGGTTTTGGTTGATTTGTGTCTTAAGGTGTTATTCTAGTACGAACTCTTGAATATATTGATCCGAAAGAATAATTTTGAGGTGGTTTCGTACCCTACCATAATCTCTTCGTTTGTTCTCCGCTATTAGTGGCTTTGGAGTGACTCTTTGTTGCATTTTGAGGGATTGTTATATGATCTATCTATGTTATTATTGTTGAGAGAACTTGCACTAGTGAAAGTATAAACCTTAGGCCTTGTTTCCTACCATTGCAATACCGTTTACGCTCACTTTTATCATTAGTTACCTTGCTGTTTTTATATTTTCAGATTACAAAAACTTATATCTACCATCCATATTGCACTTGTATCACCATCTCTTCGCCGAACTAGTGCACCTATACAATTTACCATTGTATTGGGTGTGTTGGGGACACAAGAGACTCTTTGTTTATTTGGTTGCAGGGTTGTTTGGGAGAGACCATCTTCATCCTATGCCTCTCACGGATTGATAAACCTTAGGTCATCCACTTGAGGGAAATTTGCTACTGTCCTACAAACCTCTGCACTTGGAGGCCCAACAAGGTCTACAAGAAGAAGGTTGTGTAGTAGACATCAAGCTCTTTTCTGGCGCCGTTCGGGAGGCTAGGTAAGCGGCACTCACACCCCGTCAACTAAGCTCTTTTTCTCGGCGCTGCCGGGAGGTGAGTGCTTGAAGGTATATCTTTAGATCTTGCAATCAAATATTTTTGTTTCTTGTTTTATCACTAGTTTAGTCTATAAAAAACTACAAAAAAATGGAATTGAGTTTGTCTCATACGCTTCATCTTTTTAATATCTTTCGTGAGTGTGATGAAAAGGAAAATTGTGCTCAAGTGCTAGAAGAAGAATTACATAGAATGCTTGGCATACAATCTTTGTATGATGAGCATTTTTGCAATGTTGTTAGTATGAATTCCTTGAATATCCATGATGCTAATGATATGCAAAGCCACGAGCTTGGGGAAGCTATGTTTGATGAAGGTGATATTTTTAGTCCCCCAAGTTTCGATGAGAAAATTTATTATGATGAAAGCATGCCTCCTATTTATGATGATTATATTGATGAAAGTGGGTTTGGAAGAGTGTCAACTTTAGTAAGTAATGATCCCACTATTTTGGAGGATGTTGAATATTATTGTGATAATTATGGAAGTGGATTTGGAGAGGTCATGACTTTATTTAGTGATGAATCCACTATTTCGGAAGAGGTTCCAATTGATTATGAGAAGAAAGTTGCTATCTATGATGATTATTGTGATGACTTGTATGCTATTAAGAATAATGATAACCATGAAACTTGTCATCACGATTTTAATTTTCAATTGGATTATGCCTCACATGATACTCCCACTATTCCGAATTTTTCTTATGTGGAGAGTAGTAAATTTTCTATGCAAGTAGATCATGAAAAGAATGCTTGAGGTGCTGGTTATATCGTTGAATTCATTCATGATGCTACTGAAAATTATTATGAGGGAGGAACATATGCTTGTAGGAATTGCAATAATGTCAAGTTTCCTCTCTATGTGTTGAAAATTTTGAAGTTATGCGTGTTTTGCCTTCCTATGCTAGTTGATTATTGTTCCCATAAGTTGTTTGCTCACAAAATCACTACGCATAGGAAATGGGTTAGACTTAAATGTGCTAGTCATATGCTTCATGATGCTCCCGTTATATTTCAATTCTTATCTTTTATGTGAGCATCATTGTCATCATCATGCCTAGCTAGAAAGGCATTAAAGAAAAGTGCTTGTTGGGAGACAGCCCAATATTTACCCTTACTGTTTTTGTGTGTTCACATGATTATGCTACTGTAGTAATCATGTTTTATAGCTTTTGTTTCAATAAAGTGCCAAGTAAGACCTTTAGGATAGTTTACGGTGATAGTTGTGCTGATCCTGCTGAAAATCAGAAACTTTTGCACCCGGTAAATTAGTTTTGATAAGTCACAAAAACGTGCTTTTGTTCTGATTATTTTTGCTCTGGATTGTTATACAAATTTCTTAGGACTTCCTAATTTGGTAGGATTTTTGTAGTTCCAGAAGTATACGTTTGATACAGATTATTACAGACTGTTCTGTTTTTGACAGATTCTGTTTTCTATGCGTTGTTTGCTTATTTTGATGAATCTATGAGTAGTATCGGAGGGTATGAACCAGGAGAAGTTGGAATATAGTATATATTACACCAATATGAATTTAGAATGAGTTCATTACAGTACCTAAGTGGTGGTTTTATTTTCTCATACTAACGGAGCTTACGAGTTTTCTGTTGAGTTTTGTGTTGTGAAGTTTTCAAGTTTTTGGTAAAGATTCGATGGACTATGGAATAAGGAGTGGCAAGAGCCTAAGCTTGGGGATGCCCAAGGCACCCCAAGGTAATATTCAAGGATAACCAAGAGCCTAAGCTTGGGGATGCCGGATGGCATCCCCTCTTTAAATCTTCGTTCATCGGTAACTTTACTTGGAGCTATATTTTTATTCACCACATGATATGTGTTTTGCTTGGAGCGTCATTTTATTTTGTTAGTTTTGCTTGCTGTTATTTAGAATAATGTTTTGCATCTATATTTTCAATAAAAATGTCAAGGATAGCCTTTACCATGCTTATTTTGCTAGTATACATATTGCTGTTTGAAAACAGAAAGTTTACCGCTGTTGCAAAAATTCCCTAGAAAAGTCAGAGAATGGTATAATGTTGAAACTTTTTGAATACTGAGCTCTGATAAATCTTCTACAGTAAGGTATTTTTCTCATCATTTTTGGAGTTAGGGAAGTATGGTGAATCTTGCATTCTTTACAGACTATACTGTTTTGGCAGATTGCTGTTATGTTTGCATTGTTTGCATATGTTTGCTTGTTTAATGATTCTATTTGAGGATAGGAGTATTAAATATGCAGAGATATTTAGTATGCAATGTTGAATAATAATTTTACTGATTTGTTACAGTAGAAAATTATAAGGTTTTGCATTGGTTTATACTAACCTATCTCATGAGTTCTTGTTGAGTTTGGTGTGGATGAAGCTTTTTGATAAAAAGAGAAACCATGATATAAGAGGAATTAAGGAGACACAAAAGTTCAAGCTTGGGGATGCCCAAGGCACCCCAAGATAATATTTCAAGAAGTCTCAAGCATCTAAGCTTGGGGATGCCCCATTAGGCATCCCACCTTTCTTCGTCAACAACTATCGGTTAGTATCGGTTGAACCTAAGTTTTTGCTTCTTCACATGAGTTGTGCTATCCTTGCAATATCATTCTATTTTGTTTTGCTTGCTGTTTGAATAAAATACCAAGATCTGAATTTCTTAAATGAGAGAGAGAGTCTTCACATAGTTACATAATTATTTTGCTACTCATTGGTCTTCATTTATATCTTTTTGGAGTAGTTTGTCATTTACTCGTGTGCTTCACTTATATCCTATGAGTAAATGGTTGAATGAGTTGAATGTCACAAATCTGAAATTATATATGTCTCATTTTCTTATCTCATGGGAAGTAATGATTTCACATCGAAGAAGTAGAGGTTGTAAATTTATTGAAGGTTAGCAAGCATTGTATTGGTCATTTGAACAATTCATGAAAGAATATTGAAGGAAGAGAAATTTCACATATAAATATACTATCCTAGACATATTTTATAATTATGAGCACTCATTAAGTATGACATGCTAAAGAGTTGATGTTGGACAAGGAAGACAACGTAATGTGTTATGTTTTCTCACATCTCAGTTAAAGTATATTGTCATGGATCATTCAAACATGTTGAGCTTGCCTTTCTCCCTCATGCTAGCCAAATTCCTGGCACCAAGTAGAGATACTACTTGTGCTTCCAAATATCCTTAAACCCAGTTTTGCCATGAGAGTCCATCATACCTACCTATGGATTGAGTAAGATCCTTCAAGTAAGTTGTCATTGGTGCAAGCAATAAAAATTGCTCTCTAAATATGTATGATCTATTAGTGTGAAGAAAATAAGCTTTATATGATCTTGTTATGGAAGCAATAAAAGCGACGGACTGCATAATAAAGGTCCATATACAAGTGGCAATATAAAGTGACGTTCTTTTGCATTAAGATTTTGTGCATCCAACCATAAAAGCGCATGACAACCTCTGCTTCCCTCTGCGAAGGGCCTATCTTTTAATTTATGTCTTTTACTTTATGAAAGAGTCAAGGCGATCTTCACCTTTCCCTTTTTTCATTTTATCCTTTCGCAAGCACCTCGTGTTGGAAAGATCCTGATATATATATCCAATTGGATGTAAGTTAGCATGAACTATTATTGTTGACATCACCCAAAGGTGAATACATTAGGAAGCAACACTATAAGCCCCTATCTTTCTCAGTGTCCGATTGAAACTCCATAACCATTAGTATTGCGTGAGTGTTAGCAATTGTAGAAGACTATATGATAGTTGAGTATGTGAAGTTTGCTAAATCAAAGCTCTGACATAGACCCTTCCTGAAAATAAGATGAATTGTAATTGTTTGATGACTGAGAATGAAGTTTGCTAGTTTTCAAGAAAGTTTATGGTCTATGCTTTAACATGTGAATTGCTTGTTGCTTGTTCGTGAGAAGTTTTATGAGATGAACTACTGTTATGACATATAATCATGCTAGAAAAGGTGATTGAAATTATCATTGATCAAACTTGTGCACCTGCTAGCATTCACACTTCATAAATTTTTTCTTTTATCATTTACCTACTCGAGGACGAGCAGGAATTAAGCTTGGGGATGTTGGTACGTCTCCAACGTATCTATAATATATGAAGCATTCATGTTATTTTATTATCTGTTTTGAATGATTACGGGCTTTATTATACACTTTTATATTAATTTTGGGACTAACCTATTAACCGAAGGCCCAGCCCATATTGCTGTTTTATTGCCTGTTTTAGTATTTCGAAGCAAAGGAATATCAAACGGAGTCCAAACAGAATGAAACCTTCGGGAGCGTGATTTTTGGAACGAACATGATCCGGGAGACTTGGAGTACAAGCCAGGGAAGCTTCGAGGAGGCCAGGTGATAGGAGGGCGCGCCCACCCCCCGGGCGCGCCCCCTGTCTCGTGGCTCCCACGAAGATAGATCGGGAGTTACGCCGCCGCAAGCCTCTGTAGCCACCAAAAACCTCCCGGGAGCTCGTTCCGGCACCCTGCCGGAGGGGGAATCCCTCACCGGTGGCCATCTTCATCATCCCGGTGCTCTCCATGACGAGGAGGGAGTAGTTCACCCTCGGGGCTGAGGGTATGTACCAGTAGCTATGTGTTTGATCTCTCTCTCTCTCTCTCTCGTGTTCTCTCTATGGCACGATCTTGATGTATCGCGAGCTTTGCTATTATAGTTGGATCTTATGATGTTTCTCCCCCTCTACTCTCTTGTAATGAATTGAGTTTTCCCCTTGAAGTTGTTTTGTCGGATTGAGTCTTTAAGGATTTGAGAACACTTGATGTATGTCTTGCCGTGCTTATCTGTGGTGACAATGGGATATCACGTGATCCACTTGATGTATGTTTTGGTGATCAACTTGCGGGTTCCGCCCATGAACCTATGCATAGGAGTTGGCACACGTTTTCATCTTGACTCTCCGGTAGAAACTTTGGGGCACTCTTTGAAGTACTTTTATGTTGGTTGAATAGATGAATCTGAGATTGTGTGATGCATATAGTATAATCATGCCTACGGATACTTGAGGTGATAATGGAGTATCTAGGTGACATTAGGGTTTTGGTTGATTTGTGTCTTAAGGTGTTATTCTAGTACGAACTCTTGAATAGATTGATCCAAAAGAATAATTTGAGGTGGTTTCGTACCCTACCATAATATCTTCGTTTGTTCTCCACTATTAGTGGCTTTGGAGTGACTCT
The DNA here is from genome assembly GCA_021605145.1 of Aegilops bicornis. Taxonomy (NCBI): domain Eukaryota; kingdom Viridiplantae; phylum Streptophyta; class Magnoliopsida; order Poales; family Poaceae; genus Aegilops; species Aegilops bicornis. The sequence goes on from CM038671.1 coordinate 65,368,395, forward strand.
TTGTTGCATGTTGAGGGATTGTTATATGATCTATCTATGTTATTATTGTTGAGAGAACTTGCACTAGTGAAAGTATGAACCTTAGGCCTTGTTTCCTACCATTGCAATACCGTTTACGCTCACTTTTATCATTAGTTACCTTGCTGTTTTTATATTTTCAGATTACAAAACTTATATCTACCATCCATATTGCACTTGTATCACCATCTCTTCGGCGAACTAGTGCACCTATACAATTTACCATTGTATTGGGTGTGTTGGGGACACAAGAGACTCTTTGTTATTTGGTTGCAGGGTTGTTTGAGAGAGACCATCTTCATCCCTCGCCTCTCACGGATTGATAAACCTTAGGTCATCCACTTGAGGGAAATTTGCTACTGTCCTACAAACCTCTGCACTTGGAGGCCCAACAACGTCTACAAGAAGAAGGTTGTGTAGTAGACATCAGGTAGCTATATCATTCAACTTAGTAAGATGTGCCACCATAGTTTCAGTTTCATAACCATGGAAAGGATCAGATTCAACCAAAGTAATTAACTCTGGGTCGACAGAGAATTCATAATCCTTATCAGAAATAACAATAGGTGAAGTAGCAAACTCAGGATCACATTTCATTTTAGCATTCAGAGATCTTTTTGTATACTTGCATAATAATTTCTCTAGATCATCTCTATCCTTACAAGCAAGAATATCTCTAGTTGCCTCCTCACTCATAGTATAAACTTCCGGTACCTTTGGCAATTCATATCTAGGACTAGTTCTAGTAGGTGTTTCAGTATTTTCAGTTTCAAGTTCATCATCAGATTCAACAATATCATGTTGTCTTACTCTAGCAATTTGTTCATCAAGAAATTCACCTAGTGGCACATCATCATCAAGCAAGGTACTAGTATCTGAAAGTGCAACTATCCCTAGGTGGTTTTGGTAATTCATAACAACATATAGCTCATTGAGCTAATGCTATTCCAAGACAAATATTTCAGGAAAGCTCAATGAATGGCATGGCATGGATGATGAAAGTGGATCCCTCAAAATATTAAGGACAAAGGATTGGCTCAAGCTCAAAAGCTCAAGACTCCACATTTTACATTTTAGTGATCCAAGATCACATTGAGTCTATAGGAAAAGCCAATACTATCAAGGAGGGATGAGGTGTTGCTTAATGAGCCTCTTGCTTCAACTGCTTAGTGATATGCTCCAAAAACCCTCAACTACTTTCTCACATCCACATATAACCTAAACCTAAAGTCAAAATCGGTCCTACCGATTTCTTCTATCTGGCGCCACCGAGTTCAAATGTCATAGCCACTGCCCAAACCCTAGGCAAATCGGTCTCACCGATAGGGATCTCGGTCTCACCGAGATGGGATTGTAATCTCTTTGTTTCCCTTCGTAACGTTTCGGTCTAACCAAAGTGAGCGATCGGTCCCACTGAGATTGCAATGTAAACTCTCTATTTCCCTTTCGTAACGTTTCAGTCTCACCGAAAAGAGCAAATCGGTCCCACCGAGTTTACCTGACCAACTCTCTGGATAGCTAATTACCAAAATCGGTCTCACCGAGTTTGTGTAATCGGTCTCACCGAGATTACGTTATGCCCTAACCCTAACCATAACGGTCCTACCGAGTTGCATGTCGGTCCCACCGAAATCACTAACGGCCACTAGGTTTACTAAATCGGTCCGACCGAGTTTGTTGATTCGGTCCTACCGAGTTTGGTAAATTGTGTGTAACGGTTAGATTTTGTGTGGAGGCTATATATACCCCTCCACCTCCTCTTCATTTGTGGAGAGAGCCATCAGAACAAACCTACACTTCCAACTTATCAGTTCTGAGAGAGAACCACCTACTCATGTGTTGAGGCCAAGATATTCCATTCCTCCCATATTAATATTGATCTCTAGCCTTCCCCAAGTTACTTTCCACTCAAATCTTCTTTCCACCAGATCCAAATCCTATGAGAGAGAGTTGAGTGTTGGGGAGACTATCATTTGAAGCACAAGAGGAAGGAGTTCATCATCAACACACCATTTGTTACTTCTTGGAGAGTGGTGTCTCCTAGATTGGCTAGGTGTCACTTGGGAGCCTCCGACAAGATTGTGGAGTTGAACCAAGGAGTTTGTAAGGGCAAGGAGATCGCCTACTTCGTGAAGATCTACCGCTAGTGAGGCAAGTCCTTCGTGGGCGACGGCCATGGTGGGATAGACAAGGTTGCTTCTTCGTGGACCCTTTGTGGGTGGAGCCCTCCGTGGACTCACAAGAACCGTTACCCTTCGTGGGTTGAAGTCTCCATCAACGTGGATGTACGATAGCACCACCTATCGGAACCACGACAAAAACATCCGTGTCTCCAATTGCGTTTGAATCCTCCAAACCCTTCCCTTTACATTCTTGCAAGTTGCATGCTTTAAATTCCGCTGCTCATATACTCTTTGTGTTGGGGATCATAGCAGAATTTTAAAATTTTCTACGCATCACCAAGATCAGTCTATGGAGTTTTTTATCTAGCAATGAGGGGAAAAGGAGTGCATCTACATACCCTTGTAGATTGCGAGCGGAAGCGTTCAAGAGAACGGGGTTGATGGAGTCGTACTCATCGTGATCCAAATCACCGATGACCGAGTGTCGAACGGACGGCACCTCCGCGTTCAACACACGTATGGTTGGGGAAGACGTCTCCTCCTTCTTGATCCAGCAAGGGGGGAGGTGAGGTTGATAGAGATCCAGCAGCACGACAGCGTGGTGGTGGAAGCAGCGGGGATCTCGGCAGGGCTTCGCCAAGCTCAGCGAGAGGGAGAGGTGTCACGGGAGGGAGAGGGAGGCGCCAGGGGCTAGGGTGCGGCTGCCCTCCCTCCCCCCACTATATATAGGCCCCCTGGGGGGGCGCCGGCCCTAGGAGATCCAATCTCCAAGGGGGGGCGGCCAAGGGGTGGCTTGCCCCTGCCAAGTGGGCGCCCCACCGCTAGGGTTTCCAACCCTAGGCGCGAGGGAGGCCAAGAGGCGCACCAGCCCACCAGGGGCTGGTTCCCTTCCCCACTTCAGCCCATGGGGCCCTCCGGGATAGGTGGCCCCACCCGGTGGACCCCCGGGACCCTTCCGGTGGTCCCGGTACAATACCGGTGACCCCCGAAACTTACCCGATGGACGAAAACGGACTTCCTATATATAATTCTTCACCTCCGGACCATTCCGGAACTCCTCGTGACGTCCGAGATCTCATCCGGGACTCCGAACAACTTTCGGGTTACCGCATACTAATATCTCTACAACCCTAGCGTCACTGAACCTTAAGTGTGTAGACCCTACGGGTTCGGGAGATATGCAGACATGACCGAGACGACTCTCCGGTCAATAACCAACAGCGGGATCTGGATACCCATGATGGCTCCCACATGCTCCTATATGATCTCATCAGATGAACCACGATGTCGAGGATTCAATCAATCCCGTATACAATTCCCTTTGTCAATCGGTATGTTACTTGCCCGAGATTAGATCGTTGGTATTCCAATACCTCGTTCAATCTCGTTACCGGTAAGTCACTTTACTCGTACCGTAATGCATGATCCTGTGACCAAACAATTGGTCACATTGAGCTCATTATGATGATGCATTACCAAGTGGGCCCAGAGATACCTCTCCATCATACGGAGTGACAAATCCCAGTCTCGATTCGTGCCAACCCAACAGACACTTTCAGAGATACCCGTAGTGCACCTTTATAGCCACCCAGTTACATTGTGACGTTTGGCACACCCAAAGCACTCCTACGGTATCCGGGACTTGCACAATCTCATGGTCTAAGGAAATGGTACTTGAAATTTGGAAACACTCTAGCAAACGAACTACACGATCTTGTGCTATGCTTAGGATTGGGCCTTGTCCATCACATCATTCTCCTAATGATGTGATCCCGTTATCAATGACATCCAATGTCCATAGTCAGGAAACCATGACTATCTGTTGATCAACGAGCTAGTCAACTAGAGGCTAGCTAGGGACATGTTGTGGTCTATCTATTCACACATGTATTACAATTTCCTGATAACACAATTATAGCATGAATAATAGACAATTATCATGAACAAAGAAATATAATAATAACCATTTTATTATTGCCTCTAGGGCATATTTCCAACAGTCTCCCACTTGCACTAGAGTCACTAATCTAGTTACATTGTGATGAATCGAACACCCATAAAGTTCTGGTGTTGATCATGTTTTTCTCTAGGGAGAGGTTTAGTCAACGGATCTGCGACATTCAGATCTGTATGCACTTTGCAAATATCTATGTCTCCATCTTGAACATTTTCACGAATGGAGTTGAAGCGACGCTTGATATGCCTGGTCTTCTTGTGAAACCTGGGCTCCTTGGCAAGGGCAATAGCTCCAGGGTTGTCACAGAAGAGAGCTCAAGAGATTTTGTGTGGAGGCTATATATACCCCTCCACCTCCTCTTCATTCGTGGAGAGAGCCATCAGACTGAACCTACACTTCCAACTTACCATTTTCTGAGAGAGAACCACCTACTCATGTGTTGAGGCCAAGATATTCCATTCCTACCATATGAATCTTGATCTCTAGCCTTCCCCAAGTTGCTTTCCACTCAAACCCTCTTTCCACCAGATCCAAATCCTATGAGAGAGAGTTGAGTGTTGGTGAGACTATCATTTGAAGCACAAGAGCAAGAAGTTAATCATCAACACACCATTTGTTACTTCTTGGAGAGTGGTGTCTCCTAGATTGGCTAGGTGTCACTTGGGAGCCTCCGACAAGATTGTGGAGTTGAACCAAGGAGTTTGTAAGGGCAAGGAGATCGCCTACTTCGTGAAGATCTACCGCTAGTGAGGCAAGTCCTTCGTGGGCGGCGGCCATGGTGGGATAGACAAGGTTGCTACTTCGTGGACCCTTCGTGGGTGGAGCCCTCCGTGGACTCACAAGAACTGTTACCCTTCGTGGGTTGAAGTCTCCATCAACGTGGAGGTACGATAGCACCACCTATCGGAACCACGCCAAAAACATCTGTGTCTCCAATTGCGTTTGAATCCTCTAAACCCTTCCCCTTACTTTCTTGCAAGTTGCATGCTTTAATTTCCGCTGCCAATATACTCTTTGCATGCTTGCTTGAATTGTGTGATGATTGCTTGACTTGTCCTAAAATAGCTAAAATCTGCCAAACTATAAAATTGGGAAAAGGTTAAGTTTTTATTGGTCAAGTAGTCTAATCACCCCCCCTCTAGACATACTTCAAGGTCCTACAGTAAGGTACACATCAATTACATGTATATCACATATACCTTTGGTGTTGCCGGCCTTCTCTTCCGCTAAGTATTTGGGGCAGTTCCGCTTCCAGTGACCACTTCCCTTGCAATAAAAGCACTCGATCTCGTGCTTGGGTCCATTCTTTGGCTTCTTCCCAAGCTGGCTTACCGGGTAGCGGCAACTCCCTTGTCTTCCTTCTTGAAGTTCTTCTTACCCTTGCCTTTCTTAAACTTAGTGGTTTTATTCACCATCAACACTTGATGTTCCTTTTTATCTCCACCTCCGCTGATTTCAAAGATTGAATATACCTCGGGAATGGTCTTTTCCATCCCCGCATATTGAAGTTCATCACAAAGCTCTTGTAGCTCGGTGGAAGCGATCAAGGATCCTGTCAATGATCAAGGCGTCATCCGGGAGATTAACTCCCAGCTGAGTCAGGCGGTTGTGCAACCCAGACATTTTGAGTATGTGCTCACTGACAGAACTATTTTCCTCCATCTTACAACTGAAGAACTTGTCGGAGACTTCATATCTCTCGACCCGGACATAAGATTGGAAAAGCATTTTCAGCTCTTTGAACATCTCATATGCTCTGTGTTGCTCAAAACGCTTTTGGAGCCCCGATTCTAAGCTGTAAAGCGTGCCGCACTGAACGAGGGAGTAATCATCAGCACGAGACTGCCAAGCGTTCATAACATCTTGGTTCTCTGGGATGGGTGCTTCACCTAGCGGTGCTTCTAGGACATAATCTTTCTTGGCAACTATGAGGATGATCCTCAGGTTAGGACCCAGTCCGTATAGTTCTTTGTCGTCATCTTTCGACTTGGTTTTCTCCAGAACGCAGCGTTGAAGTTGAGGGCAACATTAGCGTGGGCCATTTGATCTACAAGACATATTGTAAAGATTTTAGACTAAGTTCATGATAATTAAGTTCATCTAATCAAATTATTCAATGAACTCCCACTCAGATAGACATCCCTCTAGTCATCTAAGTGAAACATGATCCGAGTCAACTAGGCCGTGTCCGATCATCACGTGAGATGGACTAGTCAACGTCGGTGAACATCTTCATGTTGATCGTATCTTCTATACGACTCATGCTCGACCTTTCGGTCTTCCGTGTTCTGAGGCCATGTCTGTACATGCTAGGCTCGTCAAGTCAACCTAAGTGTATTGCGTGTAAATCGGCTTACACCCGTTGTATTCGAACGTTAGAATCTATCACACCCGATCATCACGTGGTGCTTGAAACAACGAGCCTTCGCAACGGTGCAGTTAGGGGAACACTTTCTTGAAATTATTGCGAGGATCATCTTATTTAAGCTACCGTCGTTCTAAGCAAATAAGATGTAAAACATGATAAACATCACATGCAATCAAATAGTGCATGATATGGCCAATATCATTTTGCTCCTTATGATCTCCATCTTCGGGGCGCCATGATCATCGTCGTCACCGGCATGACACCATGATCTCCATCATCGTGTCTTCATGAAGTTGTCACGCCAACGATTACTTCTACTTCTATGGCTAACGTGTTTAGCAATAAAGTAAAGTAATTTACATGGCGTTATTCAATGACACGCAGTCATACAAAAAATAAAGACAACTCCTATGGCTCCTGCCGGTTGTCATACTCATCGACATGCAAGTCGTGATTCCTATTACAAGAACATGATCAATCTCATACATCACATATATCATTCATCACATCTTTTGTCCATATCACATCACAAGGCATATGCTGCAAAAACAAGTTAGACGTCCTCTAATTGTTGTTGCATGTTTTTACGTGGCTTCTCTGGGTTTCTAGCAAGAACGTTTCTTACCTCGTAAAACCACAACGTGATATGCCAATTTCTATTTACCCTTCATAAGGACCCTTTTCATCGAATCCGCTCCAACTGAAGTGGGAGAGATAGACACCCGCTAGCCACCTTATGCAACTAGTGCATGTCAGTCAGTGGAACTGTCTCACGTAAGCGTACGTGTAAGGTCGGTCCGGGCCGCTTCATCCCACGATGCCGCCGAAGCACGATAAGACTAGTAACGGCAAGTAAAATGACAATATCGACGCCCACAACTGCTTTGTGTTGTACTCGTGCATAGAAACTACACATAGACCTAGCTCTGATACCAGTGTTGGGGATCGTAGCAGAATTTTAAAATTTTCTACGCATCACCAAGATCAATCTATGGAGTTATCTAGCAACGAGGGGAAAAGGAGTGCATCTACATACCCTTGTAGATCGCGAGCGGAAGCGTTCAAGAGAACGGGGTTGATGGAGTCGTACTCGTCGTGATCCAAATCACCGATGACCGAGTGCCGAACGGATGGCACCTCCGCGTTCAACACATGTACGGTTGGGGAAGACGTCTCCTCCTTCTTGATCCAGCAAGGGGGAAGGAGAGGTTGATGGAGATCCAGTAGCACGACGGCGTGGTGGTGGAAGCGGCTGGGATCTCGGCGAGGCTTCGCCAAGCTTCACGAGAGGGAGAGCTGTCACGGGAGGGAGAGGAAGGCGCCAGGGGCTAGGGTGCGGCTGCCCTCCCTCCCCCCACTATATATAGGCCCCCTGGGGGGCGTCGACCCTAGGAGATCCAATCTCCAAGGGGGGGCGAGGGGGTGGCTTGCCCCCCAAGCCAAGTGGGCCCCCCCCCACCCCTAGGGTTTCCAACCCTAGGCGCAGGGGAGGCCCAAGGGGGGCGCACCAGCCCACCAGGGGCTGGTTCCCTTCCCCACTTCAGCCCATGGGGCCCTCTGGGATAGGTGGCCCCACTGGTGGACCCGGGACCCTTCCGGTGGTCCCAGACAATACCGGTGACCCCGAAACTTTCCCGATGGTCAAAAGCGGACTTCCTATATATAATTCTTCACCTCCGGACCATTCGGAACTCCTCGTGACGTCCGGGATCTCATCCGGACTCGAACAACTTTCGGGTTACCGCATACTAATATCTCTACAACCCTAAGCGTCCACCGAACCTTAAGTGTAGACCCTACGGGTTCGGAGATATGCGAACATGACCGAGACGACTCTGTTCAATAACCAACAGCGGGATCTGGATACCCATGTTGGCTCCCACATGCTCCTCGATGATCTCATCGGATGAACCACGATGTCGAGGATTCAATCAATCCCGTATACAATTCCCTTTGTCAATCGATGCGTTACTTGCCCGAGATTCGATCGTTGGTATCCCAATACCTCGTTCAATCTAGATTCTGCAAGTCACTTTACTCGCATCAGTAATGCATGATCCCGTGACCAAACACGTGGTTACATTGAGCTCATTATGATGATGCATTACCGAGTGGGCCCAGAGATACCTCTCCGTCATACGGAGTGACAAATCCCAGTCTCGATTCGTGCCAACCCAACAGAAACTTTCGGAGATACCCGTAGTGCACCTTTATAGCCACCCAGTTACGTTGTGACGTTTGGCACACCCAAAGCACTCCTACGGTATCCAGGAGTTGCACAATCTCATGGTCTAAGGAAATGATACTGGACATTTGGAAAAGCTCTAGCAAACGAACTACACAATCTTGTGCTATGCTTAGGATTGGGTCTTGTCCATCACATCATTCTCCTAATGATGTGATCCCGTTATCAATGACATCCAATGTCCATAGTCAGGAAACCATGACTATTTGTTGATCAACGAGCTAGTCAACTAGAGGCTCGCTAGGGACATGTTGTGGTCTATGTATTCACACATGTATTACGATTTCCGGATAACACAATTATAGCATGAATAATAGACAATTATCATGAACAAAGAAATATAATAATAACCATTTTATTATTGCCTCTAGGGCACATTTCCAACACTTTGCATGCTTGCTTGAATTGTGTGAAGATTGCTTGACTTGTGCAAAGATAGCTAAAATCTGCCAAAGTCTAAAATTGGGAAAAGGTTAAGTTTTTAATTGGTCATGTAGTCTAATCACCCCCCTCTAGACATACTTCAAGGTCCTATAGTATCATCATGAGTAGCATTCATAGCAGAAGTAGCATCATCAATAACTTGCGATATATAAAAAATAATAGCATGTTGTGGAGTTGCAAATTTACTTATAATAGAAGGTGAATCCAAAGAAGAACTGGATGGCAGTTCCTTACCTCCCCTCGTCTTTGAGGGAAAAATCTTAGTCTTAGCATCCTTCAGATTCTTCATAGTGGTAATATGATAATAATCCCAAGTTACTCAACAAATATAGCTATGCACTCCGGCAACCGCGCCAGAAAAAGGTCTTGATAACCCACAAGTATAGGGGATCGCAACAGTTTTCGAGGGTAGAGTATTCAACCCAAATTTATAGATTCGACTCAAGGGGAGCCAAAGAATATTTGTAGTTGAGTTGTCAATTCAATCACACCTGGAGATTAATTATCTGCAGAAAAGTGACTAGTAGCACAGTAGTATGATAGTTTTGATGATAGCGGTGAGCAATGGTCCACGATGTGATGATAGCAATGATATGGTAGCGATAGAATTGATAACAAAGAGCAACAGTAGTAACTTAGCAAGAACAATATATGATAAATTCGTAGGCATTGGATCGGTGACTCATTGGATGATATTCATCATGAGACAGTTATAACCTAGGGCGATATGGCACTAGCTCCATTTCATAAATATAATGTAGGCATGTATTCCGTAAATAGTCATACGTGCTTATGGGAAGAACTTGCATGACATCTTTTGTCCTACCCTCCCGTGGCAGCAGGGTCCTATCAGAAACTAAGGGATATTAAGGCCTCCTTTTAATAGAGAACCGGAACAAAGCATTAGCACACGGTGAATACATGAACTCCTCAAACTACGGTCATCATCGGGAGTGGTCCCGACTTCTCTCACTCCGGGGTTGTCAGATCATAACACGTAGTAGGTGACTATAACTTGCAAGATCGGATCTAGAATATGGATATAATGGTGATAACATATACGGTTCAGATCTGAAATTATGGCACCCGGGCCCAAAGTGACAAGCATTAAGCATGGCAAAGTCATAGCAACATCAATCTCAGAACATAGTGGATACTAGGGATCAAGCCCTAACAAAACTAACTCGATTACATGATGAATATCATCCAACTCCTCACCGACCAGCGAGCCTACGAAGGAATTACTCACTCCCGGTGGGGAGCATCATGGAATTGGCGATGGAAATGTGTTGGTGATGACGAAGATCAAAAATTCCCCTCTCCGGAGCCCCAAACGGACTCCAGATCTGCCCTTCCAAGGAAGAACAGGGCTTGGCGGCGGCTCCGTCTCGTGAAACGTGATAACTCTTTCTCCCTTATTTTTTTCTGGAAATATGGGATTTTATAGCATCGATTTGGAGGTTAGCGGGGCCACCAGGTGGGCAGCACCCACCGGCGCTGAGGCTGGCGCCACGGTGGGTTGTGCCCACCCAGGTGCCCCCCTCAGGTCCATCCTGGCTCTAGAAACTCTCTTTTATTGTATAAAAAAATCCTCGCAAAGTTTTGTTCCATTCCGAGAACTTTTATTTCTATACAAAAACAACACCATGGTAGTTCTGTTGAAAACAGCGTCAGTCCAGGGTTAGTTTCATTCAAATCATGCAAATTAGAGTCCAAAACAAGAGGAAAAACGTTAGGAAAAGTAGATACGTTGGAGACGTATCAGCACCAAGCGATTTGCATCGCGTGCTATATCATCAAACTGTATGACTACACCTCGCCCGAGAAGAACAAAATCTTTGGTGGACACATCCACGAGAAGTGACATCACCACATGCAGGCCGGTGTTGAACTTATCTAACGGCAAGGCATGTACATCATCATCGCCGCGAGAGAGGCCTCCTAGCGACGTACTACTTCACGCTTCTTTGCTACACCCGACACATCATCGCCAAGGTCTACACCACTACGGTCTTTATCAACAACCTCATCAACACCCGCCACCGCCTCTACAACCTTGTCCACAAGGACAGACAAGTGTCCTTTGACAGTACTACTGCAAGACGTGCACGACACCGACGACGACATTGACCGCGTCTGACGGCTAAGACTGCGTTGACACACTGTCGTCACTATTGTGAAAGCCACTACAAAACGCGCACACGATCCTGGCAAAACTATTGTGTGCTTGGTAGGCTTCCTCCAGACTTGGCAAAACTGGTGGTCTCACCTATAATCACGTCCTCTGACATCTTCAAGAAGCCCGTGACGGTCCTCCCAAGGTGCAAAACCTCGCCCCCACCCCGACGGTACCTCTCCGGGTGCAAAATGTCGGCTACACAATTTGCAGCTATGTCTAGAGGATTTGGGCTTCCAGTGTGCTCAGTCCCCGGTGTCCGTGCATGTTCAATGCTGGAGAGAGTTTACTAGACAAGACGGGATGGATATCTACCATGCCCGTTCAATGTCCGTCCCTCCGTCTGCCACCATTAAATAGGCTCGCCGGCCAAGAAATTAAATCCAGTGCCCCCACATTGGCGCACCTAGACGCTTAACCTCATGGACATCCAGTATTTAAAGGCGACCACACCCGTCTGGCCGACTCACAACACACGACAACCCATCCTCTCCACATCTTCCTCCCGATCACCACATCTGTCATGAGCGCTCTGCGGGAGAGCCTCTTGACGGAGCATAAGCATAAGGTTGGCTCCCTTGCTGGCGCCTAGCAGAGCCGCCATGTCATGCGGATCGAGGCATGCATGCCTGCCAACTCCCCCGAGGTCTCCAATGACGAACCCACGATGGAGAAGGGTTCCGAGACGACCCAGCGCTGGAGCCCGTGCCGGTGCATGTTGGATTGACCATGGAGCAGGTGCAGGCGCACTTCACCGCTGGCATGGCAGACGAGCAGCCTACGCTGGTGCCTGTGTTGGCGTTCTGGCAGGAAAAGGAACTTGTTCCTTCTCGAGCAGCACTGGCTGGCGGAGGACCAAATCTATGGCGCACACGAGTGAGGAGGCTGTGGCGACCATAGCCGCGGTGAACCTCGACTTCGTGGACGAGCAGCTGGCGCTCTAAGAGGCCGCACATGCTCAAGCAAGCACTCGCGAGGTAGAGCTAATGCTCAGACGTGGAGACAACACTGGTGATCGAGGATGAGAACGCCACCAGCCGTGCGTCCTATGCGCTACCACCGAACTATCGGGGACGCATGTGGCAGTAGGACAATGCCGACCCGTCCACGTCCATCATCGATCTCACATCCATCAATGACAGACATGTCACGGACTCCGCGCGGGGATGAGTAGAGCATGGGAGATGGTGGGGCATTGTGTCCCAAGTGGGCCGGTCTGTCTCACATGTTCTACTCTTCCTCGCCGATGATGACACCTTCACTTTGCGGGTTTTATCCCCGTCGCTCATTGAGACGGCAGATGGAGGACGTGGCCGCTGAAAGAGAATAACAAGGACTTGGATGACGGGCGTCGCCATAGGCTAGGTTTAGGTCTGGTTCCTTTTCTTAACGAAAATTGTTTGAAATGTAATGAATGTGCTCTGATTTGTATGAAAATCATCGTGTTTGCATGGAATTTGTTCGGTTTGTTGAAATCCGGTTTGAAATGTATGCGGATAGCTTTGAATGGCTGGCTCCCGCATCAGCATCAGCGGAAAGACTAGCGTGAGATCAATAGTTGACGTGCGATCCGTGATCCCTTATTGTGGGCCACCAGATGAATATTCAATGCTACTTGGTGGACATGATAGACATCTTGCAAAGTAACCCCTAAGCTTTTAGAGTTTACACGTGTGTTTGTTAGATCTGTACTGCTATGGATTCTAAGAACTATTCTGCTTTTCAAAATTTGGTAGTGGGATCTCTAAATGATACATAAATAGAAACCCATACAAAAATAAAAGCAAAATATATGCTAGTAAAATGATAAATATCATCGCCCAACGTTTCAAATGTCTCTCGACACTGTTGTACATATTACTTTTTGTTCAATACCGCACAACACTAACATCAAGGTATTGTATTCTTCAAGACATGTTGCACATGTTCCCCGTAAGAAAATGTACATAACATAAGATTTCACTGACAAAGTAAACAAAAAGACTTCCACGAAACCATGTAAGATTGTTTCACGTGCGTATAAATTTATTAACAGCAACGAACACAATATGGAGCAAATATGAACACTCTAGTTTTCAATCAAAATTAAGATGGAAGTTTTAGCATACAGATTAGGACGATTAAGCAATGGCTATTGCAAAGGGGCGCACGTACAGATAACAACATCCGCCGGCCAAGGTGCTCAGGCCGACATATCCAATGAAGCTCGGGGCCTCAACGAAAGCTTTGAAGAAACACAGTAGTACTTAGCGGAGGGATAGCACGAGATGAAAGGCAGTGGACCTCACAGTGACTGAGATAAGGCGGTGTGCCTTGGGGCCATCGGACCTGCCGGCGATGAGGCGGTAGACAATCAGATCTGGCAACATTGAGGTTGTGATAGTGGATTGACGTCAGCGGTATTGTCTTTATTTGTTCCGGTGGGAGAAGATTGAATCACACACAGTTAGGCCGCGAGCTTGCACATGTCCGATCGAGGAAGCTTGGTGGGTGGCGGCGCATCGAGCGAGGCGCGCTAGAGAGAGGATTTACTGGATGGATTAGGACATGGGACATGGGGTATGAGAGGAGCTCAGCATGCTACCAGCAATTTTTCTCCTTCAATCTGTCCCGTGGGGTATCTATCCGATGGACAATACTGATGGATCCCACCTAAAAAACTGATTTCATACTACTCGTGCTCTTAGCATCAGCGTCCGCGAATGTGGTGTTTGGTTTGCGGGTGGGCGTTGAAGATGACTTTATTATATTTCTATATGAGGTTCAATTATAGGAATTAAATAATCAACATAAGAAAATTATGAATCAAACAATCAACATAAGAAAATTTCCTAGGGATTCTAAATCTTTCAAAGTTCCTACGAAAATATTTTAAATCAAAAAAGGAACCCTAAATCTTTGTGGACTTTCATCCGTACACCCCGAAAACACCCTCTAGTTTGCTCGTTTTTACAGATTGCCACTGCGCCCGCAATCCCTGCCCTGCTCCTCCCGCTTCGCCGTCGCCGTCGACGCGCGCGCCCCCGTGTCCCCGCCGTCGCCGCCCGCGCCGTCCGCGTCCCCCCCGAAGGACGCATCCCAGCGCAGTCCCCACCGGCGCGGAGCAACGACCCAACCCCCTCCTCCAGCGGTTTCTTCCGGGGTTAAGCCCTAACCCCCTCCCCGGCTGGATTCCCCCACTCCATCCCGAATCCAAACCCTCTCGCTGGTTCGCCGCCACCAATCTAATCCATACATGCTCCATTCGGTTCTCAGTACCTCTAACCTGGTTTTGTCGCGCAGGAATTCGGCGGCCGCGGCGGCGATGGACATTTACAACGTGGAGGCCGCCGAGATCCTCGCCCACGAGACCCTCGTGAGCCCACTCACCACCCATATTATTTCTCCTCTTCTCCGCCCCCGTGTCTATTCCCCCCTCCCACATCCCCGGATCCCCTGTTTCGAGATGATTTGAGCTGGTGAGTCAACTTGCTGATTGTTTGTGCCCATTCCTTCCTGCAGAATCTCCCCATCGGCGAGGCCGCCCCCATCTACGAGAAGCTGCTCGCCACCTTCCCGACAGCGGTGAGCCAGTCGATTTTTCCATCAAATGCTTGTTTGGCTGGGTTACCTGCTCTGCCGATTTTCTCGGTTCATGTTGCCAGTCTTCTGGGGCTGAGGCTTGAATGTGCATGCAGGCTAAGTACTGGAAGCAGTATGTGGAATCATACATTGTCACGAACGACGAGGAGACCGCCAAGCAGATATTCAGCAGATGCCTGCTCACCTGCCCTCATATTAATCTCTGGTGAGGGGATTCCACATTTTTTGATGATCTATGGCCACAAGCCCTAGTTTGTGTTTTGGGGTAGATGAGAAATTCTCCTTCACTGTCACTGCATAAATTATTAGAGTCACTGTTTCTACCAACACGTTCCTCCATTGACGCCTGCGTGAGGTGTCAGTTTTCTTTCATTTCGCCTGATCTTGTTACCAGTCAACGGTGCCCTGCTTGTCTGATCAAAATTGCTGTGAATACACAGTTGATGTGTCTGAACCTTATACTGCTCTTAGTTACGACTGTCATATCCTTTTCAACATAAATTTTCCAGTTTGGTTGCAACTGCAGTATTGACATTACCCTATCGGGTTGGGTGTAACTTGCAGGCGTTGTTACATCAACTTTATTAAAAAAGTAAACAGCAAAAGGGGCTCTGAGGGTCTGGAAGAGACAAAAAAGGCTTTTGATTTCATGCTTAACTATGTCGGTAAGTACCAAGTACTTCTATTAAGTGTTGACCATAGATAATAAGCAGTGCGTTGTTATTAAGCTACTTTTGCAATAAAATTTTGATCTCCGGTTCGCTTTTCATTCTCTTATGGAAGCCCCCAATCAACATGGGGAGCTTGCGGTACACGTGGGTCATTTGGCTACCCCTCCTGCTCTTCGGCTTCATAGCTTTCTTCTCTTCATGCATCTTCATACATGAATCTAAGAAGCTTAATTGTGACAGGCAATGATGTTGCATCTGGCCCTGTTTGGATGGAGTACATTGCATTCTTGAAGTCAATGCCGGTTTGTGTTTTTCATTTTCCTGTCCTAACATTATTATGCCCTTTTATTTGTGTATGAATTATTTCATTTGTGATTCCTTGTTTGAATCAGGTTATGACACCCCAGGAAGAGTCACACCGCATGACTACTATACGTAAAGTATATCAGAAGGCAATCTTAGTTCCAACTAGTCATGTCGAGCAGCTATGGAAGGATTATGATAATTTCGAAAATTCAGTTAGCCGCACCTTGGTAAGTAGATTTTCCATTTGGATCACTAATCATTATGAAAAAAGCAGCCAACATATAATTCCATTCATTCAATTGGCAAAAAGACCAGTCCTTAGTCCTTTAGTAGCGTGAAGTTGTTCGTTTTCAGTTCATTCTGGTATGTCAGTAGTGTTCACTGCACTCGACCGTTTAATACGGTTACTATTTTATTTTATTAAATCTCAAGAAATGCAAACCTGTCTTGTGTGCATTTCATATGGAGATCACTGTAACCTATCCATGTTCCAGGCAAAAGGCTTGCTATCTGAGTATCAACCGAAGTTTAACAGTGCTAAGGCTGTATATAGGGAGCGTAAGAAGTATATTGATGATATTGATTGGAGCATGCTGGCCACCCCCTCTACAGGCTCCTACAAGGTAAGCAGTTGAACAGGTCATAATGTTGATTTACACTAGGCGTGACAGTCTACAATTATTGACTTTACAAAACGGTTATGTTTTGTGGATAATTATTTTGGTAGCGTGGTTAGGAAAAATCTCATAATTATAATTTCCTTCAAAGTTTCTCTATCCATTTTTCTCAATGACATACATTTCTGTGCCACTCATGTTTTCTTACGGAAAACTGTATGGTAAAACAGTACTAGTGTCACTTTTGATTGTGAACATAACAATTTGAGTGTGTTCTAGAAAAGCTGGATAACAGGGTTTTATCTATTATTGTCAATATATTTTGTTAATTCCACTTTTCAAGATAACCTACCTGAAGTTCCAACACCCTTAACCCACCACCATTTTTTTTTAAATCTCAATATTTTCCCCGCAACTGAAATTTAGTTATTGTATACCCCCTCCATTCATGGATAGACGACGTTGTCGATATGGACACGGTCTCCAGTATACAACTTTAACGTTACTTTTTCTATGAATGTGTTAATAAAATCCTATTTAGTTATTTTATACTCTCTCCAATCATAGATAGATGATGTTGTTGAGATGGACATGGTCTCCAGTATACAACTTTAACCGTTACTTTTTCTATGAATATTTTATTAAAATTCTATGAAAATATGTTTAGTGATAAATCTAATAGTACCATTTCTACCCACCCAACCTAAATAATTTTTATATGTTGTCATAGAAAGAGAAGTTTGACTGCATGCTTTCCAAAAACATCCGTCAATTTCTGAATCGAGATAGTATTTGAGAAGATCTATGCTTACTGTTAAGAACCACTCTTTGTATCATTTGAAATGCACATAATTGAATTCAGACTAATGTCCTTGTCTTTCCCTATATGTCTTTATTCTCTTGTCTATAGTTTGCTGGTAAATCTTCCGACACATTGAATAGTTTTCTGACATCCTCTCTGGTAGAGTAGTAGATGCATGACCAGTATTTAACTGGCAGGTAACTCAGAACTCATTAATCTGTTTTACAGGAAGAGCAACAGTGTTTGGCATGGAAAAGACTTCTGACATTCGAGAAGTGAGTAAACATCTGCGTCAAATTAGCTAAGTGTAATCGTGATTCGAATTTTCAGTAATATTTTCGGTTGATGCAAGTCTTCAAGGCAATTTTATTTCTTTGTTGTATATAGATATTTTTCATTTTTCTTCTCCTCTGCCCCAGTCAATGAATTTTGTTTCTGATCTCAAAAATTTGTCTGCAACCTATCTTTGAGTTCTTTATTTCCTGGATGAGATTCAGTGAGGAAAATTATCGAGTATGCTATGTTTCTTTATTCTAACTTGACATATCAGTTTGTCACCTTTGTCACTCTCACTTCTTTCCGAGGTTACTCCCTACATTTCTGTTAACAGTAAGTATTCTGTTTACTGTAGGGGGAATCCTCAAAGAATTGATGTTACAGCTGCTAATAGGCGTATTACCTTTACTTATGAGCAAGTAAGCTAACTTCTGTATGTGAACATAGATGCACACTGGTGTTAAATCTGTAGTCAAATAATTATGCTTTGCACAGTATTCTAATTAGGCACTCTTATTCACTGTGGTCAACTGATGATATGGTGGCATGTGTAAACCTCATGTACTCAATGGCATGCATTTTTTTTCCTTTTATAGTTGCAGTTTTTGAGCTCTCTTGCCCCATGATATTGGAAAGAAGTCATATAGCTAATGACCCCATTATTCCTTATACTTCTGTTAGAATAAACTGTTCAGTCATTAGACCTCACCTTTACTGTGCTTACCATTATAAGCGGGGACATTAATGAATTGTATCAACCTGTTTTTATTTTCAGTGCCTAATGTATCTATACCATCATCCTGATGTATGGTATGATTATGCTACATGGCATGCAAAGAATGGTTCTACGGATTCTGCAATCAAAATATTTCAGCGTGCTGTAAAAGCACTCCCTGGTAATTGAATATCCTGCAAAGTTCTCTTGGTCAATTCGATTATGGTAGCCAGTCCTGTAGTCATCCTTTCGGAAGTTAGCGCCTTATACTTGGTTTGCCGGAAGATTAAGAGCAGAGTGCAGAAATATCCGTCGGAAAACAAACTGGATATTCTAAGGCCTCCCAGCCATCGAGAAAGACTAATTACTATCTTACTGCCTTAGCCCTTGTTTGGATGGGGCAGGGTCCCATGAGCATGAAAGTTACTAAGTTGTATTGGGATCAGGCCCAATCCCAGTCCACCTAAAAAATGCTATAACTGGCCGAAACTAAATATCTGGTTGACGAATTGGTATATACTCTGGGGGACAGACAATACCTCCATAGGATGCCATCAAGGAACGCCAAATATATCTTCCAGGAAGGCTGAACACATTTCTAAGGAGGATACTATATTAAAACCCACAGGACCAACTGTGTGAATGCGATGAGAGCCCACATGTTAGAACTCTAGCACAGTTCAGTTCACATCTTAGATCAAGATGAGATACCCTCATATTAATATATGAATCTTTATAATTCAATCATATGGATGTGCCACAGGCTATTAAGGACGTGTTACCTCTAGCTTGGCATGTGCAATCCTTTTACACGTGCATCAGTATTAGGATCTCTCACTGATCGATCCTTACCGTTTATTGGATGCCTGCATCCATGCGGCATGCAGTGGTGATGCCCACTTCAGTGTTTTTTTTAACATGAGGCTTATTTTATCCATTTTCTGATAGTATGTTAAATATGGATTGGTAGCAGCTGCTCCTAGTTACTGGTTTATCTTTTGTGACCACTTATTCTGTATTTTTTATTCGTTATTCTGTGAACATAACAACTCTCCAGCTTAATTCCATCACACTGAGCGTGTGACAGGTATGCAAAGACGACAAGGCATTCTTAATGCTAATCCAGTTGCATGCTTGAACTGAGCAGTAGACTAGAATGATGGTTTAACTGAAATATACCGTGTCATTTCTTGACCTGTTCTTTCAACTCCTGAAATCTGCCTATTGCTTTTCATAGGTTCTGAAGTACTAAAATATGCCTTTGCTGAACTGGAAGAGTCTGTAGGGGCGATTCAGGTCCATTTTTTTTCTTTGATAATTTTTCTACAATGCGTAGCTTCCTTAGCACTCACATACTGATACAAGCACTCTTAAGATCATTATTTCCTCGCATGCGCTTTCCTGTTGCAGCCTGCTAAGACAATATACGAGTCTCTTATAGCTGAAAATGCAAGCATGTCATCACTTGCACACATTCAGGTTTGTTCCCACTACTACTTTAAAGTACTTATGGTTATGGTTACACTTCCTGTGGTATATTTACCATTCTGTTTTGTACTACAGTTTATTCGGTTTTTAAGGAGAACAGAAGGCATTGAAGCAGCTCGCAAGTACTTTTTGGAAGTTCGGAAGTTGCCAAGCTGCACTTATCATGTCTATGTTGCATATGCTACAATGTCGTTTTGCCTCGACAAAGATGCGAAGGTTGTTAAAGTGATGACATGTATGCAAACATTTTTTCCGTTACGGACTGCCAGCTATCTTGCTGCGGTTCTTTATCTGTTTGATTACAGTACGAAGAGTATAATTTGCAAAAGTAGGTTCAATAGGATCCAAGGCATATCTTTAAGCTCAAACGTCACAGGATATCCAATATCTGTGCATAAATCACCATCATTATGCACTGTTAGTTTTCACCTTTGAGCCTTGTACCAGGTAACTTGTCATCCTAGCTAGTACAATGTTTTCAGGTGCAGTCTATGATGGTACTTAGAGGACATCTGTTTGGGGTCTGGCCATCCCAGCTAGTTGTTTGTCTCAGCATAGAGGATCGAGTAGGCATGGCATACCCTTCTTTGTGCTATGCAGTACCTTACCAACCATTGAAAATTGCACAGATTTGGTAAAGATTATCAGAGGTTGAGGTGGACATTTAGACCTGATTAGAATTGTGGCCTGTGGCTGCAAGCCTGTGAGAACGCACCGGCATGCTAGTTTTTGCTGGCATTGTCCTTGGTTTATATGTATCCGTGCCTGCAAATAGCCTGGAGTATACGTTGGCCATAAAGGTGCAAGTGGTACCTAAACTGCCAGTTGACATCGTAATAGTAAGAGCTTAAATGACTGAATAATAAGGGTTTATGTAGTATTTTAGGTTTCACCTTTTCACTATGTATTCAGTGTTTCTTCCAGTTGCAGTTATTCACATATGTGCAGTATCTGCTAAATATTCTCTTGTAGGTGGCTCAAAATGTTTTTGAAGTTGGTTTAAAGCGATTTATGCAAGAACCAGGATATGTCCTCGAGTAAGTATCCATTTGAGTATCATTAAACCTTAACGTTAATCTTTGTATTTTGGCCCATCAATGTCCCAACTCATGAACCAAATGTCTCTCCATTATTATTCAGTAATGTTAAAAATCTGGGCAAATCGAACATTTTTTATGGCAATTTATGTTGGTGCGAGGATGGCAAATTTAGTTTGCAAGAATGGCAATTTCTTGGCAAAAAAATGAACTGAGGCGGATTTGCCATGCTTGCCAACTAAACTTGCCATCCTCGGCAAACATAAATTGCCATAAAAAACATTCGATTTGCCATGGTAAAAAATCTGACGTCAGATTTGTAGTTGAGTCCTTATTATTTTATGCTACTTATTTTGTGTTCATCTATTGGCAGTCGAAAAGTGTTCATTTCACTGTCCCATTATTGGCAAATCAAATTTGTTGATTTTTTGAGACTCTTGCTATGATTCAGATATGCGGACTTCCTGTGTCGCTTAAACGACGATAGAAATGTACGTGCATTGTTTGAGCGAGCTCTGAGCTTACTTCCTCCTGAGGAATCCGTAGAGGTAAATATTTTCTTTTATTTGCTCCGAGTTACTCAACATTTCTATATTATGAGGAGATGCCCTTTCAGCTGTGCATTGTTTCACAACTATCTTAATTGGCATTAATGCCTTGTGAGCACCAGCAATAGCAATAATATCATTTCCACCTTTTGGTGGTGTACCACATAGCCTCGGGAGCTCATGTTGTGGGACATTTGTTATAGAGGTGCAACATGCAAATAGATATAGATTTGTTTGTCTGTCTGTTCTCTGAATTAATATATGTTGCTATTCTTCTGCAGGTATGGAAACGATTTGCTCAATTTGAGCAGATTTATGGGGATTTGTCAAGCATGTTAAAGGTATGAAGCTCTAAGCAAAGTGCAGATATAGGTTATCATTGATTGTCATGTTCGGCCCATTAGGTGTGGTCCTCTTCACACATGCACTGTAGGGCGAAGCCATGAGCAATATCCAGTATCCACAATTGTGCAGCACTTGTATTTTTATGTCAGTTTGCATTAGTCTCAAGGTCTATGAGTTATTTATTGGATAGACTTAGAGATTCGCCGTCAAGTGCTTCTTATATTTAGATGGCCTATCTCTGACTAGATATAAATATAATTTGTTAGGGTGTTCATTATAAGTTGGATCTTTTGTCAGTTTATATTCTTCTCTGCTTTTTATATGCCCAAGTCCTTTTACCCCCTCTAAAGCATAAGTATGCTCATAAATTTTGTTTCCTCAGGTGGAACAAAGAAGGAAGGAAGCTTTATCTAGGACATCAGAAGATGTCGTATCGTCCTTAGAGAACACACTTTATGACGTTGTTTCTAGATATAATTATATGGATCTCTGGCCATGCTCATCAAAAGAATTGGATTATCTGTCAAGACAGGAGGTACATTGACTATGCATAACTACCATTGCAAGATAAACTATTCTTTATCAACAAAATTACCTTGATCATATATATATATGTATGTATATATATCTAAGCATGGCATGCTGTCTTAATATACCTAATCACCGAATGGCATCTTGATGATTGAACTATGGACTTTATGTGAGTTGAATCATCAAGTTTACATACACAATACATTTGCATTTGATACATGGCGTTGGTGTGCAACTTCCAGCAACACGTGGCATTGATTGCGAAACTTTGAAGCACACCCATAAATAAAAAGTTGGACTACATCATCTAGTAGTGATACGATATCAAAATTGGATGTAGCCCTCAAATTCTCTGCTGATTTGGCTAAAGAATGCATTCTTCACCATCAATTTATGTCGGATGCGGGCTGTATTGTGTGACACTTCAGAGAGTTCATGCTTGGTTTCCATTGACAAATTTCACTTGTAGAGCTTTCTTGATTTTGATATTGCAGTGGCTTGCAAAGAACATGTCTAAGAAGGCTGACAGGTCAGTTACGCTAACTAGTGGTGGCGGTTCTACCTTAGGTAAGCTGGCAAGCTGCTCTCTGTTATAAACTTAATTGTGCCGTCATGTTATTAAAAAGGTTTGCTGATTATAATATGCCTATGAATTTTGGCTCAGATAAAGGCACTGTTGGAGTTGGTGCCAATGCAAAGTTATTGCCACAGTCTACAAAAGTCGTCCGTCCTGAGACTTCTCGAATGGTTATTTATGATCCTAGACAGATGAAAGGTATTTATATTGATGAGTAGGCACATCGTTTAATGAGAAAGAACTGGATGCATGGCGGTTCCAGTTGTAAATGCACTAATTGTTCAGTTGCAATTGCCTATCTATCTATTCATGAGGCAGCATTGTTAATTTGTCAGGACCAGTGATTTCAGCCACATCCAGTGGGTACACAAAGGAGGTTGACGAAATATTCAAAATGCTTTCTCCACCACTCATGTCTTTCATCACAAATTTGCCTGCTATTGAAGGTACTGCTTACTGTACGAATACTCAGTGTCATCTGATGCATAGCTTGTAGAATTTTTGCCAGATGCTATTATATTCGGAGCACGTAACCTGTCCGTTTAAAACCAGACACTAACATAGGCTTGGCGCATGTTATTCATTGGTTGAGAAATGTTCAGAATTTTTGACTATTTCTTGTGGGCATGCCCCTTTTGTAATTGAAAGCATGGTTATGAACAAAATACTAGAGTGCATAGTCACAGCATAGCCTTATTTCTAAGTTGGTTTGATTTGCATAATGCCTTTGCATATATTCATCGTATTCTTGTCTTTTCAGGTCCATCACCAGATATAGACATTGTGCTTAGCGTTCTACTGCAAAGCACACTGCCAACAGGACATGATGTTGGCAAACCGTCTGCTCCAGTTCCTGGCCCTGCCACAACTGATATCTCAGGTCCCCGCAACCAAAATGGATCAGTTCGTAGACCTCCAAAAAGGAAGGCTGTTGAAAGTACTCTCCCTCCCTCTCCAATCTTTATTGGTCCAGAATGCCAGTATTGTGTTCGTTTAAGATTATGTGCTCTGGCATTTGTTGAACAATCCTTTTTTGTTACGATTGATTCAAGCTGAGGTTGTCTTATGGTTTAATACAGGCGGTCTAACAAACACAAAATGGGAAAGCTTATGTAATATGTGTTGACTTACTGTGTGCAGGGCAAGAGGAAGAAGACGCAGCAGCAGTTGCGCAAAGTCGAGCCATGCCAGATATATTCAGGCTCAGGCAGATCCAGAGGAGCCGCGGTGGGGGCCCTGCCCAGTCTGGATCGGCGGCGATGTCCAGTGGAAGCATGTTTTCCGGGGAACAATCAGCCAACAGCTCAAGCTAGTTCACCAATCTGTAGCTAGTTCTCTGGATTCACGTAGCTTTCTTTCGCTGATATATATATATGATGCATAGTCTCGTTCGTTTGGTAGATATGTAGTTTGGCCGCTCATGGGGAAAGTTATGCATGTGCAAATGTAACCGCAGACTGATAAAACTGTAGGCATGGCAAGTGCATTGTGCGCGAATATGAACCGAAAGTCCCAAACACGACGGGAGAGTGCAGAATCAGTGTCGTCTGGATGGGTAAAGGCCAAATGAAGATAGAGAATAGCATGATGTGACTAATATGCATTTGAAGAAGAAAACATGTATATGTATTGTGATCACTGGAAAGCATGAATCTGAATCCTGCGAAATAATAGTTGTGTCAATTCATCAACATGTTTATCAAAATTTGTGTTGTGGCCTGTACTACAGGCATTGCGTTGATTATCTATGACATGTAACAAGAGGAAGAGATGATTATCAACATTCTCCAGAGAAGATATATGGCTTCAGTGGATCTTAGTAAACATTAACATCCTTCAGGAATAAGTCAAGCTTCTGAAGTAATCATTCCAGTACAAACAATAGTAATCAAAATATTAAGTACAAACCTTGAACATTGTGGGAAAAAAAACAATGCACTTAATCAAATGCATAAGGGCATCTCCAACATGGACCCTAAAACGCCCCACATGTTTGAACATATGTGCCCGGATGCTACAAGCCATTTAACGTAGTGCCCCATCGGTCCTTGGACGCGTCCGCTTGTCTGAAATCTCGCAGATCATACACAAACCAGGGGAGGTTTGTGGAAGCTTGGACATCCGCAATGTAGATTGGATAAATAGCCCTCGATAAAACGCGAAATAAAATAAGTAATAAAAAAGCGCAGCAAGGTATTTTTAGGTTTTTGGAATAATAGATCTGAAAATAAAAGCGAATAAAGATAGATCTCAAAGCAAATATGATACAGTATAGACCCGGGGGCCGTAGATTTGCTTCTCTTGAAAAATAACACACGGTGGATAAACAAATCACTGTTGGGTAATTGATAGAAGATCGAATAATTAATGACGATATCTAAGACAATGATCAATATATAGGCATCACGTCCAAGATTAGTAGACCTACTCCTGCCTGCATCTACTACTATTCAAGTAGGAATAGCCACCATCTTGTTATCCTTAATAGCAACGATACATGCGTGTCTAGCTGCCCCTTCTGTCATTGGGAAAGAACATCGCAAGATCGAACCCATCAAAGCACCTTTTCCCATGGCAAGAAAAATCGATTTAGTCGGCTTAACTAAACCAAAGATTCGAAGAAGAAATACAAGGCTATAAATAATCATGCATATAAGAGATCAAAGAAAACTCAAATAACATTCATGAATATAGATATGATCATAAACTCAAAATTCATCGGATCCCAACAAACACACCGCAAAAAAGAGTTGCATCAAATAGATCTCCAAAAGACCATTGTATTGAGAATCAAAAAGAGAGATGAAGCCATCTAGCTACTGCCTACGGACCCTTAGGTCTATGGTGGACTACTCACGCATCATCGGAGAGGCACCAATGAGGATGATGAACCCCCTCCGTGATGGTGTAAGATTGGATCTCGTGTTTCTGGAATTTGCGGCGGCTGGAATTGTGTTTCGTCGACTCCTCTAGGGTTTCTGGAATATTTGGGAATTTATAGGCGAAGAGGCGGTGCGGGAGGTCTCCGGGGGGCACAACCCCTGGGCGCGCCCTGGTGGGTTGCGCCCACCACGGGCCTCCCCTCTGGTACATTTTTGGCCCACTGGGTGTCTTCTGGTCCAGAAAAAATCTCCAAAAAGTTTCACTGCATTTGGACTCCGTTTGGTACTGATATTCCGCGAAGTAAAAAACAAGCAAAAAAAAGCAACTGGCACTGGGCACTATGTTAATAAGTTAGTCCTAAAAAATGATATAAAGTTTCTATAAAAATGATTGTAAAACATCCAAGAATGATAATATAACAACATGGAAGAAGCAAAAATTATAAATACGTTGGAGACGTGTCCGCATCCCAAGATTAATTACTACTCGTCCTTGAGTAGGTAAATGATAAAAACATAATTTTTGATGTGGAATCATGCCTAACATGTTAATCACATATTCTTTTCTTTTGTAGCATGGACATTTGGAATTTTTACATGGTTCAAAGCAATAGTCTAGTTTTGACATGAAGACTTCAATACTCAAGCATATCAACAAGCAATCATGTCTTTCAAAATATCAACACTAAAGAAAATTATCCCTAGCCTATCATGCTCAATCATTGATCCATTCATGAAACATGCTCGCATATTAGCTACATCCAATGCTCAAGTATGATCATAGTGCTCCCTAGTTGGTGCTTTATAAGAGAAGATGGAGACTCAAATAAAAATAAAAATTGCATAAAGTAAATAGATAGGCCGTTCGCAGAGGGTAGTAGGGATTTGTAGATGTGCTAGCTAGAGCTCAAAGCTTAACTTGAGAGATATTTTTTTAGAGGCATACTTTTCCCGTCAACGAAAATGACCGAGTAATTCCCAACACTTTCCATGCTAGATATATCCTAGATGGTTACCAAAGAGAAAATAAAGTATTATTCCTTTTTCCATCATTCTTTCACAATTCATGGCTAGCTGTATCCACGAGTGCGCCTTCCATACCAACACTTTCTAAGAAATTTATTATTTGACAATAGAAAGTAAATTTAATTTTTATTTTGGGATTGAGCATCCCTATTACCGCCGCACTCTTGTGCAATGACAAGTGAATAAACAGTTATCTTGAGAATAACACATCTAGCATGGAAAATATTGGCCACCCCCTGTCGCTTCATGAGTGGTACGAGCACACAAAAAGGAATTTTATTTTGAAAATTAGAGATGACACATACAAATTTGCTTAGAACGGCATGGAAATACCGCATATAGGTAGGTATGGTGGACTCATATGGCAAAACTGGGTTTAAAGATTTTGGATGCACAAGTAGTATTTCTACTTAGTACAAGTGGAGGCTAGCAAAAATATTGAGAAGCAACCAACCAAGAAACAAAAAATCACATAAGCGAGTATTAAGCATAACTAACACCGAATAATGCACCACAAGTAGGATGTAATTTCATTGCATAACTATTGACTTTCGTCCTTACGTAGGGAATCACAAACCTTAACACCAATATTCTTACTAAACCATAATTACTCACCAACATGACTCACATATCACTATCATCATATCTCAAAACTATTACAAAGAATCAAGTTTATTTTGTCCAATGATCTTCATGGAAGTTTTTATTATGTCCCTCTTGAATATCTATTGCTACCTCTTGAGCACTGCGTTGGATTTCCTTGAAGAGGAAAGGTGATGCAGCACAGTAGCGTAAGTATTTCCCTCAGTTTTTGAGAACCAAGGTATCAATCCAGTAGGAGGCTACGCGCGAGTCCCTCGTACCTACACAAAGCAAATAACTCCTCGCAACCAACGCGATTAGGGGTTGTCAATCCGTTCACGGTCACTTACGAGTGAGATCTGATAGAGATGATAGATAATATTTTTGGTATTTTTATGATAAAGATGCAAAGTAAAATAAAAGAAAAGTAAAAGCAAAGGCAATAAATAAAGTGATGGAAGATTAATATGATGGAGATAGACCCGGGGGCCATAGGTTTCACTAGTGGCTTCTCTCAGGAGCATAAGTATTTTACGGTGGGTGAGCAATTACTGTTGAGCAATTGACATAATTGAGCATAGTTATGAGAATATCTAGGTATGATCATGTATATAGGCATCACGTCCGAGACAAGTAGACCAACTCCTGCTGCATCTACTACTATTACTCCACTCATCGACCGCTATCTAGCATGCATCTAGAGTATTAAGTTCAAGAAAAGCGAGTAACGCCTTAAGCAAGATGACATGATGTAGAGGGATAAATTCATGCAATATGATAAAAACCCCATCTTGTTATCCTCGATGGCAACAATACAATACGTGCCTTGCTGCCCCTCATCACTTTGGGAAAGGACACTGCAAGATTGAACCCGAAGCTAAGCACTTCTCCCATTGCAATAAAAACCAATCTAGTAGGACAAACCAAACTGATAATTCGAAGAGACTTGCAAAGATAACCAATCATACATAAAAGAATTCAGAGAAGATTCAAGTATTGTTCATAGATAATCTTGATCATAAACCCACAATTCATCGGTCTCAATAAACACACCGCAAAAAGAAGATTACATCGAATAGATCTCCACGAGAGAGGGGAGAACATTGTATTGAGATCCAAAAGAGAGAAGAAGTCATCTAGCTACTAACTATGGACCCGAAGGTTTGAAGTAAACTACTCACACTTCATCGGAGAGGCTATGGTGTTGATGTAGAAGCCCTCATGGTGGATGCCCCCTCCGTGAGCTCCAACAGGCCCCAAGATGGGATCTTGTGGGTACAGAAGGTTGCGGCGGTGGAATTAGGTTTTTGGCTCCGTATCTGATCGTTTAGGGGTACATAGGTATATATAGGAGGAAGAAGTACGTCGGTGGAGCAACAGGGGCCCCACGAGGGTGGAGGGCGCGCTGGGGGGAGGAGCGCGCCTACCTCGTGCCTTCCCTGTTGATTGCTTGACGTAGGGTCCAAGTCTCCTGGATCATATTCGGTGAGAAAATCACGTTCCCGAAGGTTTCATTCCGTTTCTTCGAAACTCTGAAATAGGCAAAAAACAACAATTCTGGGCTGGGCCTCCGGTTAATAGGTTAGTCCCAAAAATAATATAAAAGTGGAAAATAAAGCCCAATATTGTCCAAAACAGTAGATAATATAGCATGGAGCAATCAAAAATTATAGATATGTTGGAGATGTATCATCTATCACTTTGGGACTAGTTTCATATATTGCAATTGCTTTTGACAAGCTCAATCAAATTTAAGTGAAGAACATGAGCATAAATTTTTTCTTCTCTCAAAATAATATAAGTGAAGCATGATAGAATTTCTTCAAAAATTTACTAACTCTCAAATAAATCTTAGTGAAGCATGAGAGTATTTCTTAAAAAATATTAAAGCACACTGTGCTAAAAAAGATATAAGTGAAGCACTAGAGCAATACCAAAGCTCAAAAAAATTAAGTGAAGCATAAAGAGCAATTCTATCAAATCATAGCATAATTTTGGCTCTCTCAAATAGGTGTGTCCAGCAAGGATACTTGTGACAAACTAAAGAGCAAAACAAGCAAAGACTCATATAATACAAGACGCTCCAAGCAAAACTCATGATATGTGACGAATAAAAATATAGCTCCAAGTAAAATACCGATGGGCGTTAGAAGAAAGAGGGGATGCCTTCCGGTGCATCCCAAGTTTAGTTGCCAGGTTCTCCTTGAATATTAACTTGGGGTGCCATGCGACATCCCCAAGCTTAGGCTCTTTCCATTCCTTATTCCTACATCCATCACGATCTCATCCAAAACTTGAAAACTTCAATCACACAAAACTCAACAAAACCTTCGTGAGATCCGTTAGTATAAGAAAACCGATCTTTACTTTAAGTACTGTTGCAAACCCATTCAATTTTTGTTATTGCATTATATCTACTGTATTCTAAATTTTCCATGGCTTATACCCCCGATACAATCCATAGATTCATCAAAATAAGCACCCAATGCAAAGTAAATAGAATCTGTCAAAAATAGAACAGTATGTAAAGATGCGAATTGTTCCCATACTTCTGTAACTCCATTTTTTTTGAAAAATTAGGGAAACAGAGGACATTTGTATATCAATCTTGTGTAAAAAATCAGAATTTTTCATCGCTTCTGTGAATTTAAACAATTCTGTTACTGGATGCAAAAATTTCTGTTTTCCAACAAGATCAAATCAACTATCACCAAAGCTAACCCAAAGGCTTTACTTGGCACAAATACTAATTAAAACACAAAAGAAACAATCATAACAGAGGCATAATTGTGTAAACACTCAAGAACAGAAAGAAAAAGGCAAAAATAAATTTTATTCATTGGGTTGCCTCCCAACAAGCGCTATCGTTTTATGCCCCTAGCTAGGCATAATGCATAGATTCAAGTATTGCCATCTTTCTTCTTATTTTTTATAGATGTGTTCTTGTCAGGAGGTTTTGCAAAAATAACTTGAAACACACTATCCATAGAAATTTTAGCATTATCAAGTTGCCCATCTACGTATCCCCTTTGATTTTCGGCCACAATCCAAGAATATTGTTAATTAACATCATTGAAAACTTGTTGGATTATATCTAAAACGGGGATTTCCTTTCTAAGGTTCTCATAAAAAATTTGATTATTTCCAAGCAAAT
The DNA here is from genome assembly GCA_021605145.1 of Aegilops bicornis. NCBI lineage: Eukaryota > Viridiplantae > Streptophyta > Magnoliopsida > Poales > Poaceae > Aegilops > Aegilops bicornis. The sequence continues at coordinate 65,398,865 of CM038671.1, forward strand.
GTCTCAACATATAATCACTATTATAAAGGATCTCATTTATCACCGATTTTTCACGGCTCATACCATAAAAATAAAAAATTCCTTAGCTTCCCGTAGTATGTAGTCAAATTCATTCATAAGGATAAGGGTAGCTAACTTTTTAGGTTTATGATCCTTTATAACGGGTAGCTCATAAAACAATCTGTGCAAGATAGGGTGGGTTCGGATAAATCTATTTTCAAGTTTCAGAACTAGTGATGAAATAGCTTCCGCATAAGATTTAATTCTTCTAAGTGTAGGAGTATCATCAAGAGTCAAAATTCCAACACAACTGAAAAATTCTTGGATATGTTCTTTTCCCATAACATTCCCTTGCCCCAAAACAAAAGTTTTAGCATCCAGATTGCTAGATCGTCCAATTTTAGGAGTTAGGCCATCATTTGTTTCTGTCATACCAAAATCACTCATGATGACAAGTTCAAGCAAATAAGAGATCTGACGAAAAAAAGCGAACGAAAAAAGAGGGCGAATAAAACGGTAATTTTTTGTGAAGTGGGGGAGATGAAAACGAGAGGCAAATAGCAAATAATGTAAATTGCAAGGATATGGGATTTGTGATTAGGAACCTGATAGATCTTAATGATGTTTCCCCGTCAACGGCGCCCGAAATTGGCAAGTTGACACAAGACTATCTTGACTTGATCCTCCCTGGCAACGGCGCCAGAAATTTATTTTGATGTCGCTTGAAACTACATCGGTATTTCCCCAAAGAGGAAGGATGATGCAGTACAGCTCCCTTAGTTATGAACCCAACGTATCAATCCAGTAGGAGAACCAAGCAACACTATGTAAACTGTACCTTCACACAAAGAACAAATACTTGCAACCTGACACGTACGAGGGGTTGTCAATCCCTCCACGGTAAAAAGATAAATAAATTTGTGGTAGATTGTATAAATATCTCTCGATAAAACGCAAAATAAAATAAGTAATAAAAAAGTGCAGCAAGGTATTTTTGGGTTTTTGGAATAATATATCTGAAAATAAAAGCAAATAAAAATAGATCTCAAAGCAAATATGATAAAGAATAGATCCGGAAGGCGTAGATTTCGCTAGTGGCTTCTCTCGAAAAATAGCACACGGTGGGTAAACAAATTACTGTTGGGCAAATAATAAAAGATCGAATAATTATGACGATATCCAAGGCAATGATCAATATATAGGCATCACGTCCAAGATTAGTAGACCGACTCCTGCCTGCATCTACTACTATTACTCCACACATCAACCGCTATCCAGCATGCATTTAGTGTGTTAAGTTCATGGAGAAACGAAGTAATGCAATGAGAACGATGACATGATGTAGACGAGATCTATTCATGTAGGACTGGCCCCCATCTTGTTATCCTTAATAGCAACGATACATGCATGTCTTGATGCCCCTTCTGCCACTGGAAAAGAACACCGCAAGATCAAACCCATCACAAAGCACCTCTTCCCACTGCAAGAAAAATCGATCTAGCTGGCCTAACTAAACTAAAGATTCGAAGAAGAAATACGAGGCTATAAATAATCATGCATATAAGAGATAAAAAAAAAACTCAAATAATATTCATGAATATAGATCTGATTATAAACTCAAAGTTCATCGGATCCCAACAAACACACCGCAAAAAAGAGTTATATCAAATAGATATCCAAGAGACCATTGTATTGAGAATCAAAAAGAGAGAAGAAGCCATCTAGATAATGCCTACGTACCCTTAGGTCTATGGTGGACTACTCACACATCATCGGAGAGGCACCAATGAGGATAATGAACCCCTTCGTGATGGTGTTAGATTGGATCTTGTGGTTCTGGAACTTGCGGTGGCTGAAATTGTGTTTCATCGACTCCTTTAGGGTTTCTGAAATATTTGGGAATTTATAGGCCGAAGAGGCGGTGCGGGAGGTCTCCGTGGGGGGCACAACCCCCCTGGGCGCGCCCTGGTGGGTTGTGCCCACCACGGGCCTCCCCTCTAGCACATTCTTGGCCCACTGGGTGTCTTCTGGTCTGGAAAAAATCTCCAAAAAGTTTCGTTGCATTTGGACTCTGTTTGGTACTATTATTCTGCAAAGTAAAAAACAAGCAAAAAACAACAACTGACACTGGGCACTATGTCAATAGATTAGTCCCAAAAAATGATATAAAATTGCTATAAATATGATTGTAAAACATCCAAGAATGATAATATAACAACATGGAACAAGCAAAAATTATAGATACGTTGGAGACGTATTAGTTGCCGAGATCGGGGAAGAAGTTGTCGTTGCCAGCAGTCGCGCGAGTGCGCTTCCCAAAAACCTTATCGCCCCTCTCTCATACAGGATCACGAGAGGCGGGGTTCTGGAAGCCTGCTGTCCCTTCTCGCGGTGCACGCCGGAAGGAGGGATGGAGAAGACTTGCGTGGCGGCGGAATAATCTGGAACGGTGCGAAACCATACGATGCGGCGGCGACTAGGGTAAACGTTTGCCTGACTATATAATGCGGGCCGGGTGGGTCGCGGGAGTAAACCCCACGTCCAAGTCACGATCCAAAAGAATCAGAAACGGCTCAGTAATTAACACGTCCGTTAATTATTAATTAATGACTCATTAATTTTTTCGAGTAGCAAAAATATAGACAACATGTATAGATTTTTCCTCAGCTCGGCTCATTCCCGAAACCTGACGCGGCGCCGAAGCGAGCGAGGAGGAGGAGCGCGTGTGTAGGTCTCCTCCTCTCATGCTCATACAAGTAGTAGAAGAGCTCATCTTATAAAGAGGTGCAACTCCCACTCAACTTTCAGGGTAAGACTACACACCACTCACAACCATGCATGAATGGGCCATGAGAATTTTAAATATTTTAGTTAGGCTTTGGGTCAAAGGCCTACCAACAAATTTCAACATCATTTTCAAGAATGAAAACCAGGTACAGATGACTTACTGCCCGAAATAGGATCATTTTTTTTGCGAACAAGCAAAAGCCTTGCGTGTCGATGTATTAGATGAAGAGTATGTTAGAGTTAGTTGGCTATACAGGGTGGACGGCGCACATGCGGCGCTGTCACTCGCATGGGCGGGCTACCAGTACGTTCTCTGTTCACGCATTGCCCCAAATTAATAAGATCTTACTCTAAGGCGTTCAGGTGAAAATATCTTCCACGCTCTGGTGATCTGCCCTAAGGCGCGTGCTTTGTGTATTGCCTTGGGGGATGTGTGGAATATTCCGAAGGAGGAGTTGTTCAGTTTTACCGGGCCAGACTGGTTTCTCATCATGCTTGACCAATTGGGGTCTCCGGTACGCGAGCAAGTATTATTTATGTTCTGGAGAGCTTGGCATTTGAGGAACGATTTGATTTTTGGAAGAGGAAAAAAAATCGGTGAATGCGTCTGTTATCTTCGTGGATAATTATTGGAAGACTTTCTCCAATTCCAACGCTCGTGTGCAAGTGGACCAAAGCACCAAAGGGAAGGGGGTGATGGGGAATAGGGAGAATCTTAGTCCGCGAAAAGAAAATGATCGTGCTGTTTGGAAGCCTCCAGAGCGGGAGTATATTAAGATAAATGTTGATGCTAGTTTTGTGGAGAGCTTGAGATCTGCTAGCGTTGGGGTTGTCGCTAGGAATCATCTGGGAGAAGTCCTGGTGTCTTCTTGGGATTTTATTCGAATATGCTCCGGAGCGGAGGAGGCGGAACTTCGTGCATGCCTCGCCGGGTTGTACATTGGTATTTCTCTTCACAAACCAATTATTTTGAAAACTGACTACTCCTTTGCTGCTTCTTTCCTAGCGAAAGAAACTGTTGACAGGTCTCCTTATGTGGATCTAAAAATGGAAGCGATAAGCGCCTCCAAGTTTATTGTTGATCTCAAGATTGTTAAGATTGATAGGCAGGCTAACAAGGCGGCACATGAGATAGCAAAATTTAGTTTTGATACCATGTCCGATAGTATTCTGTGTAATTCTGTTCCGCCCTGCGTGGCAAATTATGTAATGAACGATTGTAAGACTATTGTTATGTGATCAATATATGGGTGGAGTTTTTCAAAAAAAAGATCTTACTCTGGTTATCCATGTAAAAGGGCTAAACACATCAACCCAAACTTCAATTCCTGGGTACAACACAATTTTTGATTCTGGCTCACTACTTTGTGTGCGCGTGTAAAGAAGCTGGCGAAATCGCTAATTAAGGAGTACTCGTTATAAAGAATACTTCACTTTCCCAGGTTGTGACAAGTGGCACACATGCAGTGCGCCACTTGTCGCAACCTTTGAGTTTTCCCTTTTTTCGTAGATCTGTTTATTCAAAACGTTTTGTTTCTTAAATCGTGTGTCTAAATCTTGAACCGTTTTCACCATTGGATTCCTCACGTCGAGATCTTTAAAACTAGATCCCATGTTGATAGGTTTTGACGAACTTTTTTTTCACGAAAAAAACTAGACGAAAAAAACCGAACAGGAAGCATGGTTTTTTTCCTTTCCGAAAGAGGCACGCCCGTGCCTCTCGCGAAATCACAACCGTGCCTCTCGTGGAAGCAAAACTGTGACTCTCGTGAAAGGTAAAAAAACAAAAAACGCGTTTTTTCCGTTTCCAAGAGGCACGGCCGTGACTCTCGCGAAAGCACAACCGTGCCTCCCACGAAAGCAAAACCGTGACTCTCACGAAAGAAAAAAACAAAAAACGCATATTTTTTCCCTTTCCGAGAGGCACGACCGTGACTCTCGCGAAAGCACAACCGTGCCTCTCACGGAAGCAAAAGCGTGACTCTCGCGAAAGAAAAAAAACAGAAAATGCGTTTTGTTTTTCCCTTTCCGAAAGGCACGGCCGTGACTCTCGCGAAAGCACAACCGTGCTTCTCACGGAAGCAAAACCGTGACTCTCGTGAAAGAAAAAAAACATGTTCTTTTTCGTTTCCGAAAGGCACGGCCGTGAAAGCACAACCGATCCTCTCGTGAAAGAAAAACTGTGACTTTCGCGAAAAGGAAAAAAAAAGAAAACGCGTTTTTCGCATAATTTTTTTTTCAAAAATATTTTTTGGTCGAAAAGCTAAGGAACACCGGGGAAAAACCAAAATGTCAAAAAAACCTAGAAAAAATCCGTTGAAAAAGTCAAAAACACGTGCGAAAAAATAAAAAAATAAAACCCGAAGGGGGCGTCCAGAGCGCGACACATGACGAATGGCTAAGAGCGCGCCAAGTGGCGCTGATCGTTGTGAGGCTTTCGAAGGAGCGCTCGTTAACTAGTTGCTCTCGGAAGGTGGAGCTACCTTGGCTCCCTCAGTTAGGATGCATGCGAGGAGACTGAGCAAATGGGCCGCGCGCGGAGGGCTCGCTCGGCCGCACAGGGAGAAAGAAACGGAGTGCCACACAAACAAGATTGATTTCACTACAAAGATCCCATGCGTGCATGCTTCTCTCAAGGGAAACGCTTGCGGCCGGCAGACCGGCCGAAGCGACGCGCCGGTCGCGCGCTGTCCCACGCGTCTCCTTGGACCCACAAGCCGCCCTCCTTTTATTTTTTTATTCCCTTGCCTTATCCATCCCTCATCGTATTTTCACCATTCCTTCGTTCCTGCTCATAGCCCAGCGCCTCCGTCGTGGTCTTATGCCTCCGTCGAGATGAGCTGGCCCAACCGCGACACTACCTAATCGTCCTGCAACCTCCCTTCCCTCCCCATACCCTCCTCCTCTCTTCTCCCCCATCTCATCGGTTGGGTTCCCTCACGGGCCTCCACACATATGCTGCCACGCGCTGCTGCAGGTGCTCATCAGAACCACTGTGCGCGCTCGCTTTTTGCTACCCCCCGCTGATGTCGGTGACCGGCGATGGTGGTCGACGGCGCCGGCGGTGGCCGCGAATAAGTTTCTACCTTTTTTGATTTTTTTTGCTGGAACCTGCTTTTGATTTTGCTAGAACCAGCTTTGTTTTTTGCTGCAAGGATAAAGCTCAACGATGACGACAGTGGCTGCATGTTTTTGTTGCATTCGTTTTTTTTGCTGGAACCAGCCAGCAGTTTTGCTGGAACCAACTTTTGTTTTTGCTGCAAAATAGGAGAGGATAGTGCTGAGCGGCGACGGCGATCGCCGCCATGAGTTTTTGTTGCATTTATTTTTTTGCTGGAATCAACAATCATTTTAGCTGCAAGCACGATCCAGTTTTGCTGGAACCGGTGACCACCTGGGTCACAATGTTTTGTTGCATCAACCATAGAGCACAGAGCTGCAACCGCTATTGGTTTTTGCTACGACCAACAAAACCTTTTGCTACATCCATCCACGACGGAGGTGCGACTGGCGACAGTGGCGGTGACATTTTTGCTGCAACCGCTATTGGTTTTTGCTACGACCAACAATTTTTTTTGCTACATCCATCCACGACGGAGGTGCGACTAGCGATGGTGGCGGTGACATTTTTGCTGCAACCGCTATTGGTTTTTGCTACGACCAACATTTTTTTTTGCTACATACATGCACGGCGGACCTGCGACCCGCGACGACGGCGGTGATTTTTTTGCTGCAACCGTCGTCGGGTTTTGCTACAACGGATGAAACGTTTTGCTACATCCATTCATGGTTGACATGTGGCCGTTGTTTGTAGAACCCTGTGTGGCGAGCTCGACAGCGAGGGCGATGGCACACCGGGATGCTGCAACCATGAGCGTCGATGGCAAGGAGTTACAACCGGACAGTCGAGGAAATTGCATCCGGTTTTGACGGCAGAGCTGCAACCAAAATCGACGAGTTGGGAAGGCTTCTTCGGCGAGAAACGGAGGGCAACACTGCAAGGAGGCGAGGTCTGAGCAGCCGGCGGCCGTGCGGAGGAGGAAAGCAGGGAACTGCTGCTATCGCGCGGGAGCGCGCACGTGAAGGCTGAGGGCACGAACTGCTGCCTTGACCAAGCCAGGGAAGAAAACGTTTGGGAAAGGAGGCATCCGACACGAACTGCTGCGTTGACCAAGCCAGAGAAAAAAACGATTGGAAAAGGAGGCATCCGCCGGCTGCAGGAAGCCAAATCGGAGGGCTCACACGTGACCGGCTGGGCTTTTGGCGGTCCACCGCGCCAGACGCTTCGCCAGCTTGTTGAGACAACCTCCGATCGGTGGGAGTTGTGGCACGCACAACGCACAAGTGATCAGCGAAGAAGCCATGGCCATCCATCAGCACGTACCTTCTCCTTCTCCTCGGGGCGGCCGGCGTCAGGCCTTGCGCCCGCGCGCCCTCATCAAATCAACATGCGCCGCCACCAGGTCCACTGGAAAACCTCCTGTTGAGTATGATATTTATGCACGTATATTGTCTTTTGTACATTAGGCCCACCTCTCTAATTTGTTGTATAGATTGAAGTAGAGGCCTCACATTGTATTTATATATACCGTGCATATTGCACCGAATCAATACATCGTGCAATTCATACATCCAATATGGTATCAGTTTTTTAGGTTTTCCTCTCGCTTCCGCCGCCGCCGCACGTCTTCTCCGCGCCGCCGCCGCCGCCGCTACCCTGCCGCCTCGCTCGCTGCTTTTCTTCTACGCCGCAGCGTAGCTAGCTAGCCAGCCCCGCTCGCTGACTTTTCTCCGCCCATACGTAGCTCGCGAGCCAGCTGGGAATCCATCCCTCTCACACCGCGGCCCGCCCGCCCGCTGGGAATCAATCCCGCCCGCCAGCCGCCGCCTGCTGGGGATCCGCTCGCTTCGCTAACCCGCCATCGCACCCGACGCCAGCGCGTGACTTTTGCTTGCGCGACTTTGCCAGCCACACTGCTCGTCTTCGCACCTCCCTGCCTCGTCCGAAGCCGTTGCTGCCGCCGCGCCGTCGAGTGCTATGTCGTCCGTCACCTCCTCCGTGTCCACCAATTCCAACCCGCTCACCGACGCCAACCCTCCCGATGTCAACGACATCCGCAGGCTCAACTTCGAGCGGGTGCCGGTTCGTCTCTTCCAGGCGGACTCCTCCTACCACACGTGGAAGACGTACTTCTTCCTCATGTTCCGGGAGTACCATCTCATGGACCACGTGAACGGCACCGTCGACTCCAGCCTCATCCCCGAGTTTCACGACTGGTCCACCATCGACACCACGATCATCCGCTGGTTTTTCCTTACCATCACGCTCGACCTTTTCCAGACGGTCGTGATGGACGGTGATGATGCATGCACCGTGTGGACCAAGCTGAACGGGCTCTTCACCGACAACAAGCTCCAGCGTCGCGTTTTTCTGCAACAAGAGTTCTTTGGGTGTCATCAGGACAACACCTCCATCGACGACTATTGTCGCCGCCTTAAGACTCTCGCTGACGAGCTTCGTGATATCGGCGCCAAGGTCGATGATGACCTCCTCAGCACGCTCACCGCCGGGCTCAACGAGGACTTCGGTAACGCTGCGGGGAACCTCAGCCTCATCCCCAACCCGTCTTTTGCCAAGTTCGCTATGCATTCTCCGCTTGGAGGAGCGGCGGATAAAGCAGGTGAAGACGCGCACCATCCACACCACTCTTGCCGCCGAAACCACCCGCGGCGGGCCTCCGGCGCCTCCCGCTGCCGCGACACCCCAGCAGCGTCATCAGGCGCCCTTCCCGGCGCCCCAGCAGCCGGGGCTCCTGCCACTGTCGTACGGCCCGCCCGCCCCCCGCTCCTCCCGCTGAAAAGCGCCGCGGGGGCCGGCACAGTGGCCGCCTCGGCGGTCAGCAGCAACAGCAGCCCCCGCCGCAGCAAGCCGGCCAGCAGCAGCAGCAGTTTCAGGCGCCTCAGCAGCTCCAGGTGCCGCCCCCTTGGGCCTCCGGCTACAACCCCTGGACCGGTGTCGTCCATGCGTACACCATGCCGGTTCCACGGGCTCCTGCACCGACGCTTCCCGTGCCGCGCCAACCGGCGCACCAGGCGTACTACGCAGCCGTACGGAGGATACCCACCACCGCAGATGAGCGGCGCCTATGGTCTGCCTGCGGCCCCACCGCCGCCCTCGCCGGCCCTGCCGCCGGCACCTTGGGATCCGGCGCTCCTCGCCGCGCTGCATGCTGCGCCTACGCCAAACAACTACACTGGAGGCGGTGATTGGTACATGGACACCAGGGCTACGACTCACATGTTTGCTCATCCTGGTAATCTTGCCTCCTTCACTCCTGTCACCACCGACCGCCGCATCATTGTCGGCGACGGTTCCACACTACCTATCACACATGTCGGGCACACTTCTTTTCCTTCTACTTCTATGTCTATTACCTTGTCTAACATTCTTGTGTCACCTCATCTTATTAAGAATCTTGTTTCTGTTCGTTGTTTAACTCGTGAAAATCCCGTTACTGTTGAATTTGATGCGCTTGGTTTTTGTGTCAAGGACGCTCGAACCAGGATGGTACTTCACCGCTGTGACAGCCTCGACAAGCTCTATCCGGTGCATTCGTCGTCCACCTCCACCACCGCACCGGTTGCTTTCTCCGTCGGCATCGATCTCTGGCATGCTTGTTTGGGTCATCCCAACCCCGTCACACTTCATCATATTCTTAGGAGTTTCAGCTTCAGTTGTAATAAGAAAGAGGATCACACCTGTCATGCCTGTCGTGTCGGCAAACATGTTCGCCTTCCATTTAATAACTCCACCACCATAGCTTCTTTTCCTTTTCAGTTGATTCATAGCGATGTGTGAACCTCTCCGGTTCCTAGTAATTGGCGCTATTTATATTATCTGGTTATTCTTGATGATTACTCTCACTATGTGTGGGATCGCTTCGCTTTACGATTTAAAGTCGGATGCACTCTCCACTTTGTCGGCTTTTTACTCCTATGTCAGCACGCAGTTTGGGCATCCCATCCTTGCTCTCCAGATTGACAATGGCAAAGAGTTCGACAATCTTGCTTTCCGCACTTTTCTGTCGCACCATGACATAGTTTTTCGTCTCACATGCCTGTATACTTCACAGCAGAACGGTCGAGCCGAACGCGTCCTTCGCACTCTGAACAACTGCGTTCGGACGCTCCTGTTCCACGCCCATGTGCCGCCTCATTTCTGGCAGGATGCACTCGCTACTGCTTCACTTCTCCTTAACCTTCGCCCTTGCCGCCTGTGGTGGAACTATGCAACTCACCATCTTCTCTTCGGTACGCCCCCATCTTATGATGACTTGCGTATTTTCGGGTGCCTTTGCTATCCTAGCACTGCGGACTCCGCTCCTCACAAACTCACACCTCGTTCTGTCACTTGCATCTTCATCGGCTACCCTTCCAACTCCAAGGGATATCGGTGCTACGATCCCGTCTCTCACCGTGTGTTCACTTCCCTGCACGTTTACTTTGAAGAGCATGTGTTTCGCTTTCAGCAGTACCTCCGGCTGTTCCTCCCGCCACCGGTGACGCGGGCTCCTCGGCCGCCCGCTCAGGCGCCACGCCTCTCTTGGCCTGCCCTGGCTTTGAGGCGCGCCCGCATGCGGGCGCCTCCTACAGCCCAGCCTGGCGCCCATGACCTCCGCTCCCCCTCGGCGCCCGGCGCCACCGCGCCTCGGCGCCCCGGTGGCCCTCGCGGCCCCTCGGCGCCTCCGGCGCCCGGCCCCCGCGCCTCGGCGCCGCCGGTGGCCCTCGCGGCCCCCTCGGCGCCTCCGGCGCCCCCGGCCCCCGCGCCTCCGGCACCTATGGCCGGCCCGGTCACCCGTGCCCGTACGGGTGTTTTTCGCCCGAGCTTGCGCTACGCCGCGGATGACTACGTCCATGCGGCGTCCACCTCTGTGCCGTCGCCATTGCCATCCTTCGTCCGAGTCGCTCTTGGTGACTCGCTCTGGATGGCTGTGATGCAAGAGGCGTTTGACGCCCTGTTGCGCAACTGGACGTGGCAGCTTGTTCCCCGTCCCCGGCACGCCAACGTGATTACCGGGAAGTGGGTCTTTGAACACAAGCTCCGTCCCGATGGTACCCTTGATCGCTATAAGGCACGTTGGGTCGTTCGCGGATTTCGACAGCGTGCTGGCATCGACTTCACCGACACCTTTGCTCCGGTCGTCAAGCCCGGCACGATGCACACGGTTCTCCACCTTGCGGTCTCTCGTGCTTGGCCGGTACACCAGATGGACGTCTCCAACGCCTTCCTTCATGGTCACCTCGAGGAGCAGGTCTTCTGCCAGCAACCCACCGGGTTTGTGGATCCGGCACTTCCCGACCACGTGTGCCTGCTTTCGCGGTCCTTGTACGGGCTCAAGCAGGCTCCGCGCGCTTGGTACCAGCGCATCGCGGCGTTTCTTCATGAGCTTGGGTTCCGCTCCACTCGTTCGGACGCATCGCTCTTCGTTTATCACCAGGGCTTCGACACGGCCTACTTGCTGCTATATGTCGACGACATCATCCTGACGGCTGGTCTTCTCAGTCAGCTCACGGCTCGTCTTCGCGCTGAGATCGCCATCAAGGACTTGGGTCCTCTGCACTACTTCCTCGGTGTTGAGGTGGTGCGCCGTCCGGATGGCTTCTTTCTTCATCAGCGGAAGTACGCTCATGAGCTCCTGGAGCGTGCTGGCATGCTTAACTGCAAGCCCGCCGCCACGCCTGTTGATACGAAGGCCAAGCTCTCTGCCACGGATGGTTCCCCTGCTTCGCATGCTGCTTTCTATCGGTCTATTGTTGGTGCTCTCCAGTACCTCACTTTGACTCGGCCAGAGATCCAGTATGCAGTGCAGCAGGTGTGTCTTCATATGCATGCTCCTCGGGATGTTCACTGGGCCGCTGTCAAGCGGATTCTCCACTATGTTTGTGGCACCCTGGATCTTGGGGTCACGCTTCACGCCTCCGCCGACATCTCCCTCACCGCCTACTCCGATGCAGACTGGGCGGGCTGCCCTGACACACGTCGCTCCACCTCAGGCTATTGTGTCTACCTTGGACCCTCACTTATCTCGTGGTCGTCCAAGCGGCAGCCTACGGTCTCTCGCTCCAGTGCTGAGGCTGAGTATCGTGCGGTGGCCAACACCGTCACCGAGTGTTCCTGGCTTCGTCAGCTGCTTCAGGAGCTATCTTGCCCTGTTAACAGTGCCACGATGGTCTACTGCGACAACGTCTCGGCGGTCTACCTCTCCGCTAACCCGGTGCATCATCGACGGACCAAGCATATTGAGTTGGATATTCATTTTGTTCGGGAACAGGTGGCTCTTGGCCATATTCTTGTTTTACACGTCCCTACTTCCCAACAATTTGCAGATATCATGACCAAGGGCTTGCCTACGGCGTCATTTGAGGAGTTCCAGTCCAATCTTTGCATCAGCCGTGGTGCCGCTTCGACTGCGCGGGGAGGGGGGGATTGAGTATGATATTTATGCACGTATATTGTCTTTTGTACATTAGGCCCACCTCTCTATTGTTGTATAGATTGAGGTAGAGGCCCCACCTTGTACTTATATATACCGTGCGTATTGTACCGAATCAATACATCGTGCAATTCATACATCCAATACCTCACCACTACTGCGTGCACATGCTGTCGGCCGATCCGAGGGCCACCTTCGCCGCCGACGCACAAGCGCTCGCCGTCGTCGCGGCCAGCCTCACCACCGCCAATGTCACGTCGACAGTGCGCGTCCTCATCGACCTCATTGGCAGCCTCCAGCAGTGCCTGGACATGTACAGGGACATGAACGGATGGGTGGCCCGCGCGGTCGACGACCTCCGCGCGGGCCGCGTCGAGGCAGCGTGGCTGGCGCTCAAGGACGCCTCGTACCAGCCGGGTTACTGCGAGCTGGCGCTGATGGACGGGAACTCGACCCCCAAGGACCCTGTCTCAGATGAGAACAATGCTAGCGACTGGCTGTCTGCCATGGCCACCGACATCACGGAGGCGCTTCATGATCACCGTGCGGGAGCGCCAAGATGAAGAGTAGTTAATGCATAGCTTGGTTATTTCATTTCTTCTGCTTCCACCAAAAAGTATTTATGACTGGATTTTTTTCTAAGGATCCCAGCTTACCTACCGAAGAAAAAAAAACTCAAATGGAATATACATATTCTTTTGTAGATTTTACTAACTCAAAATTAAGCATAAACAATAGTATAAACCGAAGTATAGCTATGATACACACAACCAACATCAATGCATGTGCACAATAAATTACAACGACAACTAGCAAAATTATACAAGACCAAAACTATGTCCCGATGGACTAAAAAGAAAGAGAACTCAAAAGGAATCAAAACAATGATCTAAGAAGCTACATTGCTGATCATATATATTTGCACTAACCATATCTTGCCATCACAAGTACAACAAAAAACATTCTTCAACAACGACAACTAGCAAAATTATACAAGACCAAAACTATATCACGATGGACTAAAAAGAAAGATAACTCAAAATAAATCAAAACAATGATAAAAAAGCTACATTACTGATCATATATATTTGCACCAATCATATCTTGCCATCACAAGTACAACAAAAAACATTCTTCAACAACGAAGCCTTCAAAAAAGGAACAACCCTCAAACATCGTCATCACTAGATGCAACCATCTTAGGCCAAATCATGGGTTTTCACCCTGGAAACAAGTCCTAGCAATGCCTTCTATAAGTTAACAACACAAGAAGCATCGTCATTGTCAGTTATAATCAAATAGGGCCAAACCTTGGATTTTCAAGTATTGAAGAAGCACCACCAAATCAAAGTCATCGTGTATTGTGGCCATCACTTTCCATGATCCTAGTTCTTCCGTGCATAGTATGGCCTAGATGTGGAATGCCAAGCAAGTCAAGATCCTCGTACAAGCAGGTAGTTGAGTCACGACCACAGTCAGTTTCCACCAAAGGATCCCAACAGCAAAGGTCGTCATCACATACTGTGACAGAGATTGAGGGAGTAAGGTCATAGGATCTCCAAAATCCTGATTCAGCAGACTGATAATCCTGCACCATTTTCATGGTCTGCAATTCTCGTCCGTGTCGACAAACAAAACTAACGTGCACATGGTTTCAAAGATATACATTTCAACTCAGGACGGTACTCAATGTGAGCAAGAGCATGCATGCCCTTCTCACTCATATGACCAAGCATCTTGTGCCACAAGTCAGTTGAATGGTCTTTCTCAGCAATGTTCAACACTTCATCGCAAAACTGGATTAGTCACATAGAGAAAACCTTGCCTACTTAGTCGAGCCATGGTCAAAAAGTCTTTGGTGAGATTTCACTTTATTTTGCCAAAATAACTAGGTTGCTTGGTATCATCAAGCTTGCTCATGATGATAAATTCATTCTTATGTTGGAAACATGCCTCACATCATCAAACACTAATCTACAACTTATGTTTGTCTCAATGCATATTTTATAAGGGGATTATGCTGGCCTCTAAATCACATGGCGCACACATCCATATTATTAAACGTGGATCAAGTTATAGTCACCGAGTTTCTAATGCATATATGAGCTCTTGTCAACAGTAGTTGACAAACAACTGTTTTCCATCTTCACTTGGCCAATATACCGCAGTGTAAGATGTGAAATACTCTTTACGTGAGGTAGTGTGAAAGGATACATCTGAATCCATGAACCAACTCATGACATCATCACAGACAACTATGACATGCTTATAATGTTTTGAATCCATGACCCAATTCATGACATCATGACGGACAACTATGGCATGCTTATAATGTTCAAGGACTGAGTAGTCCTTGTATATTTTGGTCATGGCTGAACTGAACTTAACTGTTCTCAGTCTTTTACTCGATTTTCTTTATAAGTTTTTTTTCTGCAAGCTCCTTTGTATTTTCTATGCTCACTCTTTTTTATATCCTAGGTGACGTTGACAATAACATTGTTTTTATATTTTGGACTTTATAATTGTACTAAATCAGCGACATTTACTTTGAGACAGAGGGAGCTAAAGCATCATAGCTCAATCTCGTAAGGGCATCTCCAACGCAGACCCGCAAATAGCTCCGGTAAATGTCCGTTTTTATGTCCGGACGTGGTTCCTGGACATGATGCAGGAGAGGGCCATCCAATGCTATTCACAAAATATCTGGTTGGGAGGAGAGAAAGTAGGTGACGGCCATGCATATCGTGTGATATTGTGGTATGGTGTCTGGTTGGGAGGAAAGAGAGGAGAGGGAGACCATGCATGTGCGGAGAAAGAGAGAGGAGGGGAGGACCATGCAGAGTGTTTTGATTGGTCAAGTGGATGTCCGGACTCTGGTATAGCTCAGGGGCGGCAGCAGGTGTATGCCTCTGTATGCACAGGAATACCCAAGATTTGGATGGAAAAAATATGTACATGTCAGCCCAGCACACGAAGGAGGAAACGCAGGCCCAGCCACGAAATCTCTGTATCTCACTCGTTCGCTCGTTCCAGGTTCTCACTGACGCCTCCACTGTGCACTCCTCGCAGTCCTCGCATCGTTCCCAGTCTCGCAGACACGCAGGCATGTAGCACCGCCAGAGGCCGATGTCAACTGTCGGAGGCGCCCTGCCCCCGTGCTGGTCGGAGGGAGCAGCAGCCGAGCAGGGATAGGCGAACCTGGCGGCGCTGCCCCCCCGCCCCTTCTCTTCGGCTCGGAGGGAGCAGCAGCCGAGTAGGGATGGGAGACCCTCTCGCGGCAGCGCGCCGCCCCCTGTGGCACAGAAACAGAAGGTGCGATTACCTCCGCCCTCGCCCACAATTTGGGAATTTCTTGATATGCTCTAATTTACTAGATGCAGGTAGTCGATCTATTTAACAAATGCAAGTATTTAAATTTATGTTCCCCCTGTTTTCCTAACGTAGATGAAGAAGAGTGGAATTGTTGGCAGTAGCATATTTGCAATGTGGGAAAATTCTTCAAAGGCAAGGATGACTGCAGGATGGGAAAAGGCTTCAAAGACAGTAGCATATTTGCAATTTTGAAGAGGTTGACAGGGTTGTTCTAAAGAATGCTCCAGGGAACTGCAGGATGACTCACCATGATATATAGCAAGAGGTGATAAAATATTGTGCACAAGAGACTACTAAACTAGTCATTCAAGAACTCGATGGTGGTCATTTTGCAATAGTTGCAGATGCGTCTAGTGATGTGTATCATAATGAACAGTTGGGTGTTTTCTTGCGTTATGTTGATAAGAAAGGAAGGGCGGTTGTAAGATTTATTGGTCTTGCTCATGTTGAAGATACTACCTCTTTGACAGTAAAAGCTGCACTTCAGAAAATGCTTATAGACTACAATTTGATCTTTGCAATGGTTCATGGGCAAGGATATGATGGAGCTAGTAACATGAGATGTAATGCAAAGGGCTTGAAAAAACTGATTATGGATGAGTCCCCTTCTGCCTACTATGTTCATTGTTTTGCCCATCAACTACGTTTAACTCTTGTTGCTGTTGCTAAGGAGAATGGTGATTGTAGTTGGTTCTTTCAGCAGCTTGCACACTTGTCAAATGCTCTTGGCATATCCTGTAAAAAGATGAGAATGATTCTGATAGCTCAAGCTGAAGAACTCATTGATGCATTGGAATTGGAAGAAGTAGAAACAGGGAGTGGGCTGAATCAGGAAATGGGTTTGGGAAGGTGAAAGCACAAGTGCTCCCTGGGTGGTTTTGGCAATTAATGACAACATATCTCTTGTTGGATTAATGTTTTTATCTAGTATATTTCAGACAAGTTCAACAGACGGAGTGGCATGGACAAGAGGATGTGGAACCCCTTCAAGAAGCTAAGGACAAAGGATTGGCTCAAGCTCAAAAGCTCAAGACTCTACTTTTTCATTTAAGTGATCGGAGATCACTTTGAGTCCATAGGAAAAGCCAATACTATTAAAAGGGGATGAGGTGTTGCTTAATGGCTTGCTTGCTCAAAGTGCTTAGTGATATGCTCCAAAGCCCTCAACCACTTTCTCATATCCACATATGTCCCAAACCAAAAATCAAACTCGGCCCCACCGATTTGATCTATCCGGCGCCACCGAGTTCATTTGACATAGCCACTGCCAGAAACCCTAATCAATTCGGTCTCACCAATGGGATCCCGGTCTCACCGAGATGGGCTTGCAAACTCTCTGGTTCCTATTGCAATAAATTCGGTCTTACCGAGATTTGTAATCGGTCTCACCGAGTTTTCTTGACCAACTCTCTCGTTAGCTTATTACCAAAATCGGTCTCACCGAGTTTGTGTAATCGGTCAAACCGAGATGAGGTTTTACCCTAACCCTAGCACATCGGTCCCACCGAGTTGATCATATCGGTCCCACCAAAATGTCTAACGGTCACATTATGAACTAAATCGGTCTAACCGAGTTTTCTGATTCGGTCCCACCGAGTTTGGTGAATTGTGTGTAACAGTTAGATTTTGTGTGGAGGCTATATATACCCCTCCACCCACTCTTCATTCGTGGAGAAAGCCATTAGAACATGCCTACACTTCCATCATACATTTTCTGAGAGAGAACCACCTACTCATGTGTTGAGGTCAAGATTTTCCATTCCAACCACATAAATCTTGATCTCTAGCCTTCTCCAAGTTGCTTTCCACTCAAATCATCTTTCCACCAAATCCAAATCTGTGAGAGAGAGTTGAGTGTTGAGGTGACTATCATTTGAAGCACAAGAGCAAGGAGTTCATCATCAACACACCATCTATTACCTTTTGGAGAGTGGTGTCTCCTAGATTGGTTAGATGTCACTTGGGAGCCTCCGTCAAGATTGTGGAGTTGAACCAAGGAGTTTGTATGGTCAAGGAGATTGCCTACTTCGTGAAGATCTACCCTAGTGAGGCAAGTCCTTCGTGGCCGATGGCCATGGTGGGATAGACAAGGTTGCTTCTTCGTGGACCCTTCGTGGGTGGAGCCCTCCGCGGACTCGTGCAACCCTTACCCTTCATGGGTTGAAGTCTCCATCAACATGGATGTACGATAGCACCACCTATCGAAACCACGACAAAAATCTCGGTGTCTCCAATTGCGTTTGCACACTCCAATCCCATCCCTTTACATTCTCGCAAATTGCATGCTTTACTTTCCGCTGCTCATATACTCTTGTCATGCTTGCTTGATATGTATTGTGAATGTTTAAACATGTGCTAAAACTCCACCTTAACTTGAAGAAAATAAAAACCGCAACTTTTCTTTGCTAAGAGTCTATTCACCCCCCACCCTCTAGACACCTCTTCTCGATCCTTTTAGAAGGCCATGTGATACACATTGGGGCTCTCACTTCAAAACTGTGAATCATGTCATCTCTATGTATGGTACACTACGACGAGTCCTTCGCAAGATTGGAGACGAGTACCATGATGCGGAGGCACAAGCGGCTCTATCCATAGAGACAACATTTCGATCATTTGAGTCTGTTTTCATGGCACACTTGATGCAAGAAATATTTGGGTACACAGATGATTTGTGTAGAGCTTTGCAAAAGTAAGACGAAGATATTGTTCATGCTATTGAGCTTGTTCGTGACACAAAGTATTACTTGGAGCTTTGAGGACCTATCTTTGGATGGGATGATTTTCTCACAATGGTCATATAGTTTTGTACAAAGCATAAGATCAAAGTTGTTGATATGGTAGGTCCTTACTTTCCAGTTGGCCGACCTAGAAAGGGTTTATGTAATGGTGCGATCAATTACCACCGCTTCAAAGTTGATATATTTGTGGTTGTCATTGATAGGAAAATCAGTGAGCTGAATGGAAGATTTGATGAGGTAAACACGAAG
Organism: Aegilops bicornis; assembly: GCA_021605145.1. Lineage (NCBI taxonomy): Eukaryota > Viridiplantae > Streptophyta > Magnoliopsida > Poales > Poaceae > Aegilops > Aegilops bicornis. The sequence continues at coordinate 65,417,508 of CM038671.1, forward strand.
TTACTTCTTGCATGGCAGCATTCTGTCCACTTCATCTATTTGCTGCTTATGACCAAGAGAAGTTGGTTAGGCTTGCTACAAAGTTTTATGCTTCTGATTTTACAAGTGATGAACTGGCAAGACTTCCATGGCAACTAAACATGTACTCCCTCTGTAAACTAATATAAGAGCATTTAGATCATTACTTTAGTTATCTAAACGTTTTATATTAGTTTACGAAGGAGTATGTTATTAATGTGCGTAGAGATGAAAGGTTTCAAAACCTGAAAAATTAGTGTCAGCTTTCAGTTATGCTTGTTGAGACAAATAAGCATAAACAATATCATATTGTTTACAAGCTTCTTAAGTTCATATTATTCTGCCAGTAGCTACTGCTAGCGTTGAAAGGGTATTCTCTATAAGATTAAATGAGCTATGTGAAGAATTAGCTAAGGAACAAAATGGGTGATGAATATTTGAAAATTTGTTTGGTTACATTTGTTCAGAGAGGATTTTTCAATCAAGTGAAGGATGAAGATGGCATCAATCTCTTCCAAAAAGGCAATCGTAGAGTTATATTGTAAGAAGGATATCATCACTTTATCAATCAAAAGGTACTTATGTATTCATGTCGTTATGGTCTGATACATTGAAGTATTGCTATTGCCGTTATGCTAGTGTTGTTTTGTTCGTATATTGCTAGTGTTGTGTTGTTTAGTTCATATACTAGATTTAGAGCTAAAAATTGGATGAGTATCCAGCCTTTATTTCCTGGCGCCCCCACTGGTATAGCTTTCATGTTTGTCTGTGTTTTGCCAAAAAAAAAGATGTCCGGACCACTTCACAGACTCATGCAGAACCATGTTGAATTGCATAAGTGGGAAAAAGTGTCTGGTCGGACGTATATCGGAGTTTTGACGGTCTCCTTGGAGATGCCCAAACATTGTTATGTGAGGCCATCAGATTTAAGTTACAACAATTTGCCCCCTCAAATCAAGCAATGCTTTCTCTGGTGTGCTTTGTTGCCTCCTAATTTTGGAATCCACCATGATGTTGTAGCTTACTGGTGGGTTGCCGAAGGTTTTGTGAGGAAAGAGCATGAGTTCTCAGTACATGAAATTGTTGAAGAGTATTATCTTGAGCTAGTCCGAAGGAATCTTATTCAACCAATACCAAAGTATGTAGACAAGGTTGTGTCAACAATGCATGATTTATTGAGGTCACTTGGACAATATCTGACAAAGGATCATTCCCTATTCATGAATGCAGAAAATAACAATGCTACGTCGAATCCGCGCCGCATAGGCATCAGCCATGATGTAGAAAAAATACCGACTCTGGAAGAACATAAGTGTTTGAGGAGTCTCCTATTTTTTAATAACAAGAACTTCAAGTCGATTCACAAGGAAGTTTTCAGAAAGCTCGAGCATATCCGTATTTTAGTTCTCAGCGGAACAAGCATCCAAAACATACCAGAGTCATTGGGGAACTTGGTGCTATTAAGGTTGCTAGATCTGAGCTATACTGAGATTAACAAACTTCCAGAGTCCACAGGTAGCCTCATCAGCCTTGAATATCTCTCTTTGCTTGGTTGCCATCATCTGGATGGCCTGCCAGCTGGTCTCATGAGACTGTCCAACATAAGTTTTTGCAATTAGAACAGACTGCAGTTGATCATGTTCCAAAAGGGATTGCAAAGTTTCAGCAGTTCTACAACCTAAGAGGAGTTTTCGAGAGTGGTACTGGATTCAGATTAGATGAATTGAGACACCTCCCCAATATCCAACGTCTATGGGTCGAGAAGCTAGAGACATCGGCACCAGGGGCTGAACTTGTACTGAAGAACAGTCATAATCTTAGAGAACTGGGACTGCGCTGCACAGTGGCCAGTATTCAAGAGAGAACTCGTTACCGAACTGATGAGGTTGAGAGAATTCAGCAAGTCTATGATATTCTTATTCCATCACCAGGCCTTGTATATATTTTTCTGGAAGGGTTCCTGGGTATAAGGTTCCCAGAATGGCTACTCTCACAACCGGAACTTAATATGCCAAGTTTGTGTCATATGCACCTCAATGAGTGTGTATCATGTTCAGAGCTTCCACCAGCAGGTCAGATGCAAGAATTGCTAGTTCTTCAGATTAAAGGTGCAGATGAAGTTGTAACTATTGGCACAGAACTCCTGGGGAAAGGTGTGAGAAGTGCAACGGCTTTTTCCAAAAACTCGAACTGCTTCACATCATTGGCATGTGCAATTTGGACAAATGGTCATTGAATAGAAATATGTGTGATGACATGGAGGACAACTCTCAACAGCTCTCTCTGATGCCTTGCCTTAAGCGTCTGCTGCTTCTTGATTGCCCCAAACTGAGAGCTCTGCCTCAAGACATGTCCATGATTGTTAATTTGAAGAGAATCCACATTGAAGGTGCTCACGAGCTTCAAGAAGTTGTCAATCTTCCTGCCGTTCTGTGGCTCAAGGTGAAGAACAACGGATGTTTGAGGAGGATTTCTAACCTCTGTAAGTTGCAGCACCTGTTTGTACAGGACTACCCAATGCTGGATCAGGCAGAGAACCTGTGCTCGCTGAATAGGGCGTACATGATTGACTGTCCACACGCCCAAGAGTTCAAGAATTGTCTCGCGGAAGAAGAGCCAGGCATGCTAGTCCATGTTGCAGCGGATGGACGTAATATCTTCCCGGATGAATCTCTCTATAATAGTTAGGTGAGTGAAGTAGCTAAGAAAAACCTGCTCTAGTTCTACTACTTTATTATTCTATTTTTTTGTTTCCGAAACTGTGGACACTCACTTGAAATTATTTTTATTATTTTCCTTCTTACAGGCTTACAAGATCGGTTCGTATTGAAGACATGATGGTTAGTTGTAAATACTCAAAATTTTGTGAAGCCTTGAAGTGCAAGGAGCTCTTTGATCGGAGATGGGCAATGGGAGGTCTCTATTTGTCAAAGGCTGGAGTGCAGTGTTGTTGCTTTTCTCTGTTTTACATGGCTGCTCAAAATATCAGATTGGTTACATATATGGTCATTTGCCGGGAGCTGCTGCTCGGGGATTCCTCGGAATTCTTCATCATATCTTCGAGCCTTGAAGTGCTATGGAGCTCTTCGATTGTAGGCGGACGATGGGAGGTCCCTAGTTGTTGAGTTACGAGTGAAATGTTGTTTCTTTTCTCTATAACATTTGTTCTTTTAGTGTGTTCTTGTTGAGTTCAGGTGAGTATTTCACCTGGGCTGCCTACAAAAACAGCGTCAGAAGATCATTAGTTTTTGGATTGATTGAATAATGATAATGGCGTATCTATGGTTGATTTTCAAATGGCTTTTGTACTATCACTTTGAGGAACGTGACTATATGGTATCAGGGAAAGTTAAACAGACGTGTGCTTAGCTTAACTGCTTAAGCATGGAGCTGCACCTTTATTATGTTTGTCAATATGTGCATGAAATTAGGCAGGCACTCATCTGGAATATGTTTGGAGTTGTGGTTCTTATCTTGGTTTGGATTGCAGAAAGTTCCTTATCTTTCCCCCACCCCTTACGATGTGGTCACAATGCGATGAAGTGGGGATGCATCTAAAGTATGCCATGACCGGTGATGACCTACGCCGAGAGTCGGTTGTCCAACCGCTGGCCCTTACTATCGCAATCAAATCGCAAAAAAAAATCATTGAAGATGACATAAATATGAATGATTGATTGATGAGTAGTTGTACATGATGCCCATTGCAATGCACCAATTACAAGTATGGCTAACTTGGGAGAGAATGTATACGATGGTGATAGAGGTGATGACTATGAAGATGAAATGAGAAATGACGACATCTATTGATGCGGAGCATCCTACGGACATCACCATGTCAAGAGCCCATTTGCCAAGAGACACAAGCAAACATCCCCTTCAAACATACTCCCTCCATTCCTAAATATAAGTCTTTATAGAGATTCCATTATGAACCACATACGGATGTATATAGATACATTTTAAGTATATATTCACTCATTTTGCTTTGTATGTGGTCCATAGTGGAATCACTCCAAAGACTTATATTTAGGAACGGAGGGAGTATAATGGTGAATCTTTTCTCCTTTACACGTATCTACTTGTGCCCTTCGAGGATGGTATACTACTTGACACTCCTCTCGTGTATATGCCTAGGTTTGAGCGAAGCTTCACACATGGAGAGGAGGAGTCCATGCGGAAGAGAATGACTACACCATCCAAGAGGGAAGATTGGAAGTGGAGAAGGAATCACCAAGAAGAAGGCCAAGTCCCACGAGCGTCGATGGGTGCCCACGAAAAGGAGACAAGTTGCTAAGCCTCTGGATACCCCGTCTGGCGTGGGCCCTTGGACCCGTGTACACGGGACCCCATGCCGACAACACAAGATCGTTACACGGGCTAAGTTGCCCGCTCTCTGGATACCCCATGCATCGGGCTCCACTTACCCCGTGCACATGGGGCTGCCTGTAGGCACCTGTTGGGCTTTGCCCATGTATTCCCATTTCACCCTCCTTACCCCCTCGTGCCTTGGACCTATATATACCCTCCTTCCTCCTCCATTTAGGGATAGCTAAAATTAGATATAGACATTAGAGTTAGCTCATGTATCTCCCCTTGTGGGATTCCTCTTGAGAGAGAAGACTCTATTGGAGTGCAAGGCCTCCTATGAAGAAAATCCCTAGTGGATGCAAGACCTCCACAGGCGGAGAAGGATTCCCAAGTGAATCATCAAGACCCATCCCTCAAAGAGATTTGGATGAACTTGTTCGGGAATGTAGTAATTTCAAAAAAATTCCTACGCACACACAAGATCATGGTGATGCATAGCAACGAGAGGGGAGAGTGTGTCCACGTACCCTCGTAGACCGATAGCGGAAGTGTTATGACAATGTGGTTGATGTAGTCGTACGTCTTCACGATCGGCCGATCCTCAGCATCGAACGTACGGCACCTCCGTGTTCTGCACACGTTCAGCTCGGAGATGTCCCACGAACTCACGATCCAGTAGAGCTTCGCCAGAGAGTTTCGCTAGCACAACGACGTGATGATGGTGATGATGACGCTACCGACGCAGGGCTTCGCCTAAGCACTGCTACGATATTACCGAGCTGGATTATGGTGGAGGGGGGCACCGCACACGACTGAGAGTTCAATGATCAATTGTTGTGTCTCCAAGGGGTGCCCCCCTACCCGTATATAAAGGAGTGGAGGAGGGGGAGGGGTCCGTCCTCCTATGGTGCACCCCATGAGGAGTCCTATACTCCCACCGGGAGTAGGACTCCCCCCTTCCAAGTAGGAGTAGGAGAGGAGAAGGAAGGGAGAGAAGGAGAGAAGGAAAGGGGGGCGCCGCCCCCCTCCTTGTCCAATTCAGACTAGAGGGGGAGTGGGAACGCGGCTGCCCTAGCCGCCCCTCATCTTCACCCACTAGGGCTCATTAGGCCCAATATACTCCCTGTGGAGTTCCGGTAACCCCCCCCCGGTACTCCGGTATATGTCCGAAACCTCCCGAAACACTTCCGGTGTTCGAACATAGTCGTCCAATATGTCGGTCTTTACGTCTCGACCATTCCGAGACTCCTCGTCATGTCCGTGATCATATCCGAGACTCCGAACTACCTTCGGTACATCAAAACACAAAACTCATAATACCGATCGTCACTGAACTTTAAGCGTCACGGACCCTACGGGTTTGAGAACTATGTAGACATGACCGAGACACGCCTCCGTAAATAACCAATAGCAGAACCTGGATGCTCATATTGGCTCCCACATATTCTACGAAGATCTTTACCGGTCAAACCGCATAACAGCATACATTGTTCCCTTTGTCATCGGTATGTTACTTGCCCGAGATTCGATCGTCGGTATCTCGATCAATACCTAGTTTAATCTCATTACCGGCAAGTCTCTTTACTCGTTCCGTAATGCATCATCCCGCAACTAACTCATTAGTTACAATGCTTGCAAGGCTTATAGTGATGTGCATTACCGAGAGGGCCCAGAGATACCTCTCCGACAATCGGAGTGACAAATCCTAATCTCGATCTATGCCAACTCAACAAGTACCTTCAGAGACACCTGTAGAGCACCTTTATAATCACCCAGTTACGTTGTGACGTTTGGTAGCACACAAAGTGTTCCTCCGGTGTTCGGGAGTTGCATAATCTCATAGTCATAGGAACATGTATGAGTCATGAAGAAAGCAATAGCAACATACTAAACGATCAAGTGCTAAGCTAACGGAATGGGTCATGTCAATCACATCATTCTCTAATGATGTGATTCCGTTGATCAAATGACAACTCATGGCTATGGCCAGGAAACTTAACCATCTTTGATCCAACGAGCTAGTTAAGTAGAGGCATACTAGTGACACTCAGTTTGTCTATGTATTCACACACGTACTAAGTTTTCGGTTAATACAATTCTAGCATGAATAATAAACATTTATTATGATTAAGGAAATATAAATAACAACTTTATTATTGTCTCTGGGCATATTTCCTTGGTCTCCCACTTGCACTAGAGTCAATAATCTAGATTACACGAGAATGATTCTAACACCCATGGAGTCTTGGTGCTGATCATGTTTTGCTCGTGAGAGAGGCTTAGTCAACGGGTCCGCAACATTCAGATCCGTATGTATCTTGCAAATCTCTATCTCCCCACCCTGGACTTGATCGCGGATGGAATTGAAGCGTCTCTTGATGTGCTTGGTTCTCTTGTGAAATCTAGATTCCTTTGCCAAGGCAATTGCACCAGTATTATCACAAAAGATTTTCATTGGACCCAATGCACTAGGTATGACACCTAGATCGGATATGAACTCCTTCATCCAGACTCCTTCATTTGCTGCTTTCGAAGCAGCTATGTACTCTGCTTCACACGTAGATCCTGCCATGACGCTTTGTTTAGAACTGCTCCAACTGACAGCTCCACCGTTCAATATAAACACGTATCCGGTTTGCGATTTAGAATCGTTCGGATTAGTGTCAAAGCTTTTATCGACGTAACCATTTACGACGAGCTCTTTGTCACCTCCATAAATAAGAAACATATCCTTAGTCCTTTTCAGGTATTTTAGGATGTTCTTGACCGCTGTCCAGTGATCCACTCCTGGATTACTTTGGTACCTCCTGCTAAATTAATAGCAAGGCACACATCATGTCCGGGTACACAGCATTGCATACATGATAGAGCCTATGGCTGAAGCATATGGAACACTTTTCATTTTCTCTCTATCTTCTGCAGTGGTCGGGCATTGAGTCTTACTCAACTTCACACCTTGTAACACAGGTAAGAACCGTTTCTTTTCCTCATCCATTTTGAACTTCTTCAAAACTTTGTCAAGGTATGTGCTTTGTCAAAGTCCAATTAAGCGTCTTGATCTATCTCTATAGATCTTGATGCCCAATATATAAGCAGCTTCACCGAGGTCTTTCATTGAAAAACTCTTATTCAAGTATCCTTTTATGCTATCCAGAAATTCTATATCATTTCCAATCAACAATATGTCATCCACATATAATATTAGAAATGCTAGAGAGCTCCCACTCACTTTCTTGTAAATACAGGATTCTCCAAAAGTCTGCATAAAATCATATGCTTTGATCACACTATCAAAGCGTTTATTCCAACTCCGAGAGGCTTGCACCAGTCCATAAATGGATCACGGAGCTTGCACACTTTATTAGCACTCTTTGGATCGATAAAACCTTCGGGTTGCATCATATACAACTCTTCTTCCAGAAATCCATTCAGGAATGCAGTCTTTACATCCATTTGCCAAATTTCATAATCATAAAATGCGGCAGTTGCTAACATGATTCGGACGGACTTAAGCATCGCTACAGGTGAGAAGGTCTCATCGTAGTCAACTCCTTGAACTTGTCGAAAACCTTTTGCAACAAGTCGAGCTTTGTAGACAGTAATGTTACCGTCAGCGTCAGTCTTCTTCTTGAAGCTCCATTTATTCTCGATGGCTTGCCGATCATCGGGCAAGTCAACCAAAGTCCACACTTTGTTCTCATACATGGATCCCATCTTAGGTTTCATGGCCTCAAACCATTTTGCGGAATCTGGGCTCATCATCGCTTCCTCATAGTTCGTAGGTTCGTCATGGTCTAGTAACATGACCTCCGAATAGGATTACCATACCACTCACAGTGCGAGATCTTACTCTGGTTGACCTAAGAGGTTCAGTAGTAACTTGATCTGAAGTTTCATGATCATCATCATTAGCTTCCTCACTAATTGGTGTAGGTGTCAGAGGAACCGGTTTCTTTTGTGAACTACTTTCCAATAAGGGAGCAGGTATAGTTACCTCATCAAGTTCTACTTTCCTCCCACTCACTTCTTTCGAGAGAAACTCCTTCTCTAGAAAGGATCCATTCTTAGCAACGAAAGTCTTGCCTTCGGATGTGTGATAGTAGGTGTACCCAACTGTCTCTTTTGGGTATCCTAAGAAGATACATTTCTCCGATTTGGGTTCGAGCTTATCAGGTTGAAGCTTTTTCACATAAGCATCGCAGCCCCAAACTTTAAGAAACGACAACTTTGGTTTCTTGCCAAACCACAGTTCATAAGGAGTCGTCTCAACGGATTTAGATGGTGCCCTATTTAACATGAATGTAGCTATCTCTAGAACATATCCCCAAAACGATAGCGGTAAATCAGTAAGAGACATCATAGATCGCACCATATCCAGTAAAGTACGATTACGACGTTCGGACACACCATTACACTGTGGTGTTCCGGGTGGCGTGAGTGCGAAACTATTCCGCATTGTTTCAAATGAAGACCAAACTCGTAACTCAAATATTCTCCTCCACAATCAGATCGTAGAAACTTTACTTTCTTGTTACGATGATTTTCCACTTCAATATGAAATTCTTTGAACTTTTCAAATTTTTCAGATTTATGTTTCGTTAAGTAAATATACCCATATCTGCTTAAATCATCTGTGAAGTTGAGAAAACAACGATACCCGCCGCGAGCCTCAACATTCATTGAACCACATACATCGATATGTATGATTTCCAACAAATCTGTTGCTCGCTCCATTGTTCCGGAGAAACGAGTTTTAGTCATCTTGCCCATGAGGCATGGTTACGCAAGTACCAAGTGGTTCATAATCAAGTGATTCCAAAAGTGTTGGGTAACACAGCGAGAAAACAAAAATTTCTGACCTACGCACCAGCCTGTGACCACTATGGAGACTGCATACATGGTTTGATCTTTTTTCGTTACCGACTCGTGGCGCTTGGAAGTAGAGTCGATGACGACAGCGGTCTGATCCCGCAGCTAGGATTTACAACCTCCCAACAACGAGAATGTATACCCTCATCCGCCCCATGGATAGCCCTCCGAGAGGCGGTCGGACAGTCCCTCAGACGGAAAGACAGCCCTTTGGGAGGACCCTCAAAACTCGGACGGTCACTCGGACAACCCTTTGGGAGGACTCACAGAACTCGGACCGTCACTTGGACAACCCTTCGGGAGGCACTCTTAAAACAGCCCCTCGGGCAAAAGGATCAAAACTACGACCTCTCTACGGGGTTGCACACATACGGTGTCATCTATCCGGTGAGGGCTTCGCCCGTCGAACTAGTTCCCACCGGAACCAGACAGCCTTCGGCTCTATGAAACTATTTATTTGGGAGGAGAGAGAAGCGGATCATGCATGGCACTTGTATGTGAGAAAAGCCCCTCCACCCCTATTTATAGGCCAAGCCCAAGGGTGCCTTCTCCAAGAAGCCAAGGGATAATATCAAAAGCCCTCAAGGTGGCTTCTCCAAGAAGCCAAGCAAAAAGCACTTTCACTATTCATGATGACAATTTTCAGCGTCCGTTCGAACTGAAAATATTTATGTGGGCTCGAACATTTCCAGTACCCACTAAAATAATTTTCAACAGCGTTAGAAACCAATTTGGTTTAGTGATTTTCATCTGCGAAAAGCAAACAAGAATGCGTTTTCACTATTCATAAAGACAACTTTTCAATCCATTAAATCCAAAAAAAATTCTGTGGGTCTTAGAATAATTCCAGTACCCACTAAAATGATTTTGGATTCGTTCTGAAACAATTTCAGATTACTGAATTTCATCTGTGAAAAATAACCAAAGCGGTACCGACAGCTCCGAAACATTTCCGGTTTTTATCCCAAAAATTTCCGAGAAGTTTCCAGAGTAATTACGGCACCCTCCAAGAATTATCGGGCATGTCCCAAACCAATTTGACTTAATGGTATATCCCAAAACAGCTTTTCGGTTTCTGAAACTATTTCACTATTCTCTCTCCTAACTCTTCCATTGTCTCCGAAACTTTTTCGCAAATTTCTCTCGCACTCCTGTCTAGTATTCAGCAGATAGATGACCCTTAAGCGTGTGACCCTATAGGTTCGGTGAAGCATAGACATGACCGGAACACTTTCCGATCAATGATCAACATTGGAGCCGTGGACACCCATATTGACCCCTATACCCACACGAATGAATATTCGAGTGAACCTCCAGTTGCAGTGTGCTATTCCTGTTGCTTCGCGATATGTTACAAAGACCCGAGGTGAGATTTACTTGCATCTCCGTGGATCAACAACTTGTCCACTATGCTAGTTACCTCGTTATTGGTTTTGTTCTCTTTTCTCGTTTCCGTGTTCCGGCATCCCTGTGATCAAATCACACTGTGTCTGGCCAGACGATGATGGATACCGTAACACCGAGAGGGCCCGAGAATATCTCTCCATCGTCAGAGGAGCAAATACCAATTTTGAGCTATCAAGTTGACATACTTTTCCATGAACCCGTAAGCCGCCGTAATAGCCACCCATTTACGGATGACGTTTAACAAACCCCAAAGTTCATGAAGCAAGTATGAAGAAACTCGATGCTCTCTTGGTCTAAGGAATTATGCAAACATTAACCATCTCTGTGTTATCAACCATAAACTTGTGACGAATGAATCTCATAGCATAACATCAATCCGGATCGATTCAACACAAATATTCTCTTAACATTGTGCCTTCAAAGTTGCTGGCATAAACATGCCCATGATCAGGAAAACAGAACCATCGTGCAACACTTGAGCTATTCTTAGAGGCCAGACTAAGAATACTTCTTACCGTTTATTATTCCACACGTGCATATGAGTCTTCCTCCGAGCCTCGTGTTATTGCAGACTCGAGAACCATAGCAGTTATAGCATGGAACATAAACATAATTATGAACTTGGAGATAAATAATATCATTTATTATTGCCTCTAGGGCATATCTCCCTGAGACTCCCACTTGCACTAGAGTCAATAATCTAGTTAATGCTAATGCACTTTACACCTATGGCATACTGGTGTAAAAAATGCTTCGCATGTGGTATAGCCTGATGTCCATCGGATCTGGCAACTTCATCTCCGTGTGTATCTCTGCATATCCTCGCATTTTCACGCTTTCACAAAATTCATATTTTGTGCGGACTTGGCTTTGTATATATGTGAATCATTGGTCGAAACCTGATTCCTCAGACTGAGCTATGGAGCAACTATCTACAATAGTGTCCCATTGACCAAAGCCTTCTTGGAACCATACTAAGTTCATGAATGAACTATATGATTCAACATTTTTCTCTTTGTCGCTTCTAAAGTGGCAACATACTTCGCCTTTGTTATAGAATTCGCCACAGTAACTTATTTGGAACAATTTCCAACTAACTGTGCCACCATATTGTGTGTTACCCAAAACCCTAAATTTAAATCGAAAATCGCATGGAGAAAAGATGAAGACTCAGACGATGTAACCTTTTACAATGAACTCTTCATGATCTCCAATTGCGAGGAAACATGTCATAAGTGCTACTTTAGTACTCAATGACCATTTTTCACTATTGTCCCATGATCAGTACTTTTGATCACTTTGGTATCTATACTCGCAAAGCTTGGGATTATTAGACATATCTGGTTGTTTTACATACCATGGAATACATGATCAATCCAAACACAGGAGTGTGTGGAATCTCCATCATATATTTTGCTCATCAGTGTTTTGGGACACTGATTCTTGCAAAAACTCTTTCCATGTGACTTTGGCAAGAATCACTCCTTGTCGTTCTAAGTGCTAAACAGTTTTAGCATCTCGTCAATATGTATTTTTGCTCAGCCCTATTAGGTAAATCTACCTCCATAGATCATTATGCCTAATATCAAGGCTATTTAGCCCAAGCACTTCATCAAAAAACTATTTTGAAATGAAATCCTAATTCGTGTCAAGAAATTTGTTTCCAATTAACAATGTGTCAAGCACACAAGGTTTTCGTAAATATTATTATGCTCCCACTTACTTTCTTGAAACCACAAGCATCTTCGTTACTCCATTGATGAAGTCAAATCCCTTTGACCATCCCATCAAAAACAAAGATCCCAACTCCATTTTGCTCTCTTACGTCCATTGCTCGAACTCAAGCTAGCATACTTACTAGCATCCTTTGGACCGACAAAATACTTTGGATTGTATCACATACAAGTCCTAGGTTGTATTTCCATTTCATGGAAATTCTTTTGTCATCCATGTTTCATATCTCACGTTTTGAAATATGTATTAATTGCTAGTTTAACCCGAACCGACTTTAAGCATTGCTACGGTGAGACAATCTCATTGTAGTCAACTCCTTGAACTTGTTATTGCAACAAGTCGAGCTTAATGGATAAAACATTTTTATCCATATCAGTTTATAGTCCCATTACAATCCGTTAGACTCCAAGTCTTTCGGAGGGTTTATCAAGATTTAAATCTTGAATCATTTATGGAAACTATCTCGGATTATATTGGCATTCAGCCAATTACGGAGTCAGGGCCCATCAACGCTTCCTTGTGTATCATAGGTATACTGTTGTCTAACAACAATATCTCGTTTGCGCACCTGAGAGGTTTGCACGAGCTTTGCCTATGTTGTTCAGCTACAAGTTCGACCGAAGTCCATACATCTAATGTAGAGGCTTCCGTATCGATCATGATGAAACTGGAATTACTTCCAAGGTTCCTTTCCTTTGACCTGATGAGGAAGATACTTGTTATCTCGTCGAGTTGCACTGTCCTCCCACTTACCCTTTTGCAAGAACTATTCTCTTTAAAAGCATATCGTTTTGTGGCAAAAATCCTTTGCCTCGGTATAGTGGTGGGGGAATACCCAATGACTTGGGATAACTTACAAAGTAGCACTTGTCTGATTTGGAATAGGTTTGTAACCTTTTACACAAGCCTTATATTCCAAATGTTAAGAGAAGATATAACATGGTTGGGCGTACCATACCATGCCGTCATTTCAACAGACTTGATGGAGCTCTTTTCAGTGTAAAAGCCGCAGTCTCTAAAGCATTACTCTTTAAAAGTGATAATGGCAAATTTATTTATGTCATCTTTGATCTTACCATGTCATAAATGGTTTGATTACATCTTCACGGACATTCCACACATAGTGGTGTTTCGGGAGTTGTAAGTTATGAAACTCTTTTCACAACTCATCAGACATTCACTAAACTTGTAACTCAAATATTCCTTTCTGCAATAAAATTGCAGAAACATAATTTCCTTGTTACAATAACTTCTACTTCATTTTTGAAAACCTTTCGAATGATTTCAAAAGATCCAGGTGATGTCTCATCAAGCAAATATCCATATATCTACTTGAGTCATTTCTGAAGATATATAAATCCACTACTTGCAACAACATTTATTGAACTACACACATCAAAATGTATGATCGCCAATAAGTTTGTTGCTCGTTCCTTATGGCCTGTGAATGGTATTTCAGTCACTTCACTTTTCAGAGAAAAGTTGCAAGTGTCAGATGATTTAAAATCAAACGACTTCAAAATCCATCATAATGGAATTTTTCCATGCTAGTTTCTCCAATGTGACCAAATGCAGTGCCACACATGTGTGGCATTCTCATAGTCTTGCGACATTTAGCGTCAGTGTTATGGATGTATCATTTTACCATCAATATTCATAACATACATCCCATCATGGATGGAAGCATGGCCCTTCATGTTATTCATAATACTGAACAACAATTGTTCTTTTATGAACAACCCTTTTGCAATAAACTTTGTGCAATGGGCTAGAGTGTAAGAAACTCTAAAATGAATTATGAAAGTAAACATAGAGGTAATATATTAATATCATTATTAATAACATACATCTCATTCATAATGAAAGTATGGCCCTTATGTTTATTCATAATACTGAACATCAAAAGTTCTCTTATGAACAACCTTCTTGCAAGATACCTTATGCAAAGGGCTAGAGTGTGAGAAACTCTAAAATGAATTATGAAAGAAAATACATAGGTAATACATCGATGGAAGGTATAGTAACTTTTACTATGTTCCCAAAGATGTATTAAAACCTCATTCCTAGCTAGTCTTTTTAGGCCATAGTAGCTCTTACATTGATTCGCAATGTATCGTAATCGAGCGGGTATCTTTGCGATTAACTCACAATACCCAATAATTAGTTATTACCATGTTTAACCATAATTCCCAAGAACTATATCTTTGACCAGCCTTCAATACATCAAAACTTGTATGACATTCATACATGAGCTGGATATTCCAGTCATCTTTCTTTCCGCCTTTATACTTCTAACAGTTTAACTTTTAGTATTTCTCCTACTACAAAAGAAGCACCCAACTTAAGAGTGGCGTTAGCCCCGGACTTCCCAGGCATGTAAGTCATACTAACACCCTTTGGACACTTCCTTTATCTTTAAGTTGTTGTTTTATTCACCTTTCATCATATGACAGGCGTTCTTCTGGATCCCTCTCTTATCAGTCTAATGCATAGTAAACACTTTACTAATAATTTGCAAACAAACATTGCTTTGGATATTTCATCTCTTTCAGCCTTTGTTTGTATCTGAAAATTAATTTTCAGTTCCATGAATATCACATAACTAGCCCAAAACTTTGAAGTTCGGGTTTCATGGAAGCAAACATATTGCACTTGAACGTAACAGAATTCTAGCTTTTGGATCGAAGGACGAAGAGTCACATCATCCATAGCATTTGTGGGAGGATACCGAAAGCATGCGATAGGACAAAGTCCTTCTCGACACTCTTGAGGACAATCCTCACATTACATTACCAATCATAAAGTTTTAACCAGATATTTAACAGCTATTCAATTTTATCAGGGAAGGTGGAAATGCGAGCCATTATTCTACAACTATTTTGCAAGAAACACTTAGACAGTGTTCACAATTAATTGCACTAAGAATTAAACATGTTAATTCAACAGTGCGCTCCCACTCAAATCAATATCTCTCAAAATTTATTATGAGTGACACAAGACCCGCATATCCATTCAACGCCATTGAACGAGATGAACAATGATGGCGCGAAATTCAATCGATAGGCAAACTTGCTGATAACATCTCTATGTGACTCTTGTTCATCTTTCGATGGGCGTGTTCCTAGCTCAGGGAGATCCTTATAGAACGTCAAGACAACCAAGTGATCTTGCTGCAAGGTCTCAACTCACCCGCCTCACACTTCCCTAATCGTTCGTACCCAGGGAGATCCTGCGATACCCTGAAAAGTTAGGTGCTGTGACGGTGCTACACTTGGGAGAACACTAGCTACTTGATATTTTATTTTCTTTGAGAGATCACCCTAATAAAAGCGACTACCGCGCAATCAAGAAGGGTGCATCAAGAGGGATAAACATCTCAGGCAATTCATAATAGCATGATATGGTATAGCCTCTTCTGACGAAGAAGTCAAGTATTTCTTCGTCTTCAGCATTCGCGAAGATTGCCACCACCTTGTCGATGCATCAGATAATATCGCTATCTCCATAGCGGATAAAATAAATGCATTACTTAAGGTTGACACGTAGGTCATTAAAGTGCAGTCATATGGCTCCAGCCATCATGCCGAATCATGACACGCAGGTCATGTTAATTACATCATATAGTCATCTCATACATAATCAAATTGAATATGAGCGTTGCTATACCACATCACATGCACATGCAAACCCTCCTGCAAAACCAAGTTAGACGTTTCTAATCGGTTCATGCAAAACTTGTTTTCTGTGGCTTCTAAGGTTTTGACTTAAACCACAGCTACCAACGTTTTATCATCAAGTATGATTATTCAAGTTTCTATATTAACATCTCGGGGTGTATGAAACACGAGATAATTAAATCTCGAGCCCCATACTAAACTTCGTCATATGCATGACCCCCCATGCAGATCATATCTGGAATGCCCTTTCATCTGCGAACTTCATCTTTCTTTTGACTACGCCAGAACCCGAAGAACTTATAGCACTTCCATGATCGTTTCCAAAAGGCACGGCCGTGAAAGCACAACCGATCCTCTCGTGGAAGAAAAACTATGACTTTTGCGAAAAGGAAAAAAAAAGAAAACGCGTTTTTCGCATAATTTTTTTTTCAAAAATATTTTTTGGTCGAAAAGCTAAGGAACACCGGGGAAAAACCAAAATGTCAAAAAAACCTAGAAAAAATCCGTTGAAAAGTCAAAACACGTGCGAAAAAATAAAAAATAAAACCCGAAGGGGCGCCCAGAGCGACACATGACGAATGAGCTAAGAGCGCCAAGTGGCGCTGATCGTTGTGAGGCTTTCAAGGAGCGCCGTTAACTAGTTGCTCTCGGAAGGTGGAGCTACCTTGGCTCCCTCGCTTAGGATGCATGCGAGGAGATCGAGCAAATGGGCACATGAGGGCTCGCTTCGGCCGCAGGAGAAAGAAACGGAGTGCCACACAAACAAGATTGATTTCACTACAAAGATCCCATGCGTGCATGCTTCTCTCAAGGGAAACGCTTGCGGCGGCAGACCAAGCGACGCCTTGGTCGCGCTGTCCCATGCGTCTCCTTGGACCCACAAGCCGCCCTCCTTTTATTTTTTTATTCCCTTGCCTTATCCATCCCTCACCGTATCTTCACCATTCCTTCGTTCCTGCTCATAGCCCAGCGCCTCCGTCGTGGTCTTATGCCTCCGCCGAGACGAGCTGGCCCAACCGCGACACTACCTCATCGCCCCTGCAACCTCCCTTCCCTCCCCATACCCTCCTCCTCTCTTCTCCCCATCTCATCGGTTGGGTTCCCTCACGGGCCTCCACACATATGCTGCCACGCGCTGCTGCAGGTGCTCATCAGAACCACTGTGCGCGCTCGCTTTTTGCTACCCCCCGCTGATGTCGGTGACCGGCGATGGTGGTCGACGGCGCCGGCGGTGGCCGCGAATAAGTTTCTACCTTTTTTGATTTTTTTTGCTGGAACCTGCTTTTGATTTTGCTAGAACCAGCTTTGTTTTTTGTTGCAAGGATAAAGCTCAACGATGACGCATAAAGGGCTGCATGTTTTTGTTGCATTTGTTTTTTTTGTTGGAACCAGCCAGCAGTTTTGGGAACCAACTTTTGTTTTTGCTGCAAAATAGGAGAGGATAGTGCTGAGCGGCGGCGGCGATCGCCGCCATGAGTTTTTGTTGCATTTATTTTTTGCTGGAATCAACAATCATTTTAGCTGCAAGCACGATCCAGTTTTGCTTTGGAACCGGTGACCACCTGGTCACAATGTTTTGTTGCATCAACCATAGAGCACGTAGCTGCAACCGCTATTGGTTTTTGCTACGACCAACAAAACCTTTAGCTACATCCATCCACGGCGGAGGTGCGATCGCGGCGATGGCGGTGACATTTTGCTGCAACCGCTATTGGTTTTGCTACGACCAACAAATTTTTTGCTACATCCATCCACGGCGGAGGTGCGACTAGCGGCGGTGGCGGTGACATTTTGCTGCAACCGCTATTGGTTTTTACTACGACCAACATTTTTTTGCTACATACATGCACGGGCGGACCTGCGACCAGCGACGACGGCGGTGATGTTTTTGCTGCAACCGTCGTCGGGTTTTGCTACAACGGATGAAACGTTTTGCTACATCCATTCATGGTTGACATGTGGCCGTTGTTTGTAGAACCCTGTCTGGCGAGCTCGACAGCGAGGGCGATGGCACACCGGGATGCTGCAACCATGAGCGTCGATGGCAAGGAGTTACAACCGGACAGTCGAGGAAATTGCATCCGGTTATGACGGTAGAGCTGCAACCAAAATCGACGAGTTGGGAAGGCTTCTTCGGCGAGAAACGGAGGGCAACACTGCAAGGAGGCAAGGTCTGAGCAGCCGGCGGCCGTGTGGAGGAGGGATGCAGGAATCATGCTGCTCAGCGAGGCCAGCGCCGCGTGAAAGGCTGAGGGCACGAACCGCTGCCTTGACCAAGCCAGGGAAGAAAACGTTTGGGAAAGGAGGCATCCGACACGAACTGCTGCGTTGACCAAGCCAGAGAAAAAAACGATTGGAAAAGGAGGCATCCGCCGGCTGCAGGAAGCCAAATCGGAGGGCTCACGCGTGACCGGCTGGGCTTTTGGCCGGTCCACCGGCGCGTATCGCTCGCCAGTTGTTGAGACAACCCCTCCAGTCGGTGGGAGTTGTGGCACGCACACAACGCACAAGTGATCAGCGAAGAAGCCATGGCCATCCATCAAGACGTACCCTTCTCCTTCTCCTCGGGGCGGCCGAGGCGTCAGGCCTTGCGCCCCGCCGCGCACCCCCCCTCATCAAACCAACATGCGCCGCCGCCACCAGGTCCACCTGGAAAACCTCCTGTTGAGTATGATATTTATGCACGTATATTGTCTTTTGTACATTAGGCCCACCTCTCTAATTTGTTGTATAGATTGAAGTAGAGGCCTCACATTGTATTTATATATACCGTGCATATTGCACCGAATCAATACATCGTGCAATTCATACATCCAATATGGTATCAGTTTTTTAGGTTTTCCTCTCGCTTCCGCCGCCGCCGCCGCCGCCGCACGTCTTCTCCGCGCCGCCGCCGCCGCTACCCTGCCGCCTCGCTCGCTGCTTTTCTTCTACGCCGCAGCGTAGCTAGCTAGCCAGCCCCGCTCGCTGACTTTTCTCTGCCCGTATGTAGCTCGCGAGCCAGCTGGGAATCCATCCCGCTCACACCGCGGCCCGCCCGCCTACTGGGAATCAATCCCGCCCGCCAGCCGCCGCCCGCTGGGGATCCGCTCGCTTCGCTAACCCGCCATCGCACCCGACGCCAGCGCGTGACTTTTGCTTGCGCGACTTTGCCAGCCACACTGCTCGCCTTCGCACCTCCCTGCCTCGTCCGAAGCCGTTGCTGCCGCCGCGCTGTCGAGTGCTATGTCGTCCGTCACCTCCTCCGCGTCCACCAATTCCAACCCGCTCACCGACGCCAACCCTCCCGATGTCAACGACATCCGCAGGCTCAACTTCGAGCGGGTGCCGGTTCGTCTCTTCCAGGCGGACTCCTCCTACCACACGTGGAAGACGTACTTCTTCCTCGTGTTCCGGGAGTACCATCTCATGGACCACGTGAACGGCACCGTCGACTCTAGCCTCATCCCCGAGTTTCACGACTGGTCCACCATCGACACCACGATCATCCGCTCATTTTTCCTTACCATCACGCTCGACCTTTTCCAGACGGTCGTGACGGACGGTGATGATGCATGCACAGTGTGGACCAAGCTGAACGGGCTCTTCACCGACAACAAGCTCCAGCGTCGCGTTTTTCTGCAACAAGAGTTCTTTGGGTGTCATCAGACAACACCTCCATCGGCGACTATTGTCGCCGCCTTAAGACTCTCGCTGACGAGCTTCGTGATATCGGCGCCAAGGTCGATGATGACCTCCTCCTCAGCACGCTCACCGCCGGGCTCAACGAGGACTTCGGTAACGCTGCGGGGAACCTCAGCCTCATCCCCAACCCGTCTTTTGCCAAGTTCGTTGCGTACCTCCGCTTGGAGGAGCGGCGGATAAAGCAGGTGAAGACGCGCACCATCCACACCACTCTTGCCGCCGAAACCACCCGCGGCGGGCCTCCGGCGCCTCCCGCTGCCGCGGCACCCCAGCAGCATCATCCGGCGCCCTTCCCGGCGCCCCGGCAGCCGGGGCTCCTGCCACTGTCGTACGGCCCACCCGCCCCCCCGCTCCTCCCGCTGAAAAGCGCCAGCTGGGGCACGATGGTCACGCCTCGTGATCGGCAACAGCAGCCCCCGCCGCAACAATCCGGCTAGCAGCAGCAGCAGTTTCAGGTGCCTCAGCAGCTCCAGGTGCCGCCCCCTTGGGCCTCCGGCTACAACCCCTGGAGCGGTGTCGTCCATGCGTACACCATGCCGGTTCCACGGGCTCCTGCACCGACGCTTCCCGTGCCGCGCCCACCGGCGCACCAGGTGTACTACGCAGCCGTACGGAGGATACCCACCACCGCAGATGAGCGGCGCCTATGGTCTCCCTGCGGCCCCGCCGCCGCCCTCGCCGGCCCTGCCGCCGGCACCTTGGGATCCGGCGCTCCTCGCTGCACATCTTTGCGCCCTCACGAACAACTTCTGCTGAGGCGGTGATTGGTACATGGACACCGGGGCTACGACTCACATGTTTGCTCATCCTGGTAATCTTGCCTCCTTCACTCCTGTCACCACCGACCGCTGCATCATTGTCGGTGACGGTTCCACACTACCTATCACACATGTTGGGCACACTTCTTTTCCTTCTACTTCTATGTCTATTACCTTGTCTAACATTCTTGTGTCACCTCATCTTATTAAGAATCTTGTTTCTGTTCGTTGTTTAACTCGTGAAAATCCTGTTACTGTTGAATTTGACGCGCTTGGTTTTTGTGTCAAGGACGCTCGAACCAGGATGGTACTTCACCGCTGTGACAGCCTTGACGAGCTCTATCCGGTGCATTCGTCGTCCACCTCCACCACCGCACCGGTTGCTTTCTCCGTCGGCGTCGATCTCTGGCATGCTCGTTTGGGTCATCCCAACCCCGTCACACTTCATCATATTCTTAGGAGTTTCAGCTTCAGTTGTAATAAGACAGAGGATCACACCTGTCATGCCTGTCGTGTCGGCAAACATGTTCGCATTCCATTTAATAACTCCACCACCATAGCTTCTTTTCCTTTTCAGTTGATTCATAGCGATGTGTGAACCTCTCCGGTTCCTAGTAATTCGCGCTATTTATATTATCTGGTTATTCTTGATGATTACTCTCACTATGTGTGGACGTTTCCTTTACGACGAAAGTCGGATGCACTCTCCACTTTGTCGGCTTTTTACTCCTATGTCAGCACGCAGTTTGGGCGTCCCATCCTTGCTCTCCAGATTGACAATGGCAAAGAGTTCGACAATCTTGCTTTCCGCACTTTTCTGTCGCACCATGACACAGTTTTTCGTCTCACATGCCTGTATACTTCACAGCAGAACGGTCGAGCCGAACGCGTCCTTCGCACTCTGAACAACTGCGTTCGGACGCTCCTGTTCCACGCCCATGTGCCGCCTCATTTCTGGCAGGATGCACTCGCTACTGCTTCACTTCTCCTTAACCTTCGCCCTTGCCGCCCACGGTGGAACTATGCACCTCACCATCTTCTCTTTGGTACGCCCCCATCTTATGATGACTTGCGTATTTTCGGGTGCCTTTTCTATCCTAGCACTGCGGACTCCGCTCCTCACAAACTCGCACCTCGTTCTGTCACTTGCATCTTCATCGGCTACCCTTCCAACTCCAAGGGATATCGGTGCTACGATCCCGTCTCTCACCGTGTGTTCACTTCCCTGCACGTTTACTTTGAAGAGCATGTGTTTCCGTTTCAGCAGGTACCTCCGGCTGTTCCTCCCGCCACCGGTGACGCGGGCTCCTCGACGCCGCTCCCAGGGCGCTCGCGCGCCTCTCTTGGCCTGCCCCCTGGCTTTGAGGCGCGCCCCCCGCATGCGGCGCCTCCTACAGCCGCGGCCCTGGCGCCCGCGGCCTCGCCCCTCGGCGCTTCAGCGCCACCAGCGCCCTGGCGCCCGCGCCGATAGCCCTCGCGGCCCCTCGGCGCCTCCGGCGCCCGGCCCAGCGCCTCCGGCACCTATGGCGGCCCGGTCACCCGTGGGTCAGACGGGTGTTCGCCCGAGCTTGCGCTTACGCCCGCGGATGACTACGTCCATGCGGCGTCCACCTACGTGCGTCGCCATTGCCATCGCCGTCCGAAGTCGCTCTTGGTGACCCGCTCTGGATGGCTGTGATGCAAGAGGCGTTTGACACCTGTTGCGCGAATCGACGCGTGGCAGCTTGTTCCCCGTGTCCGGCACGCCAACGTGATTACCGGGAAGTGGGTCTTCAAACACAAGCTCCGTCCCGATGGTACCCTTGATCGCTATAAGGCACGTTGGGTCATTCGCGGATTTCGACAGCGTGCTGGCATCGACTTCACCGACACCTTTGCTCCGGTCGTCAAGCCCGGCACGATGCACACGGTTCTCCACCTTGCGGTCTCTCGTGCTTGGCCGGTACACCAGATGGACGTCTCCAACGCCTTCCTTCATGGTCACCTCGAGGAGCAGGTCTTCTGCTAGCAACCCACCGGGTTTGTGGATCCGGCACTTCCCGACCACGTGTGCCTGCTTTCGCGGTCCTTGTACGGGCTCAAGCAGGCTCCGCGCGCTTGGTACCAGCGCATCACGGTGTTTCTTCATGAGCTTGGGTTCCGCTCCACTCGCTCGGACACATCGCTCTTCGTTTATCACCAGGGCTTCGACACGGCCTACTTGCTGCTATATGTCGACGACATCATCCTGACGGCTGGTCTTCTCAGTCAGCTCACGGCTCGTCTTCGCCGAGATCGCCATCAAGGACTTGGGTCCTCTGCACTACTTCCTCGGTGTTGAGGTGGTGCGCCGTCCGGATGGCTTCTTTCTTCATCGGCGGAAATGCGCTCATTAGCTCTGGGCGTCTTTGGCATGCTTAATCGCAAGCCCGCCGCCACGCTGTTAATCTGAAGGCCAAGCTCTACGCCACGGATGGTTCCCTCGCTCGCATGCTGCTTGCTATCGGTCTATTGTTGGTGCTCTCCGGTACCTCACTTTGACTCGGCGGAGATCCGATGTCACGATGCAGCAGGTGTGTCTTCATATGCATGCTCCTCGGGATGTTCACTTTGGGCGCTGTCAGCGGATTCTCCACTATGTTTGTGGCACCACAGATCTTGGGGTCACGCTTCACGCCTCACCGACATCTCCCTCACCGCCTACTCCGATGCGGTAGGCGGGCTGCCCCGACACACGTCGCTCCACCTCGAGCTATTGTGTCTACCTTGGACCCTCGGTTATCTCGTGGTCGTCGGGCGACAGCCTCGGTCTCTCGCTCGATCTTTGAGGCTGAGTATCGTCTGGTGGCCAACACCGTCACCGAGTGTTCCTGGCTTCGTCGGTGCTTCAGAGCTATCTTGCCCTGTTGATGCTGCCACGATGGTCTCATCGCGACAACGTCTCGGCGGTCTACCTCTCCGCTAACCCGGTGCATCATTGACGGACCAAGCATATTGAGTTGGATATTCATTTTGTTCGGGAACAGGTGGCTCTTGGCCATTTTCGTGTTTTACACGTCCCTACTTCCCAACAATTTGCAGATATCATGACCAAGGGCTTGCCTACGGCGTTATTTGAGGAGTTCCGGTCCAGTCTTTGCGTCAGCCGTGGTGCCGCTTCGACTGCGCGGGGAGGGGGGGATTGAGTATGATATTTATGCACGTATATTGTCTTTTGTACATTAGGCCCACCTCTCTAGTTTGTTGTATAGATTGAGGTAGAGGCCCCACCTTGTACTTATATATACCGTGCGTATTGCAATCGAATCAATACATCGTGCAATTCATACATCCAATACCTCACCACTACTGCGTGCACATCTTTGTCGGCCGATCCGAGGGCCACCTTCGCCGCCGACGCTGGCGCTTCGCCGTCGTCGCGGCCAGCCTCACCACCGCCAATGTCACGTCGACGGTCGCGTCCTCATCGACCTCATTGGCAGCCTCCAGCGGTGCACGGACATGTACGAGGACATGAGCGGATGGGTGGCCAGCGGTCGACGACCTCCACGCGGGCAGCGTCGAGGCAGCGTGGTGGCGCTCAAGGACGCCTCGTACCAGCGGGTTCTGCGAGTGGCGGCCGATGGACGGAACTCGACCCCCAAGGACCCTGTCTCGAGATGAGAACAATGCTAGCGATCGGCTGTACGCCATGGCCACCGACATCACGCAGGCGCTTCATGATCACCGTCTTGGGGCGCCAAGATGAAGAGTAGTTAATGCATAGCTTGGTTATTTCATTTCTTACGCTTCCACCAAAAAGTATTTATGACTGGATTTTTCTAAGGATCCCAGCTTACCTACCAAGAAAAAAAACTCAAATGGAATATACATATTCTTTTCTAGATTTTACTAACTCAAAATTAAGCATAAACAATAGTATAAACCTAAGTATAGCTATGATACACACAACCAACATCAATGCATGTGCACAATAAATTACAACGACAACTAGCAAAATTATACAAGACCAAAACTATGTCCCGATGGACTAAAAAGAAAGAGAACTCAAAAGGAATCAAAACAATGATCTAAGAAGCTACATTGCTGATCATATATATTTGCACTAACCATATCTTGCCATCACAAGTACAACAAAAAACATTCTTCAACAACGACAACTAGCAAAATTATACAAGACCAAAACTATATCACGATGGACTAAAAAGAAAGATAACTCAAAATAAATCAAAACAATGATAAAAGCTACATTACTGATCATATATATTTGCTCCAATCATATCTTGCCATCACAAGTACAACAAAAATCATTCTTCAACAACGAAGCCTTCATAAAAGGAACAACCCTCAAACATCGTCATCACTAGATGCAACCATCTTAGGCCAAATCATGGGTTTTCACCACGGAAACAAGTCCTAGCAATGCCTTCTATAAGTTAACAACACAAGAAGCATCGTCATGTCGAGTTATAATCAAATAGGGCCAAACCTTGGATTTTCAAGTATTGAAGAAGCACCACCAAATCGAAGTCATCGTGTATTGTGGCCATCACTTTCCATGATCCTAGTTCTTCCGTGCATAGTATGGCCTAGATGTGGAATGCCAACCAAGTCAAGATCCTCGTACAAGCAGGTAGTTGAGTCACGACCACAGTCAGTTTCCACCAAAGGATCCCAACAGCAAAGGTCGTCATCACATCTTGTGATGTAGATTGAGGGAGTAAGGTCATAGGATCTCCAAAATCCTGATTCAGCAGACTCTGATAATCCTGCACCATTTTCATGGTCTGCAATTCTCGTCCGTGTCGACAAACAAAACTAACGTGCACATGGTTTCAAAGATATACATTTCAAATCAGGACGGTACTCAATGTGAGCAAGAGCATGCATGCCCTTCTCACTCATATGACCAAGCATCTTGTGCCACAAGTCAGTTGAATGGTCTTTCTCAAGAATGTTCAACACTTCATCGCAAAACTGGATTAGTCACATAGAGAAAACCTTGCCTACTTAGTCGAGCCATGGTCAAAAAGTCTTTGGTGAGATTTCACTTTATTTTGCCAAAATAACTAGGTTGCTTGGTATCATCAAGCTTGCTCATGATGATAAATTCATTCTTATGTTGGAAACATGCCTCACATCATCAAACACTAATCTACAACTTGTGTTTGTCTCAATGCATATTTTATAAGGGGATTATGCTGGCCTCTACATCACATGGCGCACACATCCATATTATTAAACGTGGATCAAGTTATAGTCACCGAGTTTCTAATGCATATATGAGCTCTTGTCAACAGTAGTTGACAAACAACTGTTTTCCATCTTCACTTGGCCAATATACCGCAGTGTAAGATGTGAAATACTCTTTAGTGAGGTAGTGTGAAAGGATACATCTGAATCCATGAACCAACTCATGACATCATCACAGACAACTATGACATGCTTATAATGTTTTGAATCCATGACCCAACTCATGACATCATGACGGACAACTATGGCATGCTTATAATGTTCAAGGACTGAGTAGTCCTTGTATATTTTGGTCATGGCTGAACTGAACTTAACTGTTCTCAGTCTTTTACTCGATTTTCTTTATAAGTTTTTTTTCTGCAAGCTCCTTTGTATTTTCTATGCTCACTCTTTTTTATATCCTAGGTGACGTTGACAATAACATTGTTTTTATATTTTGGACTTTTTAATTGTACTAAATCAGCGACATTTACTTTGAGATAGAGGGAGCTAAAGCATCATAGCTCAATCTCGTAAGGGCATCTCCAGCGCAGACCCGCAAATAGCTCTGGTAAATGTCCGTTTTTATGTCTGGACGTGGTTCCTGGACATGATGCAGGAGAGGGCCATCCAATGCTATTCACAAAATATCTGGTTGGGAGGAGAGAAAGTAGGTGACGGCCATGCATATCGTGTGATATTGTGGTATGGTGTATGCGGTTGGGAGGAAAGAGAGGAGAGGAGACCATGCATGTGCGGAGAAAGAGAGAGGAGGGAGGACCATGCAGAGTGTTTTGATTGGTCAAGTGGATGTCCGACTCTGGTATAGCTTCGGTGGCGGCAGTGTATGCCTCTGTATGCACAGGAATACCCAAGATTTGGATGGAAAAAATATGTACATGTCAGCCCAGCACACGAAGGAGGAAACGCAGGCCCAGCCACGAAATCTCTGTATCTCACTCGTTCGCTCGTTCCAGGTTCTCACTGACGCCTCCACTGTGCACTTCTCGCAGTCCTCGCATCGTTCCCAGTCTCGCAGACACACAGGCATGTAGCACCGCCAGAGGCCGATGTCAACTGTCGGAGGCGCCCTGCCCCCGTGCTGGTCGGAGGGAGCAGCAGCCGAGCAGGGATAGGCGAACTGGCGGCGCTGCCCCCCCCGCCCTTCTCTTGGCTCGGAGGAGCAGCAGCCGAGTAGGGATGGGAGACCCTCTCTCATGACAGCCTTGCCGCTTGTGGCACGAAGCGAAGGTGCGATTACCTCCGCCCTCGCCCACAATTTGGGAATTTCTTGATATGCTCTAATTTACTAGATGCGGTGAGTCGATCTATTTAACAAATGCAAGTATTTAAATTTATGTTCCCCTGTTTTCCTAACGTAGATGAAGAAGAGTGGAATTGTTGGCGTAGCATATTTGCAATGTGGGAAAATTCTTCAAAGGCAAGGATGACTGCGGGATGGGAAAAGGCTTCAAAGACGAGTAGCATATTTGCAATTTTGAAGAGGTTGATGTGGTTGTTCTAAAGACTGCTCCAGGGAACTGCAGGATGACTCACCATGATATACAGCAAGAGGTGATAAAATATTGTGCACAAGAGACTACTAAACTAGTCATTCAAGGACTCGATGGTGGTCATTTTGCAATAGTTGCAGATGAGTCTAGTGATGTGTATCATAATGAACAGTTGGGTGTTTGCTTGCGTTATGTTGATAAGAAAGGAAGGGCGGTTGTAAGATTTATTGGTCTTGCTCATGTTGAAGATACTACCTCTTTGACACTAAAAGCTGCACTTCAGAAAATGCTTATAGACTACAATTTGATCTTTGCAATGGTTCATGGGCAAGGATATGATGGAGCTAGTAACATGAGATGTAATGCTAATGGCTTGAAAAAACTGATTATGGATGAGTCCCCTTCTGCCTACTATGTTCATTGTTTTGCCCATCAACTACATTTAACTCTTGTTGCTGTTGCTAAGGAGAATGGTGATTGTAGTTGGTTCTTTCAGCAGCTTGCACACTTGTCAAATGCTCTTGGCATATCCTGTAAAAAGATGAGAATGATTCTGATAGCTCAAGTGAAGAACTCATTGATGCATTGGAATTGGAAGAAGTAGAAACAGGGAGTGGGCTGAATCAGGAAATGGGTTTGGGAAGGTGAAAGCACAAGTGCTCCCTGGGTGGTTTTGGCAATTAATGACAACATATCTCTTGTTGGATATATTAATGTTTTTATCTAGTATATTTCAGACAAGTTCAACAGACGGAGTGGCATGGACAAGAGGATGTGGAACCCCTTCAAGAAGCTAAGGACAAAGGATTGGCTCAAGCTCAAAATCTCAAGACTCTACTTTTTCATTTCAGTGATCGAAGATCACTTTGAGTCCATAGGAAAAGCCAATACTATTAAAAGGGGATGAGGTGTTGCTTAATGGCTTGCTTGCTCAAAGTGCTTAGTGATATGCTCCAAAGCCCTCAACCACTATCCCAAACCAAAAATCAAACTCGGCCCCACCGATTTGATCTATCCGGCGCCACCGAGTTCATTTGACATAGCCACTGCCAGAAACCCTAATCAATTCGGTCTCACCAATGGGATCCCGGTCTCACCGAGATGGGCTTGCAAACTCTCTGGTTCCTATTGCAATAATTTTGGTCTTATCGAGATTTTTAATCGGTCTCACCGAAGTTTTCTTGACCAACTCTCTCGTTAGCTTATTACCAAAATCGGTCTCACCGAAGTTTGTAATGTCAGTCAAACCGAGATGAGGTTTTACCCTAACCCTAGCACATCGGTCCCATCGAGTTGATCATATCGGTCCCACCGAGTTGATCATATCGGTCCCACCAAAATGTCTAACGGTCACATTATGAACTAAATCGGTCTAACCGAGTTTTCTGATTCGGTCCCACCGAGTTTGGTGAATTGTGTGTAACAGTTAGATTTTGTGTGGAGGCTATATATACCCCCCCACCCACTCTTCATTCTTGGAGAAAGCCATAAGAACATGCCTACACTTCCATCATACATTTTCTACGAGAGAACCACCTACTCATGTGTTGAGGTCAAGATTTTCCATTCCAACCACATAAATCTTGATCTCTAGCCTTCTCCAAGTTGCTTTCCACTCAAATCATCTTTCCACCAAATCCAAATCTGTGAGAGAGAGTTGAGTGTTGAGGTGACTATCATTTGAAGCACAAGAGCAAGGAGTTCATCATCAACACACCATCTATTACCTTTTGGAGAGTGGTGTCTCCTAGATTGGTTAGATGTCACTTGGGAGCCTCCGTCAAGATTGTGGAGTTGAACCAAGGAGTTTGTATGGTCAAGGAGATTGCCTACTTCGTGAAGATCTACCCTAGTGAGGCAAGTCCTTCGTGGACGATGGCCATGGTGGGATAGACAAGGTTGCTTCTTCATGGACCCTTCGTGGGTGGAGCCCTCCGCGGACTCGTGCAACCCTTACCATTCATGGGTTGAAGTCTCCATCAACATGGATGTCTGATAGCACCACCTATCGGAACCACGACAAAAATCTCGGTGTCTCCAATTGTGTTTGCACACTCCAATCCCATCCCTTTACATTCTATAAATTGCATGCTTTACTTTCCGCTGCTCATATACTCTTGTCATGCTTGCTTGATATGTATTGTGAATGTTTAACATGTGCTAAAACTCCACCTTAACTTGAAGAAAATAAAAACCGCAACTTTTCTTTGCTAAGAGTCTATTCACCCCCACCCTCTAGACACCTCTTCTCGATCCTTTTAGAAGGCCATGTGATACACATTGGGGCTCTCACTTCAAAACTGTGAATCATGTCATCTCTATGTATGGTACACTCTGACGAGTCCTTCGCAAGATTGGAGGCAGTACCATGATGCTTGGAGGCACAAGCGGCTCTATCCATAGAGACAACATTTCGATCATTTGAGTCTGTTTTCATGGCACACTTGATGCAAGAAATATTTGGGTACCTGAGATGATTTGTGTAGAGCTTTGCAAAAGTAAGGCGAAGATATTGTTCATGCTATTGAGCTTGTTCGTGACACAAAGTATTACTTGGAGCTTTGAGGACCTATCTTTGGATTGGATGATTTTCTCACAATGGTCATATAGTTTTGTACAAAGCATAAGATCAAAGTTGTTGATATGGTAGGTCCTTACTTTCCAGTTGGCCGGCCTAGAAAGGGTTTATGTAATGGTGCGATCAATTACCACCGCTTTAAGGTTGATATGTTTGTGGTTGTCATTGATAGGCAAATCAGTGACCTGAATGGAAGATTTGATGAGGTAAACACGAAGTTACTTCTTGCATGGCAGCATTCTGTCCACTTCATCTATTTGCTGCTTATGACCAAGAGAAGTTGGTTAGGCTTGCTACAAAGTTTTATGCTTCTGATTTTACAAGTGATGAACTGGCAAGACTTCCATGGCAACTAAACATGTACTCCCTCTGTAAACTAATATAAGAGCATTTAGATCATTACTTTAGTTATCTAAACGTTTTTATATTAGTTTACGAAAATATGTTATTAATGTGCGTAGAGATGAAAGGTTTCAAAACCTGAAAAATTAGTGTCGACTTTCGGTTATGCTTGTTGAGACAAACAAGCATAAACAATATCATATTGTTTACAAGCTTCTTAAGTTCATATTATTACGCGGTAGCTACTGCTAGCGTTGAAAGGGTATTCTCTATAAGATTAAATGAGCTATGTGAAGAATTAGCTAAGGAACAAAATGGGTGATGAATATTTGAAAATTTGTTTGGTTACATTTGTTCAGAGAGGATTTTTCAATCAAGTGAAGGATGAAGATGGCATCAATCTCTTCCAAAAAGGCAATCGTGAGAGTTATATTGTAAGAAGGATATCATCACTTTATCAATCAAAAGGTACTTATGTATTCATGTCGTTATGGTCTGATACATTGAAGTATTGCTATTGCCGTTATGCTAGTGTTGTTTTGTTCGTATATTGCTAGTGTTGTGTTGTTTGGTTCATATACTAGATTTAGAGCTAAAATTGGATGAGTATCCAGCCTTTATTTCCTGGCGCCCCCACTGGTATAGCTTTCATGTTTGTCTGTGTTTTGCCAAAAAAAAAGATGTCCGGACCACTTCACAGACTCATGCAGAACCATGTTGAATTGCATAAGTGGGAAAAAGTGTCTGGTCGGACGTATATCGGAGTTTTGACGGTCTCCTTGGAGATGCCCAAACATTGTTATGTGAGGCCACTGTATTTAAGTTACAACAATTTGCCCCCTCAAATCAAGCAATGCTTTCTACGGTGTGCTTTGTTGCCTCCTAATTTTGGAATCCACCATGATGTTGTAGATTCTTGGTGGGTTGCGAAGGTTTTAATGAGGAAAGAGCATGAGTTCTCGATTACATGAAATTGTTGAAGAGTATTATCTTGAGCTAGTCCGAAGGAATCTTATTCAACCAATACCAAAGTATGTAGACAAGGTTGTGTCAACAATGCATGATTTATTGAGGTCACTTGGACAATATCGACAAAGGATCATTCCATATTCATGAATGCAGAAAATAACAATGCTACGTCGAATCCGCGCCGCATAGGCATTAGCCATGATGTAGAAAAAATACCGACTCTGGAAGAACATAAGTGTTTGAGGAGTCTCCTACTTTTTAATAACAAGAACTTCAAGTCGATTCACAAGGAAGTTTTCAGAAAGCTCGAGCATATCCGTATTTTAGTTCTCAGCGGAACAAGCATCCAAAACATACCAGAGTCATTGGGGAACTTGGTGCTATTAAGGTTGCTAGATCTGAGATATAATGAGATTAACAAACTTCGAGTCCACAGTAGCCTCATCAGCCTTGAATATCTCTCTTTTCTTGGTTGCCATCATCTGGATGGCCTGCCAGCTGGTCTCATGAGACTGTCCAACATAAGTTTTTGCAATTAGAACAGACTGCAGTTGATCATGTTCCAAAAGGGATTGCAAAGTTTCAGCAGTTCTACAACCTAAGAGGAGTTTTCGAGAGTGGTACTGGATTCAGATTAGATGAATTGAGACACCTCCCCAATATCCAATGTCTATGGGTCGAGAAGCTAGAGACATCGGCACCAGGGGCTGAACTTGTACTGAAGAACAGTCATAATCTTAGAGAACTGGGACTGCGCTGCACAGTGGCCAGTATTCAAGAGAGAACTCGTTACCGAACTGATGAGGTTGAGAGAATTCAGCAAGTCTATGATATTCTTATTCCATCACCAGGCCTTGTATATATTTTTCTGGAAGGGTCACAGGTATAAGGTTCCCAGAATGGCTACTCTCTGGCAACCGAACTTAATATGCCAAGTTTGTGTCATATGCACCTCAATGAGTGTGTATCATGTTGAGCTTCCACCAGCAGGTCGGATGCAAGAATTGCTAGTTCTTGATTAAAGGTGCGAGATGAAGTTGTAACTATTGGCACGTAACTCACAGGGAAAGGTGTGAGAAGTGCAACGGCTTTTTCCAAAAACTCGAACTGCTTCACATCATTGGCATGTGCAATTTGGACAAATGGTCATTGAATAGAAATATGTGTGATGACATGGAGGACAACTCTCAACAGCTCTCTCGATGCCTTGCCTTAGCGTCTGCTGCTTCTTGATTGCCCCAAACTGAGAGCTACGCCTCAAGACATGTCCATGATTGTTAATTTGAAGAGAATCCACATTGAAGGTGCTCACGAGCTTCAAGAAGTTGTCAATCTTCCTGCCGTTCTGTGGCTCAAGGTGAAGAACAACGGATGTTTGAGGAGGATTTCTAACCTCTGTAAGTTGCAGCACCTGTTTATGCAGGACTACCCAATCTTTGGATCAGGCAGAACACATGCTTTCGCTGAATAGGGCGTACATGATTGACTTTCCACACGCCCAAGAGTTCAAGAATTGTCTCATGGAAGAAGAGCCGAGCATGCTAGTCCATGTTGCAGCGGATGGACGTAATATCTTCCGGATGAATCTCTCTATAATAGTTAGGTGAGTGAAGTAGCTAAGAAAAACCTGCTCTAGTTCTACTACTTTATTATTCTATTTTTTGTTTCCGAAACTGTGGACACTCACTTGAAATTATTTTTATTATTTTCCTTCTTACAGGCTTACAAGATCGGTTCGTATTGAAGACATGATGGTTAGTTGTAAATACTCAAAATTTTGTGAAGCCTTGAAGTGCAAGGAGCTCTTTGATCGGAGATGGGCAATGGGAGGTCTCTATTTGTCAAAGGCTGGAGTGCAGTGTTGTTGCTTTTTCTCTGTTTTACATGGCTGCTCAAAATATCAGTTTGGTTACATATATGGTCATTTGCAGGGAGCTGCTGCTCGGGGATTCCTCGGAATTCTTCATCATATCTTCGAGCCTTGAAGTGCTATGGAGCTCTTCGATTGTAGGCGGACGATGGTAGGTCCCTAGTTGTTGAGTTCTGGAGTGAAATGTTGTTTCTTTTTCTCTATAACATTTGTTCTTTTAGTGTGTTCTTGTTGAGTTCAGGTGAGTATTTCACCTGGGCTGCCTACAAAAACAGCGTCAGAAGCTCATTAGTTTTTGGATTGATTGAATAATGATAATGGCGTATCTATGGTTGATTTTCAAATGGCTTTTGTACTATCACTTTGAGGAGCATTGACTATATGGTATCAGGGAAAGTTAAACAGACGTGTGCTTAGCTTAACTGCTTAAGCATGGAGCTGCACCTTTATTATGTTTGTCAATATGTGCATGAAATTAGGCAGGCACTCATCTGGAATATGTTTGGAGTTGTGGTTCTTATCTTGGTTTGGATTGCAGAAAGTTCCTTATCTTTCCCCCACCCCTTACGATGTGGTCACAATGCGATGAAGTGGGGGATGCATCTAAAGTATGCCATGACCGGTGATGACCTACGTCGAGAGTCAGTTGTCCAACCGCTGGCCCTTACTATCGCAATCAAATCGCAAAAAAAAAATCATTGAAGATGACATAAATATGAATGATTGATTGATGAGTAGTTGTACATGATGCCCATTGCAATGCACCAATTACAAGTATGGCTAACTTGGGAGAGAATGTATACGATGGTGATAGAGGTGATGACTATGAAGATGAAATGAGAAATGACGACATCTATTGATGCAGAGCATCCTATGGACATCACCATGTCAAGAGCCCATTTGCCAAGAGACACAAGCAAACATCCCCTTCAAACATACTCCCTCCATTCCTAAATATAAGTCTTTATAGAGATTCCATTATGAACCACATACGGATGTATATAGATACATTTTAAGTATATATTCACTCATTTTGCTTTGTATGTGGTCCATAGTGGAATCACTCCAAAGACTTATATTTAGGAACGGAGGGAGTATAATGGTGAATCTTTTCTCCTTTACACGTATCTACTTGTGCCCTTCGAGGATGGTATACTACTTGACACTCCTCTCGTGTATATGCCTAGGTTTGAGCGAAGCTTCACACATTGAGAGGAGGAGTCCATGCGGAAGAGAATGACTACACCATCCAAGAGGGAAGATTGGAAGTGGAGAAGGAATCACCAAGAAGAAGGCCAAGTCCCACGAGCATCGATGGGTGCCCACGAAAAGGAGACAAGTTGCTAAGCCTCTGGATACCCCGTACGCGTGGGCCCTTGGACCCGTGTACACGGGACCCCATGCCGACAACACAAGATCGTTCGCACGGGCTAAGTTGCCCGCTCTCTGGATACCCCATGCGCACGGGCTCCACTTACCCCGTGCACATGGGGCTGCCCGTGTGCACCTGTTGGGCTTTGCCCATGTATTCCCATTTCACCCCTCCTTACCCCCTCAGGCCTTGGACCTATATATACCCTCCTTCCTCCTCCATTTAGGGATAGCTAAAATTAGATATAGACATTAGAGTTAGCTCATGTATCTCCCCCTTGTGGGATTCCCCTTGAGAGAGAAGACTCTATTGGAGTGCAAGGCCTCCTATGAAGAAAATCCCTAGTGGATGCAAGACCTCCACAGGCGGAGAAGGATTCCCAAGTGAATCATCAAGACCCATCCCTCAAAGAGATTTGGATGAACTTGTTCGGGAATGTAGTAATTTCAAAAAAATTCCTACGCACACACAAGACCATGGTGATGCATAGCAACGAGAGGGGAGAGTGTGTCCACGTACCCTCGTAGACCGATAGCGGAAGTGTTATGACAATGTGGTTGATGTAGTCGTACGTATTCACGATCGGCCGATCCTCAGCATCGAACGTACGGCACCTCCGTGTTCTGCACACGTTCAGCTCGGAGATGTCCCACGAACTCACGATCCAGTAGAGCTTCGCCAGAGAGTTTCGCTAGCACAACGGCGTGATGATGGTGATGATGACGCTACCGACGCAGGGCTTCGCCTAAGCACCGCTACGATATTACCGAGCTGGATTATGGTGGAGGGGGGCACCGCACACGACTGAGAGTTCAATGATCAATTGTTGTGTCTCCAAGGGGTGCCCCCCTACCCGTATATAAAGGAGTGGAGGAGGGGGAGGGGTCCATCCTCCTATGGTGCACCCCATGAGGAGTCCTATACTCCCACCGGGAGTAGGACTCCCCCCTTCCAAGTAGGAGTAGGAGAGAAGGAAGGGAGAGAAGGAGAGAAGGAAAGGGGGGCGCCGCCCCCCTCCTTCTCCAATTCAGACTAGAGGGGGAGCGGGCGGCTGCCCTAGCCGCCCCTCATCTTCACCCACTAGGGCTCATTAGGCCCAATATACTCCCCGTGGGGTCCGGTAACCCTCCCCCCCCCGGTTCTCCGGTATATGTCTGAAACCTCCCGAAACACTTCCGGTGTTCGAACATAGTCGTCCAATATGTCGGTCTTTACGTCTCGACCATTCCGAGACTCCTCGTCATGTCCGTGATCATATCCGGGACTCCGAACTACCTTCGGTACATCAAAACACAAAACTCATAATACCGATCGTCACTGAACTTTAAGCGTGCGGACCCTACGGGTTTGAGAACTATGTAGACATGACCGAGACACGTCTCCGGTAAATAACCAATAGCAGAACCTGGATGCTCATATTGGCTCCCACATATTCTACGAAGATCTTTACCGGTCAAACCGCATAACAACATACATTGTTCCCTTTGTCATCGGTATGTTACTTGCCCGAGATTTGATCGTCGGTATCTCGATCAATACCTAGTTTAATCTCATTACCGGCAAGTCTCTTTACTCGTTTTGTAATGCATCATCCCGCAACTAACTCATTAGTTACAATGCTTGCAAGGCTTATAGTGATGTGCATTACCGAGAGGGCCCAGAGATACCTCTCCGACAATCGGAGTGACAAATCCTAATCTCGATCTATGCCAACTCAACAAGTACCTTGAGACACACTGTAGAGCACCTTTATAATCACCCGATTACGTTGTGGCGTTTGGTAGCACACAAAGTGTTCCTCCGGTGTTCGGAGTTGCATAATCTCATAGTCATAGGAACATGTATGAGTCATGAAGAAAGCAATAGCAACATACTAAACGATCAAGTGCTAAGCTAACGGAATGGGTCATGTCAATCACATCATTCTCTAATGATGTGATTCCATTGATCAAATGACAACTCATGTCTATGGCCAGGAAACTTAACCATCTTTGATCCAACGAGCTAGTTAAGTAGAGGCATACTAGTGACACTCAGTTTGTCTATGTATTCACACACGTACTAAGTTTCCGGTTAATACAATTCTAGCATGAATAATAAACATTTATTATGATTAAGGAAATATAAATAACAACTTTATTATTGTCTCTGGGCATATTTCCTTCAGTCTCCCACTTGCACTAGAGTCAATAATCTAGATTACACAGTAATGATTCTAACACCCAATGGAGTCTTGGTGCTGATCATGTTTTGCTCGTGAGAGAGGCTTAGTCAACGGGTCCGCAACATTCAGATCTGTATGTATCTTGCAAATCTCTATGTCCCCACCCTGGACTTGATCGCGGATGGAGTTGAAGCGTCTCTTGATGTGCTTGGTTCTCTTGTGAAATCTAGATTCCTTTGCCAAGGCAATTGCACCATTATTATCACAAAAGATTTTCATTGTACCCAATGCACTAGGTATGACACCTAGATCGGATATGAACTCCTTCATCCAGACTCCTTCATTTGCTGCTTTCGAAGCAGCTATGTACTCTGCTTCACACGTAGATCCTGCCATGACGCTTTGTTTAGAACTGCTCCAACTGACAGCTCCACCGTTCAATATAAACACGTATCCGATTTGCGATTTAGAATCGTTCGGATTAGTGTCAAAGCTTTTATCGACGTAACCATTTACGACGAGCTCTTTGTCACCTCCATAAATAAGAAACATATCCTTAGTCCTTTTCAGGTATTTTAGGATGTTCTTGACCGCTGTCCAGTGATCCACTCCTGGATTACTTTGGTACCTCCCTGCTAAATTAATAGCAAGGCACACATCATGTCTGGTACACAGCATTGCATACATGATAGAGCCTATGGCTGAAGCATATGGAACACTTTTCATTTTCTCTCTATCTTCTGCCGTGGTCGGGCATTGAGTCTTACTCAACTTCACACCTTGTAACACAGGTAAGAACCGTTTCTTTTCCTCATCCATTTTGAACTTCTTCAAAACTTTGTCAAGGTATGTGCTTTGTGAAAGTCCAATTAAGCGTCTTGATCTATCTCTATAGATCTTGATGCCCAATATATAAGCAGCTTCACCGAGGTCTTTGAAAAACTCTTATTCAAGTATCCTTTTATGCTATCCAGAAATTCTATATCATTTCCAATCAACAATATGTCATCCACATATAATATTAGAAATGCTAGAGAGCTCCCACTCACTTTCTTGTAAATACGGATTCTCCAAAAGTCTGCATAAAATCATATGCTTTGATCACACTATCAAAGCGTTTATTCCAACTCCGAGAGGCTTGCACCAGTCCATAAATGGATCGCTGGAGCTTGCACACTTTATTAGCACTCTTTGGATCGATAAAACCTTCGGGTTGCATCATATACAACTCTTCTTCCAGAAATCCATTCAGGAATGCAGTCTTTACATCCATTTGCCAAATTTCATAATCATAAAATCGGCAGTTGCTAACATGATTCGGACGGACTTAAGCATCGCTACAGGTGAGAAGGTCTCATCGTAGTCAACTCCTTGAACTTGTCGAAAACCTTTTGCAACAAGTCGAGCTTTGTAGACGATAATGTTACCGTCGGCGTCGATCTTCTTCTTGAAGCTCCATTTATTCTCGATGGCTTGCCGATCATCGGGCAAGTCAACCAAAGTCCACACTTTGTTCTCATACATGGATCCCATCTTAGGTTTCATGGCCTCAA
Source organism: Aegilops bicornis (assembly GCA_021605145.1). Classification (NCBI taxonomy): domain Eukaryota; kingdom Viridiplantae; phylum Streptophyta; class Magnoliopsida; order Poales; family Poaceae; genus Aegilops; species Aegilops bicornis. The sequence continues at coordinate 65,455,539 of CM038671.1, forward strand.
ACCATTTTGCGGAATCTGGGCTCATCATCGCTTCCTCATAGTTCGTAGGTTCGTCATGGTCTAGTAACATGACCTCCAGAATAGGATTACCATACCACTCTGGTGCAGATCTTACTCTGGTTGACCTAAGAGGTTCAGTAGTAACTTGATCTGAAGTTTCATGATCATCATCATTAGCTTCCTCACTAATTGGTGTAGGTGTCAGAGGAACCGGTTTCTTTTGTGAACTACTTTCCAATAAGGGAGCAGGTATAGTTACCTCATCAAGTTCTACTTTCCTCCCACTCACTTCTTTCGAGAGAAACTCCTTCTCTAGAAAGGATCCATTCTTAACAACGAAAGTCTTGCCTTCGGATGTGTGATAGTAGGTGTACCCAACTGTCTCTTTTGGGTATCCTAAGAAGATACATTTCTCCGATTTGGGTTCGAGCTTATCAGGTTGAAGCTTTTTCACATAAGCATCGCAGCCCCAAACTTTAAGAAACGACAACTTTGGTTTCTTGCCAAACCACAGTTCATAAGGAGTCGTCTCAGCGGATTTAGATGGTGCCCTATTTAACATGAATGTAGCTATCTCTAGAACATATCCCCAAAAGCGATAGCGGTAAATCAGTAAGAGACATCATAGATCGCACCATATCCAAAGAAAGTACGATTCTGACGTTCGGACACACCATTACACTGTGGTGTTCCGGGTGGCGTGAGTGCGAAACTATTCCGCATTGTTTCAAATGAAGACCAAACTCGTAACTCAAATATTCTCCTCCACAATCAGATCGTAGAAACTTTACTTTCTTGTTACGATGATTTTCCACTTCAATATGAAATTCTTTGAACTTTTCAAATGTTTCAGATTTATGTTTCGTTAAGTAAATATACCCATATCTGCTTAAATCATCTGTGAAGTTGAGAAAACAACGATACCCGCCGCGAGCCTCAACATTCATTGAACCACATACATCGGTATGTATGATTTCCAACAAATCTGTTGCTCGCTCCATTGTTAGGAGAACAGAGTTTTAGTCATCTTGCCCATGAGGCATGGTTCGCAAGTACCAAGTGGTTCATAATCAAGTGATTCCAAAAGTGTTGGGTAACACAGCAGAAAACAAAAAATTTCTGACCTACGCACCAGCCCAGGACCACTATGGAGACTGCATACATGGTTTGATCTTTTTCGTTACCGACTCGTGGCCTTGAAGTAGAGTCGATGACGAACGGCGGTGCAGATCCCCGCAGCTAGGATTTACAACCTCCCAACAACGAGAATGTATACCCTCATCCGCCCCATGGATAGCCCTCCGGGAGGCGGTCGGACAGTCCCTCAGACGGTGCAAAGACAGCCCTTTGGGAGGACCCTCAAAACTCGGACGGTCACTCGGACAACCCTTTGGGAGGACTCACAGAACTCGGACCGTCACTTGGACAACCCTTCGGGAGGCACTCTTAAAACAGCCCCTCGGGCAAAAGGATCAAAACTACGACCTCTCTACGGGGTTGCACACATACGGTGTCATCTATCCGGTAGGGCTTCGCCGTCCAGAACTAGTTCCCACCGGAACCCAGACAGCCTTTCGGCTCTATGAAACTATTTCGCTGGGAGGGAGAGAGAAGCCAGATCATGCATGGCACTTGTATGTGAGAAAAGCCCCCTCCACCCCTATTTATAGGCCAAGCCCAAGGGTGCCTTCTCCAAGAAGCCAAGGGGATAATATCAAAAAGCCCTCAAGGTGGCTTCTCCAAGAAGCCAAGCAAAAAGCACTTTCACTATTCATGATGACAATTTTCAGCGTCCGTTCGAACTGAAAATATTTATGTGGGCTCAGAACATTTCCAGTACCCACTAAAATAATTTTCAACGCGTTCCGAAACCAATTCGGTTTAGTGATTTTCATCTGCGAAAAGCAAACAAGAATGCGTTTTCACTATTCATAAAGACAACTTTTCGCGTCCATTAAATCCAAAAAAAATTCTGTGGGTCTTAGAATAATTCCAGTACCCACTAAAATGATTTTGGATTCGTTCTGAAACAATTTCAGATTAGTGAATTTCATCTGTGAAAAATAACCAAAGCGGTACCGACAGCTCCGAAACATTTCCGGTTTTTACCCCAAAAATTTCCGAGAAGTTTCCAGAGTAATTCTGGCACCCTCCAAGAATTATCAGGCATGTCCCGAAACCAATTTGACTTAATGGTATATCCCAAAACAGCTTTTCGGTTTTACGAAACTATTTCACTATTCTCTCTCCGGAACTCTTCCATTGTCTCCGAAACTTTTTCGGCAAATTTCTCTCAGACTCCTTGTCTAGTATTCAGCAGATAGATGACCCTTAAGCGTGTGACCCTATAGGTTCGGTGAAGCATAGACATGACCGGAACACTTTCCGATCAATGATCAACATCGGAGCCGTGGACACCCATATTGACCCCTATACCCACGAATGAATATTCGAGTGAACCTCCAGTTGCAGTGTGCTATTCCTGTTGCTTCGCGATATGTTACAAAGACCCGAGGTGAGATTTACTTGCATCTCCGTGGATCAACAACTTGTCCACTATGCTAGTTACCTCATTACTGGTTTTGTTCTCTTTTCTCGTTTCCGTGTTCCGGCATCCCTGTGATCAAATCACTGCGTATGCGGCCGTACGATGATGGATACCGTAACACCGAGAGGGCCCGAGAATATCTCTCCATCGTCAGAGGAGCAAATACCAATTTTGAGCTATCAAGTTGACATACTTTTCCATGAACCCGTAAGCCGCCGTAATAGCCACCCATTTACGGATGACGTTTAACAAACCCCAAAGTTCATGAAGCAAGTATGAAGAAACTCGATGCTCTCTTGGTCTAAGTAATTATGCAAACATTAACCATCTCTGTGTTATCAACCATAAACTTGTGACGAATGAATCTCATAGCATAACATCAATCCGGATCGATTCAACACAAATATTCTCTTAACATTGTGCCCTCAAAGTTGCTGGCATAAACATGCCCATGATCAGGAAAACAGAACCATCATGCAACACTTGAGATATTCTTAGAGGCCAGACTAAGAATACTTCTTACCGTTTATTATTCCACACGTGCATATGAGTCTTCCTCCGAGCCTCGTGTTATTGCAGACTCGAGAACCATAGCAGTTATAGCATGGAACATAAACATAATTATGAACTTGGAGATAAATAATATCATTTATTATTGCCTCTAGGGCATATCTCCTCTGAGACTCCCACTTGCACTAGAGTCAATAATCTAGTTAATGCTAATGCACTTTACACCTATGGCATCTTTGGTAAAAATGCTTCGCATGTGGTATAGCTGATGTCCATCGGATCCGCAACTTCATCTCCGTGTGTATCTCTACATATCCTCGCGTTTTCACGCTTTCACAAAATTCATATTTTGTGCGGACGTGGCTTTGTATATATGTGAATCATTGGTCGAAACCTGATTCCTCAGACTGAGCTATGGAGCAACTATCTACAATAGTGTCCCATTGACCAAAGCCTTCTTGGAACCATACTAAGTTCATGAATGAACTATATGATTCAACATCTTTCTCTTTGTCGCTTCTAAAGTGGCAACATACTTCGCCTTTGTTATAGAATTCGCCACAGTAACTTATTTGGAACAATTTCCAACTAACTGTGCCACCATATTGTGTGTTACACAAAACCCTAAATTTAAATCGAAAATCGCATGGAGAAAAGATGAAGACTGTATCGATGTAACCTTTTACAATGAACTCTTCATGATCTCCAATTGCGAGGAAACATATCATAAGTGCTACTTTAGTACTCAATGACCCTTTTTCACTATTGTCCCATGATCAGTACTTTTGATCACTTTGGTATCTATACTCGCAAAGCTTGGGATTATTAGACATATCTGGTTGTTTTACATACCATGGAATACATGATCAATCCAAACACAGGAGTGTGTGGAATCTCCATCATATATTTTGCTCATCAGTGTTTTGGGACACTGATTCTTGCAAAAACTCTTTCCATGTGACTTTGGCAAGAATCACTCCTTGTCGTTCTAAGTGCTAAACGGTTTTAGCATCTCGTCAATATGTATTTTTGCTCAGCCCTATTAGGTAAATCTACCTCCAAAGATCATTATGCCTAATATCAAGGCTATTTAGCCCAAGCACTTCATCAAAAAACTATTTTGAAATGAAATCCTAATTCGTGTCAAGAAATTTGTTTTCAATTAACAATGTGTCAAGCACACAAGGTTTTCAGAAATATTATTATGCTCCCACTTACTTTCTTGAAACCACAAGCATCTTCGTTACCCATTGATGAAGTCAAATCCCTTTGACCATCCCATCAAAAACAAAGATCCCAACTCCATTTTGCTCTCTTCTGTCCATTGCTCGAACTCTGAAGCTAGCATACTTACTAGCATCCTTTGGACCGACAAAATACTTTGGATTGTATCACATACAAGTCCTAGGTTGTATTTCCATTTCATGGAAATTCTTTTGTCATCCATGTTTCTGTAGCGACCCGACCTCAGACGGTCAAGCCTACGTGTTCTTTGTGCCATCCACGGATCAGTATCTTTGGCACATACTGATACATCAATATATATATCAAAGTGCAATCACATGTATAATTAACGTAAAACTGATATATACCTCATAATACTCAGCGGAAACAAACAAGCGGGTGTGGAGTCCCATCAACGCCATCGGCGGGTTGAGTGTAGACCGTAACCTGCATCGTACTCTTACTAAATAGGAAATATCTGCAACATGAGACGTTGCAGCCGTGTAGGTCAGTACATTGAATGTACCGGCAAGATCACAATATGCGAAAACAGATGATAAAAACTATACTATATGCAATATGGCTTTATGGCTCTGTAACTGAGTTTTGTTTGCGTAAAAGCTGATTTTATTTTACCTACATCAAAGGAATAGAATGAAGTCTGTACTAAGGAGTTTTCTAACATGACATGGTTCCGCCAACCGATGTCTCATAGCCCAAAATTCATCATATGTTGCCCACAATTAAGTTATCAATCCGGTGTTGAGAGTTCGAGATAGATCCAAGTCCAGATGCTCAAATTGTCCGTAATCGGGACACGGCTAATCGATTAGGGTTTAAACCCTCTGCAGAGGTTTGTACACTTTACCCGCAAGATTCGATCCCTCTCTTTATGTTCTCGCACTTCGTGGTGTTTGAGAACAAGATGACCAAACATGGTCTTCGAAGAGTTCCTCGACCACCGTCGGTGCTCATCCCATCCTACCGTAGTTCTACATCTGCTAGCACCGTCCCAGCGAGTCACAACTAAGGTCAACCAAGCCAGAGCCCATATTGACTTGCGGTTGCAGGTAAGCTTCCGGCATGAAGTATTCTTCCGTCTCTTTGAGTGCAGGTGAAGCTTTCCGCCAAGATGTCATGGCGCTTCTCCACGCATCCCGGCCAACCTTTGGTTCCTCCAGGTGCCCGTCGGCAAATCCTTCACCCGATGGTGTGTATTGAATTCTTGTCTCGAGTCTTGAAGTCTTGAGGCCTTGAAGATGCAGTCCTTGCAGATGCCATCATGGAGTTGTCGTCATTGACGTAGAGTCCTCCTTCTTCACACCACTCTCGAACACTCATACCAAACCCCGTCTACTATAGCGTAGCATTAAAATAAAATATCGTCCCGGGCTTGGTAACAGGGTGATGGGTTCCTACCTCATGCATACTACTCAACTACAAGAATTTCAATATCACTATTGAGGGGTGGTTGCAAAGATGTCACTAAATGCAATAAAACATAGGTATGAAAGCATGGTCAAAGTGAAATTGCCTTGTTGACGATCTTCGAAAACTAGGGATTAAATAGTAGCAAGCTTAGACTCGAAATTCTACCGAGGCAAACAATAACTATAATAAGCACATAGCATATGATCACATAACACAATAGCATACATAGTAACATAACACACCAAACAAACAAATCAAAACCCAAAGGAAAAACTCAAAGAAATCCAACTCAAAGTTTTTTCCTACTTCAAACAACAACTAGAATAGTTTTATATAACAAAAATTTTCTTAACATAACCTAATCATGGATTTATGTTAACTTAACAGAAAAGAATGCATTAAGCAACTAGGAGCAAAAGAATCAATTTAAAAGCTATAGTAAAACTCCTATTAGGCCTAATCCAATTTATATTAAGAAAATAAAATAAAAGGTTTTATTTAATATAAATAAAAGTTCATCCTATAAAGTGACAGAAACTATCCTAGAATAATCAATCACATGTGAAAAATAAATTTATTTACTAATTAAAATAATAGGAAAACAGTAGCTAGTCAATTAATTAGGATTAACAAGATTCTGCTTAAAACTATTTATTTATTAATCCTAAAATACCCAAATTAATTTCTATGGTTTGGCAATGTCAAAATAAAGTTGGGACAAAAAGAATCATCCAAAAATAATTTTTCTAACTCAAGTTATAGCAGATTTACTATACTGACTAAAACTAAATTAAAGCAATCTTAATTAATTTTAACATAGCTAAATATATATTCTACTGAAACTACAGAAAATTTTCAAACCAAAAAAAAGAATCACCTAAAAATATTAAACAGAATAAAAGATATGAATTTTTCAAAACAGAAACTATTACATTAAAACAGAAAACAAAAATAAAAGAAAAAAGGGCCTAATGGGCCTAAACTACGCACTGTGCGTAAAATAACCTAAACGGGCCCTAGGGTTAAACTAAAATGGGCCGGGCTAATAAATAAAAACCCTAACTAAATAAACCGTAAACTAAACCGGGCCGGTCCGGTTTATTTTAAAAGAAATACCCCTTCGGGGGTGATCTAATCCTAGCCGTTCATCACGCATCGGACGGGGGAGGGGAGTTCCGGTGGCTTACCGGAGCTTGGCGGCGGCGGCGACGAGTGTGCCGAGGGCTCAGGCGTCAGGAGGTCGGGAGTGGCACAGGGGTGCGGACGAGCTCGGGGAGGCTCTTGGTGGAGTCGGGGGTGATCGGGAGTGGCTAGGGCGGCGACAGCCGAAAATGGCGGCGGGGACTCGGGCTCCGTGAGCTCGTCTGAGAAAAGGAGGGGTCCGCGAGGGGCTAGGGGAAATGGGGTCTTGGGCGTCTGCTTAAATAGGCGGGGCCTCGGCCTTGCTTCAGGCGATCGGAGGATCGGGATCCGGATCTCATGAGATCCGTGATCTGTGTGCGGCGCGAAGACGTGGGCGAGGTTGAAGATGGGGCGGGGCCACCTGCCGGTGAGAGAGAGAGGGTGGGGCGGCGGGCGGCCAGCCAAGGGTTTTCAGGCGAAGGCGAGTGAGGCGGTCGGTTGGCTTCTTTGGGCTGGCCTCTGGGCGGCTCGTGGCCTGGCTGGTGGGGTTCAAGGCCTTGCGCCAGGCTGGCTGGCGCTGGGGGTTTTCTATTTTTTGAATTTATTTTTAATAAAACAAAACAGATATAAAACATAATCTATAAATATTTTATATAGGGTATATATATACCAAAATGATCGTGGTAATATTCCTATCATTTGAACATTTTTCCAAAGGCAAAATCCAAACTTTATAAAAATCCATTTTTCAAATTCAAATAAAATTCAGATTTGAATCCAAAACTTTGGCAATGTTTTTCCTCTGATATTTTTTGGAGTGTCATGTTTACTCCTCTCATACTTTTGATCAAGTATTTATCGGGCATAGTTTTTTAATGATTCCCACTTGCCAAAGTTTGAATTCAAATTCAAAACTCAAAATCCTCTGAAACTTGAAATGGCATTCAAATTCAAACAGGATGCATAGGATGCTTAGCTATAATTGTAAAACATTCCAAATAGGAAATTTGGGATGTTACAAACCTACCACACTTAAAATGAATCTCGTCCTCGAGATTCAAGAAACTAACAAGAAAAGGTTAGGGGTTGGGGTGCGCTAGCAAATCAAATCGATCGGAATGGTCTAGTGTGCTACCATACTTAAATCAAGGTTCTGAGTTCAATAAACTCGAGATCTGTCTCTGGAGTGTTGACAATGTATGTCTCTGCACATATCTTACAATAGCTCCTTCATTTAACGCTCTTATGTCAGAAGCATATAGTTTACCTCCAAAACTAGGGTTGGTTCGTCAAAGATGAAGTTTGTCCGAGGCTGGGTCTTCTTAGGCGATAGGTGCATGTCCACTCTAGACAACTATCGAAATACTCATGGTGGTCTACCATTAATGGTTTCTCTTGCAGAAGAAGCAGTGCAGGTTGAACCTCACCGTATAACCTACGATTGGCGATTTGCACGTAAAGGGTTCCATCGTACTACCATTCTATGGTTTTATGGCTTATCGCGTCGACACTCTTCTAAGGTTTTCGAAGCTCTCTGATTTTCCATCAACATATGATAGTTCATGATAGAAATCTCCGGTATGGGGGCCAATCCATCCCGTACTTGAATCATTACCACATACGTAAATATCGAATCACGTATTCTAACACTTGGGCATACTCACAAGCATTGCGGAATTTCTCTTGTTGACGAACTGAGTTCGTATAAATCCATGGTTTCTGCAAGCCAAACAAAACATCTATCGTTACTTCACCACTCTCAGGTTTTTGCGTAATCTCCTCTGAAGCGTATGCTTTGATTGGATCACTGTTTCTTCCAAATTTATTCCTTTATCAAGGTTACATCCGTTCCATTTTCAAATCCTGGGCCTGTGGGTTATGGCCCACTTCAACACTACTGTAGCTTTAACTCCTCCTTGGAGTTACAATTGCTCCATTTTCCAACATTACACCACTTTAAATCCAATAACATTTCATTTCTTAATACCATCATATCAAAGATAAAATTTCAACTCATTTTTTTTTCCAAACTCCAACCTGTGGGGCACATTTCCATTTCCATTGGTCTACTGTTCTTCATAGGGTACTATCACCCTTAAAATGAAATTCACAAATCCATCCATAGACCATATTTCTCATATCCTCGAAAATGGTCAAAATCCGTGTTCATAGAGTAACAACTCATACAATTAAACATATGAAAACATGTCACCTTAACTTTATTGATTTCATGAATCCATTACAAACTCTGAGCACCCATTACATAACTCAACTTATTGTACTCATGAAAAAAATTGGTTTCTACCACTCTTATTATCCATATCAAAATTCCAACTACTCAACTCCAGCTTCCTTCTTGTAGGAACATTTAGTAGCATAATGTCCTGCTTCCTTGCAATGAAAACACATAACTTTCGATAAGTCTTTGGGCTTCTTGGAGATGGTGCCTACTCCTTGAGTTCCTTGCTTCCTTTCAAGACAATGATTGGCATAATGCCCGGCGTCCTTACATTCAAAACAGTGTAATACGACTCTTGTCCCTCTTTGCGTAAATTGGGTTGTTACGAGGGTGTGTTTGTTTTCTCTTCTTGGGTTTCTTCGTTCTGATCAAACCTTCTATTCCCTTTGGATCAAACTCTATTGCTTCCGTCGGGAAGTATCCCAAATACTCTTTCCTTTCCTTGGTGCAATACTGTGAAAAATGTCCTTCTTCTCCACATGAATGGCGAGGCATTGGAGTAAAATCTGTTGAGGCCTTCTCCATCGTGGTCTTCAACACATTCCTTCATCACAGGTTCTTTCATAACTTCTCGGGCGCTTCTTTCATTCCTTCTTCCTGCTCCTGAATAGTTTGTTGCACCATGGGGTAAATGTGACACTTGAGTCGGGTAGTGGGTGGTTCCTTCACACAAGAAACAAGTCACACGACTAGTTGTGCATTCCTCACTGGGTGTTTCTCCTCACAATGAGGGCATCCATCCTTGTGTTCCTCCTGGTGTGTCCTATTCCTCCGCAAATCTTGCGGGCATAAGGTTTCTTCTTGAGTTATCATGGTGCCTCCGGATGAGACGTGATCTCAACAGGTCTTCTTGAATTCCTCCCAAGTCTTTGCTCCATTCCATCCCTGTATAGCTTGATGCATCTGCCACCATGTTGCAGCACTTCCTTCAAAATCTTGAAAGAGCGTCACGATACTTCATTCTTCCTTGAAACCAAATTGCTCCGAAGTGATTCTCCATGTTCGAATCCATAGCTCCGCCTCCGGCTGAGTCTTGATCCAGAGAATATCAGTCCAACTTCATTCATCATCTATGGGGTCCAAAAGTTTTGGGATGAGATATGAGAGAGGTGGGGAGGGATACACACAATACAAGCGATAGTTTTGAAGAAACAAGTTTTACTTTGTGGCTGTCGGAAAACATCAAACAAATGACAGCTCACAAATCGTCGCATCTAACGTAGGTGTATAACAGGGTTTGGTCTCTAAAGGTCAAATAATTCTTCACGAACTTCAAATTTTTCAAGTCTTCGGAGTCTTCAATTGTTGCAGCTGCAATTCTTCCAACGCATGGTGAAATCCTCTTTACTCTGAAATGGCCAACAGTTGTCCGATATCTTTAATTCTTGGAGCGACTTGATTGATCTTCCGTGTGGTCAAAGGAAAGGTGTATATTCTAACTATTTGAGGTGAGAGTGTCTATTTGATAAAATCAGAAAAGATGAGGAGTAAGAGTCTTTTTGAAAATAAAGTTTTTGAGATATCCTGTCCAAGGGCTTTCCGATTTCTAGGGTCACGTTCTCTGATCAACATGTGCTCGATACCATTTACATGGCGACCCGACCTCGAACGGTCAAGCCTACGTATTCTTTGTGCCATCCACAGATCAGTATCTTTGGCACACAGTACATCAAAGTATATATCAAAGTGCAATCACATGTATAATTAACGTAAAACTGATATATACCTCATAATACTCAGCGGAAACAAACAAACGGGTGTGGTGTCCCATCAACGCCATCGGCAGGTTGAGTGTAGACCGTAACGATGTACCGTACTCTTACTCGTCGAGGAAATATCTGCAACATGATACGTTGCAGCCGTGTAGGTCAGTACATTGAATGTACCGGCAAGATCACAATATGCGAAAACAGATGATAAAAACTATACTATATGCAATATGGCTTTATGGCTCTGTATCTGAGTTTTGTTTGCGTAAAAGCTGATTTTATTTTACCTACATCAAAGGAATAGAATGAAGTCTGTACTAAGGAGTTTTCTAACATGACATGGTTCCGCCAACCGATGTCTCATAGCCCAAAATTCATCATATGTTGCCCACAATTAAGTTATCAATCCGGTGTTGAGAGTTCGAGATAGATCCAAGTCCGGATGCTCAAATTGTCCGTGAATCGGGACACGGCTAATCGATTAGGTTTAAACCCTCTGCAGAGGTTTGTACACTTTACCCGCAAGATTCGATCCCTCTCTTTACGTTCTCGCACTTCAGGGTGTTTGAGAACAAGATGACCGAAACATGGTCTTCCGAAGAGTTCCTCTGACCACTGTCCGGTGCTCATCCCATCCTACCGTAGTTCTACATCTGCTAGCACCATCCCAGCCAGAGTCACAACTAAGGTCAACCAAGCCAGAGCCCATATTGACTTGCGGTTGCACAGGTAAGCGTCCGGGCATGAAGTATTCTTCCGTCTCTTTGAGTCTGGGTGAAGCTTTCCGCAAGATGTCATGGCGCTTCTCCATGCATCCCGGCCAACCACTGGTTCCTCCAGGGTGCCCGTCAACCGTCCTTCACCCAGTAGTGTGTATTGAATTCTTGTCTCGAGTATTGAAGTCTTGAGGCCTTGAAGATGCAGTCCTTGCAGATGCCATCATGGAGTTGTCGTCATTGACGTAGAGTCCTCCTTCTTCACACCACTCTCGAACACTCATACCAAACCCCGTCTACTATAGCGTAGCATTAAAATAAAATATCGTCCCGGGCTTGGTAACAGGGTGATGGGTTCCTACCTCATGCATACTACTCAACTACAAGAATTTCAATATCACTATTGAGGGGTGGTTGCAAAGATGTCACTAAATGCAATAAAACATAGGTATGAAAGCATGGTCAAAGTGAACTTGCCTTGTTGACGATCTTCGAAAACTAGGGATTCGTAGTAGCAAGCTTCGCACTCTGGAAATTCTACCGAGGCAAACAATAACTATAATAAGCACATAGCATATGATCACATAACACAATAGCATACATAGTAACATAACACACCAAACAAACAAATCAAAACCCAAAGGAAAAACTCAAAGAAATCCAACTCAAAGTTTTTTCCTACTTCAAACAACAACTAGAATAGTTTTATATAACAAAAATTTTCTTAACATAACCTAATCATGGATTTATGTTAACTTAACAGAAAAGAATGCATTAAGCAACTAGGAGCAAAAAGAATCAATTTAAAAGCTATAGTAAAACTCCTATTAGGCCTAATCCAATTTATATTAAGAAAATAAAATAAAAGGTTTTATTTAATATAAATAAAAGTTCATCCTATAAAGTGACAGAAACTATCCTAGAATAATCAATCACATGTGAAAAATAAATTTATTTACTAATTAAAATAATAGGAAAGCAGTAGCTAGTCAATTAATTAGGATTAACAAGATTCTGCTTAAAACTATTTATTTATTAATCCTAAAATACCCAAATTAATTTCTATGGTTTGGCAATGTCAAAATAAAGTTGGGACAAAAGAATCATCCAAAAATAATTTTTATAACTCAAGTTATAGCAGATTTACTATACTGACTAAAACTAAATTAAAGCAAGCTAAATTAATTTTAACATAGCTAAATATATATTCTACAGAAACAACAGAAAAATTTCACACCAAAAAAAGAATCACCTAAAATATTAAACAGAATAAAAGATATGAATTTTTCAAAACAGAAACTATTCTGTTAAAACAGAAAACAAAAATAAAAGAAAAAGGGCCTAATGGGCCTAAACTACGACTGTCGTAAAATAACCTAAACGGGCCCTAGGGTTAAACTAAAAGCGGGCGGGCTAATAAATAAAAACCCTAACTAAATAAATCAGTAAACTAAACCGGGCCGGTCCGGTTTATTTTAAAGAAATACCCCTTGAGGTGATCTAATCCTAAGCCGTTCATCACGCATCTGGACGGGGAGGGAGTTCGGTGGCTTACCGGAGCTCGGCGGGCGGCCAGCGGCGACGAGTGTGCCGAGGGCTCAAGGCGTCGGGAGGTCGGGAGTGGCACAGGGGTGCAGACGAGCTCGGGAGGCTCTTGGTGGAGTCGGGGTGATCGGGAGTGGCTAGGCGGCGACGGCCGAAAATGGCGGCGGGGACTCGGGCTCCATGAGCTTGTGCGAGAAGGAGGGGTCCCGGCGAGGCTAGGGGAATGGGGTGCGGGCGTCTGCTTAAATAGGCGGGGCCTCGGCCTTGCTTCGGGGCGATCGGAGGATCGGGATCCGGATCTCATGAGATCCGCGATCTGTGGCCTTGGCGAAGACGTGGGCGAGGTTGAAGATAGCGGGGCCACCTGCCGATGAGAGAGAGAGGTGGGGCTAGCGGGCGGCCGGCGCCAAGGGTTTTTCAGTGAAGCGAGTGAGGCCGGTCGGTTGGCTTCTTTGGGCTGGCCTCTGGGCGGCTCAGTGGGCTTTGGTGGTGGGGGGTTCAATTGGCTGGGCAGAGGCTGGTGGCGCTGGGGGTTTTCTATTTTTTGAATTTATTTTTTTAATAAAACAAAACAGATATAAAACATAATCTATAAATATTTTATATACGGTATATATATACCAAAATGATCAGAATATTCCTATCATTTGAACATTTTTCCAAAGGCAAAATCCAAACTTTATAAAATCCATTTTTTCAAATTCAAATAAAATTCAGATTTGAATCCAAAACTTTGGCAATGTTTTTCCTCCGATATTTTTTGAAGTGTCATGTTTACTCCTCTCATACTTTTGATCAAGTATTTATCGTGCATAGTTTTTTTAATGATTCCCACTTGCCAAAGTTTGAATTCAAATTCAAAACTCAAAATCCTCTGAAACTTCAAATGGCATTCAAATTCAAACAGGATGCATAGGATGCTTAGCTATAATTGTAAAACATTCCAAATAGGAAATTTGGGATGTTACAGTTTCATATCTCACGTTTTGAAATATGTATTAATTGCTAGTTTAACCCGAACCGACTTTAAGCATTGCTACGGTGAGACAATCTCATTGTAGTCAACTCCTTGAACTTGTTATTGCAACAAGTCGAGCTTAATGGATAAAACATTTTATCCATATCAGTTTATAGTCCCATTACAATCCGTTAGACTCCAAGTCTTTGGAGGGTTTATCAAGATTTAAATCTTGAATCATTTATGGAAACTATCTCGGATTATATTGGCATTCAGCCAATTAAGAGTCGAGGCCCATCACGCTTCCTTGTGTATCATAGGTATACTGTTGTCTAACAACAATATCTCGTTTGCGCACCTGAGAGGTTTGCACGAGCTTTGCCTATGTTGTTCAGCTACAAGTTCGACCGAAGTCCATACATCTAATGTAGAGGCTTCCGTGTCGATCATGATGGAAACTGGAATTACTTCCAAGGTTCCTTTCCTTTGACCTGATGAGGAAGATACTTGTTATCTCGTCGAGTTGCACCTGTCCTCCCACTTACCCTTTTGCAAGAACTATTCTCTTTAAAAGCATACCGTTTTGTGGCAAAAATCCTTTGCCTCGGTATAGTGGTGGGGGAATACCCAATGACTTGGGATAACTTACAAAGTAGCACTTGTCTTATTTGGAATAGGTTTGTAACCTTTTACACAAGCCTTATATTCCAAATGTTAAGAGAAGATATAACATGGTTGGGCGTACCATACCATGCCGTCATTTCAACAGACTTGATGGAGCTCTTTTCAGTGTAAAAGCCGCAGTCTCTAAAGCATTACTCTTTAAAAGTGATAATGGAAAATTTATTTATGTCATCTTTGATCTTACCATGTCATAAATGGTTTGATTACATCTTCACAGACATTCCACTCATAGTGGTGTCTGGGAGGTGTAAGTTATGAAACTCTTTTCACAACTCATCAGACATTCGCTAAACTTGTAACTCAAATATTCCTTTCTGCAATAAAATTGCAGAAACATAATTTCCTTGTTACAATAACTTCTACTTCATTTTTGAAAACCTTTCGAATGATTTCAAAAGATCCAGACTGATGTCTCATCAAGCAAATATCCATATATCTACTTGAGTCATTTCTGAAGATATATAAATCCACTACTTGCAACAACATTTATTGAACTACACACATCAAAATGTATGATCGCCAATAAGTTTGTTGCTCGTTCATATGGCTTGTGAATGGTATTTCAGTCACTTCACTTTTCAGAGAAAAGTTGCAAGTGTCAGATGATTTAAAATCAAACGACTTCAAAATCCATCATAATGGAATTTTTCCATGCTAGTTTCTCCAATGTGACCAAATGCAGTGCCACACATGTGTGGCATTCTCATAGTCTTGCGACATTTAGCGTCAGTGTTATGGATGTATCATTTTACCATCAATATTCATAACATACATCCCATCATGGATGGAAGCATGGCCCTTCATGTTATTCATAATCTTGAACAACAATTGTTCTTTTATGAACAACCCTTTTGCAATAAACTTTGTGCAATGGGCTAGAGTGTAAGAAACTCTAAAATGAATTATGAAAGTAAACATAGAGGTAATATATTAATATCATTATTAATAACATACATCTCATTCATAATGAAAGTATGGCCCTTATGTTTATTCATAATCTTGAACATCAAAAGTTCTCTTATGAACAACCTTCTTGCAAGATACCTTATGCAAAGGGCTAGAGTGTGAGAAACTCTAAAATGAATTATGAAAGAAAATACATAGGTAATACACTGATGGAAGGTATAGTAACTTTTACTATGTTCCCAGCATGTATTAAAACCTCATTCCTAGCTAGTCTTTTTAGGCCATAGTAGCTCTTACATTGATTCGCAACAGAATGCAATCGAGCGGGTATCTTTGCGATTAACTCACAATACCCAATAATTAGTTATTACCATGTTTAACCATAATTCCCAAGAACTATATCTTTGACCAGCCTTCAATACATCAAAAACTTGTATGACATTCATACATGAGCTGGATATTCCAGTCATCTTTCTTTCCGCCTTTATACTTCTAACAGTTTAACTTTTAGTATTTCTCCTACTCGCAAAAGAAGCACCCAACTTAAGAGTGGCGTTAGCCCCGGACTTCCCAGGCATGTAAGTCATACTAACACCCTTTGGACACTTCCTTTATCTTTAAGTTGTTGTTTTATTCACCCTTCATAATATGACAGGCGTTCTTCTGGATCCCTCTCTTATCAGTCTAATGCATAGTAAACACTTTACTAATAATTTGCAAACAAACATTGCTTTGGATATTTCATCTCTTTCAGCCTTTGTTTGTATCTGAAAATTAATTTTCAGTTCCATGAATATCACATAACTATCCCAAAACTTTCGAAGTTCGGGTTTCATGGAAGCAAACATATTGCACTTGAACGTAACGGAATTCTAGCTTTTGGATCGAAGGACGAAGAGTCACATCATCCATAGCATTTGTGGGAGGATACCGAAAGCATGCGATAGGACAAAGTCCTTCTCGGCACTCTTGAGGACAATCCTCACATTACATTACCAATCATAAAGTTTTAACCAGATATTTAATAGCTATTCAATTTTATCAGGGAAGGTGGAAATGCGAGCCATTATTCTACAACTATTTTGCAAGAAACACTTAGACAGTGTTCGCAATTAATTGCACTAAGAATTAAACATGTTAATTCAACAGTGCGCTCCCACTCAAATCAATATCTCTCAAAATTGATTATGAGTGACACAAGACCCGCATATCCATTCAACGCCATTGAATGAGATGAACAATGATGGCGCGAAATTCAATCGGTAGGCAAACTTGCTGATAACATCTCTATGTGACTCTTGTTCATCTTTCGATGGGCGTGTTCCTAGCTCAGGGAGATCCTTACAGAACGTCAAGACAACCAAGTGATCTTGCTGCAAGGTCTCAACTCACCCGCCTCACACTTCCCTAATCGTTTGTACCGTGGAGATCCTGCGATACCTGAAAAGTTAGGTCTTTGTGGATTGCTACACTTGGGAGAACACTAGCTACTTGATATTTTATTTTCTTTGAGAGATCACCCTAATAAAAGCGACTACCGCGCAATCAAGAAGGGTGCATCAAGAGGGATAAACATCTCAGGCAATTCATAATAGCATGATATGGTATAGCCTCTTCTGACGAAGAAGACAAGTATTTCTTCGTCTTCAGCATTCGCGTCGGTGTTCACCTTCGCGAAGATTGCCACCACCTTGTCGATGCATCAGATAATATCGCTATCTCCATAGCGGATAAAATAAATGCATTACTTAAGGTTGACACGCAGGTCATTAAAGTGCAATCATATGGCTCCAGCCATCATGCCGAATCATGACACGCAGGTCATGTTAATTACATCATATAGTCATCTCATACATAATCAAATTGAATATGAGCATTGCTATACCACATCACATGCACATGCAAACCCTCCTGCAAAACCAAGTTAGACGTTTCTAATCGGTTCATGCAAAAACTTGTTTTTTGTGGCTTCTAAGGTTTTGACTTAAACCACAGCTACCAACGTTTTATCATCAAGTATGATTATTCAAGTTTCTATATTAACATCTCGGGGTGTATGAAACACGAGATAATTAAATCTCGAGCCCCATACTAAACTTCGTCATATCCATGACCCCCCATGCAGATCATATCTGGAATGCCCTTTCATCTGCGAACTTCATCTTTCTTTTGACTACGGCAGAACCCAAAGAACTGATAGCACTTCCATGATCGTTTCCAAAAGGCACGGCCGTGAAAGCACAACCGATCCTCTCGTGGAAGAAAAACTGTGACTTTCGCGAAAAGGAAAAAAAAAGAAAACGCGTTTTTCGCATAATTTTTTTTTCCAAAAATATTTTTTGGTCGAAAAGCTAAGGAACACCGGGGAAAAACCAAAATGTCGAAAAAACCTAGAAAAAATCCGTTGAAAAAGTCAAAAACACGTGCAAAAAATAAAAAAAATAAAACCCGGAGGGGGCGTCCAGAGCGCGACACATGAAGAATGGCTAAGAGCGCGCCAAGTGGCGCTGATCGTTACGAGGCTTTCGAAGGAGCGCTCGTTAACTAGTTGCTCTCGGAAGGTGGAGCTACCGTGGCTCCCTCAGTTAGGATGCATGCGAGGAGACTGAGCAAATGGGCCACATGAGGGCTCGCTTCGGCCGCACAGGAGAAAGAAACGGAGTGCCACACAAACAAGATTGATTTCACTACAAAGATCCCATGCGTGCATGCTTCTCTCAAGGGAAGCGCTTGCGGCGTGAGACCCGGCCAGCGACGCTTGATCGCGCTGTCCCACGCGTCTCCTTGGACCCACAAGCCGCCCTCCTTTTATTTTTTTATTCCCTTGCCTTATCCATCCCTCACCGTATCTTCACCATTCCTTCATTCCTGCTCATAGCCCAGCGCCTCCGTCGTGGTCTTATGCCTCCGCCGAGACGAGCTGGCCCAACCGCGACACTACCTCATCGTCCTGCAACCTCCCTTCCCTCCCCGTACCCTCCTCCTCTCTTCTCCCCCATCTCATCGGTTGGGTTCCCTCACGGGCCTCCACACATATGCTGCCATGCGCTGCTGCAGGTGCTCATCGTAACCACTGTCTTGCCGCTTTTTGCTACCCCGCTGATGTCGGTGACGGCGATGGTGGTCGACGGCGCCGGCGGTGGCCGCGAATAAGTTTCTACCTTTTTTGATTTTTTTTGCTGGAACCTGCTTTTGATTTTGCTAGAACCAGCTTTGTTTTTTGTTGCAAGGATAAAGCTCAACGATGACGACTGTGGCTGCATGTTTTTGTTGGATTTGTTTTTTTTTGCTGGAACCAGCCAGCAGTTTTGCTGGAACCAACTTTTGTTTTTGCTGCAAAATAGGAGAGGATAGTCTTTGAGCGGCGGCGATCGCCGCCATGATTTTTTCTTGCATTTATTTTTTGCTGGAATCAACAATCATTTTAGCTGCAAGCACGATCCAGCTTTTCTTTGGAACCGTGACCACTGGGTCACAATGTTTTGTTGCATCAACCATAGAGCATGAGCTGCAACCGCTATTGGTTTTTGCTACGACCAACAAAACCTTTTGCTACATCCATCCACGACGGAGGTGCGACTGGCGACAGTGGCGGTGACATTTTTGCTGCAACCGCTATTGGTTTTTGCTACGACCAACAAATTTTTTTGCTACATCCATCCACGACGGAGGTGCGACTAGCGACGGTGGCGGTGACATTTTTGCTGCAACCGCTATTGGTTTTTGCTACGACCAACATTTTTTTTTGCTACATACATGCACGGCGGACCTGCGACCAGCGACGACGGCGGTGATGTTTTTGCTGCAACCGTCGTCGGGTTTTGCTACAACGGATGAAACGTTTTGCTACATCCATTCATGGTTGACATGTGGCCGTTGTTTGTAGAACCCTGTGTGGCGAGCTCGACAGCGAGGGCGATGGCACACCGAGATGCTGCAACCATGAGCGTCGATGGCAAGGAGTTACAACCGGACAGTCGAGGAAATTGCATCCGGTTATGACGGTAGAGCTGCAACCAAAATCGACGAGTTGGGAAGGCTTCTTCGGCGAGAAACGGAGGGCAACACTGCAAGGAGGCGAGGTCTGAGCAGCCGGCGGTCGTGCGGAGGAGGGAAGCAGGGAACTGCTGCTATCGCGCGGGAGCGTGCACGTGAAGGCTGAGGGCACGAACTGCTGCCTTGACCAAGCCAGGGAAGAAAACGTTTGGGAAAGGAGGCATCCGACACGAACTGCTGCGTTGACCAAGCCAGAGAAAAACGATTGGAAAAGGAGGCATCCGCCGGCTCAGAAGCCAAATCGGAGGGCTCACGCGTGACCGGCTGGGCTTTTGGCCGGTCCACCGGCGCGTATCGCTCGCCAGTTGTTGAGACAACCCCTCCAGTCGGTGGGAGTTGTGGCACGCACACAACGCACAAGTGATCAGCGAAGAATCCATGGCCATCCATCAGCACGTACCCCTTCTCCTTCTCCTCGGGGCGGCCGAGGCGTCAGGCCTTGCGCCCCGCCATGCGCCCCCCCTCATCAAATCAACATGCACCGCCGCCACCAGGTCCACCTGGAAAACCTCCTGTTGAGTATGATATTTATGCACGTATATTGTCTTTTGTACATTAGGCCCACCTCTCTAATTTGTTGTATAGATTGAAGTAGAGGCCTCACATTGTATTTATATATACCGTGCATATTGCAATCAATCAATACATCGTGCAATTCATACATCCAATATGGTATCAGTTTTTAGGTTTTCCTCTCGCTTCGCCGCCGCCCGCCGTCTTCTCCGCGCCGCCGCCGCCGCTTACCTGCCGCCTCGCTCGCTGCTTTTCTTCTCGCCGCAGCGTAGCTAGCTAGCCAGCCCCGCTGCTGACTTTTCTCCGCCCGTCGTAGCTCGCGAGCCAGCTGAATCCATCCGCTCACACCGCTGCCTGCCCGCCTTATTGAATCAATCCCGCCCGCCACCGCCGCCCATTGAGATCCGCTGCTTCGCTAACCCGCCATCGCACCCGACGCCCGGTAGCGTGACTTTTGCTTGCGCGACTTTGCCAGCCACACTGCTGCGCCGCACCTCCCTGCCTCGTCCGAAGCCGTTGCTGCCGCGCTGTCGAGTGCTATGTCGTCCGTCACCTCCTCCGCGTCCACCAATTCCAACCCGCTCACCGACGCCAACCCTCCCGATGTCAACGACATCCGCAGGCTCAACTTCGAGCGGGTGCCGGTTCGTCTCTTCCAGGCGGACTCCTCCTGCCACACGTGGAAGACGTACTTCTTCCTCGTGTTCCGGGAGTACCATCTCAGGGACCACGTGAACGGCACCGTCGACTCCAGCCTCATCCCCGAGTTTCATGACTGGTCCACCATCGACACCACGATCATCCGCTGGTTTTTCCTTACCATCACGCTCGACCTTTTCCAGACGGTCGTGACGGACGGTGATGATGCATGCACCATGTGGACCAAGCTGAACGGGCTCTTCACCGACAACAAGCTCCAGCGTCGCGTTTTTCTGCAACAAGAGTTCTTTGGGTGTCATCAGGACAACACCTCCATCGACGACTGTTGTCGCCGCCTTAAGACTCTCGCTGACGAGCTTCGTGATATCGGCGCCAAGGTCGATGATGACCTCATCCTGAGCACGCTCACCGTCGGGCTCAACGAGGACTTCGGTAACGCTGCGGGGAACCTCAGCCTCATCCCCAACCAGTATTTTGCCAAGTTCATTGCGTACCTCCGCTTGGAGGAGCGGCGGATAAAGCAGGTGAAGACGCGCACCATCCACACCACTCTTGCCGCCGGCACCACCCGCGGCGGGCCTCCGGCGCCTCCCGCTGCCGCGGCACCCCAGCAGCATCATCAGGCGCCCTTCCCGGCGCCCCGGCAGCCGGGGCTCCTGCCTTTGTCGTCAGCCCACCGCCCCCGCTCCTCCCGCTGAAAAGCGCCGCGGGCAGCCTGATGGCGCCTCGGCGGTCGGCGAAACAGCAACCCCGCCCGCGGCAAGCCGGCCAGCAGCGGCGATTTGAGCGCCTCGGCAGCTCCAGTGCCGCCCCTTGGGCCTCCGGCTACAACCCTGGACGGTGTCGTCCATGCGTACACCATGCGGTTCCACGGGCTCCTGCACCGACGCTTCCCGTGCAGCGCCCACCGGGCGCTGAGCGTACTACGCAGCCGTACGGAGGATACCCACCACCGCAGATGAGCGGCGCCTATGGTCTCCCTGCGGCCCCGCCGCCGCCCTCGCCGGCCCTGCCGCCGGCACCTTGGGATCCGCCGCTCCTCGCCGCGCTGCATGCTGTGCCTACGCCGAACAACTACACTGGAGGCGGTGATTGGTACATGGACACCGGGGCTACGGCTCACATGTTTGCTCATCCTGGTAATCTTGCCTCCTTCACTCCTGTCACCACCGACCGCCGCATCATTGTCGTGACGGTTCCACACTACCTATCACACATGTCGGGCACACTTCTTTTCCTTCTACTTCTATGTCTATTACCTTGTCTAACATTCTTGTGTCACCTCATCTTATTAAGAATCTTGTTTCTGTTCGTTGTTTAACTCATGAAAATCCTGTTACCGTTGAATTTGATGGGCTTGGTTTTTGTGTCAAGGACGCTCGAACCAGGATGGTACTTCACCGCTGTGACAGCCTCGACGAGCTCTATCCGGTGCATTCGTCGTCCACCTCCACCACCGCACCGGTTGCATTCTCCCTTGGCATCGATCTCTGGCATGCTCGTTTGGGTCATCCCAACCCCGTCACACTTCATCATATTCTTAGGAGTTTCAGCTTCAGTTGTAATAAGACAGAGGATCACACCTGTCATGCTTGTCGTGTCGGCAAACATGTTCGCCTTCCATTTAATAACTCCACCACCATAGCTTCTTTTCCTTTTCAGTTGATTCATAGCGATGTGTGAACCTCTCCGGTTCCTAGTAATTCGTGCTATTTATATTATCTGGTTATTCTTGATGATTACTCTCACTATGTGTGGACGTTTCCTTTACGACGAAAGTCGGATGCACTCTCCACTTTGTCGGCTTTTTACTCCTATGTCAGCACGCAGTTTGGGCATCCCATCCTTGCTCTCCAGATTGACAATGGCAAAGAGTTCGACAATCTTGCTTTCCGCACTTTTACGTCGCACCATGACACAGTTTTTCGTCTCACATGCCTGTATACTTCACAGCAGAAGCAGTCGAGCCGACGCGCCCTTCGCCGACTCTGAACAAGCTGCGTTCGGACGCTCTGTTCCACGCCCATGTGCCGCCTCATTTACGGCAGGATGCACTCGCCATCGCTTCACTTCTCCTTAACCTTCGCCCTTGCATACGGTGGAACTATGCAACTCACCATCTTCTCTTGATGCGCCCCATCTTATGATGACTTGCGTATTTTTGGTGCCTTTGCTATCCTAGCACTGCGGACTCCGCTCCTCACAAACTTCGCACCTCGTTACATCACTTGCATCTTCATCGGCTACCCTTCCAACTCCAAGGGATGTCGGTGCTACGATCCCGTCTCTCACCGTGTGTTCACTTCCCTGCACGTTTACTTTGAAGAGCATGTGTTTCCGTTTCAGCAGGTACCTCCGGCTGTTCCTCCCGCCACCGGTGACGCGGGCTCCTCGACGCCGCTCCCAGGGCGCTGGCGCCTCTCTTAGCCTGCCCTGGCTTTGGCGCGCCCCCATCTGGCGCCTCCTACAGCTGCGGCCCTGGCGCCCGCGGCCTCCGCGGCCCCCTCGGCGCCCCCGGCGCCACCCGCGCCCCCCTCGGCGCCGCCGATGGCCCTCGCGGCCCCCTCGGCGCCTCCGGCGCCCCCGGCCCCCGCGCCTCCGGCACCTATGGCCGGCCCGGTCACCCGTGGCCGTACGGGTGTTTTTCGCCCGAGCTTGCGCTACGCCGCGGATGACTACGTCCATGCGGCGTCCACCTCTGTGCCGTCGCCATTGCCATCCTTCGTCCGAGTCGCTCTTGGTGACCCGCTCTGGATGGCTGTGATGCAAGAGGCGTTTGACACCCTGTTGCGCAACTGGACGTGGCAGCTTGTTCCCCGTCCCCGGCACGCCAACGTGATTACCGGGAAGTGGGTCTTCAAACACAAGCTCCGTCCCGATGGTACCCTTGATCGCTATAAGGCACGTTGGGTCGTTCGCGGATTTCGACAGCGTGCTGGCATCGACTTCACCGACACCTTTGCTCCGGTCGTCAAGCCCGGCACGATGCACACGGTTCTCCACCTTGCGGTCTCTCGTGCTTGGTCGGTACACCAGATGGACGTGTCCAACGCCTTCCTTCATGGTCACCTCGAGGAGCAGGTCTTCTGCCAGCAACCCACCGGGTTTGTGGATCCGGCACTTCCCGACCACGTGTGCCTGCTTTCGCGGTCCTTGTACGGGCTCAAGCAGGCTCCGCGCGCTTGGTACCAGCGCATCGCGGCGTTTCTTCATGAGCTTGGGTTCCGCTCCACTCGCTCGGACGCATCGCTCTTCGTTTATCACCAGGGCTTCGACACGGCCTACTTGCTACTATATGTCGACGACATCATCCTGACGGCTGGTCTTCTCAGTCAGCTCACCACTCGTCTTCGCGCTGAGATCGCCATCAAGGACTTGGGTCCTCTGCACTACTTCCTCGATGTTGAGGTGGTGCGCCCGTCCGGATGGCTTCTTTCTTCATCGGCGAAGTACGCTCATTAGCTCTGGGCGTCTTTGGCATGCTTAACTGCAAGCCCGCCGCCACGCTGTTAATCTGAAGGCCAAGCTCTACGCCACGGATGGTTCCCCGCTTCGCATGCTGCTTTCTATCGGTCTATTGTTGGTGCTCTCGATTACCTCACTTTGACTCGGCGGAGATCCGATGTCACGATGCAGCAGGTGTGTCTTCATATGCATGCTCCTCGGGATGTTCACTGGGCCGCTGTCAAGCGGATTCTCCACTATGTTTGTGGCACCCTGGATCTTGGGGTCATGCTTCACGCCTCCGCCGACATCTCCCTCACCGCCTACTCCGATGCAGACTGGGCGGGCTGCCCTAACACACGTCGCTCCACCTCAGGCTATTGTGTCTACCTTGGACCCTCACTTATCTCGTGGTCGTCCAAGCGGCAGCCTACGGTCTCTCGCTCCAGTCTTTGAGGCTGAGTATCGTCACGGTGGCCAACACCGTCACCGAAAGTGTTCCTGGCCGTCGGCTGCTTGAGAGCTATCTTGCCCTGTTAACAGTGCCACGATGGTCTACTGCGACAACGTCTCGGCGGTCTACCTCTCTGCTAACCCGGTGCATCATCGACGGACCAAGCATATTGAGTTGGATATTCATTTTGTTCGGGAATAGGTGGCTCTTGGCCATATTCTTGTTTTACACGTCCCTACTTCCCAACAATTTGCAGATATCATGACCAAGGGCTTGCCTACGGCGTCATTTGAGGAGTTCCAGTCCAATCTTTGCGTCAGCCGTGGTGCCGCTTCGACTGCGCGGGGAGGGGGGGGGGGTTGAGTATGATATTTATGCACGTATATTGTCTTTTGTACATTAGGCCCACCTCTCTAGTTTGTTGTATAGATTGAGGTAGAGGCCCCACCTTGTACTTATATATACCGTGCGTATTGCACCGAATCAATACATCGTGCAATTCATACATCCAATACCTCACCACTACTGCGTGCACATCTTTGTCGGCCGATCCGAGGGCCACCTTAGCCGCCCGACGCACAAGCGCTCTCCGTCGTCATGGCCAGCCTCACCACCGCCAATGTCACGTCGACGGTCGCGTCCTCATCGACCTCATTGGCAGCCTCCAGCGGTGCACGGACATGTATAGGGACATGAGCGGATGGGTGGCCCGCGCGATCGACGACCTCCGCCATGGGCGTCGGCGGCGTGGTGGCGCTCAAGGACGCCTCGTACCAGCCGGGTTACTGCGATCTGGCGGCGATGGAGGGGAACTTCGACCCCAAGGACCTGTCTCGAGATGAGAACAATGCTAGCGATCGGCTGTCCGCCATGGCCACCGACATCACGGAGGCGCTTCATGATCACCATCTTGGGGCGCCAAGATGAAGAGTAGTTAATGCATAGCTTGGTTATTTCATTTCTTCTGCTTCCACCAAAAAGTATTTATGACTGGATTTTTTTCTAAGGATCCCAGCTTACCTACCGAAGAAAAAAAAACTCAAATGGAATATACATATTCTTTTGTAGATTTTACTAACTCAAAATTAAGCATAAACAATAGTATAAACCTAAGTATAGCTATGATACACACAACCAACATCAATGCATGTGCACAATAAATTACAACGACAACTAGCAAAATTATACAAGACCAAAACTATGTCCCGATGGACTAAAAAGAAAGAGAACTCAAAAGGAATCAAAACAATGATCTAAGAAGCTACATTGTTGATCATATATATTTGCACTAACCATATCTTGCCATCACAAGTACAACAAAAAACATTCTTCAACAACGACAACTAGCAAAATTATACAAGACCAAAACTATATCACGATGGACTAAAAAGAAAGATAACTCAAAACAAATCAAAACAATGATAAAAAAGCTACATTACTGATCATATATATTTGCACCAATCATATCTTGCCATCACAAGTACAACAAAAATCATTCTTCAACAACGAAGCCTTCAAAAAGGAACAACCCTCAAACATCGTCATCACTAGATGCAACCATCTTAGGCCAAATCATGGGTTTTCACCACAGAAACAAGTCCTAGCAATGCCTTCTATAAGTTAACAACACAAGAAGCATCGTCATTGTCGATTATAATCAAATAGGGCCAAACCTTGGATTTTCAAGTATTGAAGAAGCACCACCAAATCGAAGTCATCGTGTATTGTGGCCATCACTTTCCATGATCCTAGTTCTTCCGTGCATAGTATGGCCTAGATGTGGAATGCCAAGCAAGTCAAGATCCTCGTACAAGCGGTAGTTGAGTCACGACCACGGTCGGTTTCCACCAAAGGATCCCAACAGCAAAGGTCGTCATCACATCTTTGTGATGTAGATTGAGGGAGTAAGGTCATAGGATCTCCAAAATCCTGATTCAGCAGATCGATAATCCTGCACCATTTTCATGGTCTGCAATTCTCGTCATTAATCGACAAACAAAACTAACGTGCACATGGTTTCAAAGATATACATTTCAACTCGGGCCGGTACTCAATGTGAGCAAGAGCATGCATGCCCTTCTCACTCATATGACCAAGCATCTTGTGCCACAAGTCAGTTGAATGGTCTTTCTCAGCAATGTTCAACACTTCATCGCCATAAAACTGGATTAGTCACATAGAGAAAACCTTGCCTACTTAGTCGAGCCATGGTCAAAAAGTCTTTGGTGAGATTTCACTTTATTTTGCCAAAATAACTAGGTTGCTTGGTATCATCAAGCTTGCTCATGATGATAAATTCATTCTTATGTTGGAAACATGCCTCACATCATCAAACACTAATCTACAACTTGTGTTTGTCTCAATGCATATTTTATAAGGGGATTATCTTTGGCCTCTACATCACATGGCGCACATCCATATTATTAAACGTGGATCAAGTTATAGTCACCGAGTTTCTAATGCATATATGAGCTCTTGTCAACAAGAGTTGACAAACAACTATTTTCCATCTTCACTTGGCCAATATACCGCAGTGTAAGATGTGAAATACTCTTTACGTGAGGTAGTGTGAAAGGATACATCTGAATCCATGAACCAACTCATGACATCATCACGAACAACTATGACATGCTTATAATGTTTTGAATCCATGACCCAACTCATGACATCATGACGGACAACTATGGCATGCTTATAATGTTCAAGGACTGAGTAGTCCTTGTATATTTTGGTCATGGCTGAACTGAACTTAACTGTTCTCGATCTTTTACTCGATTTTCTTTATAAGTTTTTTTCTGCAAGCTCCTTTGTATTTTCTATGCTCACTCTTTTTTATATCCTAGGTGACGTTGACAATAACATTGTTTTTATATTTTGGACTTTATAATTGTACTAAATCAGCGACATTTACTTTGAGACAGAGGGAGCTAAAGCATCATAGCTCAATCTCGTAAGGGCATCTCCAACGCAGACCCGCAAATAGCTCGGCGGAGTTCCGTTTTTATGTCCGGACGTGGTTCCTGGACATGATGCAGGAGAGGGCCATCCAATGCTATTCACAAAATATCTGGTTGGGAGGAGAGAAAGTAGGTGACGGCCATGCATATCGTGTGATATTGTGGTATGGTGTCTGGTTGGGAGGAAAGAGAGGAGAGGGAGACCATGCATGTGCGGAGAAAGAGAGAGGAGGGAGGACCATGCAGTGTTTTGATTGGTCAAGTGGATGTCCGGACTCTGGTATAGCTCTGGCGGCAGCGGTGTATGCCTCTGTATGCAGGAATACCCAAGATTTGGATGGAAAAATATGTACATGTCATTGCCCAAAGACACGAAGGAGGAAACGCAGGCCCAGCCACGAAATATCTCAGATCTCACCTGCTCGCTCGTTCCAGGTTCTCACCGACGCCTCATTGTGCACTCCTCGCAGTCCTCGTGATCGCTCCACTCGCAGACACGCAGGCATGTAGCACCGCCAGAGGCTGATGTCAATCCCGGAGGCGCCCTGCCTCCGTCTTTGGTCGGAGGGAGCAGCAAAGCGAGGATAAGCGAACTGGCGGCGCTTCCCCGCCCCTTCTCTTGGCTCGGAGGGAGCAGCCGAGTAGGGATGGGAGACCCTCTCATGACAGCCTTGCCGCCCCCAATGGCACAGCAGAAGGTGCGATTACCTCCGCCCTCGCCCACAATTTGGTAATTTCTTGATATGCTCTAATTTACTAGATGCAGGTAGTCGATCTATTTAACAAATGCAAGTATTTAAATTTATGTTCCCCCTGTTTTCCTAACGTAGATGAAGAAGAGTGGAATTGTTGGCAGTAGCATATTTGCAATGTGGGAAAATTCTTCAAAGGCAAGGATGACTGCAGGATGGGAAAAGGCTTCAAAGACAGTAGCATATTTGCAATTTTGAAGAGGTTGACAGGGTTGTTCTAAAGAATGCTCCAGGGAACTGCAGGATGACTCACCATGATATATAGCAAGAGGTGATAAAATATTGTGCACAAGAGACTACTAAACTAGTCATTCAAGACTCGATGGTGGTCATTTTGCAATAGTTGCAGATGAGTCTAGTGATGTGTATCATAATGAACAGTTGGGTGTTTGCTTGCATTATGTTGATAAGAAAGGAAGGGCGGTTGTAAGATTTATTGGTCTTGCTCATGTTGAAGATACTACCTCTTTGACACTAAAAGCTGCACTTTAGAAAATGCTTATAGACTAAAATTTGATCTTTGCAATGGTTCATGGGCAAGGATATGATGGAGCTAGTAACATGAGATGTAATGCTAATGGCTTGAAAAAACTGATTATGGATGAGTCCCCTTCTGCCTACTATGTTCATTTTTTTGCCCATCAACTACATTTAACTCTTGTTGCTATTGCTAAGGAGAATGGTGATTGTAGTTGGTTCTTTCAGCAGCTTGCACACTTGTCAAATGCTCTTGGCATATCCTGTAAAAAGATGAGAATGATTCTGATAGCTCAAGCTGAAGAACTCATTGATGCATTGGAATTGGAAGAAGTAGAAACAGGGAGTGGGCTGAATCAGGAAATGGGTTTGGGAAGGTGAAAGCACAAGTGCTCCCTGGGTGGTTTTGGCAATTAATGACAACATATCTCTTGTTGGATTAATGCTTTTATCTAGTATATTTCAGACAAGTTCAACAGATGGAGTGGCATGGACAAGAGGATGTGGAACCCCTTCAAGAAGCTAAGGACAAAGGATTGGCTCAAGCTCAAAAGCTCAAGACTCTACTTTTTCATTTCAGTGATCGAAGATCACTTTGAGTCCATAGGAAAAGCCAATACTATTAAAGGGGATGAGGTGTTGCTTAATGGCTTGCTTGCTCAAAGTGCTTAGTGATATGCTCCAAAGCCCTCAACCACTTTCTCATATCCACATATGTCCCAAACCAAAAGTCAAACTCGGCCCCACCGATTTGATCTATCCGGCGCCACCGAGTTCATTTGACATAGCCACTGCCAGAAACCCTAATCAATTCGGTCTCACCGATGGGATCCCGGTCTCACCGAGATGGGCTTGCAAACTCTCTGGTTCCTATTGCAATAAATTCGGTCTTACCGAGATTTGTAATCGGTCTCACCGAGTTTTCTTGACCAACTCTCTCGTTAGCTTATTACCAAAATCGGTCTCACCGAGTTTGTGTAATCGGTCAAACCGAGATGAGGTTTTACCCTAACCCTAGCACATCGGTCCCATCGAGTTGATCATATCGGTCCCACCGAGTTGATCATATCGGTCCCACCAAAATGTCTAACGGTCACATTATGAACTAAATCGGTCTAACCGAAGTTTTCTGATTCGGTCCCACCGAGTTTGGTGAATTGTGTGTAACAGTTAGATTTTGTGTGGAGGCTATATATACCCCTCCACCCACTCTTCATTCGTGGAGAAAGCCATCAGAACATGCCTACACTTCCATCATACATTTTCTGAGAGAGAACCACCTACTCATGTGTTGAGGTCAAGATTGTCCATTCCAACCACATAAATCTTGATCTCTAGCCTTCTCCAAGTTGCTTTCCACTCAAATCATCTTTCCACCAAATCCAAATCTGTGAGAGAGAGTTGAGTGTTGAGGTGACTATCATTTGAAGCACAAGAGCAAGGAGTTCATCATCAACACACCATCTATTACCTTTTGGAGAGTGGTGTCTCCTAGATTGGTTAGATGTCACTTGGGAGCCTCCGTCAAGATTGTGGAGTTGAACCAAGGATTTTGTATGGTCAAGGAGATTGCCTACTTCGTGAAGATCTACCCTAGTGAGGCAAGTCCTTCGTGGACGATGGCCATGGTGGGATAGACAAGGTTGCTTCTTCATGGACCCTTCGTGGGTGGAGCCCTCCGCGGACTCGTGCAACCCTTACCATTCATGGGTTGAAGTCTCCATCAACATGGATGTACGATAGCACCACCTATCGGAACCACGACAAAAATCTCGGTGTCTCCAATTGTGTTTGCACACTCCAATCCCATCCCTTTACATTCTCGCAAATTGCATGCTTTACTTTCCGCTGCTCATATACTCTTGTCATGCTTGCTTGATATGTATTGTGAATGTTTAACATGTGCTAAAACTCCACCTTAACTTGAAGAAAATAAAAACCGCAACTTTTCTTTGCTAAGAGTCTATTCACCCCCACCCTCTAGACACCTCTTCTCGATCCTTTTAGAAGGCCATGTGATACACATTGGGGCTCTCACTTCAAAACTGTGAATCATGTCATCTCTATGTATGGTACACTACGACGAGTCCTTCGCAAGATTGGAGGCAGAGTACCATGGTGCGGAGGCACAAGCGGCTCTATCCATAGAGACAACATTTCGATCATTTGAGTCTGTTTTCATGGCACACTTGATGCAAGAAATATTTGGGTACACAGATAATTTGTGTAGAGCTTTGCAAAAGTAAGACGAAGATATTGTTCATGCTATTGAGCTTGTTCGTGACACAAAGTATTACTTGGAGCTTTGAGGACCTATGCTGGATGGGATGATTTTCTCACAATGGTCATATAGTTTTGTACAAAGCATAAGATCAAAGTTGTTGATATGGTAGGTCCTTACTTTCCAGTTGGCCGGCCTAGAAAGGGTTTATGTAATGGTGCGATCAATTACCACCGCTTCAAGGTTGATATGTTTGTGGTTGTCATTGATAGGCAAATCAGTGAGCTGAATGGAAGATTTGATGAGGTAAACACGAAGTTACTTCTTGCATGGCAGCATTCTGTCCACTTCATCTATTTGCTGCTTATGACCAAGAGAAGTTGGTTAGGCTTGCTACAAAGTTTTATGCTTCTGATTTTACAAGTGATGAACTGGCAAGACTTCCATGGCAACTAAACATGTACTCCCTCTGTAAACTAATATAAGAGCATTTAGATCATTACTTTAGTTATCTAAACGTTTTTATATTAGTTTACGAAGGGAGTATGTTATTAATGTGCGTAGAGATGAAAGGTTTCAAAACCTGAAAAATTAGTGTCAGCTTTCAGTTATGCTTGTTGAGACAAACAAGCATAAACAATATCATATTGTTTACAAGCTTCTTAAGTTCATATTATTCTGCCAGTAGCTACTGCTAGCGTTGAAAGGGTATTCTCTATAAGATTAAATGAGCTATGTGAAGAATTAGCTAAGGAACAAAATGGGTGATGAATATTTGAAAAATTGTTTGGTTACATTTGTTCAGAGAGGATTTTTCAATCAAGTGAAGGATGAAGATGGCATCAATCTCTTCCAAAAAGGCAATCGTAGAGTTATATTGTAAGAAGGATATCATCACTTTATCAATCAAAAGGTACTTATGTATTCATGTCGTTATGGTCTGATACATTGAAGTATTGCTATTGCCGTTATGCTAGTATTGTTTTGTTCGTATATTGCTAGTGTTGTGTTGTTTGGTTCATATACTAGATTTAGAGCTAAAAATTGGATGAGTATCCAGCCTTTATTTCCCGGCGCCCCCACTGGTATAGCTTTCATGTTTGTCTGTGTTTGCCAAAAAAAAATATGTCCGGACCACTTCACAGACTCATGCAGAATGTAGCGACCCGACCTCAGAAGGTCAAGCCTCTGTGTTCTATGCCATCCCTGGATCAGTATGCTGGCACACACAGTACATCAATGTATATATCAAAGTGCAATCACATGCATAAATAACGTAAAAACTGATATATACCTCATAATACTCAGCGGAAACAATCAAGCGGGTGTGGAGTCCCATCAACGCCATCGGCGGGTTGAGTGTAGACCGTAACCACTGTATCGTAACTCTTACTCGTCGAGGAAATATCTGCAACATGATACGTTGCAGCCGTGTAGGTCGATTACATTGAATGTACCGCAAGATCACAACATGAATAAACAGATGGTAAAACTATACTATATGCAATTTGGCTTTGTGGCTCAGATCTGAGTTTTGTTTATGCGTAAAAGCTGATTTTATTTTCCCTACATCAAAGGAATAAATGAAGTCTGTACTATGGAGTTTTCTATCATGACATGGTTCCGCCAACCGATGTCTCATAGCCCAAAATCATCATATGTTGCCCACAATTAAGTTATCAATCCGGTGTTGAGAGTTACGAGATAGATCCAAGTCCGGATGCTCAAATTGTCCGTAGCAGGGGACACACGGCTAATCGATTAGGTTTAAACCCTCTGCAGAGGTTTGTACACTTTACCCGCAAGATTCGATCCCTCTCTTTACGTTCTCGCACTTCGTGGTGTTTGAGAACAAGATGACGAAACATGGTCTTCCAAAGAGTTCCTCGACCACCGTCCGGTACTCCATCCAATCCTACCGTCCTTCTACATCTGCTAGTACCGTCCCAGCCAGAGTCACAACTAAGGTCAACCAAGCCAGAGCCCATAATGACTTGCGGTTGCAGGTAAGCTTCAGGCGTGAAGTACTCTTCCGTCTCTTTGAGTCTGGGTGAAGCTTTCCGCAAGATGTCATGGCGCTTCTCCATGCATCCCGGCCAACCACTGGTTTCTCCAGGTGCCCGTCAGCAAATCCTTCACCCAGTGGTGTGTATTGAATTCTTGTCTCGAGTCTTGAAGTCTTGAGGTCTTGAAGATGCAGTCCTTGCAGATTCCATCATGGAGTTGTCGTCATTGACGAGAGTTCTCCTTCTTCACACCACTCTCGAGCACTCATACCAAACCCGTCTACTATAGCGTAGCATTAAAACAAATAACGTCCGGGCTTGGTAACAGGGTGATGGGTTCCTACCTCATGCATACTACTCAACTACAAGGATTCAATAACACTCTTGAGGGGTGGTTGCAATGGTGCCACTAAATGCAATAAAACATAGGTAAGAAAAGCATGGTCAAGTGAACTTGCACGGTTGGCGATCTTGAAAAACTAGGGTTTCGTAGTAGAAATCTTCGCACTCAGGAAATTCTACCGAGGCAAACAATAACTATAATAAGCACATAGCAATAGGATCACATAACACAACATAACAAAAGTAACATAACACAACAAACAACCAAAACTCAAATCCAAAAGAAAAACTCAAATAAAGGCCACTCAAAGTTTTCCCTACTCCAAACAATAACAAAAATAGTTTTTATATAACAAAAATTCCTTAATATAACCTAATCATGGTTTTAGGTTAACTTAACAGAAAAGGTTTCACTAAGCAACTAGGAGCAAAAAGAATTAATTAAAAAGCTATTATAAAACTCATTTTAGGCCTAATCCAATTTCTATTAAGAAAATAATTTAAAACTTTTATTAATTATAAATAAAAGTTCATCTACTAGAATGGCAGAAACTAACCTAGAATAACTAATCACAAGTTAAAAATAAATTAATTTACTAATTAATTAATTAGGAAAACAGAACTAGTTAATTAATTAGGATTAATAGGATTCTGTCTAAAACTAATTATTTATTAATCCTAAAATACCCAAGTTAATTTCTATGGTTTGGCAAAGTCAAAATAAAGTGGTGACAAAAAGAATCATGCAAAAATAATTTTTCTAACTAAAGTTATAGCAGATTTGCTATTCTGGCTAAAACAATATCAAAACATTTTTAATTATTTTTAACATAGCTAAATATATATTTTTCTGAAACTACATAAAATTTGCAATCCAACAAAAAAAAGAATCACTCAAAAATATTAAACAGAATAAAAGATATGAATTTTTGAAAACAGAAACTATTCTGTAAAAACAGAAAATCAAAATAAAAAGAAAAAAGGCCTAATGGGCCTATCATGCACTAAGGCGTAACTTAGTCTAAGCAGGCCTAGGTTTAAACTAAACTAACCGGCCTAAAATAAAAACCTAAACTGAAACTAAACCGATCGGACGGCCGGTTTATAAATAAAACCTACCCCTTGGGGCTTCTAATCGGGGCCGTCGATCTAAGATCTGGACGGGGAGGGGATGCTGGGCTTACCGGACTCACGGCGGCGGGCGGGCGGCGAAAAGGCCGAGGCGTCTCCGGGCGTCGGCGAGCTCCCATGACTGTCGAGAGATGCGGGGAGCACGGGTGGTTCGGTGGTGTTGGGGGGGGGGTGGACCAGGGGTCGACGCGGCAACAATGGCGGCGGAGGGAGCTTGAGCTCCATGAGCACGAAAGCGGAGGGAGAGGAGGTCCCATGAGGGGGCGAGGGGGGAAACGGGTGCGAGGGGTTTTATAGGGCGGGGGCCTCGTCGGGAGGGAAGGGGATCGGGGAGGGAGATCGGCATCCCGGATCCTTCAATCCGGCGATCCATGACGGCGACGGCGTGGGGCGGGAGGAAGAAGGTGGGGTCCGCTGGCAAGGGGGAGAGGCGCGGTCTCGGTCGGTCGACCGAGCCGAGAGGTTTCAGGCGAGGGAGGGTCGGCTGCTCATTGGCTGGCCAGTTGGGCCACTGGTGGGGGCTTCACTGGCTGGGCCAGGGTTCGGCGCACTGGGGTTTTTTTTCTTTTAAAATTTATTTTTTAAATAAAACAAAAACAGAAATAAAACAATATCTATAAATATTTTATATAGGACATATATATACCAAAATGATCGGGGGAATATTCCCTATCATTTGAACATTTTTCCAAAGGCAAAATCCAAACTTGATAAAAATCTATTTTTTTAAATTCAAATAAATTTCAGGTTTGAATCCAAATCTTTTGGCATTGTTTCCTCTGATATTTTTGGAGTGTCATGTTTGCTCCTCTCATACTTTTGATCAAGTATTTATCAGGCATAGTTTTTTGAAATGTTTCCCACATGCCAAAGTTTGAAATTCAAATTCAAAACTCAAAATTTGAAAGAGGGTTTCAAAGCACTTTCAAATGATTTTCAACTTGATTCATTATAAGTTCCAACTCCTATTTCATAGAATTGAAGAAGTCATTTTATCTTCCCTCATGAAAATCATTGAGTTGCATAAAACTTTGAATTTGAAATCTTCCCAAATGAATTTCAAATCTTTTCCAAAACCCTATTCATTTAAAAATGGAAGAAGTCATGTCATCCTCACTCTAGGCTTTGGTGTTGGTATGAATTTGAATCCATTGGAATCCAAAAAGGCAAGGGAAAAGTTTTGGGAAAGTCATCTCATTCCCTCTCATTCAACTTTCAAAAGTTTCAAATTTCACTCAGTTTCACTCAATCCATCAAGCCAACAATCAGACAATCAAGCATAGTTATTTATTTAATATAACATTCCAAAATTTAGAATTTTGGGATGTTACAAACCTACCACACTTAAAATGAATCTCGTCCTCGAGATTCAAGAAACTAACAAGAAATAGGTTAGGGTTTGGGGTCTTCTCAAAATCCATCGATCGTCTCCGGGTCTAGGATGCTACCACCCTTAGAAGCATGGTTACGGTTCCATCAAAACTCATATACTCCATCCTTATTCGATAAGGTCGGTCTTCTCGAGATATTAAGGATAATTCCTTCTCTGGGCTCTTCCGGTAGTGGCATAACCTTTTCCTCAGTTCTTTTGTCCTTTACTCTTGGTAAGGTTATTCCGAGACTGGTCTTCATAGTCGACGGTCAGCGCCAATTCTAAACGAATATCGGTATCTCATGGTGGTCAACGATTTATGGTTTCCCTGCAGAAAAGCAGTGCAGGTTGAACCTCACCGTATAACCTACGGTTGGCAACAACTGCCGTGTACAAGGAAAAAAATACCTATACCTTTCTAAGGTTTAAACAAGGTTTTGATCGTCGTCTCTCTACTATAGGTAAGTCACTCAGATTTTACCATCCCATATAGCAAAGCGAATAATAAGAGTAAGTCGGTATGGTGATCAATCCATCCCGCACCCAAATCATTACCTTGTACATGGTTTAGCGAATCTCGCATTCTAACACTCGGTCATCCTCACAAGCATTGCAGAATTTCTCTTGTCGGCGAACCAAGTTCGGAAAAATCCATTGATTCTGCAGGCCAAACAAACATCTATCGTTCCTTAACAACTCTCATGTTTTGCTTAAACTCCTATAGAATCGTCGGTTGATCAAATCGTAGTCTATTCCCAAAATTTCTTTCTCCAAGGGTACTTGATCCTTATTAATTCTTGGGCCTGTGGGTTATGGCCCACTTCAACACTAGTGCAGCTTTAACTCATCCTTGGGGTAACTCTCTTATTCCATATTACACATCTTTTAAATCCAGTAGTACTCTGTTTCTTCATACCATCATATCAAAAGCAAAATTCCAACTTTTTTTTTCCTTGAACTACAGTCCGTGGAATATATATTTTCTTATCCATTAGTCTAGTCTTCTTCACGGTACTACCACCCTAAAAATGAAATTCACAATTCCATCCATAGACCATATTTTTCTCATATCCTCGAAAATGGTCAAAATCCGTGTTCATAGAGTAACAACTCATACAATTAAACATATGAAAACATGTCACCTTAACTTTATTGATTTCATGAATCCATTACAAACTCTGAGCACCCATTACATAACTCAACTCATTGAGCTCATGAAAATGAAATTGCTTTCTACTACTCTCATTATCCATATCAAAATTCCAACTACTCAACTCCAGTTTTCATCTTGTCGGGACATTTAATAGCATAATGTCCTGCCTCCTTGCAGCGAAAACAAATGACTTCCGACATGTCTCGGGGCTTCTTTGTGATTATGCGGGCTCCTTGGATTCTTGGCTTCTTTT
This sequence comes from Aegilops bicornis, assembly GCA_021605145.1. NCBI lineage: Eukaryota > Viridiplantae > Streptophyta > Magnoliopsida > Poales > Poaceae > Aegilops > Aegilops bicornis. The sequence goes on from CM038671.1 coordinate 65,492,922, forward strand.
ACTGGCATTTACTAGCGAAATGACCTAAATCCTTCTTTTGTAACAAGTGATATGACTTAGGTCATTCTCTGCAAAAATTGTGTTGTTCTCGTTTTGCATTCTTTTTCTATTCCTGGTTTTCTCTGTAATTGTCAGAGTTTCTATCTCCGTGAGGGTCAAACTTCACTTCTGGCCGGGAAATATCCCGGATACTCCTTTCTTTCCTTGGTGCAATCGTGAAAATGTCCTTCTTCTCCACATGAATAGCAGGCATTGGAGTAAAATCTGTCGAGACCTTCTCCATCCAGGTCGTCAACACTTTCATTCATTACTGGTTCTTCTAGGTCTTCTTTGAGGGTTTCTTTCATTCCATCTTCCTGCTTCGGAATAGTTTGTTGCACCATGGAGTAAATGTGACACTGCACCGGGTAGTGGGTGGTTCCTTCACACAGAAGCAAGTCACACAGCTAGTTGGGCATTCCTCACTGGGTGTTTCTCCTCACAATGAGGGCATCCATCCTTGTGTTCCTCCTGGTGTGTCCTATTTCTCCGCAAATCCTGCAGCACAAGGTTTATTTCCTGGTGTATCATGGTGCTTCCGGATAAGGCGTGATCTCAACAGGGTCTTCTTGAATTCCTCCCAAGTTCTTGCTCCATTAAATCCTCTGTATGGCTTGATGCATGTTCCACCAGGTTGCAGCACTTTACGTAAAGTACCGAAGAGCGTATTGGACCTCATACTTCCTTGAAACCAAATTGCTCCCAGTGTTCTTCCATGTTCTGCATCCATAACTCTGCCTCCGGAAGTCTTGATCGAAGAATATCAGTCCAACTTCATTCATCATCTATGGGGTTCAAGGGTTTTAGGGTGAGATGAGAGAGAGGTGGGGAGGGATATACACACAATACAAACAATAGTTTTGAAGAAACAAGTTTTACTTTGTGGGCTGTCGGAAAACATCAAACAAATGACAGCTCACACATCGTCGCATCTAACGTAAGTGTGTAACAGGGTTTGGTCTTCTAAAGGTCAAATATTTCTTCAGAACTTCAAATCTTGAGTCTTCAACTGTTGTAGCTTCTAATACATGGTGAAATCCTCTTTACTTGGAAGAGGTCATCAGTCCTCCGATATCTTTCTTGGAGTGGCTTGATTGATCCTTCATGTGGTCAAAAGGGAAAAGGGTATATCCTAACTATTTTGAGGTGAGAGTGTCTATTCGATAAAATCAGAAAAGATGAGAAGTAAGAGTCTTTTGTTAATTAAGTTTTGAGATATCCTGTCCTAAGGGCTTTTCCGGTTTCTAGGGTCACGTCCTACAGTCAACATGTGCTCGATACCATCTCAGAGCGACCCGACCTCGGACGGTCAAGCCTCATGTTCTATGCCATCCACAGATCAGTATCTTTGGCACACACGGTACATCAATGTATATATCAAAGTGCAATCACATGCATAAATAACGTAAAACTGATATATACCTCATAATACTCAGCGGAAACAATCAAGCGGGTGTGGAGTCCCATCAACGCCATCGGCAGGTTGAGTGTAGACCGTAACCTGTATCATAACTCTTACTCGTCGAGGAAATATCTGCAACATGATACGTTGCAGCCGTGTAGGTCAGTACATTTAATGTACCTGCAAGATCACAACATGAATAAACAGATGGTAAAACTATACTATATGCAATTTGGCTTTGTGGCTCTGTATCTGAGTTTTGTTTGCGTAAAAGCTGATTTTATTTTCCCTACATCAAAGGAATAAATGAAGTCTGTACTATGGAGTTTTCTATCATGACATGGTTCCGCCAACCGATGTCTCATAGCCCAAAATCATCATATGTTGCCCACAATTAAGTTATCAATCCGGTGTTGAGAGTTACGAGATAGATCCAAGTCCAGATGCTCAAATTGTCCGTAAACGGTTACACGGCTAATCGATTATGTTTAAACCCTCTGCAGAGGTTTGTACACTTTACCCGCAAGATTCTATCACTCTCTTTACGTTCTCGCACTTCGTGGTGTTTGAGAACAAGATGACCGAAACATGGTCTTCCAAAGAGTTCCTCGACCACTTTGTCCGGTACCCATCCAATCCTACCGTCCTTCTACATCTCTGCTAGTACCGTCCCAGCCAGAGTCACAACTAAGGTCAACCAAGCGAGCCCATAATGACTTGCGGTTGCAGGTAAGCTTCAAGCGTGAAGTACTCTTCAATCTCTTTGAGTCTGGGTGAAGCTTTCCGCAAGATGTCATGGCGCTTCTCCATGCATCCCGACCAACCACCGGTTTCTCCAGGTGCCCGGCAAATCCTTCACCCGATGAGTGTGTATTGAATTCTTGTCTCGAGTCTTGAAGTCTTGAGGTCTTGAAGATGCAGTCCTTGCAGATTCCATCATGGAGTTGTCGTCATTGACGTAGAGTTCTCCTTCTTCACACCACTCTCGAGCACTCATACCAAACCCGTCTACTATAGCGTAGCATTAAAACAAATAACGTCCGGGCTTGGTAACAGGTGATGGGTTCCTACCTCATGCATACTACTCAACTACAAGGATTCAATAACACTCTTTTGAGGGGTGGTTGCAATGGTGCCACTAAATGCAATAAAACATAGGTAAGAAAAGCATGGTCAAGTGAACTTGCACGGTTGACGATCTTGAAAAACAAGGGTTTCAGAGTAGAAATCTTAGCACTCCGGAAATTCTACCGAGGCAAACAATAACTATAATAAGCACATAGCAATAGGATCACATAACACAACATAACAAAAGTAACATAACACAACAAACAACCAAAACTCAAATCCAAAAGAAAAACTCAAATAAAGGCCACTCAAAGTTTTCCCTACTCCAAACAATAACAAAAATAGTTTTTATATAACAAAAATTCCTTAATATAACCTAATCATGGTTTTAGGTTAACTTAACAGAAAAGGTTTCACTAAGCAACTAGGAGCAAAAAAGAATTAATTAAAAGCTATTATAAAACTCATTTTAGGCCTAATCCAATTTCTATTAAGAAAATAATTTAAAACTTTTATTAATTATAAATAAAAGTTCATCTACTAGAATGGCAGAAACTAACCTAGAATAACTAATCACAAGTTAAAATAAATTAATTTACTAATTAATTAATTAGGAAAACAGGAACTAGTTAATTAATTAGGATTAATAGGATTCTGTCTAAAACTAATTATTTATTAATCCTAAAATACCCAAGTTAATTTCTATGGTTTGGCAAAGTCAAAATAAAGTGGTGACAAAAAGAATCATGCAAAAATAATTTTTCTAACTAAAGTTATAGCAGATTTGCTATTCTGGCTAAAACAATATCAAAACATTTTTAATTATTTTTAACATAGCTAAATATATATTTTTCTGAAACTACATAAAATTTGCAATCCAACAAAAAAAAGAATCACTCAAAAATATTAAACAGAATAAAAGATATGAATTTTTGAAAACAGAAACTATTCTGTAAAAACAGAAAATCAAAATAAAAAGAAAAAAGGCCTAATGGGCCTATACTGTGCACTAGGCGTAACTTAGTCTAAACGGGCCTAGGTTTAAACTAAACTAACCGGCCTAAAATAAAAACCTAAACTGAAACTAAACCGATCGGACCGGCCGGTTTTATAAATAAAACCTACCCCTTCGGGGCTTCTAATCGGGGCCGTCGATCTAAGATCGGACGGGGAGGGATGCCGGGGCTTACGGACTCCGGCGGGCGGGCGGCGAAAAGGCCGAGGCGTCCTGCGTCAGCGAGCTCCGGCGACTCGTCGGAGAGATGCGGGGGAGCACGGGGGGTGGTTCGGTGGTGTTGGGGGGGGGGGGGGGTCGGGGTGGACCAGGGGGTCGACGGCGGCAACAATGGCGGCGGAGGGAGCTTGACTCCGTGAAACCTGGCGGGAGGAGAGGAGGTCCCATGAGGGGGCGAGGGGGAAACGGGTGCGGGGAGGGTTTTATAGGGCGGGGCCTCGTCGGGAGGAAGGGGATCGGGGAGGGTATCGGCATCCCGGATCCGGGATCCGGCGATCCATGGCGACAGCGTGGCGTGGCGAGGAGGAAGAAGGGGTGGGGTCCGCTGGCGGTGGGGAGAGGCGCGGTCTCGGTCGGTCGACCGAGCCGAGAGGTTTCAGGCGAGGAGGGTCGGTCGGCTCATTGGCTCATTGGCTGGCCAGATTGGGCACTTTGGTGAAGGGCTTGGCTGGGCGAGGGCACAGGCTGGCGCTGGGGGTTTTTCTTTTTAAATTTTTTTTTTTAAATAAAACAAAAACAGAAATAAAACAATATCTATAAATATTTTATATAGGACATATATATATACCAAAATGATCAGGGGAATATTCCCTATCATTTGAACATTTTTCCAAAGGCAAAATCCAAACTTGATAAAATCTATTTTTTTCAAATTCAAATAAATTTCAGGTTTGAATCCAAATCTTTTGGCATTGTTTCCTCTGATATTTTTGGAGTGTCATGTTTGCTCCTCTCATACTTTTGATCAAGTATTTACCAGGCATAGTTTTTTGAAATGTTTCCCACATGCCAAAGTTTGAAATTCAAATTCAAAACTCAAAATTTGAAAGAGGGTTTCAAAGCACTTTCAAATGATTTTCAACTTGATTCATTATAAGTTCCAACTCCTATTTCATAGAATTGAAGAAGTCATTTTATCTTCCCTCATGAAAATCATTGAGTTGCATAAAACTTTGAATTTGAAATCTTCCCAAATGAATTTCAAATCTTTTCCAAAACCCTATTCATTTAAAAATGGAAGAAGTCATGTCATCCTCACTCTAGGCTTTGGTGTTGGTATGAATTTGAATCCATTGGAATCCAAAAAGGCAAGGGAAAAGTTTTGGGAAAGTCATCTCATTCCCTCTCATTCAACTTTCAAAAGTTTCAAATTTCACTCAGTTTCACTCAATCCATCAAACCAACAATCAGACAATCAAGCATAGTTATTTATTTAATATAACATTCCAAAATTTAGAATTTTGGGATGTTACACAGAACCATGTTGAATTGCATAAGTGGGAAAAAGTGTCTGGTCGGACGTATATCGGAGTTTTGACGGTCTCCTTGGAGATGCCCAAACATTGTTATGTGAGGCCACTGTATTTAAGTTACAACAATTTGCCCCCTCAAATCAAGCAATGCTTTCTCTGGTGTGCTTTGTTGCCTCCTAATTTTGGAATCCACCATGATGTTGTAGATTACTGGTGGGTTGCCGAAGGTTTTGTGAGGAAAGAGCATGAGTTCTCGATTACATGAAATTGTTGAAGAGTATTATCTTGAGCTAGTCCGAAGGAATCTTATTCAACCAATACCAAAGTATGTAGACAAGGTTGTGTCAACAATGCATGATTTATTGAGGTCACTTGGACAATATCTGACAAAGGATCATTCCCTATTCATGAATGCAGAAAATAACAATGCTACGTCGAATCCGCGCCGCATAGGCATCAGCCATGATGTAGAAAAATACCGACTCTGGAAGAACATAAGTGTTTGAGGAGTCTCCTATTTTTTAATAACAAGAACTTCAAGTCGATTCACAAGGAAGTTTTCAGAAAGCTCGAGCATATCCGTATTTTAGTTCTCAGCGGAACAAGCATCCAAAACATACCAGAGTCATTGGGGAACTTGGTGCTATTAAGGTTGCTAGATCTGAGCTATACTGAGATTAACAAACTTCCAGAGTCCACAGGTAGCCTCATCAGCCTTGAATATCTCTCTTTGCTTGGTTGCCATCATCTGGATGGCCTACCAGCTGGTCTCATGAGACTGTCCAACATAAGTTTTTGCAATTAGAACAGACTGCAGTTGATCATGTTCCAAAAGGGATTGCAAAGTTTCAGCAGTTCTACAACCTAAGAGGAGTTTTCGAGAGTGGTAATGGATTCAGATTAGATGAATTGAGACACCTCCCCAATATCCAACGTCTATGGGTCGAGAAGCTAGAGACATCGGCACCGAGGCTGAACTTGTCTTGAAGAAACAGTCATAATCTTATAGAACTGGGACTGCGCTGCACAGTGGCCAGTATTCAAGAGAGAACTCGTTACCGAACTGATGAGGTTGAGAGAATTCAGCAAGTCTATGATATTCTTATTCCATCACCAGGCCTTGTATATATTTTTCTGGAAGGGTTCCTGGGTATAAGGTTCCTAGAATGGCTACTCTCACAACCGGAACTTAATATGCCAAGTTTGTGTCATATGCACCTCAATGAGTGTGTATCATGTTCAGAGCTTCCACCAGCAGGTCAGATGCAAGAATTGCTAGTTCTTCAGATTAAAGGTGCAGATGAAGTTGTAACTATTGGCACAGAACTCCTGGGGAAAGGTGTGAGAAGTGCAACGGCTTTTTTCCAAAAACTCGAACTGCTTCACATCATTGGCATGTGCAATTTGGACAAATGGTCATTGAATAGAAATATGTGTGATGACATGGAGGACAACTCTCAACAGCTCTCTCTGATGCCTTGCCTTAAGCGTCTGCTGCTTCTTGATTGCCCCAAACTGAGAGCTCTGCCTCAAGACATGTCCATGATTGTTAATTTGAAGAGAATCCACATTGAAGGTGCTCACAAGCTTCAAGAAGTTGTCAATCTTCCTGCCGTTCTGTGGCTCAAGGTGAAGAACAACGCATGTTTGAGGAGGATTTCTAACCTCTGTAAGTTGCAGCACCTGTTTGTACAGGACTACCCAATGCTGGATCAGGCAGAGAACCTGTGCTTTCATTGAATAGGGCGTACATGATTGACTGTCCACACGCCCAAGAGTTCAAGAATTGTCTCATGGAAGAAGAGCCGGGCATGCTAGTCCATGTTGCAGCGGATGGACGTAATATCTTCCGGATGAATCTCTCTATAATAGTTAGGTGAGTGAAGTAGCTAAGAAAAACCTGCTCTAGTTCTACTACTTTATTATTCTATTTTTTGTTTCCGAAACTGTGGACACTCACTTGAAATTATTTTTATTATTTTCCTTCTTACAGGCTTACAAGATCGGTTCGTATTGAAGACATGATGGTTAGTTGTAAATACTCAAAATTTTGTGAAGCCTTGAAGTGCAAGGAGCTCTTTGATCGGAGATGGGCAATGGGAGGTCTCTATTTGTCAAAGGCTGGAGTGCAGTGTTGTTGCTTTTTCTCTGTTTTACATGGCTGCTCAAAATATCAGATTGGTTACATATATGGTCATTTGCAGGGAGCTGCTGCTCGGGGATTCCTCGGAATTCTTCATCATATCTTCGAGCCTTGAAGTGCTATGGAGCTCTTCGATTGTAGGCGGACGATGGGAGGTCCCTAGTTGTTGAGTTCTGGAGTGAAATGTTGTTTCTTTTTCTCTATAACATTTGTTCTTTTAGTGTGTTCTTGTTGAGTTCAGGTGAGTATTTCACATGGGCTGCCTACAAAAACAGCGTCAGAAGCTCATTAGTTTTTGGATTGATTGAATAATGATAATGGTGTATCTATGGTTGATTTTCAAATGGCTTTTGTACTATCACTTTGAGGAACGTGACTATATGGTATCAGGGAAAGTTAAACAGACGTGTGCTTAGTTTAACTACTTAAGCATGGAGCTGCACCTTTATTATGTTTGTCAATATGTGCATGAAATTAGGCAGGCACTCATCTGGAATATGTTTGGAGTTGTGGTTCTTATCTTGGTTTGGATTGCAGAAAGTTCCTTATCTTTCCCCACCCCTTACGATGTGGTCACAATGCGATGAAGTGGGGGATGCATCTAAAGTATGCCATGACCGGTGATGACCTACGTCGAGAGTCAGTTGTCCAACCGCTGGCCCTTACTATCGCAATCAAATCGCAAAAAAAATCATTGAAGATGACATAAATATGAATGATTGATTGATGAGTAGTTGTACATGATGCCCATTGCAATGCACCAATTACAAGTATGGCTAACTTGGGAGAGAATGTATACGATGGTGATAGAGGTGATGACTATGAAGATGAAATGAGAAATGGCGACATCTATTGATGCGGAGCATCCTACGGACATCACCATGTCAAGAGCCCATTTGCCAAGAGACACAAGCAAACATCCCCTTCAAACATACTCCCTCCATTCCTAAATATAAGTCTTTATAGAGATTCCATTATGAACCACATACGGATGTATATAGATACATTTTAAGTATAGATTCACTCATTTTGCTTTGTATGTGGTCCATAGTGGAATCACTCCAAAGACTTATATTTAGGAACGGAGGGAGTATAATGGTGAATCTTTTCTCCTTTCCACGTATCTACTTGTGCCCTTCGAGGATGGTATACTACTTGACACTCCTCTCGTGTATATGCCTAGGTTTGAGCGAAGCTCCATACATGGAGAGGAGGAGTCCATGTGGAAGAGAATGACTACACCATCCAAGAGGGAAGATTGGAAGTGGAGAAGGAATCACCAAGAAGAAGGCCAAGTCCCACGAGCATCGATGGGTGCCCACGAAAAGGAGACAAGTTGCTAAGCCTCTGGATACCCCGTACGCGTGGGCCCTTGGACCCGTGTACACGGGACCCCATGCCGACAACACAAGATCGTTCGCACGGGCTAAGTTGCCCACTCTCTGGATACCCCATGCGCACGGGCTCCACTTACCCCGTGCACATGGGGCTGCCCGTGTGCACCTGTTGGGCTTTGCCCATGTATTCCCATTTCACCCCTCCTTACCCCCTCAGGCCTTGGACCTATATATACCCTCCTTCCTCCTCCATTTAGGGATAGCTAAAATTAGATATAGACATTAGAGTTAGCTCATGTATCTCCCCCTTGTGGGATTCCTCTTGAGAGAGAAGACTCTATTGGAGTGCAAGGCCTCCTATGAAGAAAATCCCTAGTGGATGCAAGACCTCCACAGGCGGAGAAGGATTCCCAAGTGAATCATCAAGACCCATCCCTCAAAGAGATTTGGATGAACTTGTTAGGGAATGTAGTAATTTCAAAAAATTCCTCGCACACACAAGATCATGGTGATGCATAGCAACGAGAGGGAGAGTGTGTCCACGCACTCGTAGACCGATAGCGGAAGTGTTATGACAATGTGGTTGATGTAGTCGTACGTCTTCACGATCGGCCGATCCTCAGCATCGAACGTACGGCACCTCCGTGTTCTGCACACGTTCAGCTCAGAGACGTCCCACGAACTCACGATCCAGTAGAGCTTCGCCAGAGAGTTTCTCTAGCACAACGGCGTGATGATGGTGATGATGACGCTACCGATGCAGGGCTTCGCCTAAGCACCGCTACGATATTACCGAGCTGGATTATGGTGGAGGGGGGCACAGCACACGACTGCAGGGGCGGAGCCAGGTTTTGAACATAGGGGGGGCGAAGAAGACAACGGACATATACTTTTTTCTATAATGGCCATGCAAAAAGGAATGCAAGATAATATTTATTTTGCAATAGAAATATGGTTTGTTTTTTATTCTAGCTTTTGTAAATTTTACTTGTGACAAATATTGATCAGTAGTTTGTATATCAACTAATTTCGTTATCATGTATACAAACTAGTATATGTAGATTTCTAATCAACCTGAAATACAAACTCGGATGATAGAATCAGCGCATGCCTAAATTAACGATTACCTTTTTCAATAAGTCAAGAAATTGCCAGCCCTAACTAATTCCATCTAAATCAAGAAGTTGCTCGTCTCTTTGGAGCCAGATCTGGACCAGTTCATCGGTATTGCATAGTATAAATCAAGAATCAAGGACACTCACCGGGACTATTTTCCCATCGGCGCTTTTTCACGATGCGTTGTGCGGATGCCCTGTTCGAACTTCGGCTGACTCTGGCAGCAGCGTCGTGCCGTCGTCTGCGTCGGCGCCTATCGATTCAGGAGGATTCCCTCGATCGTGGCGGTCGGTTTCTAGAACTAGCTGGCCGTTTGTTTTCCTGGTGTGGGCTTGACCTTACAGATACATGGGCTTAACTTGCAAAGTTCTGGGCCAGGGCTTGAGCGCACCTGCTGAGGGGGCAATTAGTCCAAAATCTGTTTGACCTGCCCTAATCTATTTGGCGTATATTGCTCTATACGTAGGTACGACGCAGCCCTTGGGGGGGGCGTGGCCCCCGCTCGTCCCCCCGTAGCTCCGCCCCTGCACGACTGAGAGTTCAATGATCAATTGTTGTGTCTCCAAGGGGTGCCCCCCTACCCGTATATAAAGGAGTGGAGGAGGGGGAGGGGTCCGTCCTCCTATGGTGCACCCCATGAGGAGTCCTATACTCCCACTGGAGTAGGACTCCCCCTTCCAAGTAGGAGTAGGAGAGGAGAAGGAAGGGAGAGAAGGAGAGAAGGAAAGGGGGGCGCCGCCCCCCTCCTTGTCCAATTCAGACTAGAGGGGAAGCGGGAACGCGGCTGCCCTAGCCGCCCCTCATCTTCACCCACTAGGGCTCATTAGGCCCAATATACTCCCCGTGGGGTTCCGGTAACCCCCCCGGTACTCCGGTATATGTCCGAAACCTCCCGAAACACTTCCGGTGTTCGAACATAGTCGTCCAATATGTTGGTCTTTACGTCTCGACCATTACGAGACTCCTCGTCATGTCCGTGATCATATCCGGGACTCCAAACTACCTTCGGTACATCAAAACACAAAACTCATAATACCGATCGTCACTGAACTTTAAGCGTGCGGACCCTACGGGTTTGAGAACTATGTAGACATGACCGAGACACGTCTCCGGTAAATAACCAATAGCAGAACCTGGATGCTCATATTGGCTCCCACATATTCTACGAAGATCTTTACCGGTCAAACCGCATAACAACATACATTGTTCCCTTTGTCATCGATATGTTACTTGCCCGACATTCGATCGTCGGTATCTCGATCAATACCTAGTTTAATCTCATTACCGGCAAGTCTCTTTACTCGTTCCGTAATGCATCACCCCGCAACTAACTCATTAGTTACAATGCTTGCAAGGCTTATAGTGATGTGCATTACCGAGAGGGCCCAGAGATACCTCTCCGACAATCGGAGTGACAAATCCTAATCTCGATCTATGCCAACTCAACAAGTACCTTCAGAGACACCAGAGAGCACCTTTATAATCACCCGATTCGTTGTGACGTTTGGTAGCACACAAAGTGTTCCTCCGTGTTCGGGAGTTGCATAATCTCATAGTCATAGGAACATGTATGAGTCATGAAGAAAGCAATAGCAACATACTAAACGATCAAGTGCTAAGCTAACGGAATGGGTCATGTCAATCACATCATTCTCTAATGATGTGATTCCGTTGATCAAATGACAACTCATGTCTATGGCGTGAAACTTAACCATCTTTGATCCAACGAGCTAGTTAAGTAGAGGCATACTAGTGACACTCAGTTTGTCTATGTATTCACACACGTACTAAGTTTCCGGTTAATACAATTCTAGCATGAATAATAAACATTTATTATGATTAAGGAAATATAAATAACAACTTTATTATTGTCTCTGGGCATATTTCCTTCAGTCTCCCACTTGCACTAGAGTCAATAATCTAGATTACACAGTAATGATTCTAACACCCATGGAGTCTTGGTGTTGATCATGTTTTGCTCGTGAGAGAGGCTTAGTCAACGGGTCCGCAACATTCAGATCCGTATGTATCTTGCAAATCTCTATGTCCCCACCCTGGACTTGATCGCGGATGGAATTGAAGCGTCTCTTGATGTGCTTGGTTCTCTTGTGAAATCTAGATTCCTTTGCCAAGGCAATTGCACCAGTATTATCACAAAAGATTTTCATTGGACCCAATGCACTAGGTATGACACCTAGATCAGATATGAACTCCTTCATCCAGACTCCTTCATTTGCTGCTTTCGAAGTAGCTATGTACTCTGATTTGCGATTTAGAATCGTTCGGATTAGTGTCAAAGCTTTTATCGACGTAACCATTTACGACGAGCTCTTTGTCACCTCCATAAATAAGAAACATATCCTTAGTCCTTTTCAGGTATTTTAGGATGTTCTTGACCGCTGTCCAGTGATCCACTCCTGGATTACTTTGGTACCTCCCTGCTAAATTAATAGCAAGGCACACATCATGTCTGGTACATATCATTGCATACATGATAGAGCCTATGGCTGAAGCATATGGAACACTTTTCATTTTCTCTCTATCTTCTGCAGTGGTCGGGCATTGAGTCTTACTCAACTTCACACCTTGTAACACAGGTAAGAACCGTTTCTTTTCCTCATCCATTTTGAACTTCTTCAAAACTTTGTCAAGGTATGTGCTTTGTGAAAGTCCAATTAAGCGTCTTGATCTATCTCTATAGAACTTGATGCCCAATATATAAGCAGCTTCACCGAGGTCTTTCATTGAAAAACTCTTATTCAAGTATCCTTTTATGCTATCCAGAAATTCTATGTCATTTCCAATCAACAATATGTCATCCACATATAATATTAGAAATGCTAGAGAGCTCCCACTCACTTTCTTGTAAATACAGGATTCTCCAAAAGTCTGCATAAAATCATATGCTTTGATCACACTATCAAAGCGTTTATTCCAACTCCGAGAGGCTTGCACCAGTCCATAAATGGATCGCTGGAGCTTGCACACTTTATTAGCACTCTTTGGATCGATAAAACCTTCGGGTTGCATCATATACAACTCTTCTTCCAGAAATCCATTCAGGAATGCAGTCTTTACATCCATTTGCCAAATTTCATAATCATAAAATCGGCAGTTGCTAACATGATTGAGACGGACTTAAGCATCGCTTCTGGTGAGAAGGTCTCATCGTAGTCAACTCCTTGAACTTGTCGAAAACCTTTTGCAACAAGTCGAGCTTTGTAGACAGTAATGTTACCGTCAGCGTCAGTCTTCTTCTTGAAGCTCCATTTATTCTCGATGGCTTGCCGATCATCGGGCAAGTCAACCAAAGTCCACACTTTGTTCTCATACATGGATCCCATCTTAGGTTTCATGGCCTCAAACCATTTTCTTGAATCTGGGCTCATCATCGCTTCCTCATAGTTCGTAGGTTCGTCATGGTCTAGTAACATGACCTCCAGAATAGGATTACCATACCACTCTGGTGCAGATCTTACTCTGGTTGACCTAAGAGGTTCAGTAGTAACTTGATCTGAAGTTTCATGATCATCATCATTAGCTTCCTCACTAATTAGTGTAGGCGTCAGAGGAACCGGTTTCTTTTGTGAACTACTTTCCAATAAGGGAGCAGGTATAGTTACCTCATCAAGTTCTACTTTCCTCCCACTCACTTCTTTCGAGAGAAACTCCTTCTCTAGAAAGGATCCATTCTTAGCAACGAAAGTCTTGCCTTCGGATGTGTGATAGTAGGTGTACCCAACTGTCTCTTTTGGGTATCCTAAGAAGATACATTTCTCCGATTTGGGTTCGAGCTTATCGGGTTGAAGCTTTTTCACATAAGCATCGCAGCCCCAAACTTTAAGAAAGCGACAACTTTGGTTTCTTGCCAAACCACAGTTCATAAGGAGTCGTCTCAGCAGATTTAGATGGTGCCCTATTTAACATGAATGTAGCTATCTCTAGAACATATCCCCAAAAGCGATAGCGGTAAATCAGTAAGAGACATCATAGATCGCACCATATCCGATGAAAGTACGATTACGACGTTCGGACACACCATTACCTTTGTGGTGTTCCGGGTGGCGTGAGTGCGAAACTATTCCTCATTGTTTCAAATGAAGACCAAACTCGTAACTCAAATATTCTCCTCCACAATCAGATCGTAGAAACTTTACTTTCTTGTTACGATGATTTTCCACTTCAATCTGAAATTCTTTGAACTTTTCAAATGTTTCAGATTTATGTTTCGTTAAGTAAATATACCCATATCTGCTTAAATCATCTGTGAAGTTGAGAAAACAACGATACCCGCCGCGAGCCTCAACATTCATTGAACCACATACATCGGTATGTATGATTTCCAACAAATCTGTTGCTCGCTCCATTGTTCCGGAGAACAGAGTTTTAGTCATCTTGCCCATGAGGCATGGTTCGCAAGTACCAAGTGATTCATAATCAAGTGATTCCAAAAGTGTTGGGTAACACAGCAGAAAACAAAAAATTTCTGACCTACGCACCAGCCCAGGACCACTATGGACACTGCATACATGGTTTGATCTTTTTCGTTACCGACTCGTAGCGCAGCGGAAGTAGAGTCGATGACGAACGGCGGTGCAGATCCCCGCAGCTAGCATTTACAACCTCCCAACAACGAGAATGTATACCCACATCCGCCCCATGGATAGCCCTCCGGGAGGCGGTCGGACGATCCCTCGAGCGGTGCAAAGACAGCCCTTTGGGAGGACCCTCAAAACTCGGACGGTCACTCGGACAACCCTTTGGGAGGACTCACAGAACTCGGACCGTCACTTGGACAACCCTTCGGGAGGCACTCTTAAAACAGCCCCTCGGGCAAAAGGATCAAAACTACGACCTCTCTACGGGGTTGCACACATACGGTGTCATCTATCCGGTAGGGCTTCGCCGTCCAGAACTAGTTCCCACCGGAACCCAGACAGCCTTCGGCTCTATGAAACTATTTCGCTGGGAGGGAGAGAGAAGCCAGATCATGCATGGCACTTGTATGTGAGAAAAGCCCCCTCCACCCCTATTTATAGGCCAAGCCCAAGGGTGCCTTCTCCAAGAAGCCAAGGGGATAATATCAAAAAGCCCTCAAGGTGGCTTCTCCAAGAAGCCAAGAAAAAAGCACTTTCACTATTCATGATGACAATTTTCAGCGTCCGTTCGAACTGAAAATATTTATGTGGGCTCGTAACATTTCCAAGACCCACTAAAATAATTTTCAACGCGTTCCGAAACCAATTCGGTTTAGTGATTTTCATCTGCGAAAAGCAAACAAGAATGCGTTTTCACTATTCATAAAGACAACTTTTCGCGTCCATTAAATCCAAAAAAAATTCTGTGGGTCTTAGAATAATTCCAGTACCCACTAAAATGATTTTGGATTAGTTACAAACAATTTCAGATTAGTGAATTTCATCTGTGAAAAATAACCAAAGCGGTACCGACAGCTCGAAACATTTCGGTTTTACCCCAAAATTTCCGAGAAGTTTCGAGTAATTCGCACCCTCCAAGAATTATCGGGCATGTCCCGAAACCAATTTGACTTAATGGTATATCCCAAAACAGCTTTTCGGTTTCTGAAACTTTTCACTATTCTCTCTCGGAACTCTTCCATTGTCTCCAAACTTTTTGACAAATTTCTCTCGACTCCTTGTCTAGTATTCAGCAGATAGATGACCCTTAAGCGTGTGACCCTATAGGTTCGGTGAAGCATAGACATGACCGGAACACTTTCCGATCAATGATCAACATTGGAGCCGTGGACACCCATATTGACCCCTATACCCACACGAATGAATATTCGAGTGAACCTCCAGTTGCAGTGTGCTATTCCTGTTGCTTCGCGATATGTTACAAAGACCCGAGGTGAGATTTACTTGCATCTCCGTGGATCAACAACTTGTCCACTATGCTAGTTACCTCGTTACTGGTTTTGTTCTCTTTTCTCGTTTCCGTGTTCGGCATCCACGTGATCAAATCACACTGTATGCCGCAGGCGATGATGGATCTTTGTAACACCGAGAGGGCGAGAATATCTCTCCATCGTCGGAGGAGCAAATACCAATTTTGAGCTATCAAGTTGACATACTTTTCCATGAACCCGTAAGTCAGCCGTAATAGCCACCCATTTACGGATGACGTTTAACAAACCCCAAAGTTCATGAAGCAAGTATGAAGAAACTCGATGCTCTCTTGGTCTAAGGAATTATGCAAACATTAACCATCTCTGTGTTATCAACCATAAACTTGTGACGAATGAATCTCATAGCATAACATCAATCCGGATCGATTCAACACAAATATTCTCTTAACATTGTGCCCTCAAAGTTGCTGGCATAAACATGCCCATGATCAGGAAAACAGAACCATCATGCAACACTTGAGCTATTCTTAGAGGCCAGACTAAGAATACTTCTTACCGTTTATTATTCCACACGTGCATATGAGTCTTCCTCCGAGCCTCGTGTTATTGCAAACTCGAGAGCCATAGCAGTTATAGCATGGAACATAAACATAATTATGAACTTGGAGATAAATAATATCATTTATTATTGCCTCTAGGGCATATCTCCTACAGACTCCCACTTGCACTGGAGTCAATAATCTAGTTAATGCTAATGCACTTTACACCTATGGCATACTGGTGTAAAAAATGCTTCGCATTTGGTATAGCCTGATGTCCATCGGATCTGGCAACTTCATCTCCGTGTGTATCTCTACATATCCTCGCGTTTTCACGCTTTCACAAAATTCATATTTTGTGCGGACGTGGCTTTGTATATATGTGAATCATTGGTCGAAACCTGATTCCTCGGGACCGAGCTATGGAGCAACTATCTACAATAGTGTCCCATTGACCAAAGCCTTCTTGGAACCATACTAAGTTCATGAATGAACTATATGATTCAACATCTTTCTCTTTGTCGCTTCTAAAGTGGCAACATACTTCGCCTTTGTTATAGAATTCGCATACGAGAACTTATTTGGAACAATTTCCAACTAACTGTGCCACCATATTGTGTGTTACACAAAACCCTAAATTTAAATCGAAAATCGCATGGAGAAAAGATGAAGACTGTATCGATGTAACCTTTTACAATGAACTCTTCATGATCTCCAATTGCGAGGAAACATGTCATAAGTGCTACTTTAGTACTCAATGACCCTTTTTCACTATTGTCCCATGATCAGTACTTTTGATCACTTTGGTATCTATACTCGCAAAGCTTGGGATTATTAGACATATCTGGTTGTTTTACATACCATGGAATACATGATCAATCCAAACACGAGTGTGTGGAATCTCCATCATATATTTTGCTCATCGGTGTTTTGGGACACTGATTCTTGCAAAACTCTTTCCATGTGACTTTGGCAAGAATCACTCCTTGTCGTTCTAAGTGCTAAACGGTTTTAGCATCTCGTCAATATGTATTTTTGCTCAGCCCTATTAGGTAAATCTACCTCCAAAGATCATTATGCCTAATATCAAGGCTATTTAGCCCAAGCACTTCATCAAAAAACTATTTTGAAATGAAATCCTAATTCGTGTCAAGAAATTTGTTTCCAATTAACAATGTGTCAAGCACACAAGGTTTTCAGAAATATTATTATGCTCCCACTTACTTTCTTGAAACCACAAGCTTCTTCGTTACCCATTGATGAAGTCAAATCCCTTTGACCATCCCATCAAAAACAAAGATCCCAACTCCATTTTGCTCTCTTCTGTCCATTGCTCGAACTCTGAAGCTAGCATACTTACTAGCATCCTTTGGACCGACAAAATACTTTGGATTGTATCACATACAAGTCCTAGGTTGTATTTCCATTTCATGGAAATTCTTTTGTCATCCATGTTTCATATCTCACGTTTTGAAATATGTATTAATTGCTAGTTTAACCCGAACCGACTTTAAGCATTGCTACGGTGAGACAATCTCATTGTAGTCAACTCCTTGAACTTGTTATTGCAACAAGTCGAGCTTAATGGATAAAACATTTTTATCCATATCAGTTTATAGTCCCATTACAATCCGTTAGACTCCAAGTCTTTCGGAGGGTTTATCAAGATTTAAATCTTGAATCATTTATGGAAACTATCTCGGATTATATTGGCATTCAGCCAATTCTGGAGTCAGGGCCCATCAACGCTTCCTTGTGTATCATAGGTATATTGTTGTCTAACAACAATATCTCGTTTGCGCACCTGAGAGGTTTGCACGAGCTTTGCCTATGTTGTTCAGCTACAAGTTCGACCGAAGTCCATACATCTAATGTAGAGGCTTCCGTATCAGTCGCAGTAGGAAACTCTGGAATTACTTCCAAGGTTCCTTTCCTTTGACCTGATGACGAAGATACTTGTTATCTCGTCGAGTTGCACTGTCCTCCCACTTACCCTTTTGCAAGAACTATTCTCTTTAAAAGCATACCGTTTTGTGGCAAAAATCCTTTGCCTCGGTATAGTGGTGGGGGAATACCCAATGACTTGGGATAACTTACAAAGTAGCACTTGTCTGATTTGGAATAGGTTTGTAACCTTTTACACAAGCCTTATATTCCAAATGTCAAGAGAAGATATAACATGGTTGGGCGTACCATAACACGCCGTCATTTCAACAGACTTGATGGAGCTCTTTTCAAAGGTAAAAGCCACATGATCTCTAAAGCATTACTCTTTAAAAGTGATAATGGCAAATTTATTTATGTCATCTTTGATCTTACCATGTCATAAATGGTTTGATTACATCTTCACGTACATTCCACTCATAGTGGTGTTTGGAGTTATGTGTTATGAAACTCTTTTCACAACTCATCGGACATTCGCTAAACTTGTAACTCAAATATTCCTTTACGCAATAAAATTGCAGAAACATAATTTCCTTGTTACAATAACTTCTACTTCATTCTTGAAAACCTTTGAATGATTTCAAAAGATCCGGACTGATGTCTCATCAAGCAAATATCCATATATCTACTTGAGTCATTTACGAAGATATATAAATCCACTACTTGCAACAACATTTATTGAACTACACACATCAAAATGTATGATCGCCAATAAGTTTGTTGCTCGTTCATATATTTTGTGAATGGTATTTCAGTCACTTCACTTTTCAGAGAAAAGTTGCAAGTGTCAGATGATTTAAAATCAAACGACTTCAAAATCCATCATAATGGAATTTTTCCATGCTAGTTTCTCCAATGTGACCAAATGCAGTGCCACACATGTGTGGTATTCTCATAGTCTTGCGACATTTAGCGTCAGTGTTATGGATGTATCATTTTACCATCAATATTTATAACATACATCCCATCATGGATGGAAGCATGGCCCTTCATGTTATTCATAATACTAAACAACAATTGTTCTTTTATGAACAACCCTTTTGCAATAAACTTTGTGCAATGGGCTAGAGTGTAAGAAACTCTAAAATGAATTATGAAAGTAAACATAGAGGTAATATATTAATATCATTATTAATAACATACATCTCATTCATAATGAAAGTATGGCCCTTATGTTTATTCATAATACTGAACATCAAAAGTTCTCTTATGAACAACCTTCTTGCAAGATACCTTATGCAAAGGGCTAGAGTGTGAGAAACTCTAAAATGAATTATGAAAGAAAATACATAGGTAATACACTGATGCAAGGTATAGTAACTTTTACTATGTTCCCAGCATGTATTAAAACCTCATTCCTAGCTAGTCTTTTTAGGCCATAGTAGCTCTTACATTGATTCGCAACAGAATGCAATCGAGCGGGTATCTTTGCGATTAACTCACAATACCCAATAATTAGTTATTACCATGTTTAACCATAATTCCCAAGAACTATATCTTTGACCAGCCTTCAATACATCAAAAACTTGTATGACATTCATACATGAGCTGGATATTCCAGTCATATTTCTTTCCGCCTTTATACTTCTAACAGTTTAACTTTTAGTATTTCTCCTACTATAAAGAAGCACCCAACTTAAGAGTGGCGTTAGCCCCGGACTTCAGGCGTGTAAGTCATACTAACACCCTTTGGACACTTCCTTTATCTTTTAGTTGTTGTTTTATTCACCTTTCATCATATGACAGGCGTTCTTCTGGATCCCTCTCTTATCAGTCTAATGCATAGTAAACACTTTACTAATAATTTGCAAACAAACATTGCTTTGGATATTTCATCTCTTTCAGCCTTTGTTTGTATCTGAAAATTAATTTTCAGTTCCATGAATATCACATAACTATCCCAAAACTTTCGAAGTTCAGGTTTCATGGAAGCAAACATATTGCACTTGAACGTAATGGAATTCTAGCTTTTGGATCGAAGGACGAGAGTCACATCATCCATAGCATTTGTGGGAGGATACCGAAAGCATGCGATAGGACAAAGTCCTTCTCGGCACTCTTGAGGACAATCCTCACATTACATTACCAATCGTAAAGTTTTAACCAGATATTTAACAGCTATTCAATTTTATCAGGGAAGGTGGAAATGTGAGCCATTATTCTACAACTATTTTGCAAGAAACACTTAGACAGTGTTCACAATTAATTGCACTAAGAATTAAACATGTTAATTCAGCGATGCGCTCCCTCAAATCAATATCTCTCAAAATTGATTATGAGTGACACAAGACCATATATCCATTCAACGCCATTGAGCAGAGATGAACAATGATGGCGCGAAATTCAATCGGTAGGCAAACTTGCTGATAACATCTCTATGTGACTCTTGTTCATCTTTCGATGGGCGTGTTCCTAGCTCGTGGAGATCCTTACGAGCGTCAAGACAACCAAGTGATCTTGCTGCAAGGTCTCAACTCACCCGCCTCACACTTCCCTAATCGTTCGTACCCAGGGAGATCCTGCGATACCCTGAAAAGTTAGGTGTTGTGACGGTGCTACACTTGGGAGAACACTAGCTACTTGATATTTTATTTTCTTTGAGAGATCACCCTAATAAAAGCGACTACCGCGCAATCAAGAAGGGTGCATCAAGGGGGATAAACATCTCAGGCAATTCATAATAGCATGATATGGTATAGCCTCTTCTGACGAAGAAGTCAAGTATTTCTTCGTCTTGACAGCATTCAGCAGATTGCCACCACCTTGTCGATGCATCAGATAATATCGCTATCTCCATAGCGGATAAAATAAATGCATTACTTAAGGTTGACACGCGGGTCATTAAAGTGCAATCATATGGCTCCAGCCATCATGCCGAATCATGACACGCAGGTCATGTTAATTACATCATATAGTCATCTCATACATAATCAAATTGAATATGAGCATTGCTATACCACATCACATGCACATGCAAACCCTCCTGCAAAACCAAGTTAGACGTTTCTAATCGGTTCATGCAAAAACTTGTTTTCTGTGGCTTCTAAGGTTTTGACTTAAACCACAGCTACCAACGTTTTATCATCAAGTATGATTATTCAAGTTTCTATATTAACATCTCGGGGTGTATGAAACATGAGATAATTAAATCTCGAGCCCCATACTAAACTTCGTCATATGCATGACCCCCCATGCAGATCATATCTGGAATGCCCTTTCATCTACGAACTTCATCTTTCTTTTGACTACGGCAGAACCCAAAGAACTGATAGCACTTCCATGATCAATCAGGATCACGGATTGCCAGAACTCTGTCAAATTCTACCATGCTGTCTCGAGATTGAGCAAACGCAAATTCTAGGGAAGCAACAAGAATGTCGGGTAACAGATTTCATCTGTCACCCGCATAAATAATTTTCAGCAATAGATCTCATCTACTCCAAAATTATATTATGCAATACCCATACATCTCCATGTATTCTAGATCGTAACCTACATCTACGCATAGCTTGGCTCTTGATGCCACTGTTGGGTAACGCAGCAGAAAACAAAGATTTTCCAACCTACGCACCAGCCCAGGACCACTATGGAGACTGCATACATGGTTTGATCTTTTTCGTTACCGACTCGTAGCGTAGCAGAAGTAGAGTCGATGACGAACGCCGGTGCAATCCCCACAGCTAGGATTTACAACCTCCCAACTGCGAGGATGTATACCCTCATCCGCCCCACGGACAGCCCTCCGGGAGGCGGTCGGACAGTCCCTCGGACGGTGTCACGGACAACCAAACGGGAGGACCCTCAAAACTCGGACGGTCACTCGAACAGCCTTTCGGGAGGACTCACAGAACTCGGACCGTCACTTGGAAAGCCCTTCGGGAGGCACTCTTAAAACAGCCCCTCAGGCAAAAGGATCAAAACTACGACCTCTCTACGGGGTTGCACACATATCATGTCATCTATCCGGCAGGGGTTCGCCGTCCAGAAGTAGTTCCCACCAGAACCAAGACAGTCTTTCGGCTCTACGAAACTATTTCGCTGGGAGGGAGAGAGAAGCCAGATCATGCATGGCACTTGTATGTGAGAAAGTATGACTTTAGGCAGCCCCCTCCACCCCTATTTATAGGCCAAGCCCAAGGGTGGCTTCTCCAAGAAGCCAAGGGGATAATACCAAAAGGCCCTCAAGGTGGCTTCTCCAAGAAGCCAAGCAAAAAGCACTTCCACTATTCATGACGACATTTTTCAGCGTCCGTCCGAACTGAAAATATTTATGTGGGCTCAGAACATTTCCAGTACCCACTAAAATAACTTTTAACGGGTTCTAAAACAATTTCGGTTTAGTGATTTTCATCTGCGAAAAGCAAACAAGAATGTGTTTTCACTATTCATGAAGACAATTTTTCGCGTCCATTAAATCTGAAAATATTTCTGTGGGTCTTACAATAATTCCAGTACCCACTAAAATGATTTTGGATTCATTCTGAAACAATTTCAGATTAGTTACATCTGCGAAAAACAACCAAAGCGGTACCGGCAGCTCCGAAACATTTTCGGTATTTATCCCGAAAAATTCCCAGAAGTTTCCAGAATAATTCTGGCACCCTCCAAGAATTATCAGGCATGTCCCGAAACCAATTTGACTTAATGTTATATCCTGAAACAACTTTTCGGTTTTACGAAACTATTTCGCTATTCTCTCCGGAACTCTTCCATTGTCTCCGAAACTTTTTCGACAAATTTCTCTCAGACTCCCTGTCTAGTATTCAGCAGATAGATGACCCTTAAGCATGTGACCCTATAGGTTCGGTGAAGCATAGACATGACCAGAACACTTTCCGATCAATGATCAACATTGGAGCCGTGGACACCCATATTGACCCCTATACCCACACGAATGAATATTCGAGTGAACCTCCAGTTGCCGTGAGCTATTCCTATTGCTTCGCGATATGTTACAAAGACCGGAGGTGAGATTTACTTGCATCCCCATGGATCAAAAACTTTTCCACTATGCTAGTTACCTCATTACTGGTTTTGTTCTCTTTTCTCGTTTCCGTGTTCCGGCATCCCTGTGATCAGATCACACTGTGTCTGGCCAGACAATGATGGATACCGTTACACCGAGAGGGCCCGAGAATGTCTCTCCATCATCAGAGGAGCAAATCCCAATCTTGAGCTATCAAGTTACTTGACATACTTTTCCATGAACCCGTAAGCCGCCGTAATAGCCACCCATTTACGGATGACGTTTACCAAACCCCAAAATTCATGAAGCAAGTATGAAGAAACTCGATACTCTCATGGTCTAAGGAACTATGCGAACATTAACCATCTCTGTGTTATCTACCATAAATTTGTGACGAATGAATCTCATAGCATAACATCAATTCGGGTCGATTCAACACAAATGTTCTCTTAACATTGTGCGCTCAAAGTTGCTGGCATAGACATGCCCATGATCAGGAAAACAGAATCATCATGCAACACTTGAGCTAGTCTTAGAGGCCAGACTAAGAATACTTCTTACCGTTTATTATTCCACACATGCATATGAGTCTTCCTCCGAGCCTCGTGTTATTGCAGACTCGAGAACCATAGCAGTTATAGCATGGAACATAAACATAATTATGAACTTGGGGATAAATAATATCATTTATTATTGCCTCTAGGGCATATCTCCTACAAAAAGTCCATCGAAATGGAGTTTCTTCATGCGCTTTACACCAATATGACCCAACGGCAGTGCGATGATACGTCTCCAACGTATCTATAATTTTTGATTGTTCCATGCTATTATATATTCTGTTTTGGATGTTTAATGGGATTATTTATACACTTTTATATTATTTTTGGGACTAACTTGTTAACCGGAGGCCCAGCCTAAATTGCTATTTTTTTTGCCTATTTCAGTGTTTCGCAGAAAAAAGATATCAAACGGAGTCCAAACGGAATGAAACCTTCGGGAGAGTTATTTTTTGGAACAAACGTGATCCAGAGGACTTGGAGTGGACGTCAAGACATCATCGAGGAGGCCACGAGGTAGGGGGCGCGCCTACCCTCGTGGGCGTGCCCTCCACCCTCGTGGGCCCCTCGTGGCTCCACCGACCTACTTCTTCCTCCTATATATACCTACGTACCCCCAAACCATCGAGGAGCACCACGAAAACCTAATTCCACCGCCGCAACCTTCTGTACCCGTGAGATCCCATCTTGGGGCATTTTCCGGCGTCCTACCGGAGGGGGCATTGATCACGGAGGGCTTTACATCAACACCATAGCCTCTCCGATGATGTGTGAGTAGTTTACCTCAGACCTTTGGGTCCATAGTTATTAGCTAGATGGCTTCTTCTCTCTCTTTGGATCTCAATACAAAGTTCTCCTCGATTCTCTTGGAGATCTATTCGGTGTAATCTTGTTTTGTGGTGTGTTTGTCGAGATCTGATGAATTGTGGGTTTATGATCAAGTTTATCTATGAACAATATTTGAATCTTCTCTGAATTCTTTTATGTATGATTGTTTATATTTGCAAGTCTCTTCGAATTATCAGTTTGGTTTGGCCTACTAGATTGATATTTCTTGCAATGGGAGAAGTGCTTAGCTTTGGGTTCAATCTTGCGGTGCTCGATTGCTCCCTGTTGAGCACTGCGTTGGATTTCCCCGAAGAGGAGAGGATGATGCAGCAAAGTAGCGTAAGTATTTCCCTCAGTTTTTGAGAACCAAGGTATCAATCCAGTAGGAGGCCACACACAAGTCCCTCGTACCTGCACAAAACGATAGCTCCTCGCAACCAACGCGATTAGGGGTTGTCAATCCCTTCAGGTCACTTACGAGAGTGAGATCTGATAGAGATGATAAATAATATTTTTGGTATTTTCGGTATAGAGATGAAAAGTGAAAAGTAAAAGGCAAAGTAAAACAAAGCAAGTATTAAAGTGATGGAGATTGATATGATGAGAATAGACCCGGAGGCCATAGGTTTCACTAGTGGCTTCTCTCAAGAGCATAAGTATTCTCTGGTGGGTGAACAAATTCTTGTTGAGCAATTGACAGAATTGAGCATAGTTATGAGTATATCTAGGTATGATCATGTATATAGGCATCACGTCCAAGACAAGTAGACCGAAGCGATTCTGCATCTACTACTATTACTCCACTCATCGACCGCTATCCAGCATGCATCTAGAGTATTAAGTTAAAACAGAGTAACGCCTTAAGCAAGATGACATGATGTAGAGGATAAATTCATGCAATATGATAAAACCCCATCTTGTTATCCTCGATGGCTACAATACAATATGTGCCTTGCTGCCCTTACATCACTTGGAAAGGACACGCAAGATTGAACCCAAAGCTAAGCACTTCTCCCATTGCAAGAACTACCAATCTAGTTGGCCAAACCAAACGGATAATTGAAGAGACTTGCAAAGATAACCAATCATACATAAAAGAATTCAGAGAAGATTCAAATATTATTCATAGATAAGCTGGATCATAAACCCACAATTCATCGGTCTCAACAAACACACCGCAAAAAAGAAGATTTCATCTAATAGATCTCCGCGAGAGAGGGGGAGAACATTGTATTGAGATCCAAAAAGAGAGAAGAATCCATCTAGCTACTAGCTATGGACCCGAAGGTCTGAAGTAAACTACTCACACTTCATTAGAGAGGCTATGGTGATGATGTAGAAGCCCTCTGTGGTGGATGCCCCCCTCGGTGAACTCCTAACAGGCCCCAAGATGGGATCTCGTGGATACAGGAAGTTGCGACGGTGGAATTAGGTTTTTGGCTCCGTCTCTGATCGTTTGGGGTACGTAGTTATATATAGGAGGAAGGAGTATGTCGGTGGAGCAACAGGGGGCCCACGAGGTAGGGGGCGCACCCTAGGAGGGGGGGGGGCGCCCCCCACCCTCGTGACCGCCTCCGTTGTTCCTTGGCGTAGGGTCCAAGTCTCCTGGATCACGTTCGGTGAGAAATTCACGTTTCCGAAGGTTTCATTCCGTTTGGACTCCGTTTGATATTCCGTTTCTTCGAAACTCGGAACTAGGCTAAAAACAGCACGTCTGGGCTGGGCCGCCGGTTAATAGGTTAGTCCCAAAAATAATATAAAAGTGGAAAATAAAGCCCAATATAGTCCAAAACAGTAGATAAAGTAGCATGGAGCAATCAAAAATTATAGATACGTTGGAGACGTATCATCGATCCCAGTGACATTAGGGGAAACGACACATATTGTATTGTTGCCATCGAGGATAAAAAGACGAGGTTTATATCATATTGCATGAGTTTATCCCTCTACATCATGTCATCTTGCGTAAAGCGTTACTCCGTTCTTATGAACTTAATACTCTAGATGCATGCTGGATAGTGGTCGATGTGTGGAGTAATAGTAGTAGATGCGAGGCAGAGTCGGTCTACTTGTCACCGGACGTGATGTCTATATACATGATCATACCTAGATATTCTCGTAACTATGCTCAATTCTATCAATTGCTCGACAATAATTTGTTCACCCACCGTAATACTTGTGCTATCTTGAGAGAAGCCACTAATGAAACCTATGGCCCCCGGGTCTATTTTCCATCATATTAATCTTCCGTCAACAAGCTATTTCTATTACCGTTTACTTTGCTTTCTTTACTTTTAGTCTTTATCATAAAAATACCAAAAATATTATCTTATCATCTCTATCAGATCTCACTTCTGCAAGTGGCCGTGAAGGGATTGACAACCCCTTTATCGCGTTGGTTGCAAGGTTCTTATTTGTTTGTGTAGGTGCAAGGGACCTGAGCGTGGCCTCCTACTTGATTGATACCTTGGTTCTCAAAAACTGAAGGAAATACTTACGCTACTTTGCTGCATCACCCTTTCCTCTTCAAGGGAAAACCAACGCAGTGCTCAAGAGCTAGCAAGAAGGATTTCTGGCGCCGTTGCCGGGGAGTCTACGCACAAGTCAAAACATACCAAGTACCCATCACAAACTCTTATCCCTCGCATTACATTATTTGCCATTTGCCTCTCGTTTTCCTCTCCTCCACTTCATCCTTGCCGTTTTATTCGCCCTCTTTTTCATTTGCCTTGATGTCTTACTTGGCTCGTTTGCTCATTTGGTTGGAATAGTCGTTTATTTATTGCTAACCAGAGAACCTAAGATCTATGGATCCTCATCTGCATGCTAATCTTTTTAAGATATCCAATTATGATGAACCAATTGCTAGTGAGTTTTGTGCACTAGATTATCTTTATGAAGTTTTGCTTGAAATTCGTGAATCTGGAAATTGTGATGAAGACATTTATGAAGAGATTCACGATAGCTCCTTGAATAAAAAGCATGATTGCAATGATTTTACTATAAATTCTCTTGATGTCAATTGTGCTAATATTATGCAAAACCCTAAGCTTGGGGATGCTAGTTTTGCTAGGTCCACTACTTGTTGCAATGATCATGATTGGGGTGATTTTTCTTATGATCTTGAAAACTTATTTAACCCCCATGATGAATATGACATTGATAATAGTGTTTGCAGTAATATTGAAAGTGGGTTTGGAAGAGTGTCAACTTTAGATCCCACATATTTGGAGAATATTCAATCTTGTGAAATTTTTGATAAAAGTGGGTTTGGAGAGGTCATGACTTTAGTTAATGTTAATCCCACTATTTTGGAAGAGTGTCAACTTCACATGAATGTGGATCGTGTTGAGAATATGTTACGTGATAGCTATATTGTTGAATTTTCTTATGATCCTACATGTAATTATTATGAGAGAGGAAAATATGGTTATACAAATTTTCATGTTACTAAATTACCTCTCATTATGTTGAGATTGCTATTGTTTCTTTCCGCTTCCTTGCATATGCTAGTTTTTGCTTGCCTTGATAATTTGTTTTCCTATAAGATGCCTATGCATAGGAAGTATGTTAGACTTAGATGTGTGTGTCACGTGTTTTATGATGATCTCTTTGTGCTTCAGTTCTTGTCTTTCTTGTGAGCATCATTGAAATCTCAATGCCTAGCTAAAAAGGCTTTAAAGAAAAGCGCTTGTTGGGAGATAACCCAATATTTTTCCTTGCTGTTATGCAATAAATAATCCATCTAGCTTCTGTTTAGATGTGGTTTTGTGTTTTAATTAGTGTTTGTGCCCAGTTAAACCTATAGGATCTTCTTGGATGATAGTTATTTGATCTTGCTGAAAATTCCAGAAACTTTCTGTTCACGAAAACAATTGTTTAAAATCACCAGAACATGATAAAATACTGATTCCAATTGCAGTAGATCAATAAAAAATTATCTGTTAAGTTTTGTGTTGTGAAGTTTTCAATTTTTGGGTAAAGAATTGATGGATTATGGAACAAGGATTGGCAAGAGCCTAAGCTTGGGGATGCTCAAGGCACCCCAAGGTAAAATTCAAGGATATCCAAAAGCTTAAGCTTGGGGATGCCCCGGAAGGCATCCCCTCTTTCGTCTTCATCTATCGGTAACTTTACTTGGAGCCATATTTTTATTCGCCACATGATATGTGTTTTGCTTGGAGCGTCTTGTATGATTTGAGTCTTTGCTTTTTAGTTTACCACAATAATCCTCGTTATACACACCTTTGAGAGAGACACACATGATTCAGAATTTGTTAGAATACTCTATGTGCTTCACTTATATCTTTTGAGCTATATAGTTTTTGCTCTAGTGCTTCACTTATATCTTTTAGAGCACGGTGGTGGTTGAATTTCATAGAAATTATTGATCTCTCATGCTTTACTTATATTATTTTGAGAGTCTTAAACAACATGGTAATTTGCTTTAATTATGAAATAAATCTTCCATATTGAGTTCATTGAATATCATGAGAAGTTTGATACTTGGTAAGTGTTTTGAGATATAAAGGTGGTAATATTAGAGTGTGCTAGTTGAGTAATTGTGAAATTGAGAAATACTTTTGTTAAAGTTGGCAAGTCCCGTAGCATGCACGTATGGTAAAAGTTGTGTGACAATTTTGACACATAAGGTGTTCTTTTATTGCTTTCCTTATGAGTGGCGGTCGTGGACGAGCGGTGGTCTTTTCCTACCAATCTATCCCTCTAGGGGCATGCGTAGTAGTACTTTGCTTCGAGGGCTAATAAACTTTTGCAATAAGTATAGGAGTTCTTTATGACTAATGTGAGTCCATGGATTATACGCACTCTCAACCTTCCGCAATTTTCTAGCCTCTAGGGTACCATGCATTGCCCTTTCTCTCCTCGAGGGTTGGTGCAAACTTCGCCGGTGCATCCAAACCCCGTGATATGATATGCTATCACACATAAACCTCCTTATATCTTCCTCAAAACAGCCACCATACCTACCTATCATGGCATTTCCATAGCCATTCTGAGATATATTGCCATGCAAATTTCCACCGTTCCGTTTATTATGACACGCTCCATCATTGTCATATTGCTTTGCATGATCATGTAGTTGACATCGTATTTGTGGCAAAGCCACCATTCATAATTTTTTCATATATGTCACTCTTGATTCATTGCACATCCCGGTACACTGCCGGAGGCATTCACATAGATTCATATTTTGTTCTAAGTATTGAGTTGTAATTCTTGAATTGTAAGTAATAAAAGTGTGATGATCATCATTATTAGAGCATTGTCCCATGTGAGGAAAGGATGATGGAGACTATGATTCCCCCACCAGTCGGGATGAGATTCCGGGTTTAAAAAAAGAGAGAAAAAATGAGAGAAAAAGAGAGAAGGGACAATGTTACTATCCTTTTTCCACACTTGTGCTTCAAAGTAGCGGCATGATCTTCATGATAGAGAGTATCCTATGTTGTCACTTTCATATACTAGTGGGAATTTTTCGTTATAGAACTTGGCTTTTACATTCCAATGATGGGCTTCCTCAAAATGCCTTAGGTCTTCGTGAGCAAGCAAGTTGGATGGACACCCACTTAGTTTCTTTTGTTGAGCTTTCATATATTTATAGCTCTAGTGCATCCATTGTGTGGCAATCCCTACTCCTCTCATTGACATCAATTGATGGGCATCTCCATAGCCTATTGATTAGCCGCGTCAATGTGATACTTTCTACCTTTTTATCTTCTCTCATAACCCCCATCATTATACTCCACTCCACCCATAGTGCTATATTCATGGCTTGCGCTCATGTATTGCGTAAGAGTTGAAAAGGCTGAAGCGCGTTAAAAAGTATGAACCAATTGCTCGGCTTGTCATCGGGGTTATGCATGATGAGAACGTTTGTGTGACGATATTGAAACATGGCCTAACTATATGATTTTGTAGGGATAAGCTTTCTTTGGCTATGTTATTTTGATAAGACATAACTGCTTGGTTAGCATGTTTGAAGTATTATTGTTTTTATGTCAACATTAAACTTTTATCTTGAATCTTTCAGATCTAAATATTCATGCAACAATAAAAAGAATTACATTGAAAATTATGCTAAGAAGCATTCCACATCAAAAATTCTGTTTTTTTTTAATTTACCTACTCGAGGACGAGCAGGAATTAAGCTTGGGGATGCTTGATACGTCTCCAACGTATCTATAATTTTTTTATTGCTCCATGCTATTATATATTCTGTTTTGGATGTCTAATGGGCTTATTTATACACTTTTATATTATTTTTGGGACTACCCTATTAACCGGAGGCCCAGCCCAAATTGCTGTTTTTTTGCCTATTTCAGTGTTTCGCAGAAAGAAAGATATCAAACAGAGTCCAAACGGAATGAAACCTTCGGGACAGTTATTTTTGGAACAAACGTGATCCAAAGGACTTGGAGTGGATGTCAAGACATCACCGAGGAGGCCACGAGGTAGGGAGGCGCGCCTACCCCTCCTGGGCGCGCCCTCCACCCTCGTGGGCCCCTCGTGGCTCCACCAACCTACTTCTTCCTGCTATATATACTTACGTACCCCCAAACCATTGAGGAGCACCACGAAAACCTAATTCCACGGCCGCAACCTTCTGTACCCGTGAGATCCCATCTTGGGGCCTTTTAAGCGTCTGCCGGAGGGCGATGATCACGGAGGGCTTTACATCAACACCATAGCCTCTCCGATGATGTGTGTGTAGTTTACCTCAGACCTTCGGGTCCATAGTTATTAGCTAGATGGCTTCTTCTCTCTCTTTGGATCTCAATACAAAGTGCTCCTCGATTCTCTTGGAGATCTATTCGGTGTAATCTTGTTTTGCGGTGTGTTTGCCGAGATCCAATGAATTGTGGGTTTATGATCAAGTTTATCTATGAACAATATTTGAATCTTATCTGAATTCTTTTATGTATGATTGGTTATCTTTGCAAGTCTCTTCGAATTATCAGTTTGGTTTGGCCTACTAGATTGATCTTTCTTGCAATGGGAGAAGTGCTTAGCTTTGGGTTCAATCTTGCGGTGCTCGATCCCAGTGATAGTAGGGGAAACGACTCATATTATATTGTTGCCATCGAGGATAAAAAGATGGGGTTTATATCATATTGCATGAGTTTATCCCTTTACATCATGCAATCTTGCTTAAAGCGTTACTCCGTTCTTATGAACTTAATACTCTAGATGGATGCTGGATAGTGGTCGATGTGTGGAGTAATTGTAGTAGATGCATGCAGGAGTCGGTCTACTTGTCACGTACGTGATGCCTATATACATGATCATACCTAGATATTCTCATAACTATGCTCAATTCTATCAATTGCTCGACAGTAATTTTTTCACCCACCGTAATACTTATGCTATCTTGAGAGAAGCCACTAGTGAAATCTATGGCCCCCGGGTCTATTTTACATCATATTAATCTTCCGTCAACTAGCTATTTCTTTTACCGTTTACTTTGCTTTCTTTACTTTTAGTCTTTATCATAAAAATACCAAAAGTATTATCTTTTCA
Source organism: Aegilops bicornis (assembly GCA_021605145.1). NCBI lineage: Eukaryota > Viridiplantae > Streptophyta > Magnoliopsida > Poales > Poaceae > Aegilops > Aegilops bicornis. Next base: position 65,524,756 of record CM038671.1, read on the forward strand.
TCTTTATCAGATCTCACTTTTGCAAGTGGCCGTGAAGGGATTGACAACCCCTCTATCGCGTTGGTTGCAAGGTTCTTATTTGTTTGTGTAGGTTCAAGGGACTTGAGTGTGGCCTCCTACCTTGGTTCTCAAAAACTGAGCGAAATACTTACGCTACTTTGTTGCATCACCCTTTCCTCTTCAAAGGAAAACCAACGCAGTGCTCAAGAGGTAGCATGCCACAAATAAGTTGCACTATCATTATCAACTCTGCATCTTTTAGCTTCAATACTATGAATATGTGTTTCTCCACTATCGAGATTCAGAAAGAACAGACCACTCTTCGGGCGTTCATGACCATAAAAGATATTACTCGTATAAATAGAACAACCATTATTCTCTGATTTAAATGAATAACCATCTCGCATCAAACAAGATCCAGATATAATGTTCATGCTCAACGCTGGCACCAAATAACAATTATTCAGGTCTAAAACTAATCTCGAAGGTAGATGTAGAGGTAGTGTGCCGACCGCGATCACATCAACTTTGGAACCATTTCCCACGCGCATTGTCACCTCGTCCTTAGCCAATCTTTGCTTAATCTGTAGTCCCTGTTTCAAGTTGCAAATATTAGCAACAGAACCAGTATCAAATACCCAAGCACTACTGCGAGAATTAGTAAGGTACACATCAATAACATGTATATCACTTATACCTTTGTTCACCTTGCTATCATTCTTATCCACCAAATACTTGGGGCAGTTCCGCTTCCAGTGACCAGTCCCTTTGTAGTAGAAGCAATCAGTCTCAGGCTTAGGTCCAGACTTGGGTTTCTTCTCCTGAACATCAACTTGTTTCCCGTTCTTCTTGAAGTTCCCCTTCTTCTTCCCTTTGCCCTTTTTCTTGAAACTAGTGGTCTTGTTGACCATCAACACTTGATGCTCCTTCTTGATTTCTACCTCCGCAGCCTTTAGCATTGAGAAGAGCTCGGGAATTGTCTTATCCATCCCTTGCATGTTATAGTTCATCACGAAGCTCTTATAGCTTGGTGGCAGTGATTGAAGAATTCTGTCACTAACACTATCTTTCGGAAGATTAACTCCTAGTTGAATCAAGTGATGGTTATACCCGGACATTTTGAGTATACGTTCACTGACAGAACTATTCTCCTCCATTTCGCAGTTGTAGAATTTATTGGAGACTTCATATCTCTCAATCCGGGGATTTGCTTGAAATATTAACTTCAACTCCTGGAACATCTCATATGCTCCATGACGTTCAAAAAGTCGTTGAAGTCCCAGTTCTAAGCCGTAAAGCATGGCACACTGAACTATTGAGTAGTCATCAGCTTTGCTTTGCCAGACGTTCATAACATCTGGTTCAGCTCCTGTAGCATGTTTGGCACCCAGCGGTGCTTCCAGGACGTAATTCTTCTGTGCAGCAATGAGGATAATCCTCAAGTTACGGACCCAGTCCGTGTAATTTCTACCATCATCTTTCAACTTTGCTTTCTCAAGGAACGCATTAAAATTCAATGGAACAACAGCACGGGCCATCTATCTACAACAACATAGACATGCAAAATACTATCAGGTACTAAGTTCATGATAAATTAAAGTTCAGTTAATCAAATTATTAAGGAATTCCCACTTAGATAGACATCCCACTAATCATCTAAGTGATCACGTGATCCATATCAACTAAACCATGTCCGATCATCACGTGAGATGGAGTAGTTTTCAATGGTGAACATCACTATGTTGATCATATCTACTATATGATTCACGCTTGACCTTTCGGTCTCAGTGTTCCGAGGCCATATCTGGATATGCTAGGCTCGTCAAGTTTAACCCGAGTTTTCTGCATGTGTAAAACTGGCTTCCACCTGTTGTACGTGTACGTAGAGCTTATCACACCCGATCATCACGTGGTGTCTCGGCACGACGAACTTTTGCAATGGTGCATACTCAGGGAGAACACTTGTACCTTGAAATTTAGTGAGAGATCATCTTATAATGCTACCGTCGAACTAAGCAAAATAAGATGCATAAAGGATAAACATCATATGCAATCAATATAAGTGATATGATATGGCCATCATCATCTTGTGCATGTGATCTCCATCTCCAAAGCACCGTCATGATCACCATCATCACCGGCGTGACACCTTGATCTCCATCATAGTATCGTTGTCGTCTCGCCAACTATTGCTTCTACGAATATCGCTACCGCTTAGTGATAAAGTAAAGCAATTACAGGGGAGAACGGCGATGGTGCGGACGGGCTCGCGCGTTACTGCTAGCTAGCGCGAATGGAGCGACGACGCGTTGGGTACTGTATTAAATGCGGCTGTATGTATACAGCGTCATTACGTACGTTCGCAAACTACGTGCGGAAACGGGACGTCCAACATAACCGGTAAATATCGGTCCAGGATAGTTATGTTCTGTTGGTACAGGTGCGTAAGTACTGTTCATAGGAAACTTTGTCTAGTGCGTCCGTTACACAAACGCCGCGTGCGAGATGGATAAGTGATTACAATAATGTGGGCCATCGTCACCCGACCGACGCTGAAAAGTAAAACCAGATCTGTCTTCTCCCCGGTGGTGCCTGACGGTAGACGAATTTGAAAGTGCATGGGAGCAACTGATTGAGACTGCATGTGTGCGTACAAGTTTAGAGATGTCTGCAGCTCAGTCGATCTGGTACTCTACTGGGCAGGTGTCTTCAAGTTCTGCTTCGTTCGGCATTCGACTGGTTGACTAGCGAGAGCAGCCAACAAGCAGTGATCCACAACATGAAGTTTCTCCCGCAGATCCTCTTTGATCGCGGTATGTACATATCTTTGTTGCTGTTGTTCTGTTGTTCCCCCTTCTCATGTTCTAGCAGTAAGAATGCAGATCTGAATTTTTTTGACTCGTGCATGCAGGCTTCAGTTCATGCCAGGGCTGATGGTGTGTCTATGGCGGATGGAGATCTGAAAGAAGAACCTGAAGTCCATATCTCGTCTTTCAGCTGTGGAGGAGGTGGCTAATATGATACAGAAGACCATATTTTTTCTGACGGTGATGACTCCACAAACGTGAGCAGCTGCTGCGAGTAAACTACCAAAGTCGCTTGTGGATCCACCACCGACGACGATGATGGCGCCACACCAGCTAAGCGGGCACGCCTTGATGAATGAAAAATCTGCGGGATGTGGTAGCAGCTGATAAGATGGAGCTATGGCTCCATAAGTAGAAAGCCCTATGGCCGGCCGGCTGCTCTGCTAGAAAGGAAGAGTTATGCAGGGCTCCTCCTCCACCTCCTCCTCCTCCTCCAAGAAAGAAAGTTAGGGTTTGTGCCTCTCGTCGGCGCCGGCGCAGGTCCGCCTCGTCTCCGGTGGCCCTAGGGCCATGGAGGCGTGGTGGATCCTGGCAAAGGCCGGCGGGAGGGCTTCGGTTTTAGTCGTTTTTTTCAATCTTGTTAGGGTTTGTGTCCTACTCAGGAAGGCGAGACGGTGGCGGCTCCCTGAAGATGAAATAAAGGTCTCCCCGCATAGCCCCGTTCGGCGGTGCGTCTAGCATCGTTGGTGGGCGTGTGGAGGTGTGTCTCCGGCAGATCTATCTTTGGTGGATTTGCTCGGATCTCGTCGTTGTTCGTCTACGTTCGTGTGTCTTCGGTTTGGATCCTTCCGATCTACGTTATTTTTCATCGGCGGCGGTTGCTGTTCTAGGGTGCTGGTCCTATGGGGCCTTAGCACGACGACTTCCCGACTGTCTACTACAACAAGTTGTGCCCGGCTCCGGCGACGGAGGGGCAATGACGGCGGCGCGCCTTCGGCTCGCTTCGGTGCTTGTAGTCGTCGCTAGGTGGTCTACGAATCTTGATGTAATTTTTATTTCTGGTATTCGTTGTACTGTCATGATTGAAGATGAATAGATTGAAAGTTTTTTCGCAAAAAAAATAAATAAGTAGAAAGCCCTGACAAGATTAGCCCACTATTAGGTTTGCCTGAAATAATAAATGTAGTTTCCGTTTCCCCCTTTTACCGCTTTATATTAGTACAAAAGTGCAAGCGCAGGCAATTGTATTGTGTTAGGTTTGTATGGAGAACTGAATGTAGGTCCCACCACGCCTAGCTGGATTGTATGGTTTCTGCTTAATGTAGTTCACCGTTCATGGAAATTTAGATCTAGCTTTTATTTTTGGCAAATATTTAGATCTAGCTTCTGCTTTGCTGATTAACTAAATTATGAGTACTTATTTAGAGAGCAACAAGTTAACGAGCGCTCCTTCAGGAGCCTCGCATAGCGATCTAACGCCACTTATGTCGCGCTCTCGACCATTAAATCACGTGTCGCGCTCTGGCCACTCCCTTCGGATTTTATTTTTTTTATTTTTCCGCATGCATTTTCGGTTTTTTAAACGGTTTTTTCGAGTTTTTTCAATGTTTTCGTTTTCCACTGGTCTCCCTTAGTTTTTCGACAAAAAAATTGCGTGAAAGAACGCGTTTTTTTTCTCCTTTCGCGGGAGTCACGGACGTGCCTCTCGGAACGGGAAAAACGCGTTTTTTGTTTTTTTTCCTTTCACGAGAGTCACGGTTTTGCTTCCGCGAGAGGCACAGGTATGCTTTTGCGAGAGACACGGCCGTGCCTTTCGGAAACGAGAAAACTCGTTTTCTGTTTTTTTGCGAGTCACGGTTTTACTTCCGCGAGAGGCACGGTTGTGCTTTCGCGAGAGTCACAACTGTGCCTTTCGGAAACGGGGAAAAATGCGTTTTCAATTTTTATTTCCTTTCACGAGAGTCACGGTTTTGCTTCCACGAAAGGCACGGTTGTGCTTTCGCGAGAGTCACGACCGTGCCTCCTCGGAAACGAAAAAAAACGAGTTTTCTTTTTTTTCGTGAGGGTCACGGTTTTGTTTCCGCAAGAGGTACGGTTGTGATTTCGTGAGAGGCACGGGCGTGCCCCTTTCGGAAAGGGAAAAACCTGTGCTCCCGGTTTGGTTTTTTCGTCCTGTTTTTTGTGAAAAAAAGTCAAAACCTATCAACATGGGCTCAAGTTTTGAAAATCTCGACGCGAGGAATCCAACGGTGAAAGCGGTTCGAGATTTGGACGCACGGTTTGAGAGATAAAATGTTTTGAATAAACGAATCTACAAAGAAAACTCCCAGGTTGCGACAAGTGGCGCGCTGCATGTGCACCACTTGTCGTAACCAAGGGAGTTGGAGTGATCTTTGCAATGAGTACTCCTCAACTAGTGATTTCGACTTGTTTACCATACTTGTGTTTTCTATCATAACAATCCCCACAAGGTGCATACTCTATCCAATCTCACGAAATAAAACCATCCATTTATGCAAGGTTTGTGATTTATAGTTGGCGTCTCTTTTAACTCGGAAGAATAAGTAAAATAAGAATTTATATTATTTTTCTTCGAGTAAGTAAAATAAGAACAAATGATGTTTCATGCACCAGAAAACTACAAACAAAATTGCATGACAAAAAAAAGTAAACGGTTTTTCACTTCCAAAATAAAAAGTAATTAATGCACTAACTAGTAGCAGCAAGAAACAATTATTTCGTACACACTTGCCTAGATGCCTTCCTGGTCTCCACGCACAAATCACTCTCTCCCGCGGCCGCCTATGCTTACGTAATACCAGATTAATGAGGTGCGTTGACAGGCGAGGACACATTAATGGCTGGGTTAAATACATCCGGTGGGCCGCCCAACAACATAACGTACGTCACCCTTTACGCGTCGTTCCCTTACACATAGGTACAGAACAGGAGACAAACGACACGTTACAAAACCACCGTCAAATCCTCGTCTAACGTCCGCAACACCAACATCTCTTGCCCGTTACGTACCCGCATTAACTCTCCTCGCTCGCCACGTACAATACGGCAGGCATGTCACATCTCCAGGGGATCGAACGCATGACGATTCCGAGAGCGCGCGAGCTCGTCCGCGCTTGGCAATTTTTGAATTAATATGGCTCCTACCAGTTGCTGATAACTTTGTTACAAAACATGATAATCTCATACAATAAAATTTAGCATCATGTCTTGACCATATCACATCACAACATGCCCTGTAAAAAGAAGTTAGACGTCCTCTACTTTGTTGTTGCAAGTTTTACGTGGCTGCTACGGGCTGAGCAAGAACCGTTCTTACCTACGCATCAAAACCGCAACGATAGTTCGTCAAGTTAGTGTTGTTTTGACCTTCACAAGGATCGGGCGTAGCCACACTCGATTCAACTAAAGTTAGAGAAACTGACACCCGCCAGCCACCTGTGTGCGAAGCACGACGATGAAACCAGTCTTGCGTAAGCGTACGCGTAATGTCGGTCCGGGACGCTTCATCCAACAATACCACCGAATCAAAGTGTGACATGCTGGTAGGCAGTATGACTTGTATCGCCCATAACTCACTTGTGTTCTAGTCGTGCATATAACATCTACGCATAAACCTAGCTCGGATGCCACTGTTGGGGAGCGTAGTAATTTCAAAAAAAATCATACGCACACACAAGATCATGCTGATGCATAGCACGACAGAGGAGAGTGTGTTCACGTACCCTCGTAGACCGATAGCGGAAGCGTTATTACAACGTGGTTTTATGTAGTCGTACGTCTTCACGATGGACTGATCCTCAGTACCGAACGAACGACACCTCCGTGTTCTGCACACGTTCAGGTCGGAGACGTCCCGTGAACTCACGATCCAAAGAAAGCTTGGCGGAGAGTTTCACAAGACGACGGGCGTGATGACGGTGATGATGATGCTACCGACGCAGGGCTTCGCCTAAGCACCGCTACGATATTACCGAGGTGGATTATGGTGGAGGGGGGCACCGCACACGGCTAAGAGATCAATGATCAATTGTTGTGCCTCCAAGGGGTGCCCCCCTCCCCGTATATAAAGGAGTGGAGGAGGGGGAGGGGGCCGGCCTCCTATGGCGCGCCCATGAGGAGTCCTACTCCCACTGGGAGTAGGACTCCCCCCTTCCAAGTAGGAGTAGGAGAGGAGAAGGAAGCGGGAGAAGGAGAGAAGGAAAGGGGGCGCCCCCCCCCCCCCTCCTTGTCCAATTTGGACTAGAGGGGGAGGGGGCAGGCGGCTGCCCTGGCCGCCCCTCCTCTTCTCCCACTAGGGCTCATTAGGCCCAATATACTCCCCGGGGGTTCCGGTAACCCCCCGGTACTCCGGTATATGTCCGAAACCTCCCGAAACACTTCCGTTGTCCGAACATAGTCGTCCAATATATCGATCTTTACGTCTCAACCATTTCGATACTCCCCATCATGTCCGTGATCGTATCCGGGACTCCGAACTACCTTCGGTACATCAAAATACAAAACTCGTAATACAGATCATCACTGAACTTTAAGCGTGCGGACCCTATGGGTTCGAGAACTATGTAGACATGACCGAGACATGTCTCTGGTCAATAACTAATAGCGGAACCTGGATGCTCATATTGGCTCCCACATATTCTACGAAGATCTTTATCGGTCAAACCGCATAACAACATACGTTGTTCCCTTTGTCATCGGTATGTTACTTGCCCGAGATTCGATCATCGGTATCTCAATACCTATCTCAATCTCTGAAAGATCGTGGATGTCGCCTAGAGGGGGGGTGAATAGGCGCTTTAAAATAATTACGGTTGAGGCTTGAACAAATGCGGAATAAACCTAGCGGTTAATTTGTCAAGCACAAAACCTACAACAACTAGGCTCACCTATGCGCACCAACAACTTTTCCTAAGCAAGAAAAATTACTTAGGTGATAGCAAGATATATGACAAGAAACAATATGGCTATCACAAAGTAAAGTGCATAAGTAAAGGGCTCGGGTAAGAGATAAACGAGACACGCGGAGATGACGATGTATCCCGAAGTTCACACCCTTGCGGATGCTAATCTCCGTTTGGAGCGGTGTGGAGGCACAATGCTCCCCAAGAAGCCACTAGGGGCACCGTAATCTCCTCACGCCCTCGCACAATGCAAGATGCCGTGATTCCACTAAGGGACCCTTGAGGGCGGTCACCGAACCCGTACAAAGGGCAACCCTTGGGGGCGGTCACTGAACCCATACACTTTGGCAACCCTTGGGGGCGGTCACCGGAACCCGTCAAAATGCTCGGGGCGATCTCCACAACCTAATTGGAGACCCCGACGCTTGCCCGGAGCTTTACACCACAATGATTAAGCTCCGAACACCACCAACCGTCTAGGGCGCCCAAGCACCCAAGAGGAACAAGCTCAAGGGCACCAAGCACCCAAGAGTAATAAGCTTCTCAACTTGTAACTTCCACGTATCACGTGGAGAACTCAAACCGATGCACCAAATGCAATGGCAGGGGCACACGGAGTGCCCAAGTCCTTCTCTCCCAAATCCCACCAAAGCAACTACTGCTAGGGAGGAAAATGAGAGGAAGAACGAAAGAAGATCACGAAGAACTCCAAGATCTAGATCCAAGGGGTTCCCCTCACTTAGAGGAGAAAGTGATTGGTGGAAACGTGGATCTAGATCTCCTCTCTCTTTTCCCTCAAGAACTCGCAAGAATCATTGGAGGGATTGAGAGTTAGCAAGCTCGAAGAAGGTCAACAATGGGGGAAGAACACGAGCTCAAAAGATAAGATCCAATGGGGAAGAAGACCCCCTTTTATAGGAGGGGGAAAATCCAACCGTTATCCCCTCACTCAGCCCGCGGCCAGCGGTACTACCGCCGCAGACTGCGGTACTACCTTGATTGGCTGCGGTACTACCGCTGCAGGTTGCGGTACTACCGCATGTGCAGCTTGGCCAAATGAAGGCCTGTTGCAGGGCAACAAGCGGTAGAACCGCCGGGCGGTACTACCGCCGCCTTCTGATACTACCGTAAGGCGGCGACACTAGGCACAGAGAAAGCACGAAGTAAAAATTACTTCCGTACCTACTTCACGAGGGAGGACCTGCATAAAAATCCGCACGCAGTACTACCGCACACGAAGCGGTACTACAGCGTAGGGCGCAGATGTAAAAATTACATCCGCCCTACTTCCGCTCATGCCGCTAAGCTGGCGAGCCCACGGTACTACGGCGCAGCGCTGTACTACCGCGTAATTACCGCATCGAGCAGCTGCGCTGGCACGAGGCCGCGGTACTACCGCTCCCCACAGGCGGTACTACCATGGGCACTGCGGTACTACCGCGAGGGACTGCGGTACTACCACAAGGGCCTGCGGTACTACCGCTCCGGAGAGCAGTACTACCGCATGCCCCAGATCAGCAACACTAGGAGTCCTTCATTTTCCAGAGAAGACAACAAAGGGAAACAATAAAACCAGAACTGCCATAACTTCTGCAAAAGAGCTCCGAATTGAGCAAACTCAAGCTTGTTGGATACAAGACAACGAGTAGCATCAAAACAGAGACCTCCAACAGGCAGGGGAGGTATGCCTAACATAAGGAGGAGAGAATCTTCCAACAGAGAAGAACCGGCATACCCTCCAACATCGAAAACATCATAGAAGATGCAAGTGAACTCCGTTTTCGATGAACTCGAGCTTGTCATAAAAATGACCAAAGCTCCAAATCTCACAAGGAGAAGAACCAAACAAGAACCACTAAAGATGATGCAAGGCTGCAATGGTTTGAGCTCTCTACGAACGATACGATCAAGCAACTCATCAAGAGCCCCCCTTGATAGTACGGCAATCGATCCTATAACCCGGTCTCCCACAACTACCATGAGACCGGTAAAATAGAAAACCTATCAAGGGCAAACCTTTGCCTTGCACAAAGTCCACTTGAGCTAGATGATGACGATCTTGACTCCCTCAAGTTGGACCACCTTTCTTGATTGCGTTGGCTCGATGAAGACTAGATGATTGTTCCCCCATAGTCCACTATGGGTGAGCCACTCTTTGGCTCATCTTCACAAGTCCATTGTCACCACAATGGACGGCAAGCTTCAAGCACTTGATCTCTTCGTGATGCATCACTTGAACTTGCACACCGCAACCTAACCCCACAAAGAACTCTCACGAAGACCATGGGTTAGCACACAAAGCGTAATGGACAATGCTTACCATACCATGGGACCACTAGATCCCTCGGTACATCTTGTGCGCTTTGTGTGTTGAATCTTTCCAACTCTCTTCATTTGGATGATGTCTTGAAGGTAGACATGAATGATCACACAATCTTCTTCTTCAAGACATACTTGCAATAAGCTCAACACTCACATGACAAACCTTTGTCTTTGGATAATTCCTTAATAGCACCGTGGTCATCACAAACTCTCCTTGAAACCAACAAATGGACTCCAAGAAAAGCCTATGGACAAAACCTTCAAATATAGCTCAAGGCAACCATTAATCCATAGAGATTGTCATCAATTACCAAAACCAAACATGGGGGCACCGCATGTTCTTTCAATCTCATTACTGGCAAGTCTCTTTACTCGTTCCGTAATGCATCATCCCGCAACTAACTCATTAGTTACAATGCTTGCAAGGCTTATAGTGATGTGCATTACCGAGAGGGCCCAGAGATACCTCTTCGACAATCGGAGTGAAAAATCCGAATCTCAATCTATGCCAACTCAACAAGTACCTTCGGAGACACCTATAGAGCACCTTTATAATCACCCAGTTATGTTGTGATGTTTGGTAGCACACAAAGTGTTCCTCCGGTATTCGGGAGTTGCATAATCTCATAGCCATAGGAACATGTATGAGTCATGAAGAAAGCAATAGCAACATACTAAACGATCAAGTGCTAAGCTAACGGAATGGGTCATGTCAGTCACATCATTCTCTAATGATGTGATCCCGTTGATCAAATGACAACTCATGTCTATGGCCAGGAAACTTAACCATCTTTGATCCAACGAGCTAGTTTGTCTATGTAGAGGCATACTAGTGACACTCAGTTTGTCTATGTATTCACACATGTACTAAGTTTCCGGTTAATACAATTCTAGCATGAATAATAAACATTTATCATGATTAAGGAAATATAAATAACAACTTTATAATTGCCTCTAGGGCATATTTCCTTCAGAACTACCCTTGTATCTTTATTTCCCTTGTTGTTCTTGGTCTTGATGCACCTCTTGTATTGCTTGCGATTTGAGGAGTACTTGGAGTGAATCTTGTCCAATAGAGTGTTCTTCTTGTGTTTTCCCCTTGTGTTCTTGGTGTTGTGTCTCAAATCCACCTCCAATTCATGAACATCGGGCCACCTAGGGTTTTTCCCTACATCAGCTACGGTTTGTAAATGACTTCGGATGGTGTTTAGCGTTCTTTTCCCGACTCCTCCTCCTCCTCCTAGAATTAGGCCCAACCCTTTTAATAAAGTGTGTCTTGTAGACATTACGGAGCTCATGTATGACCGCTGGTATGAGCGGGAGCGATCGTGCCATGCATCATCTTCTGCTCTGTTGGTCTTGTGACACCTCCATTTGGCTTGGCTTGACCTCCCCCCCCCCCCCTCCACACACACACACACTTGCGTTTCTTTCTATATGAAGTTTTTCATGTTTGGGTCCATTTTCTACATAAACACATTAAACAAAGGATTTCACAATTTCTTATATAGAAATTGCTTCTTTGCACGTGCACGTTGCAACGCTCGATCAGACAGCGCCCATTTCCTTCTTGTTTTCTTTTATGTGCGAGGCCCACCATGTGAATAACAAATAAACGTGAGGATCCTCTAGCACCTGCATGCACGAGCGACTAGTCCCATGTAGCACCGGGACCCACTAGCTTTTGCATGCACACAGGCCCACCACCTCCACTATTATCTCTTCCTCCCCCTCCCCGATCCGGCTTGCCTGTTCCCTCCCCATGCTCCCATCCGTGATCCCACTTCATCCTACGGCTGTCTTTTTCCCCTTTTCCTTTCTAATATAATCATCTCCACCCTTATTTTAAGGGGGTGGGGCCGGGCCTTATTTTGTTCCAATCAAACCAAACCACGTACGCGGGAGCACGGATGGGCGCACACGCGGGGAGCAGGCAAGTCTCTCCCCCCCTCCTCCCGATTTTAACTATGGGGGCCCGGGAGAGTTCTGCCGTTCAGATTTGCTAAAAATGGAAACAAGATTTGGTCGGAAATCAAGCGCTACAGCGCGCGAAGGATAGCATTCCCCTTCTTATATTCATTAGTCATTAGTCATAATATTGAAGTATTTCTCACAAATATTTCTGAATTATCCCGTTTAAACAATAGTGAGATGAGTGCAGAAATATCACTCATCAACCTCTCTGACCTTAAACTTTGATCCTCCTTGAGCAAGAAACAAAAATCAACCGTAAGAAACTCGGTTTTTTAATCCAAAATAATAGGAAGATTTTGACTCACTGACGAATGATATCCCAATAGCCTTCCGCGAAAGGGTTTTATCATTGGGTTAATTATCCTTTTGCCCTCAGTGGTGTCTCTGTGCTCAGTTTTGCCCTCAGATGCAAATTGTGCTCAGTTTTGCCCCTAGTCTATGCACAGCTACTATGACAAGGCCAAACGGCCATATTTGAGTCCATTCCGTCCATCAGTGTTAGTGGTTGTGGGTCCGGAGCTTACACGTGGGACCGTGTGGACATGGGTCCGGAGCTGACATGTAGGCCCGTGCAACTAAATCCCCAAATCATTCGTAGCTCACTTTGCCCATCCGCTTCCCCGCCGGCCGGCTGACCTACGCCACCGCCGGCACTTGCGCCACGGCCAGCACCTGCCCCGCCACCAGTTGCACGCCTACTCCACCGCTACCTTTCTGCGCCTATGCTCCACGGCTACCTGCGACGCCCGCCACCTTCCTGCGACGCCACGGGTGGGGCGCCCGCCACCTGCTCGACCCGCGCCTTTCTCCTTCCGTCGCCCGGCGGGCGCTCAAAGGTGAAGGCTGCTGGAGCTATTTGAACTAGGAGGAAGAACCCTAGAGGCGAAATGGAAACAGCGGCGACCGGAGTATTTGGAGAGGCAGGCATTGGGTGGAGATCCGCCCGGCGTCCACGATCGGGTTCCCGAGGCAAGTCTCGCCTCTGTTTAGATTGAGCTTAGTTGTGCATTTGAACACTCGATTCGAGTAGGTTTGCCCAATTAGTGTGCTGATTGCGTCTCTGTTTTTCGCCAGATTAGGATGGAGTTGCGGTTTGCTTTCTTGATGCACATTAGAAGGGACGGTACACGTTCGATGCAAAGGATCGTAAGAAATACCAAGGAGGTTTTGATTATCGGTTGCCAATGGCTAGTAATTGGAGTTTGAGACAATTTGGGGAGGTAATTTGTAGCCAATATCCTTGGGGTTTGCTTGATGAAGTGGTATACAAATACTATGATGGGGAAAAGAAATGGGTGACAGTTAGTAATGATGAAGAGCTAGCTACCATGTTTGTTAGGCATAAAGAGAAAGATAATTTTCATGTGAGGCTACAAGTTGATGTGCTTGAGCAGGCATTTGGACCTAGGATGATGGGTGCAACATCTCGGGGAGAACCAATTCGTCGTAATGGCATCTCTAGCCAGAATAGTTTAGTTGGTGCATGGCGACGTGGTGGCTCGATAAGTGTGGGCAACAGAAGTAGGGTCCCCCTCGAAGTGGAGCCTGATGACTACAATTATGGGGTTGATGAAGAGAAGCTATATTCTGATGTTATTCGGAATTTACGACGGGCACCTCGGGCTGATAACCAATATGAGGCTCACAATGCAGTCCGTGTGGATGATGACGCGGTGGGTGAGGACGAAGACCTTGCAGCTGTTGAATGGAACCCTTTGAACCCTAATTTGGAAGAAGGTACAGTTTTTGCATCCATGAATGAGTGTAGAAATGCACTTGTGACATACTGCATCAAGGTAGAACGTACTTTCAAAGTTGACAAGAGCGATCAAGTGCGTTCTGAGTGCAACGTCCGACTGAGGGTTGTCCATGGAGGCTGTTCGCATCTAAAATGCGAAATAGCACTGATGTTCAGGTCAAAGTAAACCCATTTAAGCACACATGCCAGGAATCAACCCTTAGGAAGGATACAATCAGTAGAGCCAAGTCAAGATGGGTGACAGAAGAAGTAAAGAAGTGGGTGAAAGAAAACCAGCAAGTGGGTCCAAACACTAGTAGAAAAACACCTATTAGTCCCGGTTCGTAAGGGCCTTTAGTCCCGGTTCATGAACCGGGACTAATGGGTCGTTACTAATACCTCCCCCCTTTAGTCCCGGTTCTAACACGAACCGGGCCAGATCAATCCTCCACGTGGCGGTCTTGCAAGCCCGAGCGGGGCCTTTGGTCCCGGTTGGTGGCACCAACCGGGACCAATAAACATCCACGTCGACATTCCGATGGCTGGGGTTTTGTTTTTTTTGAAAGGGGGAGGGGTTGGGGGTTTTGGGGGTTAATTTAGGTGTTTCATATATTGTGTTAGCTAGCTAATTAATAGAGAGAAGTGTCCTCTCTTTAAATCTGCTTGGTCGATGCTACGTACTATATACATATAGCCCTCGACACGCTAGCTAGTAAGAAAATGAAGGGAACCATCGAGTACGAAGTTAAGTCATGCATCTTTGAGAGAAATGATCGATCGACCTCTCCTTCTCACGAGAGATTGGTCGAACAATTTAAAACAAGTTTTAAATATCATGTACGTCCGACGCTCTTGGCTACATACATGTACAATATATAAGATCTCTTAATTACAGTCCCTAGAATTTGAAATCAACTTCCACATGGTATTCTCCGGCTTTATTGATGGCGTGGTCAAGAAAGAATCCCGCCAATTCCTCTTGAATTGCTTTAATGTGATCTGGTTCTAGGAGATCATACCGCAACTGCCACGTCTAATTTGAAGAAGGGGGTTAATTAATACATATATATGAATGAAACTCAACAGAAATGATGGTGTAATAAAATGAAATTGTGAATATTATTAATTGCTTACGCACTTCAAATTGTCTTGGAGAGTAGCCCCGCTTGTTTTTCAAAGTCGCGTTGTAGATGAACTACGCAACGTAGTATCCACGAAATCATTCCTTGTTCCTGCCACAAGCACTTTACGAGAAATAGAGGTCAATCAAACTGATAATGAAGCATTATAAATGGCATTGATGAAAGTATAGTATAGAATCAGCGGAGATGCGCACAACTAGCTAGCCAAGTAGTACTTACTTTCGGGTATATATATATCGCAGCTCCTTGGCGGTCTTGCAGGAGCTTTTCTTGATGAACTGTTTCCAAACCCTGCAAGACAAAGAAAATAATAATTATTACTTGAGATATCTGGAAATGAACAAAAAGTTGCTGCTATGGTGCGATAATGATCGGTTAATTGAACTTACTTGCTGAGCATTTCAGTCATGTCCGCATAGGTGCTGGGATCTTTCCGTCTCGAGTCTAAAGGCGGTTACTAGTCCATGCTCAAGCTTAATCTCCAGAAGAATATAGTGGAACCTCGCACACATTCATAACTCATCAATTACATTACTATAACCTCGCTTTCGAGTAATAAGGGAAACCGAATATGCAAACGATCAAGAACACTCACTTGCCGTTATAAGGAAAGAGTATGGTATCTTTGTTTTGGTTTTCATCAACGATTGTAGCAAGTTGTCCTCGGCCTCTTTGGCGTGCTTTTCAACCAGAAATACATCTATGATATTTGTGTTAATGAACCCAATATCATAGATTTCATTTTTTTTTCGGCGATCTTCAATCTGCATAATATATTGAGGATAATTAATTATAAATACATGCAATGAAAGAGCCGAGCTATATATAGAGACTTAATGGCAGAAATAGTACTTACAGGCAGTAGCAAAAGACCGTTAATTTATCGATGGCCTTTTGATTGAAGAGCGTGAAGAACTCCTCAGATGGAACACACAACAGATCAGTTCCAACGAGGTCGTGCTCCTCTTTAATGTTCAGATACAAACAATTCGTCGCCCCAGACTCTCTGCAGGTTTTCATGTACCAAGTATGGAATCTTCACATCATCGTTGTTAGAGATTTTTCATTTTTGACGAGAGGCTTCTCATTACTCGTTTAAATCCACCTTCATGTATTCAGGAAGTGCATCGTCGAGCGAGTAATCTTGTAGATTGCCATAACCGGCCACCATCCCCGGAACATTAGCGACGATGTTGCCGCTAGACACATTGAGCGGGGGGCACGATTGGTTTGCTTGTTCGCCGAGCTGGTCAATTTTTTCCTTAGCTGCTCGTTCTTTTGCTCTTTGATGTGTGACAGTACTTCCCGACCGCTCCGCTTGGAGATATGTCTGTTCGATGTCGCTCATAGTTGGTTCTCGGCGGAGACTTTGCCGGTTTCCTCAGGGCAGCCAGAGTGCGCTTCGCTTTCACCGGATCCACTTCGGTCTGCGCGATCTTCGCATTTTCCTCCTCGGTCCTCTCGTACGGTAACTTCTCTGGAGTCTTCAGAGAAGGACCGTATCTGTATTTCCTCCCACCTTTGACTGTAATGCTAGACGCCGGCAGAGCAGACGGAGCGGATGTCTTCTTTTTTGCTTGCTTACGAGGCGGAGGAGAAGGACTACGATGCACCGGAGCAGCCGGAGCGGCGGCGGGTCTCTTCCGCCCTTGCTGACGAGGCGGAGAAGGAGGAGGCTGGCTGCTCGCTGCGCCGGGCGCAGAAGCGGAGAAGGAGGCGGAGTGCCGCCACGCGCCGGAGAAGGAGGCGGAGTGCCGCCACGCTGCGTGCCCTGATCGTCACTCACGGAGGAGGAGGCGGAGTGCCCTGACTCGCGGAGGAGGAGGAGGAGGCGGAGGCGTCGATTCGGAAGGTTGATGAGCTCCTTCCGCCATAGGCATGGAGTCTTGATCAGAACCCAGCCTAGTCTCCCCTTCACCGGTAGGGTGGTCAAGCGGGAGGTCCTCAAATCCCTCCGTTATTTCATCCACCACCACCTTAGCATATCCTTCTAGAATCGGCTGGCAGTGATAAGTTGTGCCTGGTCCACTAGGATAAACTTGGCCAACAGCCGCCTTGACCTTCAAAGTCATCCATCGCGCCATAATGTGGCAACTTTGAGACTCTGTGATACCATCCACGGGATAGCGGCAGGAGCCGTCAAAACATGCTCCGGTGAAGCAGCTCGGTGGAAGCCATCTTTGCTTCTCGGCCGAGATGGCGGGGTAGCTTGGGGAAAGCTTGGCAGGTCGTTTGCTGCGATCTGCTGCTTCTCGTTCCTCTAGCCCCATTACCCTTTCGTGCAGCGCCCGCAGTTGGTCCTGCTCCGGTTTCTTCCTCCTCTCGTGGGTTTTGTAACCCCCTGCGTCCGGAAAACCAACCTTCCACGAAAGGGAGCCTGGCGTGCCTCGTGTCCGTCATCGAGAGAGTTAATTTGTCGGGTAGGGGCGCGGCGGGAGGGGGTAGGAGACCAACATCGTTTTCTCTCTAGGGTTTGGGTGTCCTCGAGAGTTTTGGTCGAGCGAGAGGGCCGAGGCGGGAAGCCGCCGTTGTATAAGTTATCATGGTCGAGAGGGGTATATATACCTACCGCCCTTAATGTCGAAGTTATCTCAAGGGGTTTATATCGACAACGACGCGAAATACATATACATGGGAAAATAATGTTATCGGGGAGGGGGTATCGGTACCCCCCCCCCCACTCGTGTTGAAGTTTCTTCTTTCTCCTCTATTCCTTTCTTCTTCTTCTACTCTTCTTTTTCTTCTTCTCGCGAGAAAGGAAAATAAGGAAAAGGAAGAAAAGAGGAAGAAGAAAAAAAAGAGGAGAAGAAGAAAGGACTAGAGGAGAAGAAGAAGAAATAGTATTTTCTATTTTTTTTGTTCTTGGCCTCTATTCCTTTCTTCTTCTCCTCTTCTTTTTCTTCTTATTTCCTCTTCTTATTTATTTCTCCTCTTCTTCCTCTCCTCTTCTTCTCCTTTCTTCCTCTTCTTATTTTCATTTTTCCTCTCATTCTTTTAATATTGCTTGTTTAAAAAAAAATGTTCAAATAGAAAATTTTGAAAAAAAACAAAGGTTTTGCCTAATGCATTGTTCATATGAATATACAAACATTTGCATATTTCTACAATAATTAATATCACAAAAAAATCTATTAACAGAAAAAACCTAACTTTTCTAAAAATCTATCTTTTGCATATATGAAAACATTAATACACATATGAACAAAAATACATATATGAAGAAAAACATGCTCTGAACAATCTTTTATACATTTTGAACATATACATACACATAGCCACATAAATACACATATACATTATATATATATGAACACAAAAAATTAAACTGATAAAAGTGAAAAAAAAAGCAGTGCGTGGCAGCTCACAATGGGCGACTAGATAGCGATGATGGCGGTGGGGCGTGGCGAGGCGCCAACGCTGGCGGAAGACAGGGCAGGGGCTCGAGGCGTGGCGGGGCGAGACGGGAGGCGGGCTCGGGGAGGCCGGCGGCGAGGGCAGCCTTGAGCTCGGGAGGCCAATGGCAGGACGGCGCAGGTTGTGGGGCGGCAACCTTGGCGGCGGCAGCGACGGCGAGGTGGAGCAACTGGCAGCCTCGAGGAGGCGGTCGGCGTCGTCGAGGGCAACTGGCGATGAGATTCTGAATTTTTGCAAAGTGTTTGCTTATATAGCAAAGCCATTGGTCCCGGTTCGTGAAACCAACCGGGACTAATGCACCCTTTAGTCCCGGTTGGTGCCACCAACCGGGACCAAACCTCTTTTCGGCAGCCCAAAGGCGGAAGCGGCGACCTTTGGTACGGTTGGTGCCACGAACCGGTACTAATGCCCCTTTAGTCCCGGTTGGTGCCACCAACCGGGACCAAAGGCCCCGTGCTGCAGGTCGGGGGCCAAAGTTTAGTCCCACCTCGCTAGTTGAGAGGCGCGCGATGGTTATAAGCCCCACCTTGCCGCACCCTCTCAACCTCCTCTCTCTTGCAGGCTTACGGGCCTACTTGTTACTGCTATGCACGATGGGCCTGCTTGGCCTTTGCTGTGGCCTGAATCTGGCCCATGGATGGGTTTCTAGTCGTATTCGGTGTGGTGGCCCGATGGGTGGCAATTTTTTTTGTTTTTTCGTTTTCTTTACTTATTGTTGCTATTTTTATTTTTTTCCAGCTTTTTTGTTTTTTTTCTGCATTATTTATTTTCTTTTGTTTTTTGCTTTATTTTTTAATTCTTTTTTGCTTTTAGTTTTAGGAAAATTATAAACTTTACATTAGTGCCATTACTTTTCAAATTTGAAAACACTTTTTTTGTTTTTTTGTTTTCTTTCTTGCTTTATTTATTTTATTTTGTTTCTACTTACAACAAAATACTTATTGTTGTTTTTTTTGATTTTTTCATTATTTATTTTCTTTTTTTTTTGCTTTATTTTTTAATTCTTTTTGCTTTTAGTTTTAGGAAAATTATAAACTTTCTGTTAGTGCCATTAGTTTTCAAATTTGAAAACACTTTTTTTTTGTTTTTTGTTTTATTTCTTTCTTTATTTATTTTATTTTGTTCTACTTACAACAAAAACTTATTGTTGCTATTTTTAATTATTACGAGGGCGAACCATAAGACATTAAAGCATTTCAAATGAACTCTGAAAAAGTTGAAAGTTGGCATGGTATCATACTCGTCAGTTACAAAGTTGGCATCGTATCATCATAATAGTTGCGGGAGAAAGTCTTCACTTTTTCTTCGCTTGTGTCATTTCCTTATTGCGCCGTAACCATGGATAATCTTCATCGTTTATCGGGATCTTTGAGGTCAGCCTTGACTTTGAAGGGAGGAATTTCATGAAACTTTTCATAATCTTGAGACATATGCATCTTGTCCTCCACTCCCACGATGTCCCTTTTTCCTGAAAGAACTATGTGGCGCTTTGGCAAATCGTATGATGTATTCGCTTCCTTATCTTTTCTCTTTCTCGATCTGGTAGACATGTCCTTCGCATAGATAACCTATGCCACATCATTGGCTAGGACGAACGGTTCGTCAGTGTACCCAAGATTTTTCGGATCCTTTGTTGTCATTCCGTCTTGTGGGTCTAACTGCACCCGCCTCTGACAGATTGACCCATTTGCACTTAAACAAAGGGACCTTAAAATCATGTCCGTAGTCAAGTTCCCATATGTCCACTATGTAACCATAATATGTGTCCTTTCCCCTCTCGGTTGTTGCATCAGCAGACACACGCTGTTTTGGTTGGTGCTCTTTTGATCTTGGTCGATCGTGTAAAATGTATTCCCATTTATCTCGTATCTTTTCCTAATCAATACAGTCAAAGATGGTCCCTGGACAACAAGTACAGCTCATCACAAACAGTGTTGTCACCTCGTCGTGCTTCCAACCAAGCTGCTGAAAGTCCTGATGTGTTCACATGCAATCCGATCGTCGCCTTTGCTCCGGGTGTTTGGGCGCGAGGTATTCTTGTGTTCATCGACATAAGGGGTCACCAAGGTAGAGTTACAGCAGAAGCGTAGTGTGCTTGAGACCAAGAATATCCGTCCCTGCATATTATTGAGTCCCTTCCAAGCGTGCCTTTTCGATCAGTCTCCCCTCATACCGCGATTTAGGGAGACCTATCTTCTTAAGAGCTAGGAATGAAGTCAACACAAAACCCGATGACATCCTCTGTTTGATGGCCCATGGAGATGCTTCCTTCGGCCTAAGCGTGGTTCTGGACATATTTCTTTAGGACTCCCATGAACCTCTCAAAGGGGTACATATTGTGTAGAAATACGGGGCCCAGAATGACAATCTCGTCAACTAGATGAACTAGGACGTGCTTCATGATATTGAAGAAGGATGGTGGGAACACCAGCTCAAAATTGACAAGACATTGCACCACATAACTCCTTAGCCTTGGTATGATTTCTGGATCGATCACCTTCTGAGAGATTGCATTGAGGAATGCACATAGCTTCACAATGGCTAATCGGACGTTTTCCGGTAGAAGCCCCCTCAATGCAACTGGAAGCGATTGCGTCATAATCATGTGGCGATCATGAGACTTTAGGTTACGGAACTTTTTCTCTGGCATATTTATTATTCCCTTTATATTGACGAGAAGCCGGTCGGGACCTTCATCTTGAGCGGGCATTCAAAGAAGATTTCTTTCTCTTCTTTCGTGAAGCGTGGTAGCGGGACCTTCATCTTTGCTTGGAGGCATGCCCTCTTTTTAGTGCAAGTGTTGCAGGTCCTCCCTGCCTCGGTGTATCTTTTGTCTTCCCATACACGCCCAAGAAGCCTAGCAGGTTCACGCAAAGGTTCTTCGTCACGTGCATCATGTCGACCGAAGAGCGGACCTCTAGGTCTTTCCAGTAGGGTAGGTCCCAAAATATAGATTGCTTCTTCCACATGGGTGCGTGATTCTCAGCGTCATTCGGAACAGCTAGTTCGCCGGGACCCTTTCCAAAGATTACGTGTAAATCATTGACTAGGCAGTGATCACCGGTACGCATGGCGGGCTTCTTCCGGTGATCTGCCTCGCCTTTGAAATGCTTGCCTTTCTTTCGACAGTGATGGTTGGTCGGAAGAAATCGACGATGGCACAGGTACACATTCTTCCTGCAGCTTGGCCGGTATATACTCTCGGTGTCAAGTAAGCGATTGTGTGCATGCGTGGTATCCCTTGTTTGTCTGTCCTGAAAGGTTACTGAGAGCGGGCCAATCGTTGATGGTCACGAACAACAACGCCTTTAGGTTAAATTCCTCCTGTTTGTGCTCATCCCACGTACGTACACCGTTTCCATTCCACAGCTGTAAAAGTTCTTCAACTAATGGCCTTAGGTACACATCAATGTCGTTGTCGGGTTGCTTAGGGCCTTGGATGAGAAGCGGCATCATAATGAACTTCCGCTTCATGCATATCCAAGGAGGAAGGTTATACATACATAGAGTCACGGGCCAGTCTTTGTGATTGCTGCTCTGCTCCCGAAAGGATTAATGCCATCCGTGCTTAAAGCAAACCATACGTTCCTTGGCTCACTTGCAAACTCATCCCGATACTTTCTCTCGATTTTTCTCCACTGCGACCCGTCGGTGGTGCTCTCAACTTCCCGTCTTTCTTCACGGTCCTCAACTGTGCCATCGCATCAACTTGGCATGCTCTCCATTTCTGAACAGACGTTTCAACTGTGGTATTATAGGAGCATACCACATCACCTTCGCAGGAACCCTCTTCCTGGGGGGCTCGCCGTCAACATCACCAGGGTCATCTCGTAATGCACCGCATACCGGGCATGCATTCAGATCCTTGTACGCACCTTGGTAGAGGATGCAGTCATTAGGGCAGCATTCTCTGCCTTCCACTGCAGCAATTCCAGTACGGTACCGAGCTTTGTGTTGCCATCTTCGCAATTGGGGTACAACCCTTTTTGTGGTCCTCTAACATGCGATTGAACTTCAGCTTCTCCTTTTGACTTGCGCATTGCGTCCTTGCATCGACAATGACCCTGCGCAGATCATCATCATCGGGCACATCGTCTGGCTCCTCTTGATCTTGATGGCTTCACCGTTGCGGCATCATCGTGCACATCGTCTGGTTCCTCTTGATGTTCGGTAGCATCACCGTATTCAGGGGGCACATAGTTGTCATCGCACTCTTCTTCTTCGCCGTCTTCCATCATAACCCCTATTTCTCCGTGCCTCGTCCAAACATTATAGTGTGGCATGAAACCCTTGTAAAGCAGGTGGGTGTGGAGGATTTTCCGGTCAAAGTAAGACTCTGTATTCCCACATATAGGGCATGGACAACACATAAAACCATTTTGCTTGTTTGCCCCAGCCACTTCGAGAAAATCATGCACGCCCTTAATGTACTCGGAGGTGTGTCTTGAACCGTACATCCATTCCCGGTTCATCTGCGTGCATTATATATAATTAAGTAAGATGGGGGCGGATACCAAAACCATCGCACTATATAAGATGCAATAATAGAAGTAAGAAAATTATACAAGTATCTATATAGACATACAAGTAAGAATTTTTTCCTTTCGGAAAGAAGATAAGATAAGAACAAGAGGCTCACCACGGTGGTGCCAGCGGCGAGATCGGCGTGAGCGATCGGCAGCCCGGTGAAAGGCAGGGGGCAGGACGTGACGGACCGCTAAACCTAGACAAATATTAAGGAAAATGGAGCTTGGAGGTCGAGCTTGGAGAGGAGAAAGCTTAAGTAGTGTGGCTCGGGCATTCCATCGAACACCTCGTGTGCATAGGAGGTGAGCTAGAGCACCACAAAGGTCTCCCCTCACCTGCCACGAAAAATAGAGCACTGGGAGTGCTCTGCTCGCGGGCGAGGGGTATATATAGGCAAATAATTGGTCCCGGTTGGTGACTTGAACCGGGACTAAAGGGCAGCTTTTGGTCCCGGTTCGTCCCACCAACCGGGACCAATGGTGGTGGGCCAGGAGCGAGGCCCATTGGTCCCGGTTCGTCCCACCAACCGGGACCAAAAGGTCCAGACGAACCGGGACCAATGGCCCACGTGGCCCGGCCGGCCCCCGGGGCTTACGAACCGGGTCCAATGCCCCCATTGGTCCTAGTTCTGGATTGAACCGGGACTAATGGGCTGGCTGGGCCTGGACCATTGCCCTGTTTTCTACTAGTGAAAGGAATTGCAGAAGAACATCAAAGATAAATTCAAGATAGATTTACCATACATGAGGTTGTTCAATGGTAAACAACATGCTATGGATTCTATTTATGGTAACTGGCAGGAAAGTTTTCAATTGTTGTATTCATTCAATGGTGAAGTGGAGAGGACATGTACAGGTATTATTGTAGATATTGATCACAACACCGTGGAGTACACTTTCAGGGGTGTGACTAAGACCTAGGAATGCTTTAGGAGGGTTTTTATGCGCTTTGAGGCTTGTCGCCGGGTTTTTTGGCAGGTTCACGGGCCTTATTTGGCTATTGATGCCACTTTTCTCACGGGGAGGTTTAAAGGACAGTTAGTAGCAGCTTGTGCAATTGATGCACACAGTTTTGTATTTCTAGTTGCCTACGATTGTCTTTGAGATGTAGTCTGAGGAGAGCTGGACTTAGTTTTTGCATAATCTGCACCGGCTATTGCACATCCCAATGGGTTGGTCATTCATACAGATGCACCTGCAAAGGTTTAGAAGTGGCCGTGGACAATGTGTTCCACAGAGTAGAGCATAGGGAATGCATCGTCACCTTGCTGCAAATTTCATGAAGAAATTCAAAGGAAAGGTGTATACCGACAATTTATGGCCAGCATCTTTGACTTGCAGTGTGAAGAAGCACAACTACCACTTGAGGCAGTTATACATGAATCCCAAAGTGAAAGAATACTTGGAAACACACCACTCCAAGTTATGGGCCGAGAAGCCAATTCGATGAACCCAGCAAAGTTGACTATGTGCACAATAATCTAGCAGAGTCTTTCAACTCAACGATCCGGAAACTAAAGGGTCATTATGTGGTGGATTTGCTAGACAGGATAAGGATAGAATACATGCAGAAATTTCATTATTGTGCAGGAATAGCCGAGGCAAAATTCATGGTCCACATTATCATCCCTGCCCATGATGAATGAGTGATCACGAAAACAACGAGCTTGGAAATGAACATGACTCTTTGCTCGGGTACCACAACAGAGATATCATATTTGGATAAAGAGAAGAGGGAATGGAGATATCCATTAGATTTAGAAGCTAGAACTTGCAGTTGTAGGCAATGGCGAGATAAGCTGGGTTGCATGCATTCATGCCTTGTTTTTCATCACTTCTCTCCCGAGGTCAGCGAGGAACATTCAGCGATATGTGCATGATTACTACTCTGTTGCAAGGTTCAAAGCCACATATGCTTATGCCTTGCCTGCTATGGAGGGAAAACAACAATGGGACATGGTGGTCCCTGGATTCAAGCTTTGCCCTCCAGTTCTAAAGAGAGCAGCAGGTAGACCAAGGAAGAGTCGAATCAGACCTCGCAGCAAAGGAGCTGGACTTGGAGCGAGGAAGCGTAAGTGCACAAGATGTGGTGGGTCTGGTCATTTCGGTAAGTATTGTGATAACACAGTAGATCCAGCGCTCGGAGAGAGTTTCGATGAAGGCTTCGATGAAAATGTTGGTCGACGGCGGTTGCCTCAACAGATGATGAAAATGATGGATGATGGCGGTTGCATCAGATGAGGATTTTGACGAGGTTTGAAATGATGATGGTCAACAGCTGCATGATTTTGACGATGATCCAAGTGAGGCTCCAAATAGTGATCATGGTGATCCAAGTGAGGCTCCAAATAGTGATCATGGTGATCCAAGTGAGGCTCCAAATGATGATCATGGTGATCCAAGTGAGGCTCAAATGATGATCATGGTGATCCAAGTGAGGCTCCAAATGATGATCCAAGTGAGGCTCCAAATGGTGACCAACCTTACATTGTTGTGAGTTCCGCTAGGTATGTAAATCTTGCAAGGGTCAAATACTACTGTACATTTATGGGTCACTTGACATGATCTCATTACCCTTTATGTTTTGCACAGCTCTATGATAGGTTTGAAGAAGGCGCACAAGGTGCAGACAACCAAGAGGAGAAGAGAAGAAGCAATGAGCACAAGGTGCACGAGGAGCAAAGTGATGGCAAGAAGCTCAAGGAGCAGAATGAAGCCCGAGCGCTATATGTGAATAATTATGAAACATTATGAATAATGTTGTATTTACATTGGATGATGTTGGACCTATGTTAGAACTATGTTTGACATGATGTTTAAATCTGTTGGATGATGTTTGAATGAGCACATGGTTTTTCCTTTTTTGATTTTTTGAATTTTGTTTTGCTCATTTGAATTCTGGTCAAACCTAACTTTGACCAAGATTTAAACAAGTCTAAAACATCAAAATGAAGAACTAAGCCTGGATCCTTCTTAGTCAATCCAAAATGAAGCTGTGGTGAGGTTTTTGAAATTTTCATGAAAAATGTGCTAAAATGAGGGGTCCAATGGTAGGGTAAACGGCCTCATTTCTAAGCAAGGTTTTTTTCGACCTTGTCTAAGTCAGCCAAATAACTTTCCTAAACATATATTCTATATATACGGACTATGTGCGCTAGTTTTTCCATTTTTTGATTTTTTTTAAATTTGTTTTGCTCATTTGAATTCTGGTCAAACTTAACACTACTAGGAAAAGGCCTACTAATGGCGCACCTAATTTGGCCATTAATGGCGCATTAGTGGTGCGCCATTAGTGCCACGCCATTAGTATATTTTACTAATGGCGCACCACCGGATCGCCATTAGTATATACAACGATCTTGCCGTTAGTATGCCTCGAGGGGCCATGTATACCAGGTGCTTTGGCATACTAATGGCGCTGGCAACTGACAAGATCGCCATTAGTAACCCGGCATACTAATGACGCCTTGTTTAATGATCGCCATTAGTGTCCTTTGGCATACTAATGGCGCCTGTGATGTGATGCGCCATTAGTATGCGCCTTTGTGATGTGATGCGCCATTAGTATGAATATTAGGTTTTTTGTTTTTTATTTTCTGTTTTTGCACAGGTTACAAAATGTATAATTGGACAAAATATAGACAGCTCACATCAACAACAGATTCATCGAATACAATAGAAGATTAGTCTCTGAATAAAATTCATCATATTAGTCTCTGAATACAATTCATCATATTAGTCTCCGAATTGAAAAGATCGAACAAAGATAGAACATTATATTACAAGTCTCGAGACCGCGAGAAGCGAGTTTGTCTTCACATTACAAGTCGATATCGATCATCTAAACTACCATCACATAGAAGAGAGCTGCGGTCATCACGATGAGCATCATCACGATGAAACTCGTCTTCATCCGGGTCCTCCAACGCTCCCTCCCCTCTCCCGCTAGATAGCGGGCGTATCTAGATTCGGCCTCGGCCCTAGTGGTGTACCCTTTATAACTGTTACCGCTGAATCGGTGAACCTGTCTCGACACTCCTCCCGATCGTCGTAGACTCCGGGAACCTTACCCTTGTACCACGACATACGGCGGCATCGCTATGCACTAGCCAAGCGAAGCGTTAGTACCAATTCACAGACAATACATAAGCAATATATAAGTATGCAACAGAGCGATCGGAAGAGAAAAGCAAGACATTAATAGCATCGATTACATCTAAGTTGAGCGACTCTAAAACCAAAGAGACATACTACAAGTTCATTAAAGTTTAATTACAACATGAGCCAATCGATGTTTCATAACTAGACACAGCATCACTGCTTTCGACTCGACTCAAGGGACCGGAGCGTGGATGAAGCCGTCGTCTATCATGGGAGTCATGAAAGAACGGGCGTTGTCAGCCTGCATTTGTAGCATTGTGTCGATGTCACTGTTGGACGGTTGATTTCTGAGGTAGAACTGCCCCGAGGTACGAAGGACATCTTGATGGATGATTTCCGCCAAACTCCATTTGGATGCGAAAGAATTCTTGTCGATGTCCGCGTCTGGATTGCCGACATGCTCGCGGCCCAATCTTTGAGTTTACTCGGTAGCGAAGTTGATGATGGTCCCGTCGATCGCCCGCATGTGATGGATGGCATAGTAGGCACCCTTCGACCGCCCGGTGACTTGCTTGACGCAGCGTAGCGTTGTATTGTGGGAGAACACGTGCTTGCCGTGCTTACGAATAGGCACAGTGAAGGTGCCTCCAGATTAGGCGTGGCAGGAGAACATCATCAAGAACCTTCTTGACATTTGTGTAGTCTACGTTGACTGACGGTCCGGGTCGAAATACGTAGCCATGGTATATTTGGGGCTTAGGAGGATGAGCGTGCAATGTGTGTCACTGCAGAAAACACGGAATGTTAAAAGAAAAAGGATCGAAATGTAAGAATTCATATGGTACAGGCCGGTTGAGGAGGACTTACTCGGGAAAGTAAGGCACGAGGAAGTTATCCTTATCTTGGTTTGCCGTAATGGCGCCTTCGAGGTAAGAACTTCGCGACTTGCGGTCCCAGCGCTGCCCAAGATCTTGCACGCATGTAGAAGGGGTCGACTATCACGATGTCCGGGTCTTGTCGCGAATGATCCGCATCTCCATACTCAGCGAAAATAGCCGAGCGAAGGTGTAGTGCAGCGGATGAAGGTTCAACATAGCATGGATGTCATCAAACCGCGGAGGCGATCGTCGCCCGATGGAGTTATCCACAAAGCCCTTGCCCTCTGGCACCTTAGCCCACGAAAACCGGGTAAGCCACATCCTTCTCTCTCGAGACGCCGCTTCTCCAAAGAAAGAACAACATCATGCAGACTCCGCATAGCACCGTTGCAGCATTGAGCATATTTGTCGGTAGCATCGCCCTACCCGCCACATGCACCCTCCTCGAGATATCCTCAGGTGAAGGTGGCCCGTCCTGAGCACGGATCGTACTCGGTGCCGGCTGGCCCACACCCTTGTTAGTCTTTCTTTTGCGTGCCTTCTTCTTCTCCTGTAATGGGACCGAGTTCTGCTCACTGACCGCCTTCTTGAGTGTGTTGGGGCTGATAATATTTTGCACCTCGCCTATCTGAGGCTCGGTGAAGTCGGCAGCTGGGCGTCTCACGAGAGCTGAGCGACGACGGCGCTGTTGCAACTTGGCTTCTCCGTGGTACCAGCTAGATCGCGCACATCTTTTTTGGGTTGGGTTCTTGAAGGAGGCCCCATGAAGTCGCCACCGTACCCATGATCGGCAAAATCTTGATCGGCGTTGGCAAATGTATCATCGTCATCGTCGTTACGATCACATGCCATATGCATGTTTGGATCGATGGCATAGGGATGTCCGCACCGTTCGCGGCGGTCTTGCCATGGGGCCGACTTGGCGGCAACATGATCGGGCGGTGTTGTCTTTGGGGTGGTGTCCCCGCCCCCAAACGAATCTGGCTCTTGACCAAAGCAGGGCCAGCTCAGGAAAGGCGGCGAGGGTCATCACGTCATCATCGCCGGCCCGACGGGTCGAATCGGAGGTAACAACTCGTCGCAGCCTGGCAGCACCGGACCAGTTCAACCCTAAACAAGTTGGGTGGCATCTGGGTACCGTGGAACAAGGGTTGCCGGTTGAACGATTTTGCCCTTGGCGACATCGACCAACTCGTTGTTCACGAAGTGCGAGGAGATTGCGCAACGTCGGTGGCGCCCTGCGAAAACATGTAGGGCATCGAGGATGCCCGATCAAAACAAGGAGATGAAGTCCTCGGCGAGAGAAGCTTAATTAGTTACCGTGATGATGGCGTCGAGCTCGGCTAATGTCGAGGCACCGCCACGGCAATGGCGTCAGTTGACGGAGGGGCCGCTTGCTGCAGAGGTGCCGGCCGGCGTACACCCGGGTGCATTAAGCTCCCGTGCCGGCGTCGGAGACACTAATGGCGCCTCCGTCGGAGACACCAATGGCCCCGCCATCGCATTCTGCGGGTTGCTGGCCGTGAAGCTAGGAATCGGGGGCGGCCCCTGTTGGCCGCCCGTAATCCACGCACTCAACCCCTGGATCAAGGTAGGCACAATGGCGGTGATCGTCGCTCCGAGTTGTTGTTGCACTTGCTCTTGGACAATCTCCGGAATCCGCGCCACGTGCCTTGAGTTCTTGAACCTCGCGTGCACGGCTTTCCGAGCTGGTCTTTTCTCCTTCCGCACACCGGTGATATAGTATGACCCCATTTTGTGGACAAGCCTTTGCGGCCACCACGACCAGGTGACGTCGACTTCGAGCTTATCCTTGTTCTTCATTACATTCAACGCCCTATTTAGAGTGGTGTCCCAAGGGTTGCTCTTAGTCGACCCAGCTCTTGCTTTCGATCGCTGCGGAAGGAATGTGAACCATTTAGAAATTTGGCTTCATTAATTAGAATGCAACCATATGGAGCTAATTACGCGGGGTGGTATTCCTTACTGAACAACCTCAAGTGCCACTGGTCTTGGATCCGTGGTAAGCTCCTTTGTTTTGGGTCCTTCTTGTAACGGGCTCTGACAAAGTTCCTGGTCTGCTTTTCAGATTATTTATCGATGAGGGGAGGTTGGCCTTTCTCGGCACGCTCCGCGTACTCCTTGTCCAATATAGGCTCTGCCACTCTGTAACCGCCCGGGACCGAGTGTGTGTTCCCTAAGTTCAGCTCCGCATTTCTTTCCCCATCGACTTGATTCGAATTTGCGGTGCTCGAGCAATTGATCTTGAAGTCGTTGTAGTCATCTTCGGTGATCGAAGGATTTTTCTCCTTGATCTTCTCATAACTCTCACCTTTCTCGATCATTCTCTTCACATTGCTTTTCCAAGTAGACAGGTCCTTGCTCATCTTCGTGAGGGCAGCATTGTTCACTTTATTACCTTTGAGGCTTATGTTTTCAAATTCAGCGGGGAACTTGTACCATTCGTGCAGCTTCGTGAAGAGGAGGTTGCGCAAATTCCCTCGGTCAGGATGCCTCAGGTTCTCGGTGTTGATCGAGACGGTGCTCCGGAGAATGCACCCGAGCTGAAGCGAGTACCCCTTGACTATTCGTTCGGGCGCCGTTGGATTCCGTCGGAGTCCACTTGATAACTTCCTCCTTGAGGGTGCGGAGCACGGTCGGCGCCGGTCCTTCCGTTGCCTCTTCGGTTTGCTGCCATCTGTGCGGGCGCCGCCATCATCAGTGGTGGCATCCTCGGCGGCACCAACAGTGGGGGCATCCGGGGGGTCATCCTCGGCGGCACCATCCGTGGACTCGGGATCGGTGGGGAAGGCGGCGTCCTCATACAAGTGAGGTTGTTCCTCCATCTCTGGGACAGCTCGAGAATGCCTTGTCGCCCGAACCCCCGGCCTCATCGTTGTTGGCCATGTTTCTCTCTAAATAGGAACAAAGTTTGGTCAAAAAGTTGGTTATTGTCAAGGAACAAGATCATGGTCTCATCATTTAGGGTTTGTCGACACCGAGGCATCCTAAAAGCTAAGCTTTTATCATTGAGGGTTTTTTCGGCTGAGGCACCCTAAAAGCCTAAGCTTTCATCATTTCGGTTTTATCGACACCGAGGCACCCTAAAAGCCAAGGTTGTATAATTAATGGTTTTTTCACCGAGGCATCCTAAAAGCTAATTTGGGAAGGAGAATTCTAAGTTGGGCCTAATCACTTGGCTCTATTGCCGCCTATGGTTTAATGCAGCTAGAATAAAGGGCACTTGATCCTACTTAATTAACTACTAAGATACCCGGCCCATGCATTAGTCACAAGTACCCCATATGTCCTATTTTTAGCAAAGTCATGCTAAAATTCACGGAAAATTTCAGCATGACCTTTGCTGAAAATAGGACATATGGAGTACCCAATTTGCCGGAACGGAAGTTAATCGACATTCCAGCAAACTCAAGGGCCTCTCTCGGGTGGACAAGGCAAAAAGGCCTCCATCACAACATGGAAAATACATTGGCATGTGAAGAGGTGAAACAATATATGCATCTCCAAGCGGTATCATTCAACATTTTGGACAAACCACTACAATCAATACTGGATCGAGATCTTGAAAAGTAGACAATCTGCAACATGAGACCTTTGAAAACAATTGCTACCAATGAATCTACACTTTTATAAGAAAATAAATCAGAAACTTAGTCTGTCATCATTAGGCAGCCACCATTAGTTAGTGAGGTAAGTTAGTGAAAATAAATCTACACTTTCATTTGTTCACACGAGCCATAAACCAAGCTTGCAAGTAAAACTATCCACTTTGGAGATGCGTGATCCTTATTTTGGAATTTCAAAAGATAATAAAGGGGCGGGGACAGGAAGCGAGCATGACAAAGAGTTCCTCTACATGCGTGTAACCTCAGCCAGAGAGTTAACTTTTAACCACAAGTTGCACCCGTATTATACCAAAGTCTAGCTAATGCAGGATCTATTGTTGTGTACGTCATCCGTCCAAGCGGTTAAAACACATGATTTGTCCTTTGGGAAACTATATATGTAGGGTACTCACTGAGCATAACAAACCTATTTCTTCGAACATAACTGTATTCAGCCTAATGGAAATGGGAATAACAAGATGCACGCCAATGTGAAGCACATCATCGTGAGAGTAAATCAAATACAGCAAGATGCAGGTTTTAAAGGAAATTCAAATTAGCATGCTCTGACAATTTGGGAGCTTAGGCTCCTTCGGTTGGACCAAAAGAAAAAAGATATACTCGGGAGAGGCATGATATACTATACTCGGAGAACAAAGCAAAATTGCATAAAATTCACTGTGGGGATTTACGGGCAGCCTCTTTCGGATCCTCAACCGCACCTTCCCAATCTTCCGTTAGAAGTTTAGCCTCACCTCTCTGCAGCAAGTATGAGAAGCAGTTCAATTAAAAGGTTTACAAAATCTGACATAATGAGTAAGTTCATTACTGTTGTATAATGCATAATTTCAATTTCACTGAAATAACA
This sequence comes from Aegilops bicornis, assembly GCA_021605145.1. Lineage (NCBI taxonomy): Eukaryota > Viridiplantae > Streptophyta > Magnoliopsida > Poales > Poaceae > Aegilops > Aegilops bicornis. The sequence goes on from CM038671.1 coordinate 65,557,074, forward strand.
CCGATAACGAAATATTGATTACCATATCTGTCGTAATTTACTTGTGCACTCTGTAGATATTTTGTTAGTGAAATATCACTCCATTCAGCAAGCAGCATTGTAACAAAAAAGAAATTCTAGGCGCAAATTTCTTGAGAATGAAATTAAGTTAGTGAAAGCATCACACATTTCTTCACAATGAAAATGAAGCAGCGGTGAACAAGTACAGGATTAAATGAACTTGAGTGGCTTGGTATTTGGGTACCTGGCCGATGATGACTTTGACGTTGTGGAAGGGGTGGTGTGGAGTAGCGTGGAAGGCGAGGTGGGGCGGCGGGTAGACGGGCACCTTAGGCGTCTTGGCGCTCGTGGGCGGCAAGCGGAAGGTCGAAGATTTGAACAACGGCGAAAACTACTATAGCTCAAAGATTTGAAGGAAGTAAGATTCTCATAGCTCGAGGCCCGAGAAAATAATGACTAGAACCCTTGTATGTACCTAGTCACCGCAGCGGTTCAAGTATTTGCGACACCACGAGGGGATTAGCTTCGGATTTACCACCTAGCTACGGGTTGTGATTACGCAAGCCAATATGTCGATCGATGCTCTGCAATTATAGAAACTATCAAGGATCGCATGCCGAGCGAAGAGCCAAGAACCGGAGCAAAATCAATTCCAAGAAAGAAACAAAGGGTTCCTAATCCACACCCATGAGACAGATCGACCGGAGGCCTAATGGATCTAAAAGAAGAAGAAGGAGGAGAACTTACTTGGGCTGATGCAGCGGCCGTTGTGGAGGAGAGGCGGCGTCGAGGCGGCGTCGAGGCGGCGGGGCAGCGGCGTCGAGGCGGTGTCGAGGCGGCGGGGCAGCGACGTCGAGGCGTCGAGGCGTCGGGCGGGGCAGCAGCGCCGAGGCGTCGGGCAGCGGCGTCGAGGCGTCGGGCAGCGGCGTCGGCGTCGAGGCGGGCGTCGAGGCGGCATCGAGGCGGAAGGCCGAGGCGTCGGCGCCGAGGCGGCGGGCAGCGCGCTGGAGAGGAGAGGGAAGGGATCGAGGCGAGGCGAGAGAGGAGAGGGAAGGGGATCGAGGGCGGCGGGAGGAAGTATGGATGGTGGGGCGGCACAATACTAATGGCGCACCACACCTCGGTGCGCCATAAGTACATCCATACTAATGGCGCACCTCATACAGTGCGCCATTAGTATTTTTATTTCTACTCGAGCCAACAGGTTATCTTCCACCTGACCTGATCCACATCAAGTTCTCTCTACTAGCTCGGTAGTCGTGACCAGTTCTCACACCAGAGGTCACAGGTTCGATTCCCAGAGCTCCACGATTTTTATGCATTTAAAATGCTGTTTGATACTTATTTGTGTTTAAATATGTTCAAACTTGTTTAAATCATAACAGTAATATTTTTTATAAGACAGTAATAATTTTTAAAAATATCATCAAACAGTAATGCCGGTGGAGCGGGGAGGTGCGAGGGTGCGGTGGGTGGCGGCGGTTGAGTAGGGAAGGGTGTCTGAAGTGTGGCGGTTGAGTAGGGAGGTGTCTGGGGGTCGGCGGCAGCGGTTGAGTAGGGGAATCGAGGTCTTGCGGGGCTCGGCGGCGGCCGGTGGACTGGGTGCTTTCGGCGAGGGGGACCTGATCTGGCGAGGTGGGATAGCGATTGAGATGGAGGGGGATCGAGATCGAGTGTCCATGAGATTTAAAAATATTCATGATAGTTCAAAAAGTGCCCATGAAATACAATCGAGAAATGAAGGCTACGATTTAAATACAATCGATCTTAGCTAGCTATCTGTTCACAGTCTTTCTTGCCCTTCTTTTTCGCAAATGGAGTTCTTACGTGGAGCAGACGTCCTTTAGGTAGGGTGGTCCTGCTTCTTCTTGCGGTGTGTGCTTCTACTTCATCGTCGTCGTCATGTTCGATCTTCGGGTCACCGTACTTGTCGAAGTCTTGCTCATTGGCTACTCCATCCATTCCGATGATCTTCCTTTTGCCTCTCCTCACGACAACACGACTGGGCTTTGGCGGGTCGGTAATGAAGAAGCGTTGGCACACTTGGGAAGCCAGTACCCATTCTTATTTTTCGCGGTGACGTTTGCGCCCGCGGTCTTGGATTTGGCTTCGGGTATAACCATGGTGGTGAAATATCGGTCTTCTTTTAGGACGCTCTTGGCCCATCTGACACGGAACATCGGCACCTTCTCTCCAGCGTAGCTCAGCTCCCAGATCTCCTCGATCCTTCCGTAGTATCTGTCCTTGTCCTTACGGTGTAGGATTCCATCGTTACCCGGAGTTCGATAACCATCGCTCTTCATGTCCTTGTCCTCGGTGTAGAATGTATAGCCGTTGATATAAATCGCCTCATAGGTCATCGAGGTTGTGCTCGGCGCCCTGTGACAAGGTGAATATGGGTTGTTCTTCCGCGGAAGAATCTTCATGTAAAAGATGCAACGAAGCTTACGCTTGAACCAACGCGTGAAACATGAGTTGTGCTCTTTGAGTATATCTCCGTCCGTCCTCTGTTGGCCTCGGTCATTGCGTCTTCTCAATAAAGGTTTTGCTCTACCACCCAAGGATCGACCACGTCTATGTGTTGTAGCGCGACTAGGTTTGCTCTTTCAAAGTCGGTAGTCGACCCTCGAAATCGACATGCATTTTGCGGCGACCCTCACGGTGACCCCATCCAGCGAGCCTGCCGAGGTGCCTGTTGACGGGCAGACCAGCGGGTTCTCGATGCCTAGATAATTAAATGCGATGGGAGATGCACTCTTGATTGAAAAGCCCCTGGCTATACTTCCCTTTGGGCGTGACATGTTCGAGCGTATCCTTTGATGACACCATTCATCCTTTCGAGCGGCATCATCTTTGTGCAGGAACGTCGGCCGAGTTGGATGATATCCTCCATGATATGGACCAGCAGATGCACCATAACGTCGAAGAATGCGGCGGGAAGTACATCTCAAGCTCGCATAGTATCACCACGATCTCTTCACTGTAGCCTTCGAGTTGCCTCACGCCAATCGACTTCCAGAGATGGCGTCGAAAAAGTTGCATAGGCCAAATAGCATTTCACGGACGTGCGCGTCCATGATCCCACTGATTGCAACTGGAAGTATCTGCGTCATCGGCCGCGTGGCGGTCGTGAGACTTCATCCCGCTGAACTTACGCCCGGGTCTAGGCATCTGCTTATCTTCCCAGCGTAACCGTAAGGAAGTTTTACTCCTAGGAGGCAGGTGAAAAACTGCTCGATCTCCTCGACTTAGAGTGAAGCACGCGGGAGGGTAGTCATTTCCGGTCTTCTTGGCCTTTTGCCTTTGCGGCGACTTTCTGTGTCCTGCTTCGCCTCATCATCATCATCATCATCATTAGCGTGAAGCTCCTGCCTGATGCCCATTGATTTCAAGTCTGCCCTTGCTTTCGGCCCATCTTTGGTCCTCTCTGGCATGTTGAGCAGGGTACCAAGCAGACTCTCGCACATGTTCTTCGTGATATGCATGACATCAAGGCTGTGAGGCACACGGTGGATCTTCCAGTACGGCAAGTCCCAGAAAACAGACCTCGTTTTCCATACCTTCAAAGAGCGGCTCTGGCGCCTTCGCTTCTTTCCGGCTCTGGCGCATTTTGCTTCTTTCGGCGGTGGGCACTCTTTCCAATTTTTCAACAGCTTGTCTATTTCCTCGCCGCTCCTCATTACAGGCGTTTTCGAGTTCGGTTTCACCATCGAACAGATCCTTGCGTTTCCTCCACGGGTCATCGTCGCGAAGCCACCTTCGATGTCCCATGAACACGATTTTCGAAGACCCGGGATCTCTATCTAGCTGGCGATACGTTGTGTCATCCATGCACCTGACGCATCCAGAAAATCCGTGGACTACCTGCCCCATGAGATATCCGTGAATCGAGATAGTCGTGCACCGTCATGAGCGGTCACGGCTCTCATAGGGAAATATTCTTTCTGCGGCGTCCCACGTATTGGCTGGCGTTTTCCACAGCGTGTCAAGCTCCTCTTTCGGCAGCCCCGGATACAGATTGATGTCGTTTCCTGGTTGTTTCGGCCCTTCAATTAGCATACTCATGTGAATGTACTTCCTCTTCTTGCACAACCTGGGGGGAAGGTTGTACATCCACACAAACACAGTCCAGGAGCTATGTGTGCTTCTCTGGCTGCCTAACGGATTGACTCCATCGGTGCTTGCGCCCAGCATGATGTTCCTTGGATCGTTCCCAAATTCTGAGTCTTGAAGTTCAACGCTTGCCAGCAGCTCGCATCCTTAGGGTGACTCAGCATCTTGTCTTTTTTATCTATCTCCAGATCATTTGCGTCATCTTCTCGCTTCTTCTCCTCCCTATCCGCATGCCAACGCAGGAGCTTTGCTACCTTAGGGTCCGCGAAATACCGCTGCAGACGATGAGTGATCGGAAAGTACCACACCACTTTTCGAGGAGCTTTCTTCCTCTTCTTGTATCGAGTGACGCCGCACCGGACATATGGTAGACTCAGCGTGCTCGTCCCGATAAATGATGCAATTGTTCATGCACACATGGTATTTCACGTGCGGTAAATCCAGAGGACACACGATTTTCTTCGCCTCCTCCAAACTGGTCGGGCACTTGTTCCCCTTGGGAAGACGTTCGTGCCAGAACGACATGTTCTTGTCGAAACATGCGTCGGTCATTTTGTGTTTTACCTTCATCTCCAGATCCATGAGCATTACTTTCAGGCGGGTATCCTCGGGCCTGCATCCTTCATACAATGGAGTAACCGCGTCTAACTCAAGTTGATCCATCTTGGCTTTCTCTCGGGCGGCAGCTCTTGCGTTATCCGTCTTCTTGAGAAGCAGCTCTTGAATATGAGGGTCCTGCACCCAGCCCATCGATGGTCGTAAATGCGCTCCGCCGGCATCATCATCTTCATGATCATGCACATGCCTGCTCCGGCATCTTCCTCATCATCATGTCCTGCATCTTCTACATGATGATCGTATGTACAACATCACCGTCGTGATCATCTCACAGGATTCTTCGTCTTCTCGCCCGCCCGAGCCGCGGTGGTTGTCTTGCTGCCCTTCCTCATTTCTTTCCCGGCCCCCATGGACCACTTCGTAGTCATCTTCATCACCTTGCCACCGATAGCCATCCATGAAACCACGCAAGAGCAGGTGGTCCCGCACCTGCCCGGAATCCGGGTCCGCAATAAGGCTCTTGACTTGCATCTTTGACACGGACATCTTATCTCCGTCTCGTTCTTTTGAAGCATCTCGGCCTTCGCGGACCTCAAAAACCTATTCACGATGCCTTCGGTCATCATGCGGACCATGGTCGCCTGCGGGGTAGAGCAAAACGATATTTTAGAACCAAGAAAAAATTTGGCATGACTTTCCCTAAAAATAGGACCAAAAAGGATGCTTAATGCCAAAATTCTGTAAAGCGGAAATGAATCAACATTCCGGCAAAATATTGGCAACTATCGCATTTCAAATACCGGTACACCTCCAAACACAAACACATATGCAACACCACAAACATATGCAACACCACGAACATACATAGATCTAGCTAGGCCATAAAAAGTGCATGTGCACATTATTGTAGGGAGAACAACATAAATATAGCTTCCCCTTACTTACCTATTAAAACAAGGTAATTTAACCACTTAATTTGAATGAATCTATGGCGGAAATGAGGTGAAAAAGAGGAGGCACCCGAGACAAGGAGGAGGTGGAGAGAATGAAGTGGGGAGAAAGTGAGTGTGGGTAGGAGAGGCTGTCCAAAATATCTTGTTGCTGATCACTTACTAATAGCGCACCAGCACTAAATGCGCCATTAGTAATCCAGGTTACTAATGGCGCACCTTCTGGTGGTGCGCCATTAGTAGTTTTGCAAAAAAAAACTAATGGCGCTGATCCACGATCGCCATTACTAGTTTAAACTAGTAATGGCGCACGGTTGATCAGTGCGCCATTAGTAGTATTGCAAAAAAAGGAATAAAAAATATAACAAAAAAAACAACATTAGTGGCGCACTTTCGGACGGGTGCGCCTTTACTAGTTAGTAATGGCGCACTTTGTCTGGATGCGCCATTAGTATGTTTGGACAGGCGCACTAGTTCAAAAAAAAATTGATACTAATGGCGCACCTTGGGCCAGGTGCGCCATTAGTAGTTTCAACTCTAATGGCGTATCAGCAGGTGGTGCGCCATTAGTATATACTAATGGCGCACCCATTGTCTGGTGCGCCATTAGTGTCAATCCCATCTATAGCCCTTTTTCTAGTAGTGTAACTTTGACCAAGACTTAAACAAGTGTAAAACATCAAAATGAAAAACCAAGCCTGGATCCTTCTTAGTCACTCTAAAATGAAGCTGTGGTGAGTTTTTTGAAATTTTCATGTTTATTTCCCCAAAACACTTCTCTTCACTTCATACAGAAGAGTTTGAGATACTCGAGATATCATACAATACACATGAACTTATCGTTTAAATGTATGTAAACCTTGTTTATCAACTTAAATCATTAGTATATGACATAAGAAGACTATGTGCGCAGGTTTTTTATTTTTCTGATTTTTATTTAATTTATTATGCTCATTTGAAATCTGGTAAAACATAGCTTTGACTGCTCCAAACCCCTCTAACCCTAGCGCTGAACCAGGACCGTTCATCTAACCCTAGCGCTGAACAAGGGCCGTCGATCTAACCCTTCTAGAAGGAATCTGCGGGGAGGAGGGGGGCGATCCGCGAGATGCAATCTGATTGGCTGGGAGATTCTTTTTAAAACAAATATCGGTAGCTGGATGGACCGTTGGGCCGTCTCGTTGTCTGGGCATGAGACCGCGCATAAATAGCCCGTCTCAGCCTTTTCGGGCCTTGCATGCATGCATGGGAGGCGGCGGCGATGCATAGGCTGCGGCGTGGGTTTGCATCTTGTGAGGCTGCGGCGTGCATGCATGCGGCCGGCGTGCTAAGCGGCGCTAGGCTAGCGAGGCCAGCTAGGTGTTTCAATGAGTCGATGCACCGTCCGGTCAAAGAGCTATGCAGTGATTCAAATGCACGCCTGCGCCCCATGCATGCATCCTTTTGTGCAAAAATTTAAGAGTGCAAAGCGTAACGGATACACACGCGTTGATTCACACATGCACAGTTCTCATCCTTTCTATCATCCTCTCCCACCCACATTACTATAAAAGGGGTGCCAATCTTCCTCTCACAACCAAAAGCCAGATCTGATCCGTTATCTACAACTTCAAACACCCAATCTACCGAGCCCTCCCCAAAGCGAGACCATGCAGTTCAACGGGCCGACCTTCACCGTCCGCTTTGTCGTGCGGAGCTGCGCTACCCACCGGGCGTGCTCGTGGAGAGGGAGCTCCACGCGTGGGCTTTTTCAAGGTGGAGGGGTTCCGTCGAACTCACCCGCGCCTTCCTCAGAGCCGGCTATGCCCACCTCCCACGGGGCTCGCCGAGGATGTTCACCCTCAACGAGGTTCGTGACCGCGGCGGCATCCTCCTACTGCTCACGGTCACCTTCACCAACCGGTTTGACGCGCGCGAGCTCCTCGGCCAAGTCTTTTGGTGCGGCTGCGAGGCCATCTTCTTCACCATCTACAGCATCTACACCAACTACGAGAACATCTTCCCCACTCCAGCCGGGATGCATTCCCTTCCCTACGACGACGGGGAGGAGGTGTGAAAATGAAGACGGTGTTGAAGGGGCGCACGCGGCCAAAGTGGAAGGAGGAGATCAAGATGAAGGCTGTTTCGTTTTTTATTTGTTGCTTTTCTATGTAGGTAATAGGTAATAGGTGTCATGTTTACGTCATGTGTCCGTGAACTGTCCGTGAACTTATTATTGTAATGGTACTTGTGTTGCATCTTATCTAAGTTATTTATTAGGGTTTATTATGTGTGTTAAAAATGTTCGTGCCCAAGCATATAATTTCTTCCCTAAACCAAGTCATGAAGCTCGAGAACTTGTGGTTTTCATTAATGAAAATCGGAGGGGGTGAGAAGCCCTCCGTTTTATTCAAAAAAATAAGTCATGAACTAACATGCAAATTTATTCCGTTTAAATCCTAAACCAAGTGCCACTCTAACACTAAACCAAGTGCCACTCTAACCAAAACCACGTGGCGGTGCAAACATACGTTTTCAACCTTCCAGCCCTCCAAAATTTCAGTGCAAAACAAAGGAAAACCACTCTCACGCGTGTGCAAACATTCACGGTCTCACTTTTTTTTGACAAATTTCACAGTCTAACTATGTATACATTCCTTCCCTACCCATATAAAACTTTTGCCATCTGTCCTAGCGGTTACCAGCGCAGCCCTAAACACCACAAACCCACGCGGTCTTGGGTTCGAGTCCCCAGCCGTACCAATTTTTTGTGCATTTTCCACCCTTCATTTTTTAGACAAATTAGTTTTTACTCAATGTAATGCCCTTAAAAATGTTCATTTATTTTGGCACTAGGTGTAAACATCTACCAGAGCTGAGGCACATTTTCCATGACATTTTGGTCTTTGATTTAAATCACTGTGTATTTCAATTGGATTACTTAAATTGCTATTAAATATTTAACAGCTCCAAAAATTTCTAATCTTAATTGTTTGGCTCTGGAATAATTCATTAGCTGCATTTCATTGATCAAAAGTTTCTGAATTCCTCATTTCTTCTCCTTTTTCAACATATTTAAATGTTGGTCACTTCTTCTCTTTTTCAACATTTAAACAACTTTGACCAACATTTAAACTAGGTGAATTTCTCATACAATTTCAAGATTACAAATTCCTCCGTAATTCATGCCTTTCCATAAATTTTCAACATTACAACCAGTGCGATTACCATACCTATAAATGCACAAAAGTATTTGCAAATGGGTATTGGTAGTGCTTGATCTTCAAGCTTCCTAACATTCTTCTTCAACATCCTAAGCTCAACAGCTAGCTCTCTGTCAGTGCATGCTTCGCCCTCCATCTCTTCTTCCGGAGCTCGTGCTGCGGCCACTACGGTTTGGGGCAGCATGCGCAATCATTCTTCATGCTCTTCTTGCAGTTTATTTATCAGAGTCTAGGCCAGAGCATCGACCCAAAGAAAGAAGCATGTCACCTGCATGAACATGGAACAGATCAACCGATTGATCAAAGATCCCGACCACGAAAATGGTGCAATTGCCCCGATTCTTACCTCATTCTCGCTGCACACGTAGAACAGACGATTGTGGTTCCTCGGTGTGTGAGAAACCCTCCGATCAACGTTCGCCCGGCACCGCAGACAGACGAAGACAGGCATCTCCACACGCCCGGCTCTGCATCCGCGAGGTGGCGCGGAGCTATGGAAGACATGGAGCTCGGAGCCGAACGGGATCTCAACGCCGTCGCGCCCTCCACAGCTAGCTTCCCACTGCCACGCCCTCCACAGCTAGCTTCCCACCGCCGTCGTGCTCTCGCTCTCTCGCCGTGGTCAGCGCCGTGCTCTTTGTCGCCGTGGTCACCGCCGCTGTCGCCCGCTTATATAGCACCCCCGCAACGGCTCTATGCTCAACGGCTCTCTGCTGGGTCCCGCAAGCCACGCGTGCAACGGTCTGGATAAAATTGACCGCCTCTACCGCCTGGTCCCACCTGTAAGGGTCGAGTCAAAATGTTGACCTGACGGAGACGCCAAAGTTCACCGAACGAGTCGGTGCGCACGGACTAGAGGCAAAACTGAGCACAGTTTGCATCTGAGGGCAAAACTGAGCAGGTGGACACCACTAAGGGCAAAAGGATAATTAACCCTTTATCATTTATACCACTAGTTGTATCCTACTACTCTGTTTTGCCATCAGAAGTTACTGCTGCTAAAAAATGACATCGTTTCATGAGATACTTGCTAAAAAATGCCATGAGATATCTAAAAAATGCCATTGTTCTATTAGATGTTTGCTAAAAAAATGTCATTATCCACATGTCAGCTCTCTCTATCTCACAATGATAAGTATGGACCCTACTTGTCAGGAGTAAGCAAACGAATAATTTTAGAGAAAAATAAGAACGCTGTTGGGATCAAGTCGGCCCACACTTTATTGTGATCATGAGTTCATGGGTTCAAGTCCTGAAAACAGTCTTTTGCAGAAATGTAGGGAAAAGCTGGTTACAGTAGACCTAAAGTGGTCGAACCCTTCCTCGGACACTGCGCAAGAGGGAGCTACATGCACCGGGTTGCCTTTTTTATATATATAGAGGGATACCTGACATGTTGGTCTATAGGTATATTGATAATTATAACATGGCAAACAGGATTTGAGCCGACAATAACGGTGTCCAATGACATTTTTGAGCATGCGTCTAACGAAGCGATGGCATTTTTGAGCAGTTGAAGTTCCTACATGCAAAACTGAGTAGTGAAACACGACTAGTAACATAAATGATAAATACCCTTCCCGAAAACTTAGTATAGCGGTAGCATTTTCTTGTCACGAGCGTTCTTTGTGGCAGAAGTTTGAAAGTACGTATATTGCGGTGGCAGGGTTATTAGTCAAGCTTAGTTAAGAAAACGATAATGAAACACAAATTTTTTGGCAGGGTTAAACCTCGCCGTGGTGGGTTCTCGGCGTCGGCGGCATCCCCGGTCCCCGGCTGGCCGGCTGCAAACTGCTCTCGCTGCCTCGGACTTGCTGGCTCATTGTTCCCGGCTAGCTGCTCTGCTCTGCTCGTTCGTTCTGCGTCCGGTTCATGGGAGAAGGACCAACCGCCATGTGATTGTGGGAGTTTAAGCGGCTGCGGAGGCGGATTCGGAACCCCGTCCTCGATCCGTCTCGCCGGCTGGCTGATTTGCCGACCGCCCGGTGGCTGCTGCTTTAATACTGTAAGCCTCCTCTTCTAGTATCATGCTTCCAGCGTTTTGTGTTAGGCTGGTCCTAGTGGGGAGTAATTTAGACTAGTGTCATATGCATAACATTAGTCTAAGTTACTACCTTCATAATGCAAAGTAACATAATAGTAGTGTTATAGATGGCTTTATTTATTAGCTTGTAGACTCATCTTGTCTTGGAAAACGCTATGTTACAGTAACATATTATGTTACCACCTCCTATTAAATACTTGTCACATAAGTAAAAATTTCTTGGAGTGCGCTATATCACTAGCTAAGTTACTCCCACTATGACTAGCCTTAACTAGCTTTGACTGCCTCCCTGATTGCTGTGAGTCGTGACGCACAAGGAGAGTAGGAAGGAGAATGGCCGAATAATGGCGAGTGGACATGCCATCACGCGCGGTCGGTATCCACGCCGCACGCTGCCGCGCGATTCGTGCTAATTAAATACACTTCCGTCATATAATAATCTTCCCTTTGCGTACAGCAAACGGTATAGACATGTATTCCCAGCTGACACATGCAGCCGTGCCCCGCGACGCAACACACGCATTGAACTCTGCTCGTGGCCAGCATCTTAGCCTCAACGGCCACCCGCGAGGTAGCACACGGTGTGGACTGGGTTCTGGCACGACAGCATGTCAGTTTTTAAACGACGGGACTAGCATAAACTTTTTCAGCCTGGCTCCATTCGTTTACTATAAATGGCTGACAGGACGTGAAGGCACCCATCATCTTTTAAATGCAACATGCAGACCATCCTTTATCCACCCCGCGGCTCTAAGTCTTGCGACTTTGTTCGTCTGCATAGCTAGCTGAACCCAACCATGGAGATATGTAGCTTCTTTTGAAAAAACATAGAGATGTAGAATAGTTCACTGACTCCTCCAACACCAATATTGTGAATGGCTGTCGGGAAAGCTTGATGCCATTGCGACCTAGCTTGTCCTGTTGGTTCTTCAAGCGGTAGGTTGACGATGGGTCTACACTGCAGTCTTACATGTGAGGAGCGAGATACCAACTAACGAGCAAAAATTGCATATAGTGACAAATTCTTGCATGCACTTGCCATGCAGAAAATAACGATGTGCAGCTAACAGGGATCAGGATTTCCAGAAAATGTCATGGTTTCCTTTATTATTATTCTTCAAATGGATTTCTTTAAACGGGAATAAATGTCCTACTACCAACAGCCATTTAATTGATCACAAAGGAAAATTAATACCGGCCTACACCCCCATCAATCCATCCATGACTGTCCTGCAGCCCATCAGGACACCCAGGAAGTATTAATTACTGTATTTGTGTGGAGAAAACAAGTTTATAATCGAAATAAAACATAAGCGTCAATGAGACTTGCGCAGGGTAGCTAAGCAAACACATAAGCCACACAGCACTCACTACTCATAGTGTTCCAGGAAGCACAAGATGAAGAATGATCAAGCGGTAACCAAATAAACAAAAGAAGCAGAATAGGGCACAGCTTGAAGCGATCAAATAAACAAAAGAAGGATCAAGTAGAGTCTCGATAGGCTAACCTGTTAACATCTGTTTCCGCTGGAGCTATCTCCTCTTGTTATACGGACACAAAATGAGCTTAGGCAAAACAAATCAAAGCAAAAACGGCAGGCCCACATTTATTAAGTGCCATTCAAGACGTACAACAAGTGAGTCAGACACGTTTAAAGCCAACCAGTGCCTAGACCACCAGTCCATTTAAGATGCCTATCACATACGTGTATTCATCAAATTAACACATTGTATCATTTCGGTATTCATTAATTCGCTATATTAAGTGCTAATCTTGCAGTATGTATGGACTGCCCAGATTTCATCCTCGCGTGGCATCATGTCCCAAAAATCCGCGTCGGGAGAATGGCTGGATACTATCATTCCACTGGATACAAATTGTTTGGGACAACAAATGAGCGGACGCACACGAGCTGTTCGACGAAATGCTCATGTGCGCTTCCTAATCTCGCTAGCCGCTCCTCTGTTTCTGGGTTAAGCGAAATTCGCCATGCTAATCAAAATCTTGCAGCTTCATACTAGGAGACAAGCCAAGCCAAGTTGGCCCTTGCTATGTAATCGCACATCGCATTTTCCACTCCTTGACCGGTCTCGCCGGCTTGCTTGCCCTTGCCCACCGCCCCGGTGGTTGCTGACTGTATAATCCCCTTCTAGCATATTACTTCCATCGTTTTCTTATGACTAACTATGATTGCCTCCCTGATTGCTTCGGTGACTCGTGAGACACAAGGAGAGCAGGAGCGAAAATGGTTGGATGCTATGCTAGCATTCCGTTGAATATTTGCTCGAGACAGCAACTCAGTGGATGCGTACGAGCTGTTCGACGAAAATGCTCAGGTGCGTTTCCTAATCTCACTCGCCGCTATACGTGTTTTCTGCATTAAAAAGTCGTTATCCTTATCAAAATCCTGCAAGGTGACAAGCCAAGCTGGCACTTGCTATACATATATATATATATATATATATATATATATATATATATATATATATATATATATATATATATATATATATATATATATATATATATATATATATATATATATATAATGGTTCTACACCTAAACTGAGGACTTGCCAGTGCAAGTAGATGAGGACAACCATACTATATTATGGATCAATAAACTAAACAGACTGAACGACTTCAAGTGCATCAATGATTGTCCTTTCCTGGCTAATTTCATACTAATGGAATCCGATGCAAATACTGTAAGAAATTGATCAGGTGACCGATTCTGCATCTGACGTTCTGATGAGCAACCATCCAACAAGAGCTGTTTGATCTCACCTAAGCAACAGATCCCCCTTCTACCACTTCCCAGCTGGAGCAGGGCCGCCGCTGCTTGTCTACACCATGGCCGGTTCTTCTTTCTTACCCTGAATATCATATACTACATCGTCCTGGGCTCCTGGCTTGCAAGAATTCTTTCGTTGTTCATCTCAGCAAGAGACCACCACTGCGCAGCTGCCTTTTCCTCGGCTCCTTCTCACATCTGTCATTACAATCTTATTAAGGTACAATCTTAAGTTTACCTTCATTCTCTGTCACTTTCTTTAGTTTTGCTTATGAGTTCTATCTAGGTTCCACGCTTTCTTTAGTTTTGCTTATGAATTGTTTGATGAATGCCCAAATAAACATGTGTGCGTTTTTTGCAAATATATTTGCTCCTAGTTGAAGTCTCTGGCATATGGTTCCTGTAGCTGGTTGTCATAAGGAGAAAAAGCTTCGAACTTGCAGATCTGGAATCTCAATAAAATCAAGAAAAGGATAGATACTGAAAGGGTGTTCACTTTGTTGCTGTGTTGCTGCTTACAAGATCCTGATTTTAAGTTTGAAATCTTATTCATTCTTGATTTATAAAAATTTGCCACATGAGTTTCACTTTGTCGATTACTATAAAGGATTTTTTTTAAATGTGATGAGGCTATTTCATTGTAAAAAAGAACTAGAGTGTGCCCCATTGTTTTTCTTGTACGAATTTATGTCTTCAGGGGTGTGGGGGGGGGGGGGGGTGGTTCTTGAGCTTGTTGTGATAACATAAATTATCACTGACTTATGCAGAGAAGAGCATTGTTTGGACAATGATCCTGTGATGAACGGAGGAGGGTAGAACTCACACAGCACAAGGCCCGCAAAACATCAAAAGAGGCACACTTGCATCAAAGTCAGAATCCACTGGTTTGGGCACCATGGGCACAGTTTTGGATGCTCTCACTTCGAAATTTTTGACAAGGCTGAGTCGGCTTATTGAAGATGAGATTGTGATGACACTAAGCGTGAAAAAGGACATCAAAAGGCTGAAGAAAAATCTGGAACACTTCCGCGGTTCGTGAGGATGCGGAAGCTCTGGCCATGGAAGATAGACAGATAGAGGCATGGTGGAAGAACATGAGTGATGTTATGTTTGATGTTGATGTCATCATAGATCTTGTTATGGTTCAATCACAGAAATTTTTGCTACCAGCTAGATCGCGCTGTTTCAATCAGCCTATGGTCTCTTGTTTTGAAAAGCTTTTATTTGATCACAAGGTGGCTAGAAGAATTAAGGACATAAATGAAAAGCTTGATGAGATTAAAATGAACACAGAGATGTTCAGCTTGGATAGATCCATTCGTCCACAGTTCCAGGTAACAACTGTGGACAGAAATCAGACATCTCCTATAGATGAACTAGAGGTTGTTGGAAGAGAAATCAAACAATCAGTTGATGACATAGTACAAATGATTGTCAGTGGCTGCCATGAGAATAGTACAAGTGTTCTGGGGATTCAAGGAATGGGAGGCATTGGTAAGACAACGTTAGCTCAGAAGATATATAATGATCAGATGATAAGAGAGAAATTCCAAGTTCATATATGGCTGTGCATTTCGCAGAGCTACACAGAGACCGGGTTGATAAAGCAGGCAATACGAATGGCTGGAGAAAAGTGTGATCAATTAGAGACCAAGACTGAGCTTCTACCACTTTTAATGGACACTATCAAAGGAAAGAGTGTTTTTCTTGTGCTGGATGATGTGTGGAAATCTGATGTCTGGATTGATCTTCTTCTATCGCCTTTTATGAGAGCCTTGAACTTCCATATCCTTGTCACCACAAGAGACCTGCATGTTTTGTCAGAAATGCATGCAACATATATCCACCAAGTAAACAAAATGAATTACGGTGATGGCTTAGAACTTCTTATGAAGAAGTCCTTTCAATCATCCGAGCAAATATGTGAATTCAAGAATATTGGGTATGACATTGTAAAGAAATGTGATGGTCTCCCTCTGGCCATCAAGGTTGTTGCAGGTGTTCTATCTACCAAAAGAACAGTTGCTGAATGGAAGAGCATCCGAGATAGTAAATGGTCCATTCATGGACTCCCCAAAGAACTTGGAGGTCCCCTGTATTTAAGTTACAGCAACTTACCCCCTCAACTCAAGCAGTGTTTTCTCTGGTGTGCTTTGTTGCCTCCTAATTTTGCTATAGGCCGTGATGATGTTGCTTACTGGTGGGTTGCCGAAGGTTTTGTGAGGAAAGAGCATGACTACTCAATACATGAAATTGCTGAAGAGTATTACCTTGAACTAATTAGGAGGAATCTTCTGCAACCAATACCTATGTTTGTAGATAAAGGTGAGTCAACGATGCATGATTTATTGAGGTCACTTGGGCAATATCTGACAAAGGATCACTCCCTGTTCATGAATGCGGAAAGTAACAATTCCATGTCGAATCTGCGCCGCTTAGGTATCAGCCATGCTATAGAAGAAATCCCCCCTCTAGAAGGGCACAAGTGCTTGAGAAGCCTCCTACTTTTTAATAACAAGAACTTCAAGTCAATTCGCAAGGATATTTTCAGAAAGCTTGAGCATATCCGTGTCTTGGTTCTCAGAGGGACAAGCATCAAGGACATACCAGACTCAGTGGGAAACTTGGTGTTGTTGAGGTTGCTAGATCTGAGCTATACGGAGATTAACAAACTTCCGGAGTCCACAGGAAGGCTCATCAGCCTTGAATACCTTTCTTTGCTTGGTTGCCGTCAATTGGATAGCCTGCCAGCTGGTCTCATGAGGCTGTCCAACATAAGTTTTTTGCAGCTAGACTGGACTGCAATTGATCATGTTCCAAAAGGAATTGCAAAGTTTCAGCAGCTCTATAGCCTAAAAGGAGTTTTCGAGAGTGGGACTGGATTCAGATTGGACGAATTGCGACGCCTCCCCAATATCCAACGTCTGTGGGTCCAGCAGCTAGAGAAAGCAGCACCAGTGGGTGAACTTGTACTGAAGAACAGTCATAATCTTAGGGAACTGAGACTGGGTTGCACAATGGGCAGTACCGGAGAGAGAACCCGTTACCAGACTGGTGTGGTTGATAGAATTCAGCAAGTCTTTGATATGCTTATTCCTTCACCAAGCCTAGTATATATTTATATTGATGGGTTCCCGGGCATAAGGTTCCCAGAATGGCTATGTTCGGAACCAGAGCTTAATATGCCAAGTTTGTGTCACATGCACCTGAATGAGTGTATATCATGTTCAGTGCTTCCACCAGCAGGTCAGATGCCAGAATTGCTAGTTCTTCACATTAAAGGTGCAGATGAAGTTGTAACTATTGGCACAGAACTCCTGGGGAAAGGTGTCAGAAGTGCAGTGGCTTTCTTCCCAAAACTTGAACTGCTTCGCCTTGTTAGCATGGGTAATTTGGAAAAATGGTCACTGAACATAAGAAATATGTGCGATGACATGGAGGACAACTCTCAACAGCTCTCTTTGATGCCTTGCCTTAAGCGTCTGCTGCTTCTTGATTGCCCCAAACTGAGAGCTCTGCCTCAAGACATGTACATGATTGTTAATTTGAAGAGAATCCACATTGAAGGTGCTCACAAGCTTCAAGAAGTTGTCGACCTTCCTGCAGTTGTGTGGCTCAAGGTGAAGAACAACACATGTTTAAGGAGGATTTCTAACCTTTGTAAGCTGCAGGACCTGTTTGCACAGGACTGCCCAATGCTGGATCACACGGAGAACCTGTGCTCGCTGAAACGTGTGTACATGATTGACTGCCTGCATGCCCAAGTGTTCAGGAATTGTCTAGCGGAAGAAGAACAAGGCATCCTAGTCCATGTTGCGACAGATGGGCATAATATCTTCCCGGATGAATCCCTCTATAACTAGACAGGTCAGTGAAATTAATAGGTAAGAGAAACTTGCTCTGTTTCTACTGCTTTATTAATCTGAAATCGAAACTGCTTCACACATGATAATTATGGACCGATCCTTGCACGACAAATCAATCCAGCGGCTATGCGTGTACGGTTTGATCTTAAACGTCGTGCATAAATCGGCTAGCATGTGTCGTGCGCATAGCAGCGTTGTTCTGAAATTCATTTCATTAATACCAACCAAAGTGACCTTCAACATGTTACTCTTGTTACAGGCTTACGGTACCAGAGCGGAGCGTAATGAAGGCATGATGGTTATCTGAAAATACTAAAAGATTTTGTGAAGCCTTGAAGCGCAATGGAGCTCTTTGATCGGAGCAGGGCAATGGAAGGTATCTGTTTGTCAGATGCTAGATTGTAATGTTCTTGTTTTTTCTACGTTTTTGGTTTTGGTGTGGTGAATATTTCACTTGGACTACCTACAGAGGATAAATAAGGTTGACAGCAAAAACGGCATGACGAACCTGAAGCTGATTATAGCCAACTGTCATTGCTGCATTTTTATTACTATAGCAAGTTGTGCTCTGAAGGACTATTTCATCGTTTTTTTTATATTCTTTTGGTTCATTGATTTCTGGATTGATTGAGTAATAATAATGGTGTACCTATGGTTGGATAGATGTCTGCTTAACCTGTTGCTTAAGCATGGAACGGCACCTTTTTAATGCTGATATGCCGAATCCGGACCAGGGTCGAGCGAGCCCACCGCCATCTTTTTTTTGTTTGAAATATATCCAGATCTATTGTCAAAGTTCATCAAAAGTAAATTACATCGAGATTTCAAGACTACCGAACGACCACCGCCGCCACCAAAATGATGTGCCGTTGTCGCCGCCCCCCTATCGGAGCCGGCTTGACCTTGCCGATGATAGCGGGCAAGTCTTTGTGCACGCGCCCTTAAGGACCAACGCAGTAGAGCCGCAGTCGTTGTCTAGGACCTCGCTTCGGGGGACCTCCGGACGCGGTCGACATAGGCAACATCGCCGGCAAGCGCTACAAGTCTAGACTGAACACGGAGGGACATTTGTTTGGCTTGGTGGCTAGGCGCAGGTCTTCGTATGCTTCTCTTCTCGTGCAGTGACCGAGATGGAACGGTGTGCCATCTACAGTATCGACACGATGAGTCTTGGCGGAAGGTGCAGGAGGCTAGCATTGTCTGGCGTCGTGGTGGCGTCAACGATAGAAGGGTCCGCCAAGATCAGTGCATTGATTGTTCGTGAAGAAGATGCGGAAGAAGACAACGACGGATTCTACAACATGCACGTGTGGTGCATGCTGAAGGTCTGCTAGACCCACTGGTGTTTGCATATTCACATCTATGATGTATAAATTAAGCAGAAGACATTTTAACAAATTAGAAACAATGCAAGCTAGACATTATATGAAAGATGCAACTAATATCACTCTACCAAGTTAAAAGTGTCCCCTCACAATCTACGCGGCGTCCATGATTCTTGTAACAACACGCACTGGGCGCAAAAAACAACATGCTCTAGTAAGGCGATTTGGGTGATAAATTGAGAGAGGGTTTGAGAGATACAACACGCGCGCCATGAAAGAAAGGGCAAAGCCGCCCGTCTTCCCGTGCTCGCCGCCTAAGCCATGGTCGGATCCCACATCCCCCTCTCCTTCTCCGCTTCCGTGCAACAGCAGGAGAAGGAGATGCCGCACGACAGGCCTGCCGGCGGTGCCCTGCCCGTCAGCCGCCGCCCGTTCCAAGGACGGCGTCCCCTACGTGCACCTCATCGAGATCTTGAGCGTTCGCGGGCACCGCGAAAAATAGCGAGATCCGCATTGTTCGCCTGCCGCCGGTGGCTGCTGCTTCAACCACGTAAGCAGTAAGTTGTGTAAGCAAGCCCCTTCTCCTGCAACAACAGGCTGCAGTAAGCCTCAACTGTCTGTTTCCACCGTCTTACGTTGCCTGGCCGAGGCGTAAGTAGAGTAACTACAATGATTGGATACTCCTTGGCTGAAATCTTCTTGGATATTTGGCACTATTGCAACGAGTGAGTGGATGCATGTCAACTGTTTGATGGAATGCCCAGGGAATCATGAGTGTATTCCTACGATATGTTTGCTCCTAGTAGACTCGTATGGTTCCTGTAGCCGGTTGCCGTAGCCTCGTAGGCAGAACGAGCTTCCAACATACAGGTCTGAAAGCGGGAAGAAAAAGGGGCTCCCTACATTGTTCATATTTTATACCGGCAAATCTGCAGATTGTCCTTTTTCTTTATAATATAGAAGTAGTGATAATTTACAGTGAGGAAGGTGGGAAGAAAAAGTCAGGAAAGGCTGTTTGATTAGGTGGCCATGACAGGAACGGACTGGTCTCAAGTCAGTCTTGATGACAGCCAAATTGATTGGTCTTGTTTTCCCACCTTTCCAAGTAAATGAAGCAACCTTGAGGTGTGAGCAAGCTTCCAACGAGGCAAGCCAGACACAAGATTCCCCTTCCACTTCGCAGCGAGAACAGGGCCACCAGTGAGGTATGACATCTTCTTCTCTCCCTGTGTGCGGAGTTGCACATCTCACTTCTTACATGGTCCAGGCTTGAGATAACCATTCATTGTTCACTGATCCAGATGCCCCCTTGCTAGCCTCATCGCGCTTCAGCCACTGTCCTAGACCGTTCCGCCACCTACTCGGCTCCTTCGTTCATCTGTCAAGCAGAGTATAAAGGTACAACCTTTACTTTTGCTTTGTTCCCTGTCGTTCCAAGCTCTAGTTTGGATGCTCCAGGTGTTGGGCTGTCAGATCATGACCTGACCTCTGCAAATTTATTCTCTTATTTGTTATCGATTTAGAAACACCTGAAGTTGTAGATTACAGAGCCTCTGTTTGGAATGCTGATGGTATCTTGTTCTGGAAAAACTATAGAAATTCCCAGTGTTTTTGCTTCTAAGAGTTGATATCTTTAGTTGTAGATTACAGAGCCTCTGTTTGGAGTGTTGATGGTATTTTTTTCTGGAAAACTATAGAAATTCCCAGTGTTTTTGCTAAGAGTTAATACCTTTAGGAGCTTCTTGAGCTCGTTTTGATGAAATGAACTGTCACTGACTTGTGCAGAGAAATGCATCGTGTTGGCGATTAACTTGTGAGGAACAACTGAGAGCAGTGCTCACACACCATAACAAGGCCCGCAAAACATTAAGCAGGCATACTTGCATCTTAGTCAGATTTCATATGTTTGGGTAATATGGGCACAATTTTGGATGCCCTCACGTTCAAACTCTTGACAAAGCTGGGTCAGGTTATCGAGAATGAGGTTGTGATGACATTAAGTGTGAAGAAGGATATCAGGAGGCTAAAGAATAATCTGGAACATTTTAGCGCCATTCGGGAGGATGCTGAAGCTCTGGCCATGGAAGATAAACGGATAGAGGCATGGTGGAAGAACATGAGCAATGTAATGTTTGATGTTGATGTCATCATCGATCTTGTTATGGTTCATTCGGAAAAGCTTTTGCTGACACCTAGATCAGTATGTTGCAATCAGTCCATGGTCTCTTGTTTTGGAAAGCTTCCATTTGATCACAGGGTGGCTAGAAGAATTAAGGACATAAATGAAAAGCTTGATGAGATTAAAATGAACACAGAGATGTTCAACTTGGACAGAACCACACGTCAACAGTTCCAAGTAACAATTGTGGATAGAAAGCAGACATCTCCTGTAGATGAACTAGAGGTTGTTGGAATAGAAATCAAACAGGCAGTTGAGGACATGGTACAAATGATTGTCAGTGGCTGTCGTGAGAATAGGTCAAGTGTTTTTGGGATTCAAGGGATGGGAGGCATTGGTAAGACAACATTAGCTCAGAAGATTTACAATGAGCCATTGGTAAGGGAGAAATTCCAAGTCCGTATATGGTTGTGCATTTCGCAGAGCTACACAGAGACCGGGTTGATAAAGCAGGCAATACGAATGGCAGGAGAAAAGTGTGATCAATTAGAGACCAAGACTGAGCTTCTACCACTTCTAGTGGACTCTATCAATGGAAAGAGTGTTCTTCTTGTGCTGGATGATGTGTGGAAATCTGATGTCTGGATTGATCTTCTTCTATCGCCTTTCAGGAGAGCCTTGAATTTCCATGTCATTGTCACCACAAGAAACCTGGATGTATTGGCAGAAATGCATGCAACATATACTCACCAAGTAAACACAATGAATTATCATGATGGTTTAGAGCTGCTTCTGAAGAAGTCCCTCCAGCCGCACGAGCAAATAAGTGAATTCGAGAATGTTGGGTATGAAATTGTAAAGAAATGTGACGGTCTTCCTCTAGCCATCAAGGTTGTTGCAGGTGTGCTATCTACCAAAAGAACAACTGCGGAATGGAAGAGTATCCGAGATAGCAAATGGTCCATTCATGGACTCCCCAAAGAACTTGGAGGCCCCCTGTATTTAAGTTACAGCAACTTACCCCCTCAACTTAAGGAGTGCTTTCTCTGGTGTGCGTTGCTGCCGCCTAATTTTGAAATCCATCGTGATTCTGTAGCTTACTGGTGGGTTGCTGAAGGTTTAGTGAGGAAAGAGCATGGATTCTCAATACATGAAATTGCTGAAGAGTATTACCTTGAGCTAGTTCGGAGGAATCTTCTTCAACCTGTACCAGAGTATGTAGACAAGGCTGTGTCTACGATGCATGATCTATTGAGATCACTTGGACAATATTTGACAAAGGATCACTCCCTGTTCATGAATGTGGAAAGAATTGATGCTATATCGAATCTCCGCCGCTTGGGTATCAGTCATGCTGTAGAAGAAATACCCGCCCTAGAAGAGCACAAGTGCTTGAGGAGCCTCCTACTTTTTAATAACAAGAATTTCAAATCAATGCACAAGGATATTTTCAGAAAGCTTGAGCATATCCGTGTCTTGGTTCTCCGTGGAACAAGCATCAAGGACATACCAGACTCGGTTGGAAATTTGGTGCTATTGAGGTTGCTAGATCTGAGCTATACGGAGATTAACAAACTTCCTGAGTCCATAGGAAGTCTCATCAGCCTTGAATACCTTTCTTTGCTTGGTTGCCATCAATTGGATAGCCTGCCAGCTGGTCTGATGAGATTGTCCAAGATAAGTTTTTTGCACCTAGAGCAGACTTCAATTGATCATGTTCCTAAAGGGATCGCAAAGTTTCAGCAGCTGTACAACCTAAGAGGAGTCTTTGAGAGCGGGACTGGATTCAGATTGGATGAATTGCGATGCCTCCCCAATATCCAACGTCTCTGGGTTAGTAAGCTAGAGGAAGCGATACCAGGGGCCGAACTTGTACTGAAGAACAGTCGTAATCTTAAAGAACTGGGACTACGCTGCACAATGAACACAGATACTCATGATAGAACCTGCTATGCGCACGACAAGGTTCAGAAAATTCAGCAAGTCTACGATATGCATCCCGTCGCCAAGCCTAGAATACATTTTTCTTGTTGGGTTCCCGGGTACTATGTTCCCAGAATGGCTACGATCGAAACCGGAGCTTAGCATGCCAAGTTTGCGTCAGATGCACCTCGATGAGTGCATATCATGTTCAGAGCTTCCACCTGCTGGTCAGATGCCACAACTGCAATTTCTTAAGATTAAAGGTGCAGATGCCATAGAGTCCATTGGCAAAGAACTCCTGGGAAAAGAAGTGGGAAGTCCAGCAGCCTTTTTCCCAAAGCTTGAAGTGCTTCAGGTCATTGGCATGTTCAGTTTGAGAAGTTGGTCCCTCAACAGTGGGAATCCCAGCGATAACTCTCAACATGTCTCTCTGATGCCTTGCCTTAAGCGTCTGTTGCTTCTTGATTGCCCAAAACTGAGAGCTCTCCCTCAAGACATGTCCAAGATTGTTAACTTGAAGAGAATCCACATTGAAGGTGCTCACAAGCTGAAAGAAGTCGTCGACCTTCCCGCAGTCGTTTGGCTCAAAGTGAAGAACAACACATGTTTGAAGACAATCTCCAATCTCTGTAAGCTTGAGGACTTGCTTGTGCAGGACTGCCCAGCACTGGATCAGGCAAAGAACCTATGCTCATTGAGGCGCTTGTACATGGTTGATTGCCCGCACGAGCAAGAGTTCAGGAAGTGCCTCTCGGAAGAACAAGGCGTCCTAGTCCATGTTGCTACGGTTGGTGCAGATGGCCGGAATATCTTCCCGGATGAATCTCTCTATAGTTAGGCAGGTGAGGGAGCAAAATAGCTTGGAAAAAGTTACTCTATTTCTGCTGCATCTGTTCTTTAAATGCTGAAAATGCTTCTGATTTAAAGCTTGTTGCTGTTAATATTTTGGTTTGTGCTTCACAGGAAGACGGTCAGTCACCGCTGCTAGGCTGGCTGTCATCGATGCGTCTGTGCGGGAGCTCCACCTACTTGACGTCTCTACCTCCGTCGGCGATGCTTCTCCCTCCGCCTTCGTGCTGCTTTGCTGCTGGCACCTGTGGAAACATAGGAATGTTGCTGTGTTCCGTGGCCTCTCTTCTTCCCTACCCCACGTCCTCAAGTGTTGCCGGGATGACGCGTCGTTGTGGCGTGGGAGGTGCAAGGTGGATCAGCGCTGCCACACTGACGTTTGTCCTCGCACCCTCGAGGCGACGAAGGCGGCTGCGCACCTTGCGGCTTGAGCTTCGCCTGTCCTTGGTCTTTCTCTTTGTTTGTATGTATGTTGGTGCTCCACCTATTGTTGCCCCCTTAACCCTCATATAATGCTGTAAACAATTCTGGGTTTTAGCCCTTGTATGAAAATTCACTTGTTTTTGTTGGAAAAGTACTGAAAATTCTTTTCATTCTTACCAACCGACGTGAAACCAGTTACTCTTCATACAGCACAAGAGTGCCACATATTAATAAAGAGATAAATGTAAGTGGGTAACCCTGAAGATTTCTTTTCCAGTGATGCAGATGCTTAAAAGATTAGATGAGAATCACAGACATGATATTTGCAAGACCAGCTGCTCATCCTTCACCTATCTTGAAGCGCAACGGAGCCCTTTGATCGGAGTTGGACAATGGGAGGTTTGTTTCTGTTGTTGAATGCTTTTTTGAACGTTGGCAGTAGCACTGCCAAATTCATTGATCAGAAGAAGAGTAACAAGATCACCTCCGAAGGAGGAAAGCACCACAAAAGGGCTAGTGCAGAAAGAAAAGAAAGAAAACAGAAATCCGCGGCACCAACACAAACCCAAGATCCGCCAAAGAACCGTGCACATCATCGGAATCCATCGCCGAGGCCTCCAAGATGACGCCTCCAAGAAGGAAGTGGTATCGAGAAGACCACCGTCATCCGATCTGGCTCCGCCAGATCTTAGGTTTTCACCAAGACCTCGACCATGAGGCAGGAAGAGCAACGAGCTCCATGGCGGTACCTCCAAGGAAGAAGACGACATCCATAGATGCCGTTATCACAAGATCGACGAGGTCGATGCAAGATTTTCATCCGGAGCCAAGACTTCCGCCAACCATCCAGGATCCGAGACCAACCCAGCACCACCGGGCGTAACAAGGCCAAGCATACACTACCAGACACGGATAGTCACCGCCGCCGCAGAAACTAAGCGAGCACACGCCAACTCGACCGGTCCGCACCGCCGCAGGACTGGGCGAACCAAATCGACTCCGGCCATCCTCGGCTCGGCGCAGATCTGGCGAGAATTCGCACCGCAGCGCACAGGAAAGACCGGCAGAACCATTGCATTGCCCGCATCACCGCCGCAAACAGAGCGAAACCAAACCAAAACTTAACGCGCTTTCGCACCACCGCTGCGCAAAGACCGGACCTCCGTCTTTGGATCTGGTCCGCCGAGCCTCCTCTAGCACCAACAGTGGACGGCGCCCTGCTCCAGGAGCTGGGACGTGCACACGCTTGCAAGGGGAAACCCACCGATCCACCGCACCACCGCTCCGCCTCCCTATCCAGCGCCACCGCCGCCGAAGTTCGGCACAGATCGCCCAAACTCAGATCGGGCTTGGAGCCCTCACCGCCATGTCGCCCAATCACCTCGCGCACCGGCGCCGCCACCCACCGATCCGCTGGGGCACCGATCAGCGCTCATCCCGCGCTTCGCTTCCATCGGCCGCCGCCAGCCCAGATTGGACCGGCAACGCAGCGAAGCTTCCACCATGCGCCGCCAGGCCGCCACGCTTGCCAGATATCTCGCGGCGAGAGCCCCGCGCCACCTTGGCCCCATCCGCGCCGACCATGGCAAAGCCGCGCCATCCGGCAGCCGCCAAGGCCGTCCATGGCAGCAGTCGCGCCAAGCCTGCAGGCAAACAAACGGAGAAGGGCCCCGCCGCCACCTTCACAGGGGCCGGCCCGGACTTCGCTGGCCGCTCCTCCGGCGGCGGCGAGCCAAGGGGAGGGAGGCGAGAGGGACGAGCCGCCTCGATCTAGGGCTTCCCCCGTGTCGCCAGGGAGGGCGACGCGGGGGACGAGGCGAGGAAAAGATAAATAGTTTACTCTTGCTTCCCCTCTGTTGCTGGACTGCAATGTTGTTGCTTTCTGTCTGTTGCTTTTCGTGAAGGGTTCAGAGTTTAGACAAGTACCCTGTTGGGCCACCTACAGAGAAAAAACAAGGTTGCATTCTAATTTCATTAGTTTTTGGATTGAGTGAATAATGATAGTGGTGTGCCTGTTGTTGATTCTCCAATATATTCTTGTACTCTCACTTTGAGTTTGAGGTACGTGAGCTGTATATAAAGTGCCAGGACAAGTTGCCTAGATTTGTTTTAGGGGCACAAGTTGACTAGATTATTTTGGCGAGTGCTAAGCGTCGGCCGGCGGATCCGCCTCACGACCTGAGTCGGTCTTCACTTTTGCAACATACATTGTGTTACAAAACTTTTTTGCAACGGAGGTCATGTTGCAGAAAAATATTTGTAACAAAGATTGCGTTGTAGAAAGAAAAATTGCAACAGAGATTATGTTTGAGATTTTTTTTATAACAAAGGTTCTACTGCAAAAAAATTCATCTCCATCGTCGAGTTGCCACAACAACATTCTCCATGTTTCAAAAACATGGACAATGTTGCAAAATCTTAAGACTTGCGATGCGTGAGAGTGAACCGACATGTGGTTGACTCTTGAGAAGGTGGACGCAAAGCGTAGAATCGGCCGGATGATTCTAATCATTTTTCGAGTTTTTTAGGGGTACAAGTTGAATGGGCGCTAACCAACCGTCCCTGAGACGGCAAGGGTTCCATTTTTTTGGAGTGGCAAGGCTTCAAGGCCCACTACCAAAAAGGCCCAGTACGCTCACATTTTCCGGTTCGACCAGACCACGCAACTAGAGTCTCTCGCTCGCTCGCCGCCGCCGTTTCCCCATCCCCTTGCCGCCGCCGACACCGCCGCCATGCTCCGGCTCCGGTGCTGCGTCCTCACTCAGCTCCTCTCTTCTCCACCCCCTTCTGCCGCCTCCCAGCTCCGCCGCCTCATCTCCGCCGCAGCGCCCGCCATCTCCCCGAACCCTACCAGCTTCGCCGTAGAGGACTACCTCGTCGAAACCTGCGGCCTCGCCCGACCCCAGGCGCTCGAGGCCTCCGCCAAGCTCTCCCACCTCAAGTCCCCCGCCAATCCCGACGCCGTCCTCGCCTTCCTCGCCGGCCTCGGCCTCTCCGGCGCCGACGTCGCCTCCGTCGTCGCCAAGGACCCGCTGTTCCTCTGCGCCAAAGTGGAGAGGACCCTGGCCCCCGTCGTCGCGGGGCTCACCGGCCTCGGCCTGTCGCGCTCCGAGATCGCGCGCCTCGTCTCGCTCTCCCGTCACAGATTCCGCCGTATGTCCACCGTCTCCAATGTGCAGTACTACCTGCGCTTATTCGGCTCCTTCGAGAACCTCCTCCGTGCTGTCAGCCGTGGCTTATGCCTTCTCTCGACCAACCTCGAGACGGTGGTCAAGCCCAATGTCGCGTTCCTGCGGGAGTGCGGGCTAGGTGACTCCGACATTGCCAAGTTGTGCGTCGCCCAGCCATGGCTGCTCGCCTCCAACTTGGAGCGCGTTCGGGAAGTGGTGGCACTTGCCGAAGGTATAGGTGTGCCTCGTGGCTGTAGGATGTTCAGACACGCATTGAACGCTGTTGGACGCCTCAGCGAGGGGAAGATCGCCGCCAAAGTGGATTACCTGAAGGCGACGTTTAGGTGGTCAGATGCTGAGCTCTGCATTGTTGTGTCCAAGTTTCCATTCGTGCTGATAAGTTCTAACCAGATGCTGCAGAGCAAGTCAGAGTTCCTAATCTCTGAGGCGGGGTTGGAACCGGCATACATCGCTCATCGGCCGGCATTGCTCTTGTACAGCCTGGAGGGCCGGATCAAACCCCGGTACTATGTTCTAAAGTTTCTTAAGGAAAATGGATTGCTATGACGCCGGAGACAATGCCACAACAACGGGGACAGAGCAGAATGAGAGACACACTTGATGGAGTCGCCGCCGCCGCCTCGCCGACACCATCCATGAACCCTAACACAGTCGATCTAAAGGATCGGCAAACACACGATACCATCAACTCCAAGACGCTGTCATGAAGGGCACCATCGGTGTGGGAGTGAAGCTGAGGCAAATTTATTCGTCCGGGCGCCGCTCCCATCACCCCAACGGCGCACCATGACCTACAAATCCAAAACCTAACTACAGAGCGGAGGAACGGGGTCCCCCTCCCTCCTGCCGCCGGAGCAGCCGGAGGAAGAGGGGCCCAACGCCCTGGCCGGCTGAGATCGGAGGAAGAAAATCGCCTCCCTAGTAAATGCAGCGTGGCGGTGACTAGGGTAGGGAAGACATTGACAGATTCTTGTGTGCATTATTTATCCAAGTGTACACTATACGATTAGTATGACACGTATCACTCCATACTCGTGTACGGCTCATCGTTCGAGACTATGTAAATACACGATTGGCCGGACAAATAGGCTTGAACCCTATGGGTCCCATATGTTAGAATCCCATCGGGAAGAAGCATTTTTTTGCTCGTAATAAGGAGAAACTTGCTTAGATACGGCCATGAACCTGCTGGATACCAACTATTAGTCTCTTCATGTACAATCCTCTTCCAACAGATCTTGTTTGTTAACCACGTCGACAACAGTAGATGGCGGCGCTGCAACGAGGACACCAAGGAGGGGGGTGGCGAGGCCTTGGACGGGAACGA
The DNA here is from genome assembly GCA_021605145.1 of Aegilops bicornis. Classification (NCBI taxonomy): domain Eukaryota; kingdom Viridiplantae; phylum Streptophyta; class Magnoliopsida; order Poales; family Poaceae; genus Aegilops; species Aegilops bicornis. The sequence continues at coordinate 65,585,760 of CM038671.1, forward strand.
ACCAGATCCGAGGAGGACACGACAGTGGAATCCTATGCAGTGGGGAGTACGAGGGTTAACTGATTCAAGTGCGGGGTGGGGCTGTTGTCGCCGGAGAATAACAGGGATTGTGCAGGGTTAAAGGTAGATTGGGGTGGTGAGGTGTGCACCGCAACACTGTTGGCTGCGAAAGACGGGAGCAGGCGTCCCCATCAACACTAGGGCGGCTGGATGAAGAAGACGAGAGACTTAAGAAACATGATAGCCAATATCGTTTTTTGAGTAAGTTGGCAAGGCCTTGCATAGCCTTCCTCGTGATGGGCCTCAAATATCAGCCTCCAAATATGTGGTGTACATACAACCCATTTGAATTTATTTTTTCTAGAATTTACACCCATTTACTCCCTCCGTTTATTTTTAGTCTGTATATAAGATTTGGTCAAAGTAAAACTTTGTTAACTTTGACAAAGTTTATAAAAAAAATATCAAGATTCACAATATGAAATGAATATTGTTAGATGCATCATGAAATTAATTTTCATACCATATAGCTTTAGTATCATAGATGTTGATATTTTTTTATAAAGTTGGTCAAAATTTACAAAGTTTGACTTTGACCAAATCTTATATGCCGACTAAAAAGAAACGGAGGGAGTACTAAGCGGGCCAACCTAGAGATAAGACTAAATGTTCATTCAAGGCTCAAATATATCCCTCTCTTGAAAGATTTGGGACTGGGCTGGGCAAACACATATTGGACTGGGCTGGACATGCTAAAATACCTGGAATGGGTGGGCAACAAACCATTTGATACTTGCGGTCTAAAAAAAAGTTAATACCTGTTGGGTTTCGTGTGTCAGCTTCTCCTTCTAAAATTCTTTAATTTTATTAACTAGGTTGACAACCTGATGGGTCCCAAATGTCAGTATTATAGTAGAAAGCCACACTTCTTTTTTTGTGTGTGCTTTGCTATTTATCAGATGCCCGCACATTTGTTCCGCGTCATTCGATTATGCATTAGCACCGAGGCTGAAGACTGCAAAGCAGCGGCCGCCACAACAAGGTGTCACAGCGATAACATCGAGGCCACGAACTGTCATAGGTGGAGGAGACTTCGAGGGTGGCTTGGGTGCCATTGACCCCCACGCGTCAACACCACCGGCCAGGGGGGAGCACGCAGAATAGCCGGCACTGGTTTGGATGGCTGGAAGAGAAAGAAGATGAGAGATATAAGAAGCACGTCAACTGTTAGATTTATTGTAACTTAACAATGGCATAATTGACAGTTGTGACTTTTTTTCTAAAAAAATAGAGGTATTTTCTTATGTACAACCATGTACATAGGTGGGCCCCTATCATTGGCCGGTATCACAACTCATCTTGAGGCGTGATGATTGAGGTTGGTAGTGATGAAAATGAATTTGACCTCCGACAGAGTTTTAGATTATGGCTGAAAACAAAGATTGCCTCGGAAACACGATGTAGCTGTGACGGAAATACTCGATGAATTGAAGGTGCAAATGGGGTAAAAGCCATGGGGCACGAGAGGCTAGCCAAGGGCCCACAGCCTGTAGGCGCCCTCAGCCCTCCTCGGACTTTCTTTAGGTATTTTCTTGAAAATACAAAAGCATCTAAAAATAAAAACTGACACTAGACATTAGATTAATATCTTAGTCCAATAAAATTAGAAAAATGCACAAAGTGTTTATAATTGATAGCACTATAACAGAAATCATACTAAAATGTTGATATGTTTGAGATGTATCGGCTTCCCAAGCTTAATCCATACTCATTCTTGAGCATGTAGATGATAAAAAAAGATAAATTTTGAAGGATGAATGCTACTAATCATGATATTGATTTAACTGATGTATCATCTACGGTAAATATAAAGGAATAAAGAAACATTTGGCAAAGGTCTAAATAATTTGAAAACTCGAGTCTTGGCAAAAATGTATACACTACTTTCTCTGCCTCACAATATAAATTTTTGCAAGTTATGTTAGCTTGCAAAAACGTCTTGTATTAGGACATCTCCAATTACAACCCACAAATTTCCTCCCACATCCGTGGACAGAGGGCATGGACACGGATGCGGGAGGCCGCCATCCAACGCTAGCCGCATACATTTTGACAATGACTCAAACTAACCAGACGTAATTCGATCAAACACGACCAGTTTCATATAAACATGGCCGGATTTCATTTAAACTTGACGGGTTTCATCTATACATAATGAATTTCATTACATTTACATCAACTAAGCGGAGTTCATCTGGCTAGGTCTAAATGGTCGCCGGTGCCTGTTCCCGGTGTCTGACCATGAACCAAGAGAACTAAAGCTTCGCCTTTTCCAGCTTCGCCTCGGCGCTCTCCAGCTCTGCCTCCGTAACCTCCGTCTCCCGAGGCCCGGGAAGTGAAGCTTTATGTCTCCACATCACCGCCAAGCGACTAATCAGCCGAAGATGCTCCGCCTACCAAGCTTGGCGTCGATGGGAGGGGAGGAGAGGTGGCCTTTGATACGTCTCCAACGTATCTATAATTTATGAAGCATTCATGCTATATTACTATGTGTTTTGAATGATTATGGGCTTTATTATACACTTTTATATTACTTTTGGGACTAACCTATTAACTGGAGGCCCAACCCATATTGCTGTTTTATTGCCTGTTTCAGTATTTCGAGGAAAAGGAATATCACGGAGTCCAAACGGAATGAAACCTTCGGCATCGTTATTTTTGGGAAGAATATGATCCTGGAGACTTGGAGATCAAGTCAGAAGATACTCGAGGAGGCCAGGAGATAGGGGGCGCGCCCCCTGTCTCGTGGGCTCCTCGAGCACCTCCCGACCGACTTCTTTCGCCTATATATATCCCTACGTACCCTAAAAACACCGAATACGAAGATAGATCGGGAGTTCCGGCGCCGCAAGCCTCTGTAGCCACCAAAAATCTCTCGGGAGTCCGTTCCGGCACCCTGCCGGAGGGGGAACCCATCACCGGTGGCCATCTTCATCATCCCAGCGCTATCCATGACGAGGAGGGAGTAGTTCACCCTCGGGCTGAGGGTATGTACCAGTAGCTATGTGTTTGATATCTCTCTCTCTCGTGTTCCCTCTATGGCACGATCTTGATGTATCCCGAGCTTTGCTATTGTAGTTGGATCTTATGATGTTTCTCCCCCTCTACTCTCTTGTGATGAATTGGGTTTCCCCTTTGAAGTTATCTTATCGGATTGAGTCTTTTATGAGAACACTTGATGTATGTCTTGTCGTGCTTATCTATGGTGACAATGGGATATCATGTGCCACTTGATGTATGTTTTGGTGACCAACTTGCGGGTTCCGCCCATGAACCTATGCATAGGGGCTGGCACACGTTCTTGACTCTCCGGTAGAAGCTTTGGGGCATTCTTTGAAGTACTTTGTGTTGGTTGGATGAATCTGAGATTGTGTGGTGCATGTCGTATAATCATGCCCACGGATACTTGAGGTGACATTGGAGTATCTAGGTGACATTAGGGTTTTGATTGATTTGTGTCTTAAGGTGTTATTCTAGTACGAACTCTTTTATAGATCGATCCGAAAGAATAGCTTTGAGGTGGTTTCGTACCCTACCATAATCTCTATGTTTGTTTTCCGCTATTAGTGGCTTTGGAGTGACTCTTTGTTGCATGTTGAGGGATTGTTATATGATCTATCTATGTTATTATTGTTGAGAGAACTTGCACTAGTGAAAGCATGAACCCTAGGCCTTGTTTCCTATCATTGCAATACCGTTTACACTCACTTTTATCTTTAGTTACCTTGCTTTTATATTTTCAGATTACAAAAACCTATATCTACCATCCATATTGCACTTGTATCACCATTTCTTTGCCGAACTAGTGCACCTATACAATTTATCATTGTACTGGGTGTGTTGGGGACACAAGAGACTCTTTGTTATTTGGTTGCAGGGTTGCTTGAGAGAGACCATCTTCATCCTACGCCTCCCACGGATTGATAAACCTTAGGTCATCCACTTGAGGGAAATTTGCTACTGTCCTACAAACCTGTGCACTTGCAGGCCCAACAACGTCTACAAGAAGAAGGTTGCGTAGTAGACATCAAGCAGTTTCTGGCGCCGTTGCCGGGGAGGTGAGTGCTTGAAGGTATATCTTTAGATCTTGCAATCGAATCTTTTTGTTTCTTGTTTTATCACTAGTTTAGTTTATAAAAGAAAATTACAAAAAATGGAGTTAAGTTTGTCTCATACGCTTCGTCTTTTTAATATCTTTCGTGAGTATGATGGAAAGGAAAATTGTGCTCAAGTGCTAGAAGAAGAATGCATTAAAATGCTTGGTACTAGATCTTTGTATGATGAGCATGATTGCAATATTGTTAGTATGAATTCCTTGAATATCCATGATGCTAATGATATGCAAAGCCACAAGCTTGGGGAAGCTATGTTTGATGAATATGATATATTTTGTCCCCAAGCTTTGATGAGCAAATTTATTTTGATGATAGCATGCCTCCTATTTATGATGATTATATTGATGAAAGTGGGTTTGGAAGAGTGTCAACTTTATTTAGTGATGATTCCACTATTTCGGAAGAGGTTCCAATTGATTATGAGAACAAACTTGCTATCTATGATGATTATTGGACTTGTATGCTATTAGGAATAATGATAACCATGAAACTTGTCATCATGATTTTAGTTTTCAATTGGATTATGCCTCACATCATAATTATTTTGCTAAGTTTGCTCCCACTACTATTCATGAGAAGAAATTTGCTTATGTGGAGAGTAGTAAATTTTCTATGCTTGTAGATCATGAAAAGAATGCTTTAGGTGCTGGTTATATTGTTGAATTCATTCATGATGCTACTGAAAATTATTATGAGGGAGGAACATATGCTTGTAGGAATTGCAATAATACCAAGTTTCCTCTCTATGTGCTTAAATTTTTAAAGTTATGCTTGTTTTGTCTTCCTATGCTTGTTGATTATTGTTCCCATAAGTTGTCTGCTCACAAAATCCCTATGCATAGGAAGTGGGTTAGACTTAAATGTGCTAGTCATATTCTCCATGATGCTCTTTTTATGTTTTAATTCTTATGTCTTATGTGAGCATCATTGAAATCATCATGCCTAGCTAGGGGCGTTAAACGATAGCGCTTGTTGGGAGGCAACCCAATTTTATTTTAGTTTCTTGCTTTTTGGTTCTTTTTAGTAATAAATAATCCATCTAGCTTATGTTTAGATGTGGTTTTATGTTTTAATTAGTGTTTGTGCCAAGTAGAACCTTTGGGAAGACTTGGGTGAAGTCTTTATAATCATGCTGTAAAAAACAGAAACTTTAGCGCTCACGAGATTAGCTTCAACTTTTTACTGGAGAGTGATATTTAGTTGATTCTTTTTGCAGATGATTACTAGACAAATTCCTCAGGTCCATTAATTTATTTTAGAATTTTTGGAGTTCCATAAGTTTGCGTTAGTTACAGATTACTACAGACTGCTCTGTTTTTGACATATTCTCTTTTTTGTATGTTGTTTGCTTATTTTGATGAATCTATGGCTAGTAAAATAGTTTATAAACCATAGAGAAGTTGGAATACAGTAGGTTTAACACCAATATAAATAAAGAATGAGTTCATTGCAGTACCTTATGTGGTGGTTTTGTTTTCTTTCGCTAACGGAGCTCACGAGTTTTCTGTTAAGTTTTGTGTTGTGAAGTTTTCAAGTTTTGGGTAAAGATTCGATGGACTATGGAATAAGGAGTGGCAAGAGGCTAAGCTTGGGGATGCCCAAGGCAACCCAAGGTAATATTCAAGGATAACCAAGAGCCTAAGCTTGGGGATGCCCCGGAAGGCATCCCCTCTTTCGTCTTCGTTCATCGGTAACTTTACTTGGAGCTATATTTTTATTCACCACATGATATGTGTTTTGCTTGGAGCGTCATTTTCTCTTATTAGTATTTGCTTTTTTTATTTAGAATAATGTTTTGCATCTTTAGTTCCAATAAAAATGTCAAGGATAGCCTTTGCCATGCTTATTTTGCTAGTATACTTGTTGCTGTTTGAAAACAGAAAGTTTACCTCTGTTGCAAAAATTCCCTAGAAAAGTCAGAGAATGGTATAATGTTGAATACTTTTGCATATTGAGATCTGATAAATTTATTACAGTGGGAATTTTAGTTCATAATTTTTTGAGTTAGGGAAGTATTGATACTCTTGCATTCTTTACAGACTGTACTGTTTTGGCATATTGCTGTTATGTTTGCATTGTTTGCATATGTTTGCTTGTTTAATGATTTTATTTGAGGATAGGAGTATTAAATATGCAGAGGCATTTAGTATGAAATGTTGAATAATAATTTTAGTGATTTTTTACAGTAGAAAATGATAAGGGTTTGCATTGGTTTATACTAATCTATCTCACGAGTTCTTGTTGAGTTTGTTCTGGATGAAGCTTTTGATAAAAAGAGAAACCATGATATGAGAGGAATTAAGGAGACACAAAGGTTCAAGCTTGGGGATGCCCAAGGCACCCCAAGATAATATTTCAAGAAGTCTCAAGCATCTAAGCTTGGGGATGCCGCGGTAGGCATCCCACCTTTCTTCTTCAACAACTATCGGTTAGTATCGGTTGAGCCTAAGTTTTTGCTTCTTCACATGAGTTGTGCTATCCTTGAAATGTCATTTTATTTTGTTTTGCTTGCTGTTTTAATACAATACCAAGTTCTGAAATTCTTTAATGAGAGAGAGTCTTCATATAGTTACATAATTATTTAGCTACTCATTGGTCTTCACTTATATCTCTTTGGAGTAGTTTGTCATTTACTCGTGTGCTTCACTTATATCCTTTGAGTAAATGGTTGAATGATTTGATTGTCATAAATCTGAAATTATGCCTCATTTGCTTATCCCATGGGGAGTAATGACTTCACGTATAAGAAGTAGAGGTTGTAAATTTATTGAAGGTTAGCAAGCATTGTATTGGTCATTTGAACAATTCATGAAAGAATATTGAAGGAAGAGAGATTTCACATATAAATACACTATTGTAGACATATTTTTATAGTTGGGAGCACTCATTAAGTAGTATGACATGCTAAAGAGTTGATGTTGGACAAGGAAGACAAGTAATGGTTTATGTTTTCCGACATCTCAGTTAAAGTATATTGTCATGGATCATTCAAACATGTTGAGCTTGCCTTTTCCCCTCATGCTAGCCAAAATTCCTTGCACCAAGTAGAGATACTACTTGTGCATCCAAATATCCTTAAACCCAGTTTTGCCATGAGAGTCCACCATACCTACCTATGGATTGAGTAAGATCCTTCAAGTAAGTTGTCATCGGTGCAAGCAATAAAAATTGCTCTCTAAATATGCATGACTTATTAGTGGGGAGAAAATAAGCTTTGTACGAACTTGTTATGGAAGCAATAAAAGCGACAGACTGCATAATAAAGGTCCATATACAAGGGGCAATATAAAGTGACGTTCTTTCGCACTAAGATTTTGTGTATCCAACCCTAAAAGCGCATGACAACCTCTGCTTCCCTCTGCGAAGGGCTTATCTTTTTACTTTATGTCTTTTACTTTATGCAAGAGTCAAGGTGATCTTCACCTTTCCCTTTTTTATTTTATCCTTTGGCAAGCACTTTGTGTTGGGGTGATCCTGATATATATATCCAATTGGATGTAAGTTAGCATGAACTATTATTGTTGACATCACCCAAAGGTGAATACGTTTGGAGGAAACATTATAAGCCCCAATCTTTCTCTGTGTCTGATTAAAACTTCATAACCACAAATATTGCGTGAGTGTTAGCAATTGTAGAAGACTATATGATAGTTGAGTATGTGGAGTTGGATATTCCTGAAAATAAGATGAATTGCAATTGTTTGAATGACTGAGAATGAAGTTTGCTAGTTTTCAAGAAAGTTTATGGTCTATGCTTTGACATGTGAATTGCTTGCTACTTTATCATGAGAAGTTTTATGAGATGAACTACTGTTATGACATATTATCATGCTAGAAAAGGTGATTGAAATTATCATTGATCAAACTTGTGCACCTTATAGCATTCACACTTCATAAACTACTGTTATGACATATTATCATGCTAGAAAAGGTGATTGAAATTATCATTGATCAAACTTGTGCACCTTATAGCATTCACACTTCATAAATTCTTTCTTTATCATTTACCTACTCGAGGATGAGTAGGAATTAAGCTTGGGGATGCTGGTACGTCTCCAACGTATCTATAATTTATGAAGCATTCATGCTATATTACTATGTGGTTTGAATGATTATGGGCTTTATTATACACTTTTATATTACTTTTGGGACTAACCTATTAACCGGAGGCCCAGCCCATATTGTTGTTTTATTGCCTGTTTCAGTATTTCGAGGAAAAGGAATATCAAACGGAGTCCAAACGGAATGAAACCTTCGACATCGTTATTTTTGGGAAGAATATGATCCTGGAGACTTGGAGATCAAGTCAGAAGATACTCGAGGAGGCCAGGAGATAGGGGCCCCCCCTACTGGGCGCGCCCCCTGTCTCGTGGGCCCCTCGAGCACCTCCCGACCGACTTCTTTCGCCTATATATCCCTACGTACCCTAAAACCACCGAATACGAAGATAGATCGGGAGTTCCGCCGCCGCAAGCCTCTGTAGCCACCAAAAACCTCTCGGAAGTCCGTTCCAGCACCCTGCCGGAGGGGGAACCCATCACCGGTGGCCATCTTCATCATCCCGGCGCTCTCCATGACGAGGAGGGAGTAGTTCACCCTCGGGGCTGAGGGTCTGTACCAAAGAGCTATGTGTTTGATCTCTCTCTCTCTCTCTCTCTCTCTCTCTCTCGTGTTCCCTCTATGGCACGATCTTGATGTATCCCAAGCTTTCTTTGTTGTAGTTGGATCTTATGATGTTTCTCCCCCTCTACTCTCTTGTGATGAATTGAGTTTCCCCTTTGAAGTTATCTTATCGGATTGAGTCTTTTATGAGAACACTTGATGTATGTCTTGCCGTGCTTGTATGTGGTGACAATGGGATATCATGTGCCACTTGATGTATGTTTTGGTGACCAACTTGCGGGTTCCGCCCATGAACCTATGCATAGGGGTTGGCACACGTTCTTGACTCTCCGGTAGAAACTTTGGGGCATTCTTTGAAGTACTTTGTGTTGGTTGGATGAATCTGAGATCGTGTGATGCATATTGTATAATCATGCCCACATATACTTGAGGTGACATTGGAGTATCCAGGTGACATTAGGGTTTTGATTGATTTGTGTCTTAAGGTGTTATTCTAGTACGAACTCTTTTATAGATCGATCCGAAAGAATAGCTTTGAGGTGGTTTCGTACCCTACCATAATCTCTATGTTTGTTCTCCGCTATTAGTGGCTTTGGAGTGACTCTTTGTTGCATGTTGAGGGATTGTTATATGATCTATCTATGTTATTATTATTGAGAGAACTTGCACTAGTGAAAGTATGAACCCCAGGCCTTGTTTCCTATCATTGCAATACCGTTTACGCTCACTTTTATCTTTAGTTACCTTGTTGTTTTTATATTTTCAGATTACAAAACCTATATCTACCATCCATATTGCACTTGTATCACCATCTCTTCGCCGAACTAGTGCACCTATACAATTTAACATTGTATTGGGTGTGTTGGGGACACAAGAGACTCTATGTTATATGGTTGCAGGGTTGATTGAGAGAGACAATCTTCATCCCTCGCCTCCTATGGATTGATAAACCTTAGGTCATCCACTTGAGGGAAATTTGCTACTGTCCTACAAACCTGTGCACTTGCAGGCCCAACAACGTCTACAAGAAGAAGGTTGCGTAGTAGACATCAACCTTCCTGGGACAGGTGTGGCGGTGACCTACTGTGCACTACTCTTCTTCGCTGCCGGCGGCGCCCGCAGACGTGCCGACATCTCCGTGGTCATGGCGCCGGGGCGTGGCCTCGGTGATGTCCTCCTTGTCGGTCTCGCCGAACAACGCCTCGCCCGCCTTGTCGTCGTACTACTTGCCGGTGGCCGCCACCTCCGCCACCCGCTGCCGGTACCGCCAGTGGGTGAGGCATATATCACGGGAGGAGCAGTAGGACTCGAGCAGCGCCTCCTGCTACGCAAGGTCCGCGTCCGGCGTGACCGCCCTACCGACGGCGACCTGTTCCTCCACCTGCAGATGCTCCTCGAGGAGGTTGTTGTTGTGGTTGGCGTCGGCCTGCGCCTCCTAGAACTGCTCCTCCCGTACCATGCCCATATAATGGGCACGGGCCTCTCCGATGGTCATGGTGCAATGCACCGACGAGGGTGGAGCAAAGGAGGAGGGTGCCATGGAGGAAGAGGAGAGTGGCGCTGGCTCGTCGTCGCAGGCGTCCTCCAGATGCCTGCCGGCCTGCTAGTCGGCAGCAATGGCGGCCATCTCCTTCTTCTGCTCCAATGTCAGCCCATCCGCGAGAGCTTTGGCGGTGGTGGGATCCATGGCGGGGAGTGATGCGGAGAGGGATGACTGTGACTATGGCCGGGGCAGCGGTCTATATAGCACCAGTGGTTGCCAGATGGATGGACGGATGGTGCCGGAGGAGACGCCTCGGCAACCGCGTGCCATCAATGCGGACGACAGACGGACGGACGGGGGGCCGTCGTGTCGCTTGAACGCGCATCAGTCGTCTGCACCAGGAAGTGGTGCTCTCTCGGTCGACGTGCCGCTTCAATGTTGGCACCAGTGAGTGGTCGCGTCCATTCTGGCCGGGCATGAATGCGCGCGCTGACGCTCTGAAGCGGCGCTGGGCCAGGGCAGTCAGAAGCGGGTTTGAAATCGGTTCGGACTCCCGCAAACCTCGCCACGTTGGTCTCCGATTTACGGAAGAAGTCTCGTCCGGACCATCCTGCGGACCGATAAAAGATCGTGTTGGATGACCTCCGCAGTTCGGACAGCACGGTCCAGAAGGTTGCACAAAGTTTGAGGGCGTGTGTTAGAGATGCCACCTAGTGTATGAGATGCGATGTATGCCCCACTGATGGCGAGTGCGTCCCACTTTGGCATGCATCCAACTAGTGTGAACGTAACTGTGCAACTTATATTCCATTCCGCTTGTTCGCCTTTTTTATGTCTCATGTTGCAGGTGGACTTCACCACATAAGTACAGAACCTTATCAAAGAAATATATAATTTGTCCGGAGTGCTCTTACAATTGTCATTGCTGGTGTCAGCCGCATCGGACGGGAGACAATAGGATTAGGCAAATCATTCCGTACGAGATGCATTCCACGCAATAACAGCATCGCAAGCTATATCTCAGATCTGCTAAGAAAAACGAAACCACATCTCATTTTCCTTTAAGAGATCGAGATTCTTGACGTGTTTGCCATGGCGATTTTCTTGCCAACTAAGCTGGCGACGTAACTCAATTTTATTTCAAATTTTCATCGCAACTCAGAGCACCATTCGATCTCATGCAGCTTGGCAGTGTGACGAGTTGGTACACGAAGTAACATTGCACAAGCTCTGGTCCACAGAGGATCCGAGCACATGCATGCAAAAGGAGAAACAGCGTGGTACACTCGCTCGCATGCATGCATGCATGCTCTTCAAGTTGCCAACTTGGCTCCCCTCAAAAAAAAAAAAAGTTGCCAACTTGGCATGCACTGCATGCATGAAGGGTCAGCAGCTAGGAAGCGCAAGCGCAAGTGCCTACGTCTCTTCTCTCCCCTCTCCGCGTATGTATATAAGACCCATCACCGTACACACCGTTTCTCATCTACACCAAAACCCAATACCCATAGGCCCAAAATATACACCAACACCAGTGTCCTTGTCCAGGCTCGGCAGGAAATGGCCATGGTGCAGCGCGGCGCGAGGTCGGTGGCGACGGCCCAGCTAGGGACGCGCTTCTTCTCCGTGGCCGGCCGCTCACCGGCGGCGCTCGGCGTTGGCGCCGCGCGCACGGCTGCCACGTTAAAGAAAGGGGAGACGGAGGCGGCGAGCTACTGGGGCGTGGCGCCGGCGAGGCTCGTCAAGGAGGACGGCACCGAGTGGAAGTGGTCGTGCTTCAGGGTACGTACTTGCCCGTGAGCTTGTTGCCCGATTATTCGTGACGTCACTTATTATGGCTTTGAGCTCATACTCCACGTGAGCTTGTCGACTGAGCTGCATGCATGCATGGGTGAATGGCGCATCTGCAGCCGTGGGGCGCGTACGAGGCCGACGTGTCCATCGATCTGACGAAGCACCACCGGCCGGCCACGTTGGGGGACAAGGTGGCCTTGTGGACGGTCAAGGCGATGCGCTGGCCCACCGACCTCTTCTTCCAGGTAGCAGTACTTCCTCGTCGCAATTTCTTTTCTCATTCTTCGTTGTGATTAGCGCAGTTTTATGTCCCAAATGTATTTTCATTTGGTTATTATACACTGACAAGTCAAAGCTGTATTCCATGAATCCCTGGGCGCTTGGCAGCCGACGATCTGGACCGTCCACTGAGTTGAGGGGACGAGTTCCGACTAACTAAGCAGCAAACCCTATACGATGCAGGCCGACCTGTTCAGCCCGTGTTTTTGTTTCTTCTTCAGTTTTTCTGGTTTAAATAATGCCTTTGTGATGTTTTATATTTTTTTTTCATATGCGTGATATCTTAACAAAACATGATTTTTCTAAAAACAAATATGTAAGTTTTTCAATTGAATCTAATTTTTTATACATGAATAATTTGGTGCTACGTGATAATATTTTATTCATATATATGAACATTTTTGAGCTGATGATTTTTTTTGCAATTTTCTAACTAATTTAATACAAGAATATAATTGTTTGTATACTTTTAAAAATATGAAATGAATATTTTACCCAAATGATAACGCCTACACGTGTGGCACGAAGCAACATGACCCGAACGGTACATTACCATTCATTTTGCCACGACAAAACAGATGACCTTAGAGGGAATCTTTTTAGTTTTGACTTAAAAATGTTTTATCTACTAATTAAAAAAAATCCAATTAAAAATCTGTTTTCACCATTAAATCTGTCTCAACGAGATCTTCAAAACTAGATCCCATGTTGATATGTTTTGACGAATTTTTTTCTCCAAAAGTTGACATGATGTTTACACTGTAGTTGCCATAGTGTTTACACTAAAGTTGCCATGTGATAATTTTAGTTTATAAATAATGGCAATTTTAGTATTTTGACCATGGCAATTCCAGTACTTTGACCATGAAAATTATTTTTGTATGAATCATAGCAATTTTAAGTGCATGTATGATGGCAATTTTAGTTTATGGTTCATGGCATGTCTAGTTTCTTAATTCCCGTTTTATACTACGGCAAAATTTACTTTTAAAGGTAAAAAAATAGTTGTAACATATCATGGCAACTTCAGTGTAAAAATCATGACAATTCATGTGCAATAGACATGGAAACTTTTAATCCAAAAAAAATGTCGTCGAAACATATTGATACAAGATCTATTTCCGAAGATCTCTTCACGATGGATTTAATGGTGAAAATGGATCTTTAATCAGATTTTTCATTTAAGAGATAAAACATTTTAAAAACTGGAAGTTCAAAAAGTTTTTCACATGCATGGCGTAATCAGTATGTTGTAGGGCGTATGACAGGTGTTGCTTTCACCACACGTGTGGGCGTTATCAACGTCCATATTTTATTTCATACTCTCTCCGTAAAGAAATATAAGAGCGTTTAGATCTCTACTTTAGTGATCTAAACACCCTTATATTTCTTTACGCGGGGATTACGTATTAACATTCTTATCTGAATATGTGAACATTTTGTTATTTTACGCAAAATTAAATTTCCCCATTTTGGAAACTTGTTTCTTGACAGCACTATTTAAATGATTATTTTTCCTTTTTTGCATTAGTACTTCCATTACTTAATCTTTTATTAATATATTTTTCATAATTTAACTATAAAAAATTAAACCTAAGTGGATTGGTCTTGTGATGCGTGGACTGGGTTTGACCACCTATTTGATGCAACTCTCCGCCGACCAACCTGAATTTTCATATCAAATTTGAAGTGAGACGATTAGTACTCATGTTTGTTATGCTACTTGCAGTGGATCGATTGCAAAAAAAAAGTTCAATCGAAGCAATTTGTGTACATTTTCCATGGACTCGCCACAGCTAAAATAAAAGGGAATTGTACACTTGACTTGCTCACAGTTCTTCTTTGCTTATGTACGCACGCACGCAGAGGAGGTACGGTTGCCGCGCCATGATGCTGGAGACGGTGGCCGCAGTCCCCGGCATGGTGGCTGGCGCGGTGCTCCACCTCCGGTCGCTCCGGCGCTTCGAGCAGAGCGGCGGGTGGATCCGCGCACTGCTGGAGGAGGCCGAGAACGAGCGCATGCACCTCATGACCTTCATGGAGGTGTCCCAGCCGCGGTGGTACGAGCGCGCGCTCGTCGTCGCCGTCCAGGGCGTCTTCTTCCACGCCTACCTCGCCACCTACCTCGTCTCCCCAAAGGTCGCGCACCGCATGGTGGGGTACCTGGAGGAGGAGGCCGTGCACTCCTACACCGAGTTCCTCCGTGACCTCGAGGCCGGCAAGATCGACGACGTGCCCGCGCCGGCCATCGCCATCGACTACTGGCGCCTCCCGGCCGGCGCCACCCTGAAAGATGTCGTCAGGGTTGTCCGCGCCGACGAGGCGCACCACCGGGACGTCAACCACTACGCCTCCGTAAGCGTCGCCTCCGTCAAATTTGCCAAGCTGACATCAATTGCAGTCTTCTTTGTACTGAAATGAGTGCATGTGTGCAGGACATACATTGCCAGGGGCATGCACTGCGGGAGGTAGCTGCGCCGATCGGCTACCACTGAGGAAAGGGACTACTACTCCGTACTTAATAAATTTGGAGCTTGTTTGGATGCAATTATCGTTGCTGTCTCCGAACCTTTTCTTTTTTGAAATGTGCTGTCTCCGAACTTGTAAATGAAGGATCTAGTCTGTAGTCTACATGTTCGTACAATTGTATGTGTTCCCGTTGTGTTCATTAAATTGTATCCCTGGTTTGTTTACATCTTGCTTACGTCTGAATGATGTGACACATTGATTAAAACTGAATGGATATTATGATGCCAAAGTCTTTTTTTTTCTCGAATATGCACCAATGTGCATATCTATACCTACTAACTATATATATATATATATATATATATATATATATATATATATATATATATATAGAGGGATTGTCTATTCGTCATCCTGGGCGAGGAATAGTTATTTTTCACCCCCCTCTATTTTACCATCAATGCACCGTAATTTTACGTTTCGCAAGTTTTGTCTTATTTTCGACATAAAAAGAGACCGTAAGAAAATATATAATCGTCGTAAAAAATATTTTATGTTATGTAAAATTACAAACGAAAAAATATAGTGTAAAATACACATAAACTGTAAATTTTCTTTTCTTATGACCTATATTTTTATTTTCTTATGTCAAATATTACGTAGTGAATGAATATGAATGTAACTATTTGAATTCCAAACATAATTTAATTATGAAATGATCGAAGATTACCTCGGGTGAAGAATAAGTTATTCTGCACCCTGGGTGATGAATAGCATCACTCTATATATATATATATATATATATATATATATATATATATATATATATATATATATATATATATATATATATAAAATAAAGCACGGATTGGGTTTCGGGTTCACCGTCGTATGCGTTTTACAAAAAATCCCTGAAGTCTTTGGTAGTTAACCCGCGCTCCAGATTTAAGTTAGTATAATGGGGAAAAAACAATTCTCACACCCGAACGGACGGACGCAAACCCCAGTCTCCGCCTGCCCCAATCCCGACTACCGGCCGTCGTCCCCAACCCACCATGAGGACGAAGATGCCGAACTCAAAGCGGCAGACCGGTCCCGTCGTGGGGTCGGACCGTCCTCCGGCGACCTCGGCTTCCTCTTCCTCAACACCTTAGCCGCACACGGAGACAGCAGCTCCGCTTCACGCTGCCGATCCTCAGATCGCTCCTCGCTCGCTGCTCTTCACCGCCGCCATTGCCGCCTCGCTATCCCCGCCGTGGCCACCTCCAACGCCTCCTCCCACGCCTACACCTTCATGGCGCGAGCCGGTGCCCGCCCGGATCCCATCTTCTTCGACGATGTCGCCGATAAAATCTGGGCCCCGACGCCGAGGTCCGGGTTTGGCCGCTCGACGCCAAGGGCGCGCTCGTCGGTGCCGTGCAGCGCTACGACTTCCCCGCCCGCGTGGGCGCCAGCGTCATGGCGCGCCGGCCTCGACGGGCCGTTGACTGGAGCCGCCCCGACGCCCCTGCAGTGGAGCCGCACTTCAGGCACTCCCCTTCCCCAGTTTGCGCACTCAAGACGGCAAGGTACAGCCTGCTCGACCTGACCGCTCCACGACCCTTTGAACATTGCACGTCCACCCCTCCCCTCTCTCATCACCCATGGCGCCCCCTCCTAATCTCTCATGGTTGTGTTTGCCTCTTTTGGTTGTAGGCTAATTGGAGTTAACAACTTGGAGTAACCACGTTCTTACTAACTCTGTGCGCAACCCTACTCTGAATTTCTAAATTATGTGTTGCCTATTAATTAGGTTGTTTTCTGAATTTCTGCATGCGACCCAAGTGCTGCCATGTTCCCTGATAATTTTCTTTCTCTGAATTTTTGTGTGGTGCCATGTTCTGTACATGACATGCACTCTGAAATTCATAGTATCTTGTGCAGTCAGTATTGGGTGCATACTCTTGACTTTTGAGGTGCCACTGGATGTAAAAATTCATATGCCCAATGCTACATGCAAGCTCTTGGTACGGTGGATCTTGATAGATCTTTTTACGGTCCTATATATGCATACTGATGGATGGGGCCGTGATCTTTATTGGTAATTGCTGCCGGAGCAAGCAGGGATCTTGGCTCTGTACATAATGAGTTAACTGTTCTTGATCGGTTGTCGTGCGTTAATTGATTATTAGGACAGCCTTACATTAAGAAGATTAATGATCTCTTTTGATTTGCGCTATGTAGATTTAATTTCCTGATCATCCAAGTCAATCATTGGCCATCGATTTTTAGTTAAGTTCTACTATATGTGTTTTTGTTGTGGAGATTTGGTGCCATTGCCCGACTACACGGCCTCAAATTGTGCGCTCATAACGCTACAATAAAAATCCCCATTTGGATTGACCTCGCGCGAGAGGTCGGGCGACAAATGCATAAAAACAAAAAAGCGAGCCGCCTGGGATTCAAACTATGGACCTCCACTTTATTCACCCGACAAGCTAGCCACCGCACCAACTAAAGCTTTTGTGACATACCTGTGGGGTGAATACAAATGAACTGCAAACCGAAATACATGCATATTTTTTCTACAATATATTTTCACGGCAGCCGATTTCAAAGAGTTTATTCATCCCATCATGCCTGGCGTTGTGTCGTGGAATGAAAGGGGGTCTTGAGCAATTGGGTTAGGGAAGTGTGGGTTTTTTTCACCCGATGCAACACACGGGCGTTTGTGCTAGTATATATATATATATATATATATATATATATATATATATATATATATATATATATATATATATATAAAATAAAGCAAGGTGCGTTTCTCCATTTTTTTCATCCGTTCACCACCGAAAATATTTTTCTTATATCCGAGGTGGTACTAAATTTTCGTGGTCCATCTGCTAAAAAATAAAAAGTTTTGTCCGGAATTTCGTACATGGGTCGCACACACTAAGGCCCAGAGAAGCCACCCATATGTATCCTGCGCACGCAGCTGGGAAACCTTATTTGTCACTCAGCGCGGCATATACTTGGAGGTTCCCATCGGTCGCCGGGCCGGCCCATTTCTATTATCTCTGTGTTCTTTTTCTATTTTTATTTTTCCCTTCCAATTTATTTTTTCTTTTTCCCATAAATTAATTTAATAAATTTTCCAAATTTCGTTTTTTGTACTATTTTTTTGTTAAATCTTAGAATTTCAAAATTTGTTCCCACTTTCAAAAACATTTGGAAACAGAAATTTTGATTTCTGTTCTAAATTTGTTTGAAACTAAAAAATGTTCGCATTTTCAAAAAGAAATTGTAATTTTTTCTAGATTTCTAAAGTAAATTTCATTTACAAAATAATACAAATTCGAAAAATATTCATTTTATCAAAATGTTCACAAATTAAAAATGATGTTCGTGGTTAAAAAGACATTTTTGAAAATTCATGGCATATAGTTGGAGCTTTCCATCGGTCGCTAGGCCGGCCCATTTCTAATTTTTCTGTGTTCTTTTTCTATTTTTATTTTTGCCCTTCCAATGTATTTTTTCCTTTTCCCATAAATTAATTTAATAATTTTTCCAAAATTTCGTTTTTTGTACTATTTTTTGTTAAATCTTAGAATCTCAAAATTTGTTCCCACTTTCAAAAACATTTGGAAATTGAAATTTTTATTTTGGTTCTAAATTTGTTCGAAATTAAAAGAACTTCGCATTTTCAAAAAGAAATTGTAATTTTTTTTAGATTTCTAAAATAATTTACATTTACAAAATCATACAAATTCGAAAAATATTCATTTTATCAAAATGTTCGTAAATTAAAAAAATATTCGTAATTAAAAAGACATTTTTGAAAATTCGCGGCATATAATTGGAGCTTCCCATCGGTCGCCGGGCCGGCCCATTTATATTTTTTATGTGTTATTTTTCTATTTTTATTTTTCCCTTCCAATTTATTTTTTTCCTTTTCACATAAATGAATTTAATAAAATTTCCAAAATTTCGTTTTTTGTACTATTTTTGTTAAAACTTAGAATTTCAAAATTTGTTCCCACTTTCAAAAACATTTGGAAATTGAAATTTTTATTTTCGGTCTAAATTTGTTTGAAACTACAAAAATGTTCGCATTTTCAAAACAAAATTTTAACTTTTTCTAGATTTCTAAAATAAATTTCATTTCAATAATAATAGAGATTTGAAAAATATTCATTTTATCGAAATTTTCACAGATTCAAAATAATGTTCGTGATTAAAAAGGCATTTTTTGAAAATTGATTTGAATGTTCAAAACAAGTTTCCATTTTAAAAAATTGTTCAGAAATTCGGAAATTGTTCGGTTCTCCGCCTTAAAAATGGTCATGTTTTTAGAAAGTGTTTGTGAATTTAAGAAAATCTTTCTGTTTCAAGTTTTGTTTTCCTTATTCTAGAAATTAACCTTTTTTGAGAAAAAAAATCTCACATGTTTTAAAAAATATCAGGAGGTCACCACAACCTCGGCAAGGAGGCGGACCTGAAGGAAAAAAATGCACGAATTGGATAGTGGCCGCCACTCCCACCAACCCCATTACTATAAAGATCTCGCGGGCCTAACATGACCCGCGAGAACAGCACGGCTCTCCGCTCTATCGCCCCACTATTGTATGGAGACCGTTTTAATGGACACATTAATTTCTCTTCTGATGCTTCTCACAAAAAAAACTCTCCCGTTGCAACGCACGGGCACATGTGCTAGTCATATATTAAAGGAGAAGAAAGGCAAAGAAAGCCTCCACGACAAGTTACATTTACATGTCCGTGCGGCTTTTAGCACGCACCCACTCCACCCACAAACAACTACCCTACTCCCTCATAGCCCACCTATGCAATCTACCTAGGAAAACCTCCAAATCCATCTTGATTAGCCCGGCCGTAGCCCACACCTTGGCCTCCGTCTTCACCTTATTGATGAGTCTCGCAATCGATGGGGAATCGCCGTCGAAGACAATAGCATTACGATGCTTCCATAGCTCACACATGACATGTAGCAACACCGTACGCAAGTCCTTGGTGCACGTAGCATTGTCCACACATCTACTACATAGCCAGTCCGCAAGTGCGTCCTCCTGATTCGGCAACCAGTCCGCCTTGCCAAGTGCCTCTCCAACCACCATCCATGCCGTCTTGGCGAACACGCACGCGAGCAATATGTGGTTTATCGATTCCTCTTCCTGATCACAAAATGGGCACGCGTCTTGGTGCAGTAGGCCCCTCCTGGCAAACCGGTCCGAGGTCCAACACCGATCTTTAGGGCCAACCACGCAAAGAAGCGACATTCCAACGGTGCCCTCGATTTCCACGTCAGCTTCGATGTTGGAACCTCCTCTCGTCCCCAGAATCTGCTTGCATACGCCGATCTCACGGTGAATTGGCCATGCGTTTCCCAGGACCAACGACGCACCTCGTCCCGCTCCCCCACAGTCGGCTCCCATGCGGCCACCCTACTCCACAGCTCTAGAAAAGAGCTGCAGCGTATTCTCATCAAGGTCCGGTCCAACTGCATGTGCCCATTTGCCACTTACTGCAACCTGACCAACCATGGCCCCTTGTCTGATCTTTGCCGGGATCCTTTTATACAAGTCCGGTGCCAACTCCTGCACCCTCATGCCATCCAACCACCTATCCTCCCAGAACAAGGTTGTCCTTCCGTCCCTAGCCTCGGCTCTAGTTGCAGCCCGGAAGAGATGCATAGACTCCTTTGGCACTTTGATAGAGAATTCACTCCACGGTCTGGAAGCATCGACTCGTTTCAACCATGGCCACCTCGCTTGCATGACAACATTCAGTCAGTGCAGGTTAGGAATGCCAAGTCCTCCTGCCCACTTCGGTGCACACACTGACTCCCAGGATACCGCACAATTGCCACAATTTGCCTCAGCCTTCTTGCACCATAGGAAACCCCTACACACTTTGTTCATTGCCGCAATTGTCTTCATTGGTAGGTCCAGCGCCATCATCGCATGTATTGGTATAGCAGACAGTACTGACTGAACAAGTGTCAACCTTCCGCTCTTTGGCATTAGCGCTGCCCTCCACTTTGGCAAACGATTTGCCAAGTTGTCCACCAAGTATTGTAACTGCCCTGCCTTTTGCTTTCTTAGTGAAAGTGGTAGTCCGAGGTATTTGATAGGAAACGAGGCCACCGGGATCCCAATTCTTGGCTCACCCAAGCTATGGTCTGATCATCACATCTGATCGGCAGAGCAACTGATTTGCCCATGTTGATGCGTAATCCTGAAGCTTCCCCAAACATTTCAAAGGTTGCTCTACAGGCTGCCAAATCCACATGCCTCGGCCTCAGGAAAAGTACCACATCATCTGCATATATTGACATTCTTTGCCTCATGCCCGATGTAGCCAGCGGCTCCAACACTTGCTTTAGCACCGCAGCCTCGAACATACGTTGCAGCGGCTCCATCGTGAGAATAAACAGCATGGGTGACAGCGAGTCTCCTTGACGCATACCTTTGCAGTTGTATATTGTTTCTTCGGGCTCTCCATTGACCATCACCTTAGTAGTTTATGTGGCAAGAATCCCACAAATCCAAGCTCTCCACTTGTGCCCAAACCCGAACTGCTGCAGGACTTCCAACAAGAAATGCCATTGGACCGAATCGAACGCCTTCGAAATATCTAGCTTGAGCAAGACAAATGGTTCCTCAAAGCATGCAACACAAGCAGCCCTCTGCACTAGCATGAAATTGTCGTGCAGGGACCATCCTTTCACGAGCGCACTCTGATGGTTCCCCACAAGGTTAGGGAGCTCCACAGCCAGCCTGGTCGAGAGGACCTTTTTGAAAATCTTGATGGCCCCATGCACCAGGTTTATGGGACGAAAGTCACCTACATCCAGCGCCCCCTCCTTCTTTGGCAATAGTGACACAAGCGATCTGTTGATTGCCACCATGCCCCACATGTCCTCCCGATACATACAGTCCATTGCCCTCATGAAATCCACCTTAATAATATGCCAAGATGTGGCATAGAACCTTCCTGTGAAGCCATCTGGCCCGGGCGCTTTATCCATTGGCATATCCTTGATCACCTTCTCCACTTCCTTAGGCGTGAACGGCTCCTCTAGTCGCGTCAAGTCTCCCTGTGGTAAGTTGAGCCCCTCCAAGTTTAGCGTGTGTTGTCTTGTCTCACACCACCCAAAATCTCGGCCATAGTATGCATCCACCGCTGAGGCCACCTCATCTTGACCTGAGTAAATTTGCCCATTGTACCTGACCGGATGCAACACGTTCTTCCGCTGCCTGTGACTCACCTGCTGATGAAACAACCTAGTATTACGATCTCCCTCGCGCAACTGCAACAACCGAGATCTCTGCCTCGCTATCGATCGTTCCAACGAGCATAACCCAAGCAGTTTGTGCTTTAAGCACTTCCGTAGCTCTCTTTCCACGTCAGACAACACCCCAGCCTCCACTGCGATATCCAGACGTGTAATCACCTCCAAAGCGATGGCAATCTGTAGTTTTACGTTCCCAATCCACCGATCGCTCCATTTCTGCAACGCCTTTGCCGTGGCCCTAAGCCTACAGTGGAACGTGAGGTAGTCATGAAGGAAATATGCCCTAGAGGCAATAATAAAGTTGTTATTTATATTTCCTTATATCATGATAAATGTTTATTATACATGCTAGAATTGTATTAACCGGAAACTTAGTACATGTGTGGATACATAGACAAACAAAGTGTCACTAGTATGCCTCTACTTGACTAGCTCGTTGAATCAAAGATGGTTAAGTTTCCTAGCCATAGACATGAGTTGTCATTTCATTAACGGGATCACATCATTAGAGAATGATGTGATTGACTTGACCCATTCCATTAGCTTAGCACTTGATCGTTTAGTATATTGCTATTGCTTTCTTCATGACTTATACATGTTCCTATGACTATGAGATTATGCAACTCCCGAATACCGGAGGAACACTTTGTGTGCTACCAAACATCACAATGTAACTGGGTGATTATAAAGGTGCTCTACAGGTGTCTCCGATGGTACTTGTTGAGTTGGCATAGATCGAGATTAGGATTTTTCACTCCGATTGTCGGAGAGGTATCTCCGGGCCCTCTCGCTAATGCACATCACTATAAGCCTTGCAAGCAATGTGACTAATGTGTTACTTGCGGGATGATGCATTACATAACGAGTAAAGAGACTTGTCGGTAACGATATTGAACTAGGTATTGAGATACCGATGATCGAATCTCGGGTAAGTAACATACCGATGACAAAGGGAACGACGTATGTTGTTATGCGGTTCGACCGATAAAGATCTTCGTAGAATATGTGGGAGCCAATATGAACATCCAGGTTCCGCTATTGGTTATTGACCGGAGACGTGTCTCGGTCATGTCTACATAGTTCTCGAACCCGTAGGGTCCGCAGGCTTAACGATCGGTGACGATCGGTATTATGAGTTTATGTGTTTTTGATGTACCGAAGATAGTTCAGAGTCCCGGATCTAATCACGGACATGACGAGGAGTCTCAAAATGCTCGAGATATAAAAATTGATATATTGGATGACTATATTCGGACACCGGATGAGTTCCGGGGGTCACCGGATAGTTACCGGAGTGCCATGGGGTTATCAGAACCCCCGGGGGGACTATTGGGCCTACATGGGCCATAGGGAAGAGGGGAGGCAGCTACAAGGGGCAGCCACGCCCCCTCCCTATAGGGAGTCCGAATTAGACTCGGGAGGGGGGCGCCCCCCCCTTTCCTTCTCCTCTCCCTCTCCTTCCTTCCCCCTTCCTCCTCCTAGTTGGACTAGGAAAGGGGGAGTGCTACTCCTACTAGGAGGAGGACTCCTTCCCCTCCTTGGCGCGCCCCAAGAGCCGGCCGGCCTCCCCCTTGCTCCTTTATATATAGGGGCGGGGGGGGGGGGGCAAAGACACACAAGTTGATCATTGATCTCATAGCTATGTGCGGTGCCCCCCTCCACCATAATCCACCTCGGTCATATCGTCGTAGTGCTTGGGCGAAGCCCTGCATCGGTAACTTCATCATCACCGTCGTCACGCCGTCGTGCTGACGAAGCTCTACCTCGAAGCTCTACTGGATCTTGAGTTCGTGGGACGTCACTGAGCTGAACGTGTGCAGATCGCGGAGGTGCCGTATGTCCGGTACTAGGATCGGTCGATCGTGAAGACGTACGACTACATCAACCGCGTTGTCATAACGCTTCCTCTTTCGGTCTACGAGGGTACGTGGACAACACTCTCCCCTCTCATTGCTATGCATCACCATGATCTTGCGTGCGTAGGAAAATTTTGAAATTACTACGTTCCCCAACAGTGGCATCCGAGCCAGGTTTATGCGTAGATGTTATATGCACGAGTAGAACTCAAGTGAGTTGTGGGCGATAATAGTCATACTGCTTACCAGCATGTCATACTTTGATTCAGCGATATTGTTGGATGAAGCGGCCCGGACCGACATTACGCGTACGCTTACGCGAGACTGGTTCTACCGACGTGCTTCGCACACAGGTGGCTGGCGGGTGTCAGTTTCTCCAACTTTAGTTGAATCGAGTGTGGCTACACCCGGTCCTTGTTGAAGGTTAAAACAGCACATACTTGACGAAAAATCATTGTGGTTTTGATGCGTAGGTAGGAACGGTTCTTGCTCAGCCCGTAGCAGCCACGTAAAACTTGCAACAATAAAGTAGAGGACGTCTAACTTGTTTTTGTAGGGCATGTTGTGATGTGATATGGTCAAGACATGATGCTAAATTTTATTGTATGAGATGATCATGTTTTGTAACGGAGTTATCGGCAACTGACAGGAGCCATATGGTTGTCACTTTATTGTATGAAATGCAATCGCCATGTAATTGCTTTACTTTATCACTAAGCGGTAGCGATATTTGTAGAAGCAATAGTTGGCGAGACAACAACCATGCTACGATGGAGATCAAGGTGTCGCATCAGTGACGATGCTGATCATGACAGTGCTTTGGAGATGGAGATCAAAGGCACAAGATGATGATGGCCATATCATATCACTTATATTGATTGCATGTGATGTTTATCCTTTATGCATCTTAGTTTGCTTAGTTCGACTGTAGCATTATAAGATGATCTCTCACTAAATCTCAAGGTATAAGTGTTCTCCCTGAGTATGCACCGTTGCGACTGTTCTTCATGCTGAGATGATGTCTACTACGCAACCTTCTTCTTGTAGACGTTGTTGGGCCTCCAAGTGCAGAGGTTTGTAGGACAGTAGCAAATTTCTCTCAAGTGGATGACCTAAGGTTTAGCAATCCATGGGAGGCATAGGATGAAGATGGTCTCTCTCAAGCAACCCTGCAACCAAATAACAAAGAGTCTCTTGTGTCCCCAACACACCCAATACAATGGTAAATTGTATAGGTGCACTAGTTCGGCGAAGAGATGGTGATACAAGTGCAATATGGATGGTAGATATAGGTTTTTGTAATCTGAAAATATAAAAACAGCAAGGTAACTAATGATAAAAGTGAGCTTAAACGGTATTGCAATGCTTCGAAACAAGGCCTAGGGTTCATACTTTCACTAGTGCAAGTTCTCTCAACAATAATAACATAATTGGATCATATAACTATCCCTCAACATGCAACAAAGAGTCACTCCAATGTCACTAATAGCGGAGAACAAACGAAGAGATTATGGTAGGGTACGAAACCACCTCAAAGTTATTCTTTCGGATCGATCTATTCAAGAGTCCGTAGTAAAATAACACGAAGCTATTCTTTCCGTTCAATATATCATAGAGTTCGTACTAGAATAACACCTTAAGACAAAAATCAACCAAAACCCTAATGTCACCTAGATACTCCAATGTCACCTCAAGTATCCGTGGGTATGATTATATGATATGCATCACACAATCTCAGATTCATCTATTCAACCAACACAAAGTACTTCAAAGAGTGCCCCAAAGTTTCTACCGGAGAGTCAAGACGAAACGCAGCCAACCCCTATGCATAGGTTCATGGGCGGAACCCGCAAGTTGATCACCAAAACATACTCAAGTGGATCAATAGAATACCCCATTGTCACCACGGGTATCCCACGCAAGACATACATCAAGTGTTCTCAAATCCTTAAAGACTCAATCCGATAAGATAACTTCAAAGGGAAAACTCAATCCATTACAGGAGAGTAGAGGGGGAGAAACATCATAAGATCCAACTATAATAGCAAAGCTCGCGATACATCAAGATCGTATCACCTCAAGAACACGAGAGAGAGAGAGAGAGAGAGATCAAACACATAGCTACTAGTACATACCCTCAGCCCCGAGGGTGAACTACTCCCTCCTCGTCATGGAGAGTGCCGGGATGATGAAGATGGCCACAGGTGAGGGTTCCCCCCTCCCGCAGGGTGCCGGAATAGGGTTCCGATTGGTTTTTGGTGGCTACAGAGGCTTGCGGCGGCGGTACTCCCGATCTATTCTGTTCTACGATGGTTTTAGGGCATATGGAGATATATAGGCGAAAGAAGTCGGTAAGGGGATCCACGAGGGGCCCACGAGGGTGGAGGGCGCCTAGGGGGTGGGTGCGCCCCCTGCCTCGTGCCTTGCTCGTTGCTTCCCTTACGTACACTCCAAGTCTTCTGGATTGCTTCCGTTCCAAAAATAACTCTCCCGAAGGTTTCATTCCGTTTGGACTCCGTTTGATATTCCTTTTCTGCGAAACAATGAAACAAGGCAAAAAACAGAAACTAGCACTGGGCTCTGGGTTAATAGGTTAGTCCCAGAAATAATATAAAAGTGCATAATAAAGCCCATAAACATCCAAGATGGATAATATAATAGCATGAATACTTCATAAATTATAGATACGTTGGAGACGTATCAACATCCCCAAGCTTAATTCCTGCTCGTCCTCGAGTAGGTAAATGATAAAAGAAAGAATTTATGAAGTGTGAATGCTAGCAGGTGCACAAGTTTGATTAATGATAATTTCAATCACCTTTTCTAGCATCATTATATATCATAACAGTAGCTCAACTCATAAAGCTTCTCATGATCAAGTAACAAGCTATTCACATGTTAAAGTATAGATCATAAACTTTCTTGAAAACTAACAAACCGTGTTATCAGTCATCAAACAATTAGAATTCATCTTATTTTCAGGAAGAGTCTATGTCAGAGCTTTAATTTAGCAAACCCCACATACTCAACTATCATATAGTCTTTCACAATTGCTAACATTCACACGATATTTATGGGTCCAAAGTTTTAATCAGACCCATAGAAAGATAGGGGCTTATAGATTCGCCTCCCAACCTTTTACCTCAAGGGCAATGTCAACAATAATAGTTCATGATGCCTTACATCCAATTGGATATATATATCAGAATCTTTCCAACACAAGGTGCTTGCCAAAGGATAAAATGTAAAAAGGAAAGGTGAAGATCACCATGACTCTTGCATAAGGTAAAAGACAATAATAAAAGATAGGCCCTTCGCAGAGGGAAGCAGAGGCTGCCATGCGCTTTTATAGTTGGATGCACAAAATTTTAATGCGAGGGAACGTCACTTTATATTGCCACTTGTGATAGGGACCTTTATTATGCAGTCCGTTGCTTTTATTTCTTCCATATCACAACGATCGTATAAATCTTATTTTCTTCACACTAAAAGATCATACATATTTAGAGAGCAATTTTTATTGCATGCACCGATGACAACTTACTTGAAGGATCTTACTCAATCCATAGGTAGGTATGGTGGACTCCCATGGCAATACTGCTTTAAGGGATGTTTGGAAGCACAAGTAGTATCTCTACTTGGTGCAAAGAATTTGGCTAGCATGAGGGGGAAAAGGCAAGCTCAATGTGTTGGGCGATCCATGACAATATACTTTATTTCGGATATAAGAAAACATAACCCATTATGTTGTCTTCCTTGTCCAACATCAACCTTTTAGCATGTCATATTTTAATGAGTGCTCACAATTGCAAAAGATGTCCAAGATAGTATATTTATATGCGAAATCTCTCTTCCTTCAATATTCTTTCATGAATTGTTCAAGTGACCAATACAATGTTTGCTAACCTTCAATAAATTTACCACCTCTACTTATTATATGTAAAGTCATTACTCCCCATGGAATAAGCATATGAAACATATATAATTTCAGATGTATGATATTCAATTCATTCAACGATTTACTCATAGGATGTAAGTGAAGCACATGAGTAAATGACAAACTACCCCAAAAAGATATAAGTGAAGATTAATGAGTAGTTAAATAATTATGTAGCTATGTGAAGACTCTCTCCAATTTAAGAATTTAAGATCTTGGTATTTTATTCAAACAGAAAGAAAAACAAAATAAAATTACATGACGCTCCAAGCAAAACACATATCATGTGGTGAATAAAAATATAGCTCCAAGTAAAGTTACCGATGAACGAAGATTTAAAGAGGGATGCCTTCCGGGGCATCCCCAAGCTTAGGCTCTTGGTTATCCTTGAATATTACCTCGGGGTGCCTTGGGCATCCCCAAGCTTAGGCTCTTGCCACTCCTTATTCAATAGTACATCGAATCTTTATCCAAAACTTGAAAACTTCACAACACAAAACTCAACAGAAAACTCGTAAGCTCTGTTAGTATAAGAAAATAAATCACCACTTAGGTACTGTTGTGAAATCGTTCTAAATTCATGTTGGTGTAATATCTACTGTATTCCAACTTCTCTATGGTTCATACCCTCCGATATTACTCATAGATTCATCAAAATAAGCAAACAACACATAGAAAACAGAATCTGTCAAAAACAGAACAGTCTGTAGTAATATGTATCAAATGTATACTTCTGGAACTCCAAAAATTATAAAATAAATTGGTGGACCTGAGGAATTTGTCTAGTAATCATCTGAAAAAATAACAAACTAAATATCACTCTCCAGTAAAAAAGTTTTAGCTAATCTCGTGAGCGCTAAAGTTTCTGTTTTTTACAGCATGATCATAAAGACTTCACCCAAGTCTTCCCAAAGGTTCTACTTGGCACAAACACTAATTAAAACACAAAACCACATCTAAACATAAGCTATATGGATTATTTATTACTAAACATAACTAAAAATAAAAAAATTACTAAAATAAAATTGGGTTGCCTCCCAACAAGCGCTATCGTTTAACGCCCCTAGCTAGGCATGATGATTTCAATGATGCTCACATAAAAGATAAGAATTGAAACATAAAGATAGCATCATGAAGAATATGACTTATCACATTTAAGGCTAACCCACTTCCTATGCATAGGGATTTTGTGAGCAAACAATTTATGGGAACAATAATCAACTATCATAGGAAGGCAAAACAAGCATAGCTTCAAGATTTTCAACACATAGAGAGGAAACTTGATATTATTGCAATTCCTACAAGCATGCATTCCTCCCTCATAATAATTTTCAGTAGCATCATGAATGAATTCAACAATATAACCAGCACCTAGAGCATTCTTTTCATGATCTACTTGAATAGAAATTTTACTACCCTCCACATAAGCAAAATTCTTCTTACTCGGAATAGTGGGAGTATCATAAGAGATTTGAATACTATAAATTGTTTCCACATTAAAAGAGTAATGTTAAGAAAAAGGGTAATCATAATCATGGCAAGTTTTATAAATATAATCATCACTACTTTTTATAGCATAAGTTTCATCACAATAATCATCATAAGTAGCAACTTTGTTCTCATCATAATCGATTGAAACCTCTTCCAAGATAGTGGACTCATCACTAAATAAAGTCATGACCTCTCCAAATCCACTTTCATAAATATTATAAGATTCAACATCTTCCAAAATAGTGGGATGACTACTTCCTAAACTTGACACTCTTCCAAACCCACTTTCATCAATATAATCATCATAAGTAGGAGGCATGCTATCATCATTATAAATTTGCATATCAAAACTTGGGAGACTAAAAATATCATCTTCATTAAATGTAGCATCCCCAAGCTTGGGACAAACATTAATTGCAGCAAATATATTCTCAAAAACATCATCTTCATCAAACATAGCATCCCCAAGCTTGGGCCTTTTCATATCATAAGCATAATCACTATCATCATTAATAGTATGGATAACACCAATAGTATATCAATTATCATCATCACAATGAGTAGTAGGAGCAACATCATTTGGGAGGGATACCTTTCTACCTTTGCTTCTCCGTCTCTTCTTTTTCTTCTTCACATCATGTGTGGGTTTAACCCTCTTTTTTGAGCTCCTTATTGATGAGATTGGTTGAATAGAAGGCTCCTCCTCGTTACCTGATTCATCATAAGAAATAATAGGAGAATATTGGGAAGTCTCTTCCCTTTTATTAGTATTCTCTTCATCCTCTATTTGTTTTCTTTTCTTTATGTAATTGGAAATATAAGGATTTTCAATGCAATTCACTACACAATACATATAAATTTCCTCTAGATCAAAATCAAGAAGTTTATCACGGGCAAATACTGGAAGATAGTTAGTTATACGTTTAATTTCTTCATAACCCATAAGCAAACTAAGTTCATTATGATGTGCAAGGGAAATCAAGTCATCACAATTTTTGGAAACGATTAGATCATGAAAGAATTTGCATCGGATAGTTAAATGACCATGTTCATTGCAAAGTTCACAAGTACGGCTAAGAAAATTTAAACTTTCAGCACAAACATCTAGCCTTTCTTGCAACCATTTAGTTTCTAAGTACTTATGCCTCTTGCAAAATCTATCTTCCCTATTTGGTGTGTACTTGCAAACCCAATGCACTCCACAAAAATTGACATGTTTATAGGAGACATTTTCATCATAACTAGTGCAATCATCATTAGTACTATGGATATTAAAAGAGTTCATACTAACAACATTGCAATCATGCTCATCATTCAAAGATTTAGTGCCAAACATTTTATAAACTTCTTCTGCTAGCACTTGAGCACAATTTTCCTTTCCGTCATTCTCACGAAAGATACTAAAAAAAATGAAGCGTATGAGGCAAACTCAATTCCATTTTTTTGTAGTTTTCTTTTATAAACTAAACTAGTGCTAAAACAAGAAACAAAAAGATTCGATTGCAAGATGTAAAGATATACCTTCAAGCACTAACCTCCCCGGCAATGGCGCCAGAAAAGAGCTTGATGTCTACTACGCAACCTTCTTCTTGTAGACGTTGTTGGGCCTCCAAGTGCAGAGGTTTGTAGGACAGTAGCAAATTTCCCTCAAGTGGATGACCTAAGGTTTATCAATCCATGGGAGGCGTATGATGAAGATGCCACTACTAGGGAAAAGCCTAGCAGCAGCGCGGGTTCTAGGTGTATCAGTAGCGCGGGGACCGGCGCCATGACTAACTCAGAGTAGCAACGCTGCGCGCCTCAAGACTCTTGATATACAAGTGTAGCAGCAGCATTCTTACAGGAGCTCACATCGCTAATAGCTATAGCGGCGCTTCTCCTTTATGCTCTTCGCTACTACCGCACTGCTGCTAACTTTTCTCCACTCGCTACTGCTAATTTTAGTAGTTTTTTGTTTTTTTTCGGGATATTTGTTTTGTATTTGAACAAGCTTTATAGAAGAATCTTTAGCACATAAAAATGTCATCATGATACACATACAAATGCCGGTGAGACCACAAATGTAATCATAGCATATACATACAAATAGTCTCATCATAATCATCATCCAACACAAAGTGGTATCTTGTCATCATCTCGAAAATAGCGATACATGCAAGTCTTGAATACTTGCAACTACAACGTCATCCATCTAAACAAAGGTATACGCGAGAAGAGCTATCACTATGAGTGAGAGCGGAACTATTCAGTACATGAGGTGGCGGTTACGAGTCCTCTCTCGCACTAGCGTGAACCTCAAGTAACTAGCTTCTCCTCCTTGTCTTCTTTTGAAGCCTTTATGGCTGGCGCCCGAGAACCCATTCACTTGCGCCTGACACTCATGCCACTCGTTGTACACCCCCGGAACCTTCCCTTTGTACACGACATAGCACTTCCATATCGCCATCAAGAAACTAGGTTTTTGTATCCTCTGCTTCTTATGCTTCCTCTTTTCGGTAGCGGCATCGGCGCCGGTACCTTCCCCGCTGGTATCTTCCCCGCCGGTACCTTCCCCACCGGTCTCGGCGCCGCCGTCGGTGCCGGCACCGTCGGTGTCGATGTCGGCGTCAGTACCATCATCGAGGCCGACCTGCAAACCTTGCTTAGCAGTCAAATAGTCGAGGTACTCTTGTTCACCCTCATAATCCATCTAAATTCATCTTGGTCAAGGCCCGCTTTCTTCGTTGTTCGACATGTTTCCTATGATTAAGTGTCCTCATTTATTTCTAAAAGTATGAATAAATGAGAAATGACATAAAAAATAAATCTATGTGACAGCACTCGATATGCCAACTATGTAGCACAAATCATGCCTTTATTCACGACAAATTTCGGCACGACCTTTGCTAAAAAATGGACATATCGAGCGCCTGAAATTCACCGGAACGGAAATGAATCAACGTTCCGGCGTAACATATGCCACTCGGATCATTTACCAAAATTGAACCAAAACATCACATGTCCAAATGACATGTTCAAATTCCAAACATGACATGTCCAAAACATGACATATCCACATATCACATGTCCAGTTCAAATTTGCATATAAATTCAGCCTACCTAAATTTGCTTTAACAAGGGATGTTGATTTGGACAATTGCTTAAATGCTGCCTTTTCTTTTAACTACAATTTCTTAACCCTAAATTTCTGTCCTATTTTAAAACCTAGCTAAATTCATAACTAAATAGATAACCTAATTAACCTACTGCCCTAACTAAGACCTAAGTAAATTAACCGAAGAACCCTAGCTAGCAGAGAGGGGGTTGACAGAGGGTGCCGGGGCGAGGAGGCAGGCCCGACGACGGCCGAGGTTGGGAGGGGAGGAAGCATAGGAGGCAGGCGAGGGCCGGCGGGTCGGGGCCGAGCGCCGGGTCGAGGGCGAGGCCGGGTTGGGGGCGAGGTCGGGTCGAGGCGGCCTGGGCGCCTGTGCAACGGGGAAGAGAGAGTGGGGATTTGGGGGGAAAAGAGGCGGGATGAAGCAGGGAGAGTGAGAATTTTGGGTTAAGTGGACGTAGCAGTAGCGCGTTTAGACAAAACACGCTGCTACTATCTTCACTAGCTGTAGCGGTTTAGACCAAACGCGCTGCTACTACCTCAAGTAACTGTAGCGGTTTTATAAGGAAATCACTACTGCTAGCTTGACTATGGCGGTTTTATAAGGAAATCGCTACTGCCAGTTTTCCTTTTTCTTTTCCTTTATTTTCTCCCACTTTTATTTCCCGAGAGCAGTGAACGAAGGGAAGGCGGTATATATTGCATCATTTGACGGTTAAATATGTATACACAATAGGAACATATATATTACATAATTGGACCCATGCATAATAATGGCTAAGTGTGTATACAAAATAGGAACACACACACACACATATATATATATATATATATATATATATATATATATATATATTACATCATTTGACCGATAACATACGGTTCCTCAGCTTCTTTCCCTTCTTGTTCGTCGAAGAATAATTGAGCCCCTCATTGTGACTTTGCCTTTTCCATGGAGTACGATTTTTCTTAGGTAATGTAGTATTGATTCTTCTTTTGACGTATACTTCATCATCGCTCGTCATCTTCCCTCATTGGGTTGCCGTACTAATCATAGTCTTCCTCGTTGGCGACTCCACCCATTCCAATGATGTTCCTTTTTCCTCTCCTCACGACAACACAACTGGGATTGCATGGGTCGGTTATGAAGAAGCATTGTGTCACGTGCTTAGCATGTACCCATGGCTCGTTTTTTGCGATAGCGTTCACGGTAGCGCTCTTGGCGTCGGGTATAGTCATGGTAGTGAAAATCTGGTTTTCTCTTTCGACATTCTTAGCCCATCTGACACGGAACATCGTCGTGTTGTGCAGTCGAGTAGTCAAGCTCCCGGATCTCCTCGACCCTTCCATAAAATCGTTCGATTGCGCCGTTGTTGCTGCGGTCATGCATTCCATCGTCACCCCGTAGTTACGATCATCACTGTCCATATCTTTGGCCTCCGTGTAGAAAGTGTATCCGTTGATATCATATGCCCGATAGGTTACGAGGTTGGGCGAGGGCCATGTGCTAAGGCGTATATGAGCAATCCGTCCTTAGAGCCCTCCTCCGGGATTAGCAATAATATGCTCTTTGAACCAATGCGTGAAAGTGGAGTTGTGCTCTCTAGTAACTTCGGCGTCCGTCCTGCATACCCCAGTCCACGGTACTTCTTTGCGATAATTTCTTTGTGCGATTGCCACGAAAGGATCTACCTCGTCTAGGTGTTATAGCACTACCAAGTTTGCTCTGTCAAAGTCGCTGCGTCGATCTGAGTATGCCACATGCAGTTCCCTGCGACCGTTGCAGTGACCTTCTCCTTCGAGCCTCCCATCGTGCTTGTTAACGGGCAAACCAACACTAACACCAGGCGGCTGATCTGCGCCATAGAAAATTCTCACAGAAAGAGATGCACTCTTGTGTCACATAGCCCTGGACAATGCTTCCATCCGGACGGGACATGTTACGAACGAATCCTTTGATAATCCCATTCATCCTCTCAAACGACATCATGTTGTGCAGGAATGACGTTCCCAGGTCTATTATGTCATCCACAATATGGACACGCAGATGCACCATCATGTCAAAGAACGCGGGCGGGAAGTACATCTCAAGCTCATTCAGTATCACAACGATCTCTTCCTGTAGCCTTCGGAGCTGCTTCACACTGATTGACTTTCGAGAGATGACATCGAAAAAGTTGTAGAGACCAATAAGCGTGTCACGGACGTGCTTGTCCATTATCCCTCTAAGGGCAACATGTAGTATCTGCGTCATCATCACATGACATGTTGGGGAACGTTGCAGAAAATAAAAAATTTCCTACGGTTTCACCAAGATCCATCTATGAGTTCATCTAGCAACGAGTGATAGGAGTGCATCTACATATGTTTGTAGATCACGAGCGGAAGCGTTCAAGAGAACGGGGTTGAAGGAGTCGTACTCGTCGTGATCCAAATCACCGATGACCAAGTGCCGAACGGACAGCACCTCCGCGTTCAACACACGTACGGAGCGGATGACATCTCCCACACCTTGATGCAGCAAGGAGGAGGGAGAGGTTGATGAAGATCCAGCAGCACGACGGCGTGGTGATGGATGCAGCAGGGCTCCGGCAGGACTTCGCCAAGCAACTACGGGAGGGAGAGGTGTAGCAGGGAGGGGAGGGAGGGCCAGGTGTTGGGTGCGGCTGCCCTCCCACCCCTCCTCTTTATATAGGGACCCCAGGGGGGGTGGCCCTAGGAGATGGGATCTCCTAGGGGGGAGGCGGCCAAGGGGGGTGGAGTGCCCCCCAAGGCAAGTGGAGGCGCCCCCTTCCCTAGGGTTCCCAACCCTAGGCGCAGAGGGGACCAGGCGCACCAGCCCACCAGGCTGGTTCCCCTCCCACTTCAGCCCATGGGGCCCTCCGGGATAGGTGGCCCCACCCGGTGGACCCCCGGAACCCTTCCGGTGGTCCCGGTACAATACCGGTGGACCCCGAAACTTTTCCGATGGCCGAAACTCGACTTCCCATATATAATTCTTTACCTCCGGACCATTTCGGAACTCCTCGTGACGTCCGGGATCCCATCCGGGACTCCGAACAACTTTCAATTTGCTGCATACTCATATTCATACAACCCTAGCATCACCGAACCTTAAGTGTGTAGACCCTACGGGTTCGGGAGACACGTAGACATGACCGAGACGACTCTCTGGTCAATAACCAACAGCGGGATCTGGATACCCATGTTGGCTCCCACATGCTCCTCGATGATCTCATTGGATGAACCACGATGTCGAGGATTCAAGTAACCCGTATACAATTCCCTTTGTCAATCGACACGTTACTTGCCCGAGATTCGATCGTCGGTATCCCAATACCTCGTTCAATCTCGTTACCGGCAAGTCACTTTACTCGTGCGTAATGCATGATCCCGTGACCGGACACTTGTTCACTTTGAGCTCATTATGATGATGCATTACCGAGTGGGCCCAGAGATACCTCTCCGTCACGGAGTGACAAATCCAGTCTCGATCCGTGTCAACCCAACAGACACTTTCGGAGACACCTGTAGTGCACCTTTATAGTCACCCAGTTACGTTGCGACGTTTGGTACACCCAAAGCACTCCTACGGTATCCGGGAGTTACACGATCTCATGGTCTAAGGAAAGGATACTTGACAGTGGAAAAGCTCTAGCAAACGAATTACACGATCTTGTGCTATGCTTAGGATTGGGTCTTGTCCATCACATCATTTTCCTAATGATGTGATCCCGTTATCAATGACATCCAATGTCCATAGTCAGGAAACCATGACTATCTATTGATCAACGAGCTAGTCAACTAGAGGCTCACTAGGGACATGTTGTGGTCTATGTATTCACACGTGTATTACGATTTCCGGATAATACAATTATAGCATGAATAAAAGACAATTATCACGAAGAAGGAAATATAATAATAATACTTTTATTATTGCCTCTAGGGCATATTTCCAACATGACAGTCATGGGACTTCATCCCGCTGAACCTTTTCTTGTCCGTGTCTAGATATCTGCTTATCTTGCCACAAAGAACTTGGAACTAACTTTGACTCGGTAAGGCACTTAAAGAATTGATCGATCTCACCGACTTAAGGTGAAGCAAGAAGGGGGCAATAATCCTCTTTCTTTATTTTCTTGCCCTTCTTCTCCCGTGCCTCTGTCTCCGTCTTTGCCTCGTCTGACATTTTACGGGGCGGCATGTGCAAATCTTCCCTGATTTTCAAATCTTGCAAGTCTTTTCTTGCCTTTGGCCCATCCTTGGTATTATCCGGCATGTTCATCAGTGTTGCGAGCAAGCTCTCAAGGACATTCTTACAGATATGCATTTGATCAAGGCAATGAGGTGTATCGAGTTTGTGCCAGTACTCCAAATCCCAGAACACAGACCTCGTCTTCCATACCTTCAGCAGCGGCTCCGACGCCTTTCTCATCGTCTTTCCCGGTGCGGGGCTCTCCTTCCAGTTTTTCAACAGCTCATCGATTTCGGCACCGCTCCGCTTACGTGGAGGTCCTCGATGCTCAGCGTGACCATTGAATAGATCTCCACGGTTTCTCCACGGGTCATCGTGTTCGAGCCATCTTCGATTTCCCCAGAAAGGGAAGAGAGGAGGGGGAGGGGGAGGACGGGTGGGGAAAAGGTGGTGGGTTAGTGCGGATTAGCAGTAGCGCGGGACGTAAAACGCGCTGCTACTAAGAAAGTAGCAGCAGCACGCTTTCGGCACAAGCGCTACTGCTAACCGGGACCAAAAGTGTGCCCAATTTGAAAATTAGCAGCAGCGACCTCAGAAAAACAGCGCTACTACTACAGCTATAGCAGTAGCGCGGCTCGCGGCACCGCGCTGCTGCTAAATGGAGTTTGTTGGGCACTGCCTGTCGATATTTGTAGCAGCGTGGGTTACACCGAGCGCGCTACTGCTAAACACTTGTCAGTAGCGAGTTTCCCACACCCGCACTACTGCTAATTAGCAGCAGCGCTCCTCTTTGAGCCACGCTGCTGCTAAAATTCTGTGTATAGGGTTTTCCCTAGTAGATATACCTTCAAGCACTCACCTCCCCGACAACGGCGCCAGAAAAGAGCTTAGTTGACGGGGTGTGAGTGCCGCTTACCTAGCCTCCTCGGCAACGGCGCCAGAAACTGCTTGATGTCTACTACACAACCTTCTTCTTGTAGACGTTGTTGGGCCTGCAAGTGCACAGGTTTGTAGGACAGTAGCAAATTTCCCTCAATTGGATGACCTAAGGTTTATCAATCCGTGGGAGGCGTAGGATGAAGATGGTCTCTCTCAAGCAACCCTGCAACCAAATAACAAAGAGTGTCTTGTGTCCCCAACACA
This sequence comes from Aegilops bicornis, assembly GCA_021605145.1. NCBI lineage: Eukaryota > Viridiplantae > Streptophyta > Magnoliopsida > Poales > Poaceae > Aegilops > Aegilops bicornis. Next base: position 65,623,590 of record CM038671.1, read on the forward strand.
CCCAATACAATGGTAAATTGTATAGGTGCACTAGTTCGGCGAAGAGATGGTGATACAAGTGCAATATGGATGGTATATATAGGTTTTTGTAATCTGAAAATATAAAAACAGCAAGGTAACTAATGATAAAAGTGAGCGTAAACGGTATTGCAATGCTTCGAAACAAGGCCTAGGGTTCATACTTTCACTAGTGCAAGTTCTCTCAACAATAATAACATAATTGGATCATATAACTATCCCTCAACATGCAACAAAGAGTCACTCCAAAGTCACTAATAGCGGAGAACAAACAAAGAGATTGTGGTAGGGTACGAAACCACCTCAAAGTTATTCTTTCGGATCGATCTATTCAAGAGTCCGTAATAAAATAACACAAAGCTATTCTTTCCATTCAATCTATCATAGAGTTCATACTAGAATAACACCTTAAGACACAAATCAACAAAAACCCTAATGTCACCTAGATACTCCAATGTCACCTCAAGTATCCGTGGGTATGATTATACGATATGCATCACACAATCTCAGATTCATCTATTCAACCAACACAAAGTACTTCAAAGAGTGCCCCAAAGTTTCTACCGAAGAGTCAAGATGAAAACGTGTGCCAACCCCTATGCATAGGTTCATGGGTGGAACCCGCAAGTTGATCACCAAAAAATACATCAAGTGGATCAATAGAATACCCCATTGTCACCACGGGTATCCCACGCAAGACATACATCAAGTGTTCTCAAATCCTTAAAGACTCAATCCGATAAGATAACTTCAAAGGGAAAACTCAATCCATTACAAGAGAGTAGAGGGGGAGAAACATCATAAGATCGAACTATAATAGCAAAGCTCGCGATACATCAAGATCTTATCACCTCAAGATCACGAGAGAGAGAGAGATCAAACACATAGCTACTGGTACATACCCTCAGCCCCAAGGGTGAACTACTCCCTCCTCGTCATGGAGAGCGCCGGGATGATGAAGATGGTCACAGGTGAGGGTTCCCCCCCTCCGGCAGGGTGCCGGAACAGGGCCCCGATTGGTTTTTGGTGGCTACAGAGGCTTGCGGCGGCGGAACTCACGATCTATTCTGTTCTACGATGGTTTTAGGGTATATGGAGATATATAGGCGAAAGAAGTCGGTAAGGGGAGCCACGAGGGGCCCGCGAGGGTGGAGGGCGCGCCCAGGGGGATGGGCGCGCCCCCCTGCCTCATGCCTTCCTTGTTGCTTCCCTTACGTACACTCCAAGTCTTCTGGATTGCTTCCATTCCAAAAATAACTCTCCCGAAGGTTTCATTCCGTTTGGACTCCGTTTGATATTCCTTTTCTGCAAAACACTGAAACAAGGCAAAAAACAGAAACTGGCACTGGGCTCTGGGTTAATAGGTTAGTCCCAAAAATAATATAAAAGTGCATAATAAAGCCCATAGACATCCAAGATGGATAATATAATAGCATGAATACTTCATAAATTATAGATACGTTGGAGACATATCATGAGACACCACGTGATGATCGGGTGTGATAAGCTCTACGTTCACATACAACGGGTGCAAGCCAGTTTTGCACACGCAGAATACTCAGGTTAAACTTGACGAGCCTAACAATATGCAGATATGGCCTCGGAACACTGAGACTGAAAGGTCGAGCGTGAATCATATAGTAGATACGATCAACATAGTGATGTTCATCATTGAAAGCTACTCCATCTCACGTGATGATCGGACATGGTTTAGTTGATTTGGATCTTGTGATCACTTAGATGATTAGAGGGATATCTATCTAAGTGGGAGTTCTTAAGTAATATGATTAATGGAACTTTAATTTACCATGAACTTTGTCTAGGTAGTATTAGCATATCTATGTTGTTGATCAATAGCTCGCGATGTAGCTCCCCGTTTATTTTTATATGTTCCTAGAGAAATATAAGTTGAAAGATGTTAGTAGCAATGATGCGGATTGGATCCGTGATATGAGGATTATCTCATTGCTGCACAGATAGTGATGACAGAGTTCTCTAGTCACTATCATCAAGTTACTAGAACTTCATGATGAACTATAATATGGAAGGGATAACGGAAACGATTCCCAAGCTCTTCGTGATGCTGAAATCGACGAAGGTAGAAATCAAGAAATGCATCAAGTGTTGATGGTTGACAAGACCACTAGTTTCAAGAAAAAGGGCAAAGGGAAGAAGGGGAACTTCAAGAAGAACGGCAAGCAAGTTGCTGCACAAGTGAAGAAGCCCAAGTCTGGACCTAAGCCTGAGACTAAGTGCTTCTACTGCAAAGGGACTGGTCACTTGAAGCGGAACTGCCCAAGTATTTGGCGGATAAGAAGGATGGCAAACTGAACAAATGTATATTTGACATACATTTTATTGATGCGTACTTTACTAGTGTTTATAGCAACCCCTCAGTATTTGATACTAGTTCAGTTGCTAAGATTAGTAAGTTGAAACGAGAGTTGCAGAATGAACAGAGACTAGTTAAGGGTGAAGTGACGATGTGCATTGGAAGTGGTTCCAAGATTGATATGATCATCATCGCACACTCCCTATACTTTCGGGATTAGTGTTGAACCTAAATAAATGTTATTTGGTGTTTGCGATGAGCATGAATATGATTTGATCATGTTTATTGCAATACGGTTATTCATTTAAAGTCAGAGAATAATTGTTGTTCTGTTTACATGAATAAAACCTTCGACGGTAATACACCCAATGAAAATAGTTTGTTGGATCTCGATCGTAGTGATACACATATTCATAATATTGAAGCCAAAAGATGCAAAGTTAATAATGATAGTGCAACTTATTTGTGGCACTGCCATTTAGGTCATATTGGTGTAAAGTGCATGAAGAAACTCCATGATGATGGGCTTTTGGAATCACTTGATGCTTGCGAACCATGCCTCATGGGCAAGATGACTAAAACTCCGTTCTCCGGAACAATGGAGCGAGCTACTGACTTATTGGAAATAATACATACCGATGTATGCGGTCCGAAGAGTGTTAAGGCTCGCGGCGGGTATCGTTATTTTCTGACCTTCACAGATGATTTGAGAGATATGGGTATATCTACTTAATGAAACACAAGTCTGAAATAGTTGAAAAGCTCAAAGATTTTCAAAGTGAAGTGGAGTATCATGTCACAGGAAAATAAAGTTTCTACGATCTGATCGCAGTGGCAAATATTTGAGTTATGAGTTTGGCCTTCATTGAAAAAATGTGGAATAGTTTCGCAACTCACGCCACGTGGAACACCACAGCGTAATGGTGTGTCCGAACATCGTAATCGCACTTTATTAGATATGCTATGATCTATGATGTCTCTTACTGATTTACCACTGTTGTTTTGGGGTTATGCATTAGATTCACGTTAAATAGGGCACCATCTAAATCCGTTAAGATGACACCGTATGAACTATGGTTTGGCAAGAAACCTAAGCTGTCGTTTCTTAAAATTTGGGGTTGCAATGCTTATGTGAAAAAGTTTCAACCTGATAAGCTTGAACCCAAATCGGAGAAATGAGTCTTCATAGAATACCCAAAGGAAACTGTTGGGTACACCTTCTATCACAGATCCGAAGGCAAGATATTCGTTGGTAAGAATGGATCCTTTCTAGAGAAGGAGTTTCTCTCGAAAGAAGTGAGTGGGAGGAAAGTAGAACTTGATGAGGTAACTGTACCTGCTCCGTTATTGGGAAGTAGTTCATCATAGAAATCAGTTCCGGTGACTCCTACACCAATTAGTGAGGAAGCTAATGATGATGATCATGTAACTTCAGATCAAGTTACTATTGAACCTCATAGGTCAACCAGGGTAAGATCCGCACCAGAGTGGTATGGTAATCCTGTTCTGGAGGTCATGTTACTTGACCATGACGAACCTACAAACTATGAGGAAACGATGATGAGTCCAGATTCCGCGAAATGGCTTGAGGCCATGAAATCTGAGATGGGATCCATATATGAGAACAAAGTGTGGATTTTGGTTGACTTGCCCGGTGATCGGCAAGCCATTGAGAATAAATGGATCTTCAAGAGGAAGACGGATGCTGATGGTAGTGTTACTATCAACAAAGCTAGACTTGTCGAAAAAGGTTTTTGACAAAATTCAAGGTGTTGACTACGATAAGATTATCTCACTCGTAGCGATGCTTAAGTCTGTCTAAATCATGTTAGCAATTGCCACATTTTATGAAATCTGGCAAATAGATGTCAAAACTGCCTTCTTTAATGGATTTCTTAAAAGAAGATTTGTATATGATGCAACCAGAAGGTTTTATCGATCCTAAAAGTGCTAACAAAGTGTGCAAGCTCCAGCGATCCATCTATGGACTGGTGCAAGCATCTCGGAGTTGGAATATACACTTTGATGAGTTGATCAAAGCATATAATTTTATACAGACTTGCGGTGAAGCCTGTATTTACATGAAAGTGAGTGGGAGCACTACATCCTTTCTGATAAGTATATGTGGATAACATATTGTTGATCGGAAATAATGTAGAATTTTCTGGAAAGCATAAAGGAGTGTTTGAAAGGAATTTTTCAAAGAAAGACCTCGGTGAAGATGCTTACACATTGATCATCAAGATCTATAGAGATAGATCAAGACGCTTGATAATATTTTCAATGAGTACATACTTTGACAAGATTTGGAAGTAGTTCAAAATGGAACAGTCAAAGAAGGAGTTCTTGCCTGTGTTTCAAGGTGTGAAGTTGAGTAAGACTCAAGACCCGACCACGGCAGAAAATAGAATGAAAGTCATTCCCTATGCTTCAGTCATAGGTTCTATAAAGTATGCTATGTTGTGTACCAGACCTATTGTGTACCTTGCCATGATTTTGGCAGGAGGTACGATAGTGATCCAGGAGTGGATCACTAGACAACGGTCAAAGTTATCCTTAGTTACCTAAGAGGACTAAGGAAATATTTCTCGGTTATGGAGGTGATAAAGAGTTCATCGTAAAGAGTAACGTCGATGCAAGCTTTGACACCGATCTGGATGACTCTAAATCACGATCTAGATACATATTGAAATTGGGAGCAATTAGCTTGAGTAGCTCTGTGCATATCATTGTAGACAGAGAAATTTGCAAAATACTTACGAATCTAAATGTGGCAGACCCGTAGACTTAAACTTCTCTCACAAGCAAAACATGATCACACATAAGTACCCTTTGGGTGTTAATCACATAGAGATGTGAACTAGATTGTTGACTCTAGTACCCTTAGGGTGTTGGTCACATAGCGATGTGAACTATGGGTGTTAATCACATGGTGATGTGAACTATTGGTGTTAATCACATGGTGATGTGATCTAGATTATTGACTCTAGTGCAAGTGGGAGACTGAAGGAAATATGCCCTAGAGGCAATAATAAAGTTGTTATTTATATTTCCTTATATCATGATAAATGTTTATCATTCATGCTAGAATTGTATTAACCGAAAACTTATTACACGTGTGAATACATAGACAAACAGAGTGTCACTAGTATGCCACTACTTGACTAGCTCGTTGAATCAAAGATGATTAAGTTTCCTAGCTATAGACATGAGCACTACTAGGAAAAGGCCTACTAGTGGCGCACCGGTTTTGCCTACTAATGGCGCACTACCGGTGCGCCATTAGTAGCACGCCATTAGAATTTTTTACTAATGGCGCACCACTGGTGCGCCTTTAGTATCTGGTATACTAATGGCGCACCTGGCAGTGCGCCATTAGTATGTAACCCCATGCGCCATTAGTATGCCTCCCGGGGGGCCATATGTAACCATGTGCTTTGTCACACTAATGGCGCACTCTTCCTTGATGCGCCATTAGTATCCTTTGGCATACTAATGGCGCACTCTATGATGCGCCATTAGTATGAATATTTGGTTTTTTGCTTTTCTGATTTTTGCACAGGTTGCAAAATATATTATTGGACAGAATATAGACAGCAGCACACAACAACATCAGATTCATCGAATACAATAGAAGATTAGTCTCCGAATACAATTCATCATATTAGTCTCCGAATTCAAAAGACCGAACAAAGATAAAACATTACAAGTCTCAAGACCGCGAGTATCGAGTTTGTCTTCACATTACAAGTCGATGTTGATCATCTAAACTACCATCACATAAAAGATAGTTGTGGTCATCACGATGAGCATCATCGCAATCAAACTGGTCCTCATCCGGTTCCTCCAATGCTCCCTCCTCTCTCCCGCTAGATAGCGGGCATATCTAGATTCGGCCTCCGCCCTAGTGGTGTACCCTTTGTAATCATATCGCTGAAGCGGTGAACCTGTCTCCGACACTCCTCCCGATCGTCGTAGACTCTGGGAACCTTACCCTTGTACCACGACATACGACGGCATCTCTATGCACAAGCCAAACAACGAGACAATACATAAGCAATATGTAAGTATGCAACAAAAGGATCGAAGAGAAAAGCAAGACATTAATAGCACGATTCATGGTCCTACTAATAAATAGCATCGATTACATCTAAGTTGAACGACTGTCCAAACCAAAGAGACATACGAATTCATTAAAGTTTAATTACAACATGAGCTAATCAATGTTTCAGAACTACACATCACTACTTTCGACTCGACTCATCGGACAGGAGCGTGGATGAAGCCGCCGTCTGTCGTGATGGTCATGAAATCACGGTCGTTGTCACCCTGCATTTGTAGCGTTTCATCTATCTCACTGTTGGACGGTTGATATCTGACGAAGAACTGCCCCGAGGTATGAAGGACATCTTGATGGATGATGTCCACAAACTCCGATCGATGCGAAGAATTCTTGTCTGAGGTCCGCGTCCTGGACTGCCGACACGCTCGCAGCCCAATCTTTGAGATTATCTGGTAGCAGAAGTTGATGATGGTCCCTTCCGATCGCCCGCATGTGATGGAGGGCGTAGTAGGCATCCTTCTGACCGCCAGGCGGCTGCTTGAGACAGAGGAGGTTGCGCAAATTCCCTAGGTCTTTATGCCTAAGGTTCTCGGTGTTGATCGAGACGGTGCTCCGGAGAATGCACCCGAGCTGAACCGAGTACCCCTTGACTATATGTTTGGGCTCCGTTGGATTCCCGTGAGTCCACTTGAGTGAATTCCTCCTTGACGGTGCGGAGCGCATTGGACGCCGGACCTTCCTTTGCTTCTTCGATTGGCTGCCATCTGTGTGTGCGCCGCCATCATCAGTGGTGGCATCCTCGGCGGCACCATCAGTGGTGTCATCCCCGACGCCACTAGGGGTTGTGTAATCAGGATCGGTGTCTTCCGCGGCGTCCTCATAGCGGTGAGGTTGTTCCTCCATCTCCTGGGACAGCTCCCATAATTGCTTGCCGCCCGAACCACCTGCCTCATCGTTGTGGGCCATGTTTCGCTCTAAATAGGAAAAAAGTTTGGTCAAAAAGTTGGTTATTGTCAAGGAACAAGATCATGGTCTCATCATTTAGGGTTTGTCGACACCGAGGCACCCTAAAAGCCTAATCTTTCATCATTTAGGGTTTGTCGACGCCGAGGCACCCTAAAAGCCTAAGCGTACATCATTTAGGTTCTCATCGACACCGAGGCATCCGGGGCAGCCAAGTTAAGTTTTCATCATTTAGGGTTTATCGATGCCGAGGCACCTTAGGTTGGGCCTAATCACTTGGCACTAATCACTTGGCTCTATTGCCACCTATGTTGGGTTTATCATCTAGGGTTTATCGATGCTAAGGAGAATTCTAAGTTGGGCCAAATCACTTGGCTCTATTGCCACCTATGGTTTAATGCAGCAAGAATGGCAGGCAGTTGATCCTACTTAACTAAGTACTAAGATACCCGGCCCATGCATTAGTCAAAGTACCCATATGTCCTATTTTTAGCAAAGTCATGCTAAAATTCACGGAAAATGTTAGCATGACCTTTGCTGAAAATAGGACATATGTAGTACCCGAATTTGCCGGAACGGAAGTTAATCAAAATTCCGGCAAACTCAAGGGCCTATCTTTGCTCAATTTTTTGACAGTAGCCTCTGAAGAAAACAACATTGCAACATTCAAGTTCACAGGATAAAAAAATCATCCACATTCACCAACCCACATGATGTTAAAACCCACATGAGCTGTAAAATGGACTTAAAAACCCACATGATGTTATAACTGTATACACCGAACATGATGATACCAAATGGGAAGGAAAATTGTATCACTCTAGATTAGTGTAGCCACTATCTAACAAAACCAGAATGTTAACAAAATTACACCATGATGATACCAAATTCTTTTATCAGTACAATTAGTTCACATTATATAAAAATCATCCACATTCACCAACCCAAACTGGTGGAGATACATCAAACTAGAACATCCCTGGTTGCATAACAGCAGCATCAACAGGTTTATTCTTCTTCTTCATAAACATTAATTGGTGTGGATCACTCTATCTGCCCTCTTATGACTCACTCAACTTAACATGACAGCCCACAAGCATTGTTTTGATTCCAACAGCTGCTGTAAAATACATCCAAAGAAAGGTGCTCTAAAATCAGAAATACTACCCCCAAATCTTTAGCTCAATTCTGAAAATACATGGTCTTCTAGTTACAATACTACGCCCCAACAGTCAAAATTTCAAACCACACACTTACTTTCAACTATAAACAAAACTGACTTGCTGTTAATGAACAGTGGCTAAAGATATATAAAACTCCATTGCAAACACAGCTTGCAAACACAGGACCATGTCATTATCATGGCAGTCCACTATATATTTTTATGACAAAATACATCATTATCAGGGCACATTATGGCCATTTTCTTACATGATGCTAACTGTACCCTAATCGAACATATTTCTCACCTTGGAGGTGTTCTTGCTGCTGCCTTTATGCGAACTTCAATTCCTTTACCTCCTTGGAAACCTGAAATATGCAGATGTATATGATGATTCTAAGAAAAGGGGAAAGGTGTATCAAGAACAGATTCACATGTGTGGCTGTTATCCATTTTATAACATTGCATAGCATTAGTCAGACAGAGCCGAGCCTTTCACCACTATATAATATTGCCATATAAAATTACAAATTTATGTAACCTGGATTTTTTGTATGAAACCTAGTCAATGTGACAATATATAAACTATTGATCTACTAGTTATCAAGTTGAGAAATTGATCGCATATAAGCAAAAGCAATATCAGACTTGACTAGAGATACTTGTAAAGTTGTAAGTTATATCTTACCAGTGTGCTAACGGAAACTGTACTAATTAGGGTTCTTATTATGTTCGTATATAAATTCTTCTCAATTACTTAGGAAAATTACTGGATGTCTTACAAATTACAGAGGGAGTTAATAATTTCAGTTTCATAAGAAAAATTCATCAATACTATGCATCATCTTCCTACTATGCATCATCTTCCTACTATACTTGCTACTCATCTTCGAACCAAACAGCAGCAAAAACAGTTGAAGAGAGGCCCACGAGAGCACACACAAATTTTCTAACCCTCTAACCCGGGGCATGAGGGTTGTGGTACTTGCGGGCGGTCGCCTCGGGGGCGGCGGGGACGGGGGGAGAGGTGAGGAATCACCTGTGGGATAACGGCAGGCTGCCGTAGGAGGGCGCCGACATCGAGGAGGCGGCGGGCGGCGGCGCGTCGAGGAGGAGGCGACACGTCGAGGAGGAGGCGGCGCGTCGAGGAGGAGGTGCGTCGAGGAGGAGGCGGCGCGTCGAGGAGGAGGCGGCGTGTCAAGCTTGCCACCCACCTTGGAGCCGGAACCCTAGGGCGTCTGGTGCGCGGCAGACGGAGGGGACGGAGGGGCGGCGCCATGGGAGGCGGGGCTCGGGGAGGCGGTGCTCGAGGGGAGGAAGGGAGAGGGAGGCGGCGGGCGCGTGGGCGGCTCTGGCAGACGGAGGCGGGCTGCAGCGGGCGTCTGGTTAGGGTCGATCGAGGAAATCTGGCGAGGAGGGACGGAGGACACAAGGCGAGGCAGTAGGTGGAGTGGGGAGGGTTCTAATGGCGCACCACCCCTCGTGCGCCATAAGTCTGACTATTCTAATGGCGCACCTCCCTCGGTGCGCCATTAGAATTTTGTTTTAATCTAGCCCGACTTGTCAGTTATATACCACCTAACCCTATCTACATCGTAACCCGCCCACTAGCCCGACTGTCAAGACGCAAGACACACACCAGGAGGTCCTGGGTTCGATTCCTGTGCTCCCCAATATTTTTTATGCATTTTGAATGCTGTTTGATATTTATTTGTGTTTAAATATGTTAAATCGTGGCGGCGGAGCAGGTGCTCGTCGGCCGGTGGAGCGGGGAGGTTGCGGTGGGTCGTCGTGGCGGTGGAGCTAGCGGGGAGGTGCGGGTGGGATCGAGATGGAGGAATCGAGATCGAGATGGAGGGGGGTCGAGATCAAGTGTCCTCATGAATTCAAAAAGTGCCCATGAAATTTAAAAATATTCATGATATCAAAAAGTGCCTATGAAATACAATCAAGAAATGAAGACTACAATTTAAATAAAATCGATCTTAGCTCGCTATCTGTTCACAATCTTCTTGCCCTTCTTTTTCGCAAATGGAGTTCTTCTATGGAACGGACGTCCTTTAGGTAGGGTGGTCCTGCTTCTTCTTGTGGTGTGTGCTGCTACTTCATAAATCGTCGTCATGTTCGATCTTGAACGCCCGTACTTGTCGAAGTCTTGCTCATTGGCTACTCCATCCATTCCGATGATCTTCCTTTTGCCTCTCCTCACGACAAAACGACAGGGCTTTGATGGGTCGGTAATGAAGAAGCATTGGTCCACTTGGGAAGCCAGTACCCATGGCTCATTTTTCATGTGACGTTTGTGCCCGCGGTCTTGATTTGGCTTGGGTATAACCATGGTGGTGAAATACCGGTCTTCTTTTAGGACGCTCTTGGCCCATCTGACACGGAACATCGGGACCTTCTCTCCAGCGTAGCTCAGCTCCTAGATCTCCTCGATCCTTCCGTAGTATCTGTCCTTGTCGTTGCCGGTGTAGGATTCCATCGTTACCTCGGAGTTCTGATAACCATCGCCCTTCATGTTCTTGTCCTCGGTGTAGAATGTGTAGCCGTTGATATCGTACGCCTGATAGGTCATCAGGTTGTGCTCAGCGCCCTGTGACAAGGCGAATATGAGTTGTTCTTCCGCGGAAGAATCCTCATGTAAAGGGTACGGCAAAAGCTTCTGCTTGAACCAACGCGTGAAACATGAGTTGTGCTCTTTGAGTATATCTCCGTCCGCCCTCTGTTGGCCTCGGTCATTGTACGTCTTCTCAATAAAGGTTTTGTGCTCTACCACCCAAGGATCGACCACGTCTATGTGTTGTAGCGCGACTAGGTTTGCTCTTTCAAAGTCGGCAAGTCGACCCTCGTAGTCGACATGCATTTCGCGGCGACCCTCACGGTGACCCCATCCAGCGAGCCTGCCGAGGTGCCTATTGATGGGCAGACCAACGGGGTTCTCGATGCCTAGATAATTCGTGCAATAGGAGATGCACTCTTCGGTCAGAAAGCCCCTGGCTATACTTCCCTCTGGACGTGACATGTTCCGAACATATCCTTTGATGACACCATTCATCCTTTCGAACGGCATCATGCTGCAGGAGCGTCGGCCCGAGTTGGATGATATCCTCCACGATATGGACCAGCGGATGCACCATAACGTCGAAGAATGCGGGCGGAAGTACATCTCAAGATCGCATAGTATCACCACGATCTCTTCCTGTAGCCTTCGAGTTGCCTCACGCCAATCGACTTCGAGAGATGACGTCGAAAAAGTTGCATAGGCCAAATAGCATTTCACGGACGTGCGTCCATGATCCCACGGATTGCAATCGGAAGTATCTGCGTCATCGACGCGTGATAGTCGTGAGACTTCATCCGCTGAACTTCGCTTTGGGTCTAGGTATCTGCTTATCTTCCCCGCGTAACCGTAAGGAAGTTTTACTCCTAGGAGGCAGGTGAAAAACTGCTCGATCTCCTCCTGACTTAGAGTGAAGCACGCGGGAGGGTAGTCATTTCCGGTCTTCTTGGTCTTTTTGCCTTTGTGACGACTTTCTGTGTCCTGCTTCGCCTCATCATCATCATCATCATCATTAGCGTGAAGCTCCTGCCTGATGCCCATTGATTTCAAGTATGCCCTTGCTTTCGTCCCATCTTTGGTCCTCTCTGGCATGTTGAGCAGGGTACCAAGCAGACTCTCGCACACGTTCTTCGTGATATGCATGACATCAAGGCTGTGATGCACGGTGGATCTTCCAAGACGGCAAGTCCCGTAAAACAGACCTCGTTTTCCATACCTTCAGCAGCTGACTCTGGCGCCTTTCGCTTTTTTCCCGGCTCTGGCGCCTTTTTTCCCGACAGTGGGCAGTGTTTCCAATTTTTCAACAACTCGTCTATTTCCTCGCCGCTCCTCGTACACGGGCGTTTTCGGGGTTCGGTTTCACCATCGAACAGATCCTTGCGTTTCCTCCACGGGTCATCGTCGCGAAGCCACCTTCGATGTCCCATGAACACGGTTTTCGAAGACCCGACATCTCTATCTAGCTGGCGATACGTTGTGTCATCCATGCACCTTACGCATCCAGAAAATCCGTGGACTACCTGCCCGCGAGATATCCATAACCGAGATAGTCGTGCACCGTCGTGAGCGGTCACGGCTCTCATAGGGAAATATTCTTTCTGCGGCGTCCCACGTATTGGCTGGCGTTTTCCACAGCGTGTCTAGCTCCTCCTTCAAAGCAGCCCCGGTCTGATTGATGTCGCTCCCTGGTTGTTTCGCCCTTCAATTAGCATACTCATGTGAATGTACTTCCTCTTCATGCACAACCAGGGGAAGGTTGTACATCCACACAAATACAGGCCAGGTGCTATGTGTGCTTCTCTGGCTGCCAACGGATTGACTCCATCGGTGCTCGCGCCCGCACGATGTTCCTTGGATCCTTCCCAAATTCTGGGTATTCAAGTTCAACGCTTGCCAGCGGCTCGCATCCTTAGGGTGACTCAGCATCTTGTCTTTTTATTTATCTCCGGATCATTTCCGTCATCTTCCCGCTTCTTCTCCTCCCTATCCGGCGTGCCAACGCAGGAGCTTTGCTACCTTAGGGTCCGTGAAATACCGCTGCGGCAGACGAGGAGTGATCGGAAAGTACCACACCGATCTTCGAGGAGCTTTCTTCCTCTTCTTGTATCGAGTGACGCCGCACACCGGACATATGGTAGACTCCAGCGTGCTCGTCCCGATAAATGATGCAATTGTTCATGCACACATGGTATTTCACGTCGCGGTAAATCCAAAGGACACACGATTTTCTTCGCCTCCTCGAAACTGGTCGGGCACTTGTTCCCCTTGGGAAGACGTTCGTGCGAGAATGACATGTTCTCGTCGAAGCATCGTCCGTCATTTTGTGTTTTACCTTCATCTCCAAGCCATGAGCGTTACTTTCAGCGGGTATCCGCGGGCCTGCATCCTTCATACAATGGAGTAACCGCGTCTATCTCCAGTTGATCCAGCTTGGCTTTCTCTCGGGCGGCAGCTCTTGCGTTATCCGTGCGCTTGCGAAGCAGCTCTTGAATATGAGGGTCCTGCACCCAGCCTCCATCGTAAATGCGCTCCGGCATCTTCATCTTCATGATCATGCCCTTCGTCTTGATCTTCCTCATCATCATGTACGACATCTTCTACATGATGATTGTGTACATCATCACCGTCGTGATCATGTCACGGAGATTCTTCGTCTTCTCGCCCGCCCTCGCCGCGGTGGTTGTCTTGTTGCCCTTCCTCATTTCTTGCCCGGCCCCATGGGCGACTTCATAGTCATCTTCATCACCTTGCCACCGATAGCCATCCATGAAACCACGCAAGAGCAGGTGGTCCGCACCTGTCCGGAATCCGGGTCCGTAATAAGGCTCTTCAGCTTGCATCTTCGACACGGACATCTTATCTCCGTCTCGTTCTTTTGAAGCATCTCGGCCTTCGCGGAGCTCAAAAACCTATTCACGATGCCTTCGGTCATCGTGCGGACCATCAATGCTTTGTGGGGTAGAGCAAAGCGATATTTTAGAACCAAGAAAAATTTGGCCTGACCTTCCCTAAAAATAGGACCAAAAAGAATGCATAGTGCCAAAATTCTACTTGAAACGGAAATGAATCAACATTCCGCAAAATATTGGCAACTATCGCATTTGAAATACCGTACCTGCAAACACAAACATATATGCAACACCACAAACACAAGCAACACCACAAACATACATAGATCTAGCTAGGCCACAAAAGTGCATGTGCACGTTGTTGGAGCGAGCTAGGGAGAAAAAAGTAGATCTACAACATGAAGATAGCTTTCCCTTACTTACCTATCAAAAAGGTAATTTCACCACTTAATTTTGATGAATCTATGGTGCAAATGAGGTGAGGAGGAGGAGGCAGCCGACAAGCTTAGAGAAGGAGGTGGGGGAATGAAGTGGGGAAAGTGAGTGTGTAGGTGTGGCTGTCCAAAAATATCTAGCTGGTCCCAGGTTACTAATGGCGCACCACTAAGCCATGCGCCATTAGTAACCCAACATACTAATGGCACACCACAGAGACATGCGCCATTAGTAGTTTTGCAAAAAAGTAAAAAAAATAATTTTTATGATAATGGTGCACCATGGCACAGTGCGCCATTAGTAGTTTAAACTACTAATGGCGCACTTTGGCATAGTGCGCCATTAGTAGGTTTGCAAAAAAGTAAAAAAATTATATACTAATGGCGCACTGTCTTGGTCGTGCGCCATTACTAGTTCTAACTAGTAATGGCGCACTTTGCCATCCATGCGCCATTAGTTTGTATGGAAAAATGGGGGAAAAATCAATAGTAGTGGCGCACCGTGAGCACGGTGCGCCATTAATCTTCCACACTAATGGCGCACGAGCAACCGGTGCGCCATTAGTATATAGTAGTGGCGCACTACTTACCAGGTGCGCCATTAGAATCAGTCCTATCTATAGCCCTTTTCCTAGTAGTGGAGTTGTCATTTGATTAACGGGATCACATCATTAGAGAATGATGTGATTGACATGACCCATTCCGTTAGCTTATCACTTGATCGTTTAGTATATAGCTATTGCTTTCTTCATGACTTATACATGTTCCTATGACTATGAAATTATGCAACTCCTGAATACCGGAGGAACACTTTGTGTGCTACCAAATATCACAACATAACTGGGTAATTATAAAGGTGCTCTACAGGTGTCTCCGATGGTACTTGTTGAGTTGGCATAAATCAAGATTAGGATTTGTCACTCCGATTGTCGGAGAGGTATCTCTGGGCCTTCTCGATAATGCATATCACTATAAGCCTTGCAAGCAATGTGACTAATGAGTTCGTTGCGGGATGATGCATTGCGGAACGAGTAAAGAGACTTGCCGGTAACGAGATTGAACTAGGTGTTGAGATACCGACGATCGAATCTCGGGCAAGTAACATACCGATGACAAAGGGAACAACGTATGTTGTTATGCGGTTTGACCGATAAAGATCTTCGTAGAATATGTGGGAGCCAATATGAACATCCAGGTTCCGCTATTGGTTATTGACCGAAGACGTGTCTCGGTCATGTCTACATAGTTCTCAAACCCATAGGGTCCGCACGCTTAACGTTCGGTATTATGAGTTTATGTGTTTTTGATGTACCAAAGATAGTTCGGAGTCCCGGATGTGATCACGGACATGACAAGGAGTCTCGAAATGGTCGAGACATAAAAATTGATATATTGGA
This sequence comes from Aegilops bicornis, assembly GCA_021605145.1. Lineage (NCBI taxonomy): Eukaryota > Viridiplantae > Streptophyta > Magnoliopsida > Poales > Poaceae > Aegilops > Aegilops bicornis. The sequence goes on from CM038671.1 coordinate 65,639,371, forward strand.
TGACTATATTCGGACACCGGATGAGTTCCGGGGGTCATCGGATAATTATCGGAGAGCCGGGGGTTATCAGAACCCCAGGGGGACTATTGGGCCTACATGGGCCATAGGGAAGATGGGAGGCAGCCCACAAGGGGCAGCCTCGACCCCTCCCTATAGGGAGTCCGAATTGGACTCGGGAGGGGGCGCCCCCCCTTTCCTTCTCGTCTTCCTCTCCTTCCTTCCCCCTTCCTCCTCCTAGTTGGACTAGGAAAGGGGAAGTGCTACTCCTACTAGGAGGAGGACTCCTCCCCCTCCTTGGCGCGCCCCAAGAGCCGGCCGGCCTCCCCCTTGCTCCTTTATATATAGGGGCAGGGGGCACCCCAAAGACACACAAGTTGATCATTGATCTCTTAGCCGTGTGTGGTGCCCCCTCCATCATAATCCACCTCGGTCATATCGTCGTAGTTCTTAGGCGAAGCCCTGCGCCGGTAACTTCATCATCACCGTTATCACGCCGTCGTGCTGACGAAACTCTCCCTCGAAGCTCTATTGGATCGTGAGTTCGTGGGACGTCACCGAGCTGATCGTGTGCAGATCGCGGAGGTGTCGTACGTTCGGTACTAGGATTGGACGATCGTGAAGACGTACGACTACATCAACCGCGTTGTCATAACGCTTCCGCTTTCGGTCTACGAGGGTACGTGGACAACACTCTCCTCTCTCGTTGCTATGCATCACCATGATCTTGCATGTGCGTAATTTTTTTTTGAAATTACTACGTTCCCCAACAAGTCATTCGAGGCTGGAGGAGTAGAGTCCCACGCCGTCTGCACCGTCTCCATGAAACCTGCCGCTTTCGCCCAAAAGGCTTCAAACCGGAAGTGTTTATGCATTTTTATCTCCACATTCATGTCCAACATCAACGGACAATGATTTGAAATAGCTGTGCCCAGCACCGACAGGAGACACGTCGGGAACGCCTGATCCCACTCATTCGAAACGAAAACGTGGTCAATCTTTTCCAGCGTAGCATGTTGCCGTTCATTGGACCATGTGTATCGTCGGCCATTTAAGTACATCTCCTTCAACTCCAGCCTATTCAGCTTGGCCCGAAATCTGCCTAGCATCCTCCTGTTGATCAAGTCGTTGCTCTTATCTTCTTGCCGTGCAATTAGATTAAAGTCACCCGCTACTACCCAGGGGCCCGCGTGCAGCTCTCGAATGTCCACGAGTTCTTGCAAAAATTCCACCTTGTCCCTATCCTCTTGCAGTCCATACACACACGTAAGCCACCACTCCGCCGCACCGGTGGATTTCACAATTGTCGTTAATGAGTTACTCTGGTAGTGTGGGTTGGACAGTTTGACGATCGTCTTGTCCCAAGCCACCAGAATCCCACCTCGCGTTTCAGCCGCAGGGACGTAAGAAAACTTGCTAAATTTATTGTCGAGACAACGTTGTACAACCGCTAATGAAATTTCTTGCAACTTGGTCTCCTGAAGGCAAACAATGCCCGGGTTCGCCCCGAACACTACCTGCCGCACCGCATCTCTACGTGCGGGGGCATTTAGCCCACACACATTCCACACAAGCATTCTCAAATGTTATGCATTCATGTTCTCATCCTACCAAGCCCACAGGCCCCGCCCCCAGGCCATGGCGGCGCCAGCCTGGATCGTGTCCAGCAACGGTGCCGGCGGAGACTCCCATTCGAACAATGCCAACACTGCTGCAATGTGAACTTCTGAGAGTGGGCGGTTGAAAAGCTCGACGTACATCCTAAGCGCCTCCTTGGAGATGACCTCTCCCTCGTGAGCCAAACACAACTTGCGGATAAGCACCTGCTGGTGCTTGCTGGCCCATGCTTTGTGATCCTCTCACTCCTCCGCGGTGTAACATCAATTATCCGCTTCTTCCCGGGCTTACGGGTTTGAACTAAATCTGGACGTTCAGCTCGAGCTTTTGGGCTCGGCTCGCGCTCGCTGCAACTCGGCCCGAGCTAGGCTCGGCCCGACAAGTAAAGAGGCCGAGCCGAGCTATTCTTTTGGGCTTGTTTCTACCTCGAGCCGAGCCTGACTCGGCTCGGTCCAACTCAAGGAAGTTAAAAGCTCGCAGCCCAGCGGCCCAGCTGAACAACACGCACCCCAATTGAGCCCATCTAGCCCAGCGAAACGACTACAGAGAGACAGACGGGGGAATCAATCGCTAGGGTTGCTCACTTGCTCGCCGCCGCCGCCGCCGCCGCACTCCGCCTCCCTGGGCGTCGTTGACAGCACGCCACCGCTCCCCTCTGCTCCTCCCTTCCCTCCTCTCCTTCCTCCCCAAGCCCCTGCGTCGGCGCGAGCTTTGCATCCCGGCCTCCAGCGCGGCTGCGTACACGCAGATGAACCACCAGGCCGAGGTCACGCTCGCCGGCGTTCTCTTCCTGCTCGCCGCCGCGGCCGTTGTAGTTGACGACTTGCTCGCTCCCCTCATCCTGCTGGCAAGTTCCTCACGCCCCGCGGCCGCCGGAAACGGAGAGGACCACCTCAAGCTTCCATGGCCGAGCAAGGCGGGGAGAATCCACTGGCTCCCCCAATGGCAAACGGCCACGACCTGCAGCACCATCCCGACGCCCGCACGCTGCCGGGTGCCATCCTCCACTGCCGTTCCCGGGCGCTCCAGATGGTGGCCCCACATGGCAGCGACCAGTTGCTGTTAGGCTTGCCGAGCCTCCCGAGCTGCACCGAGCAAGAGGCAAGCTCGGGCCGAGCCCCAATCTCTAGCTCGTCTGACCACTGGGCTCGGTTCGGCTCGGCTCGAGAAGAGGCGAGCTAAGGCAGGCTCGGGGCGAGCCCGGCTCGGCTCGGCTCGCGTCCAGGTATAGTTTGAACCCCATGCGTGCATGTGTCCAGCCTTGCCAAGATTGGCTCAATCAATCTGTGCATGTCCTCGCAGAGCTGCTCAACTTCCACCAGCGTGGGTTCGGCCAGCCTAGGCGTGCACGGAGTGGCACTGCCTGAGGGTGGCTCGTCACACCCCCACAAGCTCACCTCGAACATATCCTAGGCCTCCACGAGACCCACCTGCCTGCCAAAGTCCTTCCTAGCAGGAAAGGTACGTACCATGCTCGAATCCACCATCCATTTTTGCCAAAATTCGAGCATTTTGGACTCACATGCATGTGGTGTTCCATGTACTCCCTTCGTTTCTAAATATAAGTATTTTTAGATATTTTGATATGGACTACATATGAATGTTTATAGACATACTTTAAGTGTAGATTCATTCATTGTGCTCTCTATCCGTATGTAGTCCATACAATAGAATCTTTAAAAATACTTATATTTAGGAACAGAGGGAGTACTTGCTTTGCTTGACATCGAGTATAGCAAATTTAAGTCACGTCTTGGGTTCGTGTGCTCCACAAAGTTTTTTGAGAGAAGGATACAACATGCATGCATGGCTCTACCATTCTCCATCCCATCTCCCATGGAAAATACTAGCATTCTTTTCTTAGTGTTTTTCTTAGATGCTTCACATCTTCTAAACCAGAATTCCATTTTTAATATATTTATATATTTGAAATTCTAATTATAAGAACTTTCAAACAAGACCTATCTTGGATACATTTTAAACTCATTCAAATATTGTTGCTTCACAAACTGATTGGAATTGAAATGAGCGTAACAAGTAAAAAATTAAAATTAAAATGAAATCCATATATCACTTTATGTCATACATTTCAATAACACAATTACCAGATGCACTTCAATTATCAAAGTACTTTGTTAGCAGATGCTTTACAATTGTATATATCATTTATTTCAATAATAACATCCGTACGAATTTCACATCATATACTTCAGGCACTACAAGAAACCTGTTAATATATGACGGATATCTGATGACATTTTTGAAGACTGTCATGGACGGCCTAGCACTAGTAGAAAACAGGGCTTTGGTTGGGGCTTGGCTAGCCCATTAGTCCCGGTTCTGTCACGAACCGGGACCCATGGGGACATACGTCCCGGTTCGTGCTCCCACGGGGCTGGCCGAGCCTCGAGAGGCATTTGTCCCGGTTCGTGTGGACCCATTTGTCCCGGTTCTAGGCACGAACCAGGACCAATGGCCCTTGCTCCTGGCCCACAGCCATTGGTCCCGGTTCGTACCTAGAAACGGGACAGAAGGGGGGCCTTTAGTCCCGGTTCCAGCCACGAACCAGGACCAATGAGTTGCCTATATATACCCTCGCCCGCGAGCAGAACACTCCACAGTGCTCTATTTTTCTGGCCGGCAAGGGGAGAGCTTTGTGGTGCTCTAGCTCACCTCCTATGCACATGAGGTGTTCGTGAAATGCCCGAGCCACACTAGTTAAGCTTTCTCCTCTCGAAGCTCGACCTCTAAGCTCCATTTTCCCCGAGATTTGTCTAGGTTTAGCGGTCCGTCACGTCCCGTCCCGTCTTCACCGCCGTCGATTGCCCGCGCCGATCTCGTCGCCGGCACCACCGTGGTGAGCCTCTTGTTCTTATCTTCTTCTGAAAGAAAAAAAATTCTTACTTTAAATAGATACTTGTCTAATTTTCTTACTTTTATTATTGCTTGTTATTATATAGTGCGATGGTTTTGGTATCCACCCCCGTCGGCCCTCGTCCTGGCTATGATTCGGATGTGGTATATATTATCTTTTATAACTATTTGGTTCATTTATTGTTTATGACAATTATGCCCATCAAGTTGACATAGATTTTATTTATCTAGGAGGTAGTTGAACCGGAAATTCCAACCGACCCTATTGTCGAGAGGTTAAATTTAGTTGAAGAAGCAAACAATTATTTGAAGGAAAAAATAAAAAAAATTGAGGAGGAGAAGATGATATTGGAGTTGCATGTTGCGGATGTCGTCGATGATCACAAGATCAAGATGGACGCAAAGTGGTTGAAGATTAGAAAGATTAGAAAATATGCCATTCATACCGAGGCTTGGTATCATTACGTCGTTGGATCAATTGTTACCTTGGTTGTGATTATGATCGCATTTGTTGTTGCATTGAAAGGTTTCACATAGTTTCAATGTATGGTCTAATTAGATGCTCTGGAGAGCTATATGTTGTTAAGTGAGAACTATGTATGTACTTTGGTTTTAATGTGATGATGAACTTCTATTAATTTGGTCACTTATCTATCCATGTGAATCTGTAATGGTTTTTGACACACATAATTATATGTAATGCATGTAGATGAGCCGGCAATGGATGTACGGTGACAGACACACCTCCGAGTACGTTAAGGGCGTGCATAATTTTCTCGAAGTGGCTGAGGCAAACAAGCATAATGGTTTTATGTGTTTTCCATGCCCTATATGTGGGAATATGAAGTCTTACTCTGACCGTAAAATCCTTCAGACCCACCTGCTTTATAAGGGTTTCATGCCACACTATAATGTTTGGACCAGGCACGGAGAAATAGGGGTTATGATGGAAGCCAGCAAAGAAGAAGAGGACGATGACAAATATGTGCCCCCGGAATACGGTGATGCTGCAACGGGGGAAGGTGCTGAAGATCAAGAGGAACCAGACGATATTGTGCCCGATGATGATCTCCGCCGGGTTATTGTTGATGCAAGGACACAGTGCGAAAGTGAAAAGGAGAAGCTGAAGTTCGATCGCATGTTAGATGATCACAAAAAGGGTTGTACCCCAATTGCGAAGATGGCAACACAAAACTCGGTACCGTACTGGAATTGCTGCGGTGGAAGGCAGAGAATGATGTGCCTGTCAAAGGACTTGAGAAGCTACTGAAAATATTGAAGAAGAAGCTTCCAAAGGATAACGAACTGACTGGCAGTACGTACGCAGCAAATAAGGTTGTATGCCTGATGACCCACAAGTATAGGGGATCTATCGTAGTCCTTTCGATAAGTAAGAGTGTCGAACCCAACGAGGAGCACAAGGAAATGATAAGCGGTTTTCAGCATGGTATTCTCTGCAAGTACTGAAATAAGTGGTAACAGATAGTTTTGTGATAAGATAATTTGTAACAAGCAACAAGTAACAAAAGTAAATAAAGTGCAGCAAGGTGGCCCAATCCTTTTTGTAGCAAAGGACAAGCCTGGACAAACTCTTATTTAAGGAAAAGCGCTCCCGAGGACACATGGGAATTATCGTCAAGCTAGTTTTCATCACGTTCATATGATTCGCGTTCGGTACTTTGATAATTTGATATGTGGGTGGATTGGTGCTTGGGTGCGGCCCTTACTTGGACAAGCATCCCACTTATGATTAACCTCTATTGCAAGCATCCGAAACTATAACAAAAGTATTAAGGTAAACCTACCATAACATGAAACATATGGATCCAAATCAGCCCCTTACGAAGCAACGCATAAACTAGGGTTTAATCTTCTGTCACTCTAGCAACCCATCATCTAATTATTACTTCCCAATGCCTTCCTCTAGACCCAAATAATGGTGAAGTGTCATGTAGTCGACGTTCACGTAACACCACTAGAGGATATACAACATACATCTCATCAAAATATCGAACAAATACCAAATTCACATGACTACTAATAGCAAGACTTCTCCCATGTCCTCAGGAACAAACGTAACTACTCACAAAGCATATTCATGTTCATAATCATAGGAGTATTAATATGCATATATGATCTGAACATATGATCTTCCACCAAATAAACCAACTAGCATCAACTACAAGGAGTAATCAACACTACTAGCAACCTATAGGTACCAATCCCAGAATAGGATACAAGAGATGAACTAGGGTTTGAGAGGAGATGGTGCTGGTGAAGATGTTGATGGAGATTGCCCTCTCCCGATGAGAGGAGCGTTGGTGATGACGATGGCGATGATTTCCCCCCTCGAGGGAAGTGTCCCCAGCAGAACAGCTCACCGGAGCCCTAGATTGGTTCCGCCAAGGTTCCGCCTTGTGGCGGCGGAGTCTCGTCAAAGCTTGCTTATGATTTTTCTCGACGAAGACCTCATATAGCGTAAGATGGCCATCGGAGAGCCAATAGGGGCCTGAGGTAGGGGGCGCGCCAAAGGGTAGGGCGCCCCCACCCTCATGGACAGTGGGCCCCCTCTGGTGAACTTCTTCCGCTCGATATTTTTATTATTTCACAAAATGACTTCCGTGGAGTTTCAGGACTTTTGGAGTTGTGCAGAATAGGTCTCTAATATTTGCTCCTTTTCCAGCCCAGAATTCCAGCTGTCGGCATTCTCCCTCCTTATGTAAACCTTGTAAAATAAGAGAGAATAGGCATAAGTATTGTAACATAACATGTAATAACAACCCATAATGCAATAAATATCGATATAAAAGCATGATGCAAAATGGACGTATCAATGCCCTCTAGGATTGGAGGTGCAGAAGATACATGCATGCCCTAATGACTGCATCCTCTACCGCGGTTCGTACGAGGATTTGAACGCATGCCCGATATGCGGTGCATTGCGGTATAAGATTAGACGAGATGACCCTGGTGATGTTGACGGCGAGCGCCCCAGGAAGAGGGTTCTCTGAAGGCGATGTGGTATGCTCCTATAATACCACGGTTGAAACGACTGTTCAGAAACAAAGAGCATGCCAAGTTGATGCGATGGCACAGTGAGGACCGTAAGAAAGACGGGAAGTTGAGAGCACCCGCTGACGGGTCGCAGTGGAGAAAAATCGAGAGAAAGTACCGGGCTGAGTTTGCAGGTGACCCAAGGAACGTATGGTTTGGTTTAAGCGCGGATGGCATTAATCCTTTAGGGGACCAGAGCAGCAATCACAACACCTGGCCTGTGACTCTATGTATGTACAACCTTCCTCCTTGGATGTGCATCAAGCGGAAGTTCATTATGATGCCAGTTCTCATCCAAGGCCCTAAGCAACCCGGCAACGACATTGATGTGTACCTAAGGCCATTAGTTGAAGAACTTTTACAACTGTGGAATGGAAACGGTGTACGTGTGTGGGATGAGCACAGACATGAGGAATATGACATGCATGCGTTGCTGTTTGTAACCATCAACGATTGGCCTGCTCTCAGTAACCTTTCAGGATAGACAAACAAGGGATACCACACATGCACGCATTGTTTAGCTGACACCGAAAGTATATACATTGACAAATGCAGGAAGAATGTGTACCTGGGCCATCGTCAATTTCTTCCGACCAACCATCAATGTCGAAAGAAAGGAAAGCATTTCAAAGGCGAGGCAGATCACTGGAAGAAGCCCGCCATGCGTACCGGTGATCACGTACTTTCTATGGTCAATGATTTACGCGTAATCTTTGGAAAGGGTCCTGGCGGACTATCTATTCCGAATGACGCTGAGGGACGCGCACCCATGTGGAAGAAGAAATCTATATTTTGGGACCTACCCTACTGGAAAGACCTAGAGGCCCGCTCTTCAATCGACGTGATGCACGTGACGAAGAACCTTTGCGTGAACCTGCTAGGCTTCTTGGGCATGTATCAGAAGACAAAAGATACACCGGAGGCATGGGAGGATCTGCAACGTCTACACGAAAAAGACGGCATGCCTCCAAAGCAGTATGAAGGTCCCGCCAGCTATGCTCTTACCAAAGAAGAGAAGGAAATCTTCTTTGAATGCCTACTCAGTATGAAGGCCCCGTCTGGCTTCTCATCGAATATAAAGGGAATAATAAATATGCCAGAGAAAAAGTTCCAGAACCTAAAATAAGAGAGAATAGGCATAAGTATTGTAACATAACGTGTAATAACATCCCATAATGGAATAAATATCGATATAAAAGCATGATGCAAAATGGACGTATCGACTCCCCCAGGCTTAGACCTCGCTTGTCCTCAAGCGGAAGCCGATAACAGTAAACATGTCCCCATGTTTAGATTTAGAGGCGTCAATAAAACATAAAATACGGACATGAAGGCATCATGATTATTCTCATAACAACAACATAAATAGATATTGTCATATGATTTCTTATGTTCAAGAAATAATCCATTCACAATGCAGAGTACGAATCATAAACTTTATTGAGAACCAACAAACTATAACCTCAGTCATTGAAGCAATTGCAATTTATCATAACATCAGAAAGAGTCTATGTCAGAGCTTAATAGCAAGTCCACATACTCAACTATCATTTAGTCTTTCATAATTGCTAGCACTCACACGATACTTGTGGTTACGGAGTTTTAATCGGACACAGAGAAAGATAGGGGCTTATAGTTTCGCCTCCCAACCTTTTACCTCAAGGGTAATGTCAACAATAATAACTCATGCCCCCTACATCCAATTAGATATATCAATCAGGATCTTTCCAACATACTGTGCTTGCCAAAGGATAAAATGTAAAAAGGAAAGGTGAAGGTCACCATGACTTTTGCATAAGATAGAGGATAATAATAGAAGATATGCCCTTCGCAGAGAGAAGCAGAGGTTGTCATGCATTTAAGGGTTGGATGCACAAAGTCTTAATGCGAAAGAACATCACTTTATATTGCCACTTGTGATATAGACCTTTATTATGCAGTCTGTCGCTTTTATTACTTCTACATCACAAGATCGTATAAAGCTTATTTTCTCCCTCACTAATAAATCATACATATTTAGAGAGCAATTTTCATTGCTTGCACCGATGACAACTTACTTGAAGGATCTTACTCAATCCATAGGTAGGTATGGTGGACTCTCATGGCAAAACTGGTTTAAGGGTTTTGGAAGCACAAGTAGTATCTCTACTTGGTGCTGAGAATTTGGCTAGCATGAGGGGGAAAGGCAAGCCTAACATGTTGGATGATCCATGACAATATACTTTATCTCAGATATAAGAAAACATAACCCATTACGTTGTCTTCCTTGTCCAACGTCAACTCTTTAGCATGTCATATTTTAATGAGTGCTCCCAATCATAAAAGATGTCAATGATAATATATTTATATGTGAAACCTCTCTTTCCTTATTACTTCCTATTAAATGCAACGATGACCAAAGCTATGTCTGCCAACTCCCAACAACTTTTAATCATCACTCTTTCTATGTGAAGTCATTACTCTCAACAAGATCAATATGAACTCTTTGTTTCTTTTTATTTTTTTCTTTCTTTTAGTCACTCAAGATCATGGCAAAATAATCAAGCCCTTGACTCAACACTAATCTTTATTATATAGCTCACGGACTCGATTACATAGAGAGATCATAAAGCAAAAAACTCAAAACTAGATCATGTAATAAACTTTATTCTACTAGATCAAGATACTACTAATAGGATCGAACTAAGAAAAACGGTAAAGATAGGAGATGTGATGGTGATATGATACCGGGGCACCTCTCCCAAACTTGGCAGTTGCCAAGGGGAGTGCCCATACCCATGTGATTATATATCCTTCTTTGTTGAAGAGGATGGTGGTGATGTTGACTTAGTTGATGGCATAGACTTCTCCCTTAATTTGCGCTTGAGGACAGAATTTTGGTCCCTCAAATCATCAATATCCCACTCCAGGGTTAATATCTTTTTGCATAGGTCCTGCTTATTTTCCTGCAAGAGACGAAAAGGGATAAACTCGATCTTTGGTTTCTTTACCCTATCAGGGAGACTTGACTTTTTGAACTCCACATGCATGTCCCCAGGTTGAGGTAATGGGGCTTTATCTTCATCTGAGCTCGTCTCCTCCTTACCCTTGGGTTCATAGTCCTCTTCCTCCGTAGTCCAACCATCGTGCTCCACATCTCCATAGACCTTAGGATTTGCTAGGTAATCATCCACATAGCTTTCTCCTTCCGAATCCTGGGATGACATGTTGATCTAATCTGCAGCAGCAACAACTCGAAACAAAAACAGAGGATATTTGCGTGATACAGGAGTCAAAACCTTCGGGAGAATATATAATGAATTTTTACCGACCAAAATACGTATTTTGCAAGAAAATGGAGTCCGGAAGGCACACGAGGTGCCCACGAGGTAGGGGGCGCGCCCTCCACCCTCGTGGTGGCCTTGTGTCCTTCCCGGACTGCTTCTTATTTTTCTATTTTTCTAAATATTTCAAAACGGAGAAATATTGCCATTAGAACTGTTTTGGAGTCGGTTTACTTACCGTACCACGTACCTATTCCTTTTCGAGTCTCAAAGCGTTAGGAAAGTGTCCCTTATGTATTCCTCCGGGGTTACGGTTTCAATAACATTGGTTTCAACATTTATAGGATTACCTGAGAAATAGTGTTTAATTCTTTGACCGTTCACCACCTTCGGATTTGTGCCTTTGAAGTTGTTGATTTTTATGGCACCGGAACGATAGACCGCCTCGATAACGTAAGGGTCTTCCCATTTAGAGAGAAGTTTTCCTGCAAAAAATCTTAAACGAGAGTTGTATAGCAATACATAATCACCTACATTAAACTCACGCTTTTGTATCCTTTTGTCATGCCATCTTTTAACTTTTCTTTAAACAATTTGGCATTTTCATAAGCTTGGGTTCTCCATTCATCAAGTGAGCTAATATCAAATAACCTCTTCTCACCGCAAGTTTGAAATCATAATTGAGCTCTTTAATAGCCCAATATGCCTTATGTTCTAGTTCGAGAGGTAAGTGACATGCTTTTCTATAAACCATTTTATACGGAGACATACCCATAGGATTTTTATATGCAGTTCTATATGCCCATAATGCATCATCAAGTTTCTTGGACCAATTCTTTCTAGATCTATTAACAGTCTTTTGCAAAATTAATTTGAGCTCTCTATTACTCAATTCTACTTGACCACTAGACTGCAGGTGATAAGGAGATGCAATTCTATGATTAACATCATACTTAGCAAGCATTTTATGAAAAGCACCATGAACAAAATGTGAACCACCATCAGCCATTAAATATCTAGGGACTCCAAACCTTGGAAAAATAACTTCCTTAAGCATCTTAATAGAAGTGTTATGATCAGAACTACTAGTTGGAATAGCTTCTACCCACTTATTAACGTAATCAACAACAACTAAAAAATGTGTGTATCCATTAGAGGCAGGAAAAGGTCCCATATAATCGAAGCCCCAAACATCAAATGGTTCAATAACAAGCGAATAGTTCATAGGCATTTCTTGACGTCCACTAATATTACCAATTCTTTGACATTCATCACAAGATACGACAAACTTACGGGCGTCCTTGAAGAGAGTAGGCCAATAAAAACCAGATTGCAATACCTTATGTGCAGTTCTATCTCCAGCGTGGTGTCCTCCATAAGCCTCGGAGTGACACTTGCGTAGGATCTGTTCCTGTTCATGCTCAGGTAAACAATGTCTAATAACACCATCTACTCCTTCTTAATAAAGATGTGGGTCATCCCAAAAGTAATGTCTCAAATCATAGAAAAACTTTTTCTTTTGCTGGTATGTGAAACTAGGTGGTATAAATTTAGCAACAATGTAATTAACATAATCAACATACCATGGAGCAGTACGAGAAGCATTTATGACATTTAATTGTTCATCAGGAAAGCTATCATCAATAGGTCGTGGGTCATCAAGAACATTTTCTAACCTAGACAAGTTGTCTGCAACGGGGTTCTCAGCTTCTTTTCTATCAACAATATGCAAATCAAATTCTTGTAGCAAGAGAACCCATCTAATAAGTCTAGGTTTAGCATCTTTCTTTTCCATAAGATATTTAATAGCAGCATGATCAGTGTGAATAGTTACTTTAGAATCAACAATATATGGTCTGAACTTGTCACAAGCAAATACAACTGCTAACAGTTCTTTTTCAGTAGTAGCATAATTTCTTTGAGCATTGTCTAGAGTCTTACTAGCATAATGGATAACATTTAATTTCTTATCAACTCTTTGCCCTAGAACAGCACCTACAACATAATCACTAGCATCACACATAATTTCAAAGGGTAAATTCCAATCAGGTGGCTGAACAATAGGTGCAGAGATCAATGCTTTCTTAAGTATTTCAAATGCTTCTACACAATCATCATCAAAGAAAAATGGTAATATCTTTTTGTAATAAATTAGTCAGAGGCCGAGAAATTTTTGAGAAGTCCTTAATGAACCTCCTATAAAATCCGGCATGACCAAGGAAACTTCTTATACCTTTAATGTCCTTGGGACATGGCATCTTTCCAATAGCATCAACCTCGGCTTTATCAACTTCAATACCTCTTTCAGAAACTTTATGCCCCAAGACAATACCTTCATTAACCATAAAGTGGCACTTTTCCCAATTCAAGACAAGATTAGTTTCTTCACATCTCTGCAAAACTCGATCAAGATTGCTCAAGCAATCATCAAAAGAGGATCCATAGACAGAAAAGTCATCCATGAAAACCTCACAAATCTTTTCACAAAAGTCAGAGAATATAGCCATCATGCATCTTTGAAAGGTAGCAGGTGCATTACATAAACCAAAAGGCATACGTCTATAAGCAAAAGTACCAAAAGGGCATGGTAAAAGTAGTGTTTGATTGATCCTTAGCCGACACAGGTATTTCAGACAAACCAGAATAACCATCTAGAAAGCAACAGTGTGTATGTTTGCATAATCTTTCTAGCATTTGATCGATAAAAGGTAAGGGGTAATGATCTTTCTTAGTGGCCTTATTTAAGTTACGGAAATAAATTACCATCCTATAACCTGTAATAATTCTTTGCGGAATCAATTCATCTTTATCATTAGGAACTACAGTAATACCTCCCTTCTTAGGGACATAATGGACATGACTTACCCACCGACTACCAGCAACCGGATAAATTATACCTGCCTCCAGAAGCTTTAATATTTCTTTCCTTACCACTTCTTTCATCTTAGGATTAAGCCTTCATTGATGATCACGAACTGGTTTGTCATCTTCTTCCAAATTTATTTTATGTTGACATAGAGTGGGACTAATGCCCTTAAGATCATCAAGAGTATATCCAATAGCAGCACGGTGTTTCTTCAGAGTTTTCAATAATCTCTCTTCTTCATGCTCTGAAAGGTTAGCACTAGTAATAAAAGGATATATTTTCTTTTCATCAAGATAAGCATATTTAAGATTATCACGCAACGGTTTAAGCTCAAACACGGGATCACCCTTGGGTGGAGGAGGATCCCCTAGGATTTCAACAGCAAATTGTGTTTTGAATGGGTTCCTGATTAAAGAATACTTCATCTATTTCCCTTCTTCCATTCATAAACATATCATTTTCATGGTCTAGCAAATATTGCTCTAAAGGATCACTAGGAGGTATGGCAATAGAAGCAAGACCAATAATTTAATCTTTACTAGGCAATTCTTCTTCACGGTGTTGTCTACTAAATTTAGAGAAATTAAACTCATGAGTCATATCACCCAAGCCAATAGTAACACCATTCTTTTAGCTGTCTATCTTAGCATTAACAGTGTTCAAGAAGGGTCTACAAAATATAATGGGACAAAAGCTATCTTGTGGGGAACCAAGAACAAGAAAATCTGCAGGATATTTAGTTTTCCCACACAAGACTTCAACATCTCTAACAATCCCCATTGCTGATATAGTATCTATATTGGCAAGTTTAATTGTAACATCAATACCTTCTAACTCAGCAGGTGCAATTTCATGCTTAATTTCTTCGTATAAAGTATGAGGTATAACACTAGCACTAGCACCCATATCACATAAGCCATGATAACAATGATCTCCTATCTTAACAGAAATAACAGGCACGCCTACCACATGTCTATGTTTATCTTTAGCACAGGGTTTGGCAATTCTAGCAGTTTCTCCGCAGAATTGAATTACATGCCCATCAATATTATCAGCTAAGAGATCTTTAACAATAGCAACATTAGGTTCAGCTTTAATTTGCTCAGGAGGTGTATAAGTTCTAATATTACTTTTACGAACTACAGTTCAAGCTTTAGCATGATCCTTTATTCTAACAGGGAAAGGTGGTTTCTCAACATAAGAAGTAGGAACAACAGGATCATTATAAGTGACAATCTTTTCTTCAACTTTAATAGGTGCAGCTACTTTTAATTCTATGGGAGGATGATATTTAAACCACTTCTCTTTGGGGAGATCAACATAAGTAGCAATAGATTCACAGAAATAAGCTACTATCTCAGAGTCAAGTCCATATTTAGTGCTAAACTTACGGAAAACATCGGTATCCATAAAAGACTTAACACAATCAAACTTAGGTGTCGTACCTGACTCCTTACCTTCATCGAGATCCCAATCTTTAGAGTTGCGTTTAATTCTATCCAATAAATTTCATCTGAATTCAATAGTCTTCATCATAAAAGAGCCAGCACAAGAAGTATCGAGCATGGTGTGATTGTTTTCAGAAAGCAGAGCATAAAGATTTTGAAGAATTATTTCTCTTGAGGGCTCATGATTGGAGCATGAATATACCATTGATTTAAGCCTCCCCCAAGCTTGAGCGATGCTTTCTCCTTCGCGAGGCCAAAAATTATATATATAATTGCGATCACGATGAACAAGATGCATATGATAATACTTGTAATGAAATTCCAATTTCACTCGTTTATAGTTCCATGATCCCATGTCATCACATAGCCTATACCATGTCGATGCATCTCCCTTCAAAGATAAAGGGAAGACCTTCTTCTTAACAACATCATCGGGTATACCTGCAAGCTTAAATAATCCACAAACTTCATCCACATAGAGCAGATGTTCATCAGATGCTTTGTTCCATCTCCTGTAAAAGTATTAGCTAGCAGTTTTTCCATCATACCCAAGGAACTTCAAAGGAATATTTTCATGTTCAAGAGGTTCAAGAGGGTTGAGGAGCAACTCTTTGTTTCACTGGTCGGGGTGAAGATACCCGAACAAGCCCCTCAGAGGATTACTTTCCATAGTAACAAGTGATAGTAAATTTCAGCACACTATATAAATTTTTCCTTACCAAATTCCACCTACCAAAGGCGCTTGGGTCCCCGGCAACGGCGCCAGAAAAGAGTCTTGATGACCCACAAGTATAGGGGATCTATCGTAGTCCTTTCGATAAGTAAGAGTGTCGAACCCAACGAGGAGCAGAAGAAAATGATAAGCGGTTTTCAGCAAGGTATTCTCTGCAAGTACTAAAATAAGTGGTAACAAATAGTTTTGTGATAAGATAATTTGTAGCAAGCAACAAGTAATAAAAGTAAATAAAGTGCAGCAAGGTGGCCCAATCCTTTTTGTAGCAAAGGACAAGCCTGGACAAACTCTTATATAAGGAAAAGCGCTCCCGAGGACACATGGGAACTATCGTCAAGCTAGTTTTCATCATGTTCATATGATTCGCGTTCGGTACTTTGATAATTTGATATGTGGGTGGACCGGTGCTTGGGTGCTGCCCTTACTAGGACAAGCATACCACTTATGATTAACCTCTATTGCAAGCATCCGCAACTACAACAAAAGTATTAAGGTAAACCTACCATAGCATGAAACATATGGATCCAAATCAGCCCCTTACGAAGCAACGCATAAACTAGGGTTTAAGCTTCTGTCGTCTAGCAACCCATCATCTACTTATTACTTCCCAATGCCTTCCTCTAGGTCCAAATAATTGTGAAGTGTCATGTAGTCGACGTTCACATAGCACCACTAGAGGATAGACAACATACATCTCATCAAAATATCGAACAAATACCAAATTCACATGACTACTAATAGCAAGACTTCTCCCATGTCCTCAGGAACAAACGTAGCTACTCACAAAGCATATTCATGTTCATAATCATAGGAGTATTAATATGCATATAGGATCTGAACATATGATCTTCCACCAAATAAACCAACTAGCATCAACTACAAGGAGTAATCAACACTACTAGCAACCTATAGGTACCAATCCCAGAATTGGATACAAGAGATGAACTAGGGTTTGAGAGGAGATGGTGCTGGTGAAGATGTTGATGGAGATTGCCCTCTCCCGATTAGAGGAGCGTTGGTGATGATGATGGCGATGATTTCCCCCTCCCGGAGGGAAGTGTCCCCGGCAGAACAGCTCTGCCGGAGCCCTAGATTGGTTCCGCCAAGGATCCGCCTCGTGGCGGCGGAGTCTCGTCCTGAAAGCTTGCTTATGATTTTTTTCCTCGACGAAAGACCTCATATAGCAGAAGATGGCCATCGAAGAGCCAACAGGTGGCCCACGAGGTAGGGGGCGCACCCAGGGGGTAGGGCGCGCCTCCACCCTCGTGGACAGGTGGGCCCCCCTCTGGTGAACTTCTTCCGCTTGATATTTTTTATTATTTCCAAAAATGACTTTCGTGGAGTTTCAGGACTTTCGGAGTTGTGCAGAATAGGTCTCTAATATTTGCTCCTTTTCCAGCCTAGAATTCCAGCTGCCGGCATTCTCCCTCCTTATGTAAACCTTGTAAAATAAGAGAGGATAGGCATAAGTATTGTAACATAACATGTAATAACAGCCCATAATGCAATAAATATCGATATAAAAGCATGATGCAAAATGGACGTATCAATGCCCTCTAGGATTGGAGGTGCAGAAGATACATGCATGCCCTAATGATCGCATCCTCTCGCGGTTCGCATTTAGGATTTGAACGCATGCCCGGTATGTGGTGCATTGCGGTATAAGATCAGACGAGACGACCCTGGTGATGTTGACGGCGAGCCCCCCTCCCCCCCAGGAAGAGGGTTCCTACGAAGCTGATGTGGTATGCTCCTACAATACCATGGTTGAAACGACTGTTCAGAAACAAAGAGCATGCCAAGTTGATGCGATGGCACAGTGAGGACTGTAAGAAAGATGGGAAGTTGAGAGCACCCGCTGACGGGTCGCAGTGGAGAAAAATCGAGAGAAAGTACCGGGCTGAGTTTGCAGGTGACCCAAGGAACGTATGGTTTGGTTTAAGTGCGGATGGCATTAATCCTTTAGGGGAGCAGAGCAGCAATCACAGCACCTGGCCCGTGACTCTATGTATGTACAACCTTTCTCCTTGGATGTGCATGAAGCGGAAGTTCATTATGATGCCAGTTCTCATCCAAGGCCCTAAGCAACCCGGCAACGACATTGATGTGTACCTAAGGCCATTAGTTGAAGAACTTTTAGAACTGTGGAATGGAAATGGTGTACGTGTGTGGGATGAGCACAAACAGGAGGAATATGACCTGCATGCGTTGCTGTTTGTAACCATCAACGATTGCCCTGCTCTCAGTAACC
Organism: Aegilops bicornis; assembly: GCA_021605145.1. Taxonomy (NCBI): domain Eukaryota; kingdom Viridiplantae; phylum Streptophyta; class Magnoliopsida; order Poales; family Poaceae; genus Aegilops; species Aegilops bicornis. Next base: position 65,657,474 of record CM038671.1, read on the forward strand.
TTTCAGGACAGACAAACAAGGGATACCACACATGCACACATTGTTTAGCTGACACCGAAAGTATATACATGGACAAATGCAGGAAGAATGTGTACCTGGGCCATCGTCGATTTCTTCCGACCAACCATCAATGTCGAAAGAAAGGCAAGCATTTCAAAGGCGAGGCAGATCACCGGAAGAAGCCCGCCATGTGTACCGGTGATCACGTACTTTCTATGGTCAATGATTTACACGTAATCTTTGGAAAGGGTCCCGGCGGACTATATGTTCCGAATGACGCTGTGGGACGCGCACCCATGTGGAAGAAGAAATATATATTTTGGGACCTACCCTACTGGAAAGACCTAGAGGCCCGCTCTTCAATCGACGTGATGCACGTGACGAAGAACCTTTGCGTGAACTTGCTAGGCTTCTTGGGCATGTATGGGAAGACAAAAGATACCGGAGGCACGGGAGGACCTGCAACGTCTGCACAAAAAAGACGGCATGCCTCCAAAGCAGTATGAAGGTCCCGCCAGCTACGCTCTTACCAAAGAAGAGAAGGAAATCTTCTTTGAATGCCTACTCAGTTTGAAGGTCCCGTCTGGCTTCTCGTCGAATATAAACGGAATAATAAATATGCCAGAGAAAAAGTTCCAGAACCTAAAGTCTCATGACTACCACGTGATTATGACACAACTGCTTCTGGTCGCATTGAGGGGGCTTCTACCGGAAAACATCCGATTAGCCATTGTGAAGCTATGTGCATTCCTCAATGCAATCTCTCAAAAGGTGATCGATCCATAAATCATACCAAGGCTAAGGAGTGATGTGGCGCAATGTCTTGTCAGTTCCCATCATCCTTCTTCAATATCATGACGCACATCCTAGTTCATCTAGTTGACGAGATTGTCATTATGGGCCCCGTATTTCTACACAATATGTTCCCCTTTGAGAGGTTCATGGGAGTCCTAAAGAAATATGTCCGTAACCACGCTAGGCCAGAAGGAAGCATCTCCATGGGCCATCAAACAGAGGATGTCATTGGATTTTGTATTGACTTCATTCCTAGCCTTAATAAGATTGGTCTCCCTAAATCGCGGTATGAGGGGAGACTGACTGGAAAAGGCATGCTTGGAGGGGACTCAATAATATGCAGGGACGGGCATTCTTGGTCTCAAGCACACTACACAGTTCTACAGAACTCTACCTTTGTGACCCCGTATGTCGATGAACACAAGAACAGTCTGCGCTCCAAACACCCGGAGCAGTGTGACGACTGGATTACATGTGAACACATCAGGACTTTCGGCAGTTGGTTGGAAACACGTCTCAGAGGTGACAACACTGTTTGTGATGAGCTGTACTCCTTGTCCAAAGGACCATCTTCGACTGTATTGACTTACAAAGGATACGAGATAAATGGGAATACATTTTACACGATCGCCCAAGATCAAAAGAGCAGCAACCAAAACAGCGGTGTCCGCTTTGATGCAGTAACCAAGAGGGGAAAGGACACATATTATGGTTACATAGTGGACATATGGGAACTTGACTACATACATGATTTTAAGGTCCCTTTGTTTAAGTGCAAATGGGTCAATCTGTCAGGAGGCAGGGTACAGGTAGACCCACAGTACGGAATGACAACAGTGGATCTGAACAATCTTGGGTACACAGACGAACCGTTCGTCCTAGCCAATGATGTGGCACATGTTTTCTATGTGAAGGACATGTCTACCAAACCGAGAAAATGAAAAGATAAGGTAGCAAACACATCATACGATGAGCCAAAGCGCCACACAGTTCTTTCAGGAAAAAGAGACATCACGGGAGTGGAGGGCAAGAAATACATGTCCGAAGATTATGAAAAGTTTCATGAAATTCCTCCCTTCATAGTCAAGGCTTACCCAAGCACCCTGTTAAACTATGAAGATTATCCATGGTCACGGCGCAATAAGCAAAGGATAGAAGCGAAGAAAAAGTGAAGACTTTCTCTCCACGATTATTATGATGATGCCTTTGATCTAGAATATCCATGATACTTCGAAAGAGATTGTCCATTTTGTAGTGTTGTAACCCTCTCAACTTTTTAGCACATGCTATTTGGGTGAAATGATGATACCATGCCAACTTTCAACCTTTTTAGAGTTCATTTGTAATGCTTTTCAATTTCAGGGTCATTTAGCTCAAAAAAATTAGTAAAATGCATGAAAAATAACAAATGAAGTCATAAAGGGTTGAAAATTGATGATGTGGCTTTAAATGGTGCATTTTGAACACACAAAAAGTCTGGAGTTAAAATAAGTTCAAAAAAATGAAATCCCTTTGTAACAGATGAGTTTTCGTCCGAAACCCTGATACTTCGAAAGAGATTGTCCATTTTGTACACGAAGTGCATCCAGTTTTTCCCGTAACCCTCTCAACATTCTAGCACATGCTACGTGGGTGAAATGATGATACCATGCCAACTTTCAACCTTTTCAGAGTTCATTTGAATGCTTTTCAATTTCAGGGTCATTTAGCTCAAAGAATGAACTAATATAAAAAAGAAATGAACTAATAGCAAAAAAATGAACTAATAGCTAAAAGAATGAACTAAAAATAATCAATTAAAATATTCTGTTATGATCAACTAAAACAAAACTATAATATTCTTCAATAGCAAAAAGAAAATCAACTAAAAACTTTTATAAAACTCTAATAACAAAAGGAATCAACTAAAAAGCTTTTATAAACCTCTAGTATTTTTTAAGTAAAATTATATAAAATTTATGCAACTAAAATTATCAAAGTATTTTCTATTCAAAACATTATAAGCAAAAACAAAATAAAATAAATAAGTAGAAACAAAATAAAATAAATAAGTAGACAAAATAAAATAAATAAGTAGAAACAAAATAGAATAAATAAGTAGAAACAAATAAAATTTAATAAATAAGTAGAAACAAAATAAAATAAAATAAAATAGCAACAGTAAGTATTTTGTTGTAAGTAGAAACAAAATAAAATAAACAAAGCAACAAACAAAACAAAAAAAGTGCCATCTACTGGGCCAGCACGGCCTGAATACGACTAGAAACCCAATCATGGGCCAGGATTCAAGCCCGCAGCAGGTCCAGTAGGCCCACAGGCACACAGTGATAGGTTAGGCCGAAAGCCTGCATTTGAGAGAGCTCGAGAGGGCAGAGGGAGTGGGGCTTATAAACCACTCCGAGCCCCTCTCAACTAGCGAGGTGGTACTAAAGTTTAGTCATGCAGCGAAGACTTTTTCGTCTGGTTGGTGGCACCAACCGACCATCTTTGGTCCCAAGGTGGCACCAACCGAACTGGCATTCTTTAGTCCCAGTTGGTGCCACCAACCGGGACCAAAGGTCAGGTGGGCATTAGTCCCGGTTGGTGCTACGAACCGGGACCAAAGGGTTGGCTATATAAGCCAACACTTTGGAAACATTCAGCAGTTTCTCCCGACGCTGACGCCGCGCTCTGCCACGACGCCCTGCTCCTCGTCGCCGTCGCCCGCGCCCGTCGTCGCCGTCGTCGCCGCTTCGTCGTCGCCGCCTCTGCCCGACCAAGCCGTCTCCGCGCCCGTCGTGGCGCCGCCCTCGACCACGCCGTCACCCGCCGCCATCGCGCCGCCCGACCATGCCATTGCCGCCCTTTGTCGCGCCGCCCCTGCTCGTCGTCGTCGCCAGTCGCCGTCGTCTGCCCCCGAGCACGCCATCGTCGCGTCAGCCCCTGCCAGCGCCTCGATCCCTTGCTCATGCCTCCCGGCACTGCCCTCACCGCCACCGCCGTCATGCCGCCCAGCTGTGAGCACGCCCGGCTCTTTTTTATTAGATTACATTTTTTGTTAGATTAATTTTTTATGTATATATATGTATGTGTAGAGCATGTTTTTGTTAGATTACTTTGTTAAATTAATTTTTTATTAGATTTATATGTATGTGGCTATATATGCATGATGATGGAGTGGGGGTCGATATACCCCCCCCTCCCCGATAACTTCGACATGAGGGGGGGGGTCGATATATACCCCTCCCTGATAACTTCGACATGAGGAGGGTCGATATACCCCCTCCCTGATAACTTCGACATGAGGGGGGCTCGATATACCCCCTCCCCGATAACTTAGACATGAGGGGTGGTCGACATACCCCCTCCCCGATAACTCGACGTGAGCGGCAAAAGTTACATTTTTAGAAAAGTTTTATCTAGGAAGAAGGAAGAAAAAGGAGAGGAAAAAGGGGAGAAAAAAGAGAAGAAGAGAAAGAAGAAGAAAAAATGGAGAAGAAGAAGGAATAGAGGAGAAGAAGAAAAAATATATTTTTTTCTTCTTCTCCTTTTTTTTCTTCTTCTCCTCTTTTTTTCTTCGTCCTCTTCTTATTTTTTATCGGGAACGAGGGTGTCGAGGATCGCCGAGGGGTCGAGGGTCGCCGAGAGTTCGAGGGTCGAGGGTCGTTGAGGGGTCGAGAGTCGAGGATCGCCGAGGGGTCGAGAGGTTGCCTTGTGTCAAAGTACTGAAGAAATCCATGCCTCCATCATTAGCCGGAAGTAACCGGGGCATGATGGTACGAAGTTCTCCAAAGTTATTTTGGAAAGGAGTCCCAGATAGGATAATCCTCCTTTTGGTACGAATTTCAGCAAAGGCCTTCCAAATAGCGATATTCGGAAGGCTCTTGCTATACTTTGTACCAAAAAGTGAATTATCCTATCTGGGATTCCGTTCCAAAATAACTTTGGAGAGCTTCGTACCATCATGCTCCTGTTACTTTCGCCTAATGATGAAGACATGGTTTGGTTGAATCCTTTGACAGTAGACAAACGTGACATGAGGGGGTCAAGGGTCGGGAACTAGGGTAGAGGGTCGTGGATCACCGAGCGGTCGAGGGTCGTGAACTAGGGTAGAGGGTCGAGGGTCGCCGAGGGGTCGAGGGTCAAGGATCGCCGAGGGGTCGAGAGGTTGCCTAGTGTCAAAGTATTGAAGAAATCCATGCCTTCATCATTAGCCAGAAGTAATTGGGGCATGATGGTACGAAGTTGTCCGAAGTTGTTCTGGAACGGAGTCCCGGATAGGATAATTCGTCTTTTGGTACTGATTTCAGCAAAGGCCTTCCAAATAGCGATATTCGGAAGGCTCTTGCTGAACTTTGTACCAAAAAGCGAATTATCCTATCTGAACTCGCCTGCAACAACTTTGAGAGCTTCGTACCATCATGCACCTGTTACTTTTGCCTAATGATGAAGACATGGTTTTGTTGAATCCTTTGACACTAGACAAACGTGACATGAGGGGGTCGAGGGTCGGGAACTAGGGTAGAGGGTCGTGGATCGCCGAGCGATCGAGGGTCGAGGGTCGAGGATCGCCGAGGGGTCGACAGGTTTCCTAGGCCACCCAAACCCTAGAAGCGCTGCTGAGGCCACCCAAATTTACCAAGTTAAAAGAGCGTTGTCGTCGAGGCCACCCTGAACCCTATAAGCGTTGCCAAGGCCACCCCAAACCCTAGAGAAGTGTCGAGGCCACTAATATGATTCCTTGTTGTGATTAGCTAGCTAGGTATATGTTTTCCACTAATATATCCACCTATTGTCATGTTTGTATAATAATTGCCATGTTGTAATATATGCAGAAACAATGGAGCACGGATGAGACGAGGAAGCAGAAGAGGTGTTGGGGGACATAATCACAGCCAGAGCTGATGTCTTGTCGTATCTCAACGACTGGGATGGTCTGGAAGGACAGTGTGAAGAAGCAGGCTACGGTGATCGAACAATGGAGGAGGAGGGACATGATTATGATGGCTACGTTGACCGAATGCCGGCGGAAGAAGGACACCATGATGACGGCTCCGGTGACCGAACAGAGTCCGGCCAGGTATATATATTAATTAAGCCTGTGCTGACTAGATGCATTCATTGTTTTGGTATGCACACATATTAACTATTGTCTTTCTTCTTTTTATAGCCCTCCGGATCGAGCACAACTTCGATAAAGAGACGAGGCCTGAAGAGAAAATTGCGCTCGGATGAAAAGTTCACGATCACAGAAATCGCGGGCGATGGCCAACCGATTGCACCCATCTGGACCAAGGAAGCATTTTCTGCTCAGTGCGGGGTTCTTCTTAGGGACATCATCCCGATCAGCATCCACCAATGGTATAAGCCTAAGGAGGAAGACCCTGAGGTGTATTATGTCAACGATAGGCAGAAAGATGATCTTTGGACCGAGCTGAAGGCAAATTTCACCCTACTGCCGGAGGATGATCCGGAGAAGCCAATTATAGAGCCATTGGTCAAGGCTCATGCTGTTAAGAAGATGGCGGATCTATTCAGGAGGTGGAAGACTGAGCTGAAAACAACGTTTGTCGACAAAGACTAGACTCCAGAATTCACCGGCCCGTTTGAGAAGATCAGAGATCACTGGCCCGCATTTGTGGCCCACAAGACATCGGAGAAGAGTAAGAAGATGTCAGCGACAAACAAGAAAAATGATGCGAAGAAGGAGCGTCACCATCGCACGGGGTCAGGTGGCTACCTCAAAGCCCGGCCGTTGTGGGCCAAGGCTGAGAATGACCTGCTTGATAAAGGGGTCAAACCAGAGACATTGAACTGGCCAGACCGTTGCGGGACTTGGTTCTTTAGGGTTGGCGGAACCTTGGACCCTGTAACAGGGAAGTGTGTTTGGACGAACGAGCAACTGCGAATACCCGTCACGAAGCTTCAGGACTATATCGCCGCAGCGCAGCAAGGGACGTTCGTTCCCGACAAAGAGAACGACAAGCTCACAATGACCCTCGGGAATCCTGAGCACCCTGGACGGACACGAGGCATGCCAGGCTCCGTTCCATGGAAGGCTGGGTTTCCGGACGCAAGTGGTTACAAATGCCAGGAGAGGAGGAAGAAAGTGGAGCAGACCCAACTGCAAAAGCTGCACGCAAGGGTACAAGCGCTAGAGGAACGAGAAGCAGTTCGTTGCAAGCGACCTGCCGAAGCTACCCCCGAAGCTACCCTGCCATCTCAACGGAGAAGCAGCTTGGCTTCCACCGTGCTGCTTCAGGAGCCTGTCTTGACGGCTCTTGCTAGCTACCCCGTGGATACTATCACGGAATCTCAACATTGCCATCTTATGACGCAATGGCAGCAATTCAAAGTCAAGGCGGCTGTCGGCTCTGTTCGACCTCCTGAACCCGGCGCAACTTTTCACTGCCGTCCGATTCCAGAAGGATATGCTAGGGTGATGGTGGATGAAATAACGGAGGGATTTGAGGACCTCGAGCTTGAAGGGGAGACTCGGCTGGGTTCTGCTCTGAAGACTCCATGCCTATGGCGGAAGGAGCTCATCAACCTTCCGAACTGGATGCCTCCGCCTCCTCCTCCTCCTCCGTGAGTCAGGCACTCCGCCTCCTCCTCCGGCGAGTGATCGTGGCACTCCGCCTCCTTCTTTGGCGTGGCGGCACTCCACCTCCTTCTCCGCCTCAAGGCCGGCGCCCGAGCAGCCAGCCTCCTCCTTCTCCACCTCGTCAGCAAGGGCGGAAGAGACCCGCCGCCGCTCCTGCTGCTCCGGCGCGTCGTAGTCCTTCTCCTCCGCCTCGTAAGCAAGCAAAGAAGACAGCCTCAGCCGCTCCGTCTGCTCTGTCGTCTAGCAATACAGCCAGAGGCGGGAGGCAATACAGATTCGGTCCATCTCTCAAGCCTCTAGAGAAGTTACCATACGAGAGGACCGTGGAGAAAAACAAGAAGATCGTGGAAGCCGAAGTGAGGGACTTCTTTCAAGCGGTGAAAGCAAAGAAACATCCACCTCTGGAGGAGAAGATAGATCCGGTGAAAGCGAAGCGCACTATCGATGCCCTGAAGCGACCACCACCTTCTCCGCCGCAATCCAACTATGATCGCATTATTCAGAGGTCATATATCGAAGCGGAGCGGTCGGGAAGTACTATCAGTGATCAAAGGTTAGCAGAACGACGAGGTGGGAAAAAATTGCCCAGCTCGGCGAACAAGCGAACCAATCGTGTCCCCCGCTCAAGGAGTCTAGCGATATCGTCGCTAATCATCCGGAGATTTTGCCCGGTACCAATCTTGGAGATTGCCTACCCGACGATGTACATTATGATTTCTTGGAGGTGGACGAACACAAATACCATTACGGGAAGCCTCTCAACAAAGATGAAAAGATCTCTAACAACGATGATGCGAAGATTCCATGATTGGTACATGAAAGCCTGCAGAGAGTCTGGGGGAAGAATACTTTGACGCTGAGAGTTAAAGAGGAGCATGACCTCGTTGGAATTGATATGTTGTATGTTCCATTTGAGAAGTTCTTCCAGTTTTTCAATCAAAAGGCCCTCGATAAATTAACGGTCACTTGCTACTGTCTGTAAGTACTACTTCTGTCATTAAGTCTCTATATATAGTTCAGCTCTTTCATTGCATGCATATATAATTATCCTCGCTATATTATGCATATTGAAGATCGCCGAATTGAAGAAAAGACAAATCGGGGATATTGGGTTCATTAACACAAATCTCATAGATGAATTTACGGTTGAATTTCAAGACAAAGATACCGAGGCCAACTTGCTACGATCGTTGGTAATAAATCAAAACAAAGATATAATACTCTTTCCTTACAACTTCAAGTGAGTGTTACTGTCTTGTGCATATTCGGTTTCCCTTATTAGTCGAGGTTATAATAATGTAATGATGAGTTATGCATGTGTGCGCAGGTTCCACTATATTCTCCTAGAGATTAAGCTTGAGCAGGGACTAGTAACCGTCTTAGACTCGAGACGAAAAGAGCCCCAGGAGTATGCGGACATGACTGAAATGCTCGACAAGTAAGTTAAATCGATCATTATCGCACCATATCGGCAACTTTGTTCATTTCCTGATATCAAGTAATTGTTTTCTTTGTCTGGCAGGGTTTGGAAAAAATTCACCGCAAAAGCTCCGGGACTGCCGGGGAAGCTGCGATTTAGACACCGAAAGTAAGTACTACTAGCTAGTTCCGCACATCTCCTAGTGATTCAAGCGCTAGTTTCATCAATATCATTTAGCATGCTTGCTTATCATTTTGATTGGCCTCTATTTCTTGTAAAGTGGTTGTGGCAGGAAGCCGAGAATAATTACTGTGGATACTATGTTTGCGAGTCCATCAGCCACACGACCTGTGAGCGGGGCTACTCTAAAAAACAATATGAAGTGCGTAAGCAATAATATTCACAATTTTATTTTATTACCATAATTTGTGTTGAGTTTCATTCATTCATATATATGTATTGACCCCCTTCTTCAAATTAATAGATGTTTCAGATGCGGGATAAACTCCTAGCACCAGATCGCATTGCAGCAATTCAAGAGGAATTGGCGGCATTCTTTCTTGACCACGTGATCAATAAAGATGGAGAATACCATGTGGACCTTGAGTTCATATATAATTAGGGGATTATATTATAAGAGATCTTATATTGTATATATGTAGCCAGTAGCGTCGGATAGATATACGAAAACTTGTTGTTCGACCAATCTCTCGGAGAAGGAGAGGTCGATATCACTTCTCTCTGTATGCATATGTTCATGACGATCTTCTGTACTTAATGGTTTCCTTCATTTGCTTACTAGCTAGCGTGTCGAGTCCTCTCTATACGTATAGTACCTAGTGTCGATCAAGCACGGAGATAAGAGAGGACACTTCTCTCTATTAATTAGCTAGCTAACACAATATATGAAATACCTAAATTGACCCCCCCCCCCCCCCCAAAACCCCTTAAACCCACCCCCTTTTAAAAAGAAATCTCAGCTCCTGCCAGCTGCTGACGCGTGGATGCCTTTTGGTCCCGGTTGGTGCTACCAACCGGGACCAAAGGCCCTCCTGCCTGGGCTCACCGCAGCGGCCACGTGGAGGCTCATCTGTCCCGGTTGGTGTAAGAACCGGGACTAAAGGTATAGGGCTTTAGTACCGACCCTTTAGTCCGGTTCCCCAACCGGGACAAATGGGCCTTACAAACCGGGACAAATGGCCCTTTTTCTACTAGTGTAGTACAGCCCCGCAGGCCCACTCAAGCCCAGTCAAGCCCATGTAATACATGACAGATTTCAAATCTGTCATGGAAGTACATCCACGATGGTGTTTCAATGATCGATGATAGATTTAAACTGTCATGCATTAACAGGTTTCTTGTAGTGAGTAATGAGATGCATTTTAATATTTGATGCTTGACTACCATATCACTTTGCCACTCGAGCGAAAGATGAGGGACAGCAGATCCGGCGATGCGGCAGTGATAGTGGTGGCCAGATTCGGTCGCCGCGACGGCGGTGGCAGTGGTTGCCGAATGGGTGCTGCGGCGGCTGGGCGGTGGCGTTGTGGTGGTTGCAGTCGATTGGAAGACGCGGGATGGCGGATCCAGCGACGGTGGAGGTGGTGGCCGGATCCGGTGGCGGGGCGACATGGGAGGGGATCCGCTGCGGGCGGCTGTTCTGGCTTTCCGCCAGTCGCGCGCCTGCTATGTATTTGCAGCCGCAGCTGCCTTTTTTTGGGCTGCCCGAAAAAATTTGCGACAAAATTTACATATAGGTTTGTTGTTGGATATCTGGTTTTTGGGTCAAAATGCCCCCAAAAACTGGTATTTTGGCTGGTGCCCTATTATAGGACTGCTGTTGAAGGGGCTCTAATGCAATGCAATAGAACCAAACAGATTCTCGCAGAACTATTTGGTAACTTATTTCTTCCAGTAATTTAAGCTGCTACAACATCGCCAACACTGAAAGAATGAACTCTCAAGGGAACCATTTCTACAGAGATAGTAACATAAACTGAACAACATTAGTAAACACCCTGATACGATCTTGACAACAAGATCGCTCTCATTGAAGCTTGATTATAGCATCTTCCTTGCATACATATACCGCGACCTTGATTCTTCTAATCTGCTAGATAGGAGCTGATTAATCAGATCGACCTGAATACCTACAAACACACAGAGGAACGAGAGTAAATAGTCATGTCGATTTACTTAATGAAATACATAAATATAAAACGTTTTAGAGACTTGGAGAGAACGAATACAAGATTACCAATTAGCCTTGGTTAGACAAGAAGTGATTAATTACCAGGTAATAACATTCCCCCATTTGCAGGCTCTTCATGAGGACGCCGCACTCGTTCACCGGGAGGATCTCGCCGGAGGAGTGCACCAGAATCACATCACTCCCGAATGTGCCTGCCACGTCCAACGCGCCGGTGCTCGGCACCTCGTACACCGTGCCATTGATGAACACCGGCATCGTCGTCCCAGGAACTGGAAACCATGCCCACACATCATTTTCATAAGCAATTTAGCACACATATGATCATCGGTTATATGTACTTGCTTGATGGCTACGGGCTATACTAGCAAAGTAACAATGCATGGTTTTGTTTGATGGATACGGGCTATACTAGCAAAGTAGCAATGTACAACAACTAAAACTACTACTAACCAGTTGCTTGGTAGCTTAGTTGCGATGCGTCGGTAGCCGTGTAGCCATACTGGTTTTCGCAACCGCGTGATATGAGGCCCATTTGCCGGGGGATGGCGAAAAGATCGTCTCCGCTGTCGGCGTCGTCTACAGAGAAACGGGGAGCCCCGGTGACCGCGGCTGCGGCCGACGACACGCCGCCGCACAGCTGCCCGTACTGCATGGTGTTGTAGGGAGGGGTGCCGATGCCGTGGTAGCCGTGGCCGGCCACGACTGCGTTGGAGGGTAGCTGGTTCGCGTCCCCGCTGCCGCCGCAGGACTGCTGGAGCTGGCGGGCACGGCGGCGGGAGCGGGAGCGGCGGTTCTGGAACCAGTAGAACACGTTGGCGTCACGGACGGCCCCGAAGCGCTCGAGGAGGAGCCGGATGCGCGCCGTCTCGTCCTTGGCCGGGTTCACCATACCGCTGTTGAAGATGGACTCCAGGATCAGGATCTGCTCCGGCTTGGGCGCCCACCGGGACCGTGTCGTGGTCGGCTCGCCCCCCTCGCTGCTGCGGCCGCCGCGGTGTGCGGGAGCTTGGCCGTGGTTGTGCTGGTCCATGGAGAACCTAGCTTGTTGGCTAGCTGGGAGATGCTCTCAAAGCTAAGATAATTGACCAGGGAGAGTTTTCTCGAAAGGAAAAAACGAGGATTGATGGTAGGGAAGCCAAGTGGGGGAAGGGGCATAAATGGAGCGTCCCGTATACTTATAGTTAGAGGCTACATTTTCTTTTGGAAGTTAGGGAGGCTACTCTTTTTTCTTTTAAATAAATGCATTTCAGAAACATAGCTCACAAACACATATGTATATAGTACTCACCCTATGAACGCACAGACGCACATACACACTGCTCCTGTAAGCAGCACCAAGAGACTGAAACGGTAAGTATTTTGATTGACAAATTTATTACAGGCACCACGCTTGCAATTGAAAGCATACAGGCATTAAATACTAAAATAAATCCATCACAAGCAACTTGACCAACTGAGCTACGCTTCGCTAGAGGACACTCTCTTTCATTGATTCACGCCTTTATTTGCTAATGTTATCATTGGGTCACCAAGCAACCAGTGGGAAAAAAGTGACTAGATAAAGATAAGCATAATTTCCTAATAGTCTTAAATATATTTTGCTCAACGTGATGGAATGTATTGTTAGTTTGCTACTGCTCTACTGGATACACTCACTGTCTACCGAAAAACCAAGAATGTAACAATTGGATTGCCCCAACTCTACAATAATGCTTTGTGAATGGTTACCACATGTGATAGGGTCATGCATGTTTGGTCCATATTTATTTTTCTTATATTTAGTGCTTCCTTTGTCTATGCAAGTGGTGATCTTAAGACATGGTAAAACAGAGAAATTAATGTATTATCTTTTTTAATTGATTTCATAAAAGATGCGCTCTATTTCTTATTATTAACTGAATCTTCATTTCTCATTGTATCTATACATCGTTCTGGCTATAAAATTCCTAAAGAAAATTATCGGTCCATAATTGTCCTTAATCTCCCTATGTCATTATGTTGATTTGTTCCCTATTTACTCAAGAAGAACATAGCATCCGTGTTTGTATTATTATACTCTTTGATATAAAAGTTCTTCAAAGGATTTCGGGAGAGTGGTAAATTTTGGAAATATTTTCAACATGGGTTATAATCTTTTCAATGTCTTTGTTCTTTGCTTATTTTTGTAACGCTATGCTTCTGTTCTTTACGTGCTCTACACTGGATGAGAAAAATTCTCGCCATAACTCGAATCTTTAGTGATTACTAGGTTTATTAGGACACGCTTAGTTTCTCATACAAATTATCGTAGTTATCTTAGGGGAATTGCAGAAAAACATAACATTCCTACATTTTTTAGAATTTATGAGATCCATATATGCATGTCTAACTTTTCAGTGTGTGTAGAACAGGGGGTGGAGAGAAAGGAACAGGTGGGACCATGAAATTTGGCGTGATCAATCTTTGGGGAGCTGGTGCGTGCCCTTAGTTTTTTTTTTCTTAAGGTGGTGGTTGCCCTTAGGTTTTCTGTTTTGTTGGGCAGGTAGGTGGGCTCTTCATGTGACCGTAAAGGACAAGGTCTATTCACCTTCAATATTTCCGAGTAAAATATGATTCCATGTGACGTGCAGATCTGGAGGGACATATACATTTATTTATATACAGAGGATGCTTCCTAGTTCCTACATATACTTTTCAATAAACCTTAATTTGTACATGCGTCAGCTGGCCATTGGATCCACACAACACAACCAATGGTGGATTATATACTAATTAACCTGTGATGACTCACAGGATATACGTGACTCATGAGAGCACAGTTTAATCCACAAGTCGGTGTGTCGTTTTGTACCCATACTCTGTAGCACTTATGCTCCCTGATATGCATGAACCTGCCTAAGTCGCTCGTAGAGTCGTAGTCATACATGCTATACAAACAAATCACCCGTAATTTAGGAGTGGACAAGGGCAATGATTGTAGAATAAATTTATTTTGATCGGTGTGTAATTATATGTGAAACATATTTTCTCGACGGCGGCGGCGAGGGGAGATGAACCGCAGAGGTGAGGAACATGGGATCGCCGCTCGTGTGTTTATATACTAGTATATTATGCGTATGGATCTGTTAGATGTCAATCAAGCTTTACAAATATATGAAAACCATATGCATGCCAACCTGTAGCAGTATATGTATAGAGTAGTATTACTCTTACCACGTCCACATGATGCATGCTTGGAAGCATTCTGTTTCTTGGACATTCCATTGTCACCTTGTATGTACTACTGTTTGCACGCACGCACTATATACCGGAGCCTCGCGGACAGTAGGTTTTTCCATGCATGACATGTACACAGTGCTGCTAGGGTTCTAGCTGCACATGCAAACAAATTAGGGCATTGTGCTGGCAAGCCCAGCAAAGGCATGCATGCATGTACAGGATTGTAAGATGCTTTTATCATGCATGGCATGGCAGCCTGCCCACATATGCAACCTGCTGCTGAAAAGTTCTCACCAAGCAAGGTACTGGTTGGTCCGCAGATCGGTCGGATTTGTGCCTTTCCTCCTATGCATAAACGTTGTTGCAAATGTTCTCTTTCTGGCACATGTGTGTGCCATATGATCATTGCATGGTCCGCACGGCGCGAACGCTAACCTATCGACGGGTGGGTCTGTCCTGCCAAACGACGTGACATATGGATCGATGATGATCATGCAGATGCAGGGATGCTAGCTACAGGCACAAAGGGACAATGGTATATAGTACTATGTTGCAGGTCATATACGTGTTTGCTCTCTGTCCACCTCTTGCTGCTTGCTTTTGCCTGCATGCATATGTGCTGATAGATTCCCTCCTAATCATGCAGTGCACACCTCGGTCCAACAAGATCACGAATCGTGTTCAGAAATCGAGTCTCGTGCCGAAGCATATATGTTTCAACTTTCAAAACAAGCTACTCCCTCTATAAACAAATATAAGAGGTGCATCTTCAACAACAACCCGTAAAAAGTCTTGCACATCCGTCCGTGGATAGGGAGATCAGTCCGCGGACACTGCAGAAGTGCATGCTCTAACCAATGCAACCAAAAGACCGATCTGATGAAAGAGATTAGACAACACATTATACGTCAACACTCCTTCTCACGTGTGGCTCCCTCAGGCCTAAACATGGACCGTAAGTGGGCTGCAATTTAATTGCGCCAGCCGGGTCTTGAACTCAAAACCTCTTGGCTCTGATACCATGTAGAAGTGCATGCTCTAGCCAATGCAACCAAAAGACCGATCTGATGAAAGAGACTAGGCAGCATATTATACGTCAACAGACACAGATGTGAGAGACAGCCATCCAACACTAGCCGCATACATTTCAAACCGCATTTTAACTAACTGGACGAAATTCTTGCAAACCGGCCGATATTCATCAAAATTCGGATAGAAAATAGCACAAATCATCCACACGTATCATGCAAATTAAGTCAAGTACAACAAGGTCTCAAATTCGACTAGATCCCGGATGTCCAACAAGTTTTTCAGAAACGGATCATGTCCTCCCACACATACTTCCCCTTCAGCTTCATCCAGCAGTGTGTGCACGTAAATAGCCGTCCCTCTGACCTGTAGTACGAGCGGCCGGCGTCTTGGCTACATATAATGTGTAGGCCAATATTGAGTGAATATATCAATCAACAAGTTTAGCAAGAGGAGGTAAAACTTACCATCTCCTCCATGCCCATGTGCAATGGCCACCTTGCCTCGAGCTGACTAACCAAGTTGCAGAACTTGATGACGCTGACCTGGATAGTGTGCCAGCTATACGACAGTGACCTCATGTTGCGTGGTCGCATGATGTACACGTCGTAGGGCGCAATGTGCTTTCCTGCGTGAAACTTTTCATGCACTTGCTTCCAGAACGGCGGCCCTCTGGTCATGCCTATGAATTCCGCTGATACAGCCAACCACGCATCGCACAACAACTCATCCTCCATGCTCGACTAGATCACCATCCTTCGTACACTAAAAAATGGCATACCATTTGAAAATAAGCTCAACGACCTTTGATCGAACACCTGCCACGCATTGTGTTCGCCATGCATGGAGGTCGTCGATAGGGGGCAGAGTGTACCTGGTTACAAACGGCTCCAGGGCTGAAAGCTCTGTCAGAACGGCGAGCGGGCACGTCCGACAATGCTTCTGTGGCGGCCGAAGACGAACAACAGCAGCGGTGGAGGTGGAGGGTGCGGATGCAAAGTAAGGGGGAGAAGGGGTGGAGTGAAAGAAAATGGGACCGGGAGGGGGATTGGGTGGGCCGGGGGTGTCAGAGTCCATTTTGGGTGTCTAGACTCCCGCAAACCTCCCACACTTTTGTCTCTAATTTGCGGAAGAAATTGCGTCCGGACCACGGACCGATACAGGTCAGTGTTGGATGGCTTCCACGTCCGGACAACGCGGTCCAGATGGTTGCGAGAGGTTTACGGATACGTCTTGAAGACGCCATTAGATCACTAATGTAAATCTTTCAATAATAATATACTAGCAAATATGCCCGTACGTTGCAACGGGAGATAAACTAGTATGCATTTAAAGTTAGTGAGAATTATATGTGCAAGCAAAACCCTGTGCGCACACGAAACAGGAACATTTAGCTTATCGGTTTCGCCGTGAAGGAATCAATCCCTTATTTTTCCATTCATTGCCCGAGGGCATTTAAGAGTTTTGTTAAGTCATCGTACATCAGAGAAGGCCCATTATCAATGTATTCTTCCTTTCAATCGAGGGGATTTTAAGGTATAAAGTTTCTGAATATTCTAGGAAACATGAACATATTTTCAAAATCCTGGACAGTTTTTTTAAAAATTATGTACACTTTTGGAAAAATGTGAACAAAATATGAAAGGAAACATCTTTCAAAATTCACAAAATTTATCCGAAAACACCAAAAAAAATTTATAAAAGATGAACATTATTTGATTTGTGAATATTTTTTTAAACAGAAACATGTAACATGTGTTGAAAATTCATAAGGTTTTTAGAAAATATGTATCTTTTATACACGAACATTATTTTTAATTTTTAAATTTCACTAAAACATGATTTTTTTTTCAAATTTGAAGCATTTTTTGAAATGACATTTTAATTTTAGAAATCCCGAACAATTTTGTAAAACAATATTTTTTTAAAATGGCAACTTTTTGCAAGTTCCGAATATTTTTCAATATAGTAACAAAATTTTGGAATTCTGAAAATTTTCCATTTTTTTATTCTGAACGTTTTTTAATTTTTAATTTACAAAATAAATCCTAAAAGAAAAATAAACTTGGAAGGGAATATATATATATATATATATATATATATATATATATATATATATATATCTGACGGTCTATTCTGCTAATATTAGTAGAATAACTATTCTGCACACCACTTGACATCGCAACCTCAATGTAAGCGCATCGCATCTTCTTTACGTTGAAACCTTTGCAATGCTTCACGGAGAAGTGCTTCATTTTCCCGTTTTCCGCCTGCGTTCTATGTGGAATCGGGTGCAGCAGGATGATTCAGTTTGTGTCTGCATCTCATTTTAGCTTTATTCTTTACATTTCTGAGGAAAATATACTAGAGTGCTTGCAAATCGATGGATTTGGCGACGAGCTTTCTCTGTTACGTTCGTGTTCGCGTCGAATGCGATTTTTTGTGCTCGGATGTTGTTATTTAGTAGGAATTCTTTGATTGCGTTCGTTTTAATCGGTCCGTTCACTCTATAATTCGTTAATTTTTAGGAGTTAGTTTTCAATTCTTGATATGTTGGTTGTGCGGGCTGGTGAGCTTCGTCCGCTCCTCTGTTCTTGTTGATTTTTTTGATTTTTGCCCGTCCACGCGTGTTTGAATATTGTAATTACTGTTGCTGTAGGATTGAATTCATTGTATTGCGGGT
Organism: Aegilops bicornis; assembly: GCA_021605145.1. Classification (NCBI taxonomy): domain Eukaryota; kingdom Viridiplantae; phylum Streptophyta; class Magnoliopsida; order Poales; family Poaceae; genus Aegilops; species Aegilops bicornis. The sequence goes on from CM038671.1 coordinate 65,675,394, forward strand.
ATAATTGTCATTTTTTGAATCGCGTTTTTTAAATGAAAGGTGATGCTGTTCATCAAGTTGTCATATCTTCCATGTAAATTTTTGCGGGTGTATTTTTCGATGGTTTAGTGGCTGTAGAATTTTTAGGCGAGTTATGGAAGTGCGAGTGAAATTGACACCTCTATGAGTCTATCACATTGTCTGTAGTTTTACTGCTTTAATTTTATTTGTTGTAGTCGCGGCATACGTTGTAGTGCACTGCATTTTCTTTGGTAGCGTACTTCGTTGTAGTTTTATTACAGTGGTTATGGCTGTTTATGAGATTTCTCCTTTTCGTAAACTACATTCTGTGTTCTAGATGACTGCATAATATGCATTTCTGTACTGCATTAGCAGTGTTGTTAATGTTCTATTCTGCTATTAGAAGGGATGGTCCATGATACGCTTGTGTTAGCTGAATAATTATTATAAGAATTTTTTTGAACTGCATACTATGAGAATTGTTTTGAGCATCATATGTTAACCGCAAAGTTTCGACCATTTGCATTTCCTTATTCTTTGTTAGGAGGGCTGCGTTTTGTTATTATTAGTACCACACTATGTGTTCGAGCGAATCGCATTACTGCCAACAAAGAACTTTTTTCTAAAAAGGATGATAAAATGACGTAGTTGAGGTTGCATACTTTAAATAGGCATTGTTCAATTTGTCTGATTGACATAATTTTAAAAGCATACAGCATAAGCAAAGCATTAGAAATATTGGTTGCTTCATATTAGACAGCCTAGAGTGCAAATATTGTAAACTTGATGGAGTCTTCTTCTTTGTAGAAAAAGACCATGACCACTTCTCCGGCCTCAAAGCCATTGTGGGAGACAAAATCTTTCCAACCAGTAGTTATGTTGATGCAGTCTTCAGAGTCGATGTGGTAGTCAGCTTCCATGTCTCCATAGCCATTTTTGTGTTCTGTCTCCAAAGTAAGCTTCCCTGAACTCGGAGCATGAATTTTTATTGCGGATGATAGTTTCTGCATATTGTAATGGGTGGATAAAGAATTTATAAGTAAACAGCAAATGTTTTTGTTTTATACTTAGTATGATTTGTTTATGTTTACTTAAATAGTTACATACATATGATTATATTTTGTAAAGTAGTTGCAATGTATGAACAAACTTATGTACACAATTGATTCCTAGTTTTCTTGTGATATATATTATCTGCAACATGTGTGCCTTTGCAATGTCGATGTGATGTACTTATCCGACATGTTAATATAATCGCAACGCTTATCTACTGACCCTTTTTTTGTACATATGTCCATACATGGTGTGGTACTGAAGAAAGATAGGTGGAAGCATCTAGTCTTAATAGCTAACAGATCTGAACAACAATACAAATTCTGTTTTGTATTTTTTGTTGATATTACTTAACAAATTGATTGAACTATATATTCAAATGTGTATTTGCAGTCTAGATTATGTCCAAAAATTGTGAGTGGAAAACATACCCAACTTTCCTGTAGATCTGTGGTTGTGAGGCGATGAAGTAATGGCGCACGAAACCCCCTGTTGGGTATCATCAGGCAGCCGAGCATGCTTTGCGCCACTCGGTGTTGGTGAGTCAGAGGCCTTCTGCGTGACGCATGTGTCCGCTTCTGGCGCCATCCTTGCCAAGCACCGCACTTGCGGTCCATGGCGGGTTCAGTGGAATTCCAGAGAAGAGCTGTGGATGTGATGAACCCTAGATCTACGTTTTGAGGAAAATGAGGAACGGTGGGAGGAGTTGTGTTAGTCTGTAGCACGAATGGATAAGTTTTTATGCAACCAATCAAGCAATGGAAGTAATAAATGTTGTGGTTGGCGTTAGGTGGTGGATTGGGTCTGATTCAGTGAACACGAATGCATTCAAGAAGGAGCAGATCGCTTACTTGAGAATAGCGAACTGCATTGTCATATCACGAATGAATCGCGAACGCGTGGTTGGGCCTGTGTTTGTGTATGGTATGTGGCATTTTTTTAAAAAAAATTCAGTGGCCTCTTTTTTTTTGTTGGCCCTGTGTTCTGGTAGTGAAGACGCAATTGGGCCCAGGTCAGCCTGTGAGCACACGGCTGGTTCCTGTTTCGCTGTGTGTGAGTCCTAATGTTTAGTCCCACCTCGCCCATGAAAAGGCGCTGACCTGTTTATAAGCGTTGGCGAGGCATACTTGGTCGAACTCCTCTGTATACTTATCTGGGCGCTTATATACACGCTGCTATATGCTCTATGACACTGTGGGCCCATGTGCAACCGCCCCATGCACTGTGACTCGTAGCGACTCTCCTTCGTAGGCGTAGACCTATTCTGAGGCCCATTTGGGGCGGTGCCACACAGGTGGTCAATTTTTTTCTTTTTATATTTCTGCCTGTGTGTTTTTTCAATGTTGGAGTGTGCACTTTGCATTGATCGGTGTTACATCTTGCATTGTATACGCCTTACGTCTTTGCATGTCTGATTGTCCTTTTTGTTTCCATCTTTTTGCTATCGGTTAATCTTTTTTCCCAATGTATGGGAGTTCACCGCTTTGTAAATCATACATTACTTCACTCATTATGGTTCCGTCTTTGTACTTTCGTGTACTTCCATACTGTATTTAATTATTTTACGTGTTTTGCGTTTTTCTATTTGTGTTTTTGCTCTTATGTATTCCTTTTTTCAAATTTATGTTCGTGCACTGCTTTGTTGGGTATGTTAATACTTCATTCAACAAATTCATAGTACTACATTCGTGCGCAACTTGCACTGCATGCGTCACCTTTTTATATTCGAACGGGCATTTTGTCATGTTTTATAGATGTATACTGCGTGACAACATAACTGCATTGTTTAAAATTACGCACTGAGTCGCGTACAAATCAGAACTGCAACATTGTATACATGTGTGTACTTCATCGTTTTTTGCGTGTCTTTGTTATATGCTTCGGCAGTCTGCATTGCGCACCGGAATGCACTGCATACTTCTACCGACCCGTACTGCATCTTGTTTTTGCCGGTACTTATTGCAGTCCCTGGCACGGGACGGATAGGAAATGGGAGGGGGGGTGGGGGGCCCCCACTTTTTTTTCGAACTTATTGTTTTTTCTTGGTCGGTTTTGTTGGGCCTGTGTTCGGGTATTTCAGAGACGCATGTACGTCGTCAATTTTTGGGTGCACAGTGCGGTATCATTTGGGTGATCAGTTTTTATTCTTTGTATGTTTTTTTATGACGTGGAGTGCACTGCTTTTTGGTAAATCATCGGTGCAGTGCATTGATCATGGTTATGTACTAGGTGTGAACTTCATTCCTTACTGCATGTACAGTTCTCACCCGTGTTTTTACTTTTTTTGTAATTTTCGAATGTATGGGACTGCACTGGTTAGCAAAATACGACTGTACTACATTGTTTATGATACTGTACTGCAAGTTCTTGTACTTCCGCACTGCGTTAACTTATTCCGCGTTTGCATTTTTCTTCACCCCGAAAAGAAATGCATAATGTCGTACTGCATCCCGTATAGAAATGCACTGCATTTTTCCAGCAGTGCATACTGCATTTTTTTTTGCCTGTGCTCACTTCACTATACGGGAGGTTAAAGGGGAGAGCGGAGGGGGGGCACATTTTTTTTGTGTGGCACTTAATTGAATGTAGACTTTTTTTGGATGTGTTCTCTTAACATGCGTTTTATCTTTCATTTTAACTTTTTTTACAAACTGTATGTATTTTATTTGTTGTTTTACCGTTTTGTAATTTCATGATTCTTCACAGAGAACTGCATCATGTGTTTTTTTGTTGTTTTTTAGTAAGATGTGCGTTTTGATGTAGACTGGTTTATTTTGTCCGGGCTGTTTTTGGGCCGGCCCGTTATTTGTGACGCTTTTTGCGAAACGCGGGTCTCCTGCGTGCCATTTCCATGCTATTCCACCGCTCCGGTGTCAGAGAAAGAGACCGAGAACAATCCCCTCTCCTCTCTTGCAGTTTCTCCCGAGGCATCTCTCCCTCGAGCAAAACCACCGTCATGCGCGACAACCGCCGTCGACCGGAGAACCGCCGCCCTCAAGAGGTCATTATTCCTCGCATTCGGCGTCAGCCGTCCGCCTCCGTGAGCCCTTGCCGCCGCCTCCCGCAGCCCTTTCCCGCCCCCGCCTCTTCCCCTTCCCGCCATTGTCCGCATACTTTTCTTCGGATGCCCGCTTGGCTCGGTGTTGATTGTCCCCTCGCCTTGTTTTTGTTATTCTTGTAGTTGTTGTAGCTCTTTATTCTTGTGTAATTTTTCGTAGGCAGTCGATTTTATATCGTTTTGAAATCGATAGTTGTGTCTAGCAATGCGGATCTAGGGTTTCATGAGATTTTCGCCGATTTTGTTGCTTATGTCTGTCACTTCGTCCTTTGTGTTGCAGGGAAACTCTATGTCTTCGCCGAAAGGTGCGGGGAGAAGGAGTTCGTGGTATGTGGAGTGCTTATTCCTTAGGCTTTGTTTATTTTTTTTGGTGTTTATCTAGTTTCCTAGTTCATCCTGCATATTGGGTTATGCTCTGTTAGTTGTCAGCGTTCGTTTGCATTATTTTGTCATGTGATGTTTTTGTAATTTCTTTTTTCTTGTTTTTTTTAATCCAGCAGGTGATTGAAGTGCTCATAATGATACACCAATTGTCTCTCCTTGTCCTGGTGGTAAGGATCATGGTGTCGAGGGAGGAAATCAAGTGAATTCGCCGATTGAATCTTCTCCTATAAGTGTGGCCCCTCCTTCTGGTATGTGATTAATTTGTTTATTTTTTTGTATGCTTTGTTTTATCTAGTTCGACATTTTTTTTGCGAACAACTGTGGATTTAGCATGTGCAGCACTGCATTTATTTTTGTATGTGAACTCCACTATATGTATGTGTGAACTGCATTGTTGTTTTATTCAAGTTTTTTGTGCAATGCATTATTTTTTATTTTGAGTTTATGGTTGGAGCATGCATTTATATGTATAACTGCATCGCATTTGTTCTTTTTGTGCAATTTTTAACGAGGATAGTCAAACTTTATTTTGACGCAGTGTCTGTTTTCCATGCTGGGGCGCCTTGGTTTGAGGAGGTTACTCAATTGATTGACCATTATTTTGCAGAGGGTAATGTTGGTGTGAGCTTTGATCAGAGACGTCATGTCTTGTCTGAAACAGTCATGATCTGTTGATGGTACAGAGGAAGTTACATAGGATTGGATGGTCCCAGAACAGGTTCGTCAATATGAGTTGAAGCAAAGCAATAAGAAGTTGAGGTTTGAAATTGAGTCAAAAGAGTTTGCTGAGAAGGAGAAGCAGAGGAGATCTGGAGATGGTGGCAATGGTGGTAAATTTGGCAAGATGAAGAAGAGGTTGAGTAATCTTGTCTTTGAGGAAGGTGGTACACCTCGGCGGAGTCCACGTGTTCTTTGGAATGAAGAAGAATCTTGGCAAGAGAACGGCTGAAGCGGAAGTGATGATCCTCGGTATAGCGACTACATGTCACTGAAGGTCCCAATTTCGATGACGCATTTAATTTTTGCTTGCTGATTATGTGAAGGGTGTTCATCCTTCTAGACGCAAAGACTGTGGTTCATCTAAGACTGTACCCAAGCGTGCCCATGATGATGTCGATGAGGATGTTGGTGGTGATTCTGGCGAGGAGGTGGATGCTGCTCTAAAGGTTTGTTGAAGTGCACTGCATTTGTTTCCTTCATTTTATTATTCTTTCTGTATTTTCTATTTTTTATGCCTAATCTTCTAATGTGGACTGCATTTCCCTTTACACAGAGCAAGAAGTCTAGTAACAGCAATGCAACTGAAGATGATGGTGAGGGAGATGATTCTCGATTTAACAAGACAGTGCGTTTGTCACTTCCCACTGTTTGCAAGGCTGCTTCTTTGTTGAAAGAGGCGCATTGCAGTCGTGTTAGGGATGCTGGATTTGGTGTTGTCTTTGATCCGTGATAAGAAAATTGTGTTGCGCATTCTTATGTGCTATTTGATGGGAGTGATTGACCCTGCCACTATGTTAATGGACTTTGGGAATGGCAGGGTTCTTTGAATCAATCGTGATGCAATTCATCACATTTTTGATTTACCTATGGGAAGTCACACTGCACCCATGCCTGCTTCCAGCGGTCATGATGAATCGTTGACTGCCCTCAAGGATGAGCTTGGCTTTGACCGTTCAAAAAGTATATGTCTCAAGGACTTGCTTGAGAAGTTGAAGGTGTTGGTGGAGGAAGATGATTATGTGAGTGTTGACCTTGCTGTGAAGGTGTTCTTCCTTATACTTTACCAGAATTTCTTTGTGCGGGGCTGCAGTTCGTTTGGGTAGAGTTTCTGCGATGGTAGAGAACATGGATTATGCGGCTATGGCTCAGATAGACTTTTGTCAGCTTGTTGTTGATGAGTTGCAGGCAACTGTGGTTAGGTGGCAATCAGAAGGCGTAAGCAGAATTGTGCAGAGGGTTGTGCCATTGTCCCCCTGATTATGTATCTTGACTGCTTGAAGCTTCACAAATTTTCAGTCATGCACACGTTGACGCCACGTGCGTCATACCTGATGTCCAAGGACCTGATGAAGTTGTACAATGAGGATGTGCTTGTGAAGGGAAAGATTTACTTGGAAAGTTACAAATTTGGGAAGCTGCCGGTTAGTGCACCTGATTTTTTAATACCAGATTTTTAAAAAAAATGTGCAGTCATTATAAACGTGAACTATTCTAGTACTCACATGTGTACTTCTCTTTGTGTGTTCTCTTTTTTTGCAGTGGAAGGCGTCAGGTGATATTGTGTACAACCGTCACTGTTGCGGTTGTACACGGCAGCTGATCTTGAGGCCTAGCACTCATGATAGGTTTTATGAGCCTATCTGTAGTCGACTTCTGGCTGTGATGATGAGGTGTCGCATACTCGTGGTTTCATGCCTCGACGGATGTTTGATAATACAAGCTCTTATAAGCAGACATTTGTTGGCGGCAAAAGCATGAGGAGATTGATGAGCTTCTTCTCGAAGGTTTTGAAGTCGATCAAGATTTGCCAACCTCTGGTGACGAGTTGAGGACGATTCTTTGGTTTTCCCTGTTGGCCATGGCCCACGAGATGAAGATATTGTTACTGCTCACAATTTTGATTGTGGTGTGATCGAAAGACTGAAGATTGCAGTGACAAATGTTCGTTCTTCGTATGCTCAATTGAGACATTCACAAGAAGAAAAATGCGGTTGGTATGAGAAGGATGATGGGTATATTGTGGATGAAATGATCCGTCAGGACGCTGGCGTTGGTGCTGATAATGTATGTTCTATGTTTTTTGTGGCTTTGGACCTCTTTTTTGTGTATTATGTTGACTGCTCCTCACTTTTTTTGTTATAGGCTGGAGTGGAATCTTACGGTGTCGATGGAACTAGAGACGATGGGGTTGGTCGGTATAAATACTCCCGTCATGTCATTACGCCATGCTTCCCTTTTTCTTTGAACTTACATTTGTTTGGTTCCCATATTTTTCTTGTGTACTTCTCTGTTGTGAAGTGTGTACCGCTTGTGCATGGTTGGAGTTTTTTTCTTTTTGGTCGGTACCATCTTATTTCTCTTTTTGGTTTGTTCTATGCCCGTAGACTGGTGTCGCTGCTCGTGATGTGCACAAAGAGACTTACGATGGCTCTGGGAAGGATGAGGTCTTGGGTGATGCAGCGTCCCCTCTTGATGTTGTAGCTGATAAGGTATAATTGTATTACTTGTTCTGTTAGTGGGTTATAATCTAATTTTTTGTTGTCTGTTATAAACTTGATGTCGTTGTTATGTTCATCCATATGCATTTTCATTTGCGTATGTTAGATGCAATATATTTAAATGTATTATATTCACTTTTTGACATAAGTGAACTGCATTTCTTTTTGTAATGCTTGATCCTTACTTATTTACATCAGTGTCCTTTAGTAATTACCATAACTGAACTGCAGCGTTTGTCATATGGAACTGCATTTCTTTTTTTTTATGTATACGTGGGTTGCGATTGTAGTTGTGTATGACACACGTGTGTTGGTGTTGTTTTGTATATGTGGACCGTAGTTGTTATGTGTATGTTGCCGGCAGTCTTTTGACATAAGTGTCTTTGTGTGTTGTTGTGTTAGTTATTCCCATGCTTATTTTTGTGTTCTTTGGGTGTTTATTAAATTTTCCACAGGTTGGAGAACCAAACGTGGAAGTCCACGTTGATCTGAATCGAGGCGGTTGTCTTTGTTGATGGTACGTGCCGATGTTGATGCTTCAGATCGGTTGCCATTGAGTGTGCGGATCCTTCGTAGCTCAAGGATCCCATGATGTTGTTCCCACCGATCGGCATGAAGATTACGATGTTGGCATTGAAAAGCCACCGGAGAATGTTGCCCTAACGCTAGTGTTGTTTCTTCCCTGTGTCTCTGGTGTCCAAAGTGATGTTCCTAAGTATTAATAGTGGAGCCTCATGTAGTTGAAGTATCTAAGGAAGCTGTTGTTGACGGTTGTTGTAAATCGAGAGAATGCCGATGTTGCTTTGCAGAAGGAAAGTCCAGTGAGGTTGTGGTGGATTAAATGCAACCTCGCAAGAAAATATTTTGCTCGATTCAAGAAAGCGACTGAAGACTCTCGACCTTTGAAGGCAAGAGTTTTTTTAAAGCAGTGCGATTTGATGTTTTTCTCATTCATGTTGTTTAATTACTATGGTATACGTATTAGATGTTAAGTGATAAGTGAAACTTTGATCTTTTGTCTATGATTTTCAAAATAGCTAGCGTAATTCCCTTATCTTAATATTTAAACTTCATTGTTTGGATAAGTGAACTTCATTTTTTATTGCAGATGATGAACTCCTGTTGTGACACCCTCGAGCATTGATCCAGCTCTTACGAAAAGATACAATGAGTTGTGTATTTCTTTGTTACAAAGGGCTCGGAAGGACAAGCGTAAGAAGTATGGTTTTTAGAAATTGTTTTGTTCATATGTATTATCTAATTTTTGTATTTACCCGCTTTTATTTGTTGTTATTTTTTATAGTATCTTATGTTTGAGTTTTTCATGAAAAATTCAGGGACATGATTGCTTTTAAAAGCAGAGATGGGTGATATTAGCATTGGCGAAGTTGGTCAATCCTTTTGGGATAAAGGGATGCTCACTACAAGGCTTGTAGATCTTGGGGTTTCTTTCTTTGGTAGATAAGTTTAAGAGATCTCCGACAATGGTTGTCCTGCACCATATTTGTGTAAGAATACAGAAAATTTTTGTTTTATTTTTCATTTTCTTTTTCTGATTTTGTGCGACGACTTGTTTTGCTTATTTGATTTTTGGTTTTGATTTGGCAGACAAATATTTGGAATGGTGGTATCAGAGGCGAGAGTGTTAAATTGATGTTCTCTTCAAAAGCCGAGGAGCGTGTTGATAAAAAGGATATGGTGAGAGACTTTTTATGTGTATTTTACTGTTTTGTTTTTATAGCGTTATGTTTTTCTTTTTATAATAATTTTATTTATTTATTCATGTTTCCAACAGGTCCTTTTGCAACTTTTGATCCGCTTGAATCTGAGGGATGGTGTTGGTCATTATTGTGTAGTTACGTTAAATGTGAAAGAAAGGCGGTTTGAATTTCTTGACTCGCTCAACAAACACAGCAATACGATGCGGTCGGGGTTTTTAGGAGGATGGTTAAAAATATCAAGCGTGCATGGAAAGAAGGTAGCTTGAGTTCTGATGAGCCGCTAAATCCTCCCACACTTGATGGATTTGTGTTGAAACATGTCATTGTCCCAATGCAGCCAAATGGGTGCGTTCTTTACTGCCCTTCTGTGTCATACCGTTCAAGTTTTTTTTTCACTTAATTTTTGTGAAACTGATTTTTTTATTCTTTTTATTGCAGGCATGATTGTGGATTCTATATGTTTCAATTCTTGCAGACATGGGATGGTGTTCGAGTTGCTAAGTTTGGGGTGGAGCACATTGGCTACATCAGAAAGGCCATGCTCTATAGTAGGCTAACATCCAGAAAGTGTTGCCTTGATTTAACATCACTTCTAATTTTTGCAGATAAAGGTTGTTTTATTGAACTTCTTCATCCTCGCTTTATTTTATTTTTGACTCTTTGCTTGGTTGCGCGTCTTTATGGGCAAGTGGGCTGCATTGTTATTTTTATATGTGGGCTGCATTCTTTGTATACAAGTGCGGGCTGCATTCTTTGTTGAGGTGTGGGCTGCATTGTTATTTTATATGTGGGCTGCATTGCTTTTATACAAGTGTGAGCTGCATTGATGTAGATAAGTGGGCTGCATTGTTATTTTATATGTGGGCTGCATTGATGTAGATAAGTGGGCTGCATTGTTATTTTATATGTGGGCTGCATTGCTTTTATACAAGTGTGTGCTGCATTGATGTAGATAAGTGGGCTGCATTGTTATTTTATATGTGGGCTGCATTGCTTTTATACAAGTGTGTCTTTGCATTGATGTAGATAAGTGGGCTGCATTGTTATTTTATATGTGGGCTGCATTGCTTTTATACAAGTGTGTGCTGCATTGATGTAGATAAGTGGGATGCATTGTTATTTTATATGTGGGCTGCATTACTGTAGATATGTGGGCTGCATTGATATATACAACAGTGGGCTGCATTCTATTTTTTCTCTATACATGTTTTTAGGTTATTGTGTTTTGTACTGAGTGCTTCCATGTTTTTTCTGCACGTTTTTAGGTTTTGATTGGGGGCTTCATGAAGGCTGTACGTCATTGTTTGAGTCCTGTGGTTCTGATGTGGTTATGGAGGATTGTGTCATTGAAATCTCTCCGGATAATTCTGGTTTGAACACAAATGTGGCGTCTGGACCTGATGGTGGAAGTGTCTCTCGACCTAGCTCTCCACATGATGTATATGATGTTGATGATGATGATTTTGTTACACCGTTTGCACGTGTAACTAGGACTAGGAGTGCAGCAATTAATCGTCCTTATTTGGATGAGGTTGAAGTATTTTTGAACAAGAGGGCAGGTGAGAGGGCTTTTAAGTTGAGATGCTCTATAGAGAAATTGAAGCCTCCGAGGTTCAGATATATGGATGAGGCGATTAAAATAAAGGATCTTTTTCTCAGCAAAGATTTTGTAACCAAACACCGTGAGTAAGTTTTTTATGTGATGCGTGTGCCCTTTCATGCTTTTTGTGTGTTTTGATTTTGGTTCTAATTTTATTGATCCCATCTGTGTATGTTTACTGCAGGAACGTGTTCTTTATGGTGCATGGTCCTTCTGTTGATGATGTCGATACTTACAATTTCGACTATATCTATGATACATTTGGCAAAGGAGCTTTAATGGATTCGTATATCATGGATTTTGTTATCAAGTACTGGGAGCAAGACCCTGAATTGGGTTTAGCTTATCAATCCGGTGAACGTTTGCTACTTTCACCTTTATTTATCACGGATGGCGTTCTTTGTCGTTCTTTCCTCTTGCCGGCTTTTTCATGTCCATGCCTCGCTTGCATTGTTTATTCTTTTTTCATGTCCTTTTTTGTTCTTTTTGTGTACAGTACGTTCTTCAAATGGAAACCTCTGTGGCGAGAGATAATGACGGAAATCTGTGTTGCCAGTTGTGCATAGCTCGTTTGTTTTAGAAGATGCAGTTAATCAGTTCAAATTTTTTGTGAACGACGGCGCAAACCTGTTGGATGCAAAACTGGTAAATTCATTGTTTTTTGTCATTTATTCTTCCTGGTTTGTTGCATTTCTTTTTATAGTTATTTTTGGAACAGTGGTCCTGGTGGTACGTGTTGAAAGAACTTTTGATTTCATTTTTTTATGCGAACAGATTATGATGCCGCGATTCAAGGATGGTCATTATTCCTTATACACGATGAACCAGCATCGCCAGACCCTTGATATCCATGACGGTAGGAAGTATCTTGGCCATCCCGATGTCACAACAAGGTGGCGCAGGGCGACTACCACGCAGATTACCTTTGAAGTGGTATGTTATTTTTCTTTGCCAACCATAAAGCTTTCTTTGTGTTTCTCCCCTTTGTATTTTTTATAAACTGCAATTGTTTATGTAGTGAACTTCAACATATGCGCGACAGGACTGCATTTTTCTCACATGCACTTAAAAGAGGGATTGTTTAGATGTTTGAGAGCAACTTTTTTTTTGCCAGATGAGGAGGATGACTCAGCTGCTGAAGGCGATTTATGGTGAAAAAATGTATAAATCGAAGAACCTTCCTGACTGGGTTAAATTGGCAGAGAAGCCATCTTACCCGGTCGTGCCAGTATGAGGAGCAAATGAGTGTGGGATCTATGTTACGAGGATGGCGCGGTTGTATGACGGCCAACGTCTAGTTGAGAAAATTTTGAAATCCGACGTACTTGACTTCTCTGTTTTCTTTTCACTTTTTTGTTCTTTATGACAACCTTTTTTTTAATCACTTGTTTGCATTTGTTTTCTTTTTTTCAGCCTGCTGCTGAAGATTGGAAGGCGGAGTACATGTTCCAGCTGCTGTTCAATCCTTTGAACATGTTGTGTTATGAAGACATGCCTCTTGAGTTACGTGACGATTGCGGACCTCGGGCTCACTTCCTGTCGCATGTCAGCGGGCCTTGATCATGAGCCTTGATATGATCATTTGGGGCACTGTTTTTCTACTAGGTGCAAAAGGTTGTGCGTGGAAAATAGCTACGTTTTGATGTTGTGTTTGTGTGTGCTGACTATGTATGAAAAAGACTTTTTTGTCGTTGTGTTTTCTTCTTGTTCGTTTATGCGGCAAAGGTATCCGATGAATTTGTATATGTATGTGTATTTTTATATCAATAATGTATACAATATATATAAGTGTATAATTTTATTTTTGTTGACTACCACGGTCTATGCGAATCGGCATTTTGTCACGCTTTATATGTATGATATGTGTTCGATGAACTGTATCGCATTTGATGCCGAACTTCTTTGTCCAATATAAAGGGAACTGCATTTTTTTGGCATTCAAGCAAAGTGTTGCGTGTGTGCATGCGAAACTGCATTGCTTTATGACCGAACTGCTTTTTTTTGTCGTAACAAAAACGCATTACTTTTGCCTAGCGTTGCGGTTTGTAGTTGGTTTTTTATTTGTTTGTACGTTAAGGTACATGGTGGGTGGGGGGGTTTCGGGGGGGTCCCCCCCCTAATTTTTTTAGTTGTGTATATTTTTTTTGTATTGTTCTTGTACGCACTGCGTGCGTTAGCGCGAGGCCGAGCAGGGGGTGGGGAGGGGGGGTCGTGACCCTCCACATCCTTCGCGAGGCCGAGCCTGGAACGAGCCGGAGCAGCGGCGACGTGGCTTGTCGCGGCGCCGCATGCGTAGGCGAAGTCCGTCATACCCGTCGCCCTGTCTATCTTAGGGTGTGGGGATGGTTTCTTGTGGCGTGCCCTTTGATGGAAAAAGCAGAATGTCCGTGACCGCTACCGTTAACCAAGCGCATCAAGGCGTTAGCGCGAGGCCGAGCAGGGGTGGGAGGGGGGGTCGTGACTCCCCTCCCCACCCCTTTGCGAGGCCGAGCCTGGAACGAGCCCGGCAGCGGGCGACGCTGCTTGCCGCGGCGCCGCATGCGTAGGGCGAAGTCCGGCTATACCCTGGCCGCCTGTCTATCTTAGGGTGTGGGGGTGGTTTTTGTGGCCCCTTTGATGGAAAAAGCAGAATGTCCGCGACTGCGCTGTCAACCAAGCGCATCAAGCGTGCGTTAAGCGCGAGGCCGAGGGGTGGGGAGGGTCGTGACCCCCTCCACATCCTTCGCGAGGCCGAGCCTGGAACGAGCCGGAGCAGGCGGCGACGCGGCTTGCCGCGGTGCCGCATGCGTGGCGAAGTCCGGCTATACCCCGCCGCCTGTCTATCTTAGGGTGTTGTGGGGGTGGTTTTTGCGCGCGTCCCCTTTGATGGAAAAAACAGAATGTCCGCACTGCACCTGTCAACCAAGCGCATCAAGTGCGTTGCGCTGCGAGGCCGAGGGGGTGGGGAGGGGTCGTGACCCCCTCCACATCCCCCTGCGAGGCCGAGCCTGGAACGAGCCGGAGCAGGCGGCGACGCGGCTTGCCGCGGCGCCGCATGCGTAGGCGAGTCCGTCATACCCCGTCGCCCCCCTGTCTATCTTAGGGTGTGGGGGTGGTTTTTGCGCGCGTCCCCTTTGATGGAAAAAACAGAATGTCCGCACTGCGCCTGTCAACCAAGTGCCTTTGCGTGCGTTAAGCGCGAGGCCGGCAGGTGGGAGGGGGTCGTGACCTCCCTCCACATGCCTCGCGAGGCCGAGCCTGAACGAGCCGGAGTAGCGGCGACGCTGCTTGCCGCGGCGCCGCATGCGTAGGGCGAAGTCCGCTATACCCCATCGCCCTGTCTATCTTAGGGTGTGGGGTGGTTTTTGCGCGTCCCCTTTGATGGAAAAAAATGTAATGTCCGCCTCGCTACCGTTAACCAAGCGCACTGCGTGCGTTAGCGAGGCCGAGCAGGTGGGGAGGGTCGTGACCCTCCACATCCCCCGCGAGGACGAGCCTCGAACGAGCCGGAGTAGCGGCGGCGCTGCTTGCCGCGCGCCGCATGCGTGGCGAAGTCCGTCTACCCGCCGCCTGTTTATCTTAGGGTGTGGGGGGTGGTTTCTTGCGCGTCCTTTGATGGAAAAACGGAATGTCCGCCGCTCGTTAACCAAGCGCCTTTGCGTGCGTTAGCGAGGTGGCGAGGGGTGGGGAGGGGTGGTCGTGACCCCCCCTCCACATCCCCCTGCGAGGCCGAGCCTGGAACGATCCGGAGCAGGCGGCGACGCGGCTTGCCGCGGCGCCGCATGTGTAGGCGAGTCCGTCATACCCCGTCGCCCCCTGTCTATCTTAGGGTGTGGGGGGGATGGTTTTTTGCGTCCTTTGATGGAAAAACAGAATGTCCGTGACTGCTACCGTTAACCAAGCGCCTTTGCGTGCGTTAGCGCGAGGCCGAGCAGGGGGTGGGGCTCTTGTCGTTCTTCATTTATGTGTTGGGGCCCTTGACATTTGTACTGCTTTCACCAACGTTGAGAACTGCACTTCGTGTACCAAGTGTTTGTGTTGGGGCCCTTATCGTCGTTCTTCATTTATGCATGTACTGCACTTCACGGATACACTTGTTGAACTGCCTTATGTTGGTTCTGTGAACTGTATTGACGTTTGTTTAGAAATGTACATGGATTATATTTTTTTAGATATATCAATATTAATTTTTAACTTTATATAATTACTATTTTTTGTGGACTGTTATGTTTTGTATGTGCATACTATGTTTTGGTGTCACTCATTAAATTTTTCAAAGTTGTGTATATACTTGTTCTAATGCAAACTAATTTCTGCGAAAGCAATTGATCACAAGCAAACTTACATTGTTTTTATAAAAGAAATATTCAATATGAAGCAACGGACATTATCAAAATCTTGCATACATGAAACAAAGAACACCACAACGCTTAAAGTAAAGTGAGACTAAACACAGCTCTGATTTTTTCTAGTTGCTGTATTGGATTACCATCTTGTTCTTCTTATTTTCTTCTTTGTCTCTTTTTGCCCTGTCTAGTCCCATTATGACATCGTAGATGATTCTCCATGACTCATATGTTGCGAATGCATCTATTGCTGCATACTTGATAAGCTTGTTTGGCAGCGGGCAAAATTCCCACAGAGTATGATCCTCCTTGCGGTTCAATTTTTTCTTCATGTCATTGTAGTGAATGTCTATCATCCTGCCATCAACATCAGCGAAAGAGTCAAACTTCTTTTTATTGTATGGGTCTCTCCATTCAACCTGAATATCAATGTAGTTGTTGGAGTTGATCTCCAAACCAGATACCTTCAGCTTGCTTTTGTCTCCTTCAATAGCGAATCCGACGAAGGTGTACTCATTATTTCTTTAGAACTAGCAATGTTTTTTTGTGTTTTTCTGAAACTGAACTGCAATATGGATATCTGAATCTGTTGCATTGAGCAGTTGCTAATACTTTGTTCAGCATAACTATTAAATCTGATAATAGATTGCATAAACAATGCATGTTTTGTGTATGCTTGTATTCCTGAACCTAATTTCATACATGTTTTGTATGGTAATGTTGCAGTGAAGAAACTATAATTAAACTGTGTGTATTGCTAGATAATATCATTCAAGAATTGAACACATGAGTGACATACATGGAGCCAGATCAAAACTGTCAATAAATTCATATGCCACGCTTTTTCAAGAATGAGAACCAAAGGTTAATTATTATGGCAATTGCAGTGAAGAAAATTTAAAATCAATATTGGCAAGCAACAGTTATTGTTACGTGTCTTTAGCTGCAGATATGTGGTAGACAAGGCATTCTTTTTCTACGCATAGCTGTAGTACCGCTGCACGCTGTGGCTTCTCGTAGTGTGTGTACTCGACATCAACGTCGACTAGTTTGACGGGCATTCCGCCGAGCTTGCTCCTGAACGTGGACAGCATCTTGTCCACGTCTTTGCCCTTGCTTGTGCAAAGGACGTGGAGCTTGTGATTGCCGTGGAGGTGGACGTCGTGGAGCTCCCTGGTGTACTTGCGGTGCTGCTTATGCAGGTGCATCCGCCATGATTCTCGTGGTGTTCTCTGGTGTTTGTTATAGAGAGAGGTTAGTGAAAGGAAGAGCGGAGACGAAGATGCAATTGGGTTTTTTGGGGGGACGAAGCAGTTGTGTTTTCTCCTCCGCTCTCCTTGACAGGACGTGGGAGAGGTGGAGCGGGGTGGTAGCATGGTGGGACTCTGTTTTAAGTTTACGTGGCAACTGCCGAGAGGTTCTACTATGAGGAGGCTCTTGCTAGTGCGTTGGAAATCCGGAATGGCGTCGCCTCTTTTTTCGTGATTAAATCAATGTATTGACGCAACTGTCAGAAAATGTGATGATTGTGTTTTCGGTCAATTGTCCAAGTCAGTGCACTTCTTTTCTACCAGAAATGAACTGCTCATGTCCACGTAGTGTACTGCAGTTTGATTCACACAGATGTACTTTTTTTCTTCTCTTGATGGTGTTCTTTCTTTTGTTTTCTTGATCTTTGTGGTAATACAACGTTTGTGAGGATGGAGGGTAATGTGGCTAGGGGTTGTCTGAGTGTTTTGGTTAAGTAACAGGGCTGCATTCTTTTTTCAGCCATACTGCATTGCAGAGAGAAGATAACTGCAATTCAGAAAAAAAAAATAGTTGTGCTTCCACGTGGAGAATCTGTTGTTGTACGTTCTTGTCGTGCATCTCAGACGTTGACATTGGGCTTCCTGCGTTTTATTTATTAATATTCTTACAGTGCCGACGCACATTTTATTTTGTTTGTTGTTATTCATTTAAGAAATGTTTGTCATTTTTTCTTTTTAATGTTTTATTTTTGAACGTATTGTTTTTTCTTAGTGGGCTTTGTTGGCCCTGTGTTCTGGTAGTGAAGACGCAATTGGGCCAGGTCGGCCTGTGAGCACACGGCTGGTTCCTGTTTCGCTGTGTGTGAGTCCTAATGTTTAGTCCCACCTCGCCCGCGGAAGGCGCGCCGGACCTGTTTATTAGCGTTGGCGAGGCATACTGGTCGAACTCCTCTCTATACTTATCTGGCGCTTATACACGGCGCCAGCATATGCTCTATGACCTGTGGGCCCATGTGCAACCGCCCCATGCCTTTGTGACTCAGAACGACTCGCTTATACGTGGGCGTAGACCTATTACGGACTGGTCAGTCACCGCCACTGGGTGGTCAATTTTTTTTTCTTTTTATATTTCTGCCCTGTGTTTTTTTTTCAATGTTGGAGTGTGCACTGCATCGATCAGTGTTCTGTACTGCATTGTATACGCACTGCGTGCTACATGTATAGTTGTCATTTTTTTTGTTTCCATCTTTTTGCTATCAGTTAATCTTTTTTCCCAATGTATGGGAGTTCACTGCTTTGTAAATCATACCTGTACTTCACTCATTATGGTTCTGTGCTGTACTTTCGTGTACTTCCATACTGTATTGAATTATTTTACGTGTTTTGTGTTTTTCTATTTGTGTTTTTGCTCTTATGTATTCCTTTTTTCAAATTTATGTTCGTGCACTGCTTTGTTGGGTATGTTAAGACTTCATTCGACAAATTCGATTGTCTTTGCATTAAATCTTGTAACTTACCTTTGCGTAAATCTGTTTGCATTCTCAGATGACAATTTCATCACCGGAAGCTAAGTTGAATGTAAAGCAAACTAACATAATCTGATTTCATCATTACAGGCGATTGTGCATGGCAAGCAAACTAGGTTCAGCACACAAGCAAACTAACGATACATAAGCAAACAACACAAAGCAAATTTGATGATAATTCTAAAAGAACGCTGGCATTCTTGGCTCCTGGCCGGCACCATCTTCTTCTTCACCAGTCAGGCTCTCCCCATCCCCAGCTGCTCCTGGCGCGCTTCTTGGGTGGCTCCTCCTTCTCCAGCTTTGCACGGCGAAGGCCGTCCTGGGTGAGGGTGATGCGGTTCCATATCTCGTACGCTGCGTAGGCGTCCTTTGCCGCGTACTCGATGTGCCTCCTGGACAGAGGCAGGATGGCCCAGCGCTGGTGCTCGGCGTCGGTGATCTTCTTCTTCATCTTGTTGTAGTAGTCGTCGATGAGCACGCCGGAGACGTCTCCGAGGGAGTCCAACGGCTTGGTTGCGTCGGGCACCCTCCACTCCTTCTGGATGTCGACGAAGTTGGCGACCTCCAGTTTGACGCGCTCGAGCCTGGTTTTGTCGCCGTCGATGGAGAAGCCTGCAAAGGTGTACCTGGGGTCGGCGAGGAAGTTGTCGAAGACGGTGCACCTTTCAGTGTTGCTCATTTGGTAGAGCAGCACCTTGGGTTATTCTTGCCGATGGAGAAATTTGGCGAAGGGCGGGTTTCTGCGCAACCGAATTCGTTGTCGTACTTTCGAGATCAATGCCGACGATCTTGTCGCTACCGGAGGCCGAGGTGGCGCCAGACTTGCGCGAGGGTAATCGCCATCCGCTTCTTGTCGTTGGTGTGGATGACGTGCAACTTGGTGTTGCCGCAGCGCCCACGGCGTTGTCGCCCTTGTACTCTTCGGTGAACGTCATCGCCGGTGGTGGGAGCGCAATGGATACTTGTGTTGTTGTGGATGAGAAGGCCTTTGGCAGGGGTCTGAATTTAAGGGGAGGGCGCGGGGTGGGATGGCCTCGTCGGATGAACTGCACGATCGCGCTGATGATGCGGTTGTGCAGATCGTGGGTTGGTTTTGGATCTGTGATCGTGGGCTTGTGGTGATGGAACTGCTCCGATCGGGTGGTTGTATGCGAACGTGGTTTTTTTAAGGTGTGTTTGTTTTATTTCTGATCAGCACATTTTTTAACCATTATTTTTTTCTATGCGAACGGGCATTTTTTTACGTTTTGTAGATGCATCCTATGCGATAATGAACTGCATTTGTATATATTCGTGCACTGCATCTTCTAGAATTCAGTACTGCACTTGTGTATACATGTGCGTACTTCACTGTTTTTTGAGTTTATTTATTCGTGTAGGGGTAATCGGGAACTAGATTGCCATACCGCACTGCATCGTGTAACGTAGTGCACTGTATTGTTTACAGCTACGTACTTCATCTTGTTTTTTCTTGTACCTACTGCAATCACTGGTATGGGAAGGGTAGGGAAAGGGGGGGTGGGGGGCCCCCCATTTTTTAACTTATTGTTTTTTCTTAGTCGGCCTTGTTGGGCCTTTGTTCGGCTAGTTTAGAGACATACTTGGGCCGAGGTCGGCCTGTGAGCACGGCGTGGTTCCCGTTTCGCTGTGTGTGCGTCCTAATGTTTAGTCCCACCTCGCTCGCGGAAGGCGCACCCGACCTGTTTATAAGCGCTGGCGAGGCATACTGGTCGAACTCCTCCGTATACTTATCTGGCGCTTTATACGCAGGCGCCGCATGACTATATGCTCTATGACCTGTGGGCCCATGTCCAACCGGCCCCATGCACTGCGGCTCAGAACGACTCCCCTTCTGTGGGTGCAGACCTATTACGAGACTGGCTGGGGCCGGTGCCACCTGGGTGGTCAATTTTTTTTTGTTTGTTACTTTTTCAATGTTGGGACGTGCACTGCTTTTTTTAGTAAATCATGCGTGCACTGCATTGATTTAGTTTCAGTACTGCATGTGCACGTATACCGTACTGCACATTTTCTGGGCTACATTTTTGTGCACTGCATTGGTATCATTTTTCTTTATTGTTTTTCCTCTTTCGTATCCTTTTTTCTTTGTGTACGGGTGTGCACTGCTTTTGTGCTCCTATGCGCACTGCATTTGTCATAGTTCTGTGCTGCAGGTGTACACATTTTGCACTGCGTGCATCCTTCTTTGTGCCAAAAAGTTGTGACAGGTTATGCCAATGCTGCTAAAGTGCTTCTCTTTTGCTTTCTTTATCTTGTACTGCACTTCATGCACACATATAGTGAACTTCCTGGTACGAATTTGGAGAACTGCACACATAAAATGGTGTGTGGATTATAATTTTTCAGAGTATTATTTTTTAACGATCTGCGGTTTTGTTCGTGGGAATTGCTGCAGTCAAAGTACACCTTCTTTTTCGTTCCTTTTTCTTTGGTAACATAAGCCTTTATTGATTGTCCTTTATTCTTGGGAACATAATTTCCATTAAGTCCCCTTTAATTTTCAGTTTTGACCTTTTTGCATTCCTCTTGTATAAATGAAGGCTAACTTATACCCTTCCTTTGCATTTCATTTCTCCGCTAGTTGCAAGTTCTCTCCTTTCTCCAGCCTATTTTTTTTTTTTTACTTTTCTAGATTTCTGTTGCGATGGCTCCAGGCCCCTGTGCGTATCTCTTCTGCTGCGGCCATGGTTGTGGTGTGCCGACGCACTGCAATTGTTCAGCTTGCTCGCAGGCCCATCGTGCTCGTCGTGGTGGGAAGGTGTTGTGCCGAACTGGGCGAGCCGAGCAGCTTGCATATGGTACAATATTCACGGAAGGATTGGATATGGGCGGATCAACGCGTTTCTGCGTTCTATTACGCCTTGATTCGCGTGGCCTTGGCTGCACGAGTCCTTTTGTCCATCAGCTTACGCCAACAGATGTGGAGACTCACTACAAGATGGTATGTTTCGTTAGATATGATTTTTTTCTTTGTGTTTTTTTTGTATAATTCCATTGCATTCTGAACATGCAGTATTTTAGGAACGCACTTTTTTCTTTGTTTTTTGAAGTGTACTGCAATGTGTTCTTATTTCTTGTTTTTATTTTTATGCTTGTGTGCATGTAGCTTATGTTTTAGTTTACATGGTTACAATATGTGAACTGCTTATATATTAGCTGAGCACTACATATTTCTACATTTTTTCCCAATTTTTTTGGTGTGTACTACATGTAGCTAGTCTATAGTACTGCATGATAGTTCGAAGCGTACTGCATATTTGCAAGTTCCATACTGCATATTGAAATGCGTTTTATATGTACTGCTCGTTGGACTATTGTGCACTTCATCTATCTCTGTGCATAGTATGAGAATTGTACTGCTAGTTTCGTTCTCAAACAGTTTTATTATTTTTTACAGAAAATTCCTAAACGAGCTGTTAGGTATGTCCGGCTCAAGAAGAAAGGAATTCTTCAAGTTGTTCTTGGTAATGGATACCTTCATCCAGTCAAGTACACTGTAGGCGTTCACGGGTGGATGTGTCTGCACAAAGGGTGGAAGGAATTTGTCACTGATAGTGGCCTGAAGTCTGAGCAAGTTGTTGTCCTCAACTTCTTTGAACTCGAGGATCGTACGGTTAGAATCACGTTTGACGTGATTGGCTAAGGTTATGAGGTTGATTTGTAATAAGTACTTTCGCGTGTTGAACGCTTCATCTTTTTTGATGTGTTTTGTAACAAGCACTTTTGTGATCTGAACCACTTCAATTATTATTCAGTGGGAAATTTGTGTTTACATGGTTACAATATGTTAACTGCTTATATGTTAGCTCGCTGAGCACTACATGTTTCCACATTTTTTCCAAATTTGCATGGTGTGTACTACATGTAGTTAGTCTATAGTACTGCATGATAGTTCGAAGCGTACTGCATTTTTGCAAGTTTTATACTGAATATTGAAATGCTTTTTATATGTACTACTTGTTGGACTGCAGCGAGCTAACATCATTTTTACATGGTTTTTGAATCAAAATGTGTCAATGTTTTACTCAAGACTGCTATATATATATGGTATACTCTATATACCATTTTCTCTATTACATGGTTTAGTTGAATAAGTCATAGTCAACGAAAAATTTGTGTTTACACAAAATTTAAACTGATACATAAGTCATAGAGATAAGCAAACTGCTATGCATATGATTAATTTATTGTCTATTCATCTATTTGGTCGTTAACCTGCTGCTTCTGCGCGGTGTCTGGAGCGTGTCTAATGTCGCACGTTCTTTTGTTTTCCATGGCGGTGTTGCTGGTTCTTGTCTCTGCACCTTTGTGTTCGTAGCCCCAGCGTCTTTGGTTGATGGCTGCTTTGGTTTTCCAAATACTGTGGATCGCATCCTTCTTTGCTCCCCGTGTCTTTGGTTGATGGCTGCTTTGGTTTTCCAAGTCTTGTGAACTGCATCCTTCTTTGATCCCAGCGTCTTTGGTTGATGGTGGTTTTCGCTTTCCAGTCGTGAACTGCATCCTTCTTTGCTCCTACCTTGTTTTTTGAAAGTGGTGTTGTTCTCGGTTTTTCTGGCCTACAAGATTTCCTTGTGGTGGTCTTGTTGACACTGTTTCTTCATGTTCTTCGTCCTCTTCACTCTCTTCAGTCTCTTCACTCTCTTCTTCCTCTTCATCATCTTCATCATATGTTTCTTCATACGCCACTGTTTCTTCAGTTTCTTCACGTTCTTCGTCCTCTTCACTCTCTTCTTCTTCCTCCTCTTCTCCATCTGTTTCTTCATAAGCCATTTCTTCTTCAGTTCTGTCATCATCTTCTTCTTTGATCTCACCTTCTTCGTCTTCCTCATTTTCTGATCTTTTTCTTTTTCTTTTGGGGCAGGTTCTTGAATTGTGTCTCTTCCTCTTTTTGCAGATGCTACAACGTCTCGGTTTCGTCCATTTCTTAGTGTTGTGAGTGGAATTTCTGTTTTGTTGTGCATCTCCATGTCCTCGTTTTTCTTGTTCATTTCTTTTTGTACACGTCCTGGAATTGTGGCCGCTGATTTCATTACATGTCTTGCACCTTCTTATTCCCTGTGGGTGACCATCACCTTTATCCGGCATTTCAGTGGCTTCTTTATTTTGTCATCATTTTTATCCTTGCATGCCACCTTTTTCTGGGTTGCATCTCCCCCTTTCTTCCTTCCTCTTGTGTTTGAAACAGGAGGTGGAAGAATTGTTTCTTTTTTAATAGCACCAGTTCCGATGTGCTCAGTATTTTCTACTTGCTCGGCATTATTGTCATGCTGGGATTTCTCTGCTTGCTTTAGTTTTGCTGCTTCTTCTTCTTCTTCGTTGAGCACGTCAACTTCCTCTATCAGTGCCCTCATACCAGACAACGCTCTGTGGTACCTAGCGTTGGACCTTGTCGCTCTGTTTGCAAGGTCCATTAGTGTTTCTGTCAGCAATTTTCTACGGCAAAAAAGCGAGGTTCCATCTGGTGCTGTTTGTTCGTAGTCTCTTCTGTCAAACGTTGCATCTGATCTTGGGTACGGGTGTATCTTTTCATGATGTACACCTCAGGAATGTTGAGTACTCTCAAATGAGAAAGCATGCTTAAGACATGGACGCAGAAGAGGCCTGCAGACAAACAAATGATTTTTTTTGTTCTGTAAGTGAACTGCATGATATTAGTAAACATATATTTTTTCATTATTTGTTCATTTTTTAAAGAAGTGAACTTCATTTGGTTTTGTGAATTACACATGCATATGTACTTTTAAAGTTCAGTAAGTTAGCTTTCGTGCATGACTATGAGAATCTAGAATTTTTTCGCTAGGAGTCTCACCTGTGTGTGTCCAGAGTTTGCACTCACATTCAGAGACACCTTTCTCTTCATCGGCGACCACTTGGAAATTATGCCTTGCCCGGTCAAATGCATCCGATCTGTTGTAGTGGTGTACGAGATACTTTGTCGGGTTCTCGGGGCACCGTTACTGCTTCTGAATGCGATTACTACGGTAGAGTGTTTCTTTGAAATCTGCAAACACTGCCCTTGTATACACTTTTGATAGACGAACTTCGAAGCCAAACTTTGTTGTTGTTTTTACCTCTGACTGCATGATCACAAATGCACTGTTACGATCCAGAGAAATGAAAAAAATGTTTGTTTTTGTAGTCATATTTTTTTAGCAGTTTTGATTGACATTTTGTTTACCTCATTTGCTACTGTCTCTGCGTGCTCGACGGCCTTCCTGGTCTGAATGCACTTGTCCACCTGCTGAGCAAACAGATGGAGATCATGCTTCTCCCTGATAAAATTTTTCTTCCGTATGCGGTTCATGCTCTCGCTTCTCTGTGTGGAAGTCATCCGAGCATAGAAAATTTACTTGTAGTAAGCTGAGACCCACTCGTGCCTGTCATCCCACAGTGAATTCATCACTTCGTCGTCTTGCAAGTTGTACCTCTGAATGAGGTTCTTCCATGCTCGTTCTAATTCTGACGGCATTAGTGGGTGGTTCAAGACCGCATTGAGTTAGATCCTTGAGCTTCTCGTCGCCTTATACAAAAAGGCGAGCTGGTCCTTGTACTTCTTCATGATATGCCACCGACACGACTTATGCAGAGTTTGTGGGAGGATAGTTTTTAATGCTGCCTTCATCGAAGAACACTGGTCTGAGAAGAGACAAACAGTGTTTTTTTTATTAAGTTGTTCGTGTGTTTGCAAGATAGATGGAAGAAATATAAGTGCTCAAAACAAAACAAAACTTAAGTATGCAGGTGTTTTTTCTTTTTTGTACCTGTGAGCATGCAGATTGGCGGCTTGTTGTTCATACACCTCAGAAAGGTTTTGAAAACCCACTCAAATGATGGTATTTTTCATCTCGCACGAGTGCAACAGCAAATATGGTGCTTTGTAGATGATGGTTCACCCCCACAAACACTCCCAGAGGCATGTGGAATTTGTTAGTTTTATAAGTCGTGTCAAATGTAACGCAGTCTCCAAAATCTTCATACGATCCTCTGCAACTTGCGTTCGCCCAAAAGACGTTTCTTACACGGTTATCTGCATCAACGTCATAATCATAGAAGAACTCTGGGTTTATCTTTTGCATTTTCTCGAAGAAATTCAGAAGTTTCTTGACATCATCTTCGGACTCTTCTCTGGCAAACTTACATTTCCTGCATTCTCGTGAGACAATGCAAACTTATCTCACCAAACAGGGAATAATTACGCATGTAATGCTCAAGAGATATGCTCACATTACGTGCTTACCTGTTTACCCAGTCGCGGCTAGTATGTCCCATGTACTGCAGACCACCGGACATATGCGTCAGCGTCGACATCATCTGAGCATGTGTGTGGTTGTCCAGTTGCATGTCTTTCACTAACTGGTCTATCAAAGGACCGTCTTTTTTGTGCGATCGCATGTGCGTAGCATCCCGGGCTTTCCAAAGATCTTGTGATTGTGGTTGAGTTGAACCATTTCTATCACAAATTTTCCATCCTTCCTTTTTTTAACTCTAATCTTTGCATTGCAGCCAATCCTTTTTGATGTCTTCTGACATACCCGGTGATAATCTGACACAGCCTGCTTGTGGACCCCTTCTCTTAAGCAGACAATGTAGGCATTTGTCCTGTGTTTTGCCCTCTTGCGTATACCAAACCCTGCACATCTTGCATAATTGTTGTAAAAGTCCCATGCCTTTTCGTACGTGGTGAACTTCATTCCAGCAGTAGGTACAAGGTTGAGCGGCATGTTTTTATCCTGCATTAATTGAAATGCTATATGAGAAAATTTGTTCTATTCTGTTTTTTGAATACGAGGAGTGCATACGAGTTTAATAAAGCATTTGCAATGTTCCTAGCCAAAGCTCACAAGAAATATCAGTGTGCCTTTGCAATGTTATCTGTATGGATCAGAACTATTTTTTCGCACCATAAACTTACATGTGTGTAGAGTCGTCACCGATGGTGTTTGCAGCTCGCCGGGTTGTATTGGACATGGCGGGGTTATAGCAGATGTGTGTAGTTGAGGATCTCATGGTAATAAAGTGAGGAGGATTTGTACCGCTGTTTACTTTTGACCGAGGCACCGTTGGTGGTCGCAGCGTCGAAGTTGATGCAGCAGTGTCCGTTGGAGCTCTGTTTTTTGGTGCAGCAGGTGGACGCTGAGCTCTGTTTTGGGGTGCGGCAGGTGGACGTGGTGGTAATCCAGTGTTGTGACGATGTCTCGGTGGATTGGTTTTAAAATTTTGGAGCAGTGGCACATCATCATAGACATAATCATCATCTGCTGCAACATCGTGTTCAACTGCGTCATCATTATCTGTTCGGACATGCGTCCAAGCGTAGTGAACTCGTGCTTATACTCTGGGTTGAGAACTGTTATTGGCTCATCTTCATCGTCATCGTCTTCATCATCGCGTTGGTGAGTGCCTTCCCAGACAAATGTGACATCATCGTCATCTTCAACTACTTCTTCTTCCTGGGAAAATTCTTCTTGTGGAGAGTACTGCACCCTGTTTGTCGTCGTGAAGAATCCATGAGGAATCTCAGGGGTAACCCAGCCAGTATCTCTGTCAGAAGAATATCCACTCTTCTGAAAGTTGTTGTTCTCGATCTTTGTCAATTATGCGCGGCATTTTGTATCTGCTGAACGTCATCTCCTGCACACAAAATGACCGAGCTGCATTGTCAGGTTAAATGAACTGAATCATGCGAACTGCAATGTGTTCAAAATGGTACTGCACGGTGACTGCATCACCCCTCAAGGTGAACTGAAGCAACCGCACTGCATCGTTATACGTAATTAACCTATACAAGCGCATCGCATTTTCCCCACAACGAATCAAGCAACCGCGACCGCATAAGTTTTGTCTTTGCATAATCACGCTACCGTATCGCTTGTCTTGATTTGTCTATGATAACTACACCGAGATGGTTTAGGAAGTGTACAGCCTTACCTCGTGATGCGATGATTTCTTGCGTTCTGAGGAAGTTCCTTCTCGTCCTCCCGCACAACTTTCACGTTCGCCGTGCAGTCCACTTGCCCTTCAGAAGTTCATGGGCGGTCTGGACGTTGCTCAATGTGAACGGGGAAGGAGGATTTGCGCTGAAGGTTGATGCAGACTTATTCCAAGAAGCTACAGTGGATGAAGCAACCTTGCGCACACTCCTCCTTGCTCGAATTGGTTTGATGTCGAGGCAGCACCAATCCACATCTGATGAAGTACAGCTAATTGCAGGCCCAGAGGAGTTCGGTGGCGGCGCTACCGATCTGCTGCCATGGAAGAAGGCCGATATGCTGGTGGGGAAGGTGTTGCTCGGTTGCTGCTGCGCAAGAAGGCCGAGAGGCGACGGCGGCGCTGCCGCCGCCGCCAAGAAGGCCGAGGGGAGGGGCGACACATCGCCAGCCACGCCATGAAGAAGGCCCGGAGGGGAGGGGCGGCGTCGCTCCCAGGCCGCCGCCGCGGGAGAAAGCGGGGAGGGGAGGGGCGGCATCTCTCCCAGGCCGCCGCCGCGGAAGAAGGCCGGGAGGGAGGGCGGCTAGCCTGGCCGCCATGTGTAGAAGGTCGGGAGGGAGGGCGGCGCGATCTGTTGGTGGTGTGCGAATAAGGTGTTTGGTGTGCGAGAATAAGGTCTTAAGGGGTGTTATCATAATAGACCCACCTATATATATATATATATATATATATATATATATAAGGTCTTAAGGGGTGTTATCATAATAGACCCACCCTACATATATATATATATATATATATATATATATATATATATATATATATATATATGGAAAGGAGAATAAAAATAGAAGTAAAACACGTAAAAATGGGCCAGCCCATTATTGGTTGATACATGTGAAACTCCGTTGTCGCCAGTCTGAGAAAATAGAATTTTTTCTCAACTGCATGGGCAGAAAAATAAGTTGGATGGCTTTGCTGGGCCACCACAGCAGCCCACGTACGAAAATTCTTTTTCTAGCAGACAAACGCATAAGAATTTTGCTCAAAAAATGCATAAGAATTTAGTACTACCTCGGGTAGAAGAAAATTCCTTTATTAGTAGGTATAGATATGGATATAAATATAGATAGACAATGGAGCGCAGAGCGTTATTTTGTGTATATAACCTAGACTTCAAGAACTCGAGGCGGTTTGAAAAAAGAGTGCCTCTAAAAACTCTAGCTCGCATCTAGTTTAATTTCAATACTTAAACTTCCTCTGGTAAGTTAATTGTTAGAAGTTAAAAGAGATTGAGAATGAATCTCTCGATTTCACTGATGATGATTGGGGTATATATAGCCTCTCAACAGTAGCCAATTAAGGCGATAATTACAAAGAGACGCGCCCGTATAGACACATGTGTCTGCACGGAAAAGAAGAGGCGGTGGGCACACGCAACTTTGTTGGTTCTAATTACAATTAATCCTAATTAATTTTATTCCTAACACTCCCCTTGTATAATGTCTGCTCCTTGTATATTCATTATTCACCTTGATAAATTCTTTCTATAGTCTTGACTCTTGAGAGTCTCCTCTAAACTCGATGGAAAAAATATGAAAAGAATAGTGCAGATATGTTGCTAAAACTCCTTTAAACCCAATAGGAAAATATTAAGGAGAAAACGATGCAATATATAATGAGTATTGGCTCTTGATAACTCATAAGTGGTAAACATTTGAAAAATAAGAAGAAACTCGTTAGTGAGTTTAGAGAATAATAAATATGCGCTTTATACTTTCCTTTTGCAAAACTAGAAGGGGGAAAACTTGAAAATATCGCATATGGTCTTATTTTACATCCTGGAGGATTCTATCAGCTAACGTGTTTGCTAGCTCCTCTCGTCCCCCCCCTAACCCTGGACAGCTAGGGAAAACTCTCCCCACCAAGCCTCGCTAGCACGCCTGTGAATTTTCCTCCCCTCTGCCTACCGCTCCAGCGGCCAGTGGCGCGGAGGGAAATCCCGGTGCCTCCACTATGGTTAGTAGTTTAGGTTAGGGTTTCCTAGTCCTCGCGGGTGCGGCGCTCGGGCTGATGGCGACACTTCTTTGAGTTTGTCTTTCGGGCTTTGATCCTCCTCGAGTTAAATCCGTGCGGGCGTGGTCGTGAAACTCCTAGGTAGATTCATGATGTCTCATTGGGCCGGTGAGGTTATGGTTTCTCATCGTGTGGTGAGAGTTTGTGCCATATGCTTCAGATCTATGCAAGAGTTCAAGGACAAGGAATGCGGCTCCAAAGTGTTGGTCCTTACGGGCACATGCACGAAGACTTCCCTGCTATCATCGTCAAGGTCAAGCCAGCTCCGGTAGGTAACGGCAACAGCGACGCTTTTGTGGCTCGTTCAAGCAGCAATAGTGGTAGTTCGATGGTCTCGAAATTTTGATCTATTGTGTTTGAGATACTTTGTACTTCTAGTGAATTTTAATAATAGACCTGATCTTTTTCTCAAAAAAATCTCATATGATTTTAAAAGATAATGACTCATTAAAACCCGTTTGAGACTTTGAGAGAAAACTCGTAAGCGAAAAGAGTGCAATCTGATATGCCATCGAAAACTCCTTTAAAACCTATTGAAAAAATATAAGGAGTAAATAACATGGCATATACGGGAACTTGTGTTTGTATTGTCTCATTAAAAACCTTTTGTGAGAAACCACTAGGGAAAAACTGGAAGGAAAAATAGTACAATATATGCAATCTGGTAATTGTTAACATGTTATAGTTTCAGAGGTTGCTCCCGTGAACTTTGCAAATCTGGAGGATGTTTCATACCAATTCCATTGACATGATCATGACATTGTGAATAATTTGTTGTATTTCAGTATTTGTTTGCAAATTGTTTCCTTGATTTTCTATAATTCATGAGGATAAGTAATTTTTTAGCAATGTGCTTTAAGATATTGCTCTTCCAATAACCTGTAGGTATTGAGTAACAGAAGCGAAAGCATCTTGATAAATCAAGTTATGTGATTCTGATGAATCTCGACCATATGATTTTGAGTGTGGTTAATCATTTTGCTAAGCCATGCATATTCTACAGTGCTTTTAGATAAAGCAATTATGTTAGAATGATAAGTATTTAGACTTTCATAAGTAGGCTATGCTAGCAAATTCAGTCATTGATATGGCATTGCTAGAATCAAATAAAGAGCCTATATCATCATATTATATCATGGTCATATCTTGATTTTGTGTTCGTGCATGAGTTAATTGCTCAAAACCAGCACATTTGTGGCTAGGGTACTCCAAAACTATCGTTTTCATCAAAAATCACAAAAGAAAACCACTTCTGCGCCAAGTGGATAACAAATTGCATTGATTCGAAATTGAGGGCATCTAACAACAAACCTGACGGGTGGGACCAGTGATGTGGCGAAGCCTAATCCTAGTCAATCTTTGACCAGCTGAGGTGGACGGTGGTCCCACCTGTCAGCTCTCCTCTCCTTTTCTTATCTCCTCTCCTTCCAACAGGAGCGGTGGAGGAACAGCAGCGGCGGCTGACCCCACTAGCTCCGGCGAGGCCTAACCCCCGCGCCCCAGGATGCTCCAGCGTGGACGAGCCCCCTCCCCCCCCCCCCCCCCCACGCGCCCCTGCCCGCTCCGGCGAGGCTGAACTCTCGCGTGCCCGCGCCCCTGCTAGCTCTGGCGAGGCCGAACCCCCGCGCCCCAGGATGCACCGGCGTGGCCAAGCCCCCTCTTCCCCTTCCCCCCTGCCGCCCCTGCCAGCTCCGGTGAGGCAGAGTCCCCACGCGCCCGCTCCATCAAGGTCGAGGCACAGCCCGCCCGCCCGCCAAGCCCCGCCCCATCACCGCGACGACGCCTTGCAGGGAGGATCCGGCAGCTGGTGCCGTGTGACGCCCGGATAATCAGACTACAATAATCCCACGTTAACGATGCCACGTCACCCCGGTTACTGTTGCTAACCTCTCGTTAGTTCAAAACCGGTTCAAAAGTCAAGTTCAAAATATGTCAAACAACAAAAAAAATTCAAACTTTAAAACTAAATTGTTCGGAGTGTGTCGATTAATGTTTGGCAATTTAAGGTGAAGGAAGCACACTTTTACAGAATGCATAAATATTTTTAATTGAATTAAAATAGAAAGTAAAATAAATAAAAAGAAAGGAAATAAAACAAAGTTAAAAAAACAAACAAACCCTCCTGGCCCACTAGGCCACGGCCCAGCAGGCCACCAGACCACCGGGCCAGCCCACTAGCTGCGCCTATACACCCACTACCCCGAAACCCTAGTCGGTCCACCCCCACTCTCCCCACATCGCCTCCCTCCTCTCCCCCACCACCTCTCGATCCCATCTGGATCGGGGTAGCGTTCGACCGCGCCGCCGCCGCCCGGGGAACCCCATCACCCACGCCGTCGCTGCTCCACCCTCGGCTCCTCATCGGATCCACCAACCCTCACCGCCTCGCCGGATCGTCGTCCTCGCCCTCCTCCCCACCGGCCTGCTTCCTCTCCGTCGTCGTCCCCGTCGACCACCCCGACCCCCCGCTGCCCTGTCCCTATGAATCCCTGTGAGGACCCCGGTCCTCCTCTCTCCCTCGCCCCGCGACCACGCCTCGCCCGCTCTGGCCTCGCGCCACCGCGGTCGGGCCGCGCCCCCAACCATGCGCCGCGCCCGTCCGTCCATGCCCGTCGCCCAGTGTCACCGCGCCACCGCCGCCCGCACCTTGCATCCACGGCCACCTGCACACGCCTCGCCCGTCCCTGCTCACTACCCCGCGCGGCCTCGACGCTGCCATCTCCGGCGTCCGTGCGCCCGCGCTGCATCGGCGCCCCTCCGCGCCCGAGGACCCCTTCCCTTGTCGTCGCGGAGGCCTTCGGCGCCTCGCTGCTCTCTGCCGCCCGGCGCCCCGGTGCTCGCTCCTGCATCGGTGCCCGTTCGGGCTGGGCGCCAGCGCCCCTGCACCCACACGCCCGTAGCCGCACCGCCGGTGCCGCTAAAACCTCACAGGCCTTGCAAACGGGGCCCGCGCCCCTAAAACGTTTAAAAAGGAAAAAAGAATATTAATTTAAAATATTAATTAATTAATTAACTTAATTAATCATGTTAATTAATCTAATTAGCCCTGTTAATTAACCTTAATAACCTAATTAGATAAATAGTCAATGACAGACGGGCCCCACTGCCCTGTTTGACCGGCCAACGGTCAACGCCGATCACGACGTCATGATGACGCAATAAACATTTTCTAATTAAATTAATTATGTTAATTCTAAAAATGATTTAAAACTTTAGAAAATCATATAAAATAAATCGTAGCTCAGATGAAAATACTTTCTACATGAAAGTTGCTCAGAACGACAAGACGAATCAGAATACGCAACACGTTTGTCAGCCACACGTCCCTAGCATACCAAACCTGCAACTTTCCCCTTCGGCTTGTCTATCAGAAAACGCGAAACACTGGGGATACTTTCTCGGATGTTTCCCCCCTTCGCCGGTATGATTTCACCAGTTCCCATCAGCTTGATAGATTCGCTGGGCGGAGCTTTGTCTAGTGTACTTGGCAGGAGCTCTCTTTGTGAACCATTGGTTTCATCAAATCGCACGTCCACAGTTTTGAAGATTTTGTAGAGATAGAGGTTGAAGACTCTGTAGGAGTGCGAGTCCTTTCCGTAACCGAGCATGAAGCCTTCGTGAGCTTTAGGTGCAAATTTTAACTTGTGATGGGGATCCTTGATCCAGCACCTAGCTCCAAATACTCTGAAGTAGCTGACATTTGGCTTCTTGCCAGTAAGGAGCTCATAGGATGTTTTGTTCAAGCTTATGGATGTAAACACGGTTGATGACGTGACATCTTTGTATCAAGAGCTTCAGGCCAGAACTTTCTTGGTGTCTTGTACTCGTCGAGCATTGTTCGAGCCATCTCAATGAGGGTTCTGTTCTTACGCTCTACGATGCCATTTTGCTGAGGTGTGTATGGAGCAGAGAACTCATGAGTGATTCCTATTTTATCCAGATAAAGATCAAGCCTGGTGTTCTTGAACTCAGTGTCGTTGTCACTTCTGATATGCTTGATCTTGACGCCATAATTGTTCATGGCTCGATTGGCGAAGCGTCTGAAGACATCTTGAACTTCAGTCTAGCTTGTAGAGAATTATGTGCACCCGTGTATATCTTGAGTAGTCATCAACAATGACGAAGCCATAGAGACAAGCCGTTGTTGTGAGGGTAGAGTAGTGAGTAGGGCCAAATAAGTCCATGTGTAACAGCTCGAAGGGTTGAGATGTCGTCATGATTGTCTTCGAGGGTGCTTTGCCCTAGTCATCTTTCCGACTTCGCGAGGACCACACAAATGATCCTTCTTGAACTTGACACCCTCGATGCCTATGACATGCTTCTTCTTGGCGAGTGTGTGTAAGTTCCTCATGCCAAGATGCCCCACCTCCGATGCGAGCCAAGATTCAAGCTTTTGCAAGAAGACATCTGACAAGGCTGTGGACCCTCTTGAGAAATCTACCATGTATAGATCATCTTTCCGATACCCTTCAAAGACTAGAGACTTGTCAGATTCCATTAGTACAAGGCAACGATATTTTTCGAATAGCACAATCATGTTCAAGTCACAAAGCATCGAGACATACATTAAGTTGAAACCAAGGGATTCAACAAGCATCACTTTATCCATGTGTTGATCCTTTGAGATTGCAACTCTACCTAGACCTAATACCTTGCTTTTACCGATTAAGTCAAGAATGTGATGTGACTCTTGTCTAATGGGCGTAAGGTTGAGTCCATGAGAAGACTTCGATCACCAGTCATATGATTAGTGCATCCGCTGTCCATTATCCATTCTGAAGCATGAGGTGTCATACCCTTGGCACCACGTGCCATGAAGCAGTAGGTGGGAGCAGGGTCGTCCTTGTCATCGCCTTCAGCGTTGGTGTGGAAGTCATTGTCTTCAGTGTTGAAGATGGACTTGGCAACATAGGCTGTGGCTAGAGCCAGACTTGCAACGCCAGGGTCGGACCCCCCTTCAGACTCCACCTCCGCCTCCTCAGAAGCAGACTCCTCCTCTGAATCCATTTCCTTGCCAACAAAAGCACGAGCCTTGCTAGATGAGCTCTTCTTATGAGATGAATAGTTTGATGAGGACTTGGAAGAAGACTTTGAAGATTTCTTCTTCTTCTTGTCATCAGAATCATATTCCTTGCTCTTCTTAGTCTTCTTCTCATTCTCCCACTGTGGACACTCAGAGATATAGTGTCCAGGTTTCTTGCACTTGTGACATGTTCTCTTCTTGTAGTCATGAGTGGAAGCTTCGTCATTTCTTGAGCTATATCGTGAAGACTTTCTTTAGCCCTTCTTCTTAGTGAACTTCTGGAACTTCTTCACAAGCATAGCAAGTTCCTTTCCAATGTCTTCAGGATCATAAGAACTGCAATGATTCTTCTTGAGATGAGGAAACAACTTTTGCCTTCAAAGCGCGAGTTCGGCCATAGTTGGGACCATAGATATCTCTTTTCTCGAAAAATTTGGAACTCATGTGTGTTAAGCCTCTCAAGTATATCGACGGATCGAGTGTCTTGAAGTCGTATGCGTTCTTGTATCATGAGGGCAAGGGTGTCAAAGGAGCTGTCAAGTGATCTCAGTAGTGTCTTGACGATTTCATGCTTGGTAATCTCAGTGGCGCCGAGAGCACGAAGCTCATTTGTGATGTCGGTGAGGCGATCAAATGTGAGCTGGACATTTTCATTGTCGTTTCTCTTGAAGCGGTTGAAGAGGTTGCGAAGAACACTGATCCTTTGATCTCTCTGCCTTGAGACGCCTTCGTTAACCTTGGATAGCCAGTCCCAGACCAGCTTCGACATTTCGAGAGCACTCACACGGCCATACTGTCCTTTGGTCAGATGACCACAGATGATGTTCTTGGCAGTAGAGTCCAGTTGAATGAACTTCTTGACATCAGACACCTTCACCAGTTTTGGGAACGCCGTTCTTGACGACATACCAGAGGTCGACATCAATGGCTTCAAGATGCATGCGCATCTTATTCTTCCAGTAGGGATATTCAGTTCCATCGAACACGGGGCAAGAAGCGGAGACTTTGATTATCTCTGCAATCGACATAGCTAAAACTCCAGGTGGTTAAACCGAATCACACAGAACAAGGGAGTACCTTGCTCTGATACCAATTGAAAGTGCTAGTTATCGACTAGAGGGGGGGGGGTGAATAGGCGACTTTTGTGAAAGTCTTCAAAACATGGAAGTTTCGAAGACAAACAATAGAAATGACCTAATTGATATGCAGCAGAAGATAAACTACAACAAGCAAACCATAGTCAAGTATGCAGTAATGTGAAAGTACAAAGACTAATAGCTGCTTAGTAGTAAGGATCAGGATGGAAGATAGTATGAAGCCAACCAACGATAGTAGTCAAGCAATGAAGTCAAATAGGTACGAAAAATAGGCAATGACTTCACGAAGAAAAACTCTAAGTAAAGGGAGGGAGAGGATAGAACCAGTCACTTGTTGAAGACACAGGATTTGTTGGACCAGTTCTAGTTGTTGTGACAACTGTACATCTGGTTAGGGAGGCTGAGATTCAACTCAGAAGACCGCGTCTTCACCTTATTCCCCTTGAGCTAAGGACACAGTCCTCGCCCAATCACTCTGGTAAGTCTTCAAGGTAGACTTCCGAACCTTCTGACTTCGTTCACCGGTGATCCACAATGACTCTTGGATGCTCGAGCGCGACACCTAACCGGGCCGGAGGATTCACAGTCCTCAAGTGTAATATGTCTTCATGTCACGTGATGTAAAGACTTGATGATGCCTAACACTCTTTGGCTCTGGGTGTTTGGGCTTTGTCCTGCAAGGATTTCTCTCTCTCAAAGGCTTCGAGGTGGGTTGCTCTCAAACGACAAAAGCCGTGCACTAACTCTGAGCAGCCACCAATTTATGGTGTAGGGGGTGGGCTATTTATAGCAACTAGGAAACCCGACCTGATATGTCCGAAATGACCCTGGGTCACTAAGGAACTGACATGTGTCCCAACGGTCAGATTTCAAACACACACGGCAACTTTACTTGGGCTAGAAGCAAAGCTGACTCATCCAGCTCTGGATAAGATTTTCTCTCACTGTCTTCGCTTGAAGACATAGGATTTGGGTTGAGCATCACTTCAGTCATTCTGACTTTGTTCACTTGGACCCCACTTAACAGTACGGTGGTTCCTATGACTCAACAAAGAAGAAAAAGGAAATAACGAAACGACACAGTCTTCGCGCTCCATAGTCTTCACTCAATGTCTTCTCATGTCATAGTCTTTAATATGAATATCTTCACATACCACCATTGTTGTCAATGTCTTCATACATTTTAAGGGGTCATCTCCGGTAGGTAAACCGAATCAATGAGGGACACTACCTGTGTTATGCTGCAATTCTCACAAACACATTAGTCCCTCAACCAAATTTGTCGTCAATACTCCAAAACCAACTAGGGGTGGCACTAGATGCACTTACACAACCGTCACAACGTAACTGGGTGACTATAAAGGTACACTACGGGTATCTCCGAAAGTGTCTGTTGGGTTGGCACGAATCGAGACTGGGATTTGTCACTCCGTATGACGGAGAGGTATCTCTGGGCCCACTCGGTAATGCATCATCATAATGAGCTCAATGTGACCAAGTGTCTGGTCACGGGATCATCTTGTTCTGATGCGAGTAAAGTGAATTGCCGATAACGAGATTAAGCGAGGTATTGGGATACCGGCGATCGAGTCTCGGGCAAGTAACGTGCGATTGACAAAGGGAATTGTATACGGGATTGATTGAATCGTCGACATCGTGGTTCATCCGATGAGATCATCGAGGAGCATGTGGGAGCCAACATGGGTATCCAGATACCGCTGTTGGTTATTGACCGGAGAGTCGTCTCGGTCATGTTCAGCATGTCTCCGAACCCGTAGGGTCTACACACTTAAGGTTCGGTGATGCTAGGGTTGTAGAGATATTAGTATGCATTAACCGAAAGTTGTTCGAAGTCCCGGATGAGATCCCAGACGTCACGAGGAGTTCCGGAATGGTCCGTAGGTAAAGATTTATATATAGGAAGTCAAGTTTCGGCCATCGGGAAAGTTTCGGGTGTCACCGGTATTGTACCGGGACCACCAGAAGGGTCCCGGGGGTCCATCGGGTGGGGCCACCTATCCCGGAGGGGCCCACGGGCTGAAGTGGGGAGGGGAACCAGCCCCTGGTGGGCTGGTGCGCCCCCTTGGGCCTCCCCTGCACCTAGGGTAGGAAACCCTAGGGGTGGGGGCGCCCCTTGGCTTGGGGGCAAGCCACCCCCCTTGGCCGCCGCCCCCCCTTGGAGATCCCATCTCCTAGGGCCGGCGCCCCGTAGGGGCCCTATATATAGTGGGGGGAGGGAGGGCAGCCGCACCTGGCCTGGCCTCCCTCTCCCTCTCCAACACCTCCTCCTCTTCGTAGAGCTTGGCGAAGCCCTGCCGAGATCCCCACTGCATCCACCACCACGCCGTCGTGCTGCTGGATCTCCATCAACCTCTCCTTCCCCCTTGCTGGATCAAGAAGGAGGAGACGTCTTCCCAACCGTACGTGTGTTGAACGCGGAGGTGCTGTCCGTTCGGCACTCGGTCATCGGTGATTTGGATCATGACGAGTACGACTTCCTCAACCCCGTTCTCTTGAACGCTTCAGCTCACGATCTACAAGGGTATGTAGATGCACTCCTTTTCCCCTCATTGCTAGATAAATCCATAGATTGATCTTGGTGAAGCGTAGAATTTTTTTGATTTCTGCTACGTTACCCAACAGTGGCATCATGAGCTAGGTCTATGCTTAGTTACTATGCACGAGTAGAACACAAAGCAGTTGTGGGCGTAGATGTTGTCCATTTTCTTTCCGCTACTAGTCTTATCTTGCTTCGGCGACATTGTGGGATGAAGCGGCCCGGACCGACCTTACACGTACGCTTACGTGAGACAGGTTCCACCGACTGACATGCACTAGTTGCATAAGGTGGCTAGCGGTTGTCTGTCTCTCCCACTTTAGCTGGAGCGGATTCGATGAAAAGGGTCCTTATGAAGGGTAAATAGAAATTGGCATATCATGTTTGGCTTTCACGTAGGTAAGAAAACGTTCTTGCTAGAACCCTATTGCAGCCACGTAAAACATGCAACGGACGTCTAACTTGTTTTTGCAGCATATGCCTTGTGATGTGAGATGGCCAAAAAGTTGTGATGAATGATATATATGTGATGTATGAGATCATGTTCTTGTAATAGGAACCACGACTTGCATGTCGATGAGTATGACAACCGGCAGGAGCCATAGGAGTTGTCTTAATTATTGTATGACCTGCGTGTCAATGTTTAACACCATGTAATTACTTTACTTTATTACTAAACCGTTAGCCATAGTAGTAGAAGTAATAGTTGGCGAGCAACTTCATGGAGACACGATGATGGAGATCATGATGATGGAGATCATGGTGCCATGCCGGTGACGAAGATGATCATGGCGCCCCGAAGATGGAGATCAAAGGAGCAATATGATATTGGCCATATCATGTCACTATTTGAATGCATGGGATGTTTATCATGTTTTACATCTTATTTTCTTAGAACGACGGTAGCTTAAATAAGATGATCCCTCGAAATAATTTCAAGAAAGTGTCCCCCCTAACTGTGCACCGTTGCGAAGGTTCGTTGTTTCGAAGCACCACGTGTGATAGATTCTAACGTTCGAATACAACGGGTGTAAGCCAGATTTACACACGCAATACACTTAGGTTGACTTGACGAGCCTAGCATGTACAGACATGGCCTCGGAACACGGAAGACCGAAAGGTCGAGCATGAGTCATATATAAGATAGGATCAACATGAAGATGTTCACCAACGTTGACTAGTCCATCTCACGTGATGATCGGACACGGCCTAGTTGACTCGGATCATGTTTCACTTAGATGAATAGAGGGATGTCTATCTGAGTGGGAGTTCATTGAATAATTTGATTAGATGAACTTATCATGAACTTAGTCTAAAATCTTTACAATATGTCTTGTAGATCAAATGGCCCACGCTAATGTTGCCCTCAACTTCAACGCGTTCCTAGAGAAAACCAAGCTGAAAGATGATGGCAGCAACTATACGGACTGGGTCCGAACCTCGAGATCATCCTCATAGCTGCCAAGAAAGATTATGTCCTAGAAGCACCGCTAGGTGAAGCACCCATCCTGCAGAACCAAGACGTTATGAACGCTTGGCAGTCTCGTGCTGATGATTACTCCCTCGTTCAGTGCGGCATGCTTTACAGCTTAGAACCGGGGCTCCAAAAGCGTTTTGAGCGACACGGAGCATACAAGATGTTCGAAGAGCTGAAAATGGTTATCCAAGCTCATGCCCGGGTCGAGAGATATGAAGTCTCTGACAAGTTCTTCAGCTGTAAGATGGAGGAAAATAGTTCTGTCAGTGAGCACATACTCAAAATGTCTGGGTTGCACAACCGCTTGACTCAGCTAGGAGTTAATCTCCCGGATGACGCGGTCATTGACAGGATCCTTGATCGCTTCCACCGAGCTACAAGAGCTTTGTGATGAACTTCAATATGCAGGGGATGGAAAAGACCATTCCTGAGGTATATTCAATGCTGAAATCAGCGGAGGTGGAGATCAGAAAAGAGCATCAAGTGTTGATGGTGAATAAAACCACTAAGTTCAAGAAAGGCAAGGGTAAGAAGAACTTCAAGAAGGACGGCAAGGAAGTTGCCGCGCCTAGTAAGCCAGTTGCCGGGAAGAAGCCAAAGAACGGACCCAAGCCTGAGACTGAGTGCTTTTATTGCAAGGGAAGTGGTCACTGGAAGCAGAACTGCCCCAAGTACTTAGCGGGCAAGAAGGCCGGCAAAACCAAAGGTATATGTGATATACATGTTATTGATGTGTACCTTACCAGTACTCGTAGTAGCTCACAGGTATTTGATACCGGTGCGGTTACTCATATTTGTAACTCAAAGCAGGAGCTGCGGAATAAGCGGAGGCTGGCGAAGGGCGGCGTGACGGCAGCGTCGGGAATAGTTCCAAGGTCGATGTGATCGCTGTCGACACGCTACCTCTACATTTACCTACGGGATTAGTTTTAAACCTCAATAATTGTTATTTAGTGCCAGCTTTGAGCATGAACATTGTATCTGGATCTCGTTTAATGCGAGATGGCTACTCATTTAAATCCGAGAATAATGGTTGTTCTATTTATGTGAGAGATATGTTTTATGGTCATGCCCCTCTGGTCAATGGATTATTCTTAATGAAACTCAAACGAGATTTTAAACACATTCATAGTTTGAATAACAAAAGATGTAAAGTTGATAACGATAGTCCCACATACTTGTGGTACTTTGCCTTGGTCACATTGGTGTCAAGCGCATGAAGAAGCTCCATGCTGATGGACTTTTAGAGTATCTCGATTATGAATCATTTGACACATGCGAACCATGCCTCATGGGCAAAATGACCAAGACTCCGTTCTCCGGGACAATGGAGCGAGCAACCAACTTATTGGAAATCATACATACTGATGTGTGCGGTCCAATGAGCGTTGAGGCTCGCGGAGGATATCGTTATGTTCTCACCCTCACTGATGACTTGAGTAGATATGGCTATGTCTACTTGATGAAACACAAGTCTGAGACCTTTGAAAAGTTCAAGGAATTTCAGAATGAGGTAGAGAATCAACGTGACCGAAAGATAAAGTTCTTATGATCAGATCGTGGAGGAGAATATTTAAGTCACGAATTTGGTACGCACTTAAGGAAATGTGGAATCGTTTCACAACTCACGCCGCCTGGAACACCTTAGCGTAACGGTGTGTCCAAACGTCGTAATCACACTTTATTGGATATGGTGCGATCTATGATGTCTCTTACCGATTTACCGCTATCATTTTGGGGATACGCTCTAGAGACAGCTACATTCACTTTAAATAGGGCACCGTCTAAATCCGTTGAGACGACACCGTATGAATTATGGTTTGGAAAGAAACCTAAGCTGTTGTTTCTGAAAGTTTGGGATGCGATGCTTATGTCAAGAAACTTCAACCTGAAAAGCTCGAACCCAAGTCGAAAAAATGCGTCTTCATAGGATACCCTAAGGAAACCATTGGGTATACCTTCTACCTCAGATCCGAAGGCAAGATCTTTGTTGCCAAGAATGGGTCCTTTCTGGAGAAAGAGTTTCTCTCGAAATAATTAAGTGGGAGGAAAGTGGAACCTGATGAAGTACTGCCTCTTGAAAGTAGCGCAGCTCAGGAAGATGTTCCTGTGGTGCCTGCACTGACTAGAGAGGAAACTAATGATGATGATCAAGGTACTTCAGATCAAGTTAC
Source organism: Aegilops bicornis (assembly GCA_021605145.1). Classification (NCBI taxonomy): domain Eukaryota; kingdom Viridiplantae; phylum Streptophyta; class Magnoliopsida; order Poales; family Poaceae; genus Aegilops; species Aegilops bicornis. Next base: position 65,716,882 of record CM038671.1, read on the forward strand.
TACTGAACTTCGTAGGTCCACGAGGACACGTTCGCACCAGAGTGAATGCAACAACCCTGTCACGGAAATCATGTTGTTAGACAACGGTGAACCTTCGAACTATGAAGAAGCGATGGCGGGCCCAGATTCCGACAAATGGCTAGAAGCCATGAAATCCGAGATAGGATCCATGTATGAAAGCGAAGTATGGACTTTGTGAGACTTGCCCGATGATCGTGGCGATAGAAAACAAATGGATCTTTAAGAAGAAGGCGGGACGCGGATGGTAATGTTACCATCTATAAAGCTCGACTTGTCGCTAAGGGTTATCAACAAGTTCAAGGGGTTGACTACGATGAGACTTTCTCTCCGTAGCGAAGCTGAAGTCCGTCTGAATCATGTTAGCAATTGCCGCATACTATGATTATGAGATATGGCAAATGGACGTCAAAACGGCATTCCTTAGCGGCCATCTTAAGGAAGAACTATATATGATGCAGCCAGAAGGTTTTGTCGATCCAGAGAATGCTAACAAGGTATGCAAACTCCAGCGATCCATTTATGGGCTGGTGCAAGCATCTCGGAGTTGGATTATTCGCTTTGATGAGACGATCAAAGCGTTTGGGTTTTTGCAGACTTACGGAGAAGCCTGCATTTACAAGAAAGTGAGTGGGAGCTCTGTAGCAGTTCTCATATTATATGTAGATGACATACTTTTGATGGGAAATGATATAGAACTCTTGGACAACATTATGGCCTACTTGAATAAGTGTTTTTCAATGAAGGACCTTGGAGAAGCTGCTTATATATTAGGCATCAAGATCTATAGAGATAGATCGAGACGCCTCATAGGTCTTTCACAAAGTACGTACCTTGACAAGATATTGAAGAAGTTCAATATGGATCAGTCCAAGAAAGGGTTCTTGCCTGTATTGCAAGGTGTGAGATTGACCTCGACTCAATGCCCGACCACGGCGGAAGATAAAGAAGAGATGAGTGTCATCCCCTATGCCTCAGCCATAGAGTCTATAATGTATGCCATGCTGTGTACCAGACCTGATGTAAACCTTGCCGTGAGTTTGGTAGGAAGGTACCAAGGTAATCCCGGCAAGGAACACTGGACAACGGTCAAGAATATCCTGAAGTACCTGAAGAGGACTAAGGATATGTTTCTCGTTTATGGAGGTGACAAAGAGCTTGTCGTAAAGGGTTACGTCGACGCTAAGCTTCGACACGCATCTGGATGACTCTAAGTCACAAACCGGATCGTGTTTATTTTGAATGGTGGGGCGATGGCTGGTGCGATTGCAAGCAAAGCGTCGTGGCGGGATCTACATGTGAAGCGGAGTACATGGCAGCCTCGAAGGCAGCGCATGAAGCAATCTGAGTGAAGGAGTTCATCACCGACCTAGGAGTCATACCCAATGCGTCGGGGCCGATCACACTCTTCTGTGACAACACTGGAGCTATTGCACTTGCCAAGGAGCCCAGGTTTCACAAGAAGACCAGGCACATCAAGCGTCGCTTCAACTCCATTCGTGACAATGTTCAAGATGGAGACATAGATATTTGTAAAGTACATACGGAACTGAATGTAGCAAATCCGTTGACTAAACCTCTCCCTAGAGCAAAACATGATCAAAACCAGAACTCTATGGGTGTTCGATTCATCACAATGTAACTAGATTGGTGACTCTAGTGCAAGTGGGAGACTGTTGGAAATATGACCTAGAGGCAATAATAAAATGGTTATTATTATATTTATTTGTTCATGATAATTGTCTATTATTCATTCTATAATTGTGTTATCCGGAAATCGTAATACATGTGTGAATATATAGACCACAACGTGTCCATAGTGAGCCTCTAGTTGACTAGCTCGTTGATCAACAAATAGTCATGGTTTCCCGACTATGGACATTGGATGTCATTGAAAACGGGATCACATCATTAGGAGAATGATGTGATGGACAAGACCCAATCCTAAGCGTAGCACAAAGATCGTGTAGTTCGTTTTGCTAGAGCTTTTCCAAATGTCAAGTATCATTTCCTTAGACCATGAGATTGTGCAACTCCCGGATACCGTAGGAGTGCTTTGGGTGTGCCAAACGTCACAACGTAACTGGGTGACTATAAAGGTACACTACGGGTATCTCCGAAAGTGTATGTTGGGTTGGCACGAATCGAGACTGGGATTTGTTACTCCGTATGACGGAGATGTATCACTGGGCCCACTCGGTAATGCATCATCATAATGAGCTCAATGTGACCAAGTGTCTGGTCACGGGATCATGCGTTACGGTACGAGTAAATTGACTTGCGATGCGAGATTAAACGAGGTATTGGGATACCGACGATCGAGTCTCGGGCAAGTAACGTACCGATTGACAAAGGGAATTGTATACGGGATTGATTGAATCCTCGACATCGTGGTTCATCCAATGAGATCATCGAGGAGCATGTGGGAGCCAACATGGGTATCCAGATCCCGCTGTTGGTTATTGACCGGAGAGTCGTCTCGGTCATGTCTGCATGTCTCCCGAACCCGTAGGGTCTACACATAAGGTTCGGTGGCGCTAGGGTTGTAGAGATATTAGTATGCAGTAACCCGAAAGTTGTTGAGTCCGGATGAGATCCTGGACATCACGAGGAGTTCGGAATGGTCCGGAGGTAAATATTTATATATAGGAAGTCAAGTTTGACCATCGGGAAAGTTTGGGGTCACGGTATTGTATGCAGGACCACGGAAGGGTCCCGAGGTCCACTGGTGGGGCCACCTATCCCGGAGGGCCCCCATGGGCTTAAGTGGGGAGGAACCAGCCCTGGTGGGCTGGTGCCCCCTTGGGCCTCCCTGCGCCTAGGGTAGGAAACCCTAGGGGTGGGGCGCCCACTGGCAGGGGCAAGCCACCCCCTTGGCCGCCGCCCCATGGAGATCCCATCTCCTAGAGCCGGCGCCCCTAGGGGCCCTATATATAGTGGGGGAGGGAGGGCAGCCGCACCTGGCCTGGCGCCTCCCTCTCCCTCTCCAACACCTCCTCCTCTCCGTAGAGCTTGGCGAAGCCCTGCCGAGATCCCCGCTACATCCACCACCACGTCGCCGTGCTGCTAGATCTACATCAACCTCTCCTTCCCCCTTGCTGGATCAAGAAGGAGCAGACGTCTTCCCAACCGTACGTGTGTTGAATGCGGAGGTGATGTCTGTTCGGCACTCGGTCAGCGGTGATTTGGATCACGACGAGTACGACTCCATCAACCCCGTTCTCTTGAACGCTTCCGCTCGCGATCTACAAGGGTATGTAGATGCACTCCTTATCCCCTCGTTGCTAGATAACTCCATAGATTGATCTTGGTGAAGCGTAGAAATTTTTTGATTTCTGCTACGTTACCCAACAAGGTCTTCGAAATATTATATGACCTTCCAAAAATCCTCAGCAGCTTATTGCTCCTGCAATTCTTGCTTGCTTGCATTATGGTTAATCCCATAAGTATAGGAATCATATTGGCATCCTTTGTCACTATCAATTTTTGAGTCCATTGATTCAATATGTTGCGAATGTTCACAATCGCTAGTCGAATCCTAGGATTACCCTTCCGGCTCAGTCATCATTTGGATATGAGCTGGTTCTTGACCAATCAATGCCTTGATCGGTTGTGCTTCTAAGTCTGCTCAACTTATCCATCCTTAATCAGAGCGTTTGCTTCTGAGTCCTTGATTTGAAAATCACAATTCCTTTGCATTTGAGCTCTAATTTAGTCAGTTGTTTCTATAATCCAATGCCTTGGCATTGTTACTTCCTCTGGTTATGTGCCGATACTCACATCAGCTCCATTATGGACCGGAAGATCCTTTGTTGGATTTTATCCAATAGCGTCCTTTATATTCAATATCCTTGTGAGCCTTCCCTCAGACACATAATGCCTTTGGTAAATTGTACCCTCAGCTTTCTCAACCATGCTCAGCTTTCGAGCTGGTGGTATTTACTATTGATGCTTGTGGTATATGTTTCCATGATACCCTGATGGGTTGAACCTATGCCTTCCTTAATATGTGTGAACTCAAAAGTTTTCACGAGTCATACTCTTCTGGTAATTGGCCAGATAAAATTTCAATACTACAACTTCTTCAAAAGTGAGAAGTGAATGAAAGGTTATGCATTAAAGAAGAGGGAGTCGACCTTGAACTTCGTGTTCATGCCCATGGACCCGATGTGGAACTTATCATGGAAGCTTCTTGCAAAATATCTAATCGTTTGGGCAATACTTTCGGTGTCATTAAGTGGAATCCCTTGCAGCTATGGTTCCGACCATATTGTTCTTCTTTGTTCCCATTTCTCGGGCAAGTTTAAGCATTTGTCTTCTGCGTATCAATACCCCAGTCCAACCTCTACTTTGATCTGTCGTCGAGTATTACCCCCTGGTATCTTGAGATTATAATGGAACTGCATAACCTCTTACGAGTTCTTCATCAAGTACCATTCTCACTGATTCCAATTTTTTCACGGGCTTTGAGACATTAAACACTCAAGGACACCGATAACCGAATCGAGTCCGCATCGCGATTAGACAACTCTTAGTAATCTTCTTTGCTTATGAGTTTGTACTCGATCATGTCATTCCTAGCCGGATCGGCTATATCATTATCGTGCTGATTTTAACTTTGCTACCTGGTCCTTATTCCCAGAGCATAACTTTCTACGCTGAGATAATCTAACGTCGATCTTCCTCGTCATATTATTTCTTCTTGAACAACAAACTTGATTTCGAGTTTGTGTCCTACTCGTGGTTCCAGTAACCTTTCGCTTCATCATTCATTTGACTAAGATGTCATCATCGATCGATTACATCTTCGTGAAATCTCCCGGCAGATGTGTCGGATCACCTTCAACAGTTTGACTTCTTCCGAGATGTTAACTGTATTCATGATGAGAAATACCCTCCTTGCCCTCGATGATTTTTATTATCATCGACAACACCCTTGACTTCCTTTCATCGCGAACTTGTCCACATTATGAATACAACTGGCTCTCCAGCTAGTGTTGTGTTCTGCCTTAAAGTATTACTGTCTTTTATGTCGAGAATGTTGTGGGCATTGCTCCACCTCTTAGAGATTCTTGGTATAATGATACTTCTCTCCATCACCATTCTTCCTTGGTCCCCGTGTTGTTTTTAACCGGGATAGCAATATGCTAACGATGTTGCTTGAGTTCTGTACTTCTAGCAACCATATTGCTTTGAAGTTAACAATTGACAGTTCGCTCTTAGACCGTTGGTTATCGAACCACCATTCTAACATTGATCATACTACTTAAGCCCATATTCCGGGTACACCTTTCAACCAATGTTTAACTGTGTATTTTTTCCTCGAACATACATCATTATATCATTTGATCCGACAATTGTTATCTCCTTGTTCACATAGTTGTGGAAATCCATCTTGTTGGAAATCTTGATGAATTGTCGATGAGTCCATCAGCCACCTCCTCATTCTCTCCTTGATTTAATGATGAACTCTTGTTTCGGAGCTCGCTTCCATAGTAAAATTTCCGAGAATCTTACAATGTCATCTTGACAATCTATGTTGCACCTTTCTTCTCAGGCATCCTGAGTCTGAGTTATCCCAACACCAATCAAATCTGAATCTCGGTCAGATATGACGGTTGGAACATATTTCCATGAGATATAGCATTGATCTTTATAAGACCCGGTAAGGTGATGTCATGCCTAGCACACCTGGGCGGAGGACCTATTGTTATAGTATCCTTTTTAGCAAGTTTAGCCATTCGTTCATGAGGAAATTGTAAGACTTATTCTATAAGTTGTTCCTGATGGATCCTTTGTGTTCCCAAAGTCTGATCTTCACCTGATGACCATGTCAATGCTATTTCGAAGCATGTCTATGGTACTTCAATTTTCAACAAGAACATTTGAAGCCAATGCTAAATGTTTCCTGCTCAATTATCCAAACACCGCTGTATGGGTAATGTCATGAAATTTCTCTCCCCTACCTAAAGAGTTTTCTACATTATACCCTGTCATGGATATCATGCTCTGCTTGTCCTTGGGAAGGATACACTAGTAGAAAAAGGGTCAAATGTGAGACACATTAGTCCCAGTTTGTAACAGAACCGGCACTAATGTGTCCATTAGTGCCGGTTCCAACGGCTAGGTGGGAGGAGACCATTAGTACCGGTTCGTGGCGAACCTTTAGCACCGGTTCGTGCCACGAACCGGTACTAATGAGAGTGGTGGCAGGATGTTGTCAGTCTGGGGCCCCTCTAGCACCTTTAGTACCGGTTCTTGGCACGAACCGATACTAAAGGTCGTTGTACATAAACCCTCCGTCCACCCGAGCTCGCTCTGTTCTTCCACTTTCCCCTCACTTCCTCTATTCTTCCCCTCTCTTCCTCGAGCTCATCACAAATTTTGCCCAAAATTTGTCATGATTTGAAGGCCCCCATCCATTCAAATGATCACAATGGTTAGCAACTTTGTCCTTTCATCTCTCATTGCTAGATTAGCTCTTGCAATGCTTTGTATAGTGATTAATTTGTGAGTTTAGTAATTTGGGAGGAATTATATGTGCTAGTATTTGATTTATATGCAATTTGAGGTCAAAAATAACACTTAGTTTGCATATGTAGGTGTGGTTTACTTAGTGCCTTCTAAATCTCCGTTGTAACCACCGTCGATCGCCCTTTTAGTCCTTCGCCCGGCACCACCTTGTGGTGAGGCTCTTTTTCATGAATGTTTTACATTACCAAATTGATGTTTCTGTGATTTGGATATATAGTTACTCGTATAATTATCTTACTTGTATGTTGTTTGTTATACATAGTGCCATGTTTTGATATCCGTCCCCGTCGGCCCTCGTCCTTGTTATGATTCGGATGTCGTATATTCTCTTTTAAAACTAGTTGTTGCATTTCGTGTTTATGACAAATTATGCCCATCAAGTTGACATAGATATTTTTATCTAGGAGGTATGTGAACCGGAAATTCCAACCGACCCTATTGTCGAGAGGTTAAATTTAGTTGAAAGACAAAACAAGTATTTGAAAGAAAAATTGAAAAGAATTGAGGGGGAGAAGATGGAATAGGAGTTGCATGTTGCCGATGTCGTCGATGATCACAAGATCAAGATGGAGAAAATGTGGTTGAAGATTAGAAAGATTAGAAAATATGCCATTGATAGTGTGGCTTGGTATCATTATGCTGTTGGATCAATTGTTACCTTAGTTGCGATCTTAATCGCATTTGTTGTTGCATTTAAAATCTTTAGCTAGAGAGTTATTTGTATGTTGCATTTAATAAGTGTTGTATATGAACTTTATGTATGAACTTGTATTAATTTGGTCTATTCGGTGTTGTGTAATGAAGATGAGCCGACAATGGATGTATGATGACCGATGCTCTCCCGAGTTCATTAATGGCGTGCATACTTTTCTGCTTGCCGCTGAGGCAAACAAGCGGGCGGATGGTTTTATGCCTTGTCCATGTGTTGGTTGTAAGAATGGTCACAATTTCTCTACGTCAAGAACCATTCACGTCCACCTGTTTGAGTCCGGTTTCATGCCCCACTATAATGTTTGGACCAAGCACGGAGAAAGAGGGGTTATGATGGAAGACAAAGAAGAAGAAGAGGATGACGACAGCTATCCTGGCCATGGGTTCCCAGAATACGATGATACAACAATGGGGGAAGAAGCTGAGCCGGCAATGCGGGAAGAAGCTGAAGAAGAGGCATCAGATGAGCCCGTTGATGATCTAGGTCGGGCCATTGCCGATGCAAAGAGAAACTGCGCAAGTGATTTGGAGAAGAAGAAGTTGCAGCGCATGTTAGAGGATCACAAAAAATTGTTGTACCCGAATTGAGTGGGTGACAAGAAAAAGTTGGGCACCACACTGGAATTGCTGCAATGGAAGGCAAAGAATGGTGTATCTGACAAGGGATTTGGAAAGTTGCTGGTAATGATAAAGAATATGCTTCCAAAGGACAACGAATTGCCCGAGAGTACGTACGAAGCAAAGAAGGTTGTCTGCCCTCTAGGGTTAGAGGTGTAGAATATACATGCATGCCTTAATGATTGCATCCTCTACCTCGGTGAGTACGAGGATTTGAACGCTTGCCCGGTATGCGGTGCATTGCGCTATAAGATCAGCCGCGATGACCCTGGTGATGTCGAGGGCGAGCGCCCCAGGAAGAAGATTCCTGCCAAGGTGATGTGGTATGCTCCTATATTACCACGGTTGAAACATTTGTTCCAAAACAAAGAGCATGCCAAGGTGATGCGATGGCACAGAGAAGACCGTAAGAAAGACGGAAAGTTGAGAGTACCCGCTGACGGGTCATAGTGGAGAAAAATTGAAAGAAAGTACGGGAAGGAGTTTGCAGATGACGCAAGGAACGTATGGTTTGGTCTAAGCGCAGATGGCATTAATCCTTTTGGGGAGCAGAGCAGCAACCATAGCACCTGGCCTGTGACTCTATGTTTGTATAACCTTCCTCCTTGGTTGTGCATGAAGCGGAAGTTCATTATGATGCCAGTGCTCATCCAAGGCCCTAAGAAACCCGACAACGACATTGATGTGTACCTAAGGCCATTAGTTGAAGAACTCTTACAACTGTGGAATGGAACAGGTGTACGTGTGTGGGATGAGCACATGGTGGAAGAATTTGACCTAAAGGCATTGCTGTTCGTGACCATCAATGATTGGCCTGCTCTCGATAACCTTCGGAGACGGACAAACAAGGGATATTGCGGATGCATGCACTGTTTGGACGATACCGACAGTATATATTTGGCTAGTTGTAGGAAGAATGTGTACCTGGGACATCGTCGATTTCTTCCGACAAGGCATCCCGTAAGAAAGAAAGGCAAGCATTTCAAAGGTGGGGCGGATCACCGGACGAAGCCTCGCCACCTTACTGGTGCTGATGTACATGATATGGTCAAGGATTTGAAGGTAATCTTTGGAAAGGGTCTTGGCGGACAACCTGTTCCGAAGGACGCTGACGGACGCGCACCCATGTGGAAGAAGAAATCTATATTTTGGGACATGCCCTATTGGAAAGACCTAGAGGTCCGTTCCGCAATCGACGTGATGCACGTGACGAAGAATCTTTGTGTGACCCTGCTTGGCTTCTTGGGCGTGTATGGGAAAACGAAAGATACACCTGAGGCACGGGAGGACCAGCAACGTATGCACGGAAAAGACGACATACATCGTGGTCATGCAAGCTAAGCTCTTACCAAAGAAGAGAAGGAAATCTTCTTTGAATGCCTGCTCGATGATTAAGGTACCGTCGGCTTCTAAATCGAATATAAAGGGAATAATAAACATGGCGGAGAAAAAGTTCCGAACCTAAAGTCTCATGACGCCACGTGATTATGACGCAACTGCTTCCGGTTGCATTGAGGGGCTTCTACCGAAAAGCGTTCGATTAGCCATTGTGAAGCTATGTGCATTTCTCAATGCAATCTCTCAGAAGGTAATCGATCCAGAAATCATACCAAGGTTAGAGAATGTTTTGGTGCAATGTCTTGTCAGTTTCGAGTTGGTGTTCCCACCATCCTTCTTCAACATCATGATTTACGTCCTAGTTCACCTATGCGAAGAGATTAACGTTATGGGTCCTGTATTTCTACACAATATGTTCCCCTTTGAGAAGTTCATGGGAGTCTTAAAGAAATATGTTCACAACCGTGCTAGGCCAGAAGGAAGCATCTCCAAGGGCCATGAAAATGAGGTCATTGAGTTTTGTATTGACTTTATTCCTGACCTTAAGCCGATTGGTGTTCCTGAATCGCGGCATAAGGGCAGACTGGATGGAAAAGGCACGCTAGGAGGGAACAAATAATATGTATGGACGGACATTCTCTCCTTTGAAGCACACAACACAGTTCTCTGAAATTCCGCCTTGGTGGCTCCGTATATGGATGAACACAAGAATTTGCTACGCTCCAAACACCGGGCGGTCGATGACTGGATTACACATGAACAAACCGTAAGTTTCGCCAAATGGTTGCGAACCGCATTACCATGCATGACGCCTCTATTGAAGATGACCTGTACTTGTTGTCCCAGTTACCATCTTCGAATATAATGACTTTCAAAGGGTACGAGATAAATGGTAATACATTTTACACGATCGCCCAAGATAAGAAGAGCACCAACCAAAACAGTGATGTCCGCTTTGATGCAGAAACCAAGACGGGAAAGGAAACATATTATGGTTATATACAGGACATATGGGAACTTGACTATCGACGTGGATTGAAGGTCCCTTTGTTTCGGTGCAAATGGGTCGATATGACACGAGGCGGGGTAACGGAAGACCCCAGTATGGAATGACAACAGTGGATCTCAACAATCTTGCGTATGCAGATGAACCATTCCTCCTAGCCAATGATGTGGCACAGGTTTTCTATGTGAAGGACATGTCTACCAAGCCGAGAAAAAGAAAAGATAAGGAAGCGAATGCATCGTACGATGAGCCAAAGCGGCCATAGTTCTTTCTGGGAAGAGAAACATCGTGGGAGTGGATGACAAGATAGACATGTCAGGAGATTATGAAAAGTTTGATGAAATTGCTCCATTCACAGTGAATATTGACCCGAGCATCCCGTTAATCGATGAAGATTTTCCATGGTTACGGGCGCAAAGGGACACACGCGAAGAAAAAGTTTCACACCCAAAGATCTGGGATGTGATCGGCTTCACTATCATCACTTTCTTCTGTGTTTCACACCCAGGAGGGAATCTCTGTAATAGTTAGGGTAGTTATGTGTTTTGGGATTTGAAACGCGAAGAAATTTTATGTGCAAACAAATTCTATCATGCCTTTACTGATTTTTAAAGTTAAGTTATTCACAAACTAGTGATTCACACAAATTTCAAATAATTCAAAATTTAAACTATTCAAATTTGAAAACTACCGGCACTAACACAAAGTTTCTAATTTTTGTACCTAAAGCAAAAATATTCACAAAGAAACTCTAAATACAGCAAAAAACAACTAAAAATAAATAAATAAATTTAAATAAAGCAAAAAAATTAAGAAAATAAAAAAGCACGCCTACTGGACCAAAGCGGCATGCATACGACTAGGAACCCAACCTTTTGTTGGGCCGGGATGCAGGTGTCAGGACCCCGATCCTAAGTCACACCGATCTAGCATGTAACACATCATATCACTTTGCGGCCTCACGCACGGTATTCCCACGGGTGTCGCCTTACCATGGCCCGGGACCGTTTGCGCCTTTTGGCTCACGTATATGACAGTGTCGCTAGCATCCATATGACAAAGAACCCGGGCCGACATGGCTAGTCGTGAACCCAAAGCGGCGCTAACCTATGGGGACAGGCATACATGAATCACATCGAGCATGTCGGTCATCAACGTATGTATTCGGGCTGTAGCACTGGGCTAACAGGACTCCGGTATACCGGGCTGTAGCAGGCTAGGCAGGACTCCGAATAACACCGCGTGACATTTCCCCGAAGGGACAGACATAGGAACGAAGTGAAACACATGCCTGCCAGTCAAGTGTCCAAGCAGTAGTGGTGGGCTAGCAGGACTCCGGTGAACCGGCTGTGGCGGACTACTATCGCTCGTAATCACGAGACTACATTTCCCCATATGAGAGGCTGCCAAGGATAAACAACTAGTTTGTCGGATCCCACACATACCAAGCATTTCAAACATACACACATTATGCTCAATATGCGTAGATACAACATGGCATCACAACATAACTCTACGACTCGAATATTATTCATTAGGCTCCGAAGAGCGAGATATTACAAACATGGATCTCATGACCCAACACTCAGAGCATACAAGTCAAAGCACAAGCGGAAGCTAATCATGTCTCGAGTACGCATAACTATAAATGAAAAGGGCTGAGAAGCCCGACTATCTACTGAGATCCTGCCAAGGCACAAGATCGTAGCTGAGGTAACAAGCTAAACGTCAAGTCCAAGCGGAACTACTAAGCGAGACCGACGTCTCTCTGCAAAACATAAAATAAGCAAACGTGAGTACAATTGTACTCAGCAAGACTTACATCGTAACTAACTACATATGCATCGGTATCAAAGGGGGTGGTGGAGTTTGGCTGACAAGCCAGCTTTGACTCGGTGGCTATCCTGAACTACGATTGCAAGTAACTCTTTGAGGTGGCGCTACGAGTCCACATATTCACCATATCAATACACCACTATGGACCCGCTCCCGTCTCCCTCACGAGAACGCCATCCATAGTACTCACGCTTATCTTGCGCATTTTAGAGTATCCGCTTTCACTTGTCTATGAACCGATATAGGCAACCCGAAGTCCTTTTCCGTGGACACGGCTATTCGAATAGATCATATTAAACCCTGCAGGGTGTACTTCTTCACACACGCTCTCACCACTTACCGCCGTTTACGACATGTACTCGGCAACCTTCAAGCAGAAGCCCAACGTGGGTGTCGGCCACGGCCTACCTAAACACTCAAGTCCCTAGTCCAGGTTTATCGCCTATTCGGGTTCCATCCGCAGGTAGTCCGGCCGAGGTTTCCCATACAGCACCGAACGATGTGTGCAGGGTTCCCGAGACACCAAACGGGCGAATCGGTACACCGGGCCACGGTGACTACAGCAACACAACCCACCCCTAAGGTCAGCGTTATGCATGCGGCCCCAAAGATACTACAAACACCGAAACTACTTGCAACTCCGGACCAGGAACAAGGGTGGTTAAGAAGCCGAGAGGGTCAATTAAGGATCCCAATGCGTGGTAGTAACTGTTTCATGGATCACAAATACAGATCTCGGTTCTCGAGGACGGTTTCAATGAGACAACCCACCATGTACTCCTACATGGCCTCTCACCGCTACCTTTACCAAATCGTGTTCACACACTTAGCTCATACACAATAGGACATGTTCATAACAATTCCAATTCATTCCCAATGAATCAGACCCGACTCAACTCTAAGCGATGCAGGCATGACAAACAAGCATAGATGAGTAGGCACAACAGGGCTCAAACAATTCCTACTCATGCTAGTGGGTTTCATCTAATTCTTGTGGAATGACAGTCATGCAAAGGATCAAGGGGTTCAGCTACATGACAAGTAACACATGAGTCGTTGTTGTCCTAATGCAGTAAAATAGAGCAGGAGCGAGAGAGTGGGATTATATCGGAATGAACAAGGGGTTTTGCTTGCTGATGGAACTGGGGTAGAGAACTGCCCTTCGGATGGGTAGTCGAGGTTATCTTGAGGCGAGAACCTATCATGAAAGCACACCGAAAGTAAACACACATGACAATATGCAACAATATGATGCATGCTATGACATGGCAATATGGATGTGTGTTGGCCTAATGCAAGCTTGAAGAACAGGATGAACTCATTTGAATCAAGGATTCAAATGATAGCTCATTTGAGTTGGTCCTAATGGTGCAATATCTTATTCTGGTTATTCAGCATAGTTAACTTGTTTTAACATGCATGAAACCTGTACCAATGGATAGAGTGGATTTTTCTGATAATTTTTCATATATAAATCTTTGCATTTGGAGTTATAGAATAAAAGTTATAAGCATTTGAAATTTGAATTATATTCGAATTTGCTATATTAGAATAAATCCAGAAATTCATTTATTGCGTCGAGATGAGGTCGGGCCAGTGACGTCAGGGTCAACGGGTCGCCCAGGTCAAACTGACCAGTGGGACCCGCATGTCAAGAATTAGTTTAACTAATTAACTTTAATTAAAACTAACCGGATTAGTTAACCGAGGGGGTCCACACGCCGCTGACCCGGTAGGCGATCAACGGGGCCCACCAACAATGGTCAGCGGTCAACTCGCCGGCGTCTAGCCGCCGGCGAGGCCAGGCGCGGCGGAGCAAAGTGCTTTTGCACGTTCCGGCCACCAAATGGGGCGCGGAAGGCATCTACGTGGAGCTGGAGATGAACCGCGGCTCTTGGTGGAGTTAGCTTGGGTCGGGATGTCCGGAGTTGGCGCCGACGACGAGTTAGGCGGCCGCCGGGGTTCGGCCAACTACGGGTTTGGGGTTGGAGGGCTCGGCGAGGTGCGGGAAGTGCATGGGCAGACCCGTTGGGGTGGGGTGAATGCAACGGGCACCCTGGGTGGCGGAGAGTGGCCGAGCACGTCGGGCGACGAGCTCCAGCCCGGTGCGTCTGGTGATCGAGGTTGGGTCGTTGTGGTGCTCGGGGCGAGAAAGAGGGAGAGGGAGTTAGATAGGCTCACGGGCGCCGTAGAGAGCCTCGTCGGTCGGGACGAACCGGGCGACGGCGTCAAAGGGATCTCCGGCGGTGGCGGAGTCGGGCGGTCGGTGCGGTGGCTTGGCGAAACAAGCGCTGGGTCCGCTTGTTCGACGAAGTCGACGACGGCGGGCGACCAGACAAGGTCTCGTGGCGCGGGGACGACGGTGGCTACGGCTACGACGGTGGAGCGGCGACGGTGGCGTCGGCCATGGCGAGGGGGAAGCGAGAGAGAGAGGCAGGGGGGCGAATGGCGTGTCCAGGGAGTTCGGGCGACGACGTGGAGGCCATCCAGGCAGCGAGGCGGCGAGGGGTGAAGCAGGGCGGCGGCCAGCTGCGTGGCGCGCCCTGAGCTCGCCGTCGGGCACCTGGCTGCCTGCCTGGCCGAGCCAAGCAGCTCGCTGGCGCGGCTTTGGCTGGGCAGCCGGGTGGGCGCAGGCGTCGAGTAAGTGTTTTCCATTTTAAGTCTTTTTCTAATTTCCTGCAACTTTGTGGGGTTTTTAAAAATACTAAAACTATTTTAAAAATCACCAAAATGCTCCTGGTCACTTGTTAGAATAATCCCAACATGAAACATTTTGGTTTGGTAATTTTTGAACATTTAAAATATTTTATATAATTTAAAATGCTCATTTCAAAAACTTGTGGATTAATTCTAGAACCCTTAGATGACCTAGAAAATGGTACACCTCCTTTGACATGGGTTCTCGAACCAAAGCAAAGAGGATGAACATTTTGAAGGGCATTTCGTGTTCATTGAAATAATTTTTAGTAAACCCTAGTTGTTTTAAGGGGGTGTTCTGGGTTTCTGCCTTCCCCATTTCAAATTCAAATGAAATTTAAACATGATGCACACCCTAATGCATGGTCTATCCGATGTGACAACTCACCCCCACTAAACAAGAATCTCACTTGAGATTCAAGACGTGAGGTAGGAGGAAAAAGGAAGTCACGAACTATCACAATCTTCATGATCCAATTGCCTTTCTCGAAGACGTTGATTCATTCCATCATCTTAGTCTTGACGTCTTGCTTTCAAGATCTTCGCTCGACACGACAACAGAGAGAAGGGGGAAATCCTGCATGACTCGATCTTCATGAAGATCAAGTAAACATGATCAACTCACGGACTGAGACGGTGACACATCTCGAGTTGAGACACAAAATACATCGAGGGGGATGGAAGAACAACAATGGGATTTGATTGGTGGTAACAATTCCACGCTTAGGGAGATAGTGGATGGTGTCAAGGTGGCGAGGAAATATTTATCATGATCCCATAACAGGACACCTCGAGAAAGGTGACACAAGAACTATTCCCTTAAGTGGCAAAAAGAATTACTTTTGATCCATAGATCATTAGAACTCTTTATACCAGCCTAAGGCAGTTCATAACGATCGTTTGACGGAGTGCAAAGGAATGGTACACCCGGACTAGAGTGGATGATGTGGACTACCTTGTTGAAGACAACGCAATGGATGATTTTTGCTTATCGTCGGAGGTGGAGGGACCCATGGTAAGTCCACTTTTGAGGATGATCCTAGACATCAATTAATGAGAGGGCAGCCCATGGAAATTGGCACAATGGGGTGCAAGCTGGGAACGAGATACAACTGTTGAATGTTCCAACCATCATATCTGCTCGAGATTCAGATCTGGTTGGTGTTAGGATATTTCAGACTCATCATGTCCGAAAAGGAAGGGTTGCAACACAATTGACGAGATGGCATTGCGAGATTCTCGGGATATGAACTACGATAGCAAGCTCCAAAACATGAGCTGGTTTTGCTACAAACATGTGAACACGTTGTCCTAGACAAGCATGACCACATGGTAGTCTTATAATAAAACACTACCGAGTTCAGGTGGAACCATCATCGAGGATGATGAAGTCTTGTGCATTACCATGGATTAGCACTTAACTCTTTTTCCTAGAACAAGTCAATCAGTGGCTTGGTGTGCTATGGAATTCATATGAAATGAAGATGATCAGTCTATCATGCCATAGAATACTTCGCACGTGCATGACTGACTTGGGACGATTCCAAGGAAACAAAACAAACCTTTCTCAAATTTATGGCGGCAACTTACCCCTAAGGCACATGAATGCGAGGAAGTCACTACTTTCATCCAAACATATGCTTCATGAATGAAACACGAAGAAATGCTTACACAAGTTTCCAATACTAGGTTGATGCTCAACATGACTCATGGGGAAGACAAAATGCTACTGATGGGCTCAACAGCAACTTATCGGAAATTCCATATCACTGAACTTCCACCATCATGTGAACACGGTGATAGCATTGGTCGCACCAAAAGACATAATGGTGTATGCTCGAGGGATCAACCACGAGTAAGACAACATTACGAATATCGTTGGTTCTGATTTGACTTGACAATGGCCCATACTCAAATCAAAGAATTGGTAGGACAATAGATCCAACAACTGATCACGAGGAACAATCGATGAAGATATCATCTTTCTTCAACACACACTACACAAGAATATCCCTTTGGATCGAACTAAGTTAGGCAAGATTTTATCTTCCAACTCTCCAAGTTATTGTCTAGCTTAACCAACTAGCTCAGGGGTACCCAACACAGATTCTTGGAGAAGGGTGGTTCACAGGAAAACCAACTTGATCACGAGCCCAACATAACAGTCAGGAAACAACCCGGTAACACTTCCAAGAAGATATTTGGAAAGTCACGAACCACCGGTATGTCACTAAGCTCGAGAACAATCTTGCTTTTCAAGGCAAGATGATATGATTAAGGGAGTGAGGACTTGACAAGATCCTAACTCATCAATCGAGGTGTGCACCAGAAATAAGGACTAGGTAGCACGATCTATCTTAGAATGATGATTTAATAACCAACACGCTAAGAATGAGAATATTGTCCATTTACCACCAAGCAACGAGTGGCTCGGAGTATTGATTTCGCACATCACAATTCACTTGCCGGCATTCCGGTTACAACAACACGGAACCGAGGAATGAATAATGATAGCGAGAGTATCACTGCGTCAAGAATTCCTAAGAGGTTATGCAATTCCCATGACATTCTTGACATAAAGATGGTAACACTCCAAGGTAGAACAGAACAAAAGCTGGATTGGCATTTTGATCTGCGGGATACAACTACTTTGACCCAATCCTAGAAATGGATGAGGTACTGGAGTTTGTTTCTCCTAGTCATTCCGAAATAGAATGGCTTGGCGGACCACAAGGACAAAATGCATCGATGAACACAAATGCACACATACCCTTGGCTATCAATTGATAGATGAAGGTCAGAATGCAACTGAAGAGAGCAACTCAGAGGAACATATAACTTTCCGAGTTGTGGATGCACAGATTAGTATGTCGAGCGAGCTCAACATTTCTTCCGAATAATCCATGCAGAAAAGGTAGAACTGGCAGAGTCACAATTATGAACGGAGAACTCCTAAAGAGCACTCTAGTTGTGATCTTTTGGTTCAACAAACTTCTGCCATAAGTGGTTCATGGTATTTGGAAGAAGGAGAATACCACGGACTTCGAGGATTATCGCAAAGGTTACTAATATCCTAAAGGCACTAGCAAATACTAACAACATGAAGTAGGATGAATCTCGGATTCAGAACTCAGGAGTAGAATACCTACTACTAAATGGCATCACGGATGCTTTCAAGAATCTTGGCGTAATCATCACACCGGGATACAAAAGCATTGCTAAATTGCTAGGTGACTTCCTAAACACCTAGGGTCATAATAATAACTCCACATATATGTCGAGGCAATGGGGTACCTCATTCGACCGGGTTGGTGTGCTTAATCTGGCCCAAAAGGACATCGGAAACGGAAGGGAAGGACTTGCAAATGCATCGGACTATTTAGAGACACAGGATGACTCGGACAGCATAACGGCTGTAAATGCTCAAAAAGATTTGAGACATCATGCAAAAATGGTGGCATAACCACTCAACAACATCATAACAAGATTCTGAGATCAACAGTTATCATACAGGAATAGTAGGAACTGAACTGGGGATTAAAACCAACAATCTTATAAGTCTATGGATTAGTAACACGTCATCCTGATAGATAGATGAGAAGCCTAGTTCTTAAACCCCGTAGAAGAGAAGAGGATGACTCGGATTAGAAGGCCATGAGGTATAAGGAGTAAAAAGAGCCTTACGTTCCCTTCCACAATCAATTCCCTTATATAACTAAAGCATTTCTAGACACAACTTTGACCAGTTTGGCTTGGTAATCCTCTGAGCAGTCGGGGCTCGATACCAACGCTGTCGGGACCCCGATCCTAAGTCACACCGATCTAGCATGTAACACATCATATCACTTTGCGGCCTCACGCACGGTATTCCCACGGTGTCGCCTTACCATGGCCCGGGACCGCTTATGCCTTTTGGCTCACGTATATGACAAAGGTCGCTAGCATCCATATGACAAAGAACCGGGCCGACATGGCTAGTCGTGAACCCAAAGCGGCGCTAACCTATGGGGACAGGCATACATGAATCACATCGAGCATGTCGGTCATCAACGTATGTATTCGGGCTGTAGCACTGGCTAACAGACTCCGTATCCCGGCTGTAGCAGGCTAAGCAGGACTCGAATAACACCGCGTGACATTTCCCGAGGGGATGTATATAGGAACGAAATGAAACACATGCCGCCAGTCAAGTGTCCAAGCGGTAGTCTTTGGGCTAGCAGGACTCCGGTGAACCGGGCTGTAGCGGACTACTATCGCTCGTAATCACGAGACTACATTTCCCCATATGAGAGGCTGCCAAGGATAAACAACTAGTTTGTCGGATCCCACACATACCAAGCATTTCAAACATACACACATTATGCTCAATATGCGTAGATACAACATGGCATCACAACATAACTCTACGACTCGAATATTATTCATTAGGCTCCGAAGAGCGAGATATTACAAACATGGATCTCATGACCCAACACTCAGAGCATACAAGTCAAAGCACAAGCGGAAGCTAATCATGTCTCGAGTACGCATAACTATAAATGAAAAGGGTGAGAAGCCCGACTATCTACCAGATCCTGCCAAGGCACAAGATCGTAATGAGGTAACAAGCTAAACGTCAAGTCCAAGCGGAACTACTAGCGAGACCAGCGTCTCTCGCAAAACATAAAATAAGCAAACGTGAGTACAATTGTACTCAGCAAGACTTACATCGTAACTAACTACATATGCATCGATTATCAAAGGGGGTGGTGGAGTTTGACCGCAGCAAGCCAGCTTTGACTCGGTGGCTATCCCGAACTACGATCGCAAGTAACTCTTTGAGGTGGCGCACACGAGTCCACATATTCACCATATCAATACACCACTATGGACCCGCTCCCGTCTCCCCTACGAGAACGCCATCCATAGTACTCACGCTTATCTTGCGCATTTTAGAGTATCCGCTTTCACTTGTCTATGAACCGATATAGGCAACCCGAAGTCCTTTTCCGTGGACACGGCTATTCAATAGATCATATTAAACCCTGCAGGGTGTACTTCTTCACACACGCTCTCACCACTTACCGCCGTTTACACGACATGTACTCGGCAACCTTCAAGCGGAAGCCCAACGTGGGTGTCGGCCACGGCCTACCTAAACACTCAAGTCCCTAGTCCGGGTTTATCGCCTATTCGGGTTCCATCCGCAGGGAGTCCGCCGAGGTTTCCCATACAGCCCGAATGATGTGTGCGGGGTTCCCGAGATACCAAACGGGCACTTTCGGTACACGGGTGCCTACCGCAACACAACCCACCCCTAAGGTCAGCGTTGCGTGCGGCCCCCAAAGATACTACAAACACCGAAACTACTTGCAACTCCCGGACCAGGAACAAGGGTGGTTAAGAAGCCGAGAGGGTCAATTAAGGATCCCAATGCGTGGTAGTAACTGTTTCATGGATCACAAATACAGATCTCGGTTCACGAGGACGGTTTCAATGAGACAACCCACCATGTACTCCTACATGGCCTCTCACCGCTACCTTTACCAAATCGTGTTCACACACTTAGCTCATACACAATAGGACATGTTCATAACAATTCCAATTCATTCCCAATGAATCAGACCCGACTCAACTCTAAGCGATGGCGGGCATGACAAACAAGCATAGATGAGTAGGCACAACAGGCTCAAACAATTCCTACTCATGCTAGTGGGTTTCATCTAATTCTTGTGGAATGACAGGTCATGCAAAGGATCAAGGGGTTCAGCTACGCAGCAAGTAACACATGAGTCGTTGTTGTCCTAATGCAGTAAAATAGAGCAGAGGCGAGAGAGTGGGATTATATCGGAATGAACAAGGGGTTTTGCTTGCTGATGGAACTGGGGTAGAGAACCGCCCTTCAGATGGGTAGTCGAGGTTATCTTCTGGGCGTAACCTATCATGAAAGCACACCGAAAGTAAACACACATGACAATATGCAACAATATGATGCATGCTATGACATGGCAATATGGATGTGTGTTGGCCTAATGCAAGCTTGAAGAAGAGCGAGGATAAACTCATTTGAATCAAGGATTCAAATGATAGCTCATTTGAGTTGGTCCTAATGGTGCAATATCTTATTCTGGTTATTCAGCATAGTTAACTTGTTTTAACATGCATGAAACCTGTACCAATGGATAGAGTGGATTTTTCTGATAATTTTTCATATATAAATCTTTGCATTTGGAGTTATAGAATAAAAGTTATAAGCATTTGAAATTTGAATTATATTCTCGAATTTGCTATATTAGAATAAATCCAGAAATTCATTTATTGCGTCGAGATGAGGTCGCTGTGACGTCGAGGGGTCAACGGGTCGCCCAGGTCAAACTGACCAGTGGGACCCGCATGTCGATAATTAGTTTAAATAATTAAATTTAATTAAAACTAACCGGATTAGTTAACCGAGGGGGTCCACCTGTCAGTGACCCAGAGCAGTCAACGGGGCCCACCAGTCAACGGTCAGTGGTCAACTCGCCGGCGTCTCGCCGCCGGCGAGGCCAGGCGCGGCGGAGCAAAGTGCTTTTTGACGCTCCGCCACCAAATGGGGCGCGAAGGCATCTACGTGGAGCTGGAGATGAACCGCGGCTCTTGGTGGAGTTAGCTTGGGTCGGGATGGCGGAGTTGGCGCCCGGCGACGAGTTAAGCGGCCGCCGGGTTCGCCAACTACGGGTTTGGGGTTGGAGGGCTCGGCGAGGTGCGGGAAGTGCATGGGCAGACCCGTTGGGGTGGGGTGAATGCAACGGGCACCCAGGGTGGCGGAGAGTGGCCGGAGCACGTCGGCGACGAGCTCCATGGCCAGTGCGTCTTGTGATCGAGGTTGGGTCGTTGTGGTGCTCGGGGGCGCGAGAAAGAGGGAGAGGGAGTTAGATAGGCTCACGGGCGCCGCGTAGAGAGCCTCGTCGGGGTCGGGGACGAACCGGGGCGACGGCGACGTCAAAGGGGATCTCCGGCGGTGGCGGAGTCGGGCGGGGTCGGTGCGGTGGCTTCGGGGCGAGCAAGCGCTCGGGGTCCGGCTTGTTCGACGAAGTCGACGACGGCGAGGCGACCAGACAAGGTCTCGTGGCGCGGGGACGACGGTGGCTACGGCTACGACGGTGAAGCGGCGATGGTGGCGTCGGCCATGGCGAGGGGGAAGCGAGGGAGAGAGGCAGGGGGCGAATGGCGTGTCCAGGGGGTTCGGCCGACGACGTGGAGGCCATCCAGGCAGCGAGGCGGCGAGGGTGAAGCGGGCGGCCAGCTGCGTGGCGCGCCCCAGAGCTCCGTCGGGCACTGGTACTGCTGGCGAGCCAAGCAGCTTCATTGGCGGCCTTTGGGCTGGGCGGCAGTGGGCCGGCAGCGTCGAGTAAGTGTTTTCCATTTTAAGTCTTTTCTAATTTCCTGCAACTTTGTGGGGTTTTTAAAAATACCAAAACTATTTTAAAAATCACCAAAATGCTCCTGGTCACTTGTTAGAATAATCCCAACATGAAACATTTTGGTTTGGTAATTTTTGAACATTTAAAATATTTTATATAATTTAAAATGCTCATTTCAAAAACTTGTGGATTAATTCTAGAACCCTTAGATGACCTAGAAAATGGTACACCTCCTTTGACATGGGTTCTGAACCAAAGCAAAGAGGATGAACATTTTGAAGGTCATTTCATTTTCATTGAAATAATTTTTATTAAACACTAGTTGTTTTAAGGGGGGGTGTTCTGGGGTTTCCTGCCTTCCCCATTTAAAATTCAAATGAAATTTAAACATGATGCACACCCTAATGCATGGTCTATCTGGGATGTGACAGCAGGTCCGCAAAGGCCCAGTAGGCCCACAGGGCAGAAGAGAACAGGTAGGCCTAGTAGGCCTGCTTAGGAGAGGAGCTCGAGAGAGCTACCGCACTGGGGCTTATAAACCAGTGCGGTAGCCCCTCGGCTAGCGAGGTGGGACTAAACTTGCGCACGGCCTGGAGCCAGCGCACCCCCTTTAGTACCGGGTCATGGCTCAAACTGATACTAAAGAAACCCCCCCCCCCTTTAGTACCGGTTGGTGCCACGACCGGGACTAAAGGGGGTGTGCTTCCCGCCGCTTGGCCTGGCCAAAACAGACCTTTAGTACCGGTTGGTGGCTCCAACTGGTACTAAAGGGGTGTTCTATATAAGAAAGCACTTCAAAAAAAATTAGTTTCTCATCTCTCCCTCTGCTTCTTTCTCCTCTGCCCTTGTCGCCGCCCTAAATCGCCACCCGTCGCCGCCCTAAATCGTCCCGTCCCTCGTCGTCGTCCCGTCGCCCGTCGCCGCCCTCGTCCCCGTCGCTGCCCCTAAATCGCCGTCCCGTCGCCCGCCCGTCATTAAATCACCGTCCCCTTGACCCGTCCCGTCGTCGCCGCCCGTCCACATCCCCTTCGTCACCGCCCATCTCCGTCCTCATCGCCGCGCCTCGCCGGTGAGCTCCTGCCCCGGCCGCCATGTCCGCACACACACACACACACACACACACACACACACACACACACACATTTTTCTGTTTTTAGCTTTTAGTTTTTTCTGTTTTTCTGTTTTTCATACAAAGTTTTAGATGAATTAATTAATTAGATTAGATTAATGTCAAATAGTATATAGAAATGTTAATTAGTTATAATATATATAATGTCAAAGGTTTTTTCTGTTTTTTATACAAATGTTATAGAAATGTTAGAAATTTTGGAAATGTTAGTTTTAGCTAGCTAGATGAATTAGATTAATTTCAAATTGTTAGACGATGATCGATGTTTTTTTAGTTTCTTATATTTTTAGTTATAAAATTTAGAATTTGCATATATGAAATATCACAATCCATCATTTAAAAAATGTTACTTTACTTTTGCGGCATATAGTATTTGTTGTCGACGATGCCCGGCCCGCATCCTCGCCGTCGACCTGTTCGCGACGACGTCCTACTTCAGAGGACCCATGTCCGGGACTGGGCTCCGCCGGGCTGGCACTGGGAGGTGC
Source organism: Aegilops bicornis (assembly GCA_021605145.1). Lineage (NCBI taxonomy): Eukaryota > Viridiplantae > Streptophyta > Magnoliopsida > Poales > Poaceae > Aegilops > Aegilops bicornis. Next base: position 65,740,639 of record CM038671.1, read on the forward strand.
TACCTTCAGGGGCGCGACGCTTGGTGAGGAACCCGGCCCCGGGTCCCGTCGTCGACCCTCATCTCCTTTGGTGGCGTTCGCGTGGGCCACTTTCGGTGCGGAGGGAGCCGGCCCCGCCGGAGGTGGTACGTCGCCGTGTCAGGGAGGAGGACGAGCACGTCCATCGCTACATGGCTGCTATGGACGTCAGGTTCTCCAATACCTGGCAGGTTCTTTGGGGAGATCACCCGAGCTCTCGATCCGATGATGGTTCCTTCACTTTGTTTGTCCAGCGCCCGCGCCTCAGGAACCGCGAGTGGCCTAGATTACTCTTTAGTATTCGATCTTTATTAGCTGCTAGATAGCTAGCTAGCTAGTGATGTATTCGATATATAATATTCGAGATGATTTATTCGAGATTATATATATTATTTGAGACGATGTATTCGAGATTATATCTATTATTTGAGACGATGTATTCGAGATTATATTCGATGGTGCTTATTATGTACTATGATTGATTCAGTTTTTCCTTATTAATTGATTGCATCCATGCATTGTAATTTGAATAATAAATTGTTTTATATTTCTTTTGGATTAGTTAAATAAAAGTTATGGCGGACAATACCGGCAGAGAGGGAGAAGAGACCCTGTTCGATACCATACGCCATCCTCGCGGGCCAGATGATGATCAGAATGAAGAAGATTATGACGGCTTCAAATTTCTAAACAACACCGGGGAGGGTGATATGATATTTGATCGCGACGACCGAATTGATGAAGTCATGAACTATGATTATGATGATGACGAAGAAAATGTTGATCTTGAAACAACAAAGACCGGCGAGGTATATATATTTATATAAGCAGGCATCTGGTCATCATCACATGTTTTAAATGACTTGAAGATATATAACGAATCGATCTTTCTTCTTTCTGCCATCCGGATCGAGCAAATCTTCAGGCAACAGGAAACGAGGCCCGAAAAAAAAGTTGAAGGAGGGCGTAAAGTACAATATCGAGGCCATCAAACCTAATGGCGAACCATTAGCGCCTAAGAAGATTGCGGACAAGTTCATTCGTCAGTGCGGAGTTCTTGTGAAGGACCAACTCCCGGTCTCCCTTCAAGAATGGAGAGAGCCAGCAAAGCCACGTCCGGATCTTACTTTTGTTGACGACAGACAAAAAGGTCTGCTTTGGGAAACTCTCATGGAACATTTCACCCTACCAGATCATTTCACAGATGCAGATGTGGAGAAAGTCAAGGACGCTGCTCTTAGGAAGATGGCGGTTGCATTCAAGAACCACAAAAATCGTGTATGGGACAAGTACGTCAAGGGAGGAAGGAAGACTCCAGTATTCGAGGGAACACTAGAGAAGCAAAGTGCTCATTGGGACGATTTCGTGAAATTCAAGGATTCGGAATTAGCTAAGGAATGGTCGAGAATAAACAAGAAGAATGCCGAAAAGGATAAGTTCCATAAGTCGGGGCCGTGGCTACGCGGTGGCAATGCCTAAGTGGGATAAGTCGAGAAAGAGATGGAGGATGCAGGTGTCACTCTGGTTACTAGGAGCTGGTCCCCCAGGTGCAGGACTTGGTTCTATGGGCATGGGGGGGAGTTGGACCCGAAGACAGGCAAAGTTTCGACGAAGGCATGTCTGAACGGAGCTGACGATAAGCTACTTGTTGTAATAGAAGAGGCTTGATCGGGGGTGTTCCAGCCCAACAGAGAGAACGACGAGCTTACGCGTGCCCTAGGAAATCCTGAACACCCGGGAAGAACACGAGGCAAGGGCGCTATTCCGTGGTATGAGGGGTTTTCATACTGGAACGCCAACTACAGAACCCGTGCGAGAGAGAAGATTGCGGAGGAGAAGAAGAGGAAGATGAAGGAGGAGCAGAGGAAGCTGGACTATGAACGCCTTCAAGGCCTAGAATCAGCGCACGCGGACTTGGCAGTCAAATTCCAGCGGCAGCAGGAGCAGATCGACTCACTTAGCCAGCAAAGGGGGTCTCAGCAGCTGCAGCAGCTAGCGGATGATCCAGCATTGGATAGCACCGCCCCATCCATGCCGAGAAGCAGCGTGGGTTCCGCCCCGGGCGACGCAATGCTGGATAGATACCCCGTGGATGACATCATAGAGAACACTAACTGCGAGCTACACTTCAAAATGAAGAACATATCCATGAAGGTGGCGGATGCCGTTGCTTTTACAAATCCCCCCGAGGCAACCTTCCATTGCAACCCAATTCTAGTGGGCTATGCTCGTGTCTTGGTTGATGAGGTGGTGAACCCATATTCAGGGCTACAGCTTGACATTCCTGGAGTTGACGACGAGCACACATTGGGAGAGTCCATACATCATATCATCCTATGGAGAAAGGATTGCATCATCTTTCGAAGGCCACCGACACCGCGTCAGCCGACTCCTCGTCAAAGTCCGCCACCGAGTCAGCAGACTCCCGCTCCTCCAAGTCCGGCACAGAAGCAGGCCACTCCTCCCGCTTCAAGTCCCAAGACAACAGGAGGCCACTCCTCCTGCTTCAAGTCCGACATCGCATGAGGCCACTCCTCCTACTTCAAGTCTGGCACAGCGTGAGGCCACTCCTCCTGCTTCAAGTCCGGCACAACTTCAGGACACTCCTCCTCCTCCAACTAAGCCACGTCAGCCGTATCCGCCGCCTCAGCAATCACGGAAGAGAGCCGCCGCAGCTATGGTGCGTAGCGGTACAAGTCGAGGTAGTACGGGAGGTACAGGTGGAGGCAAGCGATTTCAATATGGTCCAAGGCTCGCGCCTCTTCCGCAGAGGCCTTATGGCAGGTCCGAGGAGGAAACCGCAGCCATATCGAAGGCCAAGGTGGAAGCCCATTTTGCACCAAAACCGCCACCGCCGCCAAGGGAGAAAGTGCCTGAGGAAAAGATTGACCACTTCATTCGTATGGCTAGACCACCATCTCCCAAGCCTGGTTACATAGACTATGAGCACCACCTCAGGAAGTTAAATCGAGCATGTCTACAGAAAGAGGCGAGCTCGAGCTCGAGCAAATCAGCTGGCAAACAATGCGGTAAAACCGTTCCCCAGCTGGGAGAACAGGCGGCGCAATCAATCCCCCCGCTTATTGTGCCAACAACACATGAGAGTAGGCGCGCCCAATATTATTGTGGGCAAACCGTTAATGTTCCCCAGCTGGGCGATGTGGTAATAACCGAGGAGCATATGAGGCAGGCTGAAATGCTCAAGGTCACTGTTGGACAACTCCTCGAGATCGAGCCCATGCCTCCGCTTAGAGAGGAGGAAATAAAACGGAAATATGTCCGGGGCCAACCTTTGGTCAAGCCAGACGAGGTCAAGAAGCTCCCAACGAGAATGTATGAATTGCATCAATGGTACATGGACATTACCAAGATTTCCAATCGAGTGTCCCTCATGGTGAATGTCAAGAAGGATCATTACTACCATGAGAAAGCTGTGTTCGTTGAGTATTCAGAACTATTTCAGTTATACAATCATGATGCACTCGACAAATCTATAAATGGAGTTGCTGTTATGCATGGCGATTTCTTTCTCGTAATTTAAGTCTCAAGCTAGCTGTAGTAATCCTTTTGATCAATCATTACCTGTAATTATCCTCACAATATTCTTTTCTGTGGTATTATGCAGGATGAAGATGTATGAAATGAAAAAAGGTGGACGCTATGGCATTGGGTTCATTGACCCAAATACCGTTAATGAATACACATGGAACTTAGATGCATATCATGACAAAAGTGTAGAGGAAAGCATGCTAGAGTTCTTGAAGCGCCTCAATACCAATGAAGATATACTACTTCCTTACAACTTCCAGTGAGTCACACTTTGTCTTATACTACAAATTCTCTGTTTTTGCCTACTAGTTAGCTACATGTTTTTGCTTACATATGCCCGCTTAATTAAGACATGCAAACGTGTGTGCATGCAGATTGCACTGGATCTTGTTAATCATTAAAGTTGATGAAGGAACAGTTGAAGTACTAGACTCACTACTTAAGAAAGCAAGTGACTACACCATCATGAAGGGGATAGTCAACAGGTAATTTCAATCATTATTAACTATATCTCGACCTATTTAATAACCCATTTATTCATTTTCTTTGTCGGCGGGCAGGGCTTGGGCAAAATTCATTAGCGTCACTCCAGGCCAATGGAAACAAAATCTAAAATGGTATCGACCCAAGGTAAGTAATTAAGTAGTACTAGCTAGCTGCCATCTCTTTGATTATCATGCTTGATTAATTATTATCTGATAATTCCATTCTCGTAAAGGCCTCAAGCGGTAGCGAGGGAATGATCTGTGTGCATACTATGTTTGCGAGAACATTCGCATGATGACGTCCGAAAGGAGCAGATCTCAAAGACAGGACTGGGTACGTTTGTCAGAACACTATTCACAATTTTACACCATTATCGAATATATCTAGTCACACAACTAATACACATGCATATTGATCTCCTTCATAACAGTTCAGAGAGGTGCGGGAGAAGCTCCTAGAAGAGGAGCGCATAGAAGCAATTCAAGAGGAAATAGCGGAATTTTTGCTCGACCAGGTCATAGATCCCAAAGGAGAATACTATTACCCGCTACCGCCCCATGAAGCACTTCCAATTTTCATCGTGCTCCGAAGGCACCAATTAGGCTAATGCCACTGGCGCCGAAGGCACCAATTAGGAGACATTGTATATATATAGCTAGCTAATTGTATACATGTGTGACTTAATGGTGGTTCCGGTTCTACTAGAAATTCTATTTATCTATATGCATAACGTGTACGATCTGTAGCATCGTAAAATACCAGCAAACGAAAAAGAATTAAATGGAAAACACAAAATTAAATGAAAAAGAAATCATAAACCCAAAACCCCCCAACCTTTTAATACCGGTTGGTTTCACCAACTGGTACTAAAGGGCTCCCTGCCCCCGGAGCTGGCTCGTGCCACGTGGTTGCCCTTTAGCACCGGTTCGTGCTGAACCGGTACTAGGGGGGGGGGGGCTTTAGTGCCCACACTTTATTGCCGGTTACCGAACCGGCACTAAAGAGCCTTACGAACCAGTGCTATTGCCCGGTTCTGCACTAGTGCTATACCCTTGAAATATGTGTTTAAACACATTTTCCTTTCCATTGTTCTGTTTAATCTGATAATAATATTTGCCTTTCCATTGGTTGGTTTAATGTTTCTTGTGATCTATATGATCTAAGAAGTAATGTTCTCCTGCTTATGTAACCACCTCGGTGTACAATTCTGTCACCAAGACCCTATTACCATTGTTGATGACATTCCGGTAGCCACCGATGGACGAGAACTTTGCCTATTGGTCTGCCTCGTTCAACGAGCAGGAAAATGGTTCTCTTCGTCCCTCGCCCTTGGTATCGATGTTGTTGCCGACATAACCGGCGAGCTATCCTCTGACATCCCTCGCTTACATGATCGTGTAAGACGTCATCACCTTCCTACTTTAACCCACATGGTGTGCCCATAACCCACAGTTCCACAGGATCGAAACCTGACTCTCCTGTACACCCCCTGTTCCCAAAGTTATTCCTCCCGCATGGACTCGTACGAAGTTCATGAGCCACCTACCGATGAGGTCATCAATTCTGGCATCAGACACAATAATTATTCCGTTGCTTTGAACCCCTTTCACGCCCTGTAACAGGCATCGAACGATTGTCTGCCCGTTCGAAACTTCCCAGGATACCTCCTTACTTTGCTCTTGATATTTTCTTAAGTTTCAATTCGAGAGTGACTTCCGCCATCTTCCTCGATGTTATCTACCAGATAGTCGACCTTGCAAAGGTCCGTTCTCCCGGAATACCCACCCTTTATTCTTTCGTAGGACGATGGAGATCCCGAAGAAAGGATGACGAGTTGAAGCAGAGAAATGAAGACATCAACAAAAGGGATCAACCTCTTCGAAAGGGCAGCCAAGACCGAGAAGACTCGTTAGGTTTTCGCTACCAATACCTTTTCCCCCTTACTCCACCGCTTAAATCTCGGGACGAGATTTCTTGTAGTGGAGGAGAATTGTGACACCCGGATAATCAGACTACAGTAATCCCACGTTAAGGATGCCACGTCACCCCGGTTACTGTTGCTAACCTCTCGTTAGTTCAAAACCGGTTCAAAAGTCAAATTCAAAATATGTCAAACAACAAAAAAATTCAAACTTCAAAACTAAATTGTTCGGAGTGTGTCGATTAATGTTTGGGAATTTAAGGTGAAGGAAACACACTTTTACAGAATGCATAAATATTTAAATTGAATTAAAATAGAAAGGAAAATAAATAAAATAAAGGAAATAAAACGGTTAAAAAACAAACAAACCCTCGCCCATCGGGCCACGGCCCAAGAAAGCCACTGCACCACCAGGCCAGCCCACCAGCTGCGCCTATACACCCACTACCCCGAAACCCTAGCCGGTCCACCCCCACTCTCCCCACATCGCCTCCCCCCTCTCCCCCACCACCTCTCGATCCCATCTTGATCGGGGTGGCGTTCGACCAAGACGCCGCCGCCCGGGGAACCCCATCAGCCACGCCGTCGCCGCTCCACCCTCGGCTCCTCATCGGCTCCACCAACCCTCACCGCATCGCCGGATCGTCGTCCCCGTCCTCCTTCCCACCTGCCTGCTTCCTCTCCGTCGTCGTCCCCGTCGACCACCCCGACCCCAGCCTGTCCCTCTGAATCCCGGTGAGGACCCGGTCCTCCTCTCTCCTCGCCCATGACCACGCCGCGACGCTCGGCCTCGTGCCCACCGGTCGGGCCGTGTTTGTGCCATGCACCGCGTCGTCCGGCCGTGCCCGTCGCCCAACGGTCACCACGCCACCGCCGCCCGCACCTTGCATCCACAGCCACCTGCACACGCCTCGCCCGCCCCTGCTCACTACCCCGCGCGGCCTCGACGCTGCCATCTCCGACGTCCGTGTGCCCGCGCTGCATCGGCGCCCCTCCGCGCCCGAGGACCCCTTCCCTTGTCGTTGCGGAGGCCGTCGGCGCCTCGCTGCTCCTCTGCCACCCGGCGCCCGCTGCCGGTACTCGCTCCCGCATCGGTGCCCGTTCGGGCTGGGCGCCAGCGCCCCTGCGCCCACACGCCCGTAACCGCACCGCCCGGTGCCCGCTAAGGCCTCTGGGCCACTGACAAACGGGGCCCGCGCCCCTGAAACGTTTAAAAAGGAATAAAAAAGAATATTAATTAAAAATATTAATAAATTAATTAATTAACCAATTAATTAATCATGTTAATTAATCTAATTAGCCCTGTTAATTAACCTTAATAACATAATTAGATAAATAGTCAATGACAGACGGGCCCCACTGCCCTGTTTGACCGGTCAACGGTCAACGCTGACCGCTGACGTCATGATGATGCAATAAACATTTTCTAATTAAATTAATTCTGTTAATTCTAAAAATGATTTAAAACTTTAGAAAATCATATAAAATAAATCGTAGCTCAGATGAAAATACTTTCTACATGAAAGTTGCTCAGAACAACGAGACAAATCAGAATATGCAGTCCGTTTGTCAGCCACACGTCCCTAGCATACCAAACCTGCAACTTTCCCCTCTGGCCCGTCTATCAGAAAACGCGAAACACTGGGGATACTTTCTCGGATGTTTCCCCCCTTCGCCGGTATCACCTACCACTACGTTAGGTCACCCCTAGCACCGCATATTGCCGCGTCTTGCTTTGTGTTACATTTGGTTGCTCTGTTATTTATTGTGTTCCCCCTCCGTTACTTCTTTCCGTTAGACTTTGAGACCGGTGCCGATGTCCGTGTGTTCGACTACACCGAAGATTACCCCTCCTTGCCAGGGCAACCAGGCAAGCCCCCCCCCCCTGATCACCAGATATCGCCTATTCTACTCTCTACTGCGTGCATTAGAGGAGTGTAGCATTTTACTGCGTTCTGTTATACCTATCCGGATGCATGGCCTGTCCTTGCTACTACTGTTGTTACCTTTACCTGCAATCCTACATGCTTAGTCTAGGATGCTAGTATTCCATCAGTGGCCCTACATTCTTGTCCGTCAGCTGTGCTATACTATCGGGCCGTGATCACTCGGGAGGTGATCACGGGTATATACTATATACTTTATACATGATACATGTGGTGACTAAAGTTGGGTCGGCTCATGGAGCACCCGCGAAAGTGATTCACGGATTGGGGTCCGAAGGACCTTTGTCCCGACGGCCCTCTGTGTGGATCTTTGTGGCGGAGCGACATGGCAGGTTGAGACTACCTAGGTGAGAGGTGGGCCTGGCCCTGGTCGGTGTCCGCGGTTACATCATTAACACGCTTAACGAGATCTTGGTATTTGATCTGAATCTGGCCATTTGGTCTATACGCACTAACCAACTACATGGGAAAGATATGGGCACTCGGCGTCGTGGTATCAGCCGAAGCCTTCGTGATGTCAGCGACTAAGCGGCGCACGCCGGATTGGAACGCAAGCCTGCTCTTGTATTAAGGGGGCTAGTTCTGCTTCCGGCCGTGTACGCAACGTGCAGGTGTGCTAAGGGCGATGGGCCCAGACCCCTGTACGCTTAGGTTTAGACCGGCGTGCTGACCTCTCTATTGGCCTAGATGGGGCTGCGACGTGTTGATCTTCCGCGGCCGGGCATGACCCAGAAAAGTGTGTCCGGCCAAATGGGATCGAGCGTGTTGGGTTATGTGGTGCACCCTGCAGGAAGTTAATCTATTCGAATAGTCGTGATCTTCGATGCAGGGCGACTTGGAGTTGTACCTTGACCTTATGACAACTAGAACCGAATACTTAATAAAACACACCCTTCCAAGTGCGAGATACAACCCGGTGATCTCTCTCTAATGTATGACGAGGAGGGATTGCCGGGTAGGGTTATGCTATGTGATGCTACTTGGAGGACTTCATCTACTCTCTTCTACATGCTTTGCAAGACGGAGGCTGCCCTGTGGCGTAGTCTTCGATAAGACTAGCTATCCCCCCTTATTCTGGCCTTCTGAAGTTCAGTCCATCGATATTGCCTCTTTACACATATACCCATGCATATGTAGTGTAGCTCCTTGCTTGCGAGTACTTAGGATGAGTACTCACGGTTGCTTTTCTCCCCCTTTTCCCCCTTCCTTTCTACCTGGTTGTCACAACCAGATGTCGGAGCCCAAGAGCCAGACGCCACCGTCGACGACAACTCCTACTACACCGTAGGTGCCTACTACTACGCAGCAGCCCACCGACGCATTTACCAGAGTAGTTAGGAGGATCCTGCAGTGAGGCCCGCGCCTCTTCGATCTGTATCCCAGTTTGTGCTAGCCTTCTTAAGGCAAACTTGTTTAACTTATGTCTGTACTCAGATATTGTTGCTTCCGCTGACTCGTCTATGATCGAGCACTTGTATTCGAGTCCTCGAACCCCTGGCTTGTGTTATGATGCTGGTATGACTTATTTGTGTTTTAGAGTTGTGTTGTGATATCTTCCCGTGAATCCCTGATCTTGATCGTACACATTTGCATGCATGATTAGTGTATGATTGAATCGGGGACGTCACATGCCGGCGGGAGCTCGCAGGCGCTGCGAGGGGCGGCGACGCTGCAGGTGAGGGTGTGGGGCAAGGCGCTGCAGGCGGACATGGGATGGCGGGGTGGCAGCGCACAGGTACGGGCGCGGGGCAAAGGCGTTGCGGATGCGGGGCAGCGGCGTTGCGGGCGCGGGACGGGGCGGGGCTTGCCGGCGGTGGCACCTCCTTGAGCTCGGCCTCCATCCGCCAGTGGAGATGGTGAGATGGGGAGGATAGAAATTTGAGGAGGAAGAAGGTGTAGAGGCAGACAAGTGGGACCCGTGTCCACCTCAAGAGTCAAATATTGACTAGGACTAGTCTTCGCCACATCAGCCCAGATGTATGGGTCCCACCCGTCAGTTTTGCTATAACGCGGCTCAGTTTCGAGTTAGTGTGTTTTGTTATTCACTTGGCATAGAAGTGGTGGTTTTTTGTGATTTTTGACAAAGCGGTGGTTTTGGAGTACCCTAGTCACAAATGTGATGGTTTTGAGCAATTAACTCTCCTATATGACATGTTTTGCGTCGTATAGGAGTGTGATAGGGTTCACGCAAGTGGGCTGGCCCACTTTGCATTTTGTGATAAAAAATTCCAAAAATAAGGATAACCTCTCCAAGAATACACTGTAGCATCAACATTCGATGACTGATAATAGTTCATTATTTATTGGAGCGTGAAATATTAAGAAAACAATTGTAGTGTCGAGATTTGAAAAACATTTGGAACATTTGTTGAAAATTCTAAACAATTTTCAAATGCCAAATATTGTTCAAAACTCAAAAAGTTTTTTAAATTCCAAATATTTTTTGAAGATGTGAACATTTCTTTTTTTCTAATTTTGAACTTTTTTAAGAAACACAAACAAAATTTAAAAACGTGAATATATTTTTAAGATGCTCTAACATTTTTGTAAGTGCGAACACAATTCAAAACTTCTGAACATTTTTTAAAAATGATGAACAATTTTTGAAAATGGGAACACATTTTGATAACGTGAACAAAAATAAAATTCCGTACAATTGTTGAATTTTCGAAAATTTGTTGAAAATTGTGAAAAAAAATCAAAACTTTGATAACACGATCAACTTTTCAAAAAATGAAGAAATTTTGAGAAGCATGGACAAATATTGAAACTCATACAAAATTTTGAACAAATATTGGAAAATGTAAACAAAGGTGAAAATTTGGACTTTGTAAAAATAGAAACACTAAGAAATACAAAAATTAGAAGAAAAAATAAACAGATAAAATAAAATAAAGAAGATGAAACGAAAAACGTGTGGCCTCGCACGTATGACAAGTGGGCTGGCCCACCCCATTGACTCTGTGTGTGTTTAGACGGGACTAACTAACTGAGGTGTTTTAAAAATTATACTTGAGGTTACCTCTAGGTGGTCCTCAAAGGGTCACTTTTGGTGGCATGTCGCCAAATGGTGCTTCTAGTCGCTGCCACCTGTCACGTGCATCAGGGTTTCATTTTTTTATGCGTTTTTGGGTAACAAATGGATTTTTTGGGTTTTTTGGCTTTTCGATTTTCGCCTGGTTTTTCCAATGTTTTGAAAAAAATTTGTGAATTTTGTCTTTTGCGTAGATAAAATATATGCTTCCATTAGAAGCATAACTATGCTTCTTGAAAAGGGAAAACTCTGAGCTTCCAGGAGAAGCAAATACTTCTCTGGGAAGCATATATTTGCTTCCCATGAGTTGTGCTTCATGCAAAAAAAAATCTTCCATGAGAAGCACATATTTGCTTCTCGTGGAAGCACAGATTTGCTTCTTGTGAAAGCACAGATTTGCTTCTGCAAGAAGCGCAGCTCGAAAAAGAGAAAATATGTCCTACCATGAGAAGCACGGAATGCTTTCGCAAGAAATATCTGCTTTCGCGAGATTTGCTTCTCATGGAAGCACAATTTTACTTCAGTGAGGAACACCGAAAAAAGGAAAAAAGCCAGCATGTGCTCCAAAAAGTGAAAAATCTCAACCATCGGGCTCCGGCATTTTCTTCCTTTTTTGTGTTCATTTTTTTGCACGGACCACGGTTTTTTGTCTTCATTTTTTGTATTATTATTATTATTATTATTATTATTATTATTATTATTATTATTGTTGTTGTTGTTATTAATTTTTTCAGTTTATTTTTTGTCTGATTTCGTTTTTTTCTCATGAAAATAAGTTTATCAAAATCTATTAACATGGGATCTAGTTTTGAAGATCTCGATACGAGAAATTTAACAGTGAAGACGGTTCAGGATTTGGACCCATGCTTCAAGAGATAGAACATTTTGAATAAACGAATATACAAAATAAAAGGAAAACACATAGGTCGTGAAAAGTCCTCGCCTGAGAAGGTCGGGATGACCTTTGCAAGGGTAAGTGGGTAACCCTTCACGAGTGATTTTGGAGTACTTGCTGCAGAGACCGGCAAATAGGGATTTCCCGAGAGAAGGACAAAGAAGAAAGTGAGGAGAAAAAGGGATAGACTGCAGCCCAAAGAGAGGAGAGAGTGTCAAGGAATGCTGCCACATTCAGACACGAAACGTACCACGGCCCCTCGCCCATACTGATTGCTAAGTACGTTTCACCTTTGGCGCCTGCCCCGCTCGCTCGCTCCTTTTGGGCCGGCGCACTACGTTTTCTTTCATTTTTCACTTTTCTTTATTTTTCCTTTCTTTTTTGTTTCTTTTCTCAGTTTTAATTGGTGTTATTTTTTTCTCAGGTTTCTTTGGCTTTTTTTTCCATTTTTTGAATACACGTCAATTTTTTTACGTAAGTTACCTGTTTCAAAATTATGATTTAGCATCTAGTTTTCTCATGCAATACTTTTTTTGTATACAAATGATTTTTTATACACCATTAAAAAATTTAAATAAATGATTAACATTTTTTCAAATATATGTTTGATGTGTGCATTTTCTATACACAATGTAGATTATTCATATACACCTAAAAAGAAACTATACCTGTTTAACCTTTAATAAATGCACATTTAATTTTTTTTTATTCAAAACACATGCTATATGAAACTAAAAACGTGTAACATATTTTTATAATACACGTTGAATTATTTTAAATGATACAAAACCTTTTTTTGTAAACTACATGAACATTGTTTTGGAATGTACAAACATTACCACAATTTTTGGAACACGTGAACATGCTTTTTTGAGTGGGATAAACATTTTTCTAAACTATGCTAACAAATTTTGTCACTGCATTAACAATTTCTAAATTCATGGTTTTTGTTCAATTTTAAGTTAGTTTAAGTTTTTGAACATATGTATTTTAGAATATTTTTCCCAACAATGAACACAAGAAAAAGAAACGAACGAACGCTAAAAACGAATGAATATTTTTCCATAGCGACGCGAAGGTAGCGCTGCATGAGGTGAGACCTCCTTCCGAGTTGCAGTAAACAACATATAGCCCCCCTCCCGTTGATCTGTACCGGGCTATATCTTGCCCATATTAAGAGGTGCGCTACTATGGGTGTGTTTGGTTCTGGTAGCAAATTTTGCCTCCATAGCATACACTTCCCAGTTGGGCCTAGCTGAGAGAAAACAGTCAAAAATCAACATTTGTGTGTTGTTTGTTTGCCGGCATGGGGCGTAACGAATGGTGGCTTGTTTGGCTGCCTGCTTGTTTAGGCAGAAACACAAGGCAAGGTGTTTGGTTTAATGCAACGCCTGTTGTTTGGTAATCTCTTTGGCGAGGTGGTGAGGTTACCAGCACACAGGGGTGTGTAGAACAACCCAAAGACACACAAAAGATAGCATATTAACACAGTTTTAAACCATAGCAAGCAATTTTAAACATAGTACCACACTTAAACATAGCAGTTTTCAAGCAAAGTAGTATGATGTAGTCGATATTAAACCAGCTGCATCAACAAAGAGTTGTCCTAGATGTTCACGACGAAGGCCTCGTCATGCCTCGCACACTTGGTCACCACTTCAATGTTGTCGTCGTTGAAGACAATGACCTTGAACATGTGGGGAGTCAGCAATTTGAAGGTCACCATGTGCCCGATCTTGATCTAATGGACAACGGCGAAGGTGGCCCAACCCTGGTCGAGGGTGACCCCGTCGTTCATCAACCTCACAGTCGGCACAGCCGGGAAGTGCTTGGCGAAGTCTAGGGGCATTGGTATGCACTCGAGCTTCGGGGCAAGAATCACCTTGCAGAAGTGAGTTGGCCCACCCTCCTCATGGTAGTGCCCATAGTTCCGGCGCTTGCCGGTTGCCGCTGGGGGGCTCCTCCACCACGAACTCGTCGTCCGTGGGCGGCACCTCCTCGGTCGTGTGTGTCACCGCCTCCAAGAGAAGCACCACCTACTTGCCCTTATCCATGGGAGGCACCACCTCCTTGCCCTTGTCATTGTTCTCTGTCTCGATCTGTGTTATGAATAGCACAAAGTTCAAAAGTTGATCGGTATTAAAACCTATCGTCCAAAACCCCTATATTTACCCAGGCTGACGATTAGGGGTGGGCATATAAACCGATGACCGAAGTATCGACCCGAAATAACCGGGAACGAACCTCAACGCACCGAAACTGAATCCTTCGGTCATAAATTCGGTCGCCAATATGAAAAACTGAACTTTGTTTGGTCAATTCGGGTGTATGCATGGAGCAACCGAACACAGCAAAGTACCAAACCAATGGTCAACTCCTGAGAAATCTACGTACCCCATGGCCCACAGCCCAACTGCTCAACCTGGATAGAGCGGTGAAATTGTTTTCCAATCCTAGACGCACGACCGCACCCTAGCCGTCGCTCGCTAGTCTCTCGACCGTTGCCCCTGCCTTTGACTTTTGTCCATCCCCATGGCCGACGGAGGTGGCGCTCCACTTCCACCTCTCAGCCAGGGTGATACGATGGTAGTGCTGCTGTTCATGGAGACAGAAGATAACTGGCGAGGCGGCGACCATCTCTTCCACCTGCCGAGCCCAAAACCAAGTTGCAAATCTTGGTATGTGATGTTAGAGAGAGAGAGAGAGAGGGAGTTGGGAGGCGCGGGGATCTAAGGATATGTTTTACAAGTGCAACTGTGCAGGGGTAGAGAGCATAGAGGGATAAGGTGGTGGACAATGGACTACAAGTTGTAATTAACGTGTTTGCCATAATTGATCTTTGCCATTCTCATATTTTCTGGATCTTCATTGCCTACTCGGTTTATTTTTCATCAATTGTTCGGTCTTAACCGAGACCCAAACCGAAGCATCGGTGCATCGATCTCTCGGTTAGCGTTTTTATAGGAAACCGATCGGTTAGCCAAATCTAGAAACCGAATTTCTTTAAGACCCGAAGCACCGATCCAATCGGTCCGGGGAAACCGCATGCCCAGGGCTACTGACGATCACTACTTACCCACAACTGCACTCAGCTAACTCTCTCTCCTCTCTGTCTCTCATTCTTCCTCCTATCGATCGCATGAACTCCAACTCTAACCCCAACCCCTTCCCTTTGCGTATTGGATGGAGGACTTTCTTCCTCGGGTGCTCGCTCGGTAACCTTACCAAGTTCGAGAACACCATGGAAGTGTGCTCGAACTTCAGCAGCATCGAAGACATGCACAAGGAGGCAGACGATGTGGTGAAGAAGGTGGCGGCGGAGGAGTTGAAGACGCTGATTCCTGACCTGGCGAAGGGCGCTATGTCAGTCGACATCCTTCGTTGGGCAATGAATCATGCCAACTCCGACAATGCTAGACAGAGGGTAAGGTGGGCCAAGTACAGGGTGTACATGGCTCCTCATGACCAGCGTGCCACAATGCACTAGATTAGGACTTTAGTGGTGTCGGAGGTCATCAGTTTGGAGCCGAAGGAGGAAGAAGAAGCGGTGGAATTGGTGGTCGGGTGATACGTCTCCAACGTATCTATAATTTTTTATTGTTCCATGCTATTATATTATCTGTTTTGGATGTTTTATATGCATTAATATTTTATTTTATATTATTCTTGGGACTAACCTATTAACCCAGAGCCTAGTGCCAGTTTTCTGTTTTTTTCCTTGTTTTTGAGTTTTACAGAAAAGGAATATCAAACGGAGTCCAAATAAGCTGAAAATTGACGGTGATTTTTTATGACCAAAAGAGACCCTCGAAGCACCGAAGCTGGACCAGAAGAGTCCCGAGGAGTCCACAAGCCAGGGGCGCGCCCTACCCCCCTGGGCGCACCCTGAGGGCTTGAGGGCCCCTCGGGCACCACCTTGACTTGTTTCCGACGCCAAAAATCCTTATAAATATAGAAACATCCGAAAAGAACCCTAGATCGGAAGTTCCGCCGTAAGCCTCTCAGAGCCATGAAAACCCAATCAGAACCCGTTCCGGCACCACTGCGGAGGAAACCATCACCGGAGGTCATCTTCATCATCTCGGCGGTCTCCATGACAAGGAGGGAGTAGTTCACCCTCGGGGCTGAGGGTATGTACCAGTAGCTATGTGTTTGATCTCTCTCTCTCTCTCTCTCTCTCTCTCTCTCTCGTGTTCTTGATTTGGCACGATCTTGATGTACCGCGAGCTTTGTTGCTATAGTTGTATCATATGGTGTTTCTCCCTGTGATGAATTGAGTTTTACCTTTGAGGTTTCACTATTATCGGATTGAATACTATTATGGATTTGAGAACATGTGATGTATGTCTTGCGTGGGATACCCATGGTGACAATGGGGTGTTCTGTTGATTCACTTGATGTATGTTTTGGCACTCAACTCGCAGATTCCTGAGGTGACGTTGGGGTAATCTATGCATAGGGGTTGATGCATGTTTTCGTCCATGTTTCACCGGTAGAAGTCTTAGGGCACTCTTTGAGGTTCTTTGTGTTGGATTGAATATTATGAATCTGAAGTTGTTTGATGCATATCGTATAATTGACCCACGGATACTTGTGGTGACATTGGAGTATCTAGGTGACATTAGGGTTGATTGCTGTGTGTCATATGGTGTTATTTTACTACGAACTCTAGGGTTGTTTGTGATACTTATAGGAATAGCTCAATGGATTGATCGGAAAGAATAACTTTGAGGTGGTTTCATACCCTACAAGCAATTTCATCTTATGTTCTCCGCGATAGGAACTTTGGAGTGACTCTTTGTCGCACGTTAAGGGATTTTCATATGATTTAATTATGTTATCATTGTTGAGAGAACTTGCACTAGTGAAAGTATGAACCCTAGGCCTTGTTTTCAAGCATTGCAATACCGTTTGTGCTCACTTTTGTTACTAGTTACCTTGCTGTTTTATATTTTCAGATTACAAAAACCTATATCTACTATCCATATTACACTTGTATCACCATCTCTTCGCTAAACTAGTGCACCTATACAATTTACCATTGTATTGGGTGTGTTTGGGACTGATACGTCTCCAACGTATCTATAATTTTTTATTGTTCCATCCTGTTATATTATCATTGTTGGATGTTTTACAGCCATTTTATAGCAACTTTATATCATTTTTTAGGACTAAACCTATTGACATAGTGCCCAGTGCCAGTTGTTGTTTTTTCCTTTTTTTACTTCACAGAAATTCAATACCAAATGGAGTCAAACACAGCGGAACTTTTTGGAGACTTTTTATGGACTAGAAAACACAAGATGGGCCAAAGAAGTACCAGAGGGGTGCCCCGAGGGGGGCACAACCCATTGGGCGTGCTTGGGGGCCCAGGCGCAACCTGGTGGGTTGTGCCCACCTCGGTGGCCTCCCACACCGCCTCTTTGCTCTATAAATACCCAATATTCCAGAAACCTTAGGGGAGTCGACGAAAAACAATTCCAGCCACCGCAAGTTCCAGAAACCACAGATCCAATCTAGACACCATCGCGGAGGGGTTCATCATCCTCATTGGTGCCTCTCCGATGATGCGTGAGTAGTTCATTGTAGACCTACGGGTCCGTAGTTAGTAGCTAGATGGCTTCCTCTCTCTCTCTCTTTGATTCTCAATACAATGGTCTCTTGGAGATCTATTTGATGTAACTCTTTTTGCGGTGTGTTTGTTGGGATCCGATGAACTTTGAGTTTATGATCAGATCTATGTTTTTATCCATGAAAGTTATTTGAGTCTTTTGATCTCTTATATGCATGATTTCTTATAGCCTCGTATTTCTTCTTCGAATCTTTGGTTTACTTAGGCCGACTAGATCAATTTTTCTTGTCATGGGAAGAGGTGCTTTGTGATGGGTTCGATCTTACGGTACTCAATGCCAGTGACAGAAGGGGACATGAGACGTATGTATCGTTGTTATTAAGGATAACAAGATGGGGTCTATTTGTGACACCCCAAATATTTTGACCTTGTTTAATTTATTAAAAAAATTGCCAGGAACTTAAACTTTTATTTTCTAGATTCTCTTTTGATTTCAGAACCTTTCTGTCCTTTTTTTATGGAGTTTTTACCCCAAGTGAGAACCTGCCAATTATTTTATTATACTTGTTTACCCTCTCAAGAAAAACACCTCTATTGTCAGTAGATTTATTTGCATAAATTTTTGCTCTCTGAGCTTTACTCCTTAAAGTGATTTTTATTAGTTGAAGCCCTGTTTTGAACTACAACCATTTGATAAATTTATCCAAAATTCAACCAAAATTTGGGGATGTCATGTGATGTTTTTAAATAACTTTTATACAAAAGTATCTTCTGTTCATTGGAGATTTTGAGCTCTACACCAAATTTTTAAATCTGGTCCAGTAGGCAGATTTGCACTACAACCTATTTATATTTTTCTTTAAAACTTCCACCAAAATTATGGGATGTTAACAAGAGTATATTATTCAACTTTATGCAAAAAAACAGTTTGGTTCTTTGAAAAATTTGAGTGAATCAACCTCATTTCCATTCTGGTTCAACTTGAGGATTTGTACTGCAACCATATTTTTACTTGCTCTTTTACCCATGGTTCTTTTTCCTACTTGTAGTCATTCATACAAAACCCTTAAGTCCAAGAGCATGAACCCATTGGGATATTTTTGGTCCATGTAATGACAGCCTTTAGTTTCTGCCCAAAATTGGTTTTCTCAAATAATTGCACTAACAAGTTTCTTTGTTTGGCAAACTAACCTGACCACCACCACCTTCACCTAAAGAGACTAGGATCTGCAGACTTTGGCCACACCAAGAGTTGCCTAGGGGCTCCTGTCATTCTGTCGAACACCTTGAGTTCATGAACAGATTTGACATGCTCATGAGTTTGCATTGCAGACTGGCCACAGCAGCCAAACAAGCATGTCCACTAGCATCCCAGCTACCACTAGCCTAGATATGTTGATCACCAGCCCCTCATATGCCCTCTAGCTCACAATGGCATTTCGGCGAACACATAGCGTGCGTGCTCTGGGCGCGCCCAGAGCGCACGTTTTGCACGCGCGTGCACCGAGCCGCCGCGTCGCGCCCCTGGCCTTTGCTCGCCTGCAGAGCCGCGCCTCGCCCTCGACCACTCGCCCGAGCAGCGCCAAGCTGCCACGGTGCCCCTCTGGCGCTGTCGAGCCCCCTTGGCGGCACGCCGGCGTCCGTAGTGCGCCTCTGCCATGGTCGACGCCGCCGGAGCCACAGCCGCGCGCGCTGCCCCCTGGAGCAGTCCAAGCTTGTCCTCACACTCGTCTGCAAGCGCTCGTCGGCGCCACGTCGCCCTGCAACAACAGAGAGGCGGTTCGTCACCGTTCTTATCTCCGGACGCCTCGGGACCGACCTAACCGCGCTATAAAAGGGGCCCCCGAGCATGTCCGAACCTCAGGCAGCCTCGCACCACCCCTCTGGCGCCCCCCACGTCCAGCAAGCAACGGCGGGAGGCCTTCTTCCCCGCCTCCGACCGATTCGGCCGCCGCCAAGTCCCGGCCGATTTCGTCGCAACCCAAGGCCCCTCCCGTCCATGCAGCACCACCAACCGACTCCACGTGATCGTGCGGAGCCGCCCATCACCTCAGCTCCGACCGGGAGCCACCATAGCCCAGACCCCCAATCCCTCCCGAAGCCATCTCCACCGCGAAGCTCGTCGCCGGCGACTCCGTCCACGTCGGCGACCATGGCGGGTACCCACGTGTTCGCCTCGACCACCTGAGCACACCCATGTGCTCAGATCCCCGAGGGATGCCTCCGTTCGCCGGCGAGCCTCGCCGGAGCTCCGCCTCTGTTCGGTCGGAGGAGACGACGCGCGCGTGGACTGGTCAAACCTGACCAGTGGGCCAGGCGGGCCCACTGTCAGCGACCCAGCGCCGGTCCGCGCAGGCATAAGTGAAGGCGTATTCCCAGAGTATGTCTTCGACGTGTATCTATTCGAATCGTTTTCTTTTCTTTTTCTGTTTTATTTTTTTTAAACCAAAGATTTGACTAAACTTTGACTGGCTATATCTTTTAAAATAAAACTCCAAATGAGTTGATTCTTTTTCCCACCTCTCTCAAATTTAATCTAGTTTATTTTCAGATTTATTTGAAAATATTCCAAGAACCTTTTTTGTACTGTTTTTAAAGTATGTGTTATTTGAATATATTTTTTTGAAAATAGGAATTGGAGAGGAGATTATAACTTTCAAAATTTGGAGTGCACCTCACCCTCCACAACTTGAAGGCAAGCATTCTGAACCCTGGCATAATATTATGTGTGTTATTTGTATGCGGCTACAACACCACCTCGACACGGAGTATCCGTTATTTCATGTGATGATATGTTTCTACTCATGAGTGCATATTGATGAATGCATGCTATTGGAGTTAGATATGTTTGTGATAATAATCACCATCGAATGCCTTCCATGCATACCGGAAGGAATCCGGGAAAGCCTCTGTCTTGGGTAGACACGGGTTTGCCCCTAGTCCTCCGTCGAGATGGTTGTGTCCAGTACGGCATGGTGAGGTTTGTCGGGTGGTGATTCTGTCTGTTGGTTGAAGTATATATTGTTATGCTAATCATGCAGGGAATATTTGAACCTCCTGAGTCGACCATAGATCGAATCTTGTTCCGGTAACCCCCTTACTTGTCTCGTACTACCACCTGTCCCTGTATGTAGGGTATGGTTCAGTAAGTTGTCAACCCCTTTCCTAGCACACACCGTACAGAGAAGCCAGGGTGGAAGATACCGGAGGCATCCGTAGGCATGCCACCTGCCCAGGGCATGGGTGTTTAGGTTGTAGCCGAAGGGTAGCTCCCCTAGTTTGCGCCAGTATAAATTTTGTGATCCCATGCTAAGTCGAGGTTGTAGCCTCCCCACTTAGAGTTTCGCTTAACGGGTGGCGTGGGTGATTCCGGACACCGTAAGTCAGGCAGTGTGTGCGGGTCAGGTGTGTTTTCAATTAAAAGATTGTAGACGAAATTAGTCCCGATGGACTAAAGGAATCCGTTACTCGTGGGTAAAGAGTACACCCTCTGCAGAGATTAAATCTATTCGAATAGCCGTGTCCATGGGTAAGGACTACAGTCTGGGATGGGTCAAGTGTTGGTCTGAGTGTCGGTCTTCGGAGGAGAAACTATTTAAACCCGAACTTGGATCATGACTTGTGACTTGTGATGATCATAATTATCATTTGTTATGGACTAACCCGTTATTAGAATTATCGAGTATCCCTGGGATGGTTCTACCTCCGGGATATTCACAGTTATTATTCATAAGCCCTTTATTTGGTGTTGCTGAGACGCCCGACTGTGGCGTGCTTGTTATTTATTTACTTTTATAAGCCCTTTATGCGGTGTCGCTGAGACGCCCGACTGTGGCATGCTCGTTATTTATTTACTTTATAAGACCTTTACGTGGTGTCGCTGAGACGCCTTGATCGTGGCATGCTTGTTATTTATTTACTTTATAAGCCCTTTATGTGGTGTCATTTGAGACGCGACTCTGACATGCTTGTTATTTATTTACCTTATAAGCCCTTTATGTGGTGTCGCCAGATGCCCGACCGGGCATGCTCGTTGTTTACTAACCTCTCGAGGCGTCGCTTCGGACACCCGATCGGTGCATTTTTTTACTACTCTTTTATTGCACATACATGTATATAAATAACCCGCTTGCATGCATCAGAGTTTTTAGTTTGTGACTGACGTTGTGATCATAAAATATTTCACAACATAATTATCGTTGTTATATTATACCCGTGTTCATAATGTTTGCGAGTACATTCAAAAGTACTCACTGGCTTGTCCCTGGCTATTGTCTTGGCCAGATTCCTTGCACGGAGAGAAGCGACGTGATGACAGCCCCGGAACCTAAGCAATGGTGATAGCAGCCTCGCGAAGATAGGCGTTATCCTGGTCACTGTTCCTGTGGGAAATGGAGTCCCATAGACGCTAATGATCCACAAACCGCTTCCGCCATCAACCACTAGAAACCATTGGTTGTACTCACGAGCCGTAATGGTCTTGTACTACATATTTTGTATTTTGCTTGGAATTTCTGTATCAAGTTGGTGCCTCATCAGCCAACAAGAATCACAGGGCTGGTGAGCACAAGGGCTATTTTCTGGAAATTAATACCCGGAAAACCGGTCGTGACAAACTTGGTATCAGAGCCAGGCTGACCATTGGCTAATCCTGTCTTAGCCAGGTCGAAAAACCTAGGTAAACCAACCCCCAGACCTTAACCAAACCCCGGCCAAGCTTCTCGTGCAAGATAGCCACACAGTGAACCGATACCTTTTGGCAGTCGGTGCCCAACCTATCAGCCTAGCCTGTCGATCACGCGCCAGTGACCGGCCCCTAAATAGCCCTTTTCACAAGCGTGCGAAGGAAGACTCCGTCCCCTTTTTCTATAAAAAGGGTACGCTAGCTTCAACCCAGCACAACACAGCCTCTGCCCAAACCGAGCTATAATGCCTGGCCCCATTGTTCACAATGAAACCACAACAACCAACCTTGGAGGTTTTGTGACCATGCTCGCAAACCTCACCCGTCGTGCCTATGCGTTAGAAGAGCCTCCCGAATATGTTGTGTACTAAGGGTCCATGAGCGGCGAGAGCCGTCAGTTCTGGGCCACTGTGCACATTTATGGTAGGCGTCTATCGCCAGAACGCCCCTACAGGTTCACCGGAAGGACAACTTCCTTTGAGCCACAAGCCATCCAACTAGCTGCTCGAGAGGCTATAGTTCAACTCCGGCACTTGTCGCCCGTAGTTAATCGTCGCCGTTCTACTACTACCCCAGCCGTGAAGGGTATGGTAGACCACCCCAGGTTGCCAACGGAGATCACGAGACAGATCCTGTATTATTGCATCTGGTGCGCTATGTAAGTGCACTAGAGGAACTGTTCGATCAGATCACTCTGGATCAGATCGCAGCTCGTGGGGAACTGGTTCGCCGAACCCCGGCAAGAAGGGAAGGTGAGCCCGATGCCGACAACCCAGTCGTGCTGTTCGGACAACCGATTGAGTCCCTGAGGTCTGCCCCAGCCATTGACCAAGGTGCTTTGATGACCCCAGAAGTGCTTCGTCGCCTTTCGGGAACACAGTCCAACGGGATTGTGGCCAACAATCCCCGCGATGGTCATCATCGCTACCCCGACCCTGCAGTTCCTCAACCACCTATAGCTAACCCCGACAGTGAAACCCTTGGAGAAGCCTCGACGTCCACAAGGCACGCCCACTTGGATATAAATGAGGTAGACTAAGTCACTCGAGTAGTGCCGAGTCTCGGTGTATCCACGCCTTATAATCGTGTGACCTTGTAAATAAACGCAGCCTGTTGTTGTGCCTCTACTTTAAATAGTAACCTTGCATAAATATGCCAGCATGCAGTTGCATATTTTTATTCCGCACAACTACCAAAACCACCCGACAACCTCCACACCGACACGTCACTTTAGTGAGATTTGTATCTGTGGCTTTGACCGACCCTTGGAGCTGAACTGGCAAATTCATTACCTTTCACCACGGTAAAATGACCCAGCTCCGATTATATAAAAGGCCACCTCGTGACCTTGCCAAGCACCCCTCACCTTGTGCACCATTTCTTGCCATGCCGAGCCCTAGTATTTATCTGAGAACCCCAGATGCAACCCCGGGTAGTTTTGTCAAAATATTGTGGGACTTTACCTGCAGTACCATGGGTTCTACCCAGCCACCCCAGTACGAGCTGCTCAAATCGAGAATCACCCCTTCCACCTCGAAATATTGGGCAGCAGTACACATCCCTCCCATAAACCTGAACCAAGACCCAACAGAGGTCTCCTTCGTGGGGAAATCTATGCCGACCCCACATATGGCCATAGAAGCTGCTGCGTACGAAGCGCTTGCTCGCCTTCGATTCGCGGTACCCTATGCCAGTGAACGAGGGTATTATTACTTTCCAAGCCATGCAGCACCCGGAGAAGTAACATCTTTTCCTGGTGGACGAATTGAGAGAGACCCAGTACTGGCCAACCTCGTCCAGTACGTCATCGCTCAAGAACGTTTGACCCAGCGAGTAATGGGTTATCTCCAGAGTCTCGCTGATTTGAATCATCAGATCGCCATCGGCAGACCACTGAGGCCCGACCAAGAAAGACGCATTCATCGACTGGTCAATCCTCTTTCCCCGATAGAAGAGGAGTGTGTCCCAGTACCAGAGACATTTTCTCGGGACCCCGTCCAGTTACCGTTTTCATTATAGACGCCACTGCTGTGTTTATTATTGCAACATTTATTTATGTGTTGTAACTTATGCGTGGTACCCGGTGTTTGTGCGACGAGTCAATTATTTAGTTTCTATTAATATGAGTTGTTTGTTGCTATTTAATTAACTGATTCCTCTCGCGAAAAATCCTGGAGTAGGATTTCTTGAGTTACTGCATCGTGTATTTCCTCACGACATGGAATTTTTATTCACGCAGCACCGCGGCAGCAGACTCACAACCACAACCACTCGAACACATACACTGCTTGCAAAACCTTGTAACCATGTTACATCTAACTGATCACCTCCCGACAACAGTTAGCACCCGACACCCCACACCTAATCCTCGTGATCACCGCCACCGCGGAGAGCCAACACTCGAGCGGCAGCATCGCGACGATCATCGAGGATCATCGCGCACAGGAGCACGGAGAGCCCCAGCACTGCCGCCAGCCCTCCGCACACCAGGATCACGTACCAGTCCGGCACCACCTCCGCCATTAGAGCCTCGTCTCGAGCTTCTGTAAGCAGAAACGGAGGAGAAGGAAGGAGAAGGAGGAGCGAGGCCAGGTGTGAGGAAGAAGAAAGGAGCACCCCGGTCGTTTTATAGCTCGAGATCGGTGTACGGTGGGCGAGGTCCACCAGCGCTGCTCGTCGCTCGACCGCCGGTGTTCGGAGGCGAATCCGCGAGCAGTGTCGACAGCGCACTGGCCCGCGAGGTGAGTGCACGCTGCACCGGCAGCTAGCACGCCGCGCACTACCGCAGTACGGCCTAGATGCCCTACGCGCTAGACGTCGCCGATGGAGAAAGCGCGGGAAAGCGCGCGGGAGAAAGGAAGAAGAGAGAACCGGAGGAAGAAGAAGAGGCCGACAGTGGACCCCAGGTCCACCTGTCAGCCACAGAGAGCACTATGCTCTCTGGTACGACCAACGTATTTTAGAAATTTAGTATTTATTCTGAATTTACGATAACCAAGGTAGAAATCTCTCAACCGTAGATTTTTCCACGCAGCGCCAGTGTCCCACACTGTAGTTTTACACCACTTATTGCTCTCTCACTGTAGCCGCATTTTACCGCTTAAGTAAAGTAATTGTTTTGATATGGTAAAATTAATATTTTCAAAAACAATCCTTAGCAAATCTCGAGGACGAGGTTTTTCTTAAGGGGGGTAGTGTTGTGACACCCCATAATTTTAACCTTGTTTTATTTATTAAAATTTTGCCAGGAACTTAAACTTTTATTTTCTGGATTCTCTTTTGATTTGAGAACCTTTCTGTCCTTTATTTTGTTTATGGAGTTTTTACCCCAAGTGAGAACCTGCCAATTATTTTATTAGACTTGTTTACCCTCTCAAGAAAAACACCTCTATTGTGAGTAGATTTATTTGCATAAATTTTTGCTCTCTGAGCTTTACTCCTTAAAGTGATTTTTATTAGTTGAAGCCCTGTTTTGAACTACAACCATTTGATAAATTTATCCAAAATTCCAACCAAAATTTGGGGATGTCATGTGATGTTTTTAAATAACTTTTATACAAAAGTATCTTCTGTTCATTGGAGATTTTGAGCTCTACACCAAATTTTTAAATCTGGTCCAGTAGGCAGATTTGCACTACAACCTATTTATATTTTTCTTTAAAACTTCCACCAAAATTATGGGATGTTAACAAGAGTATATTATTCAACTTTATGCAAAAAAACAGTTTGGTTCTTTGAAAAATTTGAGTGAATCAACCTCATTTCCATTCTGGTTAACCTTGAGGATTTGTACTGCAACCATATTTTTACTTGCTCTTTTACCCATGGTTCTTTTTCCTACTTGTAGTCATTCATACAATACCCTTAAGTCCAAGAGCATGAACCCATTGGGATATTTTTGGTCCATGTAATGACAGCCTTTAGTTTCTGCCCAAAATTGGTTTTCTCAAATAATTGCACTAACAAGTTTCTTTGTTTGGCAAACTAACCTGACCACCACCACCTTCACCTAAAGAGACTAGGATCTGCAGACTTTGGCCACACCAAGAGTTGCCTAGGGGCTCCTGTCATTCTGTCGAACACCTTGAGTTTATGAACAGATTTGACATGCTCATGAGTTTGCATTGCGCATCGCCACAAAGAGCCAAACAAGCATGCCCACTAGCATCCCAGCTACCACTAGCCTAGATATGTTGATCACCAGCCCCTCATATGCCCTCTAGCTCATAATGGCATTTCGGCGAACACATAGCGTGCGTGCTCTGGGCGCGCCCAGAGCACGTTTTGCACGCGTGTGCACCGAGCCGCCGCGTGCGCCCCTGGCCTTTGCTCGCCTGCAGAGCCGCGCCTCGCCCTCGACCACTCGCCAGAACGCGCCAAGCTGCCCTGGTGGCCTACAGCGCCGCTGTCAGAGCCCCCTTGGCGGCACGCTGGCGTCCGTAGTGCGCCTCTGCCATGGTCGACGCCGCCGGAGCCACAGCCTTGCGCCAGCTGCCCCCTGGAGCAGTCCAAGCTTATCCTCACACTCGTCTGCAAGCGCTCGTCGGCGCCACGTCGCCTGCAACAACAGAGAGGCGGTTCGTCGCCGTTCTTATCTCCGGACGCCTCGGGACCGACCTAACCGCGCTATAAAAGGGGCCCCCGAGCATGTCCGAACCTCAGGCAGCCTCGCACCACCCCTCTGGCGCCCCCCACGTCCAGCAAGCAACGGCGGAGGCCTTCTTCCCGCCTCCGACCGATTCGCCGCCGCCAAGTCCAGGCCGTTTTTGTCGCAACCAAAGCCCCTCCCGTCCATCCAGCGCCACCAACCGACTCCACGTGATCGTGCGGAGCCGCCCATCACCTCAGCTCCGACCGGGAGCCACCATAGCCCAGACCCCCAATCCCTCCCGAAGCCATCTCCGCCGCGAAGCTCGTCGCCGGCGACTCCGTCCACGTCGGCGACCATGGCGGGTACTCACGTGTTCGCCTCGACCACCTGAGCACACCCATGTGCTCAGATCCCCGAGGGATGCCTCCGTTCACCAGCGAGCCTCGCCGGAGCTCCGCCTCTGTTCGATCGGAGGAGACGACGCAGCGTGGATCTGGTCAACTGACCAATGGGCCAAAGCGGCCCACTGTCAGCGACCCAGCGCTGGTCCACGCAGGCATAAGTGAAGGCGTATTCCCGGAGTACGTCTTCGACGTGTATCTATTCGAATCGTTTTCTTTTCTTTTTTTGTTTTATTTTTAAAACCAGAGATTTGACTAAACTTTGACTGGCTATATCTTTTAAAATAAAACTCCAAATGAGTTGATTCTTTTTCCCACCTCTCTCAAATTTAATCTAGTTTATTTTCAGATTTATTTGAAAATATTCCAAGAACCTTTTTTGTACTGTTTTTAAAGTATGTGTTATTTGAATATATTTTTTTGAAAATAGGAATTGGAGAGGAGATTATAACTTTCAAAAAATTTGGAGTGCACCTCACCCCTCCACAACTTGAAGGCAAGCATTCTGAACCCTGGCATAATATTATGTGTGTTATTTGTACGGCTACAACACCACCTCGACACGGAGTATCCGTTATTTCCTGTGATGATATGTTTCTACTCATGAGTGCATATTGATGAATGCATGCTATTGGAGTTAGATATGTTTGTGATAATAATCACCATCGAATGCCTTCCATGCATACCGGAAGGAATCCGGGAAAGCCTCTGTCTTGGGTAGACACGGGTTTGCCCCTAGTCCTCCGTCGAGATGGTTGTGTCCGGTACGGCATGGTGAGGTATGTCGGGTGGTGATTCTGTCTGTTGGTTGAAGTATATATTGTTATGCTAATCATGCAGGGAATATTTGAACCTCCTGAGTGGACCATAGATCGAATCTTGTTCCGGTAACCCCCTTACTTGTCTCGTACTACCACCTGTCCCTGTATGTAGGGTATGGTTCAGTAAGTTGTCAACCCCTTTCCTAGCACACACCGTACAGAGAAGCCATGGTGGAAGATACCGGAGGCATCCCGTAGGCATGCCACCTGGCCCGGGGGCATGGGTGTTTCGGTTGTAGCCGAAGGGGTAGCTCCCCTAGTTTGCGCGCGGTATAAATTTTGTGATCCCATGCTAAGTCGAGGTTGTAGCCTCCCCACTTAGAGTTTCGCTTAACGGGTGGCGTGGGTGATTCCGCATACCGTAAGTCAGCCGGTGTGTGCGGATAGGTGTGTTTTCAATCAAAAGGTCAGAGACGGAATTAGTCCCGATGAACTAAAGGAATCCGTTACTCGTGGGTAAAGAGTACACCCTCTGCAGAGATTAAATCTATTCGAATAGCCGTGTCCATGGGTAAGGACTACAGTCTGGGATGGGTCAAGTGTTGGTCTGAGTGTCTGTCTTCGGAGGAGAAACTATTTAAACCCGAACTTGGATCGTGACTTGTGACTTGTGATGATCATAATTATCATTTGTTATGGACTAACCCGTTATTAGAATTATCGAGTATCCCTGGGATGGTTCTACCTCCTGGATATTCACGGTGATTATTTATAAGCCCTTTATGTGGTGTCGCTGAGACGTCCGACTGTGGCATGCTTGTTATTTATTTACTTTATAAGCCCTTTATGTGGTGTCACTGAGACGCCTGACTGTGGCATGCTTGTTATTTATTTACTTTATAAGCCCTTTATGTGGTGTCGCTGAGACGCCCGACTGTGGCATGCTTGTTATTTATTTACTTTATAAGCCCTTTATGTGTTGTCGCTGAGACGCTCGACTGTGGCATGCTTGTTATTTATTTACTTTAGAAGCCCTTTATGTGGTGTCGCTGAGACGCGCGACTACGGCATGCTTGTTATTTATTTACCTTATAAGCCCTTTATGTGGTGTCGCCCAGATGCCCGACTGGGGCATGCTCGTTGTTTACTAACCTCTCGAGGCGTCGCTTCGGACACCCGATCGGTGCATTTTATTACTACTCTGTTATTGCACATACATGTATATAAATAACCTGCTTGCATGCATCAGAGATTTTAGTTTGTGACTGACGTTGTGATCATAAAAATTTTCACAACATAATTATCGTTGTTATATTATACCCGTGTTCATAATGTTTGCGAGTACATTCAAAAGTACTCACTGGCTTGTCCCTGGCTATTGTCTTGGCCAGATTCCTTGCACGGAGAGAAGCGACGTGATGACAGCCCCGGAACCTAAGCAATGGTGATAGCAGCCTCGCGAAGATAGGCGTTATCCTGGTCAGCTGTTCCTGTGGGAAATGGAGTCCCATAGACGCTAATGATCCACAAACCGCTTCCGCCATCAACCACTAGAAACCATTGGTTGTACTCACAGGCCAGAATGGTCTTGTACTACATATTTTGTATTTTGCTTGGAATTTCTGTATCAAGTTGGTGCCTCATCAGCTAACAAGAATCCCGGGCTGGTGAGCACAAGGGCTATTTTCTGAAATTAATACCCGAAAACCGGTCGTGACAAACTTGGTATCGAGCCAGGCTGACCATTGGCTAATCCTGTCTTAGCCAGTCGAAAAACCTAGGTAAACCAACCCCAGACCTTAACCAAACCCGGCCAAGCTTCTCGTGCAAGATAGCCACACGGTGAACCGATACCTTTTGGCGCCGGTGCCCAACCTATCAGCCTAGCATGTCGATCACGCGCCAGTGACCAGCGCCTAAATAGCCCTTTTCACAAGCGTGTGAAGGAAGACTCCGTCCCCTTTTTCTATAAAAAGGGCACGCTAGCTTCAACCCAGCACAGCACAGCCTCTGCCCAAACCGAGCTATAATGCCTGGCCCCATTGTTCACAATGAAACCACAGCAACCAACCTTGGAGGTTTTGTGACCATACTCGCAAACCTCACCCGTCGTGCCTATGCGTTAGAAGAGCCTCCTGAATATGTTGTGTACCAAGGGTCCATGAGCGGCGAGAGCCGTCAGTTCTGGGCCACTGTGCACATTTATGGTAGGCGTCTATCGCCGTAACGCCTCATGTGTTCACCGAAGGACAACTTCCTTTGAGCCACAAGCCATCCAACTAGCTGCTCGAGAGGCTATAGTTCAACTCCGGCACTTGTCGCCCAGAGTTAATCGTCGCCGTTCTAC
This sequence comes from Aegilops bicornis, assembly GCA_021605145.1. NCBI lineage: Eukaryota > Viridiplantae > Streptophyta > Magnoliopsida > Poales > Poaceae > Aegilops > Aegilops bicornis. Next base: position 65,770,844 of record CM038671.1, read on the forward strand.
TACTACCCCAGCCGTGAAGGGTATGGTAGACCACCCCAAAGTTGCCAACGGAGATCACGAGACAGATCCTCAGATATTGCATCCGGTGCGCTATGTAAGTGCACTAGAGGAACTGTTCGATCAGATCACTCTGGATCTGATCGCAGCTCGTGGGGAACTGGTTCGCCGAACCCCGGCAAGAAGGGAAGGTGAGCCCGATGCCGACAACCCAGTCGTGCTGTTCGGACAACCGATCGAGTCCCTGAGGTCTGCCCCAGCCATCGACCAAGGTGCTTTGATGACCCCAGAAGTGCTTCGTCGCCTTTTGGGAACACGCTCCAACGGGATTGTGGCCAACAATCCCCGCGATGGTCATCATCGCTACCCCGACCCTGCAGTTCCTCAACCACCTGTAGCTAACCCCGACGGTGAAACCCTTGGAGAAGCCTCGACGTCCACAAGGCACGCCCACTTGGATATAAATGAGGTAGACTAAGTCACTCGAGTAGTGCCGAGTCTCGGTGTATCCACGCCTTATAATCGTGTGACCTTGTAAATAAACGCAGCCTGTTGTTGTGCCTCTGCTTTAAATAGTAACCTTGCATAAATATGCCAGCATGCAGTTGCATATTTTTATTCCGGGCACAACTACCAAAAACCACCCCGACAACCTCCACAGTGATGCGTCACTTTAGTGAGATATGTATCTGTGGCTTTGACCCCGACCCTTGGAGCTGAACTGGCAAATTCATTACCTTTCACCACGGTAAAATGACCCAGCTCCAGTGCTATAAAAAGGCCACCTCGTGACCTTGCCAAGCACCCCTCACCTTGTGCACCATTTCTTGCCATGCCGAGCCCTAGTATTTATCTGAGAACCCCAGATGCAACCCCGGGTAGTTTTGTCAAAATATTGTGGGACTTTACCTGCAGTACCATGGGTTCTACCCAGCCACCCCAGTATGAGCTGCTCAAATCGAGAGTCACCCCTTCCACCTCGAAATATTGGGCAGCACTACACATCCCTCCCGTAAACCTGAACCAAGACCCAACGGAGGTCTCCTTCGTGGGGAAATCTATGCCGACCCCACATATGGCCATAGAAGCTGCTGCGTACGAAGCGCTTGCTCGCCTTCGATTCGCGGTACCCTATGCCAGTGAACGAGGGTATTATTACTTTCCGAGCCGTGCAGCACCCGGAGAAGTAACATCTTTTCCCGGTGGACGAATTGAGAGAGACCCAGTACTGGCCAACCTCGTCCAGTACATCATGGCTCAAGAACGTTTGACCCAAATGTAGTAATGGGTTATCTCCCGTAGTCTCGCTGATTTGAATCATCAGATCGCCATCGGCAGACCACTGAGGCCCGACCAAGAAAGACGCATTCATCGACTGGTCAATCCTCTTTCCCCGATAGAAGAGGAGTGTGTCCCAGTACCAGAGACATTTTCTCGGGACCCCGTCCAGTTACCGTTTTCATTATAGACGCCACTGCTGTGTTTATTATTGCAACATTTATTTATGTGTTGTAACTTATGCGTGGTACCCGGTGTTTGTGCGACGAGTCAATTATTTAGTTTCTATTAATATGAGTTGTTTGTTGCTATTTAAATTAACTGATTCCTCTCGTGAAAAATCCTGGAGTAGGATTTCTTGAGTTACTGCATCGTGTATTTCCTCACGACATGGAATTTTTATTCACGCAGCACCGCGGCAGCAGACTCACAACCACAACCACTCGAACACATACACTGCTTGCAAAACCTTGTAACCATGTTACATCTAACTGATCACCTCCCGACAACAGTTAGCACCCGACACCCCACACCTAATCCTCGTTATCACCGCCACCGCGGAGAGCCAACACTCGAGCGGCAGCATCGCGACGATCATCGAGGATCATCGCGCACAGGAGCACGGAGAGCCCCAGCACTGCCGCCAGCCCTCCGCACACCAGGATCACGTACCAGTCCGGCACCACCTCCGCCATTAGAGCCTCGTCTCGAGCTTCTGTAAGCAGAAACGGAGGAGAAGGAAGGAGAAGGAGGAGCGAGGCCAGGTGTGAGGAAGAAGAAAGGAGCACCCCGGTCGTTTTATAGCTCGAGATCGGTGTACGGTGGGCGAGGTCCACCAGCGCCGCTCGTCGCCCGATCGCCGGTGTTCGGAGGCGAATCCACGAGCAGTGCCGACAGCGCACTGGCCCGCGAGGTGAGTGCACGCTGCACCGGCAGCTAGCACGCCGCGCACTACCGCAGTACGGCCTAGATGCCCTACGCGCTAGACGTCGCCGGTGGAGAAAGCGCGGGAAAGCGCGCGGGAGAGAGGAAGAAGAGAGAACCGGAGGAAGAAGAAGAGGCCGACAGTGGACCCCAGGTCCACCTGTCAGCCACAGAGAGCACTATGCTCTCTGGTACGACCAGCGTATTTTAGAAATTTAGTATTTATTCTGAATTTACGGTAACCAACGTAGAAATCTCTCAACCGTAGATTTTTCCACGCAGCGCCAGTGTCCCACACTGTAGTTTTACACCACTTATTGCTCTCTCACTGTAGCCGCATTTTACCGCTTAAGTAAAGTAATTGTTTTGATATGGTAAAAGTAATATTTTCAAAAACAATCCTTAGCAAATCTCGAGGACGAGATTTTTTCTTAAGGGGGGTAGTGTTGTGACACCCCAAAAATTTTTACCTTGTTTTATTTATTAAAATTTTGCCAGGAACTTAAACTTTTATTTTCTGGATTCTCTTTTGATTTCAGAACCTTTCTGTCCTTTATTTTGTTTATGGAGTTTTTACCCCAAGTGAGAACCTGCCAAGTATTTTATTAGACTTGTTTACCCTCTCAAGAAAAACACCTCTATTGTGAGTAGATTTATTTGCATAAATTTTTGCTCTCTGAGCTTTACTCCTTAAAGTGATTTTTATTAGTTGAAGCCCTGTTTTGAACTACAACCATTTGATAAATTTATCCAAAATTCCAACCAAAATTTGGGGATGTCATGTGATGTTTTTAATTCACTTGTATACAAAAGTATATTATGTTCATTGGAGATTTTGAGCTCTACACCGAATTTTTAAATCTGGTCCAGTAGGCAGATTTGCACTACAACCTATTTATATTTTTATTTAAAGCTTCCACCAAAATTATGGGATGTTAACAAGAGTATATTATTCAACTTTATGCAAAAAAACCAGTTTGGTTCTTTGAAAAATTTGAGTGAATCAACCTCATTTCCATTCTGGTTCAACTTGAGGATTTGTACTGCAACCATATTTTTACTTGCTCTTTTACCCATGATTCTTTTTCCTACTTGTAGTCATCTATTATATAATTAAGACAAGAGGCAACTATTATATAATTAAGACAAATATAATTAAGACAAGAGGCAAACAAGCCATCACGTTCATCCACATGGATTAAATTATCAAGACCATTAGTTCTTTGATATAAACGGCTGTGATTTAAAGATATTACGTTACATACAAATAATGTGTATGTGCATATATTATGTTGCACCAAAATCTGTCACGTACATGTCTCTATGATGGAACAGTTCGATAACCGTCATAGAAGGAAACGTATAAGGTTGAGACCGAAAGACATGGACAGGCAACCAATCAGAAATAAAAAAATTCCAACCTCATGTACGTGTACTAATAGGATAGCCACGTGATAGATGGGCAACCAACCGGAACAAAGGAAAAACCAATAAATGTCCCTTACGTGGTACGTGTGCATAGGAGTCTGATTTACATACGAATTCTATATGACCCAAATACAAGTGATGAGGTCACCCCGATCGTAATTTCAAAAAAGAGCAATATAGTCTCCCTTAGTAATTTCAAAAAAGAGCAATATAGTCTCCCTTACGTTTGCATAGCTAATATGAGTGTTGTCCTGTTCGGAAGAAAATTTTTTGAAAACAATACAAGTGGAGACGCTCATACATACACATATACACTTAGCCCTATGCACCCGCCATGCACAATCTACGCCTATGAGCACCTCTGAGAGACTGGGTCGACACAACATCTTTAAATTGACAAAGTTGCCACAGAAATCTTTAGAGTCGACCGGAAAATCTCTTCCCACTGAGCGTACAATGCTCAAAGACCTAAAATAAAGCAAGAAAAATGCGACCACCAGTGCGCCAAAAGAAGTTTTCAATCATATAATTTTGAAGTTATAAAGAATAAAAATAAAAATTTAGTCGAATTTATGGGCAGGGCATTCTACAATTAAACTTTGATGATAAATTAGAGAAATAAAATATGTTCAATATGTGACAAAAAAATCATACCATTGAATTCTTATTCGACAGAAGTTTTTAGTGGTATTATTTTGAAGTCATAAAAACAAACAAAGTATATATCTATTACATAATTAAGAAGAATTCAGAAAAGCCATCAAATTCATCCACGTATGCTAATATAATTTACACTGTTTGATCATAATAATAACCGCTGAGATTTAATAACTTTTACATGGCGCATTAACATGGTTGCACGTCAATATAAAAAGGTATGCATGCCTTGGACAAAAGAGAAAAATTGGCAAATGTAAAGGAAACGTGCTTCCGCAAAAAAAAGATTGAAAGAAAACGTGGTACAAAGCATACTCCATTATGCGGTGTAAAATTAGACGTCCAGCGGGACTACTAATGTAACTAATCTAATCAGTAAGGTATACGGATGCATTAAAAATGTCACATATGAAAACAACACACTAGGCTATATATTACCTATGTAAAGTTGTGAAGACTAGCTAAAAAAAACAATAAAAAATGCAAGGTTCCGTAAAAAAGGGCTGACACAGAGCAACGTATCAAGCATCACAAGCAGACAAAGGCCGCGTTGCCCAAATCTCTTCACAAAAATAGAGAAGCTACCAAATTAATATACATCAAAGCTTATTATCAGAACAAAGAGTCTACTTCGATGCTAAAGTGAAAAAACTGATCGCTAACAACAGTTCTCAATAATGATGATATGTAATAAAAATATTAAAGGAAAAATAAATTGGTTTATGTGCTCGGCAAATAAAGACAAGTAAAAAATAATTATAGTCACCCGCAAAACTTCTTTATCGTCATGGCATAGGACAACATATTATTCTTATGGCATAAAAAATATAATTCTTTAGCTATATATACACAAATAAGACGTAGCAATCCCGCCAAAAAAAACAAGATGTAGCCAATGATAGATGTTGGTGACTGGGCTGTTGTCTAAATACCATCTTTTTTTATTTTTGACCAGCTACCATCTTTTTTATATGAACGAGAGAGTACAACCATGAGGATGCCTCAGATCGTTCACACAAATGTGTTGAGTATGTAGATGAAAATTGTATTAGGTAAATGAATAGCAACAGTTTACAAAACCTATATATAGTGCATACAACTACAATTAATTGTACAAAGAACTCTATTATTTATTCATAAAAACACGCACACCATAGTGGACTCCTTGATTTGCTGTACATATTTAGGAAGTTTAAATAGTTTTTACTTAAATTTCAAATTACGGATTAATAAATCATAAAAATGTAAAGTGGCGTAAGACAGAATATGGGTACATGATCCAATATGCCTTAAATCATTGAAGTTGAAATAGTTTTTAGAAAGTCAGTAATTTATTTGAATTTCATATGCCGATGTATATTGCATGTAAAGTTAATCTTGAAAAAATGATTGTCAAATGCGGCTTTAATCTATTCTTTTGAGATAATGGAGCGTAGGCTAAATTTAAACTAACGTCTTAAATTTTCTTAGATGCTAACATAAATCTTCAACATAAAAAAAGGTAAAGAAAAAGTTCATAGAACCTTCATCTGAATTGCTTAATTAGCTAAAATTTGGATCCTATTTAACATATTGTCAGTGATTTATGTTAAAATTAGCGGTTTACAGACATGATATGGAAACATAAAAAGAATGATCTATGATGAAAGTAGTGTGAATACTTCTCTAGAAAGAAAATACACATGATGAATGGCTGTAAGGCAATCTAAAAATTAGTATGAATATATATATAGCTTCGCATTATGGATCATATACGTCAGAGCCATATATCTTCAGTCATCACGCAGCGAGCTCCTACAGACAACCTAATACGCTTCCATGCAAAATGTTATCTTAATTTAATCAGACTTGCTCAAGACACACATTTTGATTAAAACGTTTCCTAAATTTTACATGATGTATAAATGCTAAGGAAAATGTGTCAAATGTTCACGGACAAACATAATACTTTGTAACTACTTGAAATATTTTGCCGGTCGTTTATAATAAAATTCACAACTACATAAATTCCATATTATTTGGAAATGTACAATGCACTTTGTATGGACTAGAAAGATTTGTTATTTCCTTTTACATGTTTCAAGATTAGGTAAGTTCCTTCTGGGAATAGTTCATCATGAACCTCAAGGTTGATAGAAGAATAATAGTAGGAAGGCTTTTCTGTGCACCATGCAACTGGAGTAGGTCCATCAGCATATCTCTGCGAGGTATGTGAAAACATGTTTAGAGTAGTGCAAGTATATAAAAATAAGCATACGATAGATAAAAACCTTTTACTATATTAGAAAACTTACATAATAAATTCTATACTTTACCTGGAATGGTGCACATTCTCTAAATATCTTTCAAGCCAATATGATAGATACAAATATGAATATATTTTCTGATAACAAACCTAGCCGCGCAAATGCGCGGGTGACCCTACTAGTTCCTACAAAACCCTTAAGTCCAAGAGCATGAATCCATTGGGATATTTTTGGTCCATGTAATGACAGCCTTTAGTTTCTGCCCAAAATTGGTTTTCTCAAATAATTGCACTAACAAGTTTCTTTGTTTGGCAAACTAACCTGACCACCACCACCTTCACCTAAAGAGACTAGGATCTGGAGACTTTGGCCACACCAAGAGTTGCCTAGGGGCTCCTGTCATTCTGTCGAACACCTTGAGTTCATGAACAGATTTGACATGCTCATGAGTTTGCATTGCAGACTGGCCACAGCAGCCAAACAAGCATGCCTACTAGCATCCCAGCTACCACTAGCCTAGATATGTGATCACCAGCCCCTCATATGCCCTCTAGCTCACAATGGCATTTCGGCGAACACATAGCGTGCGTGCTCTGGGCGCGCCCGGAGCGCACGTTTTGCACGCTGGCACCGAGCCGCCGTCGTGCCCTGGCCTTTGCTCGCCCTGCAGCCGCCGCCGCCTCGACCACTCGCCAGAACGCGCCAAGCTGCCCTGGTGCCCTACAGCGCCGCTGTCAGAGCCCCCTTGGCGGCACGCCGGCGTCCGCAGTGCGCCTCTGCCATGGTCGGCGCCGCACGAGCCACAGACGCGCGCCAGCTGCCCCTGGAGCAGTCCAAGCTTATCCTCACACTCGTCTGCAAGCGCTCATCGGCGCCACGTCGCCCTACAACAACAGAGAGGCGGTTCGTTGCCGTTCTTATCTCCGCCCGCCTCGGGACCGACCTAACCGCGCTATAAAAGGGGCCCCCGAGCACGTTCGAACCTCAGGCAGCCTCGCACCACCCGTCTGACGCCCCCACGTCCAGCAAGCAACGGCGGGAGGCCCTCTTCCCCGCCTCCGACCGATTCGGCCGCCGCCAAGTCCCGGCCGATTTCGTCACAACCCAAGGCCCCTCCCGTCCATCCAGCGCCACCAACCGACTCCACGTGATCGTGCGGAGCCGCCCATCACCTCAGCTCCGACTGGGAGCCACCATAGCCCAGACCCCCAATTGTTGGAAATATGCCCTAGAGGCAATAATAAAAGGATTATTATTATATTTCCTTGTTCGTGATAATTGTCTTTTATTCATGCTATAATTGTATTATCCGGAAATTGTAATACACGTATGACTAGATAGACCACAACATGTCCCTTGTGAGCCTCTAGTTGACTAGCTCGTTGATCAATAGATAGTCATGGTTTCCTGACTATGGAAATTGGATGTCATTGATAACGGGATCACATCATTAGGAGAATGATGTGATGGACAAGACCCAATCCTAAGCATAGCACAAGATCGTGTAATTCGTTTTGCTAGAGCTTTTCCAATGTCAAGTATCTTTTCCTTAGACCATGACATCATGTAACTCCCGGATACCGTAGGAGTGCTTTGGGTGTACCAAACGTCACAACGTAACTGGGTGACTATAAAGGTGCACTACAGGTATCTCCGAAAGTGTCTGTTGGGTTGACACGGATCGAGACTGGGATTTGTCACTCCCTATTACGGAGAGGTATCACTAGGCCCACTCGGTAATGCATCATCATAATGAGCTCAGAGTGACCAAGTGTTTGGTCACGGGATCATGCATTACGGTACGAGTAAAGTGACTTGCCGGTAACGAGATTGAACGAGGTATTGGGATACCGACGATCGAATCTCGGGCAAGTAACATACCGTCGACAAAGGGAATAGTATACGGGTTGCTTGAATCCTCGACATCGTGGTTCATCCGATGAGATCATCGAGGAGTATGTGGGAGCCAACATGGGTATCCAGATCCTGCTGTTGGTTATTGACCGGAGAGCCGTCTCGGTCATGTCCGCATGTCTCCTGAACCCGTAGGGTCTACACACTTAAGGTTCGGTGACGCTAGGGTTGTATGAATATGAGTATGCAGCAAACCGAAAGTTGTTCGGAGTCCCGGATGAGATCCCAGATGTCACGAGGAGTTCCAGAATGGTCCGGAGGTAAAGAATTATATATAGGAAGTGTTGTTTCGGCCATCGGGAAAGTTTCGGGGTCACCCGGTATTGTACCGGGACCACCGGAAGGGTCCCGGGGGTCCAACGGGTGGGGCCACCTATCCCGGAGGGCCCGGTGGGCTGAAGTGGGGAGGGAACCAGCCCCTGGTGGGCTGGTGCGCCCCCCACTTGCCCCCCCTCCCCGCGCCTAGGGTTGGAAACCCTAGGGTGGGGGGCGCACCACTTGCCTTGGGGGGCACTCCACCCCCGGCCGCCGCCCCTTGGGAGATTCCCATCTCGGGGCCAGCGCCCCCACAGGGGCCTATATAAAGGAGGGGGAGGGAGGGCAGCCGCACTGAGTCTTGGCGCCTCCTCTCCTGCTACACCTCTTCCTCCTCCCGCAGCTTGCTTGGCGAAGCCCTGCCGAGTCTCTGCATCCACCACCACGCCGTCAGTTGCTGGATCTTCGTCAACCTCTCCTTCCCCCTTGCTGGATCAAGACGGAGGAGACGTCACGCTGACCGTACGTGTGTTGAACGCGGAGGTGCCGTCCGTTCGGCGCTAGGATCTCCGATGATTTGGATCACGACGAGAACGACTTCCTCAACCCCGTTCTCTTGAACGCTTCCGCACGCGATCTACAAGGGTATGTAGATGCATCTCTCTCTCGTTGCTCGATGAACTCATAGATGGATCTTGGTGAACGTTGGAAAATTTTATTTTATGCAACGTTCTCCAACAAAGGGCATCATGAGCTAGGTCTATGCGTAGTTCTATATTGCACGCAGTAGAACACAAATCTGTTGTGGGCGTAGATGTTGTCAACTTTCTTGCCGTTATTAGTCTTATTTTGCTTCAGCGGTATTGTGGGATGAAGCGGCCGGACCGACCTTACACGTGCGCTTACGTGAGACAGGTTCCACCGATCGACATGCACTAGTTGCATAAGGTGGCTAGCGGGTGTCCTGCCTCTCCCACTTTAGTTGGAGCGGATTCGACGAAAAGGGTCCTTATGAAGGGTAAATAGAAGTTGACAAATCACATTGTGGCTTTTTCATAGGTAAGAAAACGTTCTTGCTAGAACCCTATTGCAGCCACGTAAAAGATGCAACAACAATTAGAGGACGCCTAACTTGTTTTTGCAGCAATTGCCTTGTGATGTGATATGGCCAAAAGTTGTGATGAATGATGAATGATATATTGTGATGTATGAGATCATGTTCTTGTAATAGGAATCACGACTTGCATGTCGATGAGTATGACAACGGCAGGAGCCATAGGAGTTGTCTTAATTATTGTATGACCTGCGTGTCATTGATTCAACGCCATGTAATTACTTTGATTTATTGCTAAACCGTTAGCTATAGTAGTAGAAGTAATAGTTGGCGAGCAACTTCATGGAGACACGATGATGGAAATCATGATGATGGAGATCATGGTGTCATGCCGGTGACAAGATGATCATGGAGCTCCGAAGATGGAGATCAAAGGAGCTATATGATATTGGCCATATCATGTCACTACTATATATAATTGCATGTGATGTTTATTATGTTTATGCATCTTGTTTACTTAGAACGACGGTAGTAAATAAGATGATACCTTATAATACTTTCAAGAAAGAGTTCTCCCTAACTGTGCGCCGTTGCTAAAGTTCGTCATTTCGAAGCACCACGTGATGATCGGGTGTGATTGATTCCTACGTTCACATACAACGGGTGTAAGACAGTTTTACACATGCAAAACACTTAGGTTAACTTGACGAGCCTAGCATGTACAGACATGGCCTCGGAACACAAGAGACCGAAAGGTTGAACATAAGTCGTATGATAGATACGATCAACATGGAGATGTTCACCGACGACGACTAGTCCGTCTCACGTGATGATCGGACACGGCCTAGTCGACTCGGATCATGTAACACTTAGATGACTAGAGGGATGTCAAATCTGAGTGGGAGTTCATTATATAATTTGATTAGATGAACTTAATTATCATGAACATTAGTCTAAAATCTTTGCAAAATCTCTTGTAGATCAAATGGCCAACGCTCATGTCACCATGAACTTCAACGCGTTCCTAGAGAAAACCAAGCTGAAAGATGATGGCAGCAACTATTCAGACTGGGTCCGGAACCTGAGGATTATCCTCATAGCTGCCAAGAAACAATATGTCCTAGAAGCACCGCTAGGTGAAGCACCCATCCCAGAGAACCAAGACGTTATGAATGCTTGGCAGTCTCGTGCTGATGATTACTCCCTCGTTCAGTGCGGCATGCTTTACAGCTTAGAACCGGGGCTGCAAAAGCGTTTTGAGAAACACGGAGCATATGAGATGTTCGAGGAGCTAAAAATGGTTTTCCAAGCTCATGACCGGGTCGAGAGATATGAAGTCTCCGACAAGTTCTATAGTTGTAAGATGGAGGAAAATAGTTACTCACGGTGAGCACATACTCAAAATGTCTGGGTTGCACAACCGCCTGTCCCAGCTAGACATTAACCTCCCGGACGAGGCGGTCATTGACAGAATCCTTCAGTCGGTTGCACCGAGCTACAAGAGCTTTGTGATGAACTACAATATGCAGGGGATGGTGAAAACTATTCCTGAAGTATTTTCAATGCTGAAGTCAGCAGAGGTAGAAATCAAGAAAGAACATCAAGTGTTGATGGTCAATAAAACCACTAAGTTCAATAAGGGCAAGGGTAAGAAGAACTTCAAGAAGGACGACAAGGATGTTGCCGCGCCTGGTAAGCCAGTTGCCGGGAAGAAGTCAAAGAATGGACCCAAGCACGAGACCGAGTGCTTTTTATTGCAAAGGGAAGGGTCACCGAAGCGGAACTGCCCCCAAATACTTAGCGCATAAGAAGGCCGGCAACACTAAAGGTATATTTGATATACATGTAATTGATGTGTACCTTACCGATTACTGTAGTAACTCACAGGTATTTGATACCGTGCCGTTGCTCATATATGTAACTCATAGCAGGAGTTGCGGAATAAGCGGAGACTAGCGAAGGGACGAGGTGACGGCGCGCTGCCGGGAATGGTTCCAAGGTCGATGTGATCGCCGTCGGCACGCTACCTCTACATTTACCTACGGGATTAGTTTTAAACCTCAATAATTGTTATTTAGTGCCAAGTTTGAGCATGAACATTGTATCGTGATCTCGTTTAATACGAGATGGCTACTCATTTAAACCGAGAATAATGGTTGTTCTATTTATATGAGAGATATGTTTTATGGTCATGCTCCGATGGTCAATGGTTTATTCTTAATGAATCTCGAGCGTAATATTACACATATTCATAGTGTGAATACCAAAAGATGTAAAGTTGATAACGATAGTCCCACATACTTGTGGCATCGCCGCCTTGGTCACATTGGTGTCAAGCGCATGAAGAAGCTCCATGTTGATGGACTTTTAGAGTCTCGATTATGAATCATTTGACACATGCGAACCATGCCTTATGGGAAAAATGACCAAGACTCCGTTCTCCGGAACAATGGAGCGAGCAACCAACTTATTGGAAACCATACATACCGATGTGTGCGGTCCAATGAGCGTTGAGGCTCGCGGAGGATATCGTTATGTTCTCACTCTCACTGATGACTTGAGTAGATATGGGTATGTCTACTTGATGAAACACAAGTCTGAGAACTTTGAAAAGTTCAAGGAATTTCATAATGAGGTAGAGAATCAACGTGACCGAAAAATAAAGTTCTTACGATCAGATCGTGGAGGAGAATATTGAAGTCACGAATTTGGTACACACTTAAGGAAATGTGGAATCGTTTTCACAACTCACGCCTACCGAACACCTCAGCGTAACGGTGTGTCCGAACGTCGTAATCGCACTCTATGGGATATGGTGCGATCTATGATGTCTCTTACAGATTTACCGCTATCATTTTGGGGATACGCTCTAGAGACAGCTACATTCACTTTAAATAGGGCACCGTCTAAATCCGTTGAGACGACACCGTATGAATTATGGTTTGGGAAGAAACCTAAGCTGTCATTTCTAAAAGTTTGGGGATGCGATGCTTATGTCAAGAAACTTCGACCTGAAAAGCTCGAACCCAAGTCGGAAAAATGCGTCTTCATAGGATACCCTAAGGAAACCATTGGGTATACCTTCTACCTTAGATCCGAAGGCAAGATCTTTGTTGCCAAGAACGGATCCTTTCTTGAAAAAGAGTTTCTCTCGAAAGGAGTAAGTGGGAGGAAAGTAGAACTCGATGAAGTACTACCTCTTGAACCGGAAAGTAGTGTAGCTCAGAAAATGTTCTGTGGTGCCTACACCGATCGGAGAGGAAATTAATGATGATGATCAAGGTACTTGAATCAAGTTGCTACTGAACTTCAGAGGTCCACAAGGACACGTTCCACACCAGTGGTATGGCAACCCTGTCCCGGAAATCATGTTGTTAGACAACGATGAACCTTGAACTATGAAGAAGCGATGGCGGGCCCAGATTCCAACAAATGGCTTGAAGCCATGCAATCCGAGATAGGATCCATGTATGAAAACAAAGTGTGGACTTTGACAGACTTGCCCGATGATCGGCGAGCGATAGAAAACAAATGGATCTTTAAGAAGAAGACGGACGCGGATGGTAATGTTACCATCTAAAGCTCTACTTGTCACTAAAGGTTATCGGCAAGTTCAAGGGGTTGACTACGATGAGACTTTCTCTCCCGTAGCGAAGCTGAAGTCCGTCCGAATCATGTTAGCAATTGCCGCATACTATGATTATGAGATATGGCAAATGGACGTCAAAACGGCATTCCATAACGGCTATCTTAAGGAAGAACTGTATATGATGCAGCCGGAAGGTTTTGTCGACCCTGAGAATGCTAACAAGGTATGCAAGCTCCAGCGATCCATTTATGGGCTGGTGCAAGCATCTCGGAGTTGGAACATTAGCTTTGATGAGATGATCAAAGCGTTTGGGTTTATGCAGACTTATGGAGAAGCCTGCGTTTACAAGAAAGTGAGTGGGAGCTCTGTAGCATTTCTCATATTATATGTAGATGACATAATTTTGATGGGAAATGATATAGAACTTTTGGACATCATTAAGGCCTACTTGAATAAGAGTTTTTCAATGAAGGACCTTGGAGAAGCTGCTTATATATTAGGCATCAAGATCTATAGAGATAGATCGAGACGCCTCATAGGTCTTTCACAAAGCACATACCTTGATAAAATACTGAAGAAGTTCAAAATGGATCAGTCCAAGAAAGGGTTCTTGCCTGTATTACAAGGTGCGAAATTGAGCTCGGCTCAATGTCCGACCACGGCAGAAGATATAAAGAGATGAGTGCCATCCCCTATGCATCAGCCATAGGGTCTATTATGTATGCCATGCTGTGTACCAGACCTGATGTAAACCTTGTCGTAAGTTTGGTAGGAAGGTACCAAAGTAATCCCGGCAAGGAACACTGGACAGCGGTCAAGAATATCCTGAAGTACCTGAAAAGGACTAAGGGCATGTTTCTCGTTTATGGAGGTGACGAAGAGCTCGTCGTAAAGGGTTACGTCGACGCTAGCTTCGACACAGATCTGGATGACTCTAAGTCACAAACCGGGTACGTGTATATGTTGAATGGTGGAGCAAGAGCTGATGCAGCTGCAAGCGTAGCGTCGTGGCGGGATCTACATGTGAAGCGGAGTACATGGCAGCCTCGGAGGCAGCGCATGAAGCAATTTGGGTGAAGGAGTTCATCACCGACCTAGGAGTCATACCCAATGCGTCAGGCCGATCAAACTCTTCTGTGACAACACTGGAGCTATTGCACATGCCAAGGAGCCCAGATTTCACAAGAAGACCAGGCACATCAAGCGTCGCTTCAACTCCATTCGTGAAAATGTTCAAGATGGAGACATAGAAATTTGCAAAGTGCATACGGATCTGAATGTCGCAGATCCGTTGACTAAACCTCTTCCATGAAAGCAAAACATGATCAACACCAGAACTCTATGGGTGTTCGATTCATCACAATGTAACTAGATTATTGACTCTAGTGCAAGTGGGAGATTGTTGGAAATATGCCCTAGAGGCAATAATAAAAGGATTATTATTATATTTTCTTGTTTGTGATAATTGTCTTTTATTCATGCTATAATTGTATTATCCGGAAATCGTAATACACGTGTGAATAGATAGACCACAACATGTCCCTAGTGAGCCTCTAGTTGACTAGCTCGTTGATCAATAGATAGTCATGGTTTCCTGACTATGGACATTGGATGTCATTGATAACGGGATCACATCATTAGGAGAATGATGTGATGAACAAGACCCAATCCTAAGCATAGCACAAGATCGTGTAGTTCGTTTTGCTAGAGCTTTTCCAATGTCAACTATCTTTTCCTTAGACTATGAGATCGTCTAACTCCCGGATACCGTAGGAGTGCTTTGGGTGTACCAAACGTCACAACGTAACTGGGTGACTATAATGGTGCACTACAGGTATCTCCGAAAGTGTCATTGGGTTGACACGGATCGAGATCGGGATTTGTCACTCCCTATTACGTAGAGGTATCACTGGGGCCCACTCGGTAATGCATCATCATAATGAGCTCAGAGTGACCAAGTGTTTGGTCATGGGATCATGCATTACGATGCGAGTAAAGTGACTTGCCGGTAACGAGATTGAACGAGGTATTGGGATACCGACGATCGAATCTCGGGCAAGTAACATACCGTCGACAAAGGGAATAGTATACGGGTTTCTTGAATCCTCGACATCGTGGTTCATCCGATGAGATCATCGAGGAGTATGTGGGAGCCAACATGGGTATCCAGATCCCGATGTTGGTTATTGACCGGAGAGCCGTCTCGGTCATGTCTGCATGTCTCCCGAACCCATAGGGTCTACACACTTAAGGTTCGGTGACGCTAGGGTTGTATGAATATGAGTATGCAGCAAACTGAAAGTTGTTCGGAGTCCCGGATGAGATCCCGGACGTCACGAGGAGTTCTGGAATGGTTCGCAGGTAAAGAATTATATATAGGAAGTGCTGTTTCGGCCATCGGGAAAGTTTCGGGGTCACCCAGTATTGTATCGGGACCACGGGAAGGGTCCCGGGGGTCCAACGAGTGGGGCCACCTATCCCGGAGGGCCCCGTGGGGTGAAGTGGGGAGGGAACCAGCCCCTGGTGGGCTGGTGCGCCCCCCACTTGGGCCCCCCTGCGCCTAGGGTTGGAAACCCTAGGGTGGGAGGCGCACCACTTGCCTTGGGGGGCACTCCACCCCCTGGCCGCCGCCCCCTTGGGAGATTCCCATCTCAGGGCAGGCGCCCCACTGGGGCCTATATAAAGGAGGGGAGGGAGGGCAGCCGCACCCTGAGTCTTGGCGCCTCTCTCCCCTGCTACACCTCTTCCTCCTCCCGCAGTTGCTTGGCGAAGCCCTGCCGGAGTCCTGCTGCATCCACCACCACGCCGTCGTGCTGCTGGATCTTCATCAACCTCTCCTTCCCACTTGTTGGATCAATACGGAGGAGATGTCACGCTGACCATACGTGTGTTGAACATGGAGGTGCCGTCCGTTCGGAGCTAGGATCTAAGGTGATTTGGATCACGACGAGAACGACTTCCTCAACCCCGTTCTCTTGAACGCTTCCGCACGCGATCTACAAGGGTATGTAGATGCATCTCTCTCTCTCATTGCTAGATGAACTCATAGATGGATCTTGGTGAACGTAGGAAAATTTTATTTTATGCAACGTTCTCCAACACCAATCCCTCCCGAAGCCATCTCCGCCGCGAAGCTCGTCGCCGGCGACTCCGTCCACGTCGGGGACCATGGACGGTACCCACGTGTTCGCCTCGACCACCTGAGCACACCCATGTGCTCAGATCCCCGAGGGATGCCTCCGTTCGCCGGCGAGCCTCGCCGGAGCTCCGCCTCTGTTCGGTCGGAGGAGACGACGCGCGCGTGGACTGGTCAAACCTGACCAGTGGGCCAGGCGGGCCCACTCTCAGCGACCCAGCGCCGGTCCACGCAGGCATAAGTGATGGCGTATTCCTAGAGTACATCTTCGACGTGTATCTATTCGAATCGTTTTCTTTTCTTTTTCTGTTTTATTTTTTTAAACCAGAGATTTGACTAATCTTTGACTGGCTATATCTTTTAAAATAAATCTCCAAATGAGTTGATTCTTTTACCCACCTCTGTCAAATTTAATCTAGTTTTTTGTACTGTTTTTAAAGTATGTGTTATTTGAATATATTTTTTTGAAAATAGGAATTGGAGAGGAGATTATAACTTTCAAAAATTTTGGAGTGCACCTCACCCTCCACAACTTGAAGGCAAGCATTACGAACCTGGCATAATATTATGTGTGTTATTTGTACGGATACAACACCGCCTCGACACGGAGTATCCGTTATTTCATGTGATGATACGTTTCTACTCATGAGTGCATATTGATGAATGCATGCTATTGCAGTTAGATATGTTTGTGATAATAATCACCATCGAATGCCTTCCATGCATACCGGAAGGAATCCGGGAAAGCCTCTGTCTTAGGTAGACACGGTTTTGCCCCTAGTCCTCCGTCGAGACGGTTGTGTCCGGTACGGCATGGTGAGGTATGTCGGGTGGTGATTATGTCTGTTGGTTGAAGTATATATTGTTATGCTAATCATGCAGGGAATATTTGAACCTCCTGAGTCGACCATAGATCGAGTCTTGTTCCGGTAACCCCCTTACTTGTCTCGTACTACCACTTGTCCCTGCCATAGGTAGGCTACGGTTCAGTAAGTTGTCAACCCCTTTCCTAGCACACACCGTACAGAGAGGCCATGGTGGAAGATACCGGAGGCATCCGGTAGGCATGCCACCTGGCCCGGGGGAATGGGTGTTTTGGTTGTAGCCGAAGGGGTAGCTCCCCTAGTTTTGGTGCAGTATAAATTTTGTGATCCCATGCTAAGTCGAGGTTGTAGCCTCCCCACTTAGAGTTTCGCTTAACGGGTGTCGTGGGTGATTCCAGGCACCGGTAAGTTAGGCTGGTGTGTGCGGATAGGTGTGTTTAATATCAAAAGGCCGTAGACGGAATTAGTCTCGATGGACTAAAGGAATCCGTTACTCGTGGGTAAAGAGTACACCCTCTGCAGAGATTAAATCTATTTGAATAGCCGTGTCCATGGGTAAGGACTACAGTCTGGGATGGGTCAAGTGTCGGTCTTAGTGTCGGTCTTAGTGTTGGTCTTCGGAGGAGAAACTATTTAAACCCGAACTTGGATCGTGACTTGTGACTTGTGATGATCATAATTATCATTTGTTATGGACTAACCCGTTATTAGAATTATCGAGTATCCCTGGGATGGTTCTACCTCCTGGATATTCACTGTGATTATTTATAAGCCCTTTATGTGGTGTCGCTGAGACGCCCGACTGTGGCATGCTTGTTATTTATTTACTTTATAAGCCCTTTATGTGGTGTCGCTGAGACGCCCGACTGTGGCATGCTTGTTATTTATTTACTTTATAAGCCCTTTATGTGGTGTCGCTGAGACGCCCGACGATGTCATGCTTGTTATTTATTTACTTTATAAGCCGTTTATGTGGTATCATTTGAGACGCCTTGTTGTGGCATGCTTGTTATTTATTTACTATATAAGCCCTTTATGTGGTGTCACTGAGACGCCCGACTGTGGCATGCTTGTTATTTATTTACCTTATAAGCCCTTTATGTGGTGTCGCCCAGACGCCCGACTGAGGCATGCTCGTTGTTTACTAACCTCTCGAGGCGTCGCTTCGGACACCCGATCGGTGCATTTTATTACTACTTTGTTATTGCACATACATGTATATAAATAACCTGCTTGCATGCATCAGAGATTTTAGTTTGTGACTGACGTTGTGATCATAAAATATTTCACAACATAATTATCGTTGTTATATTATACCCGTGTTCATAATGTTTGCGAGTACATTCAAAAGTACTCATTGGCTTGTCCCTGGCTATTGTCTTGGCCAGATTCCTTGCATGGAGAGGAGCGACGTGATGACAGCCCCGGAACCTAAGCAATGGTGATAGCAGCCTCGCGAAGATAGGAGTTATCCTGGTCAGTTGTTCCTGTGGGAAATGGAGTCCCATAGGCGCTAATGATCCACAAACCGCTTCCGCATCAACCACTAGAAACCATTTGTTGTATCACAGGCCAGAATGGTCTTGTACTACATATTTTGTATTTTGCTTGGAATTTCTGTATCGAGTTGGTGCCTCATCGCCAACAAGAATCCAGGGCTGGTGAGCACAAGGGCCATTTTCTGGAAATTAATAACCGGAAAACCGGTCGTGACACTATTCCTACATGAATAGATCTTTGCTACATCATGTCATCATTCTTATTGCATTACTCCGTTTCTCCATGAACTTAATGTTGGGGAACGTAGTAATTAAAAAAATCCTACGATCACGCAAGATCTATCTAGGAGAAGCATAGCAACGAGCGGGGAGAGTGTGTCCACGTACCCTCGTAGATCGAATGCGGAAGCGTTTAGTAACACGGTTGAAGTAGTCGAACGTCTTCACGATCCAACCGATCTAAGTACCGAACGTACGGCACCTCCGTGTTCAGCACACATTCAGCACGATGACGTCCCTCGAGCTCTTGATCTAGTTGAGGATGATGGAGAGTTCTGTTAGCACGACTGCATAGCAACGGTGATGATGAAGTTACCGGCGTAGGGCTTCGCCTAAGCACTATGACTATATGATCGAGGTGTGTAACTGTGGAGGGGGGCACCGCACACGGCTAAGACAATTGATCTTTGTGTGTTCTAGGGTGCCCCCTGCCTCCGTATACAAAGGAGGAGAGGGGGAGGCCGGCAGGCCCCTGTAGGGCGCGCTAGAGAGATGAGTCCTACTAGGACTCCAAGTCCTAGTAGGATTCCACTTGGTGGAAGGGGGAAGAAGGAAGGGAGAGGGAGAGGGAGAGGGAAAGGGGGGCGCCACCACCTCGTGGCATGCCCTCTCTCTCCCCTAAGGTCCATGTTGGCCCATTACTTCCCAGGGGGGTTCCGGTAACCCCTCCGGCACTCCGTTTTTACCCGGTACCTCTCGGAACTTTTCCAGTGTCCGAATAACATTGTCCAATATATCATTCTTTATGTCACGACCATTTCGAGACTCCTCGTCATGTGATACGTCTCCAACGTATCTATAGTTTTTGATGTATTCATGCCAATTATAATATTTTTACATGATTTTGGTATGATTTGGTTAGAACTAACCCGGACTGACGCTGATTTCAGCAGAACTACTGTGGTGTTGTTTTTGTGCAGAAATAAAAGTTCTCGGAATGCGCTGAAAATCAACGGAGATTTTTTCTGGAAAATATAAAAATACTAGAACAAGGAGTTACCGGAGGGGAGTCCTGTGGGCCCCACGAGGGTGGAGGGTGCGCCCACCCCCCTGGGGCACGCCCCTGTGCCTCGTGGACTCTCCGTGGGGCCCCCTGACTTGTTCTCGATGCCAACCTCTCCTATAAATACCAAAACCTCTAGAAAATAACCTAGATCGGGACATCCGCCGCCGCAAGCCTCTGTAGCCACCAAAAACCAATCGGGACCCTGTTAAGACCACCTTGAAGGGGGGATCCATCACTGCTGGCCATATTCATCATCCCGGTGCTCTCCATGATGAGGAGGGAGTAGTTCACCCTCGGGGTTGAGGGTATGTACCAGTAGCTATGTGTTTGATCTCTCTCTCTCTCTCTCTCTCTCTCTCTCTCTCTCGTGTTCTTGATATGGCACGATCTTGATGTATCGCGAGCTTTTCTACTATAGTTGGATCTTATGATGTTTCTCCCCCTCTACTCTCTTGTAATGGATTGAGTTTTCCCTTTGAAGTTATCTTATCGGATTGAGTCTTTAAGGATTTGAGAACACTTGATGTATGTCTTGCATGTGCTTATCTGTGGTGACAATGGGATATTCACGTGATCTACTTGATGTATGTTTTGGTGATAAACTTGTGGGTTCAGTGACCTTTTGAACTTATGCATAGGGGTTGGCACACGTTTTCGTATTGACTCTCCGGTAGAAACTTTGGGGCACTCTTTGAAGTTCTTTGTGTTGGCTGAATAGATGAATCTGAGATTGTGTGATGCATATCGTATAATCATACCCACGGATACTTGTGGTGACATTGGAGTATCTAGGTGACATTAGGGTTTTGGTTGATTTGTGTCTTAAGGTGTTATTCTAATACGAACTCTAGGATAGATCGAACGGAAAGAATAGCTTCGTGTTATTTTACTACGGACTCTTGAGTAGATCGATCGTAAAGAATAACTTTGAGGTGGTTTCGCACCTACAATAATCTCTTAGTTTGTTCTCCGCTATTAGTGACTTTGGAGTGACTCTTTGTTGCATGTTGAGGGATTGTTATATGATCTAATTATGTTATCATTCTTGAGAGAACTTGCACTAGTAAAAGTATGAACCCTATGCCTTCTTTCCTAGCATTGCAATACCGTTTACGCTCACTTTTATCGCTTGCTACCTTGCTGTTTTTATATTTTCAGACTATAAATACCCATATCTACCATCCATATTGCACTTGTATCACCATCTCTTCGCGGAACTAGTGCACCTATACAATTTACCATTGTATTGGGTGTGTTGGGGACACAAGAGACTCTTTGTTATTTGGTTGAGGGTTGCTTGAGAGAGACCATCTTCATCCTACGCCTCCCACGGATTGATAAACCTTATGTCATCCACTTGAGGGAAATTTGCTACTGTCCTACAAACCTCTGCACTTGGAGGCCCAACAACGTCTACAAGAAGAAGGTTGTGTAGTAGACATCAAGCTCTTTTCTGGCGCCGTTGCCGGGGAGGCTAGGTAATCGGCACTAACACCCCGTCAAGTAAGCTCTTTTCTGGCACCGTCGCCGGGAAGGTGAGTGCTTGAAGGTATATCTTTAGATCTTGCAATCGAATCTTTTAGTTTCTTGTTTTATCACTAGTTTAGTCTATAAAAGAAAACTACAAAAAAGGTGGAATTGAGGTTGCCTCATATGCTTCATCTTTTTAATATCTTTTGTGAAAATGATGGAAAGGAAAATTGTGCTCAAGTGCTAGAAGAAGAATGCATTAGAATGTTTGGCACTAAATCTTTGTATGATGAGCATGATTGCAATGTTGATAGTATGAATTCCTTGAGTATCTATGATGCTAATGATATGCAAAGCCACAAGCTTGGGGATGCTATGTTTGATGGAGATGATATTTTAGTCCCCCAAGTTTGGATGAGAAAATTTATTTTGATGATAGCATGCCTCCTATTTATGATGATTATTGTGATGACGTGTATGCTATAAATAATAATGGTAACCATGAAACTTGTCATCTTGATTTTAACTTTCAATTGGATTATGCCTCACATGATAATTATTTTGTTGAGTTTGCTCCCACTATTATTCATGAGAAGAAATTCGCTTATGTGGAGAGCAATAAAAATTTATATGCTTGGGGATCATGAAAAGAATGCTTTATGTGATGGTTATATTGTTGAATTCATTCATGATTGTCGGAGTAATGGGCCACGGGTAGGCAGACCCGAGCCCCTGGACCTTTCAAAACATCGGGGCAAGCTGCGCCCCTCAAGACCCCAAGACGAAGAGCCGCCGAGAGTCGGCGACAGTCGCCGACCGCCTCCCAGCCGAGTCCTAGAGACGGCCTCAAGAAAAGCCGACTCAAGCCAGCGACCTCAAGCCGAAGCCGGCTACGAGGAGTCGGCCCGCGACTCCGTCCACTCCACTGCCTGGCGACTCTGGCGGGATGGGATAAAGCCGCCTCGCGGCCCGTTCCCACCCCGCTCATAAAGAGCAGGCATGGCCACAGGGCATCGTACCGACGGAGATCTCCATCCGGCGCGGCACTGCAGCCACGCCGGCCCTGACGTCAGCCCCGTGGGCAGATTCCTGTACCGACGATGGCCTGTCTGTACGACCCGAAGACGGCGGGATTACCGCTGTCGGGAGTGCAGAAGACGGCGAGAACGCCCCAAAGACGGACCCATTGGAGTCGGCCTCCGAGAGTCGGCCGGCCCCTCCCACGGGCTCTGTGCGCCATTAACCAGACAAGACACGGAATGGCAACAGTGATCGCCCGCCAGGCGGCGGCACTGTTGCCATGACCCCGCGACCAAGCTCGCGTCATTAGAAGAGCGGCTACAGTGACCCGCAGCCGGCAAGACCCGCCCGCGGTAGAAGAAGGCTGTCGGCCCCATGCTGGACCGTCGGCGGGGCCCACTAGTCGGCGGGCTCCAGAAGTCGGCGGAGAAGACGGCGACTTAAGAGACTGACGGCTGGGACCCGCGTCCAGCCGGATTACCATTGTACCCCCGGGGGGTAGGCCTATATAAACCCCCCGGGGCACCCATGCAAAGGGTTGGAACCTAGTAGTTTGACACACACACACACATAGAGGGAAGAGAAGAGCTAGCCGTGCCCTTCTCCTTCCTCACCCCGAACAGCTCAAGGAGCAATCTTGTACTCACCTTGCGATAGTGATCATGCGGAGACCCCGCAGAGCAGCAGTAGGGGTGTTATCTCCTCGGAGAGCCCTGAAGCTGGGTAAGATTCGCCGGCGTGCATGTCTTCGCCTCATCCCGTTTCCAGGCACCGGCGACGTTCTACTCGCCCCCTCCATGATAAGCCATCCTTTGGCATATGTCGCACCCAACCCGCGACATTTGGCACCCACCATGGGGCCAGGTGCACCGTCGTCTGGAGACCTGCTCTGGATGGGAACCCTCTTCCTCCCTGGCGAGCGCAGCCAGCCCGGCACGCCAGACGGAGTCTGCGCCGACGCGCTGCATGGCGTTGAGGTCGCCTGCGCGGCAAGCTGCCTCGCTGAACTTGTCGGCGAGGTTCGCCTCTCCGACGAGCCTGCGTCTGACGCAGGCACGGACGGCCCCGAGAGCCTCTTCGCGGGCCTCCTCGAGCAGCTCCATGTCGCCGGGCGAGCCCGCCACGACCAAGTCCGTAGGCTCCACCGACCCGATGTTGGTCGACTCCGACACCGCGTCGCTCGACGCGTTCCCCACCGACGTGGTGGTATACGACGAGCCGCTCCCTCGCGCGGAGAGCGGCGGAAGCACAGTCACGGAGGTGCTCGTCATCGGTCACAGCGAGCCTTCCGACTAGGGAGCTCGTGACCCTCTCGACGCGTTTCTGCAAGACCTGACCGCCCCCATTCCGGAAGACGCCGACGCTGGGACGCTGTTAGCGCGCCGCCTCCAGCTCCTCGTGGGCGCACAGAAGCTGGCAAGCATGAGACGCTTGTCAGAAGCCTACCATCGCGAGATGGATCGCGCCCGTCGGCTCGCCGGCTCCGACTGGGCCTAGCCGCCTAGGCGCGGTCCAGCAGCGTGGCGAGCCATCGCCAGTCTGTTTGGGGCCAATCGCCCTGTGTACGCCACGCCCACGGAGAACATCCGCGCCGCCCAGGCGGCGGCAGACGAGCTGGATAACTTCGAGGGCGAGGAGCGCCGCCTGATGACGGAGCGAGTCCAGCAGCTCCTCGACGCGGCCGCTGCGCAAGACGAAGCCGGCTGCCGCACGGAGGCGCCGCGGCGACAACACGGCGACTTGCCTCCCCGCCGAGATCAAGGCGCGACGTCTCGGACGCCGACTGGCGGCGTCCGCGGAAGAAAAAACAAGGATCCGGCTGTCAGCCATAGCCGGACTCACATCTCCATCGAGCGCGACGAAGACGGCCGCCCGAGAGCAGTGGAGCGGCGGGACGACTATCTGCCTCCTCCTCCCCGCAGAGAAAGGCGAGTCTCCCCGCCACCCGTCGAGCATCCGACTCTCGGCGACCGCCTTGGATGCCGAGAGGGAGTCGGAGAAAACGACGCCCGCCACCGGATCGAGCGACTCCACCGATCCCTGGCGCTGGAAGAAGAAGACGAGTTGGGCCCGCCCTGTTTTGGACCTCGCATCCGAGACGAGCCCTTCCCCAGAGGATTCACACTCCCCCGAGATACACCCAAGTACACCGGCTCCATGAAGCCGGAGGACTGGCTAGTGGACTACTCCACGGCCGTCAGCATAGCGAACGGCAACAAGCGTGTTGCCGTAAAGTATGTTCCCCTCATGCTCCAGGGCACGGCCCGGACATGGTTGAACAGCTTGAAGCCCCGCAGCATCAACAGCTGGGTCGACTTCACCGAGGATTTGGTCCGCAACTTCACGAGCACATACAAGCGACCTCCCAAGCCTCGCCAACTTTCCTTGTGCGTACAAGGCCCCAACGAGTCTACTCGCGACTACCTCACGCGCTGGGCCGAGCTCCGGAACTCCTGCGAGGGAGTGCATGAGGTGCAGGCAATCGAGTACTTCACCGCCGGGTGCAGAGAAGGCACCCTCCTCAAGCACAAGCTCCTTTGCGACGAGCCGGAGACCCTCGACGAGCTGCTGATCATAGCGCATAAGTATCGCCATGTACCGACTCCTCCATGAAGTCGGAGATCGAAGTCAGTCTGGCCGGCAAGGTGGCTCCTCATGCTCCCAGAACTCCGGTGGCGACGCCTTGGTCAGCGGCAACAGCAGAATGATCACAAGCGCAAGGCCCGCAGCCGGGCTTCCAACAAGCCCGGTGTGGCGGCGAAAGACCAGCAGCCAGAGGGGCAGCCTCCTGCCAAGCGGCAGAAAGGCGGCAAGTCCAACTGGTTGCCGGCCTTCTCTTACGATCAGACTCTGGATGGACCCTGCAAGTTCCATAGCAGCGCTAAGCCGTCGAATCACACCACCCGGAAGTGCCACTGGCTCACCAGGATCGCCAAGGGAGACGGCCTTGCCCCTCCTTCGCCTGCTGGGCCGCCGCCTCCACCCCCGCCCAAAGAAGTACCGTCGAGTTAGTCGGCGCAGTACAAGACGAGTATCCAGAAGATCATGGTGCCTATGTAGTGTTTACCAGTGTGGCTGACGATCGCCGCAGCAGGCGGCAGCAACAGCAAGAAGTGAATGCAGTAGCATCAGATACTCCAGAATTCATGCACTGGTCCGAGAAGCCCATCGATTGAGCCGAGCCGATCACCCGGAGGTGATGCGAATCCGGGCTCCTACGCCTGGTCTTGGGAGCCACCCTTGCAGCGGATAGGCGGGCCGCTCGCTTCTCGCGAGTCTTTGATAGACGGAGGCAGAAAGCATCAACATCCTGTACAAGGACACGATGGAGAAGTTAGGAATCAAGCAAAGACAGCTTCAAAGATAGTCGGACTGTGTTCCACGGAATTGTACCTGGCCTTTCCTGCTCACCGATTGGCAAGATTCTGATAGACGTCCTCTTTGGGGACAAAGATCACTTTCGCCGAGAGCCAGTCTGGTTCGAAGTGGTGGACCTCGAAAGCCCCTACCATGCTCTGCTTAGACGACCTGCTCTGGCCAAGTTCATGGCGGTCCCCCACTACGCCTACCTCAAGATGAAGATGCCGAGTACCAAGGGGATTCTGACCGTAGCCGGCGACTACAGAAAGTCGTCCGCTTGTGCGGCTGAAAGCAGCCGGCTGGCCGAGTCCCTGGTGATCGCAGCTGAGAAGCGGCTCCTTGATCGGGTTGTGGTGATGGCCGGCAAGCAGCCAGAGATGTCGCCTGACCCCAAGGAGTCAGAAGCTGAGGGCTCGTTCAAGTCGGCCAAAGAGACCAAGAAGACACCCTTGGACCCGGAGCATCCAGAGAGATACGCTGTCGTGGGTGCCAACCTCGACAGCAAATAGGAAGGTGAGCTCGTCGATTTCCTCCGTGAGAATCGGGACATTTATGCATGGTCTCCCAAAGACATGCCAGGCGTACCGACGGAATTCACCGAGCACAAGTTACATGTCCGATCTGATGTGAAGCCCGTCAGGCAGCCCTTGCGCCGCCTGTCAGAAGAGAAAAGAAGAGTTGTTGGAGAAGAGATAGCCCGGCTCCTCGGCGGTTTCATCATGGAAGTGTTCTTTCCAGAGTGGTTAGCGAACCCGGTCCTGGTACTAAAGAAGAACAAGCAGTGGCGGATGTGTATTGACTACACAAGCCTCAACAAAGCCTGCCCCAAGGACCCGTTCGCTTTGCCGAGAATTGATCAGGTGATAGACTCCACAGCCGGATGCGAGCTGTTGAGCTTCTTAGATGCATACTCAGGATACCACCAGATCAAGCTGAACCCGGCCGACAGATTGAAGACCGCCTTCATCACGCCGTTTGGAGCCTTCGCTGCGACCATGGCGTTCGGCTTGAGGAATGTCGGCGCCACCTTTCGATGTTGCATGCGAAGTGCCTCCTCAAGCAGCTTGGCGAACGCATGCGTTTACGTGGACGACGTGGTGGTGAAGACGGAGAAGCGAGGAACGCTGTTGGAAGACCTCAAGGAGACCTTTGAAAATCTGCGCCGATTCCAGATCAAGCTCAACCCGAAGAAATGCGTCTTCGGAGTACCAGCCGGCCAGCTCCTTGGCTTCCTGGTCTCTGAATGCGGCATAGAGTGCAACCCCGTGAAGATCAAGGCGATCGAAAGGATGGAAGTACCCCGCCGACTGCTAGATGTGCAAAAGTTTGCCGGTTGCTTACGTCTATCACCGATTCATCGGTCGGGCGAGAAAGCTCTTCCTCTGTACCAGCTCATGAAGAAGGCCACCTTCTTGAATGGAACTCAAAGGCGACGAGGCTTTTCTCCGATTGAAGAAGATGTCGACTACTCCCCAGTCTTTGGCGGCTCCGACTCCAAAGGAGCCATGCTCCAGATATTGCCGCCACCAGCAGGTAGTCACAGCTTATCGTGAGTTGAACGCAAGGAGGAAGGCAAGGCGCTACCTGTCCGAAGACCGGTTTATTACCCGAGCGGCAATCTTGTCGACCTCCAAGCGTAACTACCCCACTACCGTAAGATGTGTTACGGCGTGCACTTTGCCGCCAAGAAGTTGAAGCCTTACTTTCAAGAGCATCCAATCACCTGGTTTGCACGGCCCCACTAGCGTAGATCATCTAAGCCGAGATGCTTCGCCGAGTGGCCAAATGGGCCATAGAGTTGGCTCCCTACACCATCTATTACCAGCCCCGCACCGCCATCAAGTCACAAGCACCGGCCGACTTCCTCGTCGACCGGGCCGAGACCGATACCGCCGCCGCCCGACTCCACCCATTGGCGGATGCACTTTGATGGCTCCAAGATGAGCACCGGCTTGGGAGCCGGCGTGGTCCTCACTTCCCCCAAGGGCGACAAGCTCAAGTACGCGCTGCAGATCCATTTTACTGCCTCCAACAAAGTCGTCGAATACGAGGCGCTCATTCACGGGCTCCGGCTTGCCAAAGAGCTTGGCATTCGCCGGATCCTGTGCTATGGCGACTCCGACTTGGTGGTCCAACAGTCATCCGGCGACTGGGACGCCAAAGATGCAAATATGGCGAGCTACCGTTTCCTGGTACAGCAGCTGAGTGGATATTTTGAGGGGTGCGAATTCATCCATGTGCCAAGAAACGACAACGACCAATCAGATACCCTGGCAAGAATCGGCTCCACCCGCCAGGCAATACCATCCGGCGTCGCCCTTCAGCGCCTCCTCAAGACATCTGTCAAGCCGTCACCAGAGTCAGACTCCATTTTTGTGCCGGCTCCCCCTGAAGAAGTCGGATCCGACTCCAAAGCCTCACCAGACGGCACAAGAATCCTTATAGACGCCCCCAAGAACGCGGCAGTCGAAGCCGGCCCGGGGATTTCAGAACCCGGCCCGAGGACTGCGGCGACCATTGCAAAGACTCCAGTACTCGGCCCGGGGACTGCGCCAGTCGGCCCGGGGACTTCTTCAACCCAGCAAGCTGTTGCGGACTCCAACCCGCCGCCTCCCAGCCCAGCCGCCCGCGTCCCAGTAGCAGTACTGGCAGTCGAAGAAATAGTAGCACCCTCATGGGCCCAGCCCATCCTGAAGTTCTTAGTAAGCGCAGAGCTACCAACCGATGAGACCTTGGCTCGGCAAGTGCAACGCTGAGCAGCAGCCTACACTATAGTCAATAGAGAGCTGGTCAGGCGCAGCGTCACTGGTGTCTACCAGCGCTGCGTCGAGTCAGAGCAAGGCCAAGCAATTCTCGAAGACATCCATCGAGAGTCACGGCCATCATGCAGCCTCAAGATCACTCATCGCCAAAGCCTTCCGACACGGTTTCTTACGGCCGACTGCCCTAGAAGAGGCCAAGGAATTAGTTCAAGAATGCAAGGGGTGCCAGGTGTTCCGCTCCAAGCCGCTTCAGCCGGCTTCGGCGCTCAAGACTATCCCCATCGCCTGGCCCTTTGCTGTTTGGGGCCTGGACATGGTGGGACCATTCAAAACGGCACGAGGCGGCCTAACTCACTTACTTGTCGCGGTGGACAAGTTCACCAAGTGGATAGAAGCAAAACCCATCAAGAAGTTGAATGGTCCTACGGCAGTGACTTTCATCGCCGACATCACGACTCGGTACGGCGTACCACACAGCATCATCACCGACAACAGCACAAATTTTGCCAAAGGCGCCCTGGCCCGTTTCTGCGCGATGCAAGGCATCCAACTGGACTTAGCGTCCGTTGCCCATCCGCAGTCAAACGGCCAGGTGGAGCGAGCGAACGGCCTCATCCTGTCTGCCATCAAGCCTCGACTGGTCGAACCATTGGAGCGTTCGGCCGGCTGCTGGCTTGAGGAGTTGCTACCGTCCTCTGAGTCTGCGCGACGACTCCAAACAAGTCAACTGGCTTCACACCCTTCTTCCTCGCTTCACGGTGCGAAGCCGTCATCCCAACGGATATAGAGTTCGACTTCGCGAGTCACCATGTACACCGAAGAGGAAGCAGAAGAAGCA
The DNA here is from genome assembly GCA_021605145.1 of Aegilops bicornis. Lineage (NCBI taxonomy): Eukaryota > Viridiplantae > Streptophyta > Magnoliopsida > Poales > Poaceae > Aegilops > Aegilops bicornis. The sequence goes on from CM038671.1 coordinate 65,800,380, forward strand.
CGTCAAGACAGCGTCGATCTCCTGGAAGAGGGCAGGATGTTGGCACTCAGCCGGTCCAGCATCTACCAGCAGAGCCTGCACCGCTACTACAACAAGAAGGTCAAGCCAAGATCATTCCTAGAGGGCGACCTTGTGCTCCGGCTGATCCAGCGAACAGCCGACCAGCACAAGCTGTCGGCACCTTGGGAAGGCCCATTCATCATCAGCAAAGTGTTGGGCAACGACTCCTACTACCTGATCGACGCTCAGAAGCCCCGAGCACGCAATAGGGATGACTCCGGAAAAGAGACGGAGCGGCCATGGAATGTGAATCTCCTCCGAAGATTTTACAGTTGATGCAGTATGTACCACGCTACCCTTTGTGTTTAAAGTACCAAGACTCCGGGGGCCCCGAGACGAGCTCGGGGACTGCCCTCTTTTGTTATCTGTATGATAAGAATTATGCCTTTGAGTATGTTACTCTTTGTTATGCTATTTGGCACCGGGCTCGACTAGTCGGCCCGGGGACTCGCCGCCTTTGGGCTATGAAATGCTTCCTGCAGTCAGACAAGTAACGTGTGCCTAAGCCGTCTCTGTCGAAGCCGCAGCTTGCGTAGCGACTGTTTGGTGGGCAGGAGTAAGGTAGAACGAGCGCCCACATGAAAAAAATGGCTAAGGACCCAAAGCATAAACATAGTTTAAATCGGCTTCCAGCCCGTTTCAGAAACCGACTCTTAAGTAGTCGGCTTGCCGCTTCTACCCAACTTGCTTAACGACTCTAAAATGGCCAAGTGCTTGCCTTCTCAAAAGTAGCCAAGCACTTGACCTAGACGGCAGTCCGCAGAGCGGTTGCCCGATGGGCAAGGCGGCATTTAAGGGAAGGCGGCAAAGGAAAAAGCCACAAGAGCAATAAGCAAGGAAGGATAAAATTAGAATAATATTTACACAAGCTTAGGCCCTTGGCCGGATCTTCGGACAGAGGTTCAGGATACACCCCGCGGGTGGAATTGTGCAAATTAACAAGTTCTTTTAAAAGACTAGCAAACAGATAAAATAAAGACAAGGCAGCAGCCTAAGAAGCGGCAGATGGGGTCGGAAGGCCAGAGGCGACGACAGCGTCAGGCGCCGGGGCGGCCGGCTGGGCGGTCTTGGCTTGGTCGTCTCTGGCGGCAGCCGGCCCAGACGGGCGCGGCTCGTTGCTGTAGGCGTGGTCGAGCTGAGGCTGGTTGCCCGCTCCGTCTTCTGGCGCCTCCATGTCGTCTCCGTCCTCCGCCTCGTCTTCATCCTCGGCGCTGGAGTCGATCACCTCCGCCGAGTCCTCGTCGTGGTCTGGGTTCAACCCAAACCACTCCGGCGGCGCCTCCCCACCGTCTTCAGCCTGCTCAGGGACGAAGACGCTGGTGTCCGTGTAGTCGGCAATCGCCACAGCACGCTCGACGAGGGCGTCCTCCTCCGGCCAGCTCCGCTGGGCTTCGACCCGAGAACGCAGCCACCGGGTCCAGATCCAGCCCTGGATACCACGCCTTGACGAACTCCAGGACTCGGCGAGCTCCAGCCCGAGCCGCGGAACCCTTCCAGGCCTCAAGATGGCCAGCCGCGACCTCCAGCCAGTCGGCGGTCCGGCTGGGAGTGCGCAGAACCGGCATGTCCGGCCACAAAGCAGCGATCACCTGGGCGTCGGCACGCTGAAGACGGCGCAGCATCCGATGGGCCGGCCGCAGACGGGCCTCGATGCTCAGAAGCTGCTCGTCAAGGGTCCAGGGGGCGTTGGCTGCGATCTCAGCACCACCCGCCCTTCGCGCCTCGCGATCAGCCTCGATGGCTTGATTGGCCGCCTGCGTGTGACCGGGGAAGAAGTCTGCCAAGAAGAAGAAGAAGCAAGTCAGTAAAACAGGTGTCGGCCTGACCCTTAGTCGGCGACCCAAAAGAAAAAGTAAAAGCGAACTCACCATCGACGATATCCTCGATTTCGTGGAAGCCGGAGGTCAGCAGCGCTTCCTTATCGGTCCAGGAGGAGCGCTCGCCCTCAAATTCGGCTAGGAGAGCGGCCTCTTTCTTCTCCCCCTCAGCCTGCGCCGCCTTGAGCAGCTCCCTCTGCTCCGCTAGCTGCGTAGCCAGCAGGTCACGCTCTGTGGCGAGCTTGCCGCACTCCTCCTCTTTGGCGCGCAAAGCGGTGTCGGCCGCACCCAGCTGCCCCCGAAGAGCGGCGTTGGATTCTGAAGAATAAAAAGAAGAAGGACACGAAGTCGTCAGCTAAGAAGGTCACCAGGAAGATCCGGCCCGATCATGCAGCAATCGCTCCGAATCTCGGGACTACAGCCCATGGTGCGCCCAGCGCCTTGAAGAAAAACTCACCTCGGCTCCTCGCCAAGTCAGCCGCCCGCTTGCTCAGCTCCTCAACGCTATGCGGTTGAAGGCAGCAGCCTCCTGCGACAAGAGTTTCGAGACAAAGGTAAAAACTTGGAGGTACAAATAGAGTTCCGAGCCGCTGCTCGCCAGCCTCGGCCCGAAACTTCGAGATTACACCAGTGTATGGCGCGCCTGAAGAGAAGAGCAAGAAAAGTTCAAAAAAGTAACATACCCGCACGGTGGATCGCGATGCCAGGTGCGCCTTGGAGAGGTTCTGGATGGCGTCGCCCTCAGCCCGCAGCTTCGCCTGGACGTCCAGGAGCGCCGTGTTCAGCGGGCCCGTGCCGCCTCCTCGCACCCACCCAACGGGCGCGGCGCTTGTCGCCTCGGCGTCAGGGATGGCCGAGCTGGCGGCGCCGGTCTCCAAAGGGCGCGGCGCCGAAGTCGCCTTCTCAAGATGGCGTCGCGCTGGCGAGGCGACTTGTAGAAGCAGCTGCGCCACGGCCTCGTCGTCGGCCGGCGGCACAGGCGGGTCCGCCGGCTGCTTGCCTTGTGCGCTCTCGGACTACGGTGGAGGCGGCGGAGGTGGCACGGCCGCGCCCGGTAGGGAGACCTCGCCGCCTTCCCTCTCTGCGACAGGGACCTCACCGCCGACTCCCTCCGACTGCCCTGTGAACTCCGGCGGCGGTGGCGCAGAGCTCAGCGGGGTGACGAGCAGCGCCGACTGGAGGCGCACGGCCTCCTCGACTCGCCTCTTGGCTGCAGCGGCGGCTTCGACCTCCTCCAGATTCTTCTGGGCGGAAGCCGCCGCCTTCTCAGCCTCCGCCTTCTCCAGACGGGCGGCCTCCTCCTCGTCGCGCTTCTCCTGCGCATTCCGCTCCGTTGCCTCCCGGAGGGCGGCCGCAGGTCAACCCACGACTCTTGGCGGGCGTCTCTGCCGACCCCATGACGGAGGCGGCGACCCTCTCCAGGGTGAGGGGAGCCCTGATGAGAAAAATACACGTAAAAACTTGGACAAGACGGACCAGAAGAAACAAGACAAAATAAAAAATACTTACGCGGAGACCAGCGGTGGCTTCTTCACTTCCTTACGAAAGCGGTTAGCCTTTGCGACCGCCTCTTCACGCTGGGTCGCGGCGGCCGTCCCCCTGAATTTCTTCGCCCGGCCGCCGGGAAGACTCGGCCCGGCCCGGCGCTTCGTCGCGCCGCCTCGACCACCCAAGGCGGCGGAGGAGCTCGCGCCTAGATGGCCGGCTTCACTGGCGGCAAGGGACGACTTCCTTCATTGTCGTCTTCATGCCAATCGGCGAAGGTGGTCGAAGGCTGAAGTCGTCGGGCCCTCCTCCTCCCTCGGCGTCGGCCTCCATCGCCGCCACGCCCAAGTCGGGGTCGTCGGCATCGCTCTCCGCCCGGTCGGGGACGAATTCACGAGCCGGCCCCGTGGCGCCGGCCGAAGGCTGCATGAGGGGATTCTGAGTCGGAGAAGACCAAGGAAAATTAGAGCCGGATTCAGCTGGAGAAGGAAACAGAGAAGCAAGAGATGACTTACCACAGGCGGGGGGTTGGCGCCAGTATGGCTCCTGTCAACTGCCATTCCTCCGTGAGGCCGCAGTTCGCCAGAAGTTCACCGTGTCCACCACCTCCGCGTGGGGCATGTCTTTGGAGCACAGCCGGCTGGGGTCCCGGCGGCCGCTCATCTGACAGATCAGATGAGGTCGGCCTTGAAGAGGAAGGACTCGGCGCGCCATGAAGGCGGCCAGCAAGTCCGCCCCAGTCAGGCCCTCCGGCTGCGTCATCACGCGGAGCCGCACGACGGCGGCGTTGTCTGCGGGAGTCAGCGTCCGGGCCCGATAGGACCAGCTGGGGGTCGCCCCGCCAACTCGCCGCCCACGTAAGGCGGCAATTTGACCCAGCCTCCCTCGGGGGCGACGTTCTTGACGTAGAAGTATGTACGCTACCACATCTTCACCGACTTGATGAGGGGGATGGCAGGAAAAGGGTTCTCGGGCACCGGCCTCCTCTTGGCGATGAACGCGCCGCACAGAGCCGGCACGCGAGCGACATGGGTCCCGAGCTTGGCTTGGAATAATTCCCCCCATAGCTCGATGGTGGGGAGAACGCCAAAAAAGCCCTCGCATAAGGATGCGAAGGCGGCCAGCACCACCGTGTTGGGGGTGAGGTGGTGCGGCTGGAGCCCGAAGAACTCCAGGAACGCGCGGAAGAAGCTGCTCTCCGGCAGCCCCATCCCGCGCATGAGGTGCGAGCGGAATATGACCCGCTCGCCCTCTTCTGGCGCCGGCGTAATTTCGCCCTCCGGCGCGGCGCGGGTCCGCACTAGGTGGCTGCCGGGGATGCGGCGCGTTTGGCGGAGAAACTCGATGATGTCGTCGTCGATGATGGAGCCGTCCCACACGCCGGAGCGCGCGGTGGGAGGCGCGGCGGCGGAGGAGGAGCTCATCTCCGCGGCGCGGCGAGGTTCGGCGCGGCGGAGCGAGGAGGAAGACAAAGCAAGGAGCAAGAGGGAGCGGGGAAGAGTGGGTGCGCGTGCGTCGCCGCCCCCCGCCTACTTATAGGCGCCTGGGCTTGAAAGCCAAGAAGGGGCGGCGTGGGAATAACTGCGCCCGTCCCACGCCCCCACGATTTAACCCACGGCGTTATCGCGCGATAACGGCGTAAAACTTCGCCCGCCGCGACCGCGGCCGGATCCGCTGCCGAGGCGCGATAGTGGCGGGCCCGCTTTGGGCTGTCTCGTCGCACGCGTGGGCTGGCAGGCCCAGCCTGCCGTGTGGCATCGCATGGCGCGCCCGCAATGGGCAGCTGCCTGGAAGCTTATCAGGCACGCCGCCCAGATCCCGCCGCGACCTTCGAAACCTTTGAAGAGCAACACGGCCTCCTGCAAGGCCGACTCCAGCAAGTCGGCTCAAGATGGAGACGGCAGGCCGAGTCCAGATTCTTCTACTAAAGGGATGAAACTGTTGAGGCTCCTCGACATGTTGCCCTCGGCGCCTCACCAGCTTCGGGGACTACTGTCGGAGTAATGGGCCACGGGTAGGCAGACCCGAGCCCCTGGACCTTTCAAAACATCGGGCAGATCGCCCCTCAAGACCCCAAGACGAAGAGTCAGATATCGAGAGTCGGCGACAGTCGCCGACTACCCGCCCACCGAGTCCCGAGACGGCCTCAAAACAAGCCGAATCCAAGCCAGCGACCTCCGGCGAAGCCGGCTCATGAGTCGGCCGCGACTCCGTCCACTCCTGCCTGAGCGACTACGAAGCGGGATGGGATAAAGCAACCGCGCGGCCCGTTCCCGCCCGCTCATAAAGAGCGAGCATGGCCACAGGCACCGTGTCGACGGAGATCTCCGTCCGGCGCTGCAGTAGCCACGCCGCCTCGACGTCGGCCCGTGGGCAGATTCCTGTACCACGATGGTTTGTCTGCATCGACCCGAAGACGGCGGGACCCGCTGTCGGCGGAAGTGCGAAAGACGGCGAAACGCCCAAAGACGGACCCATTGGAGTCGGCCTCAGAGTCGGCCGGCCTCCCACGGCTCCGTCGCCATTAACCGCATAAGACAGGGAATGGCAATGATCGCCGCCAGCGGCGTGCTGTTGCCATGACCCCGCGACCAAGCTCGCGTCATTAGAAGAGCGGCTACAATGACCCGCAGTCGGCAAGACCCGCCCGCGGCGGACGAGGGCTGTCGACCCCATGCTGGACCGTCGGCAGGGCCCACTAGTCGGCGGGCCCCGTAAGTCGGGCGGAGAAGACGGCGACTTAAGAGACTGACGGCTGGGACCCGCGTCCAGCCAGATTACCATTGTACCCCCGGGGGGTAGGCCTATATAAACCCCCCGGGGCACCCATGCAAAGGGTTGGAACCTAGTAGTTTGACACACACACACATAGAGGGAGGAGAAGAGCTAGTCGTGCCCTTCTCCTTCCTCACCCCGAACAGCTCAAGGAGCAATCTTGTACTCACCTTGCGATAGTGATCATGCGGAGACCCCGCAGAGCAGCAGTAGGGGTGTTATCTCCTCGGAGAGCCCTGAAGCTGGGTAAGATTCGCCGGCGTGCATGTCTTCGCCTCATCCCATTTCCAGGCACCGGCGACGTTCTACTCGCCCCCTCCATGATAAGCCATCCTTTGGCATATGTCGCACCCAATCCCCGACAATGATGCTACTGAAAATTATTATGAGGGAGGAATATATGCTTGTAGAAATTGCAATAATATCAAGTTTCCTCTCTATGTGTTGAAAATCTTGAAGTTATGTTTGTTTTGCCTTCCTATGCTAGTTGATTACTGTTCCCATAAATTGTTTTCTCACAAAATCCCTATGCATAGGAAGTGGGTTAGACTTAAATGTGCTAGTCATATTCTTCATGATTCTCCCGCTATGTTTCAATTCTTATCTTTTATGTGAACATCATTGAAATCATCATGCCTAGCTAGAAAGGCATTAAAGAAAAGCGCTTGTTGGGAGACAATCCAATATTTACCCCTAATGTTTTTGTGTGTTAACATGATTAAGATACTGTAGTAATCATGTTTTATAGCTTTTTTAATAAATTTCCAAGTAGAACCTTTGGGAAGACTTGGGTGAAAGTTAATGCGATCTTGCTGTAAAAAACAGAAACTTTGCACTCACGAGATTAGCTGTCATTTTTTACAGAAGAGTTGTTTTAAGTTGAATCTTTTTGCAGAAGATTAATAGACAAATTCCTCAGGTCCACCAATTTATTTCAGAATTTTGGGAGTTACATAAGTATTCAGGAGTTACAGATTACTACAGACTATTCTGTTTTTGACAGATTCTGTTTTCTATGTGTTGTTTGCTTATTTTGATGAATCTATGAGTAGTATCGGAGGGTATGAACCATAGAGAAGTTGGAATACAGTAAGTTTAACACTAATATAAATAAAGAATGAGTTCATTACAGTACCTTAAAGTGGTGGTTTATTTTCTTATACTAACGGAGCTCATGAGATTTTCTGTTGAAGTTTTGTGTTGTGAAGTTTTCAAGTTTTTGGGTAAAGATTTGATGGATTTTGGAATAAGGAGTGGAAAGATCCTAAGCTTGGGGATGCCCAAGGCACCCCAAGGTAAAATTCAAGGACAACCAAAAGCCTAAGCTTGGGAATGCCCTGGAAGGCATCCCCTCTTTCGTCTTCGTCTATCGGTAACTTTACTTGAGGCTATATTTTTATTGACCACATGATATGTGTTTTGCTTGGAGCGTCATTTTATTTTATTTTATTTTGCTTGCTGTTTGAATAAAATCCCAAGATCTGAAATTCTTAAATGTTAGAGAGTCTTCACATAGTTACATAATTATTCAACTACTCATTTATCTTCACTTATATCTTTTGGAGTAGTTTGTCATTTGCTCTAGTGCTTCACTTATATCTTTTAGAGCATGACGGTAGTTTTATTTTGAAAAAATATATGAACTCTCATGCTTCACTTATATTATTTTGAGAGTCTTTTAGAACAGCATGGTAATTTGCTTTGGTTATAAAACTAGTCCTAGTATGATGAGAATCCAAAATGGGTATAATAAAAACTTTCATATAAAGTGCATTGAATAGTATGAGAAGTTTGATGCTTGATGATTGTTTTGAGATATGAAGATGGTGATATTAGAATCATGCTAGTTGAGTAATTGTGAATTTGAGAAATACTTGTGTTGAGGTTTGCAAGTCACGTAGCATGCACGTATGGTAACCGTTGTGTAACAAATTTGAAGCATGAGGTGTTTCTTTGATTGTCTTCCTTATGAGTGGCGGTCGGGAACGAGCGATGGTCTTTTCCTACCAATCTATCCCCCTAGGAGCATGCGTGTAGTGCTTAGTTTTGATGACTTGTAGATTTTTGCAATAAGTATGTGAGTTCTTTATGACTAATGTTGAGTCCATGGATTATACGCACTCTCACCCTTCCACCATTGCTAGCCTCTCTAGTACCGCGCAACTTTCGTCGATACCATAAACCCACCATTTACCTTCCTCAAAAGAGCCACCATACCTACCTATTATGGCATTTCCATAGCCATTCCGAGATATATTTTCATGCAACTTCCACCGTTCCGTTTATTATGACACGCTCCATCATTGTCATATTGCTTTGCATGATCATGTAGTTCACATCGTATTTGTGGCAAACCCACCTTCATAATTCTTTCATACATGTCACTCTTGATTCATTGCACATCCCGGTACACCGCCGGAGGCATTCATATAGAGTCATATTTTGTTCTAAGTATCGAGTTGTAATTCTCGAGTTGTAAATAAATAGAAGTGTGATGATCATCATTATTAGAGCATTGTCCCGTGTGAGGAAATAAAAAAAGGGAGAAAGGCCAAATAAAAAAAGAGAAGGCCCAAAAAATGAGAGAAAAAGAGAGAAGGGGCAATGTTACTATCCTTTTTCCACACTTGTGCTTCAAAGTAGCAGCATGATCTTCATGATAGAGAGTCTCTTATTTTGTCACTTTCATATACTAGTGGGAATTTTCGTTATAGAACTTGGCTTGTATATTCCAACAATGGGCTTCCTCAAAATGCTCTAGGTCTTTGTGAGCAAGCAAGTTGGATGCACACCGTCTTCCTCTTTTTTGTCTTCTCCACAACCACCATTCTATTCCACCTATAGTGCTATGTCCATGGCTCACGCTCATGTATTGCGTGAAAGTTGAAAAAGTTTGAGAATACTAAAGTATGAAACAATTGCTTGGCTTGTCATCGGAGTTGTGCATGATTTGAACATTTTGTGTGATGAAGATGGAGCATAGCCAAACTACATGATTTTGTAGGGATGAACTTTCTTTGGCCATGTTATTTTGAGAAGACATGATTACTTTGTTAGTATGCTTGAAGTATTATTATTTTAATGACAATATTAAACTTTTGTCTTGAATCTTATGGATCTAAATATTCTTGCCACAATAGAGAAGATTACATTGATAAATATGTTAAGTAGCATTCCACATCAAAATTCTGTTTTCATCATTTACCTACTCGAGGACGAGCAGGAATTAAGCTTGGGGATACTGATACGTCTCCAACATATCTATAATTTTTTATGTATTCATGCCATGTTTATAATATTTTTACATGATTTTTGGTATGATTTGGTTAGAACTAACCCGAACTGACGTTGTTTTCAGCAGAACTACCGTGGTGTTGTTTTTGTGCAGAAATAAAAGTTCTCGGAATGCGCTGAAATCAACGGAGATTTTCTGGAAAATATAAAAATACCTGGAGCGAAGAGTTACCGGAGGGAGTCCGTGGGCCCCACGAGGGTGGAGGGCGCGCCCACCCCTTGGGGCACGCCCCTGTGCCTCGTGGACTCTCCATGGGGGCCCCTGACTTGTTCTCGACGCCAACCTCTCCTATAAATCCCCAAACCTCTAGAAAATAACCTAGATCGGGAGTTCCGCCGCCGCAAGCCTTTGTAGCCACCAAAAACCAATCGGGACCCTGTTCCGGCACCCTGCCGGAGGGGGGGATCCATCAATGGTGGCCATCTTCATCATCCCGGTGCTCTCCAAGATGAGGAGGGAGTAGTTCACCCTCGGTGCTGAGGGTATGTACCAGTAGCTATGTGTTTGATCTCTCTCTCTCTCGTGTTCTTGATATGGCACGATCTTGATGTATTGCGAGCTTTGCTACTATAGTTGGATCTTATGATGTTTCTCCCCCTCTACTCTCTTGTAATGGATTGAGTTTTCCTTTCGAAGTTATCTTATCGGATTGAGTCTTTAAGGATTTGAGAACACTTGATGTATGTCTTGCATGTGCTTATCTATGGTGACAATGGGATATTCACGTGATCTACTTGATGTATGTTTTGGTGATCAACTTGCGGGTTCGGTGACCTTGTGAACTTATGCATAGGGGTTGGCACACGTTTTCGTCTTGACTCTCCGGTAGAAACTTTGGGGCACTCTTTGAAGTTCTTTGTGTTGGCTGAATAGATGAATCTGAGATTGTGTGATGCATATCGTATAATCATACCCACGGATACTTGTGGTGACATTGGAGTATCTAGGTGACATTAGGGTTTTGGTTGATTTGTGTCTTAAGGTGTTATTCTAGTACGAACTCTACGATAGATCGAACAGAAAGAATAGCTTCGTGTTATTTTACTATGGACTCTTGAATAGATTGATTAGAAAGAATAACTTTGAGGTGGTTTCGTACCCTACAATAATCTCTTCGTTTGTTCTCCGCTATTAGTGACTTTGGAGTGACTCTTTGTTGCATGTTGAGGGATTGTTATATGATCTAATTATTTTATCATTGTTGAGAGAACTTGCACTAGTGAAAGTATGAACCATAGGCCTTGTTTCCTAGCATTGCAATACCGTTTACGCTCACTTTTATCGCTTGCTACCTTGCTGTTTTTATATTTTCAGATTACAAATACCCATATCTACCATCCATATTGCACTTGTATCACCATCTCTTCGCGGAACTAGTGCACCTATACAATTTACCATTGTATTGGATGTGTTGGGAACACAAGAGACTCTTTGTTATTTGGTTGCAGGGTTGTTTGAGAGAGATCATCTTCATCCTACGCCTCCCATGGATTGATAAACCTTAGGTCATCCACTTGAGGGAAATTTGCTACTGTCCTACAAACCTTTGCACTTGGAGGCCCAACAATGTCTAAAAGAAGAAGGTTGTGTAGTAGACATCATCATGTCCATGATCTCATCCGGGACTCCGAACATTATCCGGTCATCAAATCACATAACTCATAATACAAATCATCATCGAACTTTAAGCGTGCGGACCCTACGAGTTCGAGAACTATGTAGACATGACCGAGACACATCTCCGGTCAATAGCCAATAGCAGAACCTCGATGCTCATATTGGCTCCTACATATTCTACGAAGATATTTATCGGTCAAACCGCATAACAACATACGTCATTCCCTTTGTCATTGGTATGTTACTTGCCGAGATTCGATCGTCGGTATCCTCATACCTAGTTTAATCTTGTTACCAGCAAGTCTCTTTACTCGTTTTGTAATGCATCATCCGGCAACTAACTCATTAGTCACATTGCTTGCAAGGCTTATAGTGATGTGCATTACCGAGAGGGCCCAGAGATACCTCTTCGATACACGGAGTGACAAATCCTAATCTTGATCTATGCCAACTCAACAAACACCTTCGAAGACACCTTTAGAGCATCTTTATAATCACCCAGTTATGTTGTGATGTTTGATACCACACAAGGTGTTCCTCCGGTATTCGGGAGTTGCATAATCTCATAGTCAGAGGAACATGTATAAGTCATGAAGAAAGCAATAGCAATAAAACTATACGATCATTATGCCAAGCTAACGGATGGGTCTTGTCCATCACATCATTCTCTAATGATGTGATCTCGCTCATCAAATGACAACACATGTCTATGATCAGGAAACTTAACCATCTTTGATTAACGAGCTAGTCAAGTAGAGGCATACTAGGGACACTCTGTTTGTCTATGTATTCACACATGTACTAAGTTTCCAGTTAATACAATTCTAGCATGAATAATAAACATTTATCATGATATAAGGAAATATAAATAACAACTTTATTATTGCCTCTAGGGCATATTTCCTTCACTTAGTACACTAGATGCATGCTGGATAGCGGTCAATGTGTGGAGTAATAGTAGTAGATGCAGGATGAGTCGGTCTACTAATCTTGGACGTGATGCCTATATAATGGTCATTGCTTGGATATCGTCATAATTATTTGAAGTTCTATCAATTGCCCAACAGTAAAAAAATTACCCGCCGTATGCTATTTTTCTCGAGAGAAGCCACTAGTGAAATCTACGGCCCCCGGGTCTCTTCTTTATCATATTTGCCTTCGAGATCTTTTTTTATTTGCTTTTTTTCAGATCTATTAATCCAAAAACCCGAAAATACCTTGCTGCACTTTTTTGTTATTTAATTTATTTAGCGTTCCCGTGAGATCTATTTATCCAATCTACTACAATTTTATCTATCTTTTTACCCGGGAGGGGTTGACAACCCCTCTTACACGCTGGGTTGCAAGAATTTGTTCTTTGTGTGCAGGTAATGTTTACATAGTCTTGCGTGGTTCTCCTACTAGTTTGATAACCTTGGTCTCATCACTGAGGGAAATACCTACCTTAGTTATGCTGCATCATCCCTTCCTCTTTGGGGAAATACCGACGTAGTTCAAGCCGCATCAGGGACACAAGAGATTCTTTGTTATTTGGTTGCAGGGTTGTTTGAGAGAGACTATCTTCATGACTCTCTCTCGTGTTCTTGATATGGCACGATCTTGATGTATCGCGAGCTTTTCTACTATAGTTGGATCTTATGATGTTTCTCCCCCTCTACTCTCTTGTAATGGATTGAGTTTTCCCTTTGAAGTTATCTTATCGGATTGAGTCTTTAAGGATTTGAGAACACTTGATGTATGTCTTGCATGTGCTTATCTGTGGTGACAATGGGATATTCACGTGATCTACTTGATGTATGTTTTGGTGATAAACTTGTGGGTTCGGTGACCATTTGAACTTATGCATAGGGGTTGGCACACGTTTTCGTATTGACTCTCCGGTAGAAACTTTGGGGCACTCTTTGAAGTTCTTTGTGTTGGCTGAATAGATGAATCTGAGATTGTGTGATGCATATCGTATAATCATACCCACGGATACTTGTGGTGACATTGGAGTATCTAGGTGACATTAGGGTTTTGGTTGATTTGTGTCTTAAGGTGTTATTCTAATACGAACTCTAGGATAGATCGAATGGAAAGAATAGCTTCGTGTTATTTTACTACGGACTCTTGAGTAGATCGATCAGAAAGAATAACTTTGAGGTGGTTTCGTACCCTACAATAATCTCTTAGTTTGTTCTCCGCTATTAGTGACTTTGGAGTGACTCTTTGTTGCATGTTGAGGGATTGTTATATGATCTAATTATGTTATCATTCTTGAGAGAACTTGCACTAGTAAAAGTATGAACCCTATGCCTTCTTTCCTAGCATTGCAATACCGTTTACGCTCACTTTTATCGCTTGCTACCATGCTGTTTTTATATTTTCAGACTACAAATACCCATATCTACCATCCATATTGCACTTGTATCACCATCTCTTCGCGGAACTAGTGCACCTATACAATTTACCATTGTATTGGGTGTGTTGGGGACACAAGAGACTCTTTGTTATTTGGTTGCAGGGTTGTTTGAGAGAGACCATCTTCATCCTACGCCTCCCACGGATTGATAAACCTTATGTCATCCACTTGAGGAAATTTGCTACTGTCCTACAAACCTCTGCACTTGGAGGCCCAACAACGTCTACAAGAATAAGGTTGTGTAGTAGACATCAAGCTCTTTTCTGGCGCCGTTGCCGGGGAGGCTAGGTAATCGGCACTAACACCCCGTCAAGTAAGCTCTTTGCTGGCACCGTCGCCGGGAAGGTGAGTGCTTGAAGGTATATCTTTAGATCTTGCAATCGAATCTTTTAGTTTCTTGTTTTATCACTAGTTTAGTCTATAAAAGAAAACTACAAAAAAGGTGGAATTGAGGTTGCCTCATATGCTTCATCTTTTAATATCTTTTGTGAAAATGATGGAAAGGAAAATTGTGCTCAAGTGCTAGAAGAAGAATGCATTAGAATGTTTGGCACTAAATCTTTGTATGATGAGCATGATTGCAATGTTGATAGTATGAATTCCTTGAGTATCTATGATGCTAATGATATGCAAAGCCACAAGCTTGGGGATGCTATGTTTGATGGAGATGATATTTTTAGTCCCCCAAGTTTGGATGAGAAAATTTATTTTGATGATAGCATGCCTCCTATTTATGATGATTATTGTGATGACGTGTATGCTATAAATAATAATGGTAACCATGAAACTTGTCATCTTGATTTTAACTTTCAATTGGATTATGCCTCACATGATAATTATTTTGTTGAGTTTGCTCCCACTATTATTCATGAGAAGAAATTCGCTTATGCGGAGAGCAATAAAAATTGATATGCTTGGGGATCATGAAAAGAATGCTTTATGTGATGGTTATATTGTTGAATTCATTCATGATTGTCGGAGTAATGGGCCACGGGTAGGCAGACCCGAGCCCCTGGACCTTTCAAAACATCGGGGCAAGCTGCGCCCCTCAAGACCCCAAGACGAAGAGCCGCCTTCTGAGAGTCGGCGACAGAGTCGCCGACTGCCCCTCCCAGCCGAGTCCTAGAGACGGCCTCAAGAAAAGCCGACTCCAAGCCAGCGACCTCCGACGAAGCCGGCTACAGGGAGTCGGCCCGCGACTCCGTCCACTCCCTGCCTGAGCGACTACGAGCGGGATGGGATAAAGCCGCCTCGCGGCCCGTTCCCACCCCGCTCATAAAGAGCAGGCATGGCCACAGGGCGTCGTACCGACGGAGATCTCCATCCGTGGCAACTGCAGCCACGCCCGGCCTCGACGTCAGCCCCGTGGCGATTCCTGTCTGACGATGGCACTGTCTGCATGCGACCGAAGGCGGCGGGACCCGCTTTGTCGGCGGAGTGCAGACGGCGAAACGCCCCAAAGACGGACCCATTGGAGTCGGCCTCCAGAGTCGGCCGGCCCCTCCCACGGGCTCAGGCGCCATTAACCGGACAAGACACGGAATGGCAATGATGATCGCCAGCGGCGGCATCACTGTTGCCATGACCTCGACCAAGCTCGCGTCATTAGAAGAGCGGCTACAGTGACCCGCAGCCGGCAAGACCCGCCCACGGCGGACAAGGGCTGTCGGCCCCATGCTGGACCGTCGGCGGGGCCCACTAGTCGGCGGGCTCCAGAAGTCGGCGGAGAAGACGACGACTTGAGAGACTGACGGCTCGGACCTGCGTCCAGCCGGATTACCATTGTACCCCCGGGGGGTAGGCCTATATAAACCCCCCGGGGCACCCATGCAAAGGGTTGGAACCTAGTAGTTTGACACACACACACACATAGAGGGAAGAGAAGAGCTAGCCGTGCCCTTCTCCTTCCTCACCCCGAACAACTCAAGGAGCAATCTTGTACTCACCTTGCGATAGTGATCATGCGGAGACCCCACAGAGCAGCAGTAGGGGTGTTATCTCCTCGGAGAGCCCTGAAGCTAGGTAAGATTCGCCGGCGTGCATGTCTTCGCCTCATCCCGTTTCCAGGCACCGGCGACGTTCTACTCGCCCCCTCCATGATAAGCCATCCTTTGGCATATGTCGCACCCAACCCGCGACATTTGGCACCCACCATGGGGCCAGGTGCACCGTCGTCTGGAGACCTGCTCTGGATGGGAACCCTCTTCCTCCCTGGCGAGCGCAGCCAGCCCGGCACGCCAGACGGAGTCTGCGCCGACGCGCTGCATGGCGTTGAGGTCGCCTGCGCGGCAAGCTGCCTCGCTGAACTTGTCGGCGAGGTTCGCCTCTCCGACGAGCCTGCGTCTGACGCAGGCACGGACGGCCCCGAGAGCCTCTTCGCGAGCCTCCTCGAGCAGCTCCATGTCGCCGGCGAGCCCGCCGCCGACCTGGAGTCCGTAGGCTCCACCGACCCGATGCTGGTCGACTCCGACACCGCGTCGCTCGACGCGTTCCCCACCGACGTGGTGGTATCTGACGAAACCGCTCCCTCGCGCGGAGAGCGGCGGAAGCTGCGATCCGGAGGTGCTCGTCATCGGTCACAGCGAGCCTTCCGGCTAGGGAGCTCGTGACCCTCTCGACGCGTTTCTGCAAGACCTGACCGCCCCCATTCCGGAAGACGCCGACGCTGGGACGCTGTTAGCGCGCCGCCTCCAGCTCCTCGTGGGCGCACAGAAGCTGGCAAGCATGAGACGCTTGTCAGAAGCCTACCATCGCGAGATGGATCGCGCCGTGGGCGGCTCGCCGGCTCCGACTGGGCCTAGCCGCCTAGGCGCGGTCCAGCAGCGTGGCAAGCCATCGCCAGTCTGTTTGGGGCCAATCGCCCTGTGTACGCCACGCCCACGGAGAACATCCGCGCCGCCCAGGCGACGGCAAACTGGATAACCCGGCGAGGCGCCGCTGATGACGGAGCGAGTCCAGCAGCTCCTCGCGCCGCTGCACAAGACGAAGCCGCTGCCGCCGCAGGCGCCAGCGACAACACGGCGACTTGCCTCCCCTCCGAGATCAAGCGCGACGTCTCGGATGCCGATCGGGCGGCGTCCGTGGAAGAAAAACAAGGATCCGGCTGTCAGCCATAGCCGGACTCACATCTCCATCGAAGCGCGAAGAGACGGCCGCCCAAGAGCAAAGTGGAGCGGCGGGATGACTATCTGCCTCCTCCTCCCCGCAGAGAAAGGCGAAGTCTCCCGCCACCCGTCGAAGCATCCGACTCTCGGCGACCGCCTTTGGCTGCCGAGAGGGAGTCGGAGAAAACGACGCCCGCCACCGGATCGAGCGACTCCACCGATCCCTGGCGCTGGAAGAAGAAGACGAGTTGGGCCTGCCCTGTTTCGGACCTCGCATCCGAGACGAGCCCTTCCCTAGAGGATTCACACTCCCCCGAGATACACCCAAGTACACCGGCTCCATGAAACCGGAGGACTGGCTAGTGGACTACTCCACGGCCGTCAGCATAGCGAACGGCAACAAGCGTGTTGCCGTAAAGTATGTTCCCCTCATGCTCCAGGGCACGGCCCGGACATGGTTGAACAGCTTGAAGCCCCGCAGCATCAACAGCTGGGTCGACTTCACCGAGGATTTGGTCCGCAACTTCACGAGCACATACAAGCGACCTCCCAAGCCTCGCCAACTTTCCTTGTGCGTACAAGGCCCCAACGAGTCTACTCGCGACTACCTCACGCGCTGGGCCGAGCTCCGGAACTCCTGCGAGGGAGTGCATGAGGTGCAGGCAATCGAGTACTTCACCGCCGGGTGCAGAGAAGGCACCCTCCTCAAGCACAAGCTCCTTTGCGACGAGCCGGAGACCCTCGACGAGCTGCTGATCATAGCAGACAAATGCATACAGCCGACTCCTCCATGAAGTCGGAGATCAAGTCGGTCTGACCGCAAGGTGGCTCCTCATGCTCCCGTAACTCCGGTGGCGGCGCCAATCGGCGGCAACAACAGAATGATCACAAGCGCAAGGCCCGCAGCCGGCTTCCAACAGCCGGCAGGTGGCGGCGATCGAGACCAGCAGCCAGAGGGCAGCCTCACCAGCGGCGTAAAGGCGGCAAGTCCAACTGGTTGCCGCCTTCTCTTCTGATCGAGACTCTGGATGGACCCTGCAAGTTCCATAGCAGCGCTAAGCCGTCGAATCACACCACCCGGAAGTGCCACTGGCTCACCAGGATCGCCAAGGGAGACGGCCTTGCCCCTCCTTCGCCTGCTGGGCCGCCGCCTCCACCACCGCCCCAGCAGGCGGCTGTCAGGCTAGTCGGCGCAGTACAAGACGAGTATCCAGAAGATCATGGTGCCTATGTAGTGTTTACCAGTGTGGCTGACGATCGCCGCAGAAAGCGGCAAAGAATAAAGAAGAAGTGAATGCGGTAGCATCGGATACTCGAGAATTCATGCACCTTTGGTCCGAGAAGCCCATCGGTTGGAGCCGAGCCGATCACCCGGAGGTGATGCGAATCCGGGCTCCTACGCCCGGTCTTGGGAGCCACCCTTGCAGCGGATAGGCGGGCCGCTCGCTTCTCGCGAGTCTTGATAGACGGAGGCAGCAGCAGCATCAACATCCTGCATAAGGATACGATGGAGAAGTTAGGAATCAAGCAAAGACAGCTTCAAAGATAGTCGGACTGTGTTCCACGGAATTGTACCAGCCTTTCCTGCTCACCGATTGGCAAGATTACGATAGACGTCCTCTTTGGGGACAAAGATCACTTTCGCCGAGAGCGGTCTGGTTCAAGTGGTGGACCTCGAAAGCCCTACCATGCTCGCTTAGGCGACCTGCTCTCGCCAAGTTCATGGCGGTCCCCCACTACGCCTACCTCAAGATGAAGATGCCGAGTACCAAGGGGATTCTCGACCGTGGCCGGCGACTACAGTAAAGTCGTCTTAAGCGGTTGAAAGCAGCCGGCTGGCCGAAGTCCCCGTGATCGCAGTGAGAAGCGGCTCCTTGATCGGGTTGTGGTGATGGCCGCAAGCAGCCGAGATGTCGCTGACCCCAAGGAGTCGGTCGAGGGCTCGTTCAAGTCGGCCAAAGAGACCAAGAAGACACCCTTGGACCCGGAGCATCCAGAGAGATACGCTGTCGTGGGTGCCAACCTCGACAGCAAATAGGAAGGCGAGCTCGTCGATTTCCTCCGTGAGAATCGGGACATTTTCGCATGGTCCCCCAAAGACATGCCAGGTGTACCGACGGAATTCGCTGAGCACAAGTTACATGTCCGATCTGATGTGAAGCCCGTCAGGCAGCCCTTGCGCCGCCTGTCAGAAGAGAAAAGAAGAGTTGTTGGAGAAGAGATAGCCCGGCTCCTCGCAGCCGGTTTCATCATGGAAGTGTTCTTTCCAGAGTGGTTAGCGAACCCGGTCCTGGTACTAAAGAAGAACAAGCAGTGGCGGATGTGTATTGACTACACAAGCCTCAACAAAGCCTGCCCCAAGGACCCGTTAAACTTTGCCAAGAATTGATCAGGTGATAGACTCCACAGCCGGATGCGAGCTGTTGAGCTTCTTAGATGCATATTCAGGATACCACCAGATCAAGCTGAACCCGGCCGACAGATTGAAGACCGCCTTCATCACGCCGTTTGGAGCCTTCTGCTACCTGACCATGGCGTTCGGCTTGAGGAATGTCGGCGCCACCTTTCAGTGTTGCATGCAGAAGTGCCTCCTCAAGCAGCTTGGCGAACGCCATGCGTTTACGTGGACGGCGTGGTGGTGAAGACGGAGAAGCGAGGAACGCTGTTGGAAGACCTCAAGGAGACCTTTGAAAATCTGCGCCCGATTCCAGATCAAGCTCAACCCGAAGAAATGCGTCTTGAAGTACCAGCCGGCCAGCTCCTTGGCTTCCTGGTCTCTGAATGCGGCATAGAGTGCAACCCCGTGAAGATCAAGGCGATCGAAAGGATGGAAGTACCCCGCCGACTGCTAGATGTGCAAAAGTTCACCGGTTGCTTGGCGTCTATCAGCCGATTCATCAGTCGGCTGGGCGAGAAAGCTCTTCCTCTGTACCAGCTCATGAAGAAGGCCACCTTCTTCGAATGGAACTCCAAGGCGGACGAGGCTTTTCTCCAGTTGAAGAAGATGCTGACTACTCCCCCAGTGCTGGCGGCTCCGACTCCAAAGGAGCCATGCTCCTGTATATTGCCGCCACCAGCAGGGTAGTCGGCCTGATTATCGTAGTTGAACGCAAGGAGGAAGGCAAGGCGCTACCTGTCTAGAGACCGGTTTATTACCTGAGCGAAGTACTGTCGACCTCCAAGCAGAACTACCCCCACTACCAGAAGATGTGTTACGGCGTGCACTTTGCCGCCAAGAAGTTGAAGCCTTACTTTCAAGAGCATCCAATCACCCTGGTTTGCACGGCCCCACTAGCAGAGATCATCGGAAGCCGAGATGCTTCTGGCCGAGTGGCCAAATGGGCCATAGAGTTGGCTCCCTACACCATCTATTACCAGCCCCGCACCGCCATCAAGTCACAAGCACTGGCCGACTTCCTCGTCGACCGGGCGAGACCCGATACCTGCCGCCAAATACCGACTCCACCCATTGGCGGATGCACTTTGATGGCTCCAAGATGAGCACCGGCTTGGGAGCCGGCGTGGTCCTCACTTCCCCCAAGGGCGACAAGCTCAAGTACGCGCTGCAGATCCATTTTACTGCCTCCAACAAAGTCGTCGAATACGAGGCGCTCATTCACGGGCTCCGGCTTGCCAAAGAGCTTGGCATTCGCCGGATCCTGTGCTATGGCGACTCCGACTTGGTGGTCCAACAGTCATCCGGCGACTGGGACGCCAAAGATGCAAATATGGCGAGCTACCGTTTTCTGGTACAGCAGCTGAGTGGATATTTTGAGGGTGCGAATTCATCCACGTGCCAAGAAAGCGACAACGACCAATCGAGATACCACGGCAAGAATCGGCTCCACCCGCCAGTAATACCATCCGGCGTCGCCCTTCGCCTCCTCAAGCCATCATCAAGCCGTCACCAGAGTCGACTCCATTTTTGTGCCGGCTCCCCAAGAAGTCGGATCCGACTCCAAAGCCTCACCAGACGGCACAAGAATCCTTATAGACGCCCCAAGAACGCGGGCAATGAGCCGGCCCGGGATTTCGTAACCCGGCCGAGGATCTGGCGACCATTGCAAAGACTCCAGTACTCGGCCCGGGGACTGCGCCAGTCGGCCCGGGGACTTCTTCAACCCAGCAAGCTGTTGCGGACTCCAACCCGCCGCCTCCCAGCCCAGCCGCCCTTGTCCAAGTAGCAGTACTGGCAGTCGAAGAAATAGTAGCACCCTCATGGGCCCAGCCCATCCTGAAGTTCTTAGTAAGCGCAGAGCTACCAACCGATGAGACCTTGGCTCGGCAAGTGCAACGCTGAGCAGCAGCCTACACTATAGTCAATAGAGAGCTGGTCAGGCGCAGCGTCACCGGTGTCTACCAGCGCTGCGTCGAGTCAGAGCAAGGCCAAGCAATTCTCGAAGACATCCATCAGGGCGAGTGCGGCCATCATGCAGCCTCAAGATCACTCATCGCCAAAGCCTTCCGACACGGTTTCTTCTGGCCGACTGCCCTAGAAGAGGCCAAGGAATTAGTTCAAGAATGCAAGGGGTGCCAGGTGTTCCGCTCCAAGCCGCTTCAGCCGGCTTCGGCGCTCAAGACTATCCCCATCGCCTGGCCCTTTGCTGTTTGGGGCCTGGACATGGTGGGACCATTCAAAAGCGACGAGGCGGCCTAACTCACTTACTTGTCGCGGTGGACAAGTTCACCAAGTGGATAGAAGCAAAACCCATCAAGAAGTTGAATGGTCCTACGGCGGTGACTTTCATCGCCGACATCACGACTCGATGCACGGGCGTACCACAAAGCATCATCACCGACAACAAGACAAATTTTGCCAAAGGCGCCACAGCCCGTTTCGCGACGCAAGGCATCCAACTGGACTTAGCGTCCGTTGCCCATCCGCAGTCAAACGGCCAGGTGGAGAGAGCGAACGGCCTCATCCTGTCTGCCATCAAGCCTCGACTGGTCGAACCATTGGAGCGTTCGGCCGGCTGCTGGCTTGAGGAGTTGCCAGCCGTCCTCTGGAGTCTGCGCACGACTCCAAACAAGTCAACTGGCTTCACACCCTTCTTCCTCGTCTACGGTGCCGAAGCCATCATCCCAACGGATATAGAGTTCGACTCCCCGCGAGTCACCATGTACACCGAAGAGGAAGCAGAAGAAGCACGTCAAGACAGCGTCGATCTCCTGGAAGAGGGCAGGATGTTGGCACTCAGCCGGTCCAGCATCTACCAAAGCAGAGCTCGCACCGCTACTACAACAAGAAGGTCAAGCCAAGATCAATCCTAGAGGGCGACCTTGTGCTCCGGCTGATCCAGTGAACAGCCGGCCAGCACAAGCTGTCGGCGCCTTAGGAAGGCCCATTCATCATCAGTAAAGTGCTGGGAAACGACTCCTACTACTGATCGGCCTTTCGAAGCCCCGAGCACGCATAATAGGGATGACTCCGGAAAAGAGAGCGGAGCGGCCATGGAATGTGAATCTCCTCCGAAGATTTTTCTGATTGATGCGGTATGTACCACGCTACCCTTTGTGTTTAAAGTACCAAGACTCCGGGGCCCGAGACGAGCTCGGGACTGCCCTCTTTGTTATCTGTATGATAAGAATTATGCCTTTGAGTATGTTACTCTTTGTTATGCTATTTGGCACCGGGCTCGACTAGTCGGCCGGGGACTCACGCCTTTGGGCTATGAAATGCTTCCTGATCGAGACAAGTAACGTCACGGCGCCTAAGCCGTCTCTGTCGCCGAAGCCGCGGCTTGCAGAGCGACTGTTTGGTGGGCAGGAGTAAGGTAGAACTAGGCGCCCACATGAAAAAATGGCTAAGGACCCAAAGCATAAACATAGTTTAAATCGGCTTCCAGCCCGTTTCGTAAAACCGACTCTTAAGTAGTCGGCTTGCCGCTTTCTACCCAACTTGCTTAACGACTCTAAAAAATGGCCAAGTGCTTGCCTTCTCAAAAGTAGCCAAGCACTTGACCTAGACGGCAGTCCGCAGAGCGGTTGCCCGATGGGCAAGGCGGCATTTAAGGGAAGGCGGCAAAGGAAAAAGCCACAAGAGCAATAAGCAAGGAAGGATAAAATTAGAATAATATTTACACAAGCTTAGGCCCTTGGCGGATCTTGAACGAGAGGTTCGTGATACACCCCGGTGGAATTGTGCAAATTAACAAGTTCTTTTAAAAGACTAGCAAACAGATAAAATAAAGACAAGGCAGCAGCCTAAGAAGCGGCAGATGGGGTTGGAAGGCCGGAGGCGGCGGCGGCGTCAGGCGCCGGGGCGGCCGGCTGGGCGGTCTTGGCTTGATCGTCTCTGGTGGCAGCCGGCCCAGACGGGCGCGGCTCGTTGCTGGAGGCATGGTCGAGCTGAGGCTGGTCGCCCGCTCCATCTTCTGGCGCCTCCATGTCGTCTCCGTCCTCCGCCTCGTCTTCATCCTCGGCGCTGGAGTCGATCACCTCCGCCGAGTCCTCGTCGTGGTGCAGGTTCAACCCAAACCACTCGGCGGCGCCTCCCCACCGTCTTCACCGCTCGAGGGCGAAGACGCTGGTGTCCGTGTAGTCGGCAATCACCACAGACGCTCGGCGAGGGCGTCCTCCATGACCGCCAGCTCCGCTGAGCTTCCGGACGAACGCAGCCAGCCGGTCCAGATCCAGCCCTGGATACCACGCCTTGACGAACTCCAGGACTCGGCGAGCTCCAGCCCGAGCCGCGGAACCCTTCCAGGCCTCAAGATGGCCAGCCGCGACCTCCAGCCAGTCGGCGGTCCGGCTGGGAGTGCGCAGAACTGGCATGTCCGGCCACAGAGCAGCGATCGCCTGGGCGCCGGCACGCTGAAGACGGCGCAGCATCCGATGGGCCGGCCGCAGACGGGCCTCGATGCTCAGAAGCTGCTCGTCAAGGGTCCGGGGGGCGTTGGCTGCGATCTCAGCACCACCCGCCCTTCGCGCCTCGCGATCAGCCTCGATGGCTTGATTGGCCGCCTGCGTGTGACCGGGGAAGAAGTCTGCCAAGAAGAAGAAGAAGCAAGTCAGAAAAAGCGAGTCGGCTGACCCATAGTCGGCGACCCAAAAGAAAAAGTAAGCGAACTCACCATCGGCGATATCCTCGATTTCGTGGAAGCCGGAGGTCGGCGCTTCCCTGTCGGTCCAGGAGGAGCGCTCGCTCTCAAATTCGGCCAGGAGAGCGGCCTCTTTCTTCTCCGCCTCAGCCTGCGCCGCCTTGAGCAGCTCCCTCTGCTCCGCCAGCTGCGTAGCCAGCAGGTCGCGCTCTGCGGCGAGCTTGCCGCACTCCTCCTCTTTGGCGCGCAAAGCGGTGTCGGCCGCACCCAGCTGCCCCCGAAGAGCGGCGTTGGACTCTGAAGAATAAAAAGAAGAAGGACGCGAAGTCGTCAGCTAAGAAGGTCGCCAGGAAGATCCGGCCCGACTGCGCAGCAGTCGGCCCGAATCTCGGGGACTACAGCCCGCGGGTGCGCCAGCGCGCCCCCGCGAAGAAGAAAACTCACCTCGGCTCCTCGCCAAGTCAGCAGCCCGCTTGCTCAGCTCCTCAACGTTGCGGTTGAAGGCAGCAGCCCTCCTGCGACAAGAGTTTCAGACAAAGGTAAAAACTTGGAGGTACGCAAATAGAGTTCCGAGCCGCCTGCTCAGCAGCCGGCCCGAAACTCGGGGACTACACCCAGTGGAGTGTTGGCGCTTCACGAAGAAGAGCAAGAAAAGTTCAAAAAAGTAACATACCCGCACGGTGGATCGCGATGCCAGGTGCGCCTTGGAGAGGTTCTGGATGGCGTCGCCCTCAGCCCGCTTCGCACGGGCGTCCGAGGCGCCCGTGTTCAGCGGGCCCGTGCCGCCTCCTCGCACCCACCAGCAGGCGCGGCGCTTGTCGCCTCGGCGTCGAGGATGGCCGAGCTGGCGGCGCCCGGTCTCAAAAAGCCTTGGCGCGAAAGTCGCCTTCTCAAGATGGCGTCGCTGGCGGCGGCGACTTGTAGAAGCAGCTGCGCCACGGCCTCGTCGTCGGCCGGCGGCACAGGCGGGTCCGCCGGCTGCTTGCCTTGTGCGCTCTCGGACTACGGTGGAGGCGGCGGAGGTGGCGCGGCCGCGCCCGGTAGGGAGACCTCGCCGCCTTCCCTCTCTGCGACAGGGACCTCACCGCCGACTCCCTCCGACTGCCCCGTGAACTCCGGCAGCGGTGGCGCAGAGCTCAGCGGGATGACGAGCAGCGCCGGCCCAGGCGCCACGGCCTCCTCGACTTCGCCTCTTGGCTGCAGCGGCGGCTTCGACCTCCTCCAGATTCTTCAGGCGGAAGCCGCCGCCTTCTCGGCCTCCGCTCTCCTGACGGGCGGCCTCCTCCTCGTCGCGCTTCTCCTGCGCATTCCGCTCCGTTGCCTCCCGGAGGGCGGCCGCAGGGTCAACCCGCCGACTCTTGGCGGACGTCTCCGCCGACCCCATGACGGAGGCGGCGGCGACCCTCTCCAGGGTGAGGGGAGCCCTGATGAGAAAAATACACGTAAAAACTTGGACAAGACGGACCAGAAGAAACAAGACAAAATAAAAAATACTTACGCGGAGACCAGCGGTGGCTTCTTCACTTCCTTAAGAAAGCGGTTAGCCTTCGCGACCGCCTCTTCACGCTGGGTCGCGGCGGCCGTCCCCCTGAATTTCTTCGCCCGGCCGCCGGGAAGACTCGGCCCGGCCCGGCGCTTCGTCGCGCCGCCTCGACCACCCAAGGCGGCGGAGGAGCTCGCGCCTAGATGGCCGGCTTTCTGCTGGCGGCAAGGGACGACTTCCTTCTCGCTGTCGTCTTCATGCCAATCGGCGAAGGTGGTCGAAGGCCTGAAGTCGTCGGCCCCTCCTCCTCCCTCGGCGTCGGCCTCCATCGCCGCCACGCCCAAGTCGGGGTCGTCGGCATCGCTCTCCGCCCGGTCGGGGACGAATTCACGAGCCGGCCCCGTGGCGCCGGCCGAAGGCTGCATGAGGGGATTCTGAGTCGGAGAAGACCAAGGAAAATTAGAGCCGGATTCAGCTGGAGAAGGAAACAGAGAAGCAAGAGATGACTTACCACAGGCGGGGGGTTGGCGCGCGAGTATGGCTCCTTGCCGAATTGCCATTCCTCCGTGAGGCCGCAGTTCGCCAGGAAGTTCACCGTATCCACCACCTCCGCGTGGGGCATGTCTTTGGAGCACAGCCGGCTGGGGTCCCGGCCGCTCATCCGGCGAATCGGATGAGGTCGGCCTTGAAGAGGAAGGACTCGGCGCGCCACGAAGGCGGCCAGCAAGTCCGCCCCAGTCAGGCCCTCCGACTGCGTCATCACGCGGAGCCGCGCGACGGCGGCGTTGCCTGCGGGAGTCAGCGTCCGGGCCCGATAGGACCAGCTGGGGGGTCGCCCCGCCAACTCGCCGCCCACGTAAGGCGGCAAGTTGACCCAGTCGCCCTCGGGGGCGACGTTCTTGACGTAGAAGTATGTACGCTGCCACATCTTCACCGACTTGATGAGGGGGATGGCAGGAAAAGGGTTCTCGGGCACCGGCCTCCTCTTGGCGATGAACGTGCCGCACAGAGCCGACACGCGAGCGACATGGGTCCCGAGCTTGGCTTGAAAAAATTCCCCCCACAGCTCGATGGTGGGGAGAACGCCTAGAAAGCCCTCGCATAAGGATGCGAAGGCGGCCAGCACCACCGTGTTGGGGGTGAGGTGGTGCGGCTGGAGCCCGAAGAACTCCAGGAACGCGCGGAAGATGCCGCTCTCCGGCAGCCCCATCCCGCGCATGAGGTGCGAGCGGAATATGACCCGCTCGCCCTCTTCTGGCGCCGACGTAATTTCGCCCTCCGGCGCGGCGCGGGTCCGCACTAGGTGGCTGCCGGGGATGCGGCGCGTTTGGCGAAGAAACTCGATGATGTTTTCGTCGATGATGGAGCCGTCCCACACGCCGGAGCGCGCGGTGGGAGGCGCGGCGGCGTAGGAGGAGCTCATCTCCGCGACGCGGCGAGGTTCGGCACGGCGGAGCGAGGAGGAAGACGAAGCAAGGAGCAAGAGGGAGCGGGGAAGAGTGGGTGCGCGTGCGTCGCCGCCCGCCTACTTGTAGGCGCCTGAGCTGCGGCAAGGGGCGGGCGTGGGAATAATCGCGCGCCACGCCCCACGCCCCACGATTTAACCCACGACGTTATCGCGCGCAGAACGGCGTGGGGAGCCCAACCGCCCGCACGACCGCAGCGGATCCGCTGCGCGCCGAGGCGCGATAGTGGCGGGCCCCGCCTGACGGGCCTGTCTCGTCACGCGCGTGGGCTGGCAGACTGGCCCTGCCGTGTGGCATCGCATGGCGCGCCCGCAACGGGCTGCTGCCTGGAAGCTTATCAGGCACGCCGCCCGGATCCCGCTGCGACCTTCGAAACCTTTGAAGAGCAAGACGGCCTCCTGCAAGGCCGACTCCAGCTAGTCGGCTCAAGATGGAGACGGCAGGCCGAGTCCAGATTATTCTACTAAAGGGATGAAACTGTTGAGGCTCCTCGACATGTTGCCCTCGGCGCCTCACCAGCTTCGGGGACTACTGTCGGAGTAATGGGCCACGGGTAGGCAAACCCGAGCCCCTGGACCTTTCAAAACATCGGGGCAGACTGCGCCCCTCAAGACCCCAAGACGAAGAGCCGCCTTCTGAGAGTCGGCGACAGAGTCGCCGACTACCCCGCCCAGCCGAGTCCCAGAGACGGCCTCAAAACAAGCCGAATCCAAGCCAGCGACCTCCGACGAAGCCGGCTACAGGGAGTCGGCCCGCGACTCCGTCCACTCCCTGCCTGAGCGACTACGAGCGGGATGGGATAAAGCCGCTTCGCGGCCCGTTCCCGCCCCGCTCATAAAGAGCAGGCATGGCCACAGGGCACCGTATCGACGGAGATCTCCGTCCGGCGCGGCACTGTAGCCACGCCGGCCCTGACGTCAGCCCCGTGGGCAGATTCCTGTACCCACGATGGTTTGTCTGTACGACCCGAAGACGGCGGGACCCGCCTGTCGACGGAAGTGCAGAAGACGGCGAGAACGCCCCAAAGACGGACCCATTGGAGTCGGCCTCCGAGAGTCGGCCGGCCCCTCCCACGGCCGTCGCCATTAACTGCATAAGACAGGAATGGCAATGATATCGCCCGCCAGCGGTAGCGGCTGTTGCCATGACCCCGCGACCAAGCTCGCGTCATTAGAAGAGCGGCTACAGTGACCCGCAGCCGGCAAGACCCGCCCGCGGCGGACGAGGGCTGTCGGCCCCATGCTGGACCGTCGGCGGGGCCCACTAGTCGGCGGGCCCCAGAAGTCGGCGGAGAAGACGGCGACTTAAGAGACTGACGGCTGGGACCCGCGTCCAGCCGGATTACCATTGTACCCCCGGGGGGTAGGCCTATATAAACCCCCCGGGGCACCCATGCAAAGGGTTGGAACCTAGTAGTTTGACACACACACATAGAGGGACGAGAAGAGCTAGTCGTGCCCTTCTCCTTCCTCACCCCAACAGCTCAAGGAGCAATCTTGTACTCACCTTGCGATAGTGATCATGCGGAGACCCCTTGAGCAGCAGCGATGGGGTGTTATCTCCTCGGAGAGCCACGAAGCTGGGTAAGATTCGGCGTGCATGTCTTCGCCTCATCCCATTTCCAGGCACCGCGACGTTCTACTCGCCCCTCCATGATAAGCCATCCTTTGGCATATGTCGCACCCAATCCCGACAATGATGCTACTGAAAATTATTATGAGGGAGGAATATATGCTTGTAGAAATTGCAATAATATCAAGTTTCCTCTCTATGTGTTGAAAATCTTGAAGTTATGTTTGTTTTGCCTTCCTATGCTAGTTGATTACTGTTCCCATAAATTGTTTTCTCACAAAATCCCTATGCATAGGAAGTGGGTTAGACTTAAATGTGCTAGTCATATTCTTCATGATTCTCCCGCTATGTTTCAATTCTTATCTTTTATGTGAACATCATTGAAATCATCATGCCTAGCTAGAAAGGCATTAAAGAAAAGCGCTTGTTGGGAGACAATCCAATATTTACCCCTAATGTTTTTGTGTGTTAACATGATTAAGATACTGTAGTAATCATGTTTTATAGCTTTTTTAATAAATTTCCAAGTAGAACCTTTGGGAAGACTTGGGTGAAAGTTAATGCGATCTTGCTGTAAAAAACAGAAACTTTGCACTCACGAGATTAGCTGTCATTTTTTACAGAAGAGTTGTTTTAAGTTGAATATTTTTGCAGAAGATTAATAGACAAATTCCTCAGGTCCACCAATTTATTTCAGAATTTTGGGAGTTACATAAGTATTCAGGAGTTACAGATTACTACAGACTATTCTGTTTTTGACAGATTCTGTTTTCTATGTGTTGTTTGCTTATTTTGATGAATCTATGAGTAGTATCGGAGGGTATGAACCATAGAGAAGTTGGAATACAGTAAGTTTAACACTAATATAAATAAAGAATGAGTTCATTACAGTACCTTAAAGTGGTGGTTTATTTTCTTATACTAACGGAGCTCATGAGATTTTCTGTTGAAGTTTTGTGTTGTGAAGTTTTCAAGTTTTTGGGTAAAGATTTGATGGATTTTGGAATAAGGAGTGGAAAGATCCTAAGCTTGGGGATGCCCAAGGCACCCCAAGGTAACATTCAAGGACAACCAAAGCCTAAGCTTGGGAATGCCCTGGAAGGCATCCCCTCTTTAAATCTTAAATCTATCGGTAACTTTACTTGAGGCTATATTTTTATTGACCACATGATATGTGTTTTGCTTGGAGCGTCATTTTATTTTATTTTATTTTGCTTGCTGTTTGAATAAAATCCCAAGATCTGAAATTCTTAAATGTTAGAGAGTCTTCACATAGTTACATAATTATTCAACTACTCATTTATCTTCACTTATATCTTTTGGAGTAGTTTGTCATTTGCTCTAGTGCTTCACTTATATCTTTTAGAGCATGACGGTAGTTTTATTTTGAAAAAATATATGAACTCTCATGCTTCACTTATATTATTTTGAGAGTCTTTTAGAACAGCATGGTAATTTGCTTTGGTTATAAAACTAGTCCTAGTATGATGAGAATCCAAAATGGGTATAATAAAAACTTTCATATAAAGTGCATTGAATAGTATGAGAAGTTTGATGCTTGATGATTGTTTTGAGATATGAAGATGGTGATATTAGAATCATGCTAGTTGAGTAATTGTGAATTTGAGAAATACTTGTGTTGAGGTTTGCAAGTCACGTAGCATGCACGTATGGTAACCGTTGTGTAACAAATTTGAAGCATGAGGTGTTTCTTTGATTGTCTTCCTTATGAGTGGCGGTCGGGAACGGCGATGGTCTTTTCCTACCAATCTATCCCCTAGGAGCATGCGTGTAGTGCTTAGTTTTGATGACTTGTAGATTTTTGCAATAAGTATGTGAGTTCTTTATGACTAATGTTGAGTCCATGGATTATACGCACTCTCACCCTTCCACCATTGCTAGCCTCTCTAGTACCGCGCAACTTTCGTCGGTACCATAAACCCACCATTTACCTTCCTCAAAAGAGCCACCATACCTACCTATTATGGCATTTCCATAGCCATTCCGAGATATATTTTCATGCAACTTCCACCGTTCCGTTTATTATGACACGCTCCATCATTGTCATATTGCTTTGCATGATCATGTAGTTCACATCGTATTTGTGGCAAACCCACCTTCATAATTCTTTCATACATGTCACTCTTGATTCATTGCACATCCGGTACACACGGAGGCATTCATATAGAGTCATATTTTGTTCTAAGTATCGAGTTGTAATTCTCGAGTTGTAAATAAATAGAAGTGTGATGATCATCATTATTAGAGCATTGTCCGTGTGAGGAAATAAAAAAGGGAGAAAGGCCAAATAAAAAAGAGAAGGCCCAAAAATGAGAGAAAAAGAGAGAAGGGGCAATGTTACTATCCTTTTTCCACACTTGTGCTTCAAAGTAGCAGCATGATCTTCATGATAGAGAGTCTCTTATTTTGTCACTTTCATATACTAGTGGGAATTTTCGTTATAGAACTTGGCTTGTATATTCCAACAATGGGCTTCCTCAAAATGCTCTAGGTCTTTGTGAGCAAGCAAGTTGGATGCACACCGTCTTCCTCTTTTTTGTCTTCTCCACAACCACCATTCTATTCCACCTATAGTGCTATGTCCATGGCTCACGCTCATGTATTGCGTGAAAGTTGAAAAAGTTTGAGAATACTAAAGTATGAAACAATTGCTTGGCTTGTCATCGGAGTTGTGCATGATTTGAACATTTTGTGTGACGAAGATGGAGCATAGCCAAACTACATGATTTTGTAGGGATGAACTTTCTTTGGCCATGTTATTTTGAGAAGACATGATTACTTTGTTAGTATGCTTGAAGTATTATTATTTTAATGACAATATTAAACTTTTGTCTTGAATCTTATGGATCTGAATATTCTTGCCACAATAGAGAAGATTACATTGATAAATATGTTAAGTAGCATTCCACATCAAAAATTCTGTTTTCATCATTTACCTACTCGAGGACGAGCAGGAATTAAGCTTGGGGATACTGATACGTCTCCAACATATCTATAATTTTTTATGTATTCATGCCATGTTTATAATATTTTTACATGATTTTGGTATGATTTGGTTAGAACTAACCCGAACTGACGTTGTTTTCAGCAGAACTACCGTGGTGTTGTTTTTGTGCAGAAATAAAAGTTCTCGGAATGCGCTGAAATCAACGGAGATTTTTCCTGGAAAATATAAAAATACCTGGAACGAAGAGTTACCGGAGGGGAGTCCCGTGGGCCCCACGAGGGTGGAGGGCGCGCCCACCCCTTGGGGCACGCCCCTGTGCCTCGTGGACTCTCCATGGGGGCCCCTGACTTGTTCTCGACGCCAACCTCTCCTATAAATCCCCAAACCTCTAGAAAATAACCTAGATCAGGAGTTCCGCCACGCAAGCCTTTGTAGCCACCAAAACCAATCGGGACCCTGTTCCGCACTCACGAGGGGGGATCCATCAATGGTGGCCATCTTCATCATCCCGGTGCTCTCCAAGATGAGGAGGGAGTAGTTCACCCTCGGTGCTGAGGGTATGTACCAGTAGCTATGTGTTTGATCTCTCTCTCTCTCTCGTGTTCTTGATATGGCACGATCTTGATGTATTGCGAGCTTTGCTACTATAGTTGGATCTTATGATGTTTCTCCCCCTCTACTCTCTTGTAATGGATTGAGTTTTCCTTTCGAAGTTATCTTATCGGATTGAGTCTTTAAGGATTTGAGAACACTTGATGTATGTCTTGCATGTGCTTATCTATGGTGACAATGGGATATTCACGTGATCTACTTGATGTATGTTTTGGTGATCAACTTGCGGGTTCAGTGACCTTGTGAACTTATGCATAGGGGTTGGCTTTACGTTTTCGTATTGACTCTCCGGTAGAAACTTTGGGGCACTCTTTGAAGTTCTTTGTGTTGGCTGAATAGATGAATCTGAGATTGTGTGATGCATATCGTATAATCATACCCACGGATACTTGTGGTGACATTGGAGTATCTAGGTGACATTAGGGTTTTGGTTGATTTGTGTCTTAAGGTGTTATTCTAGTACGAACTCTACGATAGATCGAACAGAAAGAATAGCTTCGTGTTATTTTACTATGGACTCTTGAATAGATTGATTAGAAAGAATAACTTTGAGGTGGTTTCGTACCCTACAATAATCTCTTCGTTTGTTCTCCGCTATTAGTGACTTTGGAGTGACTCTTTGTTGCATGTTGAGGGATTGTTATATGATCTAATTATTTTATCATTGTTGAGAGAACTTGCACTAGTGAAAGTATGAACCATAGGCCTTGTTTCCTAGCATTGCAATACCGTTTACGCTCACTTTTATCGCTTGCTACCTTGCTGTTTTTATATTTTCAGATTACAAATACCCATATCTACCATCCATATTGCACTTGTATCACCATCTCTTCATGAACTAGTGCACCTATACAATTTACCATTGTATTGGGTGTGTTGGGAACACAAGAGACTCTTTGTTATTTGGTTGCAGGGTTGTTTGAGAGAGACCATCTTCATCCTACGCCTCCCATGGATTGATAAACCTTAGGTCATCCACTTGAGGGAAATTTGCTACTGTCCTACAAACCTTTGCACTTGGAGGCCCAACAATGTCTAAAAGAAGAAGGTTGTGTAGTAGACATCATCATGTCCGTGATCTCATCCGGGACTCCGAACATTATCCGGTCATCAAATCACATAACTCATAATACAAATCATCATCGAACTTTAAGCGTGCGGACCCTACGAGTTCGAGAACTATGTAGACATGACCGAGACACATCTCCGGTCAATAGCCAATAGCAGAACATCGATGCTCATATTGGCTCCTACATATTCTACGAAGATATTTATCGGTCAAACCGCATAACAACATACGTCATTCCCTTTGTCATTGGTATGTTACTTGCCCGAGATTCGATCGTCGGTATCCTCATACCTAGTTTAATCTTGTTACCAGCAAGTCTCTTTACTCGTTTTGTAATGCATCATCCGGCAACTAACTCATTAGTCACATTGCTTGCAAGGCTTATAGTGATGTGCATTACCGAGAGGGCCCAGAGATACCTCTTCGATACACGGAGTGACAAATCCTAATCTTGATCTATGCCAACTCAACAAACACCTTCGAAGACACCTTTAGAGCATCTTTATAATCACCCAGTTATGTTGTGATGTTTGATAGCACACAAGGTGTTCCTCCGGTATTCGGGAGTTGCATAATCTCATAGTCAGAGGAACATGTATAAGTCATGAAGAAAGCAATAGCAATAAAACTATACGATCATTATGCCAAGCTAACGGATGGGTCTTGTCCATCACATCATTCTCTAATGATGTGATCTCGTTCATCAAATGACAACACATGTCTATGATCAGGAAACTTAACCATCTTTGATTAACGAGCTAGTCAAGTAGAGGCATACTAGGGACACTCTGTTTGTCTATGTATTCACACATGTACTAAGTTTCCAGTTAATACAATTCTAGCATGAATAATAAACATTTATCATGATATAAGGAAATATAAATAACAACTTTATTATTGCCTCTAGGGCATATTTCCTTCACTTAGTACACTAGATGCATCTTTGGATAGCGGTCAATGTGTGGAGTAATAGTAGTAGATGCAGGATGAGTCGGTCTACTAATCTTGGACGTGATGCCTATATAATGGTCATTGCTTGGATATCGTCATAATTATTTGAAGTTCTATCAATTGCCCAACAGTAAAAAAATTACCCGCCGTATGCTATTTTTCTCGAGAGAAGCCACTAGTGAAATCTACGGCCCCCGGGTCTCTTCTTTATCATATTTGCCTTCGAGATCTTTTTTTATTTGCTTTTCTTCAGATCTATTAATCCAAAAACCCGAAAATACCTTGCTGCACTTTTTTGTTATTTAATTTATTTAGCGTTCCCGTGAGATCTATTTATCCAATCTACTACAATTTTATCTATCTTTTTACCCGGGAGGGGTTGACAACCCCTCTTACACGCTGGGTTGCAAGAATTTGTTCTTTGTGTGCAGGTAATGTTTACATAGTCTTGCGTGGTTCTCCTACTAGTTTGATAACCTTGGTCTCATCACTGAGGGAAATACCTACCTTAGTTGTGCTGCATCATCCCTTCCTCTTTGGGGAAATACCGACGTAGTTCAAGCCGCATCAGGGACACAAGAGATTCTTTGTTATTTGGTTGCAGGGTTGTTTGAGAGAGACTATCTTCATGATACGCCTCCTACGGATTAATAAACCTTAGGTCATCCACTTGAGGGAAAATTGCTACTGTCCTACAAAACTCTGCACTTGAAGGCCCAAAACGAGTCTACAAGAAGAAGATTGCGTAGTAGACATCATCGGGGCACCGGAGGCAGGCCGCCGTACTTTGCCAATCGAGCGAACTCTGATGAGATGGTGGTCCAGTCAGAGGACAAGAACAAGGCCACGGGTCCCCGCCGCTCCAACTGCCTTCAGGGTCGCAGGGGCTAAGATTAGAATCTATTGTGTAATATTAAACCCCAATCCCCATTCCCCTTGTACTCAATACGGATTGGAACCTAAAAATCCATGGCTACTTAGTAATCATCGTCAAGTTATGGTCAGTCATATGGCTATTACCCCGATTCCCCATTCCCCTAGAACGTGGATCGAATGCGAAATAGTAGGTTACTACGGCTTACCGCCATTGCCAAAGTGTTGCGGGTGGTGTTGCTGAC
The DNA here is from genome assembly GCA_021605145.1 of Aegilops bicornis. NCBI lineage: Eukaryota > Viridiplantae > Streptophyta > Magnoliopsida > Poales > Poaceae > Aegilops > Aegilops bicornis. The sequence goes on from CM038671.1 coordinate 65,835,213, forward strand.
ACCGGTGAAGTCCGGCTGGTGGTCGCGTTGCTAATCTCTGGTCCGTTGATCGCTATCACCGCCGGTGTGAAAGTGGAAGAGTGGAGAGAGGGGGACGGCAGGGGGAAGAACGGTGTGGGAATGTAAGGGTAATTAATGCCTGCGCTTCGAGAAACAATGTGACTTCTTGAGCGTGGCTCCTCGTGTGCAGCCGCTGCCGCCCACGTTCATCCCGCAGGCCTGGCTCTGGAAAAACTATCGATTTGGACGTTCCTAGAGGGCCTGGCTAGGAGCTACTTTATGATCCGTGTGATGCAGGCCCAGCAGTGAACACAGGCAACCAAACAGCCCATTTTCTTCCCACCCAGGCGTGGTTGTCCTCTATGCGGGCTACAAAACATGCCCAATATATCAGTTGTTGTCATGCATTTTAGAAACTAGAGAATACCCCACGCGTTGCAGCGAGAATTGGTTGATAAAAAATTGGGTTGATAACATGAGCACAAAAATTAAAAAGACATATGACTTATTATATTTGATTGTGTAGAGTTGTAAAATATTTATTCAATATGGAAAACATTTTCCCATGCATGGTTGAATGTTGTGGTGGGTTTTATCCCAATCATGATTGCATGTCTGGGTGGGCCTTATCTCATTCATAATTGTATGATTAGGTGGCATACTTGCATGTTAAGATAAATAATTTAGTGGTGATGACTCTCCTAGGTATACAATATATGTTTTGTGACATTTAAAAAAAATGCATACAATGTAAAAATAATGTTTGTGTAGTTTAAAAAATGTTTTGTACCATTCAAAAGATGTATGTGGCGTTTAAAAAAAGGTTGAATGTAAATAATGTTTATACAAGGTAAAATATATATTCCATAGTTTTTGTAAAGACTATTTTGTAAAGATATTCACCTTGTATTAAAACAATGTTTAACATGTATTTCAAAAAAACGTTTAAAACATGTATTTGTAAAAAATGTACATCATGCATTTGAAAATATTCAATGCATATAAAACAAATTCCACAGGTATATGACAAATTGTACAATGTGTATTGAAAATAATATGCATGTGTTTAAAAAAAGGAAGAAGGAAAAGGAAAATAAAGAAGAGCATTGAAGTAACGTAAAAAAAATCCGACAAAACGAACTAAAGAAACAAACGGAAACCAAAAGAAAATAGGAGGAAAACCGGAACAATACTTTGTGATTGGGCCGACCACTAAGGGTACTCCTTGGGGTGACACTATGTTAGAGATCGCAATAGGCAATGTGAGAGCAACTAACTAGACGTTACCCCTTGCAGGGAACCTCCAATTGTTACTTTTGGTGCCCTTACAGCACGACAAGTAGTGTGTCCAGTGGCTACCACACGTCGTGTGCTAGGAGCTCCCTCTATATTTCATTTTGTTATTTTATATGCCTTTTTGGGTTTTAGATTGGGGTTTTTCTGTTTTTGGCTTTTTGGTTTTTGTCCGGTTTTCCCTAGGATTTGGAGAAGAAAAAGTGCGTGATTTTTCTTTTGCGCGGGAAAAAATCTGCTTCATGAAGAGCACAAATTTTCTTCTGTGTGACCACAATTATCCTTCTTGGAAAGGAAAAAAAGTCACGAATTTTGTTTTGTGCAAATTTTTTTTTGCTTCCATGAGAAGCATAGATTTGCTTCCGCGAGAAGCATAGCAGAAAGGGAAAAAACATGATATATTTGTTTGCATGATTTTGTTTTTGCTTCCATGAGAAGTGCAAATTTGATTTAGCGAGAAGCACAGATGTGCTTGTGCTTCTCATGGAGTCTACCTGGCCATGGGAAACCCGACCCAACCCGACCCGACCGAAATAGCCTGACCCAGCCCGGTCCAGTCTTGCCCGCGGGTTGGACCTGGGCATAGATTTGACCCTGAATGCCAGGACATGCCGGGCTTGGGCTTGACATATGTGCGTTTTAGGGAAGAGGCCTGGCCTGAGGCCTGACGGGTTTTTTCACTGATGGGCCGGGCTAGGGGCCTGAAATCTAGGCCCGAAGGCCGGGACGGGCCCAGGCCCGGGTTTTCTGCTGCAGGCTTTGTTAGGCCCGGCCCGAGTTATGGCCAGTATATCATGGAGGCATAGCTCTTTGCTTCCACAAGAAGCACAGTTTTGCTTCTCATGGAGGCACAAATTTGATTGTGCGAGAAGCACAGAAAGGAAAAAAGTGAGAGAGAAAACCATGCCTCCGGCTTTGGTTTATTTCGGGTTTTTTTCATAAAAATGTTTCTCGATACCTATTAACATAGGATCTAGTTTCAAAGATCCCGACGTGACAAATAGTGGCGGAGCTTGCAGCCCAAACGTGGGCGGACCAACAAGAAGAAAATATCACATGAGTTGTTGTTTTAAGGCCCAGGAGTAGATGCATACTACATAAAATTTCATGGGCTGGGCGGGCCACGGTCCATTCGGCCTTGCTGAAGCTCCGCCAGTGGTGACAAATCTAATGGTGAAAACAGTTCAGAATTTGGACGTGGGGTTCAAGAGACAAAATGATAAAGAAATGTACGAAAAAAAGATAAAACTCTCAGGTTGATATAGGAATGTACAGAAGATTCCGTGTGGTTGCTTTGTGTGTGTGTGTGTGTGTGTGTGTGTGTGTGTGTGTGTGTGTGTGTGTGTGTGTTTCATGGGTTTTTTCAATTACCTTCGAGTTTCTTTGATTTTCTTTTGTTCTTTTGTTTTCTCTTTTCGACTTTTTTCAATAAACGTTGTAATAAAAAAGTAATACACGTTGAACATTTCTCAAATACATGATGAACATTTTTAGAAGTACAGATTACTCAAAATGCTAATTCAAATAAGCATTTAACATTTTTTGAATTGTATGAATCATTTTTTAACTATGTAAAGATTAATTTACACTGTAAAAATATATTTAATGTCAAGAACATATTCTTGACATGCGTGAACATTTTTTTTGAATTAGAGAAACACGTCTTTCAAACTACGCCAATATGCTTTTACATAACATAATCAATTTTTAAATGTGATGAACTCATGTGAACATTTTTTTGAATGTCATGAAAGTTTTTTAAAAGTTACGCACATATTTTTTTACATTTTGTAAATATATTTTTTGAAAATGTCACAAGCCTTTTTCTGAACAGATCAACATTTTTAAAATGTCAGGAAGCAATTCTTGTAATGCTATTCATATTTTCTAAAAGTTGTGTGAACAAAATGTTTACACTTCATGGACACTGTAAATTCACAATGGACATTTTTTAAAAGTTAGCTAATGTAATTTTTTAAATATACTCCCTCCGTCCCATAATATAAGATCGTTTCTCAAGCTAGTATCTCGAAATATAAACAGAAATGGAAAAAAGAAAAAGAATTTTTTTGAGAGTTTAGAAAAAATAAACTAACAAACAAAGAAATGAAGGAGCGCGCGGCTCCTCCCTCCCACGGCAGATCAAGCGTGCTACCGGCGATCACCGCCGTCCGTTCCATTAACCCAGCATCTCGCTCGCTTCTACGCCCTGGAATAGCCGTAGGAAATGGCCGTGTCGTGGCGTGCCGTCCGGTGATCCAGGCATCGTCACTTGGACTGGCTTCCAACAAAACAAAGATTGGTTGCTCCTAAGATCGATCCCGGCCTCCCGTCAACCAACCAACTACTCCATCACTCACGTCGCATATGCATGCCTGCATGCAAGCAATATGTTGGGGACGGCTACATCCGCCCGGTGTGGAAATAGTGGATAGTTGGCGACCGAAGCCATGGCGGTGATCCAGCAGCACATGTCCCTTCTTCTCCTCACCTTCCTCCTCGCGGCGTCCACGGCGGCGGCCCGGCCTTCGTACGTCATCAAGTCGACGTGCGTAGCGATCACCAATGCCACCGTGGGCACCCCCTACCGCTACTGCGTGCGCACGCTCGCCGCCGACCCGGCGGCCGCGCCCGCCAGGGACGCCCGCGGGCTCGCCATTGCCGCCGCCAAGCTCACCGCCACCAACGTCTCGTCGACGCTGCACTTGCTCAACCTGCTCGTGGACGCCCTCCAAAACTGCATCGTCACGTACCAATTCATGCAAGGGGACGTCGCCGGCGCGCTCGACGACCTCAGCGCCGGCCGCCTCGACGTGGCGTCGCCCAAGCTCAAGAGCGCCTCGTTCCAGCCGGATTTCTGCGAACTGGCCATGATGGAGAGTGACACCAACAAGGATCCCGTGTCGGAGGAGAACGATGCTAACCAGTTGCTCTCCGGCATGGCGTACAACATCGCGGAACTCATCGCCAACAGGCGACCGCCACCGCCAAGATGAAGAAGTAATGGTGGTTATTACATTTATCTTGTCTTGTGGGTAACCAAGTTTATTTTTCGTTCCATTACTTTGTTACAGTTATATTGTAACGAATTTACTAATTCACAATTAAGTCTCAGTCAACGCTATAAGCATCTACTCCCTCCGTTTCATATTATTTGTCCCTGATTTAGTACAAAATCAGCGACAAGTAATATGGAACAGAGGGAGTAATTTTTAGGAGTTTGTACTAAATCGGCGACAAGTAATATGGAACGGAGGGAGCAAAATTTTAAGAGATTCGTACGATTTTCCTTTGTTCTTTTGTTTTTTATATGTTCCTTGGCTCACCTTTTTTGTTTTTTTTCTTAGATTCCTATTTTCCTTTTTTCCTGTTCAACTACAGGTGTATAGCCCGTCAGCAACACAACGATCCCTTGTCGATCGCATGCACCTACAGTTGCACACACGCCAGCCATGCAACAACAGTTGCACATCCTCTATTTCAGCCACACAACCATCTCTTATCGATCGCATGCATTACAGTTGCACACGCGTCGGCCATGCAACAACAGTTGCACATCCTCTATTGACCATGCAACTGCAGTTGCACACATCTCTTATCAGATGCGCAAAAAATAACGACAAAAAAAGGTAAAAGTAAAGAAAATTGAAACATGAAGAAAAGAATAGGCAAAATGTCCTATGTTGGTGCCAACTAAGTGAGATTTAGTTCAACTCACTCGATTGACATCAACTTTGTTTCAATATTGGAAACCGGCGGTACTCCCTCCGTCCCATGATATAAGACGTTTTTGCACGCTAGTATTATGGTAGTTGTGAACTATTGTAGTAACACATGAACACTCAGTTCAAAGTGCATATCATAAGACACACTGGTGGAGCCTTGAGGGGGCCAAAGAGGGGCGTAATCCCCCTTCCTAGTGTTTTGGCCTAACCCATCGATGGATAATTCCCCTCCCAATTCCATGATATCCAGAGTTTCAACTTGGCAATGTTGGCCAAGCAATGTTGGAGACTTATTGATAACTATGGTTGTTTGTGTGCACGAGTGTTAAGAGCAAGGTATTACCCTACAGAAGGGGTCATCTTATGTATGGCAGAGTATTTGGGCCGGCATCCAAACGTTCAAGAAGGGATGTATTTGGAGAGTAGATAATAAAGAAAAGATCAATATTTGGACAGATTGTTGGATTCCGAACAGTGCTTCAAAGAAAATTATTATAGTTTGGGGAAACCAAGTACTCACGAAAGTTGGAGAGCTAATCGATCCAATAATGGGAGAGTGGGATGAGATGCTAGTTCGGGAAAATTTCTGGCCAATTGATGTGGATCGCATACTATAGATTCCATTATTTCAGGAGGAGACGGAGCATTATGTCGCATTGCATCTCATGAAGAGTGGAGTTTTTTCGGTACGTTCGGTTTATTACAAGCAATGGGAAGCAAACTATGATCAAGAGGAGAGTGGGTTGGCTCGCTACTCCACAGCGCCCCATCCAATTTGGAAGAATCTATGGAATATGAAAGTACCAGCCAAAGTGAAAATTTTCATTTGGAGGTGTCTGCACAACGCCATCCCATGCTACAATGTTCTTATGAATCGCCACATTGGAAGGGTTTCTCAATGCCCTTCCTATGGGCGAAAGACATTTTTCACATGTTGTTTAATTGTACTAGATCAAAAGCAGTTTGGGATGCTCTCGGGATCGCATCAAATATCAATTTCGCTAGTATGATCGATTGGTCGGGAGCCGAGGTCATGGAGTTTATCCTATGCGAATTATCCTATCGGAGATTGTATTCTAGACCGTTGGAGTTGCCGGAGCTCATCTCTACGGTGTGTTGGTAGCTTTGGTGGCAAAGACGGCAATTCGTTCGAGGAGAAGACATTTTGTCTCCAGAAAGAACTGCGCCGGCTGCCCTTGCTTTAGATCTGAATTTTGCTCGTGCAGCAAAGCTCAAAAACACGCCTAAAATCAAGAAGTGGCCGGTGTTTCTCTCTTGACAACAAATTTTAAATGTTGATGCATCATTTACCGAGGGTGACTACGCAGGCTCATGTGGAGCTGTAATCCGTGACCATCAGGGAAGTCTTATAACATCATCTACGGCAGGACTGGAACATGTAGTTGGTGTGTTCACGGCAGAAGCAGTTGTCTTGCTTGAGGGGCTGAAGCTAGCAAGAAATACGGGATGCTCTAATCTGGTGGTGAGATCGGACAACAGCACGGTGGTGGATGCTATAAACTGCAACGAAGGGTATTCTATGGTGGCTGCACCGGTTCTTGATGATTGTCGTAGTATTTTACTAGATTTCGGTAGGGTTAATATTGAGCATTATAGTAGAGACACAAATTATGTAGCTCATGAGTTGACTAGATGGGGACGTGCAAAATTCATCATAAAACTGTTAGCGGGCGATGTAACTATTATTTGATTAATAAAGTAAGCCTTCTCATAAAAAAATATGTATGTTGGATTTAGAGATAAATTGGCTGCCTTCATGAACATTGGATGGACCCGCTAATGACCATCTGATATGCCCACATGAGCATCCCCCTTTGCAACAAGAGTGGTGTTGCGATATTTTGTGCAGCTTAACATTCTTTCTAAATCTTGGTCGACTGAGACTTGTTATGTTATGCCATTGAGATCCATGCAAAAATATCTTTAATTTTGTTTTTTACATGTTATATCATTTGACTCTGAGTCTGAGATCTAGCCACACCCTGAAAATTTCTGCAACACAGCTGTTGTTGTAGAAAAAATTTGCAAGTTCTATTTTTTTGCGAGGCTAAAACATTATACCTTTCGCAACAAAAACCTTGTTGCAAATGTAAACCTTTGTAGCGAGGAGAGCCCGGGAAGGAAGAGTAGGGGCACGACGGGGCTGACTCAGCATCAAGGATGCTGACCAATGGCAGCCACCAGATGACGCGACAGGAGGCTGCTTGAGGTCAGGGCAGGGCTAAGCGATGCCATGACCACTGGCGCACTGTGGGGAGGCAGCGCAGGTGGGAGCTCCTCTCCCCGGCGGAGGTGGAGGGCAAAATTTCGTGTTTTGACCCTTTTTTGGTACAAAATCGAGATCTGACCCATGTTTGAAAAAAATTCGACATTTGACCCTTTTTCCTACCGCCACGAGGCCCGGCGGTAGGATTACCTAGGCTACCGCCAGAAACTGCGGCGGTAGGAAACTTATCCACGTCAGCAGCGTTAACGGCCTCCGTCCCCCCTCCGTCCCACCCTACCGCCGCCGGTCATGGCGGTAGCCTGTCCGATCCTACCGCCGGGGTACCTGGCGGTAGGGTGCGGGCAGTTATAAGCCGCCGGCCGCCCCACCCCTCCCCTCCCCCCCCCCCAACCACCCGCCCCAAGAAAAGAAGATTTCTTCCTCTCGCCCCTCTCTCTTCTCCTCCACTCCCCCCTCTGATATTCGTCGTTTCTTCACCGTTTTTGCGGATCGAGATGGCCACGAAGAAAGAAAAGTAAGCTCCTTCGATCCCTCCAATTAGTTTTAGTCAAATAGCTTCCAATTCGTCGCATTATTTGATTCAAATCACCCCCCCCCCCCTCTTGAACTAGATTTAAATATTTTGAACCCTAGGATTGATTAAGGTTGATTATAGATGTTATATTGTGTTAAATATGAACTCTAGTCACTTTTGGTATGGTTATGTGAAGATGAACCCTAGTTCATATTATTTTTGGAGGATTTTTTTTTTTGATATGGTACATGTTGGAGGAATTTATTGTGATATGATGATGCATGTTGATATGCTATGATGCAACTAGTGGATATAGTTGGATAACAAATGTTGAACCCTCAAGATGAACCTAGTTCATTTTTTTGTTAAAAAAATTTATGAATATTGGAGATATTTCTTTTGATATAGGATGCATGTGGATCTAATATGATGCAAGTAGTGGATTTTGTTGGAGTAAACATGGTTAATCCCTCAAGATGAACCCTAGATTAGGGTTTTTGTTTTTGAAAACAATATGATATGATGCATGTTGGATGTTGTTGGAGAAATATGATATCATATGATGCATTTGAACCATGGTGATTGCATCTTCATATATGTATTTTATTTAGTTCTTGATATATGTATTGTATTTAGTTCATGTTCATGATCATCTTGATATATGATTATTCAAAGATTCTACTCATAGGTTTTTTTGGATGTGATGAACCTTTGTTATGCATCGATATGTTTCTTAGTTAATGATGAACCCTAGTTCATGTTGAAAAATCTTTTGATATGCTTATGCAATTCTATTAGGAGGCCACCTCGACGACATCGGCATGAAGTACACCATGCTTGACACTAGGTTCGACAGGCGTCACCGTGCCCGTTCCATTGAGAATGGAGTGGTAATTACCATTTTAAACCAAATCTTTTGAATTGATGACAACAAGTTGCTAACTATTATGTCCATGCTAATTATGCTTTGGTTATTGATTTTCACAGATGCTGCCGCCACTGCGGATGAGGGCTCACAAGACGACGGTTAAGATGGAGTACGACGAGCGGTACGCACCGTTCTCCAAGAGCGCCCGACTATTGGGTTTCGTCCTGCAGCTCAAGCGTAAGCCGCCGACGCTCGTCCACCCAGCTCTCACGGCTTTGATCGACCGGTGGCGGCCAGAGACGCACATCTTCCATCTTCCATGTGGGGAGATGACCGTGACCCTCGAGGATTGGGCGATGATTACGGCCCTACCGCTCGAGGGTCGTGCTCCCAGAGGAAGAGTGGAGAGGGCGAACTGGCACGATAAGGTTGTCAACCTCATCGGCGACGGCCCCCCCCCCCCCCCCCCGTTAAGAGCAACCGGACTTCCGGCATACCGCTGCCATGGCTCCTCGAGCACCGGAGCAAGTGTCCGGAAGATACCGAGCCCCGGGTGGTGGAGCAGTACGCTAGGGCCTACCTGTGGTATCTTCTCACGGAGGTAGTGTTTCCGGACTGCTCTGGGAACACTGCCCTATGGATGTATCTCGACTTCCTAAAGGACTGGGATGCGGGGTACAGCTGGGGGCTCGCCGGACTCGCCTACCTATACCGTTCGGTAAGTGAATATCACTTTCTTTCAAATATCATGGACGTGTGCTGCTTTAGATTTTGACATCTTATCATCTATACTTGGTTTGTAGCTTGACGACGCGACCCAGAGAGCGGAAGTCACGTCCGGTATGCGTGGATGTGTATGGGGCCTCTCCATTTGGATGTGGGAGCGAATCCAGGTGGGCCGTCCGGAGAAGCCGCGCTCGCGTGCATGGACGGACTATGGCGGAGATGACGAAGATGATCGGAACCCGACCGTCGCATACGCTTGGGACGTGGTGCGTGTCTACACGGGCGAATCTAAGGCCTTGTACAAGGTCTTCAGCAACGAGCTTGATGCTCTCACGCCTTTCCAGGTATAAGAACTACATTTTGAATAGTTTCGATAGCACTTTCACTTGAGCTTACCATTGTTTGGTTATAGGTTACTTGGCGGCCGTATAATGATGATCGAGAGTGGGGGTTCGAGCTGAATAGCATGTGCAAGCAGGACCGGCTTCTCTTCCGGTGGATCGTGCCCATGATTTGTGTCTATGCCGTGGAGTACCACTTGCCACAGCACGTTGCCGCACAATTTGGTAAGGCGCAACACACACCACCAGCCGGCCACGATACCGGTGGCTACGACCAACACCAGTGAGTACCATAAGCCGTCCTCGTCGATTCTAAGTTCTTGTTTTGATGTTTTACATTTATACAAGAAGGGTGTTTTACATTCTTTCTTATGCATTGCAAGATGAGGAGGCAGAAGAATCAATCAATCACAGATTGGGAAGCCGAACATGCCAGATACGTGAAGGAATGGAACGAGTGGAAAGGACGCAAAGACACGGAGAGGAGAGTGATTGACTGGGAAGAGTACGAGGATCACATGTTGTGGTATGACGATGGCATCAAGCATCGTCTGCGTCTGAGGCCCCAGTGGACGACAGCATATGCCGAAGACCTGTTCGATGACGACTCCAAGAATGAAGCCTACAACGAGAGCATCAGAGAGCTTCAAGGCGGGTTTAGGGAGTACGGACCCCTCTTGAACAGAGTGGTAAGTTGTTTTTACCTCTTTTGAACCGACGGTTTGGATGAAATCAGCTTTTAGTGCTACTGACTCATTTTATTACTTTGCAGTCTTCGGAGCTGAACAAAAGCATTTTTCAAGCCTCTGATGCACTTAGTGCTATCCCTGGGACTCGAGCTAGTGAGAACAAGTTGAGGGAAACGGTGAAGGTAATATGGAGTTCATTTGCAACAATTGGACATTGCTGAAGTTCACATTGTTTCGTTATCATTGCAAAAGTACGTCAACAAAGCACGCAGGCTTGTGGGCTTGCTTGGGTGTGCTACAAACACCGAGGATGTTTTCCCTCCTGCACCGATGCGTAGCCTCACTTCATCGAGCCATACAGCCTCGTCATCTAGGGCATTTCAAGATGACGAGGAGGAGAGTGAGGACGATGATGATGAAGAGGAAGATGAAGAAGAGGGCGCAGAAGAAGAACATGGTGAAGAAGAGGAAGAGCACGATGAGGAGGAGGAGTACGATGATGACCACGGACCTCCAGCAACTCAGCCAACCCAGCGTGAGAAGAGGATTGTGCCGAAGAAGGATTGGAAGAGTCCATCCCCGTTTCAGAAAGCACGTCCTACTCACCGCAAGAAGACGGCGGCCGAGAAGCGATCCAAGACCAACGAGGACCGAACGTCGAAGAGGGGAAGGAGGGACTGAAGTTGCTGCCGTGGCGTGGCATTGAAATATAAACATTTCATGTTGTTTGCTTCGTGAACAATTTGCTCGTGAAACTTTTTCGTGAACTTGCTATGTAAAACTTGCTCGTGGACGTGTGCTTGTTATGTATCCAACTTTATTATTTGTGGATTCGTGGATGTGTGCTTGCTATGTGATACATATGGTTCATGTTTATAAGTATTTAATTGTTATGTGCAAAAAATTGAAGACAAGAGAAATTAGGAGGTGCAAAAAATGCACTATGGGCCACCCTACCGCCAGGCCATACGGCGGTAGGTATGTACAGCATACCGCCATGCCTGCCAGCGGTAGGGTGCCTCCCCCAGCATGCCCCTTTCTGTGACCAAAACTTCCAGCAGCTCAACGGTAGGGTTGCACACCCTACCGCCACAACCTTCGGCGGTAGGACCTTACCGCCACAGGCCCTGGCAGTAGTGGGTGCAACCCTACCGCTGAGCTGCTGGCAGTTTTGGTCACAACAACCTAACACAGATGCTCCAACCCTACCGTCGCGCCCTATGACGGTAGGTTGCCGTTCCCTACCGCCGTGGTCCCTGGCGGTAGGGTTTGGGCATTTATAAACACAGCCGCCCCGCCCAACCACCCCACCCCCTTATCCCCCCACCCAACCACCTTCTTCTTCTCGCCCCTTTCTCATCTCCTCCACTTCCTCCCTCTGATCTTCTTCGTTTCTTCACGGATTTGGCGGATCAAGATGGCTCCGAAAAGAGGAAAGTAAGCTCCTCCGATCCCCCAATTACTTTGAGTCAAATCACTCCTCTTTTTTGTAGCCTAAGATTGGTTCATGTTCATGTTCATGTTCAAAATCATGATGAGCCCTAGTTGATATGATGAACCTAGGTGATTGCATCTAGTTGATATGATGAATCATGATGAACCTAGTTGATTTTTTGAACACATGATGAACCCTAATACAAGCTAGGTTTTTTTTAAGGTGATGAACCCTAATTGAATACAAGTTAGGTTTAGAATTTTTGACCATATGATGAACCCTAGGTTTAGATTTTTTTTTGGATATGATGAACCCTAATGTGTGGTGCATCCATATGTTTAGGTCTGCAACTGTGGCGCAACCATCGCCAATTCATCTCCAACACGACCCTCCGCCTTGCCACTTCCGTACGTGTACGAGTCCTTCCCTGAGCTTCTGCAGCCGGTGTGAGCTTTTTCAGACGAGTTCCTAAAGGCGACGAGGGCAGTGCGGTGGCACGAGAGGGCAGAGCGGATCTCCGACGATGTGAAGTGTTCGTCGCAGAGTGTGAAGGAGTGGAAGAGAGTGACTGCAGAGATGGAGGGAGATCCAACTATCTCCCATGAATGCCGGGAAGGGACCATTGAAGCTGCCAAGCAGCACTCCAACTGGGAGTTGCGCAATTTGGGCCGGAGGATCTATTTCGAGAGCAATGCGGAGGAGAGAGCCAAGATGCCGCCCCCAAGTGCATCGGCGTTCGATATCATCAGCTGGGGAAGGGCGGAGGCGAAAACTCCAACGGGCAAGGCAAGGTGGGAGTGCTTGAACGGTCAGATGCCGACCAGCGTTCCGCCTCCGCCTGAACCGATGGATCCGCTGCCGTATCTGTCTCCACGGCCAGGCCTAACATACGACGGGAAGATGTTTTGCCCGCCCTATAAACTTGTCTTAAGAACTTGTTGCACCGTTTGTTGGCTTTGCGAAAGCTTTTTGCGAAATTACTTGCGTTAGTTGGGGTTGTCAAACTATGTGGACAAGTTTGCTATTTGCTATTTCCTACTTATGAATTTATGTGTAAACTGTTTGATATTTGCTATGTGGAGCCTTTATTAATACTAGTGGACCCGTTGCACCAAATGGCGCAGAGGCACGCTAAAGTTTTGACACCGATTCAGATGACTCTGAGTCTCAATCTGAAAGTGGGAGCAATTAGCTAGAGTATCTCTATGCACGGCATTGTAGACATAGAAATTTGCAAAATACATACGGATCTGAATATAGCAGACCCGTTGACTAAACTTCTCTCACAAGAAAAAACATGGTCACACCTTAGTACTCTTTGGGTGTTAATCACATGGCGATGTGAACTAGATTATTGACTCTAGTAAACCTTTTGGGTGTTGGTCACATGGCTATGTGAACTATGGGTGTTAATCACATGACGACGTAAACTATTGGGTGTTAACCACATGGTATGTGAACTAGATTATTGACTTTAGTGCAAGTGGCAGACTGAAGGAAATATGCCCTAGAGGCAATAATAAAGTTGTTATTTTATATTTCCTTATTCATGATAAATGTTTATTGTTCATGCTAGAATTGTATTGATCGGAAATATAAATACATGTGTAAATACATAGACAAACGTTGTGTCCCTAGTGAGCCTCTACTTGACTAGCTTGTTGATCAAAGATGGTTAAGGTTTCCTGACCATGGACATAAGTTGTCATTTGATAACAGGATCACATCATTAGGAGAATGATGTGATGGACAAGGCCCATCCGTTATCTTAGCATAATGATCGTTCAGTATTATTGCTATTGCTTTCTTCATGTCAAATACATATTCCTTCGACTATGAGATTATGCAACTCCCGGATACCGGAGGAATGCCTTGTGTTATCAAACGTCACAACATGACTGGGTGATTATAAAGATGCTCTACAGGTATCTCCGAAGGCGTTTGTTGGGTTGGCATAGATCGAGATTAGGATTTGTCACTCCGAGTATCGGAGAGGTATCTCTGGGCCCTCTCGGTAATGCACATCATAAGAAGCCTTGCAAGTAATGTGAGTAATGAGTTAGTTGCGGGATGATGTATTAAGAAACGAGTAAAGAGACTTGCCAATAACAAGTTTGAGCTAGGTATGAAGATACCGACGCTCGAATCTCGGACAAGTAACATACCGATGACAAAGGGAATAACGTATGTTGTCATTACAGTTCGACCGATAAAGATCTTCATAGAATATGTAGGAACCGATATGAGCATCCAGGTTCCTCTATTGGTTATTGACCGGAGATGTGTCTCGGTCATGTCTACATAGTTCTCGAACCCGTAGGGTCCGCACGCTTAACGTTCGATGACAATTTTGTATTATATGAGTTATGTGATTTGGTGACCGGATGTTGTTCGGAGTCCCGGATGAGATCAAGGACATGACGAGGAGTCTCGAAATGGTCGAGACGTAAAGATTGATATATAGGACGATAGTATTCTGACACCGAAAGTGTTCTGGAGGGTACCGGGTACATATCGAGTCACCGAAAGGGGTTCCGGGCACCCCGGCAAAGGCATGGGCCTAATGGGCCAAGAGAGGAAACACAACAGCCAGAAGGGACTGCTGCGCCCCCCATATGAGCCGCACCAGAGAAGAAAGAAAAGAGGGGAAGAGAGAAGGAAGGGGAGGGATTCAGCCTCCCCCTTCCTTCCCTCCTCCGTCCTCTTTCCTTCCCCCTCCGGTGAAAAAGGAAAGGGGAGACCGAATTGGGGAGGAACCCCAAGTAGGATTCGGCCTACTTGGGGCGCCCCCCTTGGTTGCTCCCTCTCCCTCCCACCTATATATATGAGGGGGGAGGCGTCTAGAACACACAACAACATCTGTTAGCCGTGTGCGGCGCCTCCTTCCACAAATTACACCCTCGGTCATATTCTCGTAGTGTTTAGGCGAAGCCCTGCGCGGATAACTTCACCATCATCGTCACCACGTCGTCGTGCTGATGGAACTCATCTACTTCCTCGACAGTTTGTTGGGTCAAGAGTTCGAGGGACGTCATCGAGCTGAACGTGTGCAGAACTCGGAGGTTTCGTACGTTCGGTGCTTGATCGGTCGGAACGAGAAGAAGTTCAACTATATCAACTGTGTTATCAAACGCTTCCGTTTTCAGTTTAGGAGGGTACGTAGACACACTCTTCTTTTCTCGTTGTTATGCATTTTCTAGATAGATCTTGCGTGAGCGTAGGAAATTATTTAAAATTGAATGCTATGTTTTCCAACAGGGATGACCTTTACAAGGAGTAACTCTTCACTCATGATTTTGGACTACTTGCTGCCGTGATCGGCAAATAAGGATTTCCCGAAAGAAAGACAGAGAAAAAAGTGAGGAAAAAAAGGGATAGACTGCAGCCGAAAGAGAGGAGAGAGTGTCAGGGAATGCTGCCACATTCAGACACGAAACTTACCACGGCCCCTCGCCATTGCTTTTTTTTAGGTGAATCCCGTACTGATTGCTAAGTACGTCTCGCCTCTGGCGCCTGCCTCCCTCGCTCTTTTGGGCCGGCGCACTAAGTTTTCTTTCATTTTTCACTTTTCTTTCATTTTTCACTTTTCTTTATTTTTCCTTTTTTTTTTGTTTTCTTTGTTTTTCGTTTCTTTTTTCAGTTTTATGTGGTGTTTTTTTTTCTTTCTCGGGTTTCTTCATCTTTCATTGTTTCTTTCTTGGTTTCTTCATGTTTTTTTTTCAATACATGTCAACTCTTTTACGTAAGTTACCTGTTTCAAAATTATGATTTAGCATCTAGTTTTCTCATACAATACATTTTTTGTAAACAAATGATTTTTTTCACACCATTAACATTTTTAAATACATGATTAATATTTTTTCAAATATATGGTTGATGTCTGCATTTTTATACACATTGTAGATTATTCATATACAACTAAAAAGAAATTATACATGTTTAACCTTTTATAAATGCATAGTTAACATTTTTATTCAAAACACATTCTACACAAAACATAAAATGTGTAACATATTTTTATAATACACGTTAAATTATTTTAAATTATACAAAACATTTTTTGTAAACTATGCGAACATTGTTTTTCAATGTACAAAAATCTATTTCACGAACACAATTTTGGGAACACGTTAACATGTTTTTTTGAGTGGGATCAATATTTTTCTAAACTATGCTAACAAATTTTGTCACTGCATTAACAATTTCTAAATGCACGGTTTTTGTTATATTTTTAGTTAGTTTAAGTTTTTGAATATATGCATTTTAGAATATTTTTCCAAACAATGAACACAAGAAGAAAACGAATGAATGTAAAAACAATGAATATTTTTCTATAGCGACGGGAAGGCGGCACTGCATGAGGTGAGACCTCCTTCCGGGTTGCAGTAAACGACATATAGCCCCCCTCCCATTGATATGTACCCGGGCTATATCTTGCCCGTATTAAGAGGTGCGCTACTATGGGCGTGTTTGGTTCTGGTAGAAAATTTTGCCTGCATAGCATACACTTCCAAGTTGAGCCTGACTGGGAGAAAACGGGCAAAAAACCAACATATGCGTGTTGTTTGTTTGCCGGCATGGGGCGTAACGAAAGGTTGCTTGTTTGGCTGCCCGCTTGTTTAGGCAGAATCACAAGGCATGGTATTTGGTTTCATGCAACACATGTTGTCTGGTAACCTATTCGGCGAGGTGGTGAGGTTACCAGCACACAGGGGTGTGTAGAACAACCCAAAGACACAAAAAAGATAGCATATTAACACAGTTCTAAACCATAGCAAGCAGTTTTGAACATAGTACTACACTTGAACATAGCAGCTTTCAAGCAAAATAGTACGATATAGTCGATACTAAACCAGCTGGAGCAATGGAGAGTTGTCCTAGACTTTCAGATGAAGGCCTCGTCATGCCTCCCACACTTGGTCACCACTTCAATGCCGTCGTCGTTGAAGACAATGACCTTTAGCGTGTCGGGGGTCAGCAACTTGAAGGTCACCATGTACCCGATCTTGATCTGATGGACGGTGGCGAAGGTGGTCCAACCCTGTTCGAGGGTGACCCAGCGTTCATCAGCCTCACAGTTACCCTCCATGAGTAGTCGGTGTTCATCTTGATCTTGAACTCCATTAGCACGGCCGGGAAGTGCTTGGTGAAGTCTAGGGGCATTCGTATGCACTCGAGCTTCGGGGCAACAATTACCTTGCAGAAGTGAGTTGGCCCACTCTCCTCATGGTAGTGCCCGTAGTTACAGCGCTTGCCGGTTGCCGTTGGGGGGCTCCTCCACCACGACCTCGTCGTCCATGGGAGGCACCTCCTCGGTCGTGTGTGGCACCACCTCTAAGGGAAGAACCACCTGCTTGCCCTTGTTCATGGGAGGCACCAACATCATTGCCCTTGTCATTGTTCTCTATCTCGATCTGCATTATGAATAGCACAAAGTGCATGGCATTATGAAGAGCACAAAGTTCAAAAGTTGATCGGTATTAAAACATGTCTCCAAAACCCCTATATTTACCGAGGCTGGCGATTAGGGGTGGGCATATAAATCAATGATCGACCCGAACTAACTGGGACTGAACGCATAGAAATTGAACCTTTGGTCGTAAATTCGGTCAGCCAATCTAAGAAACTGAACTTTGTTTGGTCAATTCTGGTGTATGCATCGAGCAATCGAACACACCAAAATACTGAACCAATGGTCAACTCCCGAGAAATCTATGTAGCCCACAGCCCAACTACTCAACCTGGATAGAGCGGTGAAATCGTTGTCCCAATCCTAGACACACGACCGCACCCTAGCTCTCGCTCGCTAGTCTCTCGACCATCGCTCTTGCATTTGACTTCTTCCATCTCCATGGCCGACAGCGGCAGTGCTCCACTTCCACCTCTTAGTCGGGGTGACGATGAATAGTACTGCTACTCATGGAAACAGAAGATAACCGGCGAGGCGACGACCAACTCTTCCACCTGTCGAGCCCAGAACCAAGTCGTGAATCTTGGTATGTGATGTCAAAGTGAAAGAGAGAGAGGGGGAGTTGGGAGGCGCACGGATCTAAGGATCTGATTTATGAGTGCAACTGGCAGGGGTAGAGAGCATAGAGGGATGAGGTGGTGGACACGGCTAATGGACTACAACTTGTAACGTGTTTGCCGCAATTGATCTTCGCCATTCTCATATTTTCTAGATCTTCATTGCCTACTCAGTTTCATTTTCATCAATTTTTTGGTCTTAACCGAGGCTCAAACCGAAGCATCGGTGCACCGATCTCTCGGTTAGCGTTTTTATAGGAAACTGATCGTTTACCCAAATCTAGAAGCCAAAATTCTTTAAAACCCGAAGCACCAAACCAGTCAGTCCGGGGGAACCAAATGCCCAGGGCTACTGACGATCACTACTTACCCACAACCACACTCAGTTAACCCTCTCTCCTCTGTGTCTCTCATTCTTCCCCCTATCCATCGCCATGAACTCCAACTCCAACCCCAACCCCTTCCCTTGGGGTATTGGATGGAGGGCTTTCTTCCTCGAGTACTCACTTGGTAACCGCACCAAGTTCGAGAACACCATGGAAGTGTGCTCGAACTTCAGCAGCATCGAAGACATGCACAAGAGGCAGATGATCTGGTGAAGAAGGCTACAGCGAAGGAGTTGAAGACGCTGATTCCTGACCCGGCGAAGGGTGCTATGTCATTCGATATCCTTCATTGGGCAATGAATCAGGCCGACTCCAACGATGCTGGACAGAGGGTAAGGTGGGCCAAGTATAGGGTGTCTGGGGCTCCTTATGACCATCGTGCCACGACATACTAGATTATTAGGACTTTAGTGGCGTCGGAGGTCATCGGTTTGGAGCTGGAGGAGGAAGAAGAAGTGGCAGAAATGGTGGTAGGGCGCCGGAGGTAGGCCGCCGTACTTTGCCAATCGATCTGGACTCGGGCGAGACGGTGGTCCAATCGGAGGACAAGAACAAGGCCACGGGTCCCCGCTGCTCCAACCACCTCCAGGATCACAGGGGGTAAGATTAGAATCTATTGTGTAATATTAACCCCCAATCCCCATTCCCCTTGTACTCAATATGGATCGGAACCCTAAAAATACATGGCTACGTAGTAATCATCATCAAGTTATGGTCAGTTCTATGCCTATTTACCCCGATTCCCCATTCCTCTATAACGCGAATCGAATGCGAAATAGTAGGTTACGAGGTGAAAATACGGCTTACCCCATTGTAGAAGTGTTGCGGGTGATGTTGCTAACGCCGGTAAAGTCCAGCTGGTGGTCACCTTGCTGATCTCCAGTTCGCGGATCATCGCTGCTGCCGGTGTGAAAGTGGAAGAGTGGAGAGAGGGGGAGAGCGGTGAGGGAAGGTGAGGGTAATTATTGCATGCGCTTCGGGAAACAAAGCGGCTTCTCAAGTGTGGCTCCTCGTGTGCAGCCACCGCCCACGTTCATCCCGTGGGCCTGGCTCTGGAAAAACTATCGATTTGGACGTTCCAAGCGGGCCTGGCTGGGAGCTATTTTAAGATCCATGCGATGCAGGCCCAACAGTAAACGCAGGCAACCAAACAACCAATTTTCTTCCCACCCGGGCCAGGCTGGCCTCTATGCGGGCTACCAAACACGCCCAATATATCACTTGTTGTGATCTGGAACATAGTTTATCAGCCCTCCTCAAGCAAGCATACGGTGGGCGGGCCCAATTAGTGGTAGGTTCTTTTTTTTCTCTTTTTTCTTTTTTATATTTTTCTTAACATTCCAAAATATTATAAAATTATATTGTATATTTCAAAAATTATTTTACTTCAAACATTCATCAAACGTTAAAAAAACATTAACGCATTGTATAAAATATGTTCATGCAACTTTTGGAAACAAATGCACGCAACATTTTTGAATATTGTTCATGCATTCGTTGCAGTGAGAATTGGTTGATAAAAAATTGGGTTGATAGCATGAGCACAAAAATTAAAAGGACATATGACTTATTATATTTGATTGTGTAGAGTTGCCAAATTTATCGAATATAAATGTATAATAATTTAATGGAAAACATTTCCCATGCATGGTTGAATGTTGTGGTGGGTTTTATCCCAAACATGATTGCATGTTTGGGTGGGCCTTATCTCATTCATAATCATATGATTAGGTGGCATACTTACATGTTGAGATAAATAAGTTAGTGGGGATGACTCTCCTAGGTATATATAGGATATGTTTTATGACATTTAAAAAAAATCATACAATGTAAAAATAATGTTTATGTAGTTTAAAAAATGTTTTGTACCATTCAAAAGATGTATGTGGGATTTTTAACAAGGTTCAATGTAAATAATGTTTGTACAAGGTAGAAAATATATTCCATGGTTTGCGTAAATACTATTTTGTGCCATTAAAATATTCACCTTGTAGTAAAACAATGTTTAGCATGTATTTCAAAAAATGTTTAAAACATGTATTTGAAAAAAATATACATCATGCATTTGAAAATATTCAATGCATATAAAACAAATTCCACAGGTATATGAAAATTGTACAATGAAAATAACATACATGAGTTGAAAAAAGGGAAAAGGGAAAAGGAAAATAAAGAAAAGCATTGAAGTAACGTAAAAAAAACCTGACAAAACGAACCAAAGAAACAAACGGAAACCAAAAGAAAATAGGAGGAAAACCGAAACAATACTTTGTGATTGGGCCGGCCATTAAGGGTATTAATTGGGGCGACGCTATGTTACAGATCGCTGTATGCAATATGAGAGCAACTAACTGGAGGTTACCCCTGGCGGGGAACCTCCAATGGTCACTTTTGGGGCCCTTACAGCATGCCAAGTAGTCCGTCCAGTGGCCACCACATGTCGTGTGCTGGGAGCTTCCTTTGGATTTCGTTTTTTTATTTTGTACGCTTTTTTGGGTTTTAGTTGGGGTTTTTCTGCTTTTGGCTTTTTGGTTTTTGCTCGGTTTTCCCTAGGATTTGACGAAGAAGAAAAATTGCGTGATTTTTCTTTTTGCGCGGAAAAATAATTCTGCTTCCATGAAAAGCACATATTTTCTTCTCATGAAGGCACGGATTTTCTTCTGCGAGACCACAGTTGTTTTTTTTGGAAAGGAAAAAGAGGTCACGAACTTTGTTTTGTGTGATTCTTTTTGCTTCCGCGGTAAGCATAGCAAAAAGGGGAAAACATGATGTTTTTTTTGTGATTTTGTTTTTGCTTCCATGAGAAGCATAAAGTTGATTTCACGAGAAGCACGTATTTGCTTCTCGTGGAGGCACATATTTTCTTCTCGTGAAGTATACCTGGCCATGGGAAACCCAGCCCAACCCGACCCGACCGAAATAGCCTGACCCGGCCCGGTCCGGTCTTGCCCGCGGGCTGAGCCTGGGCCTAGATTTGAGCCTGAATGCCAGGACAGGCTGGGCTAGGGCTTGACATATGTGTGTTTTAGGGAAAAGGCCCAGCCGGAGGCCTGATGGGCTTTTTCACTGATGGGCCGGGCTTGGGCCTGAAACCTAGGCCCGAAGGCCGGGCCGGGCCCAGCCTGGGTTTTCTGCTGCGGGCTTTGTTAGGCCCGGCCCAAGTTATGGCCAGGTATATCGTGGAGTCACAGATTTGCTTCCGCGAAAAGCGCAGTTGTGCTTATCAGAAAGGGAAAAATATGTGCTTCCACAAGAAGTACAAATTTGCTTCTCGTCGAGACACGGAATTGGTTATGCGAGAAACACAGAAAAGGGGAAAAAAGTGAGAGAGAAAAAACCATGCCTCCGGCTTTGGTTTATTTCAGGTTTTTTTCATAAAGAAGTTTCTCGAAACCAATTAACATAGGATCTAGTTTCAAAGATCTCAACGCGAAAAATCTAATGATGAAAACAGTTCAGAGTTTGGATACGTGGTTCAAGAGATAAAATGATAAACGAATGTACGAAAAAATATTAAACTCTGAGGTTGCTACAAGTGACGCACATATAGTGCGCCACTTGCCAGAAAATGGAAATGATCTTTGCAAAGGGTGACCTTTAACTAGTGATTCCGAGGCAACATATAGCTTGGAGGTATCGGGAGAGATCCTTCGGTGTCGCCTATGGCGGTTGGCAGGGTTACTAGGCCAGCCCAGTACTGTAGCCGCCACAAGCAGTCTTGTTGGTAAGATTCTATGAAGTGGCTTGGTCCGGTTACGGAAGATCCCGCGTGGTTGCTGCGTGCCTGCGTGCACGCACACGCGCGCGTGCATGTATGTGTGTGTGTGTGTGTGTGTGTGTGTGTGTGTGTGTGTTTATTGGTTTTCATGGGTTTTTTCAGTTACCTTCGAGTTTCTTTGATTTCTTTGTTCTTTTGTTTTCTCTTTTTTCCAATACATGTCGACTTTTTTAAATAAACATTGTAATAAAAGAAACTAATGCACGTTGAACATTTCCCAAATACATGATGGAAATATTTAGAAGTACAGATTAAATTATTTTCTCAAAAATGCTAATTCCAATAAGCATTTAACATTTTTTGAATAATATGAATCGTTTTTTAACTATGTAAACATTTATTTACACTGTAAAAATATATTTAATGTCAAGAACAGATTCTTGACATGCGTGAACATTTTTTGAATTATACAAAACACGTATTTGAAACTACGCCAATATGCTTTTACATAACATAATCAATTTTTAAAATGCGATGAACTCATGTGAACATTTTTTTGAATGGCAGGAAAGTTTTTTAAAAAATTATGCGCATTTTTTTTGCATTTTGTAAAAAATAATTGAAAATGTCACAAACCTTTTTCTGAACGGATCAACATTTTTTAAAATGTCAGGAAGCATTTTTTTAATGCTATTCATATTTTCTAAAAGTTGTGTGAACAGAACTTTTACACTTCATGGACACTGTAAATTCACGATGAACATTTTCTAAACGTTAGCTAATGTGATGTTTGAAATATACTCCCTCTGTCCCCATAATGTAAGATCGTTTCTCAAGCTAGTATCTCAAATATAAACAGAAAAAAAAAGAAAAAGAAAATAAAATTGGGAGGTTAGAAAAAAATAAACTAATAACAAAGAAATGAATGAGCGCGCGGCTCCTCCCTCCCACGGGCAGGCAGATCGAGCGTGCTACCGGCGATCACCGCCATCCGTTCCATTAACCCAGCATCTCGCTCGCTTCGCCTAGGAGAAATGGCGGTGCCGTGGCGTGCCGTCCGGTGATCCAGCCACCGTCACTTGGACTAGCTCCCAACAAAACAAAGATTGGTTGCTCCTAATATCGATCCCGGCCACCCGTCAACCAACCAACTACTCCATCCCTCACGCATATGCATGTCTGGATTTTGGCCACAAGCATCTTTCAAATGTAGAGGCCGGGGTGAGCCTCTTTTTCTATAATGCATGCCTGCATGCAAGCATATGTTGGGGCTACATCCGCCCGGTGCGGCACGACCGCACGAGTAATCAGTTAACGATCCAACAAGCCATGGCGGCGATCCACCAGCAGCAGCAGCACATGCCCCTTCTTCTCCTCACCTTCCTCCTCGCGGCGTCCACGGCGGCGGCCCGGCCTTCGTACGTCATCAAGTCGACGTGCGTAGCGATCACCAATGCCACCGTGGGCACCCCTACCGCTACTGCGTGCGCACGCTCGCCGCCGACCCGGCGGCCGCGCCCGCCAGGGACGCCCGCGGGCTCGCCATTGCCGCCGCCAAGCTCACCGCCACCAACGTCTCGTCGACGCTGCACTTGCTCAACCTGCTCGTGGACGCCCTCCAAAACTGCATCGTCACGTACCAATTCATGCAAGCGGACGTCGCCGGCGCGCTCGACGACCTCAGCGCCGGCCGCCTCGACGTGGCGTCGCCCAAGCTCAAGAGCGCCTCGTTCCAGCCGGATTTCTGCGAACTGGCCATGATGGAGAGTGACACCAACAAGGATCCCGTGTCGGAGGAGAACGATGCTAACCAGTTGCTCTCCGGCATGGCGTACAACATCGCGGAACTCATCGCCAACAGGCGACCGCCACCGCCAAGATGAAGAAGTAATGGTGGTTAACATTAGTCTTGTCTTGTGGGTAACCAAGTTTAGTTTTCATTTCATTACTTTGTTACAGTTAACCAGTACATTTTTAGGAGATTCGTACGATTTTACTTGGTTCTTTTGTTTTCTACTCCCTCCGTTCCACAATATAAGAGCATTTTTTACACTAGTTAGTGTAAAAAATGCTCTTATATTATGAGACGGAGGAAGTATATGTTTCTTGGCTCATCTTTTTGTGTTTTCTTTCTTAGATTCCTATTTTCTTTTTTTCGTGTCCAACTACAATTGTATAGCCCGTCAGCCACACAACAATACCTTGTCGATCGCATGCTACTACAGTTGCACACGCGCCGGCCATGCAACAACAGTTGCACATCCTCTATTGACCATGCAACTGCACTTGCACATTTTTCATCAGACGCGCAAAAAAATAGCGACAAAAAAGGCAAAATTAAGAAAAAAAAATGATAAACATAAAGAAGAAAAAAAAGGCAAAACGTCCTATGTTGGTGTCAACTGAAGTGAGATGAATTATAAAGTCAAGCAATAAGAAAATAATGAAGGATATCATGATTACAAACCGATGCCACCTAGATTGTAGTCATTTTGAGCATCTCCAACAGATGCGCTAGATAAGCCGCGCGTTGTCGAAAGTAGCGCCCCAACAACCGCTCTATAATCCGAGGCGCCAGGAAAAGCTGCATTGTGCGCTCGGTTTTGGTGCGCCCGCTCGCCCGCGCTGGACAAGCAAATCGTGCACGCAAATCTCACCAACCACCGGATCTGAAACCTCCTGGCACTGGCGCCTCCACCCGCACCGTCCGCCACTCGCTCCGGCGACCCGGCGGCACTTCCCCGCCTATCCTCAGCGCGCCGCCGCTTTCCCTACTTCTCCCGGTGGCCGTTGCTGATTCCTCCACCTTCTCTCCTCACTGCCGCCCCTCGAGCGCACCGTTCCTCCGAGAATAGTAACAGGCGGCCATTTGCAGCTCGGCGCCCACAAGGTGTTTGACAAAATACTTGCAAGGTATATATTGCTTCTAACTGCCATGACATTCGACGTGCCGAAACGCATGATGAGCTTCAAAAGGATATAGTCGAGGAGTGGTGGTCATGGAATGGGCAACAAAACTAGTTTGATGTTGTATGTTTGTTGTATTGTTGACTATTTGTTGTATTGTTTATGAGCTATTTGTTGTATTAAGGATAAACCATTTGTTTGAGTTGTAATAATAATTGAACTATTTATTGTTGATTTATGTTTTGTGTTTGATCTTCTTGGTTCTATGTTTGAATGGGAAATGTTGGTAATATTTCGTCGCTACAGAAAAAAAATAGCGGCCCGCTCTACCGCGCGTCTATTGGAGATGCTCTTAGTTAGCTGGTTGATTAATGGGTTGCCAACTCCAATACTCCATGACATGATTTATAAAGTACTCTCTCCGTTTCACAATATAAGACGTTTTTGCAAGCTAGTATTATGGTAGTTGTAAACTATTATAGTAACACATGAACACTCACTTTATAGAGCCTCTACATAACATTGTAAACTGTTGTGGTAACACGTGAACACTCACTTTAGGGCCTCTAAATAACATTGTAAACTATTATGGTAACGTGTGAACATTCACTTTATAGCGCCCATACATAACATTGTAAACTATACTAACATGAAAACC
This sequence comes from Aegilops bicornis, assembly GCA_021605145.1. Lineage (NCBI taxonomy): Eukaryota > Viridiplantae > Streptophyta > Magnoliopsida > Poales > Poaceae > Aegilops > Aegilops bicornis. The sequence goes on from CM038671.1 coordinate 65,860,748, forward strand.
AGTGACATAACCTAGCAAATAGTGATGATGGAAAGAAAAAAAATGTACATGACAACATGGGTTCTTATTTTCCCGGCAAGGCAAACTCGCCACCAAAAACAGGTCGCTAATCAAATTAAAAGTTTGCGAGTAAATAAATCATTTAAATCACTTAGGAAGGTGTCGCATGGGAGAGCAAAATCTCACTCTCTTGTCCGGCTATCCTCGTAAGGGTAACGAACTCGGGCGTTCAATCATGTGACGATGACACACCATTTTTATCAATGGCCGCCAGTGATGGCATGTGCTTGGATACATTACCGGCATGGCTTAACAACACGAATGGTGTACCACAATGCAGAAATTGTTAGCGTAGCACAACAGTTCAAACTTCAAAGTGCATATCATAAGACACACTGGCAGAGCCTCGAGGAGGCCAAAGGGGCACATTATCCCCCTTCCAAAATTGCATTCTTTTTACTATGTATACTTCGTGTTTTGGCCTAACCCATCATGGATAATTCCCTCCCAATCCAATTAATTAATATGTATGTTGGGTTTAAAGAAAAATTGACTGCCTCCATGACCATTGGATGGACCCGCTAATGACCGTCGGATGTGCCCACGCGAGCAGCTCCCTTTGCAACAAGAGTGGTGTTGTTGTATTTTCTGTAGCCTTACATTCTTGCTAACTTGGTTATGTATACCATTGAGATCCATGCAAAAAATATTTTTTTTACATGTTATGTCATTTGACTGAGATTGGGACCTAGCCACACGCTAGTGCAGAAAATTTCAGCTACACAGATCTTGTTGCAGAAAAACATTGCAAGTTCTTTTTTTCCTTTGCGAGGCCCTCTTGCAACAAAAACTCTTTTGCAATTGTAATAGGCCCTTTGTTTCGAAACAAAACATCCCAGCCCCAATCCTAGAGAGAGACTATGGCAAGGACTACAGTGGCGGAGCTTCACCCAAATTGTTGGGCGGGCCAGTGGGCCATAGCTGAAGGAAATTACTACTAGGTTATTATTTCATGGCCAAGTAGCAGGTCTATATTACAGAAATTTGCATGGCATGGGCGGGCCAGGGCACAGGTTGCCCAGCCGTAGAAGGAAGAGTAGGCAAATCCTATAGAGATTATTATGGCAAGGAGCCCGATAAGGAAGAGTAGGGGCCCGACAGGGATGACCTCAAGGACGCCGACCAACGGCAGCCACCGGATGACACAAGGACAGGGCAGGGCCAGGCGACGCCATGGCCAGTGGCGCACTGTCTGGAGGCAGCGCAGGTGGGAGCTCCTCTCCCCAGCGGCGGTGGAGATGGGGGAGAACCCTCCTAAGCCCATCTGATCAAAAATAGATCAGATGGTGGCCACGGAAGCGGTTGGCATTGCACGGGATCCGTAGGGTGAACACAAGAGTTTCCCATTCTATATGCTTCTGGTTTGACACCTACATACAACTTTTGAAGAATTGAGATTTTATAAAATCACTAAGTTCAAGTTTGACTGGATCACATACTATTCCCAGATTTATCTACTTTGGTTCAAGTTTGTTCTTTTTGTGTGTGAGTGGGGGATTTCCAAGCAAAAAATAAAAAGGGATGCATACTGCATGATGCTGCAAACGACGGCAGTTGCAAGTTTAATTAGCCTACATTTCTTGCAGATAGTTTCGCACGGCGGATTTGTACAATGTGAACAGTTCAACCAACCATCTGGTCACATGCTAACAGAACGAAAAAGGAAAGAAAAAGGGGGCACCATAGGCACCGCTGTACATTGTGCACGAGAACTTGGTCTGAAACACCAACGCATGGCTCGATAGTCTGGCAGAATCCGCGCCACCTAAGATGATACAAGTTTCAGAAAGGGGAAATCAAAGAGAAAACATGTGTGCCCATGCATGTGCAGAACAAAATGCTGTGATTATCACCTTGGGAATGGATGCAATTCACCATCACTGGAAAGCATGAATTTGAAGCTAGACCACAGTTCCCAGAAAATATGCACATCACATGATCCTGTCAATAAAACAGCTACACCAAGGTCAACATGGTTACCATGGTTCGTACTGCAGCAAGAAATGCAGACATAAACGGTGGGGATATATAATATGAGCCCATAACAAGTAACGAGATGAAACATATATTGCAAACTACTCCCTCCGTAAAGAAATATAAGTGTTTATAGATCACTAAGTAGTGATCTAAAGACTCTTATATTTCTTTACAGAGGGAGTACCTGACTATGTCAAACCATATTCTTTCTTGTCATCTACTGTATGAGCTCTGTTGTAAAAAAAAATAGTTTCTGAACCCATATGCTTCGACTAGAACAGTCAGTAGAGGAATTTTACCTCCATCCCAAAAAGCTTGTCTTAGATTTGTCTAATACACATGTACTCTCTCAGTCCCAAAATTCTTGTCTTAGATTTGTCTAGATATGGATGTATCAGATACATCTGTATCTAGACAAATCTAAGAAAAAATTTTGGGACGGAGGGAGTATCTAACACTAAAACGTGTCTAGATACATCCGTAACTAGACAAATGTAAGAATAGCTTTTTGGGAGGGAGGTAATAGTAACAGCAGGACTACTATGGGATGGGTGATATGCCAGTTATCTTAATCCTGGAAAACATACTGTACAATGCTTCACGACACTTCCAAGTATTCCATGATAAAAACAAACATTATCCAAACCTTTGGGCATTGTTCCTCAAAACGATGCACTTAATCAGATGTATAAAAGCTGATGGTTGTTTGCCGCAGAACTTCAGAAGTCCGGTCAAGGCTATGAGATGCCACCTATCAAATCAAAAGAAAACATGTTATCCCATCTTGAACATAGATCCTTGAAAAATATAGAGGATAAGCAAAGGAGACTGTTACCAGATATGTGAGGGCTGCGTATCTTTCTTGGCTAAGATACAAGGGCTTTCCTCTGTGCATTTCATGATCCTGCATCCAAAAGGTACATACATGCATAAGCAAGGGGTACAAGGTAGCTCTAAAAAAGAAAAGAAAAATCCCGACAGCCTTTGGTCGTATCATTTGTTTGGTGCACCACTTGGCAGCGCATACTATCACGAGGTGTTGCATATACTTTCATAGCTTTGTATCACGAGGTAACCATCAAAAAGAACCATTTCTCTTTTTGTAGGCAGGAAATGGAACACCATGTTATGCTTCAAAAGATTTACGGCTAAGTATGTGGCAGTTCACGCAATTCACTCTACATGCAATGCTCAAACCCTCAATGTCAACTATTGTGTGATTAGGTTAAATCATATTTGCATCATATCATGGTGCATATTCTAGGATGGTGGTGGTGCAGCAGACTGCAGTCTAAGTGTCGCCGGATTCTTTGATAGCGTCCCTCATGGACCCGGCAGCTATATTGGTTGGTCAGTTTTCAGTCAAAAAATTATCGGTTGGTCAGTTTTCAGTCGAAAAAAATATTGGTTGGTCAGTTCACTCGATTATTTGGTGGAGACGGTTCCTCACATTAATTCAGTATAACAGATATACTACATTGCCTATGTTCTTCAGTTGATTTGGCAGCAGGTACTGATATGGAATCATACATGGATGAAATATATCCGGAGTGGCTGAAAAAAGGCTCAAGTATTAAATGAAAATGTTCATTAGTAAGTCCAATACCTCCTCACCGAAAGCATCAAGGTACAGAGATGGCCAAAATGTAAGACGAGCCGATCGTTGCAACAGGATTGTTGTTTTCTGCAAAGAGCAACTATCAAAACCGACAAGATCTTTTGATATCACAAAAAGAAGAGCAGAAAAATGTGACAGTAACTTCATCGGATGAAGAGGAATGATGTGACACATACCCTCACCAAAAGAAATATGCCAACACCAGCACCACACTGAGACGCATGATTTAGGCATTTACCAGCCCTAAACATTAGAAAAGAACAGGTTTAACATTTCATAAATTACAGAAGAACAAACATTGGTGGAGTGGGGAGAACAAAAGCTGAAACACTCACCTGCAGCATGGTTTCCAACTAGGTGAACATAGCTTGCCACAAAGCAAACATAACGCTGGCTCATCCGCACTGAACCACAATCAGGGCATTGCATCTTGACATATCTGGTGGACAAAAGAGTAAGATGTTAAGTTGCAAACCAAAGTCAAGCTCCTGAAGCCACTGAACACACACGTACACAGACCAGAAAACTTAGAAGATTCAAACTAAACCTTTCTAGGAGAACTTGGTAGACAGGTGGTAACTGCATCAGCCTGAATGGGACCGCGGGGGTAGAAAAGAGGATGCCTCTGTACTTGCGAGATCTGTAGTCTTCACAGAAATGTTGAGACCATCTTAAGGCAAGCATATGTACACACTCATCTTTGAGAATCAGGTCCAGTGGCTGAATTTGAAAGAGGTGTTCCAGTTCTCGCACTCCATCCAGCTCAATTGCCAGTGAAGAATTGCCTTCCGCTGTGCTACTATCTAAGTGATGATGTGACCCTTCCCAAATATTGGAACTGTCATATAAGGGTGCTGAGGAAGAGGATTTTAGCAGCTCCCAAAGCAATGCACACCTCCGAAGATAAGGATGTGTTAATCTCCGTACCATATCTTTTGGATCACAAGAGGGATCGATGTGCTTAGATACAAAATATTCTCTAGCAATATCATATCCTGACATCTCCTGGCAAACATCGTTGAGAAGGCAGTTACGGAAGTTTGATCTGTCAAAGGCTTCTTCCCGATAGCATGTTATTAGTGCCTACAGCACAATGCATATGTTAACAGAGAAATACACCATAACAGAAATATGTAGGTGGTGGGAGATTGTAGAACAGTATACCTGAATGACACAAACAATGTAGAATAGATGAACAATAGGGATGAAGAATTCTGTGGATGTCAAAACTTCAACAGGTAGACAGAAAAGTGCTGACATTAATGAAGAAAATGGATCTTGAGCAAGGATTGGATCAGCACATTGCTTCCAAAATTGAATATCAGGAAATATTTCACCCTCACTTTCCGGGTCAACCATAGGTAGCGAAGTGCCTATCAAAAACGGAAATGTGAGAAAGAGGATACATAAATATGGTATATTCCTGCACATGCAAGTTATAGTGATTTGAATTTCCAGTAAACAAGATCCAAAAACACAAAATTAGGTACATCATACAAGTTACCCATCTGATCTTTTTAATAACTATATAATTTACCGTGATAGCTATAGTAGGTGAGTACTAAGAAACAACACTGGAAAAAATCTTGCGGTAGGAAGATTGTACAAAGGGGGCCAAGGTGCCCTATATACCTTTTCGCTTGGTAGCATCCAAAAGATCTTTATCGCCAGAAATACCAGAGCAAATAGACCCTGCTAACAGTTGGATACCTTCAAATCTCAGAAGAACCTCACGGCGATTCAGAACACGTGCCGAGTGAGAAACACGAAACAATAGAGACAATATGAATCCACTCGATGAATTCAATTCACTGCGCAGAGATTCTAAGCAAGACTTCGATTGAGCAGAATAGCTTGACATTCTATCACGAGAAGCAATCTCTGTTGAAACGACAGAGTACCGAAGTGTTTCCCAGAGAAACAAGGATGGGCTTAGCCTTTCAGATGCTGAAAAGCTGCTTTTGCTACGAGGATAGTAAAGCATAGTGAGTCTTCGAAGGGAAGGATCTAAAGCTGGCTCCGCAGTGTCATTCACATTCCCAGGAAAAGCTTTTAGAAATGTGCTTTGTCCAACAATTTTTCTGGCACTTTCAAGGAGGGCCAGTGCGCGAGGGAACTGTAAATTGTGTATAGTTGCAGCAGCTTCAGTAGACATGGTTTGAGCAATTGGCATCGCCTTCCTAGTTATACCAGAGAAATCCGGTGATGCTGGAAGAATGGAATTTGCAAGTCTGCGACACACTGGACACAGCAACTCTCCCTGTACAAAGCTAGGTGTAAGTACATAATTAGCAAAAGAAAGAAGACAAAAGTGTCTAATGCATCAGTAGAAAATACCAGATCAGGATCGACAATCTGACCTCCTTCAAAACCTAGTCTCCTGATATATCTGTCAAGAAACAAAAACGTAAAGTTGCTGCACTGAAATTGTAGATTCAATCAAGAGAAGTGTGAGAAGCAGCCATCATAAGACAACCACTAATGCAGGCTCCATTGGATCAATGCTTTTTGGATGGTCTGAATTGGTTGGATCAAAGACAACTCATGCTTATTATATTCGTATGGATAATTGTGAGATGCCAATTCAAACAGAAAACTACTCAAAGGCACAATATGAAATAGTGTATCCTATTTGAACTTTATAAGAATGAATTCAAGGGATTTGAATGGAAACCGTGCAGCATACCTTTGTTTCAAGGAAAACAAATATCGATCATGACATTCTTGATGTACAGCATGTCCACAAGAATTGATGTGGATGCCATCACAATCAACAGGACCAAATCTGTTTCTTATTGTTACTGGGGCAGAAGATTTGGAGGCTACATCACAGAAAGAAGAAAGACGGTATTTTGTTGAAAGACAAGTAACATATGTTCCCAGAACAGAACTTTTAGGGCTTGTGCTTGTCTTGGAGCCAGCTGTGAGATTTGAATTAGACAAACACTGCTCACCACCTTGAATGCCAACCAGATCATTTACGATAGACTTGTATACATCAGCCTCAATTGTCTCAAGGGAGATATTGTCATCTGCATTGCCAGTACAGCGTCCACTTGGGAAACATGATATATATCTAATCAGTGGATGTTGCTCATTTGAGAAATCAAGAAATGCGTCAACTTCCATGCTGTCTAATTCAAAGGAAGGTTCTATCGTTGTATCCCTGACAAGTTCCTCTGAACTAGAAGACCAAGCACCCGAGGAATCAGTTGATTTTTCCCGTCTGATGGACCCAGATGTCTTCTTTGATTGACTCAAATTATCCCAGGACGGATTGCCCGTTTCAATAAAAGTTGCAAGCCGAGATTTCTAGATTATAGAACAAGTAAGAATACTATACGACCAACATAACATAACAGAAAATTTGTAGTCCAATTGCCATGCTTTTGCACATGGGACAGAGAAAGGTACTTTATGTTGACAAATTACTACAGAAAAGACAATCACCATTGTCGAGTCAAGGATTATTACCTGAAGAAGAATCAAATAGCAGAGTGGACTTTTGGAATCTGAATCCCGGCATAGAGAGCAAACTGGTCGTGACTCCTCAGAGGCAACGGCGGTTGAACTGGATGCATCTGGCTCAAATGTTGCATCAGGATGCCCTTCATTTTCTGATGCCTTCATACTTTCAGCAAATTTTGACTGCTCTGCTTTCATTTTTGCCTGAAATACAGATTAGATACGAAAAATTATATGCCCAGGTTTTGTAAGTCCATCCAAACAATTTATTTGACGAAAGCTGAAACTCAAGATGCCTTGAGAATATATATAGTTAACTTTTTTAATTAAGCATTTACCATGATTGCGGCCTGACGTTGGCGCGCTTTTGCCTTCTTGTCCATCAGATCTGGAGATCCAGAATTCTGTTTAGTGCTACCATGATCCGGAATAGATGGAACTACTTGCGGTGCCATTTGTCTTAATGCAGACATGCACTGCTTACTTAACTTGGCAAATCTTTTAACAAACTCTCAACTAGAGATGGAACATTGCAGTACTTGGATCCAGAAAAGGTGCTGTCATTCTCTTCGTTGTACTTGCGCATTAGTGAAACAAGCAGGGTTAGCATGCTCTCATTCTTTACTTTGTCAGACTCTGGAGAGACTGATTCAGTAGAGTAGGTCAATATGGGAAAAGTCTCTTCTGCATACGATGACAGGACAACCCATGATTCAGCATCATGCTGCACTATGTCCATCCCATATTTGTCCGCATACGTTTGACTCTCTGATTCACATATATCAAGTGCCAACGAAAGAAGGTGCAAACCCATCACAAGAACATTGTCCGGGGCACGTGATACCGATGATGCTTCGGTGTAAACAGCATAGAAGAGAACAGCACGAACAATTTGAAGGACAGCTTTGGAGGTGGCTATCTTAGAAATACTGCGCAGAGGGCTAAAAACATGAGTCCATTGAGGTAGTTGAGCGTTAAGAGCAGAAACTTTGCAAAAACGGTAATATCTCTCTTCAGCAATCTGTATTTCTCTGGAATTCCAGCGCGGGTGATACAAGTCCAATTCCTTCCAGAATGCTTTGCGAAGCACATACTTGCCCTGTGATAATTTTTCTTGTTAGTCATGCATTCAAATGTAAAGAAGGAATCGCTGAAGCATGTTATACAATTTCAAGGATTAAAACCTGTTTCATTCCAGATGGATTAGAGTAAACTGCGAGTGAATCTAGAACACTTTGAAGTTGGTCACTTGACGAAAGGTCCCTGGGAAGAGACTTCACAATCTGGCTATGGGTGGCATCTCCAACAGCCAATTTATAAATCAATTCTCTCTTCAAGTTGTCTGCTGTCGAACGCCCAATAAATCTGCGTTCTTTGACTAGTTGTATAAGAAAAACTAGCATTTCTTGCATCAGAACTGGCTCATATCTGAAAGACATAAAAAAAATCAGCATTTAACAAAGCTGTCCAGGCAAACTATTATAATCTGGATATGATGAAAACATTGACAGGAAATGCACAGAAGCAACAAGAAGATATTGCCCAAGGCTGTTGTGTCATCATATGATAAACAAAAAAAAGTTGACCTGAACATCACTCAAATGCGCAACTAAAAAAAGACACAGTAAACTTAAAAGAGTTCAATATATCACAGCGTGACAAGCTGTGTACTTCCCACCGTCACAAAAGAACAATCAAATGGAACGGTTAACGACAATAGCTTAGTGGTAATGACAGAAAATAGATCAATGAAGATAAAACTGAGCATACTCCACAAGACCAGAATATAAAATAGAGTAATACATGGTTACACAAGAAGTATGTTGATGAATGCAGGGTTTAAGTCATTTTTAACTTATGCGATCAATGAAAACCTTCATGTGGCAAGTAGTGACAACAAGCAGTTGACTGGATTATCAACACAAAAAGTACATACATGTACCACCGAAAATTGAAGGAGGCAATATGTTAACAGAAATAGAAGTAGATGTCATTACAGAACTTGGGGCTTACTCATTCTGTTCCGTGAGAACCAGAGATATATAATTCGACAAACCAAATCTTTCTTGAATGGTCTTCACAAAGAACTCTGGAGAAGATAATGCAGCACAGCATTGCAGCAGAAACAGATCCGACTCAAGCCCTGTTCAAGCCTGGAAAGATGGGTAACAATATAACTTCAGGACTGTTAGTTGAATAGCAATTTATTTGAGGTGAGCAAAGAAATTACCATTGCACAGAGCGGTACCACTCAGCACTCAGTATAGCTGCATCTCCGTTCTTACGCCACATTCCAGCACGCACTTGTGCGCAAAATACTCTCACTCTTAATGGATGCTCCATTACAATTGAAGCAAACCCATAAGGCTTGAAACCTCCAAGTACCTGAGAGAAAAACTCCTTGGACTGCACAACTGAACATTCCTCTGGTTTGGCATCCTCTCCGAAACATTTCCTAATTGCTTTACGCAATAGTAAAGAAAGCATACGGTGTAATGGGATATGGAAAGATGTTTCTTGTGAACCGACATCAAAGACAACACGAGGCCAGCTTGTCATGTTCAGTATTCCTAGTTCATCAATTCTTGAATCTGGGTGAGCGTATAGAAGGCTGCCATCGGTCAGAGCAACAGAAATGGCATTTTCAGAGTGTAATTGTACATCTAATCCATTGCTACTTTTGTTCATCTTTCCCTTGCCTGCGTCATTTCCAGCCTGAGGCGATCCTACTTGATCTATCAGCATCATGTCGTCGGATTCTTGGGCAGGAGAACCGACCACTTCATGATAATCTGCAGCATCATCTATTTGGGATCCTTCATTCACCTTCATGCCCACATCACCAATCTGTTTACTTGATCCACCTTTGTTAATAGTCAAAGTGTCTTCAAGCAAGGCCAGAAAATTGCGAGCATCAGTGCTGCTAGCATCGAGGGACGACAACTTTCTCCTCCGAGGACCAGGTTCCAGCCAGCTCTCAATAGCTTTCAAGCACTGACGAATTAAACAGGTAGCAGGTGCTGGTAATTCACTGCTCGAAGAACTCTCTCTGGTACTTGAACTGCATACCAAGTTCTCCTGGGAGACCCTTCCAACTTTAGCATGACGCTGATTCTCGGCACTTTCCATGCCTTTTATCGCAGTGGAGCATACAGTAACATCAGTTGACTCTTGTTGCCCAGGAGAAGAAAAGGCTCCCTTCATCAAAAGATTCTGAATGATCCCAAGATAATGTCCTAGCATGAAAGGCGAAGCTAGATTCTCATTTTCATCTTCAACATGAATACTTGTCACTCTCTTCTGAGGATCCATTCCTTGCACAAGTGACAATAGCTTAATCCATGACCTTGTTAGATCAGGCCTCTCATAAGCAACATACTTGGAAACCTCCTCATGGCTCACAACATAGCGTGTATCTTCCAATAATCTAAGAGAAGAATCATACAAATTTCCCCATTTGCTTGTCTGCAAATAACAAAGTGAAAATATTCCTGTGACCATATGAAATCACATTACACTGTACTAATCACAATATATTAAGTAGCTATATACATCGCGGCAGAACACCAAAGTGAAACCAAAATCTTTCTGGGATCTGTTAGCATACACACATTTATCAAAAACCAACAAAAATATTGTCCTGAAGTGTTTGAACATATTTCTGTTAAACGTTGATCATCCACCCCCAGTAATCCAAGTATGTTGACATGCTATTTATCTCTTTACTTATGCAATAATTGGAGAGATGATAGGTGCGCTGATGTTTATGACAAGCCAACATTCAGGGCCTATGCCCTGTTACTGAGTTATAAGTGTTATACAATTAACGGATAACAGAAATATGTTCGACGCGAATTGTACCAGCAGCTTTGAAAAAATATAGTGACTGGGTAAAGCATAAACATCTAACTTTTCGAGCGACGGAAAGAAGTCAAGCATACCTGTAAATGAGCATCCTCACCAACGCAAGAAAGAAATAGAACTGTCAAACATTCAAGAAGAATACCCAACAAATTGTGCTCCCGCACAAGCCTTGTAGTCAGCGTAGGCACGGTAAATATTTGGACAGAAAAAGTCGGTATCAGTCGATACTCGTCCAGCAGATTATCATTGTTCCCTTTAATAACTTGAGAAAATGTACCAGGATAGTACTGTATGAAAACTTTGGCAAACTCATACTTAAAAGCTGGTTCAGTGATAAGCTTCAATAGCAGCTCGTGCAAATTTTTTAGAACTTCCTTGTCCAGCAACCTTTCCGCCCTCGTCAATGCATCCAAGAGATCTGGTGACTCACGGATCCTTTGGGACACAAAACTAAGAAGACTTTCACTAGAGGTGCAGAAGCGAAGCAGCATGTCAGCAATAGAAGTTGTCAACTCCTCAGCAACACTCTTGCAGGGGGTAGCCTCGTCAGCCTTCCGAGTTGGGGCTTCCACCAGACAAATCCTCTCCTTCCAGAAGAGCAAGAGCTCATCCAACACAGGCCCCACAGAGCTCGCAAGCTCCTCGGAAAGAGGCTTAATCTGTTCGGCACCCTTGTGCCTCGAGCAGAACCCTTCACGCTTCCAGGCAGTAGCATCCCCGCAGTCACAACATCCACCACCTGTATACATGATGGAGTAATCATGATCCTCGTGGTTACCATTCTGGAAGCATGGAACACAGATGGCGCATGTGGAGTCGTTTTCGCAGGTCCGGCAGCGGTAAGCGAGGTCGTTCTGCCCCCAGACAGACCCGCAGACAGCGCGTTCTCCCGCGCTGCTATGCTCCATGTCATCAAGCACCGCATCCGGCTCGTTGCGGAACATCATCCACTGCAACCACGACAAGCACTCGCTGTACGCATCGTTGTCGCTGCTGCTGCTGTCTTCATCCTTCTTGGAGGACTTGCGGGCCTCAGATATCTCGGTGCCCGCTGACAAGATGGCCGCCGTGACCTCAGAAATCTTATCGGTGTGCTCCTCCAAGTACATGAGCAGGGCTTCCTGATGGTCCTCCCGCAGCTGCTCTTCCGGAACTCCACAGGCAATCAGCTTCTGCAGGGGGAACAACACAATGCCACTACATTAGCAAAATTGAAGGATTCTGCAAACAGTTGTACTGTACTACCTTACTGAATCATCGAAACTTCCAATAAAAGCCTGGAACAGTTTGGTTATTCGCACACAAAAATTCCCAATGTCCTACTGCATCGGCCAGTAAACACGGCCATCGATCGATTCCACAACCGCAAATCGCGAGCCGTCCCAGCGATCAGGGAAGGAATCGCGCTGGCTACGGAACCCTCGCGGCTCGGAGAACCACAGGACCAACCAACCGACGGCACAAGAGAGAAACAGAGGAGCGCACGGGCAGAGGCGCAAACAGGCAACCGCCGCCACGGGTGGTTAGATCAGAGGAGGGGAGACGCACCTGCTGGACGCGCTCCGCGGGCGTCAACTCGGGCAGCCGCGCGGCGGGGGCGTCCCCGGCGCCGTCGATCCCGGCCATGGCCCGCAGCCAGTGGGCGCAGGTCCAGTGGCCCGACCGCCCGCCCCCACGCCCCAGCCTCGCCGAATCGAGCCCCCTCCGGAACCCCCGCACAAATCCCCCCTCACTCCCCGCACACCCGGATCGATCCAACCGCTTCCGGCCACCGGCGAGAGGAGCAGACCCCGGCAGCGGCAGCGGCAGCAGGAGAAATCTCGCGAACCCTAGCGAAACCCGGCGCGATTGGGGTCTGCGTATTTATAAATAACTCGGGATGGGGTGGGAGGAAGGAGGAAGAAGTGGCGAGGCGAGGCGAGACGAGACGGGACGATTCGCCCTCCGCCTCCTCCTCTCCTGTCCTGGGGAGGAAGTAATCTTTTTTTTTTTTTGATTATCCTGGAACTGTTTGCGTGATGGGAATGGCGGCTTGGGGCCTGGGCTTGGCCTGCCGTGCGTGCTTATCCCGCTACTGCTGCTGCTGCGGCAATGGCGGAGAGGGGGGCGGGTGGGCCCGGGGATGGTGATGGGTGCGGGGCGGGGCCCGGGTGGCAGCGACGGAGGGACACGGGACGCGATCGATCGGTGGAGATGCGGGGGGCTTGTCACGTGCGGCCTCGGTGCTGCTGCTGCCGCGTGGGCCAGTCTGTCGGGAGGGATCGCTGATCATTCACTGTTTTGATTTGATCGGGCGAATTGGCTCTTGGGTCGTCCTCGCAAATCGGTGCCTTGTTTTTCCGGACTTTTTAATTTTGAGATAGTCGATTTTTGGGGGTTTTAAAAATTGTTAATGTCGATTTTTAAAGTTTGAAACTCTAAAAATTGTTACTACTCTTCATTTTTTTAAGTCCTGAAAAAAAGTGATCGTGATTAACTCGGATAGCATGGAGGTTGTGGAAGCTTTGAGAGCAGGCAACTCCTCTCCAATGGCAAGTGCGATTACTGATGATTGCTATTTCATGTCGTCTAATCATGTAATTTATGATCATTGTAATAGAGAGAGGAATAAAGTAGCTCGTGAACTCGCTAGGATAGTTAAGTTTTCTCATCCTTCTATCTGGATGGATTCGGCACCGGATGTACTGCTTCCATTAATTGTAAACGATGTCACTATTTTGCTAAGTGAATAAAGGAGGAGAAGTTCTGTCAAAAAAAAGTCTTGAAAAACAGGGTTACTACTCAGGAGAGAGCGTCTTCAAGAAAGAGTTTTTGGCATTTGTCTGAGTGAAAATGACTTTATTATGGAGGTTCACCGGAAATACAAAAGCACCTTAAACATAATAAAAAATGCATCAAGGCATTCAGATCACGGAATGGCCATTGTCGCCACCAGAACGAGCCATCGACGTGTCCCTGTCGCCGTTCCCATGCGAGTCGGTCTAACCTTGTCGATGACAACAGAAGTCTTCGAGCATTTGCCCCAAAGGAGCAGCGCGGAGCTGCAGTCGTCGTCGTTGAACCCCTTTAATTGATCCAAAGAACCTGACACCAAAAGTCATTGTTGTGTATGCACGACAAGAACCCTAACCTTGTTGTTCTGAGGAGCTGACAAGAATCTACGTCAGAGCTCTGTCTAATCCAACCTGATGGACAAACTTGAGAATGACCCGAGCCCGAAAGACTGACTCAAATAAGAAGTGTTGTCATTCGTCCAAGCGCCGCCACTACGAGGACTAAAAACCCTAACCTACCAACTAGCCGTAGTCGAGGCACCATGGTTCCCCAGCTGACAGACGGGAGGCGAATCCGCGGGCTCACCTATGACGATCAAAAGGATGGAGTGTTTGCCTTGGTCACTTTGCTAGAGGGGAAAGAAAGAGGTGAGCAACTTCTTAGCCGTATGATGTGATTGATGTATTTTAAAAACCAATTCTTTGATAGTTTTAAATTTAAACGTAGCTAAATAGAACACCATCTCTCATCAAGCGGCATACTACGATGTGGTGTAGTGGTAGTAAGTTCAACAATGTAAGAAAAGGTGCGGCTAAAAGATAAGCCGGTTGGTCATCCTCTCCTTTATATAGTGCAAACGGAACGCATTGTTTTTTTTTTTTTTGAGATAAACGAAAACTTTATTCATTAGAGATAGCAAGTACATCGTTTGTGAGGGTCATTACAATTTCATTTACAGGTTCCTCAAACCAATCAAAAATCAACGAAAATCTAGCTAAACTTGCAAGCTTATGAGCTACTTTATTTGCTTCTACATTGCGGTGTTCGAATCTAGTAGCAACGAAGTCACAAGCATAATGAAAACAATCGTCGAAAATTGCCTCTGCCGCACCCGCCGACTGTCCTCCGTTCTTCATGGTATCAATCACCTCCAGGTTGTCCGAGTTAATAATAAGGTGATTACATCCCGCCCTTTGCGCCAATGTTATACCAAATTTAAGAGCTGAGGCTTCCGCCATCAACACATCTTCGCAATAGTCAATCTTCTTGTTTCCTCCCGCGATAAACCTACCTTTTTCATCTCTCAAAACCGCCCCCATCGTGCCCCTAAACGGAACTCATTGTTAATTCTAGGTGCAGAAACAACTTCCGTCCAAATCGGATCGGTGGTGTCTCCACATCTCTTCTCCAAGGAAAGATGACTAGGGTTCCTGCCTCTTGGCGGCGGCGGCGGCGATCTGCCACGTCTTCTGTGGCTTTAGGACCATGGGTGCGCAGTGGATCGCGGCCCTTGCCGACGAGAGGGCTCCGTTTTTAGGTGACTCTTTAAATTTTGTTGGGGTTTGTGTCTTGCTCAGGAGACGAGACGACAATGGCTTCTTAAAGATGGAATAAGGTTCTCCCCACCTAGCCCCGTTCAGGTGGTGAGTCTGTTGGAAATATGCCCTAGAGGCAATAGTAAATTAGTTATTATTATATTTCCTTGTTCATGATAATCGTTTATTATCCATGCTATAATTGTATTGATAGAAAACTCAGATACATGTGTGTGTACATAGACAACACCATGTCCCTAGTAAGCCTCTAGTTGACTAGCTCGTTGATCAATAGATGGTTACGGTTTCCTGACCATGGACATTGGATGTCATTGATTACGGGATCACATCATTAGGAGAATGATGTGATGGACAAGACCCAATCCTAAGCCTAGCACAAAGATCGTAGTTCGTATGCTAAAGCTTTTCTAATGTCAAGTATCATTTCCTTAGACCATGAGATTGTGCAACTCCGGATACCGTAGGAATGCTTTGGGTGTACCAAACGTCACAACGAATCGGGTGGCTATAAAGGTGCATTACAGGTATCTCCGAAAGTGTCATTGGGTTGGCATGAATCGAGATCGATTTGTCACTCCGTGTAAACGGAGAGGTATCTCTGGGCCCACTCGGTAGGACATCATCATAATGTGCACAATGTGACCAAGGGGTTGATCACGGGATGATGTGTTACGGAACGAGTAAAGAGACTTGCCGTAACGAGATTGAACAAGGTATCGGGATACCGACGATCGAATCTCGGGCAAGTACAATACCGTTAGACAAAGGGAATTGTATACGGATTGATTGAGTCCTTGACATCGTGGTTCATCCGATGAGATCATCGTGGAACATGTGGGAGCCAACATGGGTATCCAGATCCGCTGTTGGTTATTGACCGGAGAACGTCTCGGTCATGTCTACATGTCTCCGAACCCGTGAGGGTCTACACACTTAAGGTTCGATGATGTTAGGGTTATAAAGGAAGTTTGTATGTGGTTACCGGATGTTGTTCGAGTCCCGGATGAGATCCTCGGACGTCACGAGGAGTTAGGAATGGTCCGGAGGTAAAGATTTATATATGGGGAGTCCTGTTTTGGTCACCGGAAAAGTTTGGGGTTTATCGGTGCATCTGGGACCACCGGAGGGTCCGGGGTCCACCAAGTGGGGCCACATGCTCGAGAGGCATACATGGGCCAAGTATGAGAGGGCACCAGCCCCTAGGTGGGCTAGGGCGCCTCCACCATGGCCCATGCGGCTAGAAGGGAGAGGGGCAAACCCTAAGGCGGATGGGCCCTAAGGCCCATACTCCCCGCCTCCCTCTCCTCCCCCCTTGTGGCCGCCACCCATAGATGGGTTTTGGGGGCTGCCGCCCCTCTAGGGGTGGGAACCCTAGAGGGGGCGCACCCTCCTCCCTCTCCCTATATAAATAGAGGCCTGGGGCTGCCCATAACACATGAGAGCCTCTCCCTCTCCAGGCGCAACCCTGCCTCTCCTCCTCCTCCTCTCCCTTGGTGCTTGGCGAAGCCCTGCGGGATTGCCACGCTCCTCCATCACCACCATGCCGTTGTCTTTGCTGCTGGATGGAGTCTTCCTCAACCTCTCCCTCTCTCCTTGCTGGATCAAGGCATGGGAGACGCCACCGGCTGTACGTGTGTTGAACGCGGAGGTGCCGTCCGTTCGGCACTAGGATCTCCGGTGATTTGAATCACGGCAGTCTGACTCCTTCAACCCCGTTCTCTTGAACGCTTCCGCTTAGCGATCTACAAGGGTATGTAGATGCACTCTCCTTCCCTCTTGTTGCTAGAATCTCCATAGATTGATCTTGGTGATGCGTGAAAATTTTGAATTTACGCCACGTTCCCCAACGGTGGCATCATGAGCTAGGTCTATTGCGTAGATTCTTTGCACGAGTAGAACACAAAGTAGTTGTGGGCGTTGATTTTGTTCAATATGCTTACCGTTACTAGTCCAATCTTGTTTCGACGGTATTGTGGGATGAAGCGGCCGGACCGACCTTACACGTACTCTTACGTGAGACAAAGTTCCACCGATCGACATGCACTTGGTGCATAAGGTGGCTAGCGGTGCCGCCTCCCACTTTAGTCGAACGGATTCGATGAAAAGGGTCCTTATGAAGGGTAAATAGCAATTGGCATATCACGTTGTGGTTTTGCGTAGGTAAGAAACGTTCTTGCTAGAAACCCAAAGCAGCCACGTAAAACATGCAAACAACAATTAGAGGACGTCTAACTTGTTTTTGCGAGGGTATGCTATGTGATGTGATATGGCCAAGAAGAATGTGATGAATGATATGTGATGTATGAGATTGATCATGTTCTTGTAATAGGACTCACGACTTGCATGTCGATGAGTATGACAACCGGCAGGAGCCATAGGAGTTGTCTTTATTTATTGTATGACCTGCGTGTCATTAAACAACGCCATGTAATTACTTTACTTTATTGCTAACCCAGTAGCCATAGTAGTAGAAGTAATAAGTTGGCGAGACAACTTCATGGAGATACGATGATGGAGATCATGGTGTCATGCCGGTGACAATGATGATCATGGAGCCCGAAGATGGAGATCAAAGGAGCAATATGATATTGGCCATATCATGTCACTACTATATAATTGCATGTGATGTTTATTATGTTTATGCATCTTGTTTACTTAGAACGACGGTAGTAAATAAGATGATCCCTTACACAAATTTCAAGAAGTGTTCTCCCCTCGACCGCACCGTTACTACAGTTAAACTTCTAAGCACCACGTGATGATCGGGTGTGATGGATTCTTACGTTCACATACAACGGGTGTAAGACAGATTTACACAGCAGAAACACTTGGGGTTAACTTGACGAGCCTAGCATGTACAGACATGGCCTCGGGAACACAGAGACCGAAAAGGTCGAGCATGAGTCGTATAGTAGATACGATCAACATGAAGATGTTCACCGATGTTGACTAGTCCGTCTCACGTGATGATCGGACACGGCTTAGTTGACTCGGATCATGTAATCACTTAGATGACCAGAGGGATGTCTATCTGAGTGGGAGTTCATAAGATGAACTTAATTATCTTGAACATAGTCAAAAGACCTTTTGCAAATTATGTCGTAAGCTCGCGCTTTAGTTCCACTGTTTAGATATGTTCCTAGAGAAAATATAGTTGAAAGTCAAAAGTAGCAATCATGCGATCGAGAGAAAGCTTATGTCCTTAATGCACCGCCCGATGTCTGAACCCCAAACGTCGTTTGTGGATGTTTCGAACATCGGACATACACGTTTTGATAACTACGTGATAGTTCAGTTAAACGGTTTAGAATTGCGGCACCAAAGACGTTTTCGAAATGTCGCGGAACATATGAGATGTTTCGAGGGCTGAAATTGGGATTCCAGGCTCGTGCTCACGTCAAGAGGTATGAGACCTTCGACGATTTTCTTAGCCTGCAAACTAAGGGAGAAAAGCTCAATCGTTGAGCTTGTGCTCAGACTATCTGAGCACAACAATCACTTGAATCGAGTGGGAGTTGATCTTCCAGATGAGATAGTGATGTTTCTCCAAAGTCATTGCCACCAAGCTGCCAGAAGCTTCGTGATGAACTATAACATATCGTGGATAGATATATTGATCCTTTGAGGTATTCGCGTTGTTTGACATCACGAAAGTAGAAGTCAAAAAAGGAGCATCAATTGTTGATGGTTGGTGAAACCACTAGTTTCAAGAAGGGCAAGGGCAAGAAGGGATACTTCATGAAATGGCAAATCATTTCTTGCTCTAAGTGAAGAAACCCAAGGTTGAACCCAAACCCGAGACTAAGTGCTTCGGTAATAAGGGGAACAGCCACTGGAGCAAGATTACCATAGATACTTGGTAGATAAGAAGGCTGGCAAGGTCGATAGAAGTATATTGGATATACATTATGTTAATGTGTACTTTACTAGTACTCCTAGTAGCACCGTGGTATTAAGATACCGGTTCGGTTGCTAAGTGTTAGTAACTCGAAATAAAAGGCTACGGAATAAACGGAGACTAGCTAAAGGTGAGCTGACGATACGTGTTGGAAGTGTTTCCAAGGTTGATGTGATCAAACATAGCCCGCTCCCTCTACCATTGAGATTGGTGTTAAACCTAAATAATTGTTATTTGGTGTTTGCGTTGAGCATATACATGATTGGATTATGTCTATCGCAATACGGTTATTCATTTAAGGAGAATAATGGTTACTCTATTTATTTGAATAATACCTTCAATGGTCCTGCACCTAAAGGAATGGTTTATTGAATCTCGATCGTAGTAATACACATTTTCATGCCAAAAGTATAAGATAGTAATGATAGTACCACTTACTTGTGGCGCTGCCATATAAGTCATATTGGTGTAAACGCATGAAGAAGCTCCATGTTGATGGATCTTTGGACTCACTCGTTTTGAAAAGTTTGAGACATGCAAACCATGTCATTGGTGTATACGCATGATGAAACTCCATGCAGATGGATCGTTTGGACTCGCATGATTTTGAATCACTTGAGATATGCAAAACATACCACATGGGCAAGATGACTCAAAAGCCTCGGTTTCAGTAAGATGGAACAAGATAGCAACTTGTTGGAAGTAACACATTTTGATATGTACAAATCCAATGAGTGCCGAGGCATACAAAGGAATATCGTTATGTTCTTACTTCACAGATGATTCGAGTAGATGTTGAGTATATTTACTTGATGAAACACAAGTCTGAATTATTGAAAGGTTCAAGTAATTTCAGAGTGAAGTTGAAGATCTTCGTGACAAGAGGATAAAATGTCCGTGATGTGATCATAGAGATGAATATCTGAGTTGCGAAGTTTGGTACACAATTGAGACATTGTGGAAATTGTTTCACAACTAATACCGCCTGGAACACCATAGTGTGATGGTGTGTCCGAACATCATAGTTGCACCCTATTGGATATGGTGCGTACCATGATGTCTCTTATCGAATTACCACTATCGTTAATGGGTTAGGCATTAGAGACAACCGCACTCACTTTAATAGGGCACCATGTAATTCCGTTGAGATGACACCGTATGAACTATGGTTTAGAGAAACCTAAGCTGTCATTTCTTAAAGGTTTGGGGCTGCGACGCTTATGTGAAAAAGTTTCAAAGTTGATAAGCTCGAACCCAAAGCGGATAAAATGCATCTTCATAGGACACCCAAAACAGTTGGGTATACCTCCTATCTCAAGATCCGGAAGCAAAAGTAGTTGTTTCTTGAATCGGGTCCTTTCTCGAGGAAAAGTTCGTCTCTCAAAAGTTGAGTGGGAGGATGGTAGAGACTTGATGAGGTTATTGAACCGTCACTTCAACTAGTGTGTAGCAGACACGTGAAGTTGTTCCCGTGGCACCTACACCAATTGAAGTAGAAGCTTATGATAATGATCATGAAGTTTTGGATCAAGTCACTAACGTACCTCGTGGGGTGACAAGGATGCGTACTACTTGAGTGGTACGCAATCACTGTCTTGAAGGTCATGTTGCTAGACAACAATGAACCTACGAGCTATGGAGAAGCGATGGTGGGCCCAAATTCGACAAATGGTTAGAAGCCATGAAATCCGAGATAGGATCCATGTATCATAACAAAGCATGGACTTTGGTGGACTTGCCCGATGATCGGCAAGCCATTGAAATAAATGGATCTTTAAGAAGAAGACGGACGTGGGCGGTAATGTCACCGTCTATGAAGCTCGACTTGTGGCGTAAGAGTTTTTCACAAGTTCAAGGAGTTGACTACGATGAGATTTTCTCATCCATAGCGATGCTTAAGTCCGTCGGAATCATGTTAGCATTAGCTGCATTTATGAAATCTGGCGGATGGATGTCAAGACGAGTTTCCTTACCGGTTTACGTAAGGAAAGGTTGTATGTGATACAATCGTAAAAGTTTTGTCGATCCTAAGGATGCTAAAAGGTATGCTAGCTCCAACGATCCTTCTAAGGACTGGAGTAAGCATCTCGGAGTTGGAATATGCACTTTGATAGGATGATCAAAGATTTTGGGTTTATACAAAGTTTATGAGAAACTTGTATTTCCAAAGAAGTGAGTGGGAGCACTATAGAATTTCCGATAAGTATATGTTGTTGACATATTGTTGATCGTAAATGATGTAGAATTTCTCGAAAGCATATAGGATTATTTGAAAAGTGTTTTTCAATGGAAAACCTGGATTAAGCTACTTGAACATTGAGCATCAAGATCTATGAGGATAGATCAAAACGCTTAATGGTACTTTCAAATGAGCATATACCTTGACATGATCTTGAAAGTGTTCAAGATGGATCACCAAAGAAGGAGTTCTTGCACGAGATGTAAGGTATGAAGTTAAGAGTTAAAGCTCGACCACGGCGGAAGAGAGAGAAAGGACGAAGGTCGCCCCTATGCTTCGCACGTAGGCTCTACGGATGCTATGTTATGTACCGCATCAAGTGTGCCTTGCCATGAGTCGATCGAGGGGTACAAGAATGATCCAAGAATGGATCATTGGACAACGGGTCAAAATTGTCCTTGGAGTAAATAAGGACATGTTTCTCGATTATGGAGGTGATAAAGAGTTCGGCGTAAGCGTTACGTCAATGCAAGCTTTAACACCTATCCGAAAGTGACTCGAGTAGCAAACCGGATACGTATAGTGGAGCAACCGTTTGGAATAGATCCAAGTGGAGCGTGGAAGCAGCATTTACAATATGACATGGAGAATTGCAAAGCACACACACGGATCTGAAAGGTTCGGACCCGTTGACTAAAACCCGTTGACTAAAACCTCTCTCACAAGCAAAACATGATCAAACCTCGTAACTCATTGAGTCTAAATCACATGATGATGTGAACTAGTTTACGCACACTAGTAAACTCTTGGGTGTTAGTCACATGGCGATGTGACCTATCGCTGTTAATCACATGACGATGTGAACTAGATTATTGACTCTAGTGCAAGTGGGAGACTGTTGGAAATATGCCCTAGAGGCAATAATAAATTAGTTATTATTATATTTCCTTGTTCATGATAATCGTTTATTATCCATGCTATAATTGTATTGATAGGAAACTCAGATACATGTGTGGGTACATAGACAACACCATGTCCCTAGTAAGCCTCTAGTTGACTAGCTCGTTGATCAATAGATGGTTACAGCTTCTCGACCATGGACATTGGATGTCATTGATAACGGGATCACATCATTAGGAGAATGATGTGATGGACAAGACCCAATCCTAAGCCTAGCACAAAGATCGTAGTTCGTATGCTAAAGCTTTTCTAATGTCAAGTATCATTTCCTTAGACCATGAGATTGTGCAACTCCCGGATACCGTAGGAATGCTTTGGGTGTACCAAACGTCACAACGTAAACGGGTGGCTATAAAGGTGCATTACGGTATCTCCGAAAGTGTCATTGGGTTGGCATGAATCGAGATCGGATTTGTCACTCCGTGTAAGCGGAGAGGTATCTCTGGGCCCACTCGGTAGGACATCATCATAATGTGCACAATGTGACCAAGGGGTTGATCACGGGATGATGTGTTACGGAACGAGTAAAGAGACTTGCCGGTAACGAGATTGAACAAGGTATCGGGATACCGACGATCGAATCTTGGGCAAGTACAATACCGTTAGACAAAGGGAATTGTATACGGGATTGATTGAGTCCTTGACATCGTGGTTCATCCGATGAGATCATCGTGGAACATGTGGGAGCCAACATGGGTATCCAGATCCAGCTGTTGGTTATTGACCGGAGAACGTCTCGGTCATGTCTACATGTCTCCCGAACCCGTAGGGTCTACACACTTAAGGTTCGATGACGCTAGGGTTATAAAGGAAGTTTGTACGTGGTTACCGAATGTTGTTCGGAGTCCCGGATGAGATCCCGGACGTCACGAGGAGTTCCGGAATGGTCCGGAGGTAAAGATTTATATATGGGAAGTCCTGTTTTGGTCACCGGAAAAGTTTCGGGTTTATCGGTAGCGTCTGGGACCACCGGAGGGTCCCGGGGTCCACCAAGTGGGGCCACATGCTCCAGAGGCATACATGGGCCAAGTATGAGAGGGCACCAGCCCCTAGGTGGGCTAGGGCGCCTCCCACCATGGCCCATGCGGCTAGAAGGGAGAGGGCAAACCCTAAGGCGAGATGGGCCCTAAGGCCCATACTCCCCGCGCCTCCTCTCCTCCCCTTGTGGCCGCCACCCATAGATGGGTTTTGGGGCTGCCGCCTCTAGGGGTGGGAACCCCAGAGGGGCGCACCTCCTCCCTCTCCCTATATAAATAGAGGCACTGGGCTGCCCATAACACATGAGAGCCTCTCCCTCTCCAGCGCAGCCCCGCCTCCTCCTCCTCCTCTCCCTTGGTGCTTGGCGAAGCCTGCGGGATTGCCACGCTCCTCCATCACCACCATGCCGTTGTGCTGCTGCTGGATGGAGTCTTCTCAACCTCTCCCTCTCTCCTTGCTGGATCAAGGCATGGGAGACGCCACCGGCTGTACGTGTGTTGAACGCGGAGGTGCCGTCTGCTCGGCACTAGGATCTCCGGTGATTTGAATCACGACGAGTACGACTCCTTCAACCCCGTTCTCTTGAACGCTTCCGCTTAGCGATCTACAAGGGTATGTAGATGCACTCTCCTTCCCTCTTGTTGCTAGAATCTCCATAGATTGATCTTGGTGATGCGTAGAAAATTTTGAATTTATGCTACGTTCCCCAACAGAGTCTACTATCATTGAAGGGCGTGCGGAGGTGTGTCTCCGACGGATCTCGGGAGATTCGGTCGGTGGCTCTCTTTGGTGGATCTGCTCGGATCTGGTCTTTGTTCGTCTTTGTTTATGCGTCTTCAGGTTCGATCCTTCCGATCTAAACTTCTCTTCGTCAGTGGCGGTTGATGTTCTTGAAGGAAATATGCCCTAGAGGCAATAATAAAGTTATTATTTATTTCCTTATATCATGATAAATGTTTATTATTCATGCTAGAATTGTATTAACCGGAAACATAATACATGTGTGAATACATAGACAAACAGAGTGTCACTAGTATGCCTCTACTTTACTAGCTCGTTAATCAAAGATGGTTATGTTTCCTAAACCATAGACATGGGTTGTCATTTGATTAACGGGATCACATCATTAGGAGAATGATCTGATTGACATGACCCATTCCGTTAGCCTAGCACTTGATCGTTTAGTATGTTGCTATTGCTTTCTTCATGACTTATACATGTTCCTGTAACTATGAGATTATGCAACTCCGTTTACGGAGGAACACTTTGGGTACTACCAAAGCGTCACAACGTAATCGGGTGATCATAAAGGAGTACTACAGGTGTCTTCAAAGGTACTTGTTGGGTTGGCGTATTTCGAGATTAGGTTTTGTCACTCCGATTGTGGTAGAGGTATCTCTGGGCCTTCTCGGTAATACACATCACATAAGACTTGCAAGCATTACAACTAATGAGTTAGTTGTGAGATGATGTATTACGGAACGAGGAAAGAGACTTGCCGGTAACGAGATTGAACTAGGTATTGGATACCGACGATCGAATCTCGGGTAAGTAACATACCGATGACAAAGGGAACAACGTATGTTGTTATGCGGTCTGACCGATAAAGATCTTCGTAGAAAATGTAGGAACCAATATGGGCATCCAGGTCCCGCTATTGGTTATTGACCGGAGATGTGTCTCGGTCATGTCTACATTGTTCTCGAACCGTAGGGTCCGCACGCTTAAGGTTTCGATGACGGTTATATTATGAGTTTGTATATTTTGATGTACCGAAGGTTGTTCGGAGTCCCGGATATGATCACGGACATGAGAGGAGTCTCGAAATGGTCGAGACATAAAGATTAATATATTGGACGGATATATTTGGACACCGGAAAGGTTCCGCAGAAGTTTGGAACTCCGGAGGTTACCGAACCCCGGGAGGTATATGGGCCTTATTGGGCCCATGTAGGAGGAAGGGAGAAGGAACAAGGGAGGGGGGCGCGCCCCCCCAAGCCCAATCCGAATTGGGGAGGGGGGCCGGCCCCCCCTTTCCTTTCTCCTTCCCCCTCTTCCTATTCCTACTACTAGTACTACTTCCTAATACTAGTACTCCTTCCTTCCCCCTCCAAATAAGATAAGGAAAAGAGAGGGAAACCTACTTGGAGTAGGTTTCCCCCTCCCTTGGTGCGCCTCCCCTTGTGGCCGGCCACCTCCTCCCTCCCTCCTTTATATACGGGGGAGGGGGGGCACCCTAGGACACACAAGTTGATCCTTGAGATCGTTCCTTAGCCGTGTGCGGTGCCCCCCTCCACCATATTCCACCTTGGTCATATCGTAGCGGTGCTTAGGCGAAGCCCTGCGTCGGTGAAACATCAAGATCGTCCTGCACGCCCGTCGTCTTGTGGAACTCCCTCTCCCGGAGCTTTGCTGGATCGGAGCCCGAGGAGCGCCATCGAGCTGAGCGTGTGCCAAGAACTTCGGAGGCGCCGGAGTAATGCGCTGGGATCGGCTGGATCGCGAGGAGAACGTCGACTACTTCCTCTACGTCATCATCGACTCGGAGGTGCCGGAGTAACGGCAACCGATCGGCAGGATCGCGAGGAGAACGTCGACTACTTCCTCTATGTTGTGATCGCTTCCGCTTACGGTCTCACGAGGGTACGTAGACAACACTCTCCCCTCTCGTTGCTATGCCATCACCATGGTCCTGTGTGCGTGGGAAAATTTTTGAAATTACTGCGTTCCCCTACAAGTGGCATCCGAGCCTGGTTTTATGCGTTGATGTCATATGCACGAGTAGAACACAAGTGAGTTGTGGGCGATACAAGTCATACCGCCTACCAAAGATGTCATACTTTGGTTCAGCGGTATTGTGAGATGAAGCGGCCCGGACCGACATTACGCCAGACGCTTACGCGAGACTGGTTTCACCGTTCATGAGCACTCGTGCTTAAAGGTGGCTGGCGGGTGTCTGTCTCTCACTTTAGTTGAACTGAGTGTGGCTACGCCCGGTCCTTGAGAAGGTTAAACGGAGTCTATTTGACGAAGTATCGTTGTGGTCTTGATGCGTAGGTGAGATTGGTTCTTGCTTAAGCCCGTAGCAGCCACGTAAAATTTGCAACAACAAAGTAGAGGACGTCTAACTTGTTTTTGCAGGGCATGTTGTGATGTGATATGGTCAAGACGTGATGCTATATTTTATTGTATGAGATGATCATGTTTTGTAACCGAGTTATCCGCAACTGGCAGGAGCCATATGGTTGTCGCTCTATTGTATGAAATGCAACGCATACAGTAATTGCTTTACTTTATCACTAAGCGGTAGCGATAGTCGTAGAAGCAATAGATGGCGTAACGACAACGATGCTACGATGGAGATCAAGGTGTCGCGCCGGTGACGATGGTGATCATGACGGTGCTTCGGAGATGGAGATCACAAGCACAAGATGATGATGGCCATATCATATCACTTATATTGATTGCATGTGATGTTTATCCTTTATGCATCTTATTTTGCTTTGTTTGACGGTAGCATTTTAAGATGATCTCTCATTAAAATTATCAAGTAGTGTTCTCCACGAGTATGCACCGTTGCCAAAGTTAAATGCGTGAGAGACACCACGTGATGATCGGGTGTGATAAGCTCTCGTCCATCTACAACGGGTGCAAGCCAGTTTTGCACGCCAGAATACTCGAGTTATACTTGACGAGCCTAGCATATGCAGATATGGCCTCGGAACACGGAGACCGAAAGGTCGAGCGTGAATCATATAGTAGATATGATCAACATAAGATGTTCACCATTGAAAACTACTCCATCTCACGTGATGATCGGTTATGGTTTAGTTGATTTGGATCACGTGATCACTTAGATGACTAGAGAGATGTCTATCTAAGTGGGAGTTCTTAAGTAATATGATTAATTGAACTTTAATTTATCATGAACTTAGTCCCGGTAGTATTTTGCAAATTATGTTGTAGATCAATAGCTCGCGTTGTTGCTTCCCTATGTTTTTATATGTGTTCCTAGAGAAAATTGTATTGAAAAATGTTAGTAGCAATGATGCGGATTGGATCCGTGATCTGAGGTTTATCCTCATTGCTGCACGTAAGAATTATGTCCTTAATGCACCGCTAGGTGACAGACCTATTGCAGGAGCAAATGTAGACGTTATGAACGTTTGGCTAGCTCAATATGATGACTACCTGATAGTTTAGTGCACCATACTTAACAGCTTAGAATCGGGACTTCAAAGATGTTTTGAACATCATGGACCATATGAGATGTTCCAGGAATTGAAGTTAATATTTCAAGAAAATAACCGAGTTGAGAGATATGAAATCTCCAACAAGTTCTACAGCTAAAAGATGGAAGAGAATCGCTCAACTAGTGAGCATGTTCTCAGATTGTCTGGGTACTTCAATCGCTTGAATCAAGTGGGAGTTAATCTTCCAGATAAGATAGTGATTGACAGAATTCTCTAGTCACCAACACTAAGTTACTAGAACTTCGTGATGAACTATAGTATGCAAGGGATGACGAAAACGATTCCCGAGCTCTTCGTGATGTTGAAATCGACGAAGGTAGAAATCAAGAAAGAGCATCAAGTGTTGATGATTGACAAGACCACTAGTCTCAAGGAAAAGGGCAAAGGGAAGAAGGGGAACTTCAAGAAGAACAGCAAGCAAGTTGTCGCCGAGTGAAGAAGACCAAGTCTGGACCTAAGCACGAGACTAAGTGCTTTTCTGCAATTGAACTGGTCACTAGAAGCGGAACTACCCCAAGTATTTGGCGGATAAGAAGGATGGCAAAGTGAACAAAGGTATATTTGAGATACAGATTATTGATGTGTATTTCTTGGTGTTCGTAGAAACCCTCGGTATTTGATAATCTTGGTTCTTGCTAAGAATAGTAACTTGAAACGGAGTTGCAGAATGAACAGAAACTAGTTGAAGGGAAGTGAAGATGAGTGTTGGAAGTAGTTCCAAGATTGATATGATCATCATCGCACACTCCCTAAACTTTCGGGATTAGTATGGAACCTAAATAAGTGTTATTTGGTGTTGAGCATAAGTATGATTTGATCATGTTTATTGCAATACGGTTATTCATTTAAGTAAGAGAATAAATTGTTGTTCTATTTACATGAATAAAACCTTATATGGTTACACACCCAATGAAAATGATTCATTGGATCTCGATCATAGTGATACACATATTCATAATATTGAAACCAAAAGATGCAAAGTTAATAATGATAGTGCAACTTATTTGTGGCAATCGCCGTTTAGGTCATATTGGTGTAAAGCGCATGAAGAAAACTCCATGCCGATGGACTTTTGGAATCACTTGATTATGAATCATTTGATGCTTGCGAACCGTGCCGTTTGGGCAAGATGACTAAAACTCCGCTTCTCGGAACAATGGAACAAACTCTTGACTCATTGGAAATAATACATACCGATGTATGTGATCCAATGAGTGTTGATGCTAAATGGCAAGTATCGTTATTTTCTGGCTTTCACAAGATGATTTGAGCAGATATGGGTATATCTACTTGATGAAACATAAGTCTGAAATAGTTGAAAGGTTCAAAGAATTTCAGAGTGAAGTGGAAAAATCATCGTAACAAGAAAATAAAGTTTCTGCGATCTAATCGCAAAGACGAATAATTGAGTTACGAAGTTTGGTCTTCAATTAAAATAATGTGGAATAGTTTCACACGACTCACGCCATACAGAACACCACAATGTTATGGTGTGTCCGAACGTCAGAATCGCACTTTATTTGATATGGTGCGATCTATGATGTCTCTTATTAATTTACCATTACCGCTTTGGGGTTATGCATTAGAGACAGCCGCATTCACGTTTAATAGGGCACCATCTAAATCCGTTGAGGACGACACCATATGAACTATGGTTTAACAAGAAACCTAAGTCGTTTCTTAAAAGTTTGGAGTTGTGATGCTTATGTGAAAAAGTTTTCACCGATAAGCTCAAACCCAAATCGGAGAAGTGCGTCTTCATAGAATACCCAAAGGTAACTATTGGGTACACCTTCTATCACAGATCCGAAGGCAAGTTTTTCGTTGTTAAGATGGATCCTTTCTAGAGAAGAAGTTTCTCTCGAAAGAAGTGAGTGGGAGGAAAGTAGAACTTGATGAGGTAATTATACCTTCTCCCTTATTGGAAAGTAGTTCATCACGTAAATCAGTTCCTGTGATTCCTACACCAATTAGTGAGGAAGTTAATGATGATGATCATGAAACTTCAGATCAAGTTACTACCAAACCTCGTAGGTCTTCCAGAGTAAGATCCGCACTGCAGTAGTACGGTAATCATGTTCGAAGTCATGTTACTAGACCATGATGAACCTACGAACTATGAGGAAGCGATGATGAGCCCAGATTCCATAAAATGGCTTGAGGCCATGAAATCTGAGATGGGATCCATGTATGAGAACAAAGTATGGACTTTGGTTGACTTGCCGATGATCGGCAAGCCATAGAAAATAAATGGATCTTCAAGAGGAAGACGGACACCGATAGTAGTGTTACTATCTACAAAGCTCGACTTGTCACAAAAGGTTTTCGACAAGTTCAAGGTGTTGACTACAATGAGATTTTCTCAATCAGAGCGATGCTTAAGTCTGTCCGAATCATGTTAGCAATTGCCACATTTTATGAAATCTGCAAATGGATGTCAAAACTACATTCTTTAATGGATTTATTAAAGAAGAGTTGTATATGATGCAACCGTAAGGTTTTGTCAATCCTAAAGGTGCTAACAAAATATGCAAGCTCGATGATCCATCTATGGACTGGTGCAAGCATCTCGTAGTTGGAATACATGCTTTGATAAGTTGATCATAGCATATAGTTTTATCTGAGACTTGCGGTGAAGCCCTGTAATTACTAGAAAGTGAGTGGGAGCACTACAAAGATTTCCGATAAGTATATGTGAATGACATATTGTAGATCGGAAATAATGTAGAATTATTCTCAAAGCATAAAGGAGTGTTTGAAAGGAGTTTTTTTTTCAAAGAAAGACCTCGGTGAAGCTGCTTACATATTGAGCATCAAGATCTATAGAGATAGATCAAGACACTTGATAAGTTTTTTCAATGAGTACATACCTTGACAAGATTTTGAAATAGTTCAAAATGGAACAGTCAAAGAAAGAGTTCTTGCCTGTGTTACAAGGTGTGAAATTGAGTAAGACTCAAAACCCGACCACGGCAGAAGATAGAAAGAGAATGAAAGTCATTCCCTATGCCTTGGCCGTAGATTCTATAAAGTATGCCATGCTGTGTACCAGATCTATTGTATACCCTACAATCGAGTTTGGCAAGGAGTACAATAGTGATCTAGGAGTAGATCATCGACAATGGTCAAAATTATCCTTAGTAAAATAAGGATATGTTTCTCGATTATGGAAGTGACAAAAGGTTAAAGTAAAGGGTTACGCCGATGCAAGTTTTGACACCGATCCGATGACTCTAAGTCTCGATCTAGATACATATTGAAAGTGGGAGCAATTAGCTAGAGTAGCTCCGCAAGAGCATTGTAGACATAGAAAAATTGCAAAATACATAACGGATCTGAATATGAAAGACCCGTTGACTAAGATTCTCTCACAAGCAAAACATGATCACACCTTAGTACTCTTTGGGTGTTAATCACATAGCGATGTGAACTAGATTACAATCTAGTAAACCCTTTGGGTGTTGGTCACATGGCGATGTGAACTATGGGTGTTAATCACATGATGATGTGAACTATCGATGTTAATCACATGGTGATGTGATCTAGATTATTGACTCTAGTGCAAGTGGGAGACTGAAGGAAATATGCCCTAGAGGCAATAATAAAGTTATTATTTATTTCCTTATATCATGATAAATGTTTATTATTCATGCTAGAATTGTATTAACCGGAAACATAATACATGTGTGAATACATAGACAAACAGAGTGTCACTAGTATGCCTCTACTTTACTAGCTCGTTAATCAAAGATGGTTATGTTTCCTAAACCATAGACATGGGTTGTCATTTGATTAACGGGATCACATCATTAGGAGAATGATCTGATTGACATGACCCATTCCGTTAGCCTAGCACTTGATCGTTTAGTATGTTGCTATTGCTTTCTTCATGACTTATACATGTTCCTGTAACTATGAGATTATGCAACTCCCGTTTACGGAGGAACACTTTGGTACTACCAAACGTCACAACGTAATCGGGTGATCATAAAGGAGTACTACAGTGTCTCCAAAGGTACTTGTTGGGTTGGCGTATTTCGAGATTAGGTTTTGTCACTCCGATTGCTCTGGAGAGGTATCTCTGGGCCTTCTCGGTAATACACATCACATAAGCCTTGCAAGCATTACAACTAATGAGTTAGTTGTGAGATGATGTATTACGGAACGAGTAAAGAGACTTGCCAAGATGTGAGATTGAACTAGGTATTGGATACCGACGATCGAATCTCGGGTAAGTAACATACCGATGACAAAGGGAACAACGTATGTTGTTATGCGGTCTGACCGATAAAGATCTTCAGAGAAAATGTAGGAACCAATATGGGCATCCAGGTCCCGCTTATTGGTTATTGACCGGAGATGTGTCTCGGTCATGTCTACATTGTTCTCGAACCGTAGGGTCCGCACGCTTAAGGTTTCGATGACGGTTATATTATGAGTTTGTATATTTTGATGTACCAAGGTTGTTCGAGTCCCGGATATGATCACGGACATGACGAGGAGTCTCGAAATGGTCGAGACATAAAGATTAATATATTGGACGGATATATTTGGACACCGGAAAGGTTCCGGAGAAGTTTGGAACTCCGGAGGTTCTGGAACCCCGGGAGGTATATGGGCCTTATTGGGCCCATGTAGGAGGAAGGGAGAAGGAACAAGGGAGGCGCGCCCCCAAGCCCAATCCGGTGGGGAGGGGCGGCCCCCTTTCCTTTCTCCTTCCCCATCTTCCTATTCCTACTACTAGTACTACTTCCTAATACTAGTACTCCTTTCTTCCCTCCAAATAAGATAAGGAAGAGAGGGAAACCTACTTGGAGTAGGTTTCCCCCTCCTGGTGCGCCTCCCCTTGTGGCGGCCACCTCCTCCCTCCCTCCTTTATATACGGGGAGGGGGCACCCTAGGACACACAAGTTGATCCTTGAGATCGTTCCTTAGCCGTGTGCGGTGCCCCCTCCACCATATTCCACCTCGGTCATATCGTGGCGGTGCTTAGGCGAAGCCTGCGTCGGTGAAACATCAAGATCGTCCTGCCACGCCGTCGTCTTGTGGAACTCCCTCTCCCTGGAGCTTTGCGGATCGGAGCCCGAGGAGCGCCATCGAGCTGAACGTGTGCCAAGAACTCGGAGGCGCCGGAGTAACGCTGGCCGATCGGCCGGATCGCGAGGAGAACGTCTGACTACTTCCTCTACGTCATCATCGACTCGGAGGTGCCGGAGTAACGGCACTGGGATCGGCAGGATCGCGAGGAGAACGTCTGACTACTTCCTCTACGTTATGATCGCTTCCGCTTACGGTCTACGAGGGTACGTAGACAACACTCTCCCCTCTCGTTGCTATGCCATCACCATGGTCCTGTGTGTGCGTAGGAAATTTTTTGAAATTACTGCGTTCCCCTACAGTTCTTGTGTGTTGGTCCTATGGGATTTTAGCACGACGATTTCCCAACTGTCTACGAAAACAAGTTGTGCCCGCTCCGACGAGGGAGGGGCGATGACGGGGACGCGCCTTCGGCTCGCTTCAATGCTTGTAGTTATCGTTAGGTGGTCTACAAATCAGAATGTATTTTTATTATTATTTCTGATGTTCGTTGTACTACCATGATTGAAGATGGATATATTGAAAGTACTCGCAAAAAAATATAGTGCAACCAGATGGGATAAGGTTTCGGCGCTTGTCCGTTACGAATTTGGTTCGAGCCCCTTCGCTAAAGTTATCAGGGATAACGTCACGGAGTCAGTGGCCACTGGTATGCAAACATTTGCATTTATTGTTTATTATTCAAAATATTAAAGTGATAAACTCAAAATATCTAAAAAAATATATGGTTTAAACACGGGTAGAAAATGATCCAAAAACTTGAACCAGGTTTTGCAATAAGAGTCTCGTGTGCCTACCTATTCATATGACTGAAAAAGGTCATTCGAAGTAAATTGTCACATGCGCAACAACAAAGAGTCAAAGACAAACACGTTATTAAAAGGTTTCAATTGTTCAAGATTTTGATGATTTGGAACATATTATATTTTTCCATTGGCTCAGTTTCCTAATGCGTAATGTAATTAAAAAAATATGGAAAATGTGAATTAAAATAGGGAGTAAGATCCGATGAAATCAATGTTGGGGGTTGTATCTCAACACTACCTCTTTTGTTTGAGGTCGAGCAAATCTCAATTCATCAACTATCTATCTACCTACAACTAATATTAAAACACCAACGGTGTTGAATTCAAAGGATCCAAGCATCAAATCGCATAAATCAAACGGACCACATTGCTCCAAATGATACCCCTCACCGCGTCACGACTAATTGAAGAAGCCTATAGTTAGTTATTAGTTGATCCGATCATTTTGAATATTTCCTAAAATATAAGAGTTAGTATGTGAATTTATCTGAAATGGTTTATTTGTTTCTGGATTCTGCATTTGGATGCTATGTCCCAGGGGGTACTGACTATCAATGCATCGTGAGGCTAGGGGTGAGTTTCCTGTGATACCGGAGCTCGGGTGCTCCCGTGATACGAGATCCCGGGCCGTTGGATCTCAGATCCATTGTCATTTGAGGAGCCGCCGTAGCTGTTGTACCTGCGCGCAATTTTTAGACTCCTCGAGGACTTTTTTGCAAAAAACTTGTCATCGCATGAGAGCTCTTGGATCTAAGATCCAACGCCGAGCTCGCGCAGGAGCACCTGAACTTAGGTGCTCCCAGACCAGCAGATATTTTCCCATGAGGCTAGATGTTAGGTATGTCATTTTAGTGACGACTTCGAATTAAACTCGTTTCATTTTCCTCATTTAGTAAACTGTACGATATTATCCATTTGTGTGTCTCATTTTTTGGATACTTGACTCCTATAATTGCATTTAAAAACATGATTTTTTTTTATGTATCCTTTGTCACGTCTTTTACTTTTCTATAACTTATGTATTGTCCCATGTTATGGACAAAGTATAATTTATGAAGTTACATGCAGGAATGTGTGCCCCATCCTGCCAACTCTAGATTTGGCAATGATCCCTTCCATCAAAGCATCATTTCCATACCAACTCTATCATACTAAAATTACTAGCTTACATGCTTCACCAATTAATTCTACACCGACTTTTTTTCTCATCAGTCTTACTCTTCTGTGTCTTAGAACCTAGAATTCAGGTTATATTATTATAAAAATTTCATGTTTAGTTATATGCTTATTTCTTATTCCTCTAACGAATTTCATAATATATGAAGAAGTCATGGATGCTTTGATGGTTTGAGATGGTTTCTCATGTATTTTTTATTTAAAGTTACTTAAGAGATTCTCCACACACGTTTACCTTTTCCGTTTTTGTAGTTGTGGGTCACGGATACCATGCACTTCAGAATGTTTATAACCCACTATGCTTTACTAGAACCACATCGATAAGTAGTGGATACTAAAGAATTTTAGCGTCAAGTAGTTCTATGTAGTTTGCTAAAAAAAAGTAGTGCTATGTTTCCCCCGGAGAAAAAATATTGATATCTTTGTATGACAAGATAGTTGTGGTTGCACCCTTCATGTCATACACAGTATTGTCATAGCAACAATCAAGTTGCAAAATGATATGGACTTTTTATCCTATAGCTAACCATGTTCTTTCATGTTATCATTTTCACATATTAGTATCCACGTGGAAGTTCTCAATCTTTTTTTTCTCTACCCAAACATCGTACGTTTTCTTGTGTTCAACATAGATGGTCTCAGCAATCATGGCTCATATCGAAAATATTGTACACACAACATGATTTGCACACAACATAATTTGAAGCCCCACGGATAAAAGAAAGGGGGCAATCCAATGGTGTAGGCGAGATGTCACGTGTAGATCCTGATGGAAGTCGTCGTGTGTATAGCAGGATTCGGCTCATATTTGTTGCCAGCGTTGGCTTAGCCTATCTTTTAGTAGGTCGTCCAAGTCGGTCGATGATGTCAGTGCTCGGATGTACTTGCCCTGCTTAGCTTAATTTTTCCGGGCGAACACAAGATGTGACTGTGTTTTTCGTATGGTTGATGCGTCCGATATACCTATTTTTTCTTTACCATTCTACTAGCAGCAGCACCCATTCCTGGACCGAAAGAACGAATGGCACGATCGGTATTGATGAATCGGAGGATGGTGACCCATCTTGCACGACTGAAGAAGGTTCTACGCGCATGCACACAGACAAATATGAGTAGATAGTATAAATAAATAAAAACATTGCTTTCTCAACCAACACACTTCTTGCACAGAAAGTAACACCTATATAGTACAGTACTAATTTGAACTTGCGTTGGGGAAAGGAACCATACGACAGAAGAAAAACTTGGATTCGCTCCGGTGGTTCTGGCCGGTAGGATCGACAAGGGCACATGCACACACGAGTAGCATCGTCGATCCATCCACCTTGACGCAATTATTTCAATCGGCAGTTAATCAACCAAACGTGCGTACGATTAGCTGCTATGCAGCCATCTAACTATAACATACTACTAGTACAGTACGTCCCAAGCATTAGAAGATCGAAATGGTGTTCCATTTTTCACAACTATACTACAGGGTAGCTGGCTTGTATCGGTACTAATAGCTAGTTTTTTTTAAAGGTAGTTGAGTAGACAATTGCTCTTGTGGCATACACGATTTAATATGTTTGTTCACTAATTTCAGTCTGTATGTCAGCACCAGTTCAGGCTTAGATTCAGGCAGTATAGACCGCCAATGATGACAGTTGGCAAACCATCTTAGAGGATGTTGAGTCTCGCGGAGGGCTTTCTCATTTCTCAGAAAGTTCCATATCGCAGCACCATATTGCAGCAGTATGAAGGTGCATCAGGCCAGAAAGTAAATTTCCACAAGTCTGCAGTTTTTTTTGGAAAAGGAACGGATGATACTACAAAAGAAGAACTAAAACAAAGTTTGGGCATCAAGGAGGAGGCTTTGAGTGAGAGGTACCTGGGACTACCTACGGTGGTAGGGAGTTCTAAAGATGGAACTTTCAAATATGTAAAGGAGAGAGCAAGAGGGAAGGTCTCGGGATGGAAAGGCTAGGGACTCTCAAAGATGGCTAGAGAGGTGCTTGTGAAATCTAGCCTCCAATCGACACCTACTTTTACCATGAGCTGCTTCCAACTCACAAAGAAAATGTGCGGGAATCTGTCATCTATTGCGTCAAACTTCTGGTGGGGTGAAGTAGATGGGCAAAAGAAGGTTCATTGGATTGCTTGGGATAAAATGTGCACGAGAAAGCACGAAGGAGGGTTAGGGTTTCGCGATCCGGAGACTTTTAATCAAGCCTTACTTGCAAAGCAAGCTTGGCGCCTCCTCCAGGTGCCGACCTCCTTGTGTGCTAGGGTGTTGAAGGCAAGATACTATCCAGATGGTTCGATTCTAAATGCCACCTGTCCGAGTGGGGGTTCTTACACATTTAGGAGTATCCTACATGGGAGGAACTTGTTGCTGGATGGACTCATTTGGAGAAGTGGAGACGGTTCAAACATTAAAATTCACCACGACAATTGGATTCCTAGAACGGGTAGCCTAAAGCCACTGGGCCAAAGCTATATTTCAGGAATAGTACGAGTCAGCGACTTATTGGAGGCGGATAGTGCAGCTTGGAACGTAAACATGGTACAGACCATGTTTGCTGCGGATGAAGCTCAAGAAATCTTGCAGATTCCGGTGGGCGGTGCCGAGATGGAAGACTACCAGGCGTGGAACTTTACTAACAACGGGGAGTTCTCGGTTCGCTCGGCCTATCACCTACGTATGAGTCAGAAAAGAGCGCGATCGGGCAGACCAGAATCCTCCTCATCGGTTGCAGACCACAAATCGTGGTTGTGCTTGTGGGATTCGGTGGCGCCCGGGAAAGCCAAAACTCATATGTGGCGTGTCATAAGGAATGGTATTGCGGTTGGAGCAGAGCTGCACAACCGGGTGTCTTTTGTGTTGCCTGTGGACGAGGGAGACTATATACCACAGATTTTGGGGCTGCTACCACTCGGTAAAGTTCTGGAAGATAATGCATTCGGAATTGGGGGTGCCGGTGGCGATCCCGCCGGAGACGTGTAGCCCTCAGGGTGCGTTGTCGCGATGGCTCATGACATGGTTCGCTGAAGCTACGGATGATGAACGAGCTGTCATGGTTCAGGGAGTTTATGCTCTCTGGCTAGCAAGGAATAATACTCGTGATGGGCAGCGGCTGGAGGACGCGGATGCGATAGCGAGGCGTGTTTTTAATCTGATGGTGGAATGGCAGTCCATCCATGGACGCAGGAGCAAACCTGGACCAATAAGGACGACGGAAAAGTGGAAACCGCCGAAGGAGGGATGGATCAAGGCCAATGTTGACGGTGCGACCGCGAAAACGGGAGGAGGAACTGGTGTAGTTCTCAGGAACCATGACGGGGCGTATATTACAAGTGCTAGCCACTTTCTACCGAGGTGCAATGATCCTCTGCAAGTTGAACTCCAAGCGTGCCGTCGAGCTGCTATCTTAGCGGAAGCTCACAACATTCCACGACTGTATATTGGGTCCGACTGCAAAGAGGCTGTATGCAAGCTTGCAAGCAAAGCGAAGGATCTGTCCCCCCTAGGGCCGATCGTGGAGGAGATCAAGAGGATAATG
Source organism: Aegilops bicornis (assembly GCA_021605145.1). NCBI lineage: Eukaryota > Viridiplantae > Streptophyta > Magnoliopsida > Poales > Poaceae > Aegilops > Aegilops bicornis. The sequence goes on from CM038671.1 coordinate 65,898,952, forward strand.
GAGGCAAGAGAGGAGTGGAAGATTGCATGGGTGCGAAGAGAAGCTAATCGGGCTGCTCACAATTGAGCTAGGGAAGCTGTTTCGAATAACCTGTGCATGGAGTGGCCACTTATGCCACCAGACCTTATTTTGCATGTAATTTCAGACGAGATCCCCTCTGAGGAGATTTGAATAAGTAAAGGTTTGAACTTCAAAGAAAAAAGTTCCATATTGCAATATCGAAAATATTTTCTATTTGTGAACGGAGGGGGTTCGTCCCAAGCATTGTAAAATCAAAATGGTGTTCCATGTTCCACAACTATAGACACAAGTTAGCTGGCTAGGTACCACTAGCTTCTAGCTAGTTAAGGTATACAGTAGGCATCGATCAAACATTGACGGCATTTAACCAAAAACAACCACATTTCACGAAAACGTAACAGAAAACTACCACTTTTATGATTTTGTGCGGAAAACTATCATTTTTGTCCTAATACGTGGCAAAAAATTACCAAGTCTCGAAACCGGTCGCTTCGCCCGCATTAAGCATCAAACTGACCAGCCGGTTCCACGTTTCAGGTGCCATGGTGGCCAACCGACGCCCCCCGCGCGTTAACGGCCGTTAACGGCGCGTCCGCGGTCGGAAACGGCGGCTGTCGGTTTGCGTACAATGCAACGTTTTGGTGCATTGAACGCAAACCGACAGCCACCATTTTCGACCATGGACGCCGCCAAGCACGCGCCGGGCGGCATCGGTTGGCCACCGTGGCACTCAAACGTTACCGCTGGTCAGTTTGGTGCTTAGCGCGGGCGAAGCGACCGGTTTCGAGACTTGGTAGTTTTTTGCCATGGATTAGGATAAAAATGGTAGTTTTCGGCATAAAATCGTAAAGTGGTAGTTTTCTATCACGTATCCGTGAAATGTGGTAGTTTTTGGTTAAATACTCAAATTGACTTAGAAAGGGCCTGCCTGCCAGCCCCAACCTCCAACCAGCTCAGTCTTTTGTTGGAACCTTGACTCTACTTTTCTTCCTTCAACAGCTTCTCTTGCGTACGTGGGCAACAGCTGCCCTTTCGAACATTACAAAATTTTAATCCTTCTGAGAAACATTGCTACTTAGTTTTACCTCCATCAACGCAGAACGATTGTTTGGTTCCATCTACAGCTGTTGAAGTGTCCTTTACACTGATTAATTGTGTTTACTCTGGAGGAAATTGAGGCGGACTATATAGGAGTATATTTCTAACTGCGACGTACTCCCTCTGTCCTAAAATTTTTGTCTTACATTTGTATAGATATAGACGTACCTAATACTAGAATGTGACTTGATACATTCGTATTTAGACAAAATTCAAAACAAGAATTTTGGAATGAAGGGAGTACCACGGTGTAGATCTGCAACAAAGTACGCCTGATTTCGTCTAGTCTGATCGTGGCTATATATCACATATCAATAGCAAACTACTAGCGACTGTATATACGAATAGCCAGCGGGCCGGACATCATCAAACTGGCAACTAGCAATTGAGACTCACGTGCATAGCACTTGTCGAGATATAAATAAGCAAAGCTCCCATCAAAAAGAGCAATAACAACTCTAATAAAGAGCAACAATAAATCCGTCTACTCCATCCATAGCATGTCTGTTGAGACTCATGTACATAACACTTGGTATGATATTAGGGCTTGCTTACTGGCTTCACTGTGGATGGGATTCCCTACCCGATGAGTCAGGCTAGGCTATTAGCCATCTTTGGTCTAGGCTTTACGAGGGTAATGTGTTAGCCAGCGACGAAGGAGTGCAAAGGTAGAATCACAGATGAACTCATTATTTCTCGATATGTTAGGCAATCAATAATAAAAAAATCCAAAAGAGGCGAAAGCTAGAACATTTCAGCTCTCCGACAACATCGAGGCAATGGCCACCATGCATCACCTGATGCAGAGGCAACAAAGTTGTTGCGCTAGTTGGATTGTATACGATGGAATATTCAATATTGTGTTGACGACATCGCTAATTTGAACAGAAAGTCCCCTGAACCCAGAGAAGAGAAGGAGAAGCCGTCCACTTCACACGTAGAATATTCTTCCTCTCAGCTTTTAAAGTTCTTATTATCGTACTCAATGTTTTCTACATAGAGATGTGTCGTGGCACAAGGAGAAAATGCAAAGAGAAAGATGAAAGCAACACGTGTTAGAGATAGGACGTTATGGAGTATATAATTAGCTAAGAATTGACGGGATAAGGAGATATTTTCATGTGGTGAAAGCAGCCGTTCGACTAATAATTAATCAATAAGTGTACTATAAACTATCGTGGTCATGAGGCATCATCATATGTACACACCGATCAAATAGTAGTAGTATTACTGGAGCCTGGGCTCTGGAGTTGTTGTTGAAGTTGAAGCAGAAGCGCTGAACTGATGCCGGATCTGGTTGAGTTCAGACTGATGAATCAAGCAAGCATCATCCAGTTCCCACTAGAAAATAACTCAAGGAGCATCCAGTCGTACGCAAACTACCACGTACTCAGGGGAGCATTCTAGCTAGTAGGTCGTGGTGCATGATGCGTGTTCGGACTTGGACAGGACGGCTCCAACGGCCAAGTCTCGATCACTTCGATTTCCGAATCATCCATGTATGCATCATGGAACCTTTTTCTAGCTATCGAATCAAGAACCATCCCGTCAAAAGTAAATAAAATCAAGCTAACCATGATGATCAGCTTGATAGTGGTCGGTTGCGGTGAAGTCGGAGTTGCTGGATCGAGGACATCACGCGACGATGACTTTTGCGGAGATGTTTTCTCAGCGATGTGTGCCAGAGTTTGTGTAGTGACCGAGCTATAGTCACTGATTTTTGCCAGTGTATTTTTTTTATCAGTGTAGCAACTCTTTTCAATTAAATCAATAGATCAAGGCAAAAAGCAGAATAAATAAATGGAAAACAATTGAGCAAAGCAAAAACACATACAATTATGCAAAAACACATACAATTATTTTAGATATAACCAGGCTAGGCTGGTGAAGAAAACAAGAGCGAGCTTCAAAAATGACTCGTCCCACCCCCGTCCCCTCCCCCGTCCTCGTCCTCCACGCCTCATTGGGAATCGCGCCGGCGACGAGCCCCGATGAATTTATTCGCCTTCCCACCCACCTCCCGACACGCCTTCCACTAGCCTCTCCCCCTGCTTCTCTCCGTTTCCAAACCTGATCTCGTCAGGCGCTCATGGCGAGGAGGCTACGGAAGCGGATCCGCGTACGGAGGCTGGGTCCGGCGACATGGGTGGCGGAACCAAGGGTGCTGCCACCTCCAGCGGTGGTGCCGTTGGCCCCAATCGACCCGGATTCATCGGCGGCGCACAGAGAGATGCTTCGTGTGGTGCGGGAGCGATTTCCTGATCGCAGCGAGTGGGGCGACATCCACCTTCAGGTGATCGAGCATGCGACCTTCGCGGAGAGGGTGCGTTTCGTCGGCGACGAGGGAGCGGACGAGGTGGAGCTCCTGTTTTGGGCAATCCAGGAGGCCGAATCGGAGATCCCAGAGCAAGCGGCGCGGTGGGCACACTTCCGGACAGCAAATCCATCGCGGCTCAACATCAGGCCGCCGTGGGTGGACGCGCTGGCCAGCATCCCACTGGAGGAGCTGCCTCCGGGGGTTCTACCTCCGACTCATCAGTAATCCGTCAGGTGCGGCTGCGGCGGCACGCCATTGAAGCCCCTCCCTGGTCAGGTAACATTGAGGTACCCCCTGTCCATCTCCCCTCGAAATTTCGATCCAGATTGCTTGCATTTGGCGATAAACTACATATAATTCGTTTGAACACTGCCCCCATTGATGGGATTCCGGATTCGATGGAAGTTCGAGTAGTTGCTGCTTCTGCGGTAGGGGCTGAATCGGAGAAACTGAGTGCCGCATCAGGCTTGCCGACAGCCAGCAGTCCGCGGGCTACCGCTGGCGGTGGGGATTCTCAATCTGCCACCCATACTCATAAGCGTACCCCTGGTCCATATTTCCGTGGGCGTCTTGTTAAAGGGAAGACGGGTTTTCAAAAAGTGTGTTCGTTTTCTGACGAAGCCCTAGAAATAGAGGAACATTTTGGCCAGCTTTGGCTCATTCCGTCTCCTCCCCCCCCCCTCCCCGCCGCCCACATAACCTACCCCAGCCACCCCACAAAACTAATACATCCACCGGATTCCTTTGCTGGATCCGGAAGGATCTCGTGGAGAACAATTCATTTCTTGCATCTGATTGCTTCCCGGCCACCCTTCGTGCCTTTGATCCTACCCCAAAAAACCATCAAGCTCGTTCGAGAAGGGATTGGCCCAGTATCTCTGTCCTTTGCCGAAGTAGTCAAGCAAGGTTTGAAGATGGCTGGTCGTCGTGGTGTCAACCCTTCTGGTGTTGCTGGTCCAGCCAAGGGTGGGGGGCAGAAAACCACCCTGGGTGCTGGTGGATCTAAGCAGACTAATACAACTGGTAAGGATCCTGTCCCTCCTCAAAGACCAACTAGATCCACTGGATCCACGGCCACCTCTTCTCAGGTGCAGTCGTCTCAGGTGAATGAGGTGGAAAAAGAGCAACCATTAGACCCCAGGTACAAAGATATGATATGCTTTAACTGTGGTGGCCCTGGGCACTATGTGGGTAATTGTGTTAGACCTAAAGCATGTTCTATCTGTCAACAAGCCCACAATGTGAACAACTGCTCTGCTTGGCTAGGATTCAACCCACTGCAGCTTTCTTTGGGAGTGGTGACAGTGGTTTAGGTTTTTACCATGTGGAAGTTCCTGTGGCAAATGAGTCCAAGTGGATCAATTTCTAGAACTGTGGTGTGCTTAACATTACCAAAGGTGAGGTAGACAAAAAATAAACTGATGAGTCTTCCGACTGCTACTTTTTGCAAAACCAGAGCTTGGCCTTGACAGATTAGGGAGTTACCAGACAAGGAGTTTCTAGTTAGATTCCCTCCATGGAAGAAAGTAGAGGATTTAATTGAACTGCATGGTTTCAGTTTACCCCAAGATGTGTCTGTCAAGATGACTGAATGGGCTGGGTCTTGTGACCCTTTTGGTGAACTTATTGAGGCATGGGTGCTGATTGAGGGGATTCCCCCTAAATGGTGCTCCTAGAAAGTGTTTGCACAAATTGCATCCATGTTTGGAGTGCTCACTGATGTTGACTGGAACGGTATGTTTAGAACATTTTATGAGAATGTGAGGATTAAGATTGCCTGCAGGGACCCCAGGAAAATTCCTTTTGAGAGGCTCATTGAGATGAAGAAGAAGTTATTCTTACTTGGCTTCACCGTGGAAGGTTTTGAACAGGTGGGAGGCAAAAACTCTGTGGTAGAAATTGAAGATGAAAATGAAGATGATGACCTTGAGGAAGACAATGGTAACCAAGAACCAAATGACTTATCCAAGAACATTGATGATGATGAACTCATTGATGATGACACTGCTATGATCTTGATAAGGCAAACTTTAAAGCTCAGGGGGGTACTAGTTCTTCTGCTAAGAAAAGAATGTGCAACACACTATCTGAATGCCAAGGGGATGACCAGGAAAACTTCATTATGGAGTGCCTTTCAAACAAGAAGAATGTGGCTGAGAATGTTGTGAATGAGGAGATGTGCTCCAGGATTGAGGGTGTCCTGACTAACAAAAGTGAGGGGATATGTACTCCTGAAAAAACTTGGCCTAAAAAAGATGGTGATGATAATTAGAGTGACAATGTGGACTACTGTCTGAACCTCCTAAACTCAGTGGACATGTCTGTGTCTGATGACGAGGAAGATGCTGAAGAGGTGGATGTGGGAGTTCTCTCCCCTAGGACTGTTCAGAAAATTCAGAAATCTGGCATAAAACGTTCACTATTGGAGATTTTGGACCAAGCCAGATCTGGGGGAAACAAGGATGACATGAACTTAAAGTGGGACCCTGTTAAAGCCCAGAAGTATGACACTAGGCTGCATGGGAATGTGGACATTATTAAAAAAGCTGCCCAGTATAAGATGAAGAAGAACCTGGAGATTCCTCCATCTTTCAAAGGTAAATCTTTCCCCACCAATGATTCTTTCCTCCTTGCTAGTCAAGCTGTTCAAGTAGGTCTTGCCATTGGTAAAAGTAATGATAACATGTTTGACATTATAGAAGATCTTAAGGTTCAAGAACAAAAGAAATGCATTGCCTTTGCTAATGATGAACCTGAAGTAGCTTTACCTGATAATATTGATCTGACTCAAGAAGATCTAGTGGGGACTCCTGCTGGTGATTTTTCTGTGGCATCAGTTGGCACTGTTGATGCTGTAGATCAATCCCCTGCTGTCCTCAATAAGGTTAAGCCTTCTGGCTTGTCTCACCCTTTTAGAATACCCTGATGATAGGTCTTATCTGGAATATCAGAGGACTAAGTAAGCCTGGTAAAGCTCAGTGCCTTTGTGATGTGATTGCTAAAGTTAATCCTGATTTTATTGGTTTTCAAGAGACTAAGAAGGAAAATATTTCTGAGGGTTTCCTTAGAGCCTTGGATGGTAAAAAGCTTTTTAGCCGGCATTTTCTTCCTGCTATAGGGACTGCTGGGGGTATTTTAGTTGGCCTGAAGAATGACCTATTTGAGGTGATTGGGTTTACTAATAATATATTTTCTGTTAGGGCTACTGTTAAGAACAAATGGGATGGTTTTTTATGGCATTTAGTCATAGTTTATGGTTCTGCCTACCCTGAATTCAAAGTGGACTTTGTCTCTGAGTTGCATGATATCTTTGAATCCAATTCTTATCCTATTTTGATTTGTGGTGATTTCAACCTAGTGAGAGAAAGTAAAGAGAAGAGCAATGGGCTTGTTGATCAACAAAACTCTTTGTTGTTCAATGATTGGATTAATAGATGGGGTCTTATGGAAATTTCTATTTCCAACAAGAGATTTACTTGGTCTAATAATTAGGAGTGATACGAACATGACAACGTCTGGTATATCAAAGAGTGTGGCCGCTATTGAAGTTAAACAAACCAGTCGAGGGAGAAGAGCTTATTCGAGAATGTTGAAGGAACTACCAAACATTCAAATGTATTGCACCGTGGTAGAGATGGCAAGAAATGTGAGCTATGTGGACCTGGTTTTTGTGCCATTAGTTGTGGAGAGGCAATATACAAGAGGGTCAAAATTATACAGCAGCCAAAATTGAAGCAAGGAGTAAATTGCAGTCAACCCATACATATGAGCGTGTGCATGCACACAGGCTTGGAACCAATTAAACCAAGAGATAAAATATTATACGGTTTGAATCAACTTGTCAAGGGACACAATCAAGAGCCTAAGCCAGAAGAGATTACGCCCACCTTTCGTACACCTCCACGATGGGTTAAAACTGGGACCATGAAGCTGCACGTTGGGTCCTAATTGCATGGAGATTAGTTTATTTTTTAGTCCCTTTACCTTACGTACGGTTGTGTCCTTTTAATATTAGGAAGTATATCCTTTTGTTAGTTAGTAGTTTCCCTGGTGCTAATTACGTGCCATACAAACCGTGAGGGCATGTTTTCTTGGTTACGTATAGGTAGGAGTCCAGGTGGTGTGGGCCTTAGGCCATGTGTTCGTTATATAAAAGTGAAGATGGCGTCCATGTATCAGATCAGTTTTGGAGTTTTATTTCAAGTATGAGATATACAGAAAAATGTCCGAGTTACGGGCGGCCATATCTTGTATATTATCCGTGATTTTCCCATCATGGAAATTTACTAGCGCCGGAGGGTTGATCACCACATCGACGCCTACGTGCTGATCCGAGGGGGTCATTATTTTCGTTTGTGTATTTTCGTACACAGGTGAAAATTATCTTGAAGGTTGCAAGGAAGAACAAGGGGACGGACTGTTGATTAAGCATCACCGTAAAAGATCGGGCCATCTACACGCGCGAATTAGCATCTCGCTAGTCCGTGCCCCATCAAGTGGTATTGAGAGCAAAGGTTAGTCACGGCGACACACTTTGCAATATCGTCTATGGAGTCGAGCATCAACATGTTGAGCAGGAACATATTGATGGAGGGGGAAGGCATTGGCGAGGTCACTCTTTTTCACACTCGTTGCGTCGTGAACGAACGACATGTCAATCTGACGATCGATGATGAGAGTACTGCAGTCAACATGGTGAGCATCGAGGTGGTGGAAAAATTGGGGCTGAAGATGGCACCTCTTGAAAGACCGTACACGTTGAAGTGGTTCAAAGGTGACATCAAAATTACTCATCGGATTTTGCTAATTTTTGATCTGGGAAAATATTGTTGTGCGGAATTTTTTCATGTTTGTCCTGTGTCCATGGTGTCGTGTCATCTTGTACTTGGGGGCCCATGGTGCAAGCGTGTTGGGGCTGTTCGGGATGTCAAGAAAAATAGTTATTCTTTACCATGGAAGGGCAAACAAATTTGTTTTATTCCCATGCTAACGGATGTGTTCGCTGCTGATTGGAAAGATCGTTTGCGAAAAAGAAGAGAAGAGTTAGAAGAAATAAAAGAAGAAGTTGATGCACTGATGAAGGGTCTAAATCTCTTAGTGAAGAAGGTGCAGGAGGATAGTGGTGCAAAGGGACAGCGATGGAGTGTTTTTAAAACACAGTGCAAGATCAAGGATCGTTCATGCAAGATGATAATTGATGGTGGAAGCTTTACCAATGCCATTAGCAAAGATTTAGTGCAAGCATTGGGTTTGTCCATGTGGCGGCACCCCCAACCGCACCACGTGGAGTGGCTATATGGCTCCGGAAAATTAAAGATTACACATAAGGCACGTGTGCCATTTACTGTTGGAGCTTATATTGACAAGATAGACTGTGACGTTATACCAATGGATGCGTGTGAGTTGCTATTGGGAAGGCCGTGGCAGTTTGATCATGATGCAGCGCATGCGGGAAAATCTAACGGTTATACATTCATGCATGATGGAAAGAAGCACATATTGAAACCGATGATGGATAGTGCAATTAATGTAGACATGCGAGTTCCAGAGAAGGAGGTGCCTTTGAAAGTTATCTCAAAACCGAGGACGGTTTTGTTTCAAGGAAGGGAGGATGATACGAACATGACAACGTCTGGTATATCAAAGAGTATGGCTGCTATTGAAGTTAAACAAACCGAGTCGAGGGAGAAGAGCTTATTCGAGAATGTTGAAGGAACTACCAAACGTTCAAATATATTGCACTGTGGTAGAGATGGCAAGAAACGTGAGCTATGTGGACCTGGTTTTTGTGCCATTAGTTGTGGAGACGCAATATACAAGAGGGTCAAAATTACACAGCAACCAAGATTGAAGCAAGGAGTAAATTGCAGTCAACCCATACATATGAGCGTGTGCATGCACACAGGCTTGGAACCAATTAAACCAAGAGATAAAATATTATACAGTTTGAATCAACTTGTCAAGGGACACAATCAAGAGCCTAAGCCAGAAGAGATTACGCCCACCTTTCGTACACCTCCACGATGGTTTAAAATTGGGACCATGAAGCTGCACGTTGGGTCCTAATTGCATGGAGATTAGTTTATTTTTTATTCCCTTTACCTTACGTACGGTTGTGTCCTTTTAATATTAGGAAGTACTCCCACCGTCCGAAAATACTTGTCATCAAAATGGATAAAAAGGAATGTATCTAGAACTAAAATACGTCTAGATACATCCTCTTTTATTCATTTTGATGACAAATATTTTCGACGGAGGGAGTATATCCTTTTGTTAGTTAGTAGTTTTCCTGGTGCTAATTACGTGCCATACAAACAGTGAGGGCAAGTTTTCTTGGTTACGTATAGGTAGGAGTCCAGGTGGTGTGGGCCTTAGGCCATGTGTTCGTTATATAAAAGTGAAGATGACGTCCATGTATCAGATCAGTTTTGGAGTTTTATTTCGAGTATGAGATATACAGAAAAACGTCCGAGTTACGGGCGGCCATATCTTGTATATTATCCATGATTTTCCCATCGTGGAAATTTACTAGCGCCGGAGGGTTGATCACCACATCGACGCCTACGTGCTGATCCGAGGGGGTCATTATTTCCGTTTGTGTATTTTTGTACACATGTGAAAATTATCTTGAAGGTTGCAAGGAAGAACAAGGGGACGGACTGTTGATTAAGCATCACCGTGAAAGATCGGGCCATCTACATGCGCGAATTAGGGGACGAACTGTTGATTAAGCACCACCGTGAAAGATCGGGCCATCTACACGCGCGAATTAGCATCTCGCTAGTCCGTGCCCCATCAAGGAGAATCCAGTTTTTGCTGTTCTTGATAGGGGTTCTCTTCCATAGATTGGGATATTCATTTCCCCATGTCTACCTTGGTTGCCCTACCCAGGGTTGGCAGTGACCATACCCCCCTGGTGTTAGATACTGGGGGGAGGAGACACTATGGTACTAAGATGTTTAGATTTGAGAAGTGGTGGCTCTCCCAACCTAACTTCAATCAGGTTGTAGAAAATGCTTGGAGATCTGTCTCCTCTAACATTTCCTCTGTGGATAATTGGATGGTTAAATCTAGGATTCTCAGGAAGAAAATCAAAGGCTGGAGTGCCAACATTGAAGCTGCTCTTAAAAAAAAAGGAAGAAAGCCATTCTGATTGAACTTGACAAGTTGGATGTCTCTTCTGAGACACAAAACCTCTCCCCAAGTGAGTTTGCTAGACTAGGGAATCTCAAAAAAGAATTGGAAGATATTTGGAAAAAAGAAGAAACTGCTTTATGGCAGAGATCTAGAGATAGGAAGATCTTGGAAGAAGATAGGAACAATGCATATTTTTCGAGCATTGGCTAATCATAGGCACAGAAAAAACCATCTCACAGAATTGGATGGCCCCAATGGGGTAGTGACCTCCACTACTGACATGCTAAAGGTGGCTACTGACTTCTATAAGAAGCCTTTTGCTTTTGAGACTAAACCTGATATTCATCTTGAGGCTGATTTTTGGGAAGAGGATGAGAAAGTTTCTGAGCTCGACAAAATTGACTTAGAAAAACCTTTTTCTGAAGAGGAAATTAAACAAGCAATCAAGAGTTCTTATGCCTGTGGGGCTCCTGGCCCTGATGGACTTTCCTTTTTATTTTACCAAAAAATTTGGGACATCATCAAGGATGACTTCATGTGGATGGTCAGGGACTTTGAAGTTGGTTCTCTATATATTTCTAGACTCAATTTTGCCTTGATTACTCTTATTCCAAAAACTCCTTTTGCTAGAGAAATCAAAGATTTTAGGCCTATTAGCCTAAGTAACTGTGCTGTTAAGATTTTCTCTAAGGCCATGACTACTAGAGTTGCTCCCTTGTGTGATAAACTTATTTCATCTAACCAGACTACCTTCATTAAGGGGAGGTTCATTCTGGAAAGTGTTGTGATGGCTCATGAAGTGATTCATGAGGTGCACAGGTCTGGGAGTAGTGGGATTATTCTTAGGTTGGATTATGAGAAATCCTATGATAGGGTTAACTGGGATTTTATTAAAGAGATGCTCCTGTCTAGGGGTTTTGGGACTAAATGGGTTAATTGGGTCTTTAGTACCCTGCATCAAGGGACCTTTTAGGTCAGGATCAATGAGACCAATGGGCCACATTTTGTGGCTGGGAAAGGGCTAAAGCAAGGGGATCCACACTCTCCTTTACTTTTTAACTTGGTTGCAGATGTGTTTATTAAAATGCTATCCAAAGTTGCTAGAGCTGGCCTTATTGTTGGCCTCCTGCCCCAGGTGATCCCGGGGGGTGTCATCAACTTGTAGTATGCTGATGACACCATCCTATTTTTGCAAGATTCAATGGCTTATGCCAAGAACCTGAAATGGATCCTGAATTGTTTTGAAAGTCTCTCTGGTATAAAAATTTACTTTAAATAAAAGTGACCTTCATACCATCAACGTTCCTTTGGAAATATCCAACAATTTTGCCCAAATTTTCTGTTGTCAGTTTGGAGACTTTCCATTTAAATATCTTGGGGTTCCTCTTCATTATAAAAAGCTTAGAAGGGAGGATATCCATCATATTATTGATATGATTATCAAGAATATTGCTGGCTGGCTAGGTAAACATTTATCCTTCAGAGGCAAATTAATTCTGCTAACTACTTGTATAGCCAGCATTCCTGCTTATCTAATGTCTGTTATGAAATTTCCTAAGTGGGCCATTGATGCCATTACCTCACATATGTCTCACTTCTTTTGGGGCAATATTGGTGACAATCATAAATACCACTTGGCTAGTTGGGGTTTGATTGCTCAGAAAAAATAATTTGCGGGTCTAGGGGTTCCTAACCTTAGAGAGTACAATATGGCCCTCCTTGCATCATGGGGAAGAAGATTTTATGATGGTAGGGATAGTGATTGGAAGAAAGTCATTAACTTCAAGTATGCTACTGATAAACCCAATCTTTACTGGGGTAAACCTAGATTAGGCTCTCCTTTCTGGAAAAGCTTAACCTGGGCTCTGGAAGGTGCCAAAACTTTTACTAGTTGGATTCCTGGAAATGGTGTAAACATTGCCTTCTGGTATGATACTTGGATTGGGGGATAGTCTCTTAAAACCAGATTCTGGGACCTGTTTGACATTTGCCAACAACAAGATGGCACTGTTGCCCAGGTTTGGGATGGCAATCATCTACAACTAACTTTCAGGAGGTGTGTAGATGATAGCACTATGGAAAAATGGTATGAGCTGTGTGAGTTAGTTAGTACTTTTACTCCTGGGTCTGTCCCAGATTCTCCTAGATGGAATCTTGAACCATCTGGGATCTAGTCAGTTAAATCCTTTTCCAAGATGATTAACTTTGGTGGAATATCTTCTGATATTAAAGATGCCATTTGGAAAATTAAAGTTCCACCTAATATTCATGTTTTTCTCTGGCTAGCTTATAACAACAAATGCTTGACTAGGGATAACTTGGCCAAGAGGAGACATGTGGAGGATCCTACCTGTGCTTTCTGTGGGGAAAATGAATCAATTAACCATCTATTTTTTGAATGTGTGGTAGCCAGTAATATCTGGAATATAATTGCTGAGGGGATGGTTATCCCTGATCCATCTTCCTTTTTGTCTTTGTCTGCTTTGTGGAAAGTGAAAAAGAAAAATGAAGCTATCAATACTGTCACTTCTGCTACCTTGTGGGGCTTATGGCTTCTGCGCAATGAATTTGTGTTTCAGGGGCAAAAATGGCGAAGCATTCGCTGCATCATGGACCTAGTGGGGAGGGGGGGGGGGGGGTGGCTGATGAGACAATGGAAGATTTTGTGCTCCGACGCTCAGGGTGCGTTTCTTCGCCTGTGCTTAAGGCTTTTGGATCGGTGAAGAGGGGAGCTGCTTAGAATAGCTTGGGAGATTTGAAGTTATCTGAACTACCTGAACTTATCCCGCTGCTTTTGGTGCTTCAGGCGTGGGCCGGTTTCATCTGTTTCTGCTCTTTAATAGGAGTAGTTTAACTTGTCATACATTCTGACTACTTTGGTTGTTGCCGAGCGCTATACATTGTCCTGGTGTGTTGGTTTCGCCTTTGCTTTTTAATAAAAGTTGGGGCAGGGGGAAACCCCTATCTTTCAAAAAAAATATATAACAGGCTAACAAGTCAAGCCGTATAGCGCACCCGCAAAAAAAAAGTATAGTGAACAGTGCATTTCCTATTTGACGCACATTGCGTCAAAGTGCCGGCCTTTCGCACAAAGGAGCGAAGAGAGCGCTCGGATGGGCCAGCTATTTAGCTATATAGGGATTCAATTATCAATACATCAGGGTAAAAAACAGCATAAATAAATGGAACACAGTTGAGCAAAGAAAAAACACATCCAATTATTTTAGATATATAACCAAGCTAACAAGTTGAGCCGTAGAGAGTGCACGTGCATTTCCAATTTGACGCACATTATAAAGTGTTGTCCATTTGCATAGAGGGGTGAAGCAAGCGGTCAGGTGGGCCAGCCTATTTAGCCATATAGGGATTCTGGTTTTTCGAACTTTTCTGGTTCAACTTTTTACTGATTTTGAAACCATCTAGAAGGTTTTGGTTCAATTTTCCTTTTTTTGTTTCTGCCTTTTCTCAATCTATTTTAGAAATTTATAATTTTCGATTTTTCTAAAAAAATCAGAATATATGAAAATGCTAATATTCTACAATTGTTTTTTTGATATTTTTAAAAGAATACAAAATTTCAAAAAATTCTAAAATAAGGTTTTAAAATAAAAAAAATCATATTTTAAAAGGAAAACAAAAAACATGGGAAACATAGAAAAACACAGAGTTAAAACTCTCTACCATATGTTGCTACATGGCCCGGTACACCAAAGCGCACACCTGTGTGTCAACACTCGTATTTGACGCAGAGAGCATCAAATAGCAATGCACGGCACATACAATTTCTCAAGGGCAGTAAATACACATGATCGCTCATTAGTGCGGGCAGTTCTATATATTGCTTGCAGCGAGCAAGAAGGCAAGTGTCGCTTTTGTGCATGCCTCCCGCTCCAGCCAGCCACCGCGTATTTGGACCTGGCCAAGTGATAAGTGAGTGCCCAAGCACCAACCAATGAGCAACCACATTTTTTTCCACTTCCATCACTTTGTTCTTAACTTCGATCAGTTTTTTAATTAAATTCGAAAATATTAAAAAAGATGGAGAAATCATGATGTTTTAAAATTTCAAGATTTTTTCCAGAAAATCTGTTGCACTTGAAAAATGTTCATGAATTTTAAACAAATGTATGAAATTCGAAAAATGTTTCTAAATAAAAAATAGTCATGAATTTGAAATTTGTTCATGAAGTTAAAAAATGTTCACGAACTTGAAAATATGTTCAAATTCGAAACATGGTAATGAATTCAAAAAGTGTTCACGAATTTTGAATTTTTCATCAATTCTAAATATTTTCACGGGCTTGAGAGATATTCACAAAAAGTTATAATATTCGAGCATTTTAAAAAGTTGCTCGCAAATTGAAGAAATGTTCAAGAATTTTATTTTTCTAATTTAAAAATATTCTGTATTTTAAATAAATGTTCAATTATTAAAAATATTAGTCGGTTGAAAACATATTAAAATTTGAAACCTATTCAAGAATTCAATAAAATGTTCACATTTTCTTCAATGTTTTTGAGTTCAAAATATATTCATGAATTCAATACATGTACACAAATTTGAGAAAAAGTCTGTGAATTTACAAAATAGTTGGAAATTCAAAAAGTATGTGAAAAAAGTCCGTAATGAAAAAGAAAAAATAGAAAAAAAATAATTGGAATGAAATCTGAAGATGATAAAGTAAAGTAAAACGTGTTGAAACATTACTAAATCCAGATGGAAGGCTCATAAGGTTTCTAAAATCAGCTTTGGTCTCTCGCTTCCACCTGCTTTTTTGAGGGGGCGCTTCCACCTACTAAACTAGAGAATGCCCCGCGCGTTGCTGCGGGAATCTCTTGCAATATATTTCAGTGATTTGATTTTATGATACTTCCATCATTGAATTTATAATAAATGAACTGAAGTTAGAAATAAATATTATAAATTGTATTTAATTATTGTGTAGTTAAAAAATATTTGAATATAAGTGGCATAACGTAATGGAGTGGACTTTTTATGAGGTGACATGTGTGGTGTGGTGAAAGATGTGCATGAGCTCAACTAATAATGGAAAAACCTTTTCTCATGCATGTAGTGATGGGCCTTTGATGAAGTGGCATATGTGCATGTTGAGATAAATAGGATAGTGGGGATCAACTTCTTACGTATATAGGATGCCCGACCTGGTAATAGCGTGTAGTGGAAAGTGCAATGAACATCCTGTAGCATTAGGAGAGCTCCTAATTGGCGTCTTTGGCTTCAATTAGGATGAGTGGCACTCACACACATAGCATATGGTCCGACCAAATTGAGTTCTTTTTAAAAAATGGTTTATTGGTGGACCTTCGTGTTAGACAACAGGGTAGATAGAGTTGTAGTTTAAACTCATATTGTTCTATCTTTATCTCTTCCTATCTGTATTTCTCTCTGTTTGAACTACCTCTCTCGATCTCCTGTAATCTAGACGAATCCTAGCGATCGTCTCAACTTGTACGCCACGGCAGGCTGTTCGTCAATGATCAATATATACCCGCGGCCACCTACTGGTGGTAGTACGCTTCCCATAACATCTTTCATGTAATCAGAGCATCTTCTTCCTAGATCGAGAGAAAAGAGAAGAGATCACATCTAGCCTATCCCAACCTCGCCATGACTACCGCCTCCACCCAATCCAGCACCATGAGTGCGCTCACCACCTCCCTTGCCTCCGCCTCCACTTTTGCCCCCTCATCATCCAGCGCCTCCCACACCATACCCCTCGGGTCACCACCGCATGAGAAGCTCACGAGGAATAACTTCCTCATGTGGAAAGCCATCGTGTTGCCGCAAATCAAAGGCGCACAGATGGCTCACCACCTCGATCCGGCGAGCCAAGCGCCACCGGAAACACTCGCCATCACCAAGGACGGCAAGGAAGAGCAGATTGCCAACTTCGCCCGCATTCTCTGGTATGTACAACAGCAGCAACTTCAAGGTTTTCTTATGGGCTCCCTGTCTCGCGAGATCCTTGCACATGTCGTCACCCTTCTGACGCTGGCGGAGGTGTGGGTAGCGATCCACGCCACCTTTGCTGCCCAAACTCAGGCGCAAGCCATCAACACGCGAATCGAGCTCACGAACCTGAAGAAGGGTAACCTGAGCATGTGGGAGTACCTTGCCAAGATCAGGATGCTCTCTGATGAGATCGCATGCACAGGGGCGGCGCTCGGTAGTGCCGTGATCGTCTCCCATGTCCTGGCGGACTTGACCTCGACTACAACTTGGTCGTCTCGGCCCTTGCAGCGCGGGTAGAACCCGTGACTGTCCAGGAGCTCTTCAATCAGCTCCTCAGCTTCGACGCGCGGCTCAACCTTCTTCATGGCATGAACGTCTGCCAGTCGTCCGCCAATGCGGTGTCCCGCGGTCGTGGAGCAGGCCATGGGCATGGTCACCAGGGCCGCTACCGCAGTGGCAGCGGTGGCAACGAGCGAGGGCGCGGGAGCAATCAAGCCGCGCGATCTGGGGGCGGCGGCTTCAACAACACCAACAACGCCGCTCCTGGGTCCTCTTCTTCAACTCGGGTCCGGTGCCAGCTCTGCAAGAAACCAGGCCATGAGGTCATGGATTGCTGGCACCGCTACGATGAGGACTACGTCCCTGATGCACGCCATGCTACAGCAGCAATCCATGAGCAGCAAGGAGGAGATGGCACTGTCTCGTATGCCGACTCGGGCGCCACCAATCACGTGACCAACAAGCTGGAGAAGCTCTCCATGAGGGAAAAATACTACGGTGATGATCAGATTCACACCACAAGCGGTGGAGGTATGAAAATAAATCACATCGGTCAAGCCTCTATTAATTCTCCCACATCTAACCGTGATCTAATCCTAAAAGATGTTCTTCATGTTCCTCAAGCCGACAAAAACCTTGCCTCTGTGTCTCGTCTAACCAACGACAATAATGTTTTCTTTGAAACTCACCCTACCTATTTTCTTATAAAGGATCGGGCAACGAGGGAGCTCATTCATCACGGTAGATGCACTGGAGGACTCTACCCCATCACATCCGGAGCACTTAGTAAAAGGCGTCGTCGTCAAGTCTACTCCATCGTCAAGCCCTCCTTGGCAAGATGGCATCAAAGATTAGGTCATCCATCGTCGGTCATAGTCAAGCAAGTAGTGAATAAAGACAATCTTCCATTGTCCTCTAGTCAAAACAACGAGTCTGTTTGTGATGCTTGTCAGTGTGCAAAAAGTCACCAACTTCCTTATCCCAAATCAAATAGTGTGTCTTATGCTCCTTTGGAACTTATTTTCAGTGATGTATGGGGATATGCAAGAGATTCTTTTGGAAGAAAAAAAAATTCTATGTTAGTTTCATTGATGATTATAGCAAATTCACGTGGATATATTTGCTTAAATACAAATCTAAAGTTTACTCTATCTTCCAACAATTTCAGAAGTTGGTTGAATGCCAATTTGACAGAAAAATCAAGACAGTCCAAAGTGACTGGGGAGGGGAGTATGAGAAACTCAATTCATTCTTTCGCAATATAGGTATTGCTCATCATGTCTCTTGCCCTCATGCTCATCAACAGAACGGTTCTGCCGAACGCAAGCATCGGCATATCGTTGAAGTAGGACTATCCCTTTTAGCCCATGCATATATGCCACTAAATTATGGGGATGAAGCCTTTATCACTGCCACTTATCTCATAAATCGTTTGCCTAGCAAAGTCATAGGGAACTCTCCTCCTTTGGAACGATTGTATAATAAAAAACCCAACTACAATTGTCTGAAGTTTTTTGGGTGCGCATGCTACCCAAATCTTCGTCCATATAATCGACACAAGCTTGAGTTTCGCTCAACCCAATGTGTTTTTCTTGGCTATAGCAATCTTCACAAAGGGTATAAGTGTCTAGAAGTATCATCTGGATGCATATATATTTCACGGGATGTTGTATTCGATGAAACAATTTTTCCGTTCTCCAAACTTCATCCCAATGTCGGAGCACTTATTCGAGTTGAAATAGCTCTCCTTCCAGATTTTATGCCCAGTTTTGATCATGTGGGGGAATTGTGTCAGGCTGCAGATGTGATTAATTCAACAGAAAATTTAATTCTGGTGTTAAGTGTGCAGACGGCCATGATTTTATGCAAGAGGAAGGAGACAAAACAGGCGCTGGATCCCAGGAGGATTTCCCTGGCAGCGTCCCTGCGTGATCCGAGGCAGATTCTCCTGTCAGGTTGACAGGTGCTCAATCCGAGGAGGATTTGGGCGCCTCGCGCGCGGAAGACGGGCCGGTGGCCGACAAGCTGTGCCCAGCGAGCTCACGCGGTGTGAGGGTGGATGAATTCCCGCAGGCCACGCTCGAGTGGGTCGGCACATCGGCCGACCAGGCGACATGCATGGGGGCCAGCCCTGGCGCTGCGCACAGCACGCCCGAGGAGGCGGCTCCCGAGGATGCCGCACAGATCGCGAGGGGGATTTGTTCCTCGGATCAGGATCTAACCAGAGCAGCGGATCAGGTGGGATTTTCTGTAGCCGCTGATTCCACTGATTCTGGTGTACCGGAGCTTCCACGTTGCCAAACAAGGTCACAGTCTGGCATAGTTCGAGAAAAAACGTACACAGATGGAACCATAAGGTATGATAAAGTTAAACGTGCCTTTCTTGCTAGCACGGGTGAACCAATTCATTTGCATGGTGCACTTGCTAATCAAGAGTGGAAGAAAGCCATGGATACTGAGTATGAAGCACTCATGAAAAGTAAAACATGGCGTTTAGTACCACCAAAAAAGGGTCAAAATGTGATTGATTGTAAATGGGTTTACAAGATTAAGAGAAAGTCTGATGGTAGCATTGACAGATACAAAGCTAGATTAGTTGCCAAGGGATTGAAGCAACGGTTTGGTATTGATTATGAGGATCCGTTTAGTCCTGTTGTTAAATCAGCTACTATTCGTCTTGTACTGTCTATTGCCATTTCCAGAGGTTGGAGTTTGCGTCAGCTAGATGTTTAGAACGCATTTCTTCATGGTGTTCTGGAAGAAGAGGTTTTTATGAAGCAGCCACCAGGATATGAGAACAAAAGCACACATTATCATGTTTTCAAGCTAGAGAAAGCCTTGTATGGTTTAAAACAGGCCCCAAGAGCCTGGTGCTCGAGGTTGAGCAGTCAGTTACAACAGCTTGGGTTTACACCATCAAAGGCTGGCACTTCATTGTTCTTTTATAACAAAGGCAACATAACTATTTTTGTGCTTGTTTATGTTGATGATATCATTGTTGCTAGCTCAAGTTCAGATGCCACCACTTGCTTGCTTAAGGATCTGAAGGTGGAGTTTGCTCTCAAGGACTTGGGAGATCTTTACTATTTTCTTGGTATAGAAGTTAAACATGTGAAGGATGGTATACTTCTGACTCAAGAAAAATACACTACTGATATACTCAGGAGAGTAGGTTTGAAAAAATGTAAGCCTGTAAGTACACCCATCTCAACTTCAGAGAAGCTCACAATTGATAGTGGGGTAGCACTTGGACCAAAGGATGCAAAAAATTACAGAAGTGTTGTAGGTGCACTACAGTATCTGACTCTTCACTAGTACACGTCGGTGCTATACAAACGGTTTTTAACCCCTTTCCGCGACGGCATTTGGAACTGTTGCCTAGTGAGTGACGGCGATAGGGGGGTCCTTCCCACATGACCCAGAAACCGTCGGGGATAGGGACCCTATAGTACTCCTACTCGTTTCTGCTCGCATTGCCATCGCAGTCGGTATTCTGTGGTGCTACGTTTACGATGCGTGGCCCATCACAAACGGTTCACTATTATAAAACGTGTATGATGCGCGGCCCATCACAAATGGTTCACTATTAAGAATATTAGCTAATCGTCGTACGAGTGTCGGACAGGATTACGAAACATCAGACTGTCGTAACATCGTCGTACACGACAACTATCACACACGCTATTCTGTGGTGCAACGTTTACGATGCATACTTCATCAGAAACAGTTCATGGTTGCGAATCGTGTATGATAAGGCAACTAACACAAACGTTTAGTTTGCCCGCACCGTTTGTGATATTGTCTGACATTGCACACGCTTTGCAAACGGCAATTGTGTGCATGCTTGCACACGTTTCCTCTCTGTGAACCGTCTCGGATTATGGTATATATCACAAACGTTTGTGTTTTACCAACCGTGTGTGCCGTAACAACCCGGAGAGCGTAGTTTCACCGTAATTTAATTGCTTCTATTTCAAACTGTACCGGATTTGAATTTGAATTTGAATGTATGCTACAGCTTTATTCATATCCATCAGGTTCAAACAACCAATGCATTATTCGATTCATAGGTACATATGTTCAAGAATTACATAAGAACCAAATAAAGAATGATGAACCACAGTTGTATACTTGTACTATTAAAGATGGTAAAGAAAGAGGCGAAATACATTCTGGTTGCTGAACAAGGTGAGCGGAATGCCCATATTGTGCCCTCCTCCATGCAGAAGGCACACACGACTCTAGTCCAACCCCTTGTGATGGCCGACCACCCATCCTTCACGGTCTTCATGAAAACATCTAGATAATCATCGTGTTCTGGTAGAAATACTTTAACCTTTGCATGCCCACCAATCATGTAGTTTGAGAGGTAATCTTGAGTAAACTGCTTTGGCAACCACTGCAAAGGAAAAAGATTCAGACATTGTCATCTAACACAACTCATTATGGGCAGTAAAAAGAAGGCTGCAGAGTTCTTACTTACCATCCCGCAGTTCGCTGTTGTCTTGGATAAAGTGTAAACAAATAGTTTAATTGCCATCTTTGGACCCATTTTACTAACAATCTTTATCAGCTTCCTCACTTGATGCTGGTTCATCGATATCTCATTGCCCCATATGCAGAAAGGGTCGAAGCGCGATCTTTATGAATGACATATATACCTAAAAGCACCAAGTTAATATTAGAAGCTAAACAACAATTGCACAATGATGTAGTACAACACTCCTTTATAATACTCCCTCCGTTCCTAAATATTTGTCTTTCTAGCGATTTCAACAAGTGACTACATATGGAGCAAAATGAGTGAATCTACACTCTAAAATATGTCTATATACATCCGTATGTGGTAGTCCATTTGAAATCTTTAAAAAGACAAATATTTAGGAACAGAGGCAGTATCTTATAACATCCAATTGATACGTCCATTTTGCATCATGTTTTCTTACTGTTATTTACAATGTTTTTATCCATAATAATGCTTTTGGAGTAATTCTAATGCCTTTTATCTCATAATTTGCAAGGTACACACCAAGAGGGAGAATTCCGACAGCTGGAAATCTGGACCTGAAAAAGTTACGTCAGGCTACCTATTCTGCACAACTCCAAACAAGCTGAAACTTCACGGTGATTTTTGATGGAATATTTAAGAATTATTGGAGCAAATAACTACCAAAGGGGCCCACCAGGTGGGCACAACCCACCTGGGCGCGCCACGGAGCCTAGGCGCGCCCTGGTGGGTTGTGCCCTCCTCAGCCCACATTCGGTGCCCATCTTCTGGTATATAAGTCATTTTGACCTAAAAAAAATAAGGAGAGGGCTTTCGGGACGGAGCGCCGCCGTCTCGAGGCGGAACTTGGGCAGGGGCACTTTTACCCTCCGGCGGAGCGATTCCGCCGGGGGAACTTCCTTCCCGGAGGGGGAAATCATCGTCATCATCATCACCAAAAACTCTCCCATCTTGGGGAGGGCAATCTCCATCAACATCTTCAAAAACACCATCTCATCTCAAACCCTAGTTCATCTCTTGTATTCAATCTTGTTACCGGAACTATAGATTGGTGCTTGTGGGTGACTAGCAGTGCTGATTACATCTTGTAGTTGATTACTATATGGTTTATTTGGTGGAAGATTATATGTTCAGATCCATTATGCTATTTAATACTCCTCTGATCATGAACATGTTTATCATTTGTGATTAGTTACTTTTGTTCTTGAGGTCACGGGAGAAATCATGTTGCAAATAATCATGTGAATTTGATATGTGTTTGATATTTTGATACTATGTATGTTGTGATTCCCTTAGTGGTGTCATGTGAACGTCGACTACATGACACTTCACCATATTTGGGCCTAAGGGAATGCATTGTGGAGTAGCAATTAGATGGTGGGTTGCGAGAGTGACAGAAACTTAAACCCCAGTTTATGCGCTATTCCATAAGGGACCGATTGGATCCTAGAGTTTAATGCTATGGTTAGAATTTATTCTTAAGACTTTTCTCGTAGTTGTGGATGCTTGTGGGAGGGTTAATCATAAGTAGTAGGTTTGTTCAAGTAAGAACAACACCTAAGCACCGGTCCATCCATATATCAAATTATCAAAGTAGCGAACACAAATCAAACCAACATGATGAAAGTGACTAGATGAAATTCCCGTGTACCCTCAAGAACGCTTTGCTTATCATAAGAGACCGTTTTATCCTGTACTTTGCCTCAAAAGGATTGGGCTACCTTGCTGCACTTTTGTTACTACTATCGTTACTTGTTCGTTACAAATTATCTTGCTATCAAACTACTATGCTACTTACAATTTCAGCACTTGCAGACATTACCTTACTGAAAACTACTTGTCATTTCCTTCTGCTCCTCGTTGGGTTCGACACTCTTACTTATCGAAAAGAGCTACAATTGATCCACTATACTTGTGGGTCATCAAGGCTATTTTTTGGCGCCGTTGCCGGGGAGTGAGGCGCCTTTGGTAAGTGGAATTCGGTAAGGAAACATTTATATAGTGTGCTGAAATTTATTGTTACTTGTTACTATGGAAAACAATCCTTTGAGGGGTTTGTTCGGGGTATCTTCACCTCACCTGGAACCACAATTAGCTACCCCTCAACCTACTGCACCTACTAAAAATATTGAATATGAAATTCCTTCGGGTATGCTAGAACAACTGCTAGCTAATCCCTATGCAGGAGATGGAACAGAACATCCTGATATGCACTTTATATATGTGGAACAAATTTGTGGATTGTTTAAGCTTGCAGGTCTACCCCGAGATGAGGTGATGAAAAAGGTTTTCCCTTTATATTTGAAGGGAAAAGCATTGGCATGGTATAGGCTATGCGATGATATTGGATCATGGAATTGGAATCGCTTGAAATTGGAATTTCACCAAAAAATTTATCCTATGCATCTAGTTCATCATGATCGGAATTATATATATAATTTTTGGCCTCGTTGAGGGAGTCCTGGACTAGGGGGTGTCCGGATAGCCGAACTATCATCTTTGGCCGGACTCCTGGACTATGAAGATACAAGATTGAAGACTTCGTCCCGTGTTCGGATAGGACTTTCCTTGGCGTGGGAGGCAAGCTTGGCGATACGGATATGTAGATTTCCTACCATTGTAACCGACTCTGTGTAACCCTAACCCTATTCGGTGTCTATATAAACCGAAGGGTTTTAGTCCATAGGACGAACAACAATCATACCATAGGCTAGCTTCTAGGGTTTAGCCTCCCTGATCTCATGGTAGATCTACTCTTGTACTACCCATATCATCAATATTAATCAAGCAGGAGTAGGGTATTACCTCCATCGAGAGGGCCCGAACCTGGGTAAAAACATCGTGTCCCTTGTCTCCTGTTACCATCCGCCTAGACGTACAGTTCGGGACCCCCTACCCGAGATCCGCCGGTTTTGACACCGACATTGGTGCTTTCATTGAGAGTTCCTGCGTCGTCACCTATAGGCCCGATGGCTCCTTCAATCATCGGCAACGACACAGTCCAGGTGAGACTTTTCTCCCGGACAGATCTTCGTATTAAATCGGCTTTGCGCTGCGGGCCAATTCGCTAGGCCATCTGGAGCAGATTGAAAGCTACGCCCCAGGCCATCAGGTCAGATTTGGAACCCTGAACTATACGGCCGATGTCCGCGGAGATTTGATCTTCGACGGATTCGAACCACAGCCGAGCGCGCTGCACTGTCTCGATGGGTACGATCTAGCTCTGCCGCCGAACAGCGCCCCGGAGGCCGCACCAGTATCCGCTCCGACCCTTAATCTGGAGCCGGTTTCGCCGATCGAGGACGGTTGGTTGGACACCTCCTCAGGGGCTGAAATCTCCACGACGATTGAGCCGAACACCATCCCCGTCCTTTGCAAAGCTCGTGACTCCCAGGTGCCGGACTCCTTTCTGGACTCCAAACCTCCCGCGCCTCTACCAGTCGAATCCGACTGGGCGCCGATTATGGAGTTCACCGCCACGGACATCTTTCATTTTCGCCCTTTGGCGATATCCTGAACTCATTAAAGTCTCTCTCTTTGTCGGGGAGCCCTGGCCGAACTATGGTCAGGAAGGTTGGGATTCGGACGACGAAGAAATTCAACGCCCACCCAGCACCCACTTTGTAGCCACTGTCGATGATTTAACCGACATGCTCGACTTCGACTCCGAAGACATCGACAGTATGGACGACGGTGCCGGAGACGATCAAGAGCCAGCACCCATGGGGCACTGGAAGGCCACCTCGTCATATGACATATACATGGTGGACATCCCAAAAGATGGGAATGGCGATGGAACGGTGGAGGATGACCCCTCCAAGAAACAACCCAAGCGCCGACGTCAGCGGCGCCGCTCTAAATACCGCCACAGTAAAAACGGCGATTCCAGCACGGGAGACAATAATACCCCGGACAGTGCCGAAGACGACCCCCTCCAGCAGGACTCGGCCACGGGAGGAGGGAGAAGCAAGTCCGCCTGACAAAGGTCTCAGAAAGAGAGGTAGAGGGCGATAATTATCGCCCCCTCCGAAGGCGAGGCAAGCCTCGACGACGACGAATTAAATGCGTCCCAGAGGACCCGTCGAACAAGAGCGTTTTAAACGCAGGCTCATGGCCACGGCAAGCAGCCTCAAGAAAGCAGCAACAGCTTAGAGCTGACCAAGACCTGCTAGCTGGCAGATGGACTGAAGTCCTTGCAGCCGAAGAGTATGAACTCGAACGCCCCTCCAAAAGCTACCCCAAACGCAGGCCATTGCCTCGATCAGAGGAGGAAGCACCCACGTCACCAGCGTACGACATGGCAAACCGGCCACCCCGTGGCCGCAACAGAGAAGCCTCTCGGCCCTCCGCTCAAGCCACGCCCCGACGCCGCTCAAAAAGTACCAAGGCACAGGAAAACGCGCCGGACTTGCGAGATATATTGGAGGATAAGGCAAAGCATACAAGATCGATCTACAGATCGCGTGGGCGCCCAACGACTCGGGATGATTACCGTCACGCCGGATACAACAAACCCGGCCGGGCCGAACACAGTAGACAAAGCTCATATGAGCTACGTCGTGATATAGCCCAATACAGAGGCGCCGCACACCCACTATGCTTCACAGATGAAGTAATGGATCATCAAATCCCTGAGGGCTTCAAACCCGTAAACATCGAATCATACGATGGTACCACAAATCCTGCGGTCTGGATCGAGGACTATCTCCTCCATATCCACATGGCCCGCGGTGATGATCTACATGCCATCAAATACCTCCCACTCAAGCTTAAAGGACCAGCTCGACATTGGCTCAACAGCTTGCCAGCAGAGTCAATCGGTTGTTGGGAGGACACGGAAGCCGCATTCCTTGATAACTTCCAGGCACATATGTGCGACCACCGACGCCGATGACCTTAGCCATATAATTCAGCAGCCAGAAGAATTGGCCAGACAATTCTAGACGCGGTTCCTAACAAAGAAAAATTAGATCGTCGACTGTCCGGATGCAGAGGCGCTAGCAGCCTTCAAACTCAACATCCACGACGAATGGCTAGCCCGGCACCTAGGACAGGAAAAGCCAAAATCCATGGCAGCCCTCACCACACTCATGACCCGCTTTTGCGCGGGAGAGGACAGCTGGCTAGCTCGAAGCAACAACTTGGCCAAACACCATGGTAGTTCGGATACCAAGGACAGCAATGGCGGTCGCGTCACAACAAGCATAAACGCCAGATTAACGGTGATAATGCTGAAATCTGACGATAAATGCCGGATTCAGAGGCTCTAAACCCGGTCACGGAAGAAGCCATTCAAAAGAAATACCGTGGCCCGTCCAACTTGGACCGAATACTCGATCGCTTGTGCCAGATACATGGCACCCCCGAAAAATCAGCCAACCACACCAACAGGGATTGTTGGGTGTTCAAGCAAGCAGGCAAGCTAAGCGCTGACAACAACGAGAAGGGGCTGCATAGCTATGATGAGGAAGAGCCCCGGCCGCCGAACAATAGAGGACAGAAGGGCTTTCCCACACAAGTGCGGACGGTGAACATGATATACGCAACCCACATACCCAAAAGGGAGCGGAAGCGCGCACTAAGGGACGTATACGCGATGGAGCCAGTCGCCCCGAAGTTCAACCCATGGTCTTCCTGCCCGATCACCTTCGATCGAAGGGACCACCCCACTAGCATCCGTCACGGCGGTTTCGCTGCATTGGTTCTTGACCCAGTTATTGACGGATTTCACCTCACCAGAGTCCTGATGGACGGCGGCGGCAAGAACTGAACCTGATTTATCGTGATACGGTCGCAAAATGGGCATAGACCGTCAAGGATCAAACCCACAAAGACGACCTTTAAAGGTGTCATTCCAGGTGTAGAGGCCTCATCAGATAGGCTCCGTTACACTTGAAGTGGTCTTCGGATCCACGGATAACTTCCGGAGAGAGGAGTTAATCTTCGACATAGCCCCGTTCCGCAGCGGCTATCACGCACTGCTCGGACGAACCGCATTCGCAAAATTCAATGCGGTGCCGCACTACGCGTACCTCAAACTCAAGATGCCAGGCCCTCGAGGCGTAATCACAGTCAATGGAAACACCAAACGCTCCCTCCGAACGGAGGAGCATATGGACGCCCTTGCGGCATAAGTGCAGAACAGCCTCTTAAGGCAATTCTCTAGTCTGGCCAATAAACAATCGGACACTGTCAAGCGCGCCCGGAGTAACCTACAGCAAGACCGCCTGGCACGTTCCGAACAAGCGTAGTAATGCAGCCCCAACCCCAGCCCTCGCGAACTCGCGAAGCCAGTACTACGTGCACGTAATTGTGCTCTGAAGCACCATGGGCATAAGGGACGGGCCATGACCACGGCATGCCCAGAATGCGGCTAGACCGCACTAGGGGCTCCCGTTTGTGTCATTCCTTTTTTTTTCTTTTTCTTCCTTTTACTTTCAGGACTCCGTTCTCCAGAAGCCCTGTCCGGCATTCGCGCCGAATACACGATGCAACAGCCAGGGAAGCAGAAAACTGCGTCGAGTGTCCAGGTGGTCTCTATTACGAGCAGTATGCCTGTTTTACATACCACACCGCAAACTTACCCCTGGAAGGGGGACATGTCAAAAGTCCCGTACCTTGCCTATCGCATAATTTGTATCGTTCTGCTTTTATTTGCAGTTTCTTTTGAATAACCAATATATAGCTCTTGCCTATTATTGCATTCTTTCCCATTATATATGTTCACTTATGACATTGCGCAACTGCATAATTTGGTACGGCCAATACACCAGGGGCTTATGTACCCCAAAAACATGGTGTGACAAGTCCGAACACTTTCACAAGTGCGGCACCCCGAACTTATAACATTATATGCATCGGCTCCGAATCATGTCTTGGGTCAATAGTTGGGTTTGCCGGCTCCCATGTTTTGGTACCTTACGTTCCGTTATATCGGCTAAGGTAGCGCCGGGAGAACCACTGCCATTGTGCCCCGGTTGAGCTGGGTTGAGCACCTCAGTGGAGAAAGCTAAACTGACCGTCATGATAAGGTGAGAGCCGGTCGCTGTTCGAGAGGTTTCTTCGAGTCCCTAAAGACTTATGCCGATTAGAGCGAGGAACCGGCATTGTCCGGCCAAGGCGTGGATAGCGCCCCGAACTCGGTGTTCCGCATACTAGGGGCTTCGCCGAAATTTAAAATTATAGAATTCTATGGCTAAGTGAGAGTGTTCAAGCATTATAGTCCGGTTGCCTGGTTCGTTGCGTTGAGTGCCTCCCTCGAAGGACCCAAGTATGGGAACAAGAGCGCTCAAGTTTATCCCGAACACCCCAGCACTCGTGGCATGGGGGCTGAAGCCAACGACTCGCCGTCTCTCAAATTTGATAAACGGCTGCACAGAAGGTAATATTTTAAATTCAAAAGCGTTGCTAGCGCATATGAAAAAGTTTTCAGCGTACAGGATAACAAATGCGAGTCTACTCAAATATTACATCTTTGGAGCATTCACCCGCTATAAGACGGGCACCCTTCAGACGCCCTCATAATACTTCTCGGGCTTGCGATGTTCTTTGCCCGGCAGCCTGTCCGTCACCAGCTTCTCTGCGTCCAGCTTGCCCCAGTGCACCTTGGCACGGGCAAGGGCCCTACGGGCACCTTCAATACAGACGGAGTGCTTGATGACTTCGATCCATGGACAGGCATCCACCAGCCGAGCTATAAGGCCCTTCATGGCCTGTTCGGCGACCTTGTGGAGCTCGACCAATTGCTTCAGTTGGTCGCTCAAGGGCACCGGGTGTTCGGCCTCGATATCTGAGACCAAAACACCTTTTCCATCGAGCTCCCTTCTTCGCTCGGTAGAAAGCGGCGGCATCGGAGACACTCATGGCAGATCTGCGAACGCTCCGAGAGCTCCGGATTCGGTAAGTACTAGATAATTGACTTTTACATTCTTGCTCTACATAAAGAATGCCTTACCCGCCGCGATCTTCTTTATTGCATCAATCTCCTGGAGGGCTATTTGGGCCTCGGCCTTAGCAGCTTTGGCACTCTCAATAGCCGAGGCAAGCTCGGACTCTCGGGTCTTGAGTCACGCTCCAAACCCTCGTGTATTTCCACGAGCCTGGAGCTCTTGCCGTACCTCCGCCAGCTGCGCCTCCCCTTCTCTCGCTCGGTGCGCCCGCAGCCGCTTTGTTTTCGTCATGGACACCCCTCCTTCGTGGTCGCCACCTCGCTCGTGGCCCTGCAGTACCCATGTTATTCCTGTTATCTTTTGCAACCACATTTTTAAATTCCATAAGGTATTACTTACCTTCCTTGTCCTCGAGCTGCTTCTTGGCTTGGCCGAGCTTGCCTGGGACCGCCGAGGCTCTCCTTCAATGCATTGGCCTCCATGATCGGTCTTGGCAGAGGTCGTGAGGGCAGCCTGCATTCCCATATTGACATAATTATGTTAGACTCCTGCGTATATCTTTTTAGATCCTCAGTCCGGATTTTCTTTCCGAACACCGAACTAAGCATCAGGGGCTACTGTCTATGTGGTAATCTTCTTACATATATTGAGAACTTACCTCAAAGCCTGTTAGAAGGCCGTTGCAGGCTTCAGTCAGCCCGCTCTTTGGCGGACTGAACTTTCTGGATCACCACACTCATAACAGTGCGGTGCTCCTCCTCGATAGAGGCGCTGTTAAGCGCCTCCAGTAAGCTATCCGGTGCCTCCGGTTGGACGGAGGACACCGGCGTCTGACCTTCCTCTGAAGGGCCGCTCATGGGACTTGAACCGCTGAAGGTTCCGGTATGGAGTCCGGACAAGGGTCGGGCTTAGAGCCTCGGGGTCTCGCTCCCCTCGCGCCTGGAGTCCGGGAGGCTGCCTTGCGGCGCCTCCTGCGCCACCTCCTCTTGACCAGGCCCCCCTTGGGGCCCCACCTCGGCGTCGTCAACAGCGTGAGGTGAGGAGGCGGCCGGAAGTGAAGTTCTCTCCACTTCCGACGAATTCAGGGACCCGCTCGATGAAGCGGCGAGCTCGTCCTTGGGCGTGCTGCATGATTGTTCGGCATTAAAGAACACTATGCAATGAAAAAAAGCCATGGGTATCCGGACACTTACGATCTCGCTAGGGGCTTGGCCCTCGAGGGCCACTCCTCCTCGCCATCGTTGGCGTTGGTGGAGACGTCCGGAGGAAGGGTTCTTCCCTTCGTGAAACCTCCGGCCTCCCGGTGGGCGGCCTTTCTTTCTTCTCTCTCCCCGCCGAGGGAGAGGCTTCGCTTCCCCCTCCTCGTTTTCACGGGAGGAGTCCACCCCCGAGTCGTCGGACGATGAGTCCGACGACACCTGGCGCCGGGCACTCCTTCGAGTCCCCATGGCCTTCTTCTTGGCCTTCTTCTCCGGCACCACGTAAGGCGCCGGAGCGCAGTTTCGCCAAGCGGGCGTCACTGGAGTCTTCCGCAAAGGAGCCGGATTGTTAACCTGCCGGATGTGCTCCGCCACCCTGTTAAAGGCAAGGGAGTTTAGATCCCGCATAGAGTCAAACTATGAAAAGCAAGATTCCCGTGAAGGGCAAAATAGCTTACCTCGGTAGCTTGACGCTGCGAGCTGAATCCGCGATCTTTTGTAGCGGATGAGGGAGCCTCGGCGCCCTTGAACAACACCTTCCAAGCATCTTAAATGCGTAGTTTGAAGAGCCTCTTGAGGTTGGATCTTTGTGCGGATCGAACTCCCACAATTTGAAGGCCCGTTGTTGGCATGGGAGGATCCGCGGATGAGCATAACCTGGACCACATCAACGAGCCTGAGATTCTTGATCACCAAGGTCCGCATGCAGGTTTGGAGTCCGCTCAGCTCTACCGAATTACCCCACGCCAGGCCAGTCTCCTTCCAAGAAGTGAGCGTGGGAATTCCGAACCGAATTGGGGCCGCCGCCCATTTAGGGTCGCGCGGCTCGGTGATGTAGAACCACCCCGATTGCCACCCCTTCACGATCTCCACAAAGGAGCCATCGAGCCATAAGACGTTGGCGATCCTGCCGACCATGGCGCCTCCGCACTCCGCTTGGCGGCCGCCCACAACCTTCGGATTGACATTGAAGGTCTTCAACCATAAGCCGAAGTGGGGCTGGATGTAGAGGAAAGCCTCGCACACGATGATGAACGCCGAGATGTTGAGGATGAAATTCGGGGCCAGATCGTGGAAGTCTAGGCCGTAGTAGAACATGAGCCCCTGGACGAATGGGTGAAGTGGAAAACCCAGTCCACGGAGGAAGTGGGCAAGAAATACGACCCGCTCATGGGGCTCAGGGGTGGGGATGAGCTGCCCTTCGTCGGGCAGCCGATGTGCGACGTCGCCGGACAAGTATCCGGCCTTCCGCAGTCTTTTTACTTGGCCCTCCGTGACGGAGGAGACCATCCACCTGCCTCCCGCTCCGGACATGGCTGGAGATGGTTGAGGAAGGATGTGCGGACTTGGGCGCTCGAGCTCAGAGTGCACGGAAATGGATGAGCAAGGGAAGAGGAAGGCGTAGGTGAAAAGGGTGGATCCTTATCCCCTTATATGGACGGACGAGGATATGCGTCCCCCACCAGCCTGATAAAACTCGCTTATCTCCCAAGCGCCGCAATCAATGGCGCGGTTGGGTTACCCATTTCCGTATTGATGAGAATCCGAAATAAGGGGCACGATCTATGCTTTGATAAGGCGTGCCAAGGAAACCGCCTCGCTAAACACGCTGAGGTGGGACAAGAAAAACGATTCGAATAAAGGCCTGGCCGTGGTGTGATGTCACGCCGGAATACGCCGCCAGATCTGTGCAAAAAATTATTCTCTCTACGGTGGTATGTGGAACTTGTTTTGCGAGCGGACACTATCCTTGTGTTCAAAACCTTCTATGAAGTATTCGGAGGAGGAACCCGCCTTGCAATGCCGAAGACAATATGCGCGCGGACTCGTCTTCATTGAAGCCTGGTTCAGAGGCTACCGAGGAGTCCTGGACTAGGGGTGTCCGGATAGCGAACTATCATCTTTGGCCGGACTCACTGGGCTATGAAGATACAAGATTGAAGACTTCGTCCGTGTCCGGATAGGACTTTCCTTGGCGTGGGAGGCAAGCTTGGCGATACGGATATGTAGATTTCCTACCATTGTAACCGACTGTGTAACCCTAACCCTATTCGGTGTCTATATAAACCGAAAGGTTTTAGTCCGTAGGACGAACAACAATCATACCATAGGCTAGCTTCTGGGGTTTAGCCTCCCCGATCTCGTGGTAGATCTACTCTTGTACTACTCATATCATCAATATTAATCAAGCAGGAGTAGGGTATTACCTCCATCGAGAGGGCCCGAACCTGGGTAAAAACATCGTGTCCCTTGTCTCCTGTTACCATCCGCCTAGACGCATAGTTCGGGACCCCCTACCCGAGATCCACCGGTTTTGACACCGACACTCGTGAAGGAGAAAGTATCGCTCTATCTTGGGGGAGGCTTAAGTCAATGTTATATTCATGTCCCAATCATGAGCTCTCAAGAGAAATTATTATCCAGAACTTTTATGCTCGGCTTTCTCGTAATGATCAAACCATGCTTGATACTTCGTGTGCTGGTTCTTTTATGAAGAAGACTATTGCATTACGGTGGGATCTTTTGAAAAGAATTAAACGCAACTCTGAAGATTGGGAACTCGATTAAGGTAAAGTGTCAGGTATTAAACTTAAGTATGATTGTGTTAAATCTTTTATGGATACCGATGCTTTTCATAAGTTTAGCACTAAATATGGACTTGACTCTGAGATAGTAGCCTCTTTTTGTGAATATTTGCTACTCATGTTGAACTCCCTAAAGATAAGTGGTTTAAATATAACCCACCTATTAAAGAAGAAACTAAAAAACCAGTACCAGTTAAGGAAGAAACTATACTTTATAATGTTGATCCAGTTGTCCCTTCTGCTTATATTGAGAAACCACCTTTCCCTGTTAGGATAAAGGAACATGCTAAAGTTTCAACTGTGGTTAACAAAAGCTTTGTTAGAACACCTAAACCTGATGAACAAACTAAAGTAGAACCTAGCATAGCTATGGTTAAAGATCTCTTAGAGGAAGATATGGATGGGCATGTTATTTACTTCTGTGATGAAGCTGATAGAATTGCTAAACTTGCTAAAAAAGATAATCATAGACCTGTTGTTGGCATGCCTGTCATCTCAGTTAAAATAGGAGATCACTGTTATCATGGTTTATGTGACATGGGTGCTAGTGTGAATGCTATTCCTTACACTTTATATCAAGAAATTATGAAAGACATAGCACCTGCTGAGATAGAAGAAATAGATGTTACTATTAAACTTGCTAATAGAGACACCATATCACCAATTGGGATTGTTAGAGATGTTGAAGTCTTGTGTGGGAAAATAAAATACCCTACTGATTTTCTTGTTCTTGGTTCCCCACAAGATGACTTCTGTCCCATTATATTTGGTAGACCTTTCTTGAACACAGTTAATGCTAAGATAGATTGTAAGAAACAAACTGTCAGTGTTAGCTTTGATGGTGAGTCTCATGAGTTTAATTTTTACAAGTTTAGTAGAAATCTTCATGAAAAAGAGTTGCCTAGTAAGGATGAATTAATTGGTCTTGCTTCTATTGCCGTGCCACCTACTGATCCTTTGGAAAAATATTTGCTAGACCATGAAAATGATTTACATATGCATGAAAGAAATGAAATAGATAAGATTTTCTTTGAACAACGTCCTCTACTTAAACACAATTTGCCTATTGAAACTCTAGGAGGTCCTCCTCCACCTAAAGGTGATCCTGTGTTTGAATTAAAACAATTGCCAGACACTTTGAAATAAGATATATCCTGTTATTATTAGTGCTAATCTTTCAGAACATGAAGAAGAAAGATTATTGAAAGTCCTAAGGAAGCACCGAGCTGCTATTGGATATACTCTTGATGATTTAAAGGGCATCAGTCCCACTCTATGCAAGCACAAAATTAATATGGAACTTGATCCTAAACCCGTTGTTGATCACCAACGTCGGTTAAATCCAAAGATGAAAGAGGTGGTAAGAACGGAAATATTAAAACTTCTGGAAGCAGGTATAATTTATCCTATAGCTGATAGTAGATGGGTAAGTCCTGTTCATTGTGTCCCTAAGAAAGGAGGTATTACTTTTGTTCCTAATGATAAGAATGAACTTATTCCACAAAGAATTGTTACAGGCTATAGAATGGTAATTGATTTTAGAAAATTAAACAAAGCAACTAGAAAAGATCATTACCCTTTGCCTTTTATTGATCAAATGCTTGAAAGATTATCTAAGTATACACACTTTTGCTTCCTTGATGGATATTCTGGCTTTTCACAAATACCTATTTCTCAACCTGATCAAGAAAATACCACTTTTACTTGTCCTTTTGGAACCTATGCTTATAGACGTACGCCTTTTGGTTTATGTAATGCACCTGCTACCTTTCAAAGATGTATGACTGCTATACTCTCTAACTTTTGTGAAAAGATTGTTGAGGTATTCATGGACGACTTTTCTGTTTATGAGAAGTCTTTTGATGATTGTTTAAGCAATCTGGATCGAGTTTTGCAGATATTTGAACAAACAAATATTGTCTTGAATTGGGAGAAGTGCCACTTTATGGTTAATGAAGGCATTGTCTTGGGTCATAAGATTTCTGAGAAGGGTATTGAAGTGGTCAAAGCTAAGGTTGATGCAATTGAGAAAATGCCATGTCCTAAGGACATCAAAGGTATTCGTAGTTTCCTAGGTCATGCTTGTTGGGGATATAACTACTGGGTATGAACCGCCCAGGAGGGGCTGGGTTATACCACTAGTGACTTAGCAATGAAGATGGTGGGTCATAGCAAGCCCATTGGCGGCCCAAGACCCAGAGGTGGCTTAAGGCCCAAGAAGATGAACCGCCATATGTATGACTTGTATTGTAAGGCAAGCTGATACGTCTCCAACGTATCTATAATTTTTGATTGTTCCATGCTATTATATTATCTGTTTTGGATGTTTAATGGGCTCTATTATATACTTTTATATTATTTTTGGGACTAACCTACTAACCGGAGGCCCAGCCCAAATTGCTGTTTTTTTTGCCTATTTTAGTGTTTCACAGAAAAGGAATATCAAACATAATCCAAACGGAATGAAACCTTTGGGAGAGTTATTTTTGGAACAGACGCAATCCAGGAGACTTGGAGTGGACGTCAAGAAAGAAACGAGGAGGCCACGAGGCAGGGAGGCCCCCCTGCCCCCTAGGCGCACCCCCACCCTCGTGGGCCCCTTGTGGCTCCCCTGACCGACTTCCTTCGCCTATATATACTCATATACCCTGAAAACATCCAATAGCACCACGAAACCCTATTTCCACCGCCGCAACCTTCTGTACCCGTGAGATCCCATCTTGGGGCCTTTTCCTGCGCTCCACCGGAGGGGGAATCAATCACGGAGGGCTTCTACATCAACACTATAGCCTCTCCGATGATGTGTGAGTAGTTTACCTCAGACCTTCGGGTCCATAGTTATTTGCTAGATGGCTTCTTCTCTCTCTTTGGATCTCAATACAAAGTTCTCCTCGATCTTCTTGGAGATCTATTCGATATAATTCTTTTGCGGTGTGTTTGTCGAGATCCGATGATTGTGGGTTTATGATCAAGATTATCTATGAACAATATTTGAATCTCCTCTGAATTCTTTTATGTATGATTTGTTATCTTTGCAAGTCTCTTCGAATTATCAGTTTGGTTTGGCCTACTAGATTGATCTTTCTTGCAATGGGAGAAGTGCTTAGCTTTGGGTGCAATCTTGCGGTGTTCGATCCCAGTGACAGAAAGGGAACCGATGCGTATTGTATTGTTGCCATCGAGGATAAAAAGATGGGGTTTATATCATATTGCTTGAGTTTATCCCTCTACATCATGTCATCTTGCCTAATGCGTTACTCTGTTCTTATGAACTTAATACTCTAGATGCATGCTTTGGATAGCGGTCGATGTGTGGAGTAATAGTAGTAGATGCGTAATCGTTTTGGTCTACTTGTCGCGGACGTGATGCCTATATACATGATCATGCCTAGATATTCTCATAATTATGCACTTTTCTATCAATTGCTCGACAGTAATTTGTTCACCCACCGTAATACTTATGCTATCTTGAGAGAAGCCACTAGTGAAACCTATGGCCCCCGGGTCTATTTTCCATCATATAAGTTTCCGATCTATTTTATTTTGCAATCTTTACTTTTCAAATCTATACAACAAAAATACCAAAAATATTTATCTTATTATCTCTACCAGATCTCACTTTTGCAAGTGGCCGTGAAGGGATTGACAACCCCTTTATCGTGTTGGTTTCAAGGTTCTTATTTGTTTGTGCAGGTACGAGGGATTTGTGTGTAGCCTCCTACTGGATTGATACCTTGGTTCTCAAAAATTGAGGGAAATACTTATTCTACTTTGCTGCATCACCCTTTCCTCTTCAAGGGAAAACCAACGCAGTGCTCAAGAGGTAGCAAGAAGGATTTCTGGCGCCGTTGCCGGGGAGACTACACATAAGTCAAGACATACCAAGTACCCATCACAAACTCTTATCCCTCGCATTACTTATTTGCCATTTGCCTCTCGTTTTCCTCTCCCCCACTTCACCTTTGCCGTTTTATTCGCCTTTTCTTCGCCTTCTTCCCTTATGTCTTTTCGTTTGTGTTTCCATGTGCCTTCTATTTGCTTGCATCTTTGCTTGCTAAAAATCTATTGATATGGATCCACTTAAAGTGTTCTACTTGGATCATCTTTGATCCTTATGCGCTCGTGCTGAAACCCCAACTAGCCTAGTTGATGGAAAATCTTTAGATGAGCATGCTCATTTTGTGCATCATCGTGTGTCTGAAAAGGGGAAGCTATTATGGTATCAAATAAATAGTTTCCTATGCTATGCTTGGAATCTTTGTGAAATTTATGACTTTACTTGTTGCTCTAAGAACCCTAAAAAACACCTTCCCTACCTATGTGAGTTTAATGATAATGAAATCTTATCTTCTTATGGAAAGGGTGTATATAGTTACTATGATATCGAACAAATTGAAGAATTTGTCGTTTTTAAGGGTGCTCATGAAGTTGCTTCTTTGATTGAAAAGTATGATATTACTTTCCACAAATCTGAAAATTCTGACATACTTAAATATTGCTATGAAAAATATACTCACAAAGCCTATGTTAAGGAATTTATGGAGAAAATTACCGTTGCTTTGGAAGAAAATAATGATATGCATGAATCTATAGATAATGATGATTCGATTTGATCGAAATTTCCCTTGTTGAACATGATGCTTGCTATTATTGTGGCCATGATGCCAATACTTTTGAAGGCGAATTTGCTATAGTTCCTTATGTTAATCATGAGATCGTTGCTATTGCGCCCCTACTTGATAGTTCCTTTGATGAAAAGCATGATTGCAATGATGTTACTATAAATTCTCTTGATGTCAATTGTGCTAATAATATGCAAAACCCTAAGCTTGGGGATGCTAGTTTTGCTATGTCTACTACTTGTTGCAATGATCATGACTGGGGTGATTCTTCTTATAATCTTGAAAATTTATTTAAGCTACGGGATGTTGCAAAGCTACGGGATGAGATAGCTCAGGCTAAGGAGGACCTGGCGGTTGAGAAACGCTAGCATGGCCGCGGAGCGAGCTGCTTTAGATGCTCAGGCGCAACGGATTCAAGCAGACTCTTTCCAACTCACCTTGGATCAAAACGCTTCAAATGAAATCATGAGAAGAAGGCACCAGACTCGTTTACCTCCGGTTTATGAGGCGAGAAACTTATTTAACACGCCTGGGGCAGGGACCAGTGACCCGCCGGTAGTGAACCGGGCGGTTGAGGCACTTGGGACCGGAGCGCCGGTTCAGCCGCGTACGATGGATCCACCTCGTCTGACGCATGTTCCAACACCGCCAGGTCATTACTCTAATCCTTTGGATAATATGATTGCTGCGGCAACACGATTGGTGGCTTTCCCGGTTGAAGGCGAGTCTCCGACGGCGATTGAGACACGAAGGGCCAGAGAACTTCTTCAGACGGTGTTGGATCAGCAGGCGACTTATTCATACAGCCGTGAAAGGATTCATTCGACCCCTCGTCCAAGCCGGAGTTATAGCAGGCACATTGACTCACCAGCAGTTTCAAGCAGTGAGCAGCGCCGTAACCAGCCTCGTGGGCATGACCCGGCGCACGGTGGTGTCGATGCTCAGACCTTGGTGGATCAGGGCAGAGCGCGTCGGGAGGCCGAGCTGGCGGCTCAGCTAGCAGCTCAACAACAATCTCCGGTTTATCCATCAGCTTCGGTGGAGGTAGGCGTGTCCTCTAGAACCTTGGGTGTGCCATGTTTAGTGTCGCCTCTGCGGAACGAGTATTTGCCTAAGGATTTCAAAGGTCCTCGTAAGGGGCCTAATTACACAGCAGATCAACCCCCTGAAGCCTGTATTGAGAGTTATGAGATGGCAATGGAGATGCTAGATGTTAGCGATGCTGCATGCACTAAGTATTTCACCATGATGTTGGATGGGCCGGCTCGTACTTGGTCGAAGGGGCTGCCTGTTAACTCCATTAGGTCATGGGCGGAGTTAAAAGCCCATTTTATCCAAAATTTTAAAGACACGTGCAAGCAGCCCATGTCAATCCTAGATCTGGATTCGTGTGTCCAAGGTGAGGGTGAGTCAACAACCCATTGGGTGCGCCGGATCTCAGCTATCATACACTCGTCGGATAGTATCAATGCCGGTTCAACAGTCCTGATGTTGGAGAAGAATTGCCGTTTCGTCCCCCTCAAGCAGAAGCTGGGGAGGCTTAAACGCCATTGCAATGACATGGGGGAGATAATGGCGGCTCTCGTCAAATATGCCGACTTTCATGGTACCAAGTGTCGGTGTCAAAACCGGCGGATCTCGGGTAGGGGGTCCCGATCTGTGCGTCTTAGGCTGATGGTAACAGAAAGCAAGGGACACAATCTTTACCCAGGTTCGGGCCCTCTCGATGGAGGTAAAACCCTACTTACTGCTTGATTAATATTGATGATATGAGTAGTACAAGAGTAGATCTACCACGAGATCATAGAGGCTAAACCCTAGAAGCTAGCCTATGATGATTATGGTTGTGATCGTGATCGGCCTTCTAAGGACCAACCTCTCCAGTTTATATAGACATCAGAGAGAGCTAGGGTTTACATGGAGTCGGTTACAGGGAAGGAAATATAATATCCGGATCGCCAAGCTTGTCTTCCACGCAAAGGAGAGTCCCATCCGGACACGGGACGGAGTCTTGAGTCTTGTATCTTCACCCTCCAATAGTACGGACGAAGTATATAGTCCGGCTGTCCGGATACCCCATAATCCAGGACTCCCTCAGTAGCCCCTGAACAAGGCTTCAATGACGATGAGTCCGACGCGATCTTGTCTTGACATTGCAAAGGCGGGTTCCTTTCTCCGAATACTCCAAAGTAATTATCGAACACTTAAATCATGTCCGGATCTGCAAAAATGATCTTCACACACCATCGAAGAGAGAATGATATTTCACAAATGCAATCTGTTGACAACTTTTTTAGACAACGTGACATGTCATTACGGTCGGGTCATTATTTGAACGTTTTCCCACAACCAGCCACAACGCATATTGCGAGGCGGTTTTCTTGACACGTCTTGTCAAAGCAGAGATCGTGTCCCCTTATCACGGGATTCTCATCAATACGGGTATGGGTAATCCCACCGCGCCATCAATCGTGGCGCTTGGGGAGTAAGTGATTCTCAATAGGCAAGTGGGGAGGCGCACCGCTTTCGTCGCCTCTATAAAGGGATAAGGGTTCCCCATTTTTACCCACGCCTTCCTCCTCCTTTGCTCACCAAGTCTTCTCCACACAGCTAAACATGTCCGAAGCAGGAGGCAAGTGGGTGGCCTCCACCGTGAAGGAGAAGCATATCGCGAATCTTCGGGTGGCCGGATACTTGGCCGCAGACATCACGCACCGGCTACCGGACGCCGGGCAGGTCATTCCAACCCCGAAACCTCACGAGAGGGTCGTGTTTGTCGCCCACTTCGTCCGTGGACTGGGATTTCCACTTCATCCCTTCATCCGCGGGCTCATGTTCTACTACGGGCTAGATTTCCATGATCTAGCCTCAAATTTCGTCCTCAACATCTCGGCATTTATCGTCGTGTGCGTGGCCTTCCTCCGCATCAAGCCTCACTTTGGCTTGTGGCTACACATCTTCTGCGTGAAGCCGAAGATCGTGAGTGGCCAGCAAGCGGAGTGCGGAGGGGCCATGGTGGGCAATTTGCCTAACGTCACCTGGCTTAGCGGCTCCTTCGTGGAGACCATGAAAGGGTGGCAATCGGGGTGGTTCTACATCACCGAGCCACGCGACGCCAACTGGGCAGCGGCCTCCGAATTCCGATCCAGAACCCCCACGCGGCTCACCTCCTGGGAAAGGAAGGGCCTGACCTGGGGTAAACCTGCAGAGCTGACCGGATTCCAGAACTACATCAAAAATATGAAGGACAAGAACATCAAGCTTGTCAACGTGGTCCAGGTCGTGCTTGTCCGTTAGATTCTTCCGTGCCAAAGACGGGCATTCAATCTGTGGGAGTTCGTCCCGGCCGAACACCAGACGCTTCGCAAGCTCGACGACATGACGCACAAAGACGCATGGAAGGCGCTGTTTAAGGCCTCCGAAGTACCTCCTCCCACATCCGAGGACCGCGGACTTCATGCCGCGCCCCCCGGTCCGGTGAGTTTTCTGACTACCACCGGATTCAGTTCTTCCCAATATATTCATGGGGGAGTCTTAAGTCATTGTGTGTATTTGATCAGGATTATGTGGAGACAGCGGAGCGGATTAACTGTCCGGCTCCGCTGCCGGAAGGTCCAGCCGACGCTCTCCTGACGGAGATGCTAGTCCCGGCGCCCTACAAGGCACCGGAAAAGAAGGCCCCGGGGGCCAGAAAGGGTCTCCGACGTAAGGTCGTAACGGACGCCTCGTCCGAGGACGACGAGGCGCACTCCTACCCCGAGGGGGAGGAAGAAGAGGAAGATGCCGCCCCATCCGGAGAGGATGGGGGACCTAGGAAGGCGGACCAGGGGGCCGGGAAAGGCCCCCGGTGCAAGGTCGTCATACCCACGTCGTCCGAAGACGACGAGGCAGATTCCTCCCGCAGAGGCGGGGGAAACACGAAGAAGTTCTGCCTCCCCGCACTGGGGAGGAGAAGAAGAGGAAAACTGCCCCGGAGGGGGAGGCTAGGACGTCCAAGAAGGGAAAGGCATCCCTTCCGGACTACTCCACCACAGCCGCTCATAGTGATGAAGAGTAGCTGCCCAGGGGGAAGCCCCTCGCGAGATCGTAAGTCTCCGCACTCTATTGTACTTTAGTGCGACTTTGCTTCATAGTCTTATTATAACGCCAAACATATATGCAGTCCGGCCAGGGCCCATCCCGAGGTATCGTCTTCGGATGGGTCTTTGAGTGATTCAGAGATGAACTCGCTCCCGACTGCCACCACTCCTCGACCTGCGGATGACATGGAGGTGTTGTCCCAAAGGCTGCCGGAGCAGGGGGAGGTGACTCTGGAGACGCCCCAAGGCGGGATTCCCGACGCTGGGCACACGGGGTATAGGATCCCCGCGGATCGCGCCGATGAGAGCCGCAACCGGCCGAGCTCTCAGCCGGATACTGTGCCGGAACCTTCGATGGTTCCGGATTCGGGCAGGCGGCCCCCCGTTAGGGAGGGCGAGCCGTCCGTGCCGATGACTTCCGTCACGCCAGAGGCGTCGGATAGTCTGCTGGAAGCGCTTCACGGCGCTTCCATGGATGACGAGCACCGTACTCTTATGAGTGCGGTGATTCGAAAGGATTCATCCGCCAAGATCGGTGGCCGAAGCTCGCACCAGCCTCCTGACGGGCTTTGAGGTAAGTAATAAAAATTTAAAATTATCACCCGATAGGTAGTATCCCCTGATACTCTGTTTGGTGTTCGGAAAGAAGAGCCAAACGGAGGCTCAATTAAAATCCGCAGGAGCCTAATAGTAAGTCTGTATGTGAATAAGCAGGCCGTCTTTGCTTGGGTCCGCACTTACCGAGGTCGCCGGACTAAAACGGGACCTGGAGCAGGCGCAGGGAGAGCTCAGCCTCATGAAGAGGCAGCTCGAAGAGAACAAAGGTGAGTCATACCCCGTTCGCATATAATGAAGTATAGATGAAATTGGTTATTCTAACGACAAAGCATCGTGACTTTGTAACAGAGGCCACCACCGAAGTGGCGTCTCTGAAGAAAGCGCTGTCCGAGGCCAAAGACATGGCGGCCTTGGAGCGCAAGGAGAGCAGAAAGCAAGATGCTAGAGTGGGCGAGGTACAACAAGAGCTCTAGGAACTTGGCCAGAAGTTCGAGTCCTTGGAGCTTGATCTTAAGATGAAAGAGACTGAGCTTGCGAAGGCCCTTGTCAATGTGAAAGACGCCAAGTCCGAAGCCAAAAAGGCACAACAGGAAATCCAGGCGGCGGGTAAGACATTCTTTATGCAAAGCAAACATGTGGAGGAGGCGCTTCTTTTACTTACCCGAATTCGGAGCTCTCCAGGGGCATTCGCAGATCTGCCATGCAGCATATCAGATGCCGCGGAGTTCTACCGTGCAAAGGAGGGGAGCTCCACGGAGAAGCTGTTCGTCCCGATGTCTTTGGGGCCGAATACCAATGCCTCTCAGTGACCAATCAAGCAGTTGGTTGAACTCCTGAGGCGGCCGAAGTGGCTATGAAAGATTTCATAGTCCGAATGTGGCCTGGTGAGCCCTTGCACACTAGCTACTTCGGCCTGATCAAGCGGATGGTGGATGCCTGTCCGTGGCTTGAAGTTATCAAGCGATCCGTTTGCATTGAGGGTGCCCGCCGGGCCTTTGCCTGCGTGAAGGTGCATTGGGGCAAGCTGGATGCGGAGAAGCTGGTGAAGGACGGGCCGCCGGAGGGCAAGGCGCATCGCTATCCCGAGAAATATTACGATGGCGTTATGAAGGGCGCTCGTCTCGTGGCCGATGAATGTACCAAGGACACAATCCTTGAGTAAATGTACCTCTGTCGTTGTTGTAATATAAAGACGAAGTTACTTGCACTATGTAGCACTGTTTGATTTAAAATATTACCTTCTGTGCGGCTGTTTATAGAATTCTGAAAGTAGGCCAGTCGTCGGCTTCCGCCCCCACGTAACTAGACCGGTGTGTTCCTGGAAAAACCCGGATACTCTTTATACAAATTTTTGGTCCCTTAAGGAGGTATGCGGCGTAGCGAACAAGGACATCGGACTATGCGGCTTTATAACTTTCACTTAGCCATAGAAGTCTACAATTTTAAATTTCGGCGAAGCCCCTAAAATTCGGAGGGCCGAATTGGGGCGCTATATACGCCTAAATCGGACGAGGCCGATTCCTCGCCTAAAGCGGAAAAAATCTTGAAGGATTTTAAGACCTCTCGAACAGCGACCAGCTCTCGCCGCATCATGTCGGTCAGTTTTCGGCTTTCTCTACTGAGGTGCTCGTCCGGAAGAACCGGGATAGAATCGCAGTAGTTCTCTCTGCGCTACCTTAGCCGATATAACGGAACGTAAGGTACCAAAACAAGGGAGCCGGGAAAACCCAACTATTGACCCAAGACGTGATTCGGAGCTGATGCATATA
Organism: Aegilops bicornis; assembly: GCA_021605145.1. Classification (NCBI taxonomy): domain Eukaryota; kingdom Viridiplantae; phylum Streptophyta; class Magnoliopsida; order Poales; family Poaceae; genus Aegilops; species Aegilops bicornis. The sequence continues at coordinate 65,942,986 of CM038671.1, forward strand.
ATGCTATAAGTTCGGGGTGCCGCACTGTTGGAAGTGTGCGGACTTGTTTCGCCATATTATGAGGCGCCATAAAAAGCCCCTGGCAAACTGATCGTACCAAGGTGTACGGATGCAACATTAAATAATCATTGGCAAGGAAAATGCGCAAATAGGAATAATAAGCTGACGCTATATATTATCTCCCATTGATGAATAATACGTTTAGGCGTATGTTTACAATGGGTGTGTTTAAGCATAAGTAAATAGGACTATTTAACATGTCCTATCCAAGGGCAGGCTGCATGTAGGTATATAAAACAGGTATAACGATCGTGAACAGATTCCACCTGGGTATTTCATTTTGTGCGCAAAGCCTGTTGCCTCCTTGGTTTTCTCTCCTATGTAAGTCCGACAATCCGGCTCTTCTGAAGAGGCTGCCCTAAAGCAGTGTCCTGAAAGATAAAAAGGGAGGGTTATGAAGGTATGTTGCGGTTATACCGCACTGTTGACTGAGTCACTGCTGCGCCTCCGCCTATGCCCATGGTATTTTGAGTGTGTAATTGTGTACGCGTGGCACAGATGGTGCTTTGATGGGGCTTGAGCGGAGGCCAAACTGCTAGTCGCGCTCTTGGCGGGCCTATTGATCCTATTGCGGGGTGCTCCGTACTCGCTTGACGGTGCTCGAGGTTGCCGTCGCTGGATTGGTGATTTGTCGGAGGAGGCCGCATTATAATTCCGCCGCGAGGGCTGCAGTATGCTCTTCTGTACGGAGAGAGCGGTCCATGTTTCCGTCAACTGTTATGACCCCGCGCGGTCCTGGCATCTTGAGCTTGAGGTATGCATAGTGTGGTACCGCATTGAATCTAGCGAATGTGGTTCGTCAAAGCAGTGCGTTGTAACCACTACGGAAAGGGACGATATCGAAGATTAACTCTTCGCTTCGGAAATTATCCGGAGATCCGAAGACCACTTCCAATGTTATAGAGCCCGTGCAACGGGCCTCTACTCCAGGAATTACACCTTTAAAGGTGGTTTTGGTGGGTTTGATTCTTGAAGGGTCGATGCCCATTTTGCGCACTGTGTCCTGATAAGGGCTCCTTTGATTCAAAGGAATTCTATAGGATTTCTGGAGGATTCAAATCCTTAAGAATTTTTCCTATGTTGGTCCTTTGATTCATAGGATTGGACCCCATAGGAATTTTTCCTATGGAATCTTTTGTACTACATTTCATAGGAAATCTAACATCCACTCCAACCTCTTTTTACAACTCCTTTGCTTTTCCTGTGCCATCAAACACTCCATGCTAATTCTGTAGGATTCATGTGTGCATGCCACTCCAACCCTATACTTTTCCTATTCCTACATTTTGAAAATCCTGTGAATCAAAGAGGGCCTAAAGCAGGTTCAGGCTGCTGCCGCCGTCCATAAGGACTCGCGTGAGGTGGAATCCGTCGATAATTGTGTCTAGGACCAATGCGGCTGAGCCGCCATGACGGATGCTGGTAGGGTGATCCCTACGATCAAAGGTGATCGGACAAGCTGACCATGGGTTGAATTTGGGGGCAACTGGCTCCATCGCATAGACGTCCGTAGTGCTGCTCGCTTCCGTTCCGCTTGGGAATGTGGGTGGCGTAGATCATGTTGACCGTTTTCACCTGGGGAGGAAATTTCTTCTGTCCCCCCGTGTTCGGACATCGGGGCTCATCGTCATCGTCGCTGTGCAGCCCCTTGTCCTTGTTTTCGGCGTTTATTTTACCGGCCTGTTTGAACACCCAGCAGTCTCTATTAGTGTGGTTGGCTGGTTTGTCTGGGGTGCCATGAATTTGGCACGAGTGTTCCAGTATGCGGTCCAAACTGGACGGTCCCTGATTGTTCTTTTGAACGGCTTCTTCCGCTGACCGGACTTGGATCCGCTGAATCCGGCGTTGACTGTCGTGTCTTCAGTGTTGTCGCCGTTGTTCCGTGCGCCGTGGCTTGCCGTTATTGTCACGGAGATCCGAAGTGCCAGAATGTGGCATAGTGCTGCTGTGAGCCAACCAGCTGTCCTCGCCTGCGCAAAAGCGGGTCATTAGTGTCGTGAGAGCTGCCATGGACTTGAGTTTTTCCTAGCCGAGGTGTCGGGCGAGCCACTCGTCACGGATATTATGCTTAAAGGCCGCCAGGGCTTCGGCGTCCGGACAGTCGACTATTTGGTTCTTTTTAGTTAGGAACCGAGTCCGAATTTCTGGCTAACTCTCCGGCTGTTGAGTAATGTGACTCAAGTCATCGGCGTCCGGTGGTCGTACATATGTGCCACAGAAGTTGTCGAGAACGCGTCTTCGAGTTTTCCCAACTGCCAATGGAATTTGCGGGCGAGCTGTTTAGCCGATGCGGGCGGGTCCTTTGAGCTTAAGGGAAGATACTTGATGGCGTGTAGATCGTCTCCATGGGCCATGTGAATGTGGAGAAGGAAATCTTCGATCCATACTGTGGGGTCTGTTGTGCCATAAATGCGATTCGATGTTTCTGAGTTTGAACACTTCGAATTCATGATCCATCACTTCGTCGCTGAAGCGAGAGGGTGCGCGCGCCTCTGTCTTGCGGGCTATGTGGCTCTGTGATTCGAATTGGTCTGGGTGGCTGTATTCGGCCCGGCCGGACTTGTTGATAGTGTATCCGGCGTGACGGTCATTGTCGCGTGCTGGGGCGCGCCCCCGCGATCCGTAGATCGATCTTGGCTGTCCTGCTTTGTTTTCCAATATATCTTGCAGGTCCTGCCTATTGCCCCGGGCCGTAGTGTATTGGCGTGGGGGTGCGGGCTGGTATTTGGGCTGATATGCCGTTTTATCCCGGCCACGAGGTGGCCGGTCAGCCGTGTGGCGCTCGAGTCCATATTCCTTGGCTGCCAGGACCTCAGTCCATCTATCTGTGAGCAGGTCTTGATCAGCTTGGAGTTGCTGCTGCTTCTTTTTTAGGCTCCTCGCAGTGGCCATAAGCCGACGCTTGAAGCGTTCCTGCTCAATGGGATCCTCAGGCACGCCGAACTCGTCATCACCGAGGCTAATCTCGTCTTTGGAGGGGGGCATGTTGTTGTCCTCCTCCGGATATCCGTCCGTTACTGTTAAATGCAGGCTGACCTGCGTCCTCACTGCTTTCGGCCCGCTCAAGGCGGCTGATCAGGGTTGTATTCCTCTTCGGCACCATCCATATTGTTTTCGTCTCCTGGGCCGGTATTGCTGTGGCGGGGCTTGGAGCGGCGCCGACGACGCCCATGCTTTGCTTTTCTCCCTGAGGGGTTATCCTCCGTTGCCTCATCGCCATTGGTTTCCTTCGGAGGGTCCACCATATATATATATCGTATGAGGAGGTGGCTGTCCACCGCCCCGTGAGCGGTGGTTCCTGTTCTTCTCCTGCATCATCGTCCATACCGTCGATGTCTTCGGATTCGAAGTCAAGCACGTCGGTTAGATCATCGATCGTGGCAATGAAGTGGGTGGTGGGTGGGCAATGAATTCTTTCGTCGCCTGCTTCCCGCTCGAGCCGGACATAGTTCGGCCACGAGCCTCCTGACAAAGAGAGAGACTTTAACGAGTTCAGCACGTTGCCAAAGGGCGAGTGTTGGAAGATATCCACTGCGGTGAACTCCATTACAGGAGCCCAACCAGATTCGGCGGGCTCAGGAGAGCGCGGACTGGAACCTACAGCCGGATACGAGTCCGGGGCTCCGGTGTCACATGCTTTCTTTGGGGGTGAGGCCTGTGTTCGGCTCTACCGCCGATGAGTGTGTGGCCTGCGGGGCGGGGTCCGTCCCTCCGTCCTTCAGCAACGCCGGTCTACTCCGGATTTAGGTCCGGGTCTACCACAGGGATGACATCCCGAGCATTGTCCGACAGCAGGTCTAAGCCGTGCTCATCGTGACCGTCCAACGCTCCTGGCACAGGCCCGGATCCGTTGAAGATCAAGTCTCCGCGGATATCAGCCATGTAGTTCAGGTTTCCAAACCTGATCTGGTGGCCAAGGGCGTAGCTGTCGATCTGCTCCAGATGGCTGAATTGGCCCATGATCTTGAAAGCCGCCGAACACGAAGATCTGTCCGGGAGAAAAGCCTCACCTGGACCGTGTTGTTGGCGATGATTGAAGGAGCCATCGAGCCTTGCAGCGGACGACCACGGAGGAACTCTCAATGAAAGCACCAATGTCGATTGTCAAAACCGGCGGATCTCGGGTAGGGGTCCCGATCTGTGCGTCTTAGGCTGATGGTAACAGTAAAGCAAGGGACATAATGTTTACCTGTGTTCGGGCCCTCTGGATGGAGGTAAAACCCTACTTCCTGCTTGATTAATATTGATGATATGAGTAGTACAAGAGTAGATCTACCACGAGATCGTAGAGGCTAAACCCTAGAAGCTAGCCTATGATGATTATGGTTGTGATCGTGATCGGCCTTCTAAGGACCAACCTCTCCAGTTTATATAGACACCGGAGAGAGCTAGGGTTTACACGGAGTCGGTTACAAGGAAGGAAATATAATATCCGGATCGCCAAGCTTGTCTTCCACGCAAAGGAGAGTCCCATCCGGACACGGGACGGAGTCTTGAGTCTTGTATCTTCACGCTCCAATAGTCCGGACGAAGTATATAGTCCGGCTGTCCGGATACCCCATAATCCAGGACTCCCTCACCAAGGACCCCGAGTCAAATGATGAGAGGCTGGGTAAGGGAAATAAGAGCGGCAATATGAAAGGGAAGCAACATAACCCGACAGGTCAAGGTGGCAATGGTAAGCGCAAGGCTGATGGTAATTTAGACTTTGTGGCTAAAACAAATACACAGAATAACAATCAGCATCGCAAGGGAAAACCGGCCCGGTTTGGAGGACCAAAATTTAACCTTGAGGCAATGTTGAATCAGCCTTGCCCAAAGCATGGTACGCACAAGAAGCCGGCTACTCATATGTGGAAGGATTGCTTCATCATGAAGGAGTATAGGAACTCCAATTTTTTCTAGAACAAATCATGTCTCCAATGGCGAATCAGGATCCGGTTCTCACGAACCTGGCTTTGGTGGTGGCGGTTCAAACTCTGGCTTCCAGGGCCAAGGCAATCAAGGTAGTTTTAATCAACAGTCTGGTCAAGGGAATCAGCAGCAGCAGTCCGGTTATTAGAGTAACCCGAAGCAGTTGAATAGTGGACAGTACCACGTCTTCACCACGAGTTTGTGTAAGCGGGATCAGAAGCTCCATAAAAGGGTAGTAAACACAGTTGAACCGGCCGTTCCCCATTACCTGCGATGGTCTGAACATTCTATTCTGTGGAGCCGTGAGGATCACCCACCCCGGGTTGATAATCTGGGCCACTTAGCTCTGGTGGTGGCACCTCAGGTTGGTGGATACAGATTTACTAAGGTACTCATGGATAGAGGTAGCAACATCAACATTCTTTACTATGAAACCTTTCGTCGCATGAGCTTGACTGACAAAGATCTTAAGCCGTCGAACACTGTGTTTCACGGCGTGGTGCCTGGTATGTCGGCGTATCAAATGGGAAAGATATCTTTGGAAGTAGCTTTCAGAGATGATCATGATTCCAGATATGAGACACTGACTTTTGAGGTGGTTAAAATCAAGAGTCCTTATCATGCTCTGTTCGGGCGGCCGAATTATGCTAAGTTCATGGCAAGGCCTTGTTATGTTTATTTACAACCTAAGATGCCGGGTCACAAGGGAACCATCACAGTGCATGGGAGCCATAAGATAGCCTTGGAGTGTGAAGAAGGCGACGCGGCTTATGCTGAGTTTGTTTGTGCAACAAAAGAGTTAAATTTTTACAAGGATAATGTTGACCCGACGGATATGACATCCTTGAAGAAGCCAACTACAGAGCATGATCCTCTGTTGAAGTTTAAGTCGACGGACGGCACTAAGTTGGTTGATTTTGTTCCTGGTGATTCATGCAAGCAGTTCAGCATCAGTGCTAATCTAGATCGAAATAGGAAAGCGCGCTCGTCGAGTTCATCCGTGAGAATCGGGACATCTTCGCATGGAAACCTTCAGACATGCCAGGTGTATACCGAGGGAACTTGCTAAGCACACTCTCAATATTGATCCCAAGTTTAAACCGGTCAAGCAATTCCTCCGTCGCTTCAACTAAGAGAGGCGTAAGGCCCTTGGTGAAGAAGTGGCCTGGCTCTTGGCAGCTGGGTTCATTGTTGAAGTCTTCATCATGAATGGTTGGCTAACCCGGTGCTGGTACTTAAGAAAAATGGTACTTGGCGCATGTGTGTGGATTACACAGACCTTAATAAGGCTTGTCCGGCGGATCCTTTTGCTCTCCCTCATATTGATCAGATTATTGATGCTACGACAGGTTGTGAGCGCTTGAGTTTTTTGGATGCTTATTCTGGGTATCATCAGATCAAGATGGCAGTTAAGGACCAGGAGAAGACAACTTTCATCACTCCCTTTGGAGCCTTCTGCTATGTGTCTATGCCTTTTGGGCTCAAGAGTGTCCAGGCGACTTACCAGCGGTGTGTTCAAAATTGCCTTCGTGGTCAGATTGGGAGCAACGTTCATGCTTATGTGGACGATATTGTTGTGAAATCCAGGAAGAAGGAAACCCTGATAGATGATTTGAAAGAGATTTTGACAATCTCTGAGTCTACAAGATGATGCTTAACCCGGCCAAGTGTGTCTTTGGTGTACCAGCAAGCAAGCTCTTGGGTTTTTTGGTTTCTGAAAGAGGCATTGAGGCTAACCCAGAAAAGATCAAGGCTATTACTTCCTTGGCTAAACCGGCATGTATCAATGATGTTCAGCGCCTGGCGGGTCGTATTTGCGGCCTTGAGCCGGTTCATAAGCCGTTTGGGTGAAAAGGCTATTGTCGGTGTCAAAACCGGCGGATCTCGGGTAGGGGGTCCCAAACTATGCGTCTAGGCGGATGGTAACAGGAGACAAGGGACACGATGTTTTTACCCAGATTCGGGCCCTCTCGATGGAGGTAAAACCCTACTCCTGCTTGATTAATATTGATGATATGGGTAGTACAAGAGTAGATCTACCACGAGATCATAGAGGCTAAACCCTAGAAGCTAGCCTATGGTATGATTGTTGTTCGTCCTACGGACTAAAACCCTCCGGTTTATATAGACACCGAAGAGTGTTGGGGTTACCTGAGTTGATTACAATGGTAGGAGATCTACATATCCGTATCGCCAAGCTTGCCTTCCACGCCAAGGAAAGTCCCATCCGGACACGGGACGAAGTGTTCAATCTTGTATCTTCATAGTCCAGGAGTCCGGCCAAAGATCATAGTTCGGCTATCCGGACACCCCCTAATCCGGGAATCCTCAAGAGCCCCGAACCAGGCTTCAATGATGACGAGTCCGGTAGCGTAGATTGTCTTCGGCATTGCAAGGCGGGTTCTTCTCCAAATCCTATGTACCTGTTGAATAGTGTCCCGCTTCAGTAAATATCGCGCTCCTTGGCTTCCACGCCCGATGTTGGCCATCTTCCACGTGTTGAGCGAATGCGAAAAGCCGTGGTATTTTTACATTTACCACCCTAGTTGCACGAATGAGCTGCCTATATATGAGGCGAGGATCTAGATCCGAATCACACCATCTTCCCTTCATGAAGCTTTCATCGGAGCGCATCTCGATGTAAATCCATTCCATCATGGACAGTCGACACAACTCCTCCTCTCGCCCTCCCAGTCCTCAGCCTGGAGATTGGGAGAGATGCTCCATCCCACACAGCGAGCTAGTGACGCTCCAAACCAAGGGATTTCTTCCCCAAGCCTTCATGGTTCCGATTCGAGCCGGACTCGCCACCTATAAGGGCGGAAAACAAGCGGAGAGCGTCCCCAGTCCCTCCCAAGGAGAGCGGGTATGCCTTATCCCTTATTTGATAAGAGGGCTCGGATTTCCAATTCATCCGTTTCTCCGGGGGCTCCTGGAGTTCTATGCCCTCCAGTTGCACAACCTTACGCTTTGCCTCCATTACGCATATTGTGGGCTTCGTGGCCCTTTGCGAGCTGTTTTTGGGCATCGAGGCTCATTTCGCTGTGGAAGAGGTTGTTACGCCTCGTACCCGTTCTCGGGAGGGGTCGATATATCAAGTGGCGGAGCGAACTATGGCGCATCACCGAGACCGGATATCTATCCGGAACCCCGAAGAAGGCGTCCAAAGACTGGCCTTCGGAATGGTTTTATATAGAAGATGTCCCCTGCTGGACCCTGTTCGGATCGGCCTTCCGGAGTTCAGTAATGCTCCTTTGAAGAAACGCCTAAGCTGGCGTCCACGGAGCCCTCAGAGGGAAAAGCAGCGGGGCGTCCTTTACGATGAGCCGAATAAGGTTGTTGGCTCATCTCCGACTGACCATGATCGGGGTCATGGCCACATGCATTATGCGGGGGGTGCAGCCGCTCCAGTATAGAGGCCACCCCATGTGGGATTTCAACGGGGAGGATGATGCCACCCTCCATGGCCGTATGGGGCCGGGATCAGTGGCCGATCTGATGAAGACCTTGTCCGTATTGTACAAGGGAGAAGAGGAGGAATTTCTTCGCGTCAATCCACATGACGGGTTTTCTATGAACGATCCTCCAAGCTGGGTAAGCGGACATTCCTTTTTGCCCATCCGATCCATATTCCCGTAGTCAAGTATCTCATTTTGTGATTTTGACGCAGGAACTGCGCCAGGTCGTAAAGGATATAAACAGCCTGCCTCCACAACGCGAAGATCCGGAACGGTTCCTCGATCCGGCCTCTCAAGAGGATCCGGACATATCGGTGGAGCTGATCTATGGGGTATTTCACCAACTGAGCATTGATAATGCCCTGGTTGCCATTACGGCCGATTACCCTGGAATACTTCTAGCCTCACAGGTAACTGAGACCGAAGCCCCAATACTTTGAGAATGATTCATCCGTACTTTATTTTTGATCACCGTATACCAACGGCGTTTTGCAAGGGGAGCCCTTGAGGCGGAAGGCCGAGCCTGCGGCGGCTAGCCAACAAAGGGCAGCACGGCCCAGCAGGCTAAAAAGAAGTGCGGTCCGGATTGAAAAGCCGGCGCAACGGTATGGCGTGTCACCTTATTACCAGGTTTTATTCCGGAAGGCATACTAACACTCGTGCTTTCTTCAGGAGAAAGAGCGCTCGCCAGACTATATCTGGAGAGGTTGCCAATCGAGCCTCCGCCAGCCAGGCTTCAAATCCAGGCCCAGAAGCGGAGGCGAACACGAGGCGTGCATTAGATGCTCCTCCGACAGGGCATGCCGACAGATTGTCTGCCACCAACTCCGAGGTGGAGAGTGCCATGAATCACAGGCGCCGCCGGACAATTCTTCGTGACACATGTTTCTCCCAAGAGGCATTGAACGCCTTCAATTTGGGAGATGCGCACCTCCGTGCCGCTCAAGATGGTCTAGCCAGAGCCACGGAGCAGTATGTAAAAGACATACGAGTGAGGAAATTTAACAGTTATATATGCCAGCGGCCCCCGAGACTTGAAATAGTTAGAATAACTGATTTAAGGATCATTTATTGTGCAAGATCTTACAGAAAAGAATACCAAACTGTCCCAGGAGCTTCAAGAGTGCAAGGCCCAACTTGAGGCGCACAAGCCGCGGCGGGAAGCCAAAGAGACCCCTCCGTAATATACACTTTTAAAAGATAAGTATGTTGTGAAGTGCGGCGTGTGTATAAATCTGACAATAACATTGCAGATGGCGCCGGGGTAGATCCGGACAAGCAACAGCTCTTGCGCCGGTTAAAGTCCAGCGAGAACATGCTGACAATGGTGAGGCAGGAGAAAAATAATCTCCAAGATGCCAACACCCAGCTGGGTGAGGATCTAAAAGATGTTCGTGCCCAGCTGTCTAACTCCATTAAGGAGAATCGGCGGCTTCGATGCGGCATTTTTAGTAAGTGCTTAAACGAACTTTGAAAAAAGAGTTCGGCGAGGAAGTCGACTAATAGAGTTATGTCTGTAGGTATGCTCACAGGCCGTCCTGAAGAGGAAATGCCCGGTTCTACGGGTGACCTTCTTCCCGAAGCTTACAACTGCATTTAACGAGTTCGACAGGTGATGAAAGGCGTCGCCCAGGCCTTGTGGCCATCTGTCTCCCTGCCCGAAGGCCTTGGGGAGCTCGCCGAGAGGCTCCAGGGAGCGCGGCGGCGCTTCCGGTTATGGAAGATATTGGCCTGCCGTCAAGGCGCCAGGGAGGCCTGGGCCATGGTGAAGACGCGGTACATGAAGGCTGACCCAAACCACATGGCCGAGGTCGGACCTGTGGGGCCTGATGGGAAGGAGATCCCTGTGAGCTTAGTGTACGGCCATGTAGAATTGGCCGCAAAGTATTCCCAGCAGGACTGTAAACTAGACAGCCTGTTAGATGGCATTGAAGAGGAATACAGTCAGTCAAATTGACTATGTAATTTAAGATGACATGTAAAATGCCTTCTAGCCAGATTGTAGATCGTTTGTCATAGCGGACCTTTTCACTTCAACCTCGGGACCCAGTAGTCCGGAGTGTGTCCGAATACCCTCGCGGTTATATAAAAACTGGGGCATGCGTGGAGACTAGGCGTAGGGGTCATTAGTGCTTTATCAGAGAAGTGCCCAACTAGTTATGTTATATTACATGGTTAGTAAGAAACATCTTCCAGGGAGAATAGTTCCTTTAGGGGTTCCTTTCCCTGGGAGGCATGCCCTAAAGTGCATGTCCGGACTGCGAAAAAAGCAGAAAAACATCTGGGGGCAGATAAATAAATAGGTAAGAAATCTTCTTTTAGTTCACCAACCGAATATTCTCTTAAGAACGCTAGCTTTCGGCTTCACCCGGTCGAGGTACACATCCGGCTGACCCGACAAGAATAATCGCAGAGGTGCTCCCTTTACCACCTAGCCGAACAATTGGGAACGTAGGGGTAAGCACAGGAGCCAGGCAACCCAGCTTGGCCAAAACTTAAGTCATATCGATGCATATAATGGTGAATAAAAGGTACATGCGGAAGCGTGACACATGTTTTAGGCATGAAGCCCGTACAAATAAGCTTCAGTTAAAGAAGCCCCCAGGTATAATGAGCGCGGATAGCGCATCAAGTGTGTGCGAACAATGCGCGAACGAGCCTTTAAAGGCTGTAAGAGAAAAAGAGGGAGAAGGAGAGAAATATAAGGCAGCTAATGTGTAAAAAATAGATAGGGGAAAGAGACGAACTCAGAATCCGGCGCTAGGCGTAGAATCTTCAGAGACGGGCTGCGTTCCATGGGTTCGGCTCGAGTCGGTTATCCGACATCTCGCAGACGGTACGCTCCACCGGTCAGGACTTGGTCGATGATAAAGGGACCTTCCCATTTGGGCTTGAGTTTGTCCTTTTTCTTGTCCGGCAGGCGTAGAACTAGCTCGCCAACATTGTAAGTTTTTGCTCGTACTTCTATGCATTGAAATCTTCTAGCCTGCTATTGATAGAATGCAGAACGGGCTTTTGCTACGTTCGCTCCTCCTCCAAGGCGTCAAACTGTCCTGCCAATCGAGCTCGGCTTCTCTTTCTTCGTACATGCGCCTTGAGGTGAGTCATGAATTATGTCGCAGGCGTAACTGCCTCTGCGCCGTATACCATAAAGAATGGTGTGAATCCGGTCATGCGATTCGGAGTGGTCCGCAGCCCCCAGAGTACGGAGTCGAGCTCCTCTACCCAGTGCGTGTTAGATTCCTTGAGGGACCGCACTAATCTGGTTTTGATGCCGCTCATAATAAGAACATTTGCTCGCTCGACTTGACCGTTAGTTTGAGGGTGATATACTGAAGCGTATTCGAGCTTGATGCCCATGTTTTTGCACCAGAGTTTGACCTCATCAGCCGTAAAGTTCGTGCCGTTATCAGTGATGATGCTGTGCGGGACACCGTAACGGTGTACGACCCCTGATATGAAGTCTATCACCGGTCCGGATTCGACCGTCTTAACAGTCTTGGCCTCTATCCATTTGGTGAATTTATCCACCATGACTAGTAGGTATTTTTGCTTGTGGGTTCCCCCTTTAAGGGGTCCAACCATGTCAAGCCCCCAGACCGTGAAGGGCCAGGCGATGGGTATAGTTTTGAGGGCCGTGGGTGGCATGTGGCTTCGATTAGCAAAGAGCTGGCATCCGACGCATCGTTGGACTAAGTCCTGAGCATCTGCCCGGGCCGTCGGCCAATAAAATCCTGTACGGAAGGCCTTGCCTACAAGGGCCCGGGCTGCGGCGTGGTGCCCACCGAGTCCGGCATGAATTTCAGCAGATACACCTTTGAAGGACTCCGGTTGTGCTTTTCTTATAAAGCTCTCCTTCATGGACCTTATAGGCTTTAGATCACCGCACTATGCAGCGGGCCTCGTTTTGGTCCTCGGGAAGTTCCTGCCTGGTTAGGTAGGCTAGGAATGGTTCTGTCCACGGGGCAATGACTGCCATTATTACGTAATTTGAGGGTGTTATTTCGTTGGCAGAACCACCAACTGTGTCAGAATGTTTGTTGTGGGGCAGTGCTGTTGGGTCCGGGTTGTTATTTCCGGACTCTCCCTCCCATAATACGGATGGCTTGAACAACCTCTCTAGGAAGATGTTGGGGGGGACGGCATCGCGCTTTGCGCTGATGCATGCCAACACGTCTGCTGCCTGGTTGTTATCCCGGGCTATATGGTGAAATTCGAGCCCCTCAAACCGAGCTGACATTTTTAGGACGACATTGCGATAAGCTGCCATTTTCGGATCCTTGGCATCAAAGTCTCCATTTATTTGGGATATTGCGAGGTTCGAATCCCCGCGCACCTCTAGGCGTTGAATGCCCATGGAGACTGCCATCCGGAGACCATGTAGAAGGGCCTCGTGTTCGCTGCGTTGTTGGAGTCCGTATACATTATCTCGAGTATGTATTGAATCTGTATCTCTGGTTGGGGACGTCGAGCGACGCGGATCCTGTGCCAGCCAACATTTTGGAGCCGTCGAAGTGCATTATCCAGTTGGAATATGCGCCATACTCTTTAGGGAGTTCGGCTTCGGTCCATTCAGCGACGAAGTCGGCCAAAACTTGCGACTTAATAGCTCGCCGTGGCTTATAGGTTATGTCGAACTGGAGGAGCTCAATGGACCATTTGGCAATCCGGCCCGTCGCGTCGCGGTTGTTTATAATGTCGTTAAGAGGTACTTCGGAGGCTACTGTTATCGAACACTCTTGAAAGTAGTGTCGCAGCTTCCGTGATGCCATAAACACCACGTACGCTATCTTTTGATAATGCGGGTACCGTGACTTGCATGGAGTTAGGATAGTGGACACGTAGTAAACTGGTTTTTGAAGGGGGAACCTGTGTCCGTCCGTCTCTCGTTCGACAACGAGCACCGCGCTTACAACTTGATGAGTTGCCGCGATATATAATAGCATTGGTTCGCCCATGTTGGGCGCGGCCAGGACCGGGTTTGTTTCCAATATGGCTTTTATTTCTTCGAGTCCAGCCGTGGCATCATCCGTCCACTCGAAGTGTTCAAAAGGCGTCGGAGGAGGCGATAAAGGGTAATGCCTTTTCTCCCAAGCGGGAGATAAAGCGGCTTAGAGCCGCCACGCATCCGATCAATTTTGTATTTGTTTGAGGTCTTTTGGGATATCCAATTGTGACAGAGCTCGGATCTTGGCTGGGTTTGCTTCAATTCCTCTCTAGGATACAATTAAGCCCAAGAGCTTTCCGACTGGTACGCCAAAAACGCATTTTTCCGGGTTGAGCTTGATGTCATATGTTCGGAGATTATCGAATGTGAGCCTCAAGTCTTCTACTAGAGTTTCGACATGCTTGCTTTTGGCGACCACATCGTCTACGTATGCCTCCACTGTTTTGCTGATCTGGTTTGCCAGACATGTCTGAATCATGCGCTGATATGTTGTGCCCGCGTTGTTGAGCCCGAAGGGCATTGTGTTGAAGGAGAATGGGCCGTATGGAGTGATGAATGCCATTGCGGCTTGGTCAGGCTCTGCCAACTTAATTTGGTGGTAGCCGGAGTATGCGTCGAGGAAGCACAATGAATCGTGTCCTGCGGTAGCATCGATAATTTGATTGATGCGGGGGAGGGGGAAGGGATCCTTTGGGCAAGCCTTGTTGAGGTCCTTGAAATCGACGCATAGGCGCCATGATTTGTCCTTCTTTGGTACCATCACCAGGTTTGCTAGCCAGTCCGGATGTTTTATATCTCTGATGAATTCGGCCTCCAATAGTTTGGCTAGCTCCTCTCCCATGGCCTGTCTCTTGGGTTCGAGAAACGCCAAGAGCCTGTTTGGTAGCTTGAATCCTTTTAGGATGTTTAGGCTGTGCTCGGCCAGCCGACATGGGATTCCTGGCATGTCTGAAGGGTGCAAGGCAAAAATGTCCCAATTTTCGCGTAGGAATTCTCTTAGTGCGGCGTCTACATCGGGATGTAATTGAGCCCCGATGGTGGCCGTTTTTGTAGGGTCCGTTGGATGGACTTGGAATTTCACTATTTCGTCCGCTGGTTTAAAGGAGGTGGACTTGGATCTCTTATCGAGTATCACATCATCCCTATTTACCGTGGAGCACAAATGCAGTTGAGTTCCTCGGCCGCTAGGGCTTCAGATAGTGCCTCAAGGGCCGGTCTTGGCTGTCTTATTTTCGGTAGCGAGTGCTATGTCCGGGTCACTAGCAAGAGTGATGATTCCGTTGGGCCCAGGCATTTTGAGCTTCATGTACCCATCATGGGGTATAGCTTGAAAAATTGTGAATGCCTCTCGCCCCAATAGAGCATGGTATCCGCTGCTGAACGGGGCCACTTGGAACGTGACCTCCTCGGACCTGTAATTATCCGGCGTGCCGAACACCACATCCAGTGTGATTTTTCCTGTACAGCGTGCTTCCCGACTTTGGATTATTCCTCTAAAGGTTGTGCTGCTCGCTCAATGCGGCTCTAGTCTATTTCCATTTTTCGGAGGGTTTCCTCGTAAATGAGGTTCAATCTGCTGCCACCGTCCATGAGTACCTTAGTAAGGCGAAAGCTGTCCACTATCAGACTAAGGACCAATGCAGCTGGTGCTCGGGCTGTTCGGAATTTAGGTTAAATCCTTTGGCATTAAAGGTAATAGCCATGTCACTCCATGGGTTTATTGTTGCTACTTGGTAGACTTGGCAAGGCTCTTGAGTGTTCGCTTTCCATATATTATTTGATGCGAAAGTCTCAAGGTATTAATACCGTCTTTGGTATCCACAGGCTGGTGCTCTAGAGCTAGAAGCTCTTTGCCACTTTTGGCCACCTGCCGTAGTATCCAACATGCTCTAAGGCTATGAGTTGGAGTGGCGCCCTCTGTACTATGAATTTTACAGGGTCCATTGAGCCACCCCTCCAGTACGGTTCTATGCCCTATAAAGGGTTTTTGCTTTTGGTATTTAACCCAGGTGCCTGGCGATGATGCACCCTTTTATTTCGGACTGGGGTTGTATTCAAGGCCGGATTGTCCCAAAATCTTGCTTCGGTTTTCCAGGCGCTTTCCATCACACAGTACTTTCATACTATGGACGCCAAGTCGGCAAAGCGTGTAATGTCACGACGACTTATAGCATTGAGGATCCCGTTGTCCGTGCAATTATTGCAGAAGAATGAGATTGCGTCCTCCTCGCGGCAGTCCTTTATCCTGTCCATAACCGGAGGAATCGCCCGATAATGGTGTCTTTGTTTCTGCGGGCTCTTGCCGAATTTGAGATAGGTTGCTTATGTTTGGGTGGGCGGGTGGAATTAAATCCGGAACCTCGCCCGATCTGAGACTTAAGGGCCAAGGAGCTTTCGAACTTGGAAGCTTGGATTCTTGGATGTTGTCCAATGAATCTACCCCGCTGCCTGACTTTAGGTTCAGGGCTTGAGTGACGTCCTCTCCTTCGTGGGAATCCAGCATGGAGGGATCGGGAATCCGGACGTAGCTAGTCCTTAAGATAGAAGAAGGGTCACCATATTGTTCCTCTACCACATCAACGTGGTGGGTAACCTGGGGAGAGTTAATCTCTCTCAGATCGGGTTTAGCCCAATCTGATCATAGTCTGTAGCGACTCCCAGGGCGGCGATGCGATCCAAGAGCTCATTTAAGGAAGAGAGCTCCATCGGATCTAACTGCTCAATGAGTTCCGAGTTAACGTGAAGATTGCTTTTGATGACCCGAGAAGTCATTGTCGGCGCGGCGGCCGAACAGACGGTCATAAGAAAACTGCCTAGCCGGAGAGTTTGGCCGACAGCCAAAGCTTCTTTAGCAACAGTGCCGTCTTTAAATACGGGATGAGGCATCCTTCCTGACGGCGACGACACAGAGGAACTCTCAATGAAAGCACCAATGTCGGTGTCAAAACCGCGGATCTCGGGTAGGGGGTCCTGAATCGTGCGTCTAGGCGGATGGTAATAGGAGACAAGGGACACGATGTTTTTACCAGGTTGGGCCCTCTCGATGGAGGTAAAACCCTACTCCTGCTTGATTAATATTGATGATATGGGTAGTACAAGAGTAGATCTACCACGAGATCAGAGAGGCTAAACCCTAGAAGCTAGCCTATGGTATGATTGTTGTTCGTCCTACGATCCGGTTTATATAGGCACCGAAGAGGGTTAGGGTTACACAGAGTCGATTACAATGGTAGGAGATCTACATATCCATATCGCCAAGCTTGCCTTCCACACCAAGGAAAGTCCCATCCGGACACGGGACGAAGTCTTCAATCTTGTATCTTCATAGTCCAGGAGTCCGGCCAAAGATCATAGTTCGGCTATCCGGATACCCCCTAATCCGGGACTCCCTCAGCTATCCCTCTGTACCAGATGATGAAGAAAACAGATCACTTTGTGTGGAGTGATGCTGCTAATGAGGCGTTTGAAGCCTTGAAGAAACAGTTGGCTGAGCCGTCGGTCCTTGCTGCTCCTATTGATAAAGAGCCATTGTTGTTATATGTGGCTGCCAATGCCCGGGCTGTCAGTGTGGCGATTGTGGTGGAACGGAAGGAAGTAGGCAAGGAACATCCGGTTCAGAGGCCGGTTTATTATATCAGTGAGGTGCTTATTGAATCCAAGCAGAGGTATCCACATTGGTAGAAGCTGGTATATGGGGTGTTCATGGCTAGTCGAAAGCTCAAGAAATATTTCCTTGGTCATCCCATCACTGTGGTTAGTTCTGCTCCCTTAGGGGATATTATTCAAAACAGAGAGGCCACATGTCGGGTAGCCAAGTGGGTCATTGAACTTGGACCCCATGGTTTGAAATATATGCCTCACACAGCCATCAAGTCTCAAGCGCTTGTGGATTTCATCAATGATTGGACAGAGCTGCAAATGCCTGAAGAGAAGCCGGATAACACATATTGGACTATTTGCTTCGATGGGTCAAGGCAGTTGGAGGGCTCGGCGGCTGGAGTTGTCTTAACTTCCCCACGAGGTGATAAATTTTGTTATGTTTTAAGGTTGATGTTCCCTTGTACTAACAATGTAGCTGAGTATGAAGCCTTGCTCCATGGTCTTCGGATGGCTAAGGAGATGAATCTAAGCCGAGTGAGGTGTTTTGGTGACTCAGATTTGGTGGCTCAGCAAGTTTCAGGCACTTGGGATTCTAAGGATCCACTCATGGCGGCTTATCGCCGCGAGGTTGATGCTATTGCTGGTCATTTCAAAGGTTATCAAGTGGAACATGTTGATCGCAGGAAAAATGAGGCGGCTGATGCTTTGAGCCGGTTAGGGTTCCAGCGTAAGCCGGTGCCACCTAACATTTTCCTGGATATCCTGCATAACCCTTTAGTCAAGTTGCCTACATAGGAAGATCTTGCTATTCCTGACCCAGAGGCACAACTGGTGTCGGCTCTTCATGCCATTCCCGATTGGACAGTTCCATATTTGGCTTATATGACCCGGGGCAAGTTAAGTGAGGATGAAACTTTAGCCAGGCAAATAACCCGACAGTCTAAGTCAATGAATATCGTCAACGAAGAGTTGCACCGCTGCAGCATCACAGGGGTGTTTCAACGTTGTGTTTCTCCCGAGGAAGGCTGTGAGATTCTATGAGAGATTCGATCATCATGCTGGCTCTAAGTCTCTCGTAGCCAAGGCTTTCCGTCATGGATTTTATTGGTTGACTGCTTATGCTGATGCAGAGGATCTGGTCTGTAAATGTGATGGCTGTCAGAAATTTTCAAAACGAGCTCATGTGCCGGCTCAAGAATTGTGATGATTCCAATTACTTGGCCGTTTGCAGTCTGGGGGCTGGATATGGTTGGACCTTTCAAATGGTCCAAAGATAAAAAGACCCACCTTCTGGTGGCGGTTGACAAATTCACAAAGTGGGTTGAGGCAGAGCCGGTCAGTAAGTCTGATGCGGCAACAGCGCTTCAGTTCATCAAAAAGGTGATTTTCCGTTTTGGTTTTCCCCACAATATTATCACTGATAATGGCACTAATTTGTCCAAGGGTGCTATGAAAGAATTTTGCCAACGAGAGCATATTCGTCTTGATGTATCGTCAGTGGCTCACCCCCAGTCCAATGGCCAAGCTGAAAGAGCCAATCAAGAAATTTTGAGAGGTATCAAGCCCCGTCTTATGGTCCCTTTGCAGAGGATGCCGGGTTGTTGGGTGGAGGAATTGCCCTCAGTGTTATGGAGTATTAATACTACCCCAACAGATCTACAGGTTACACGCCTTTCGTCATGGTTTATGGAGCAAAGGCGGTTCTCCCTAGTGACATCGGTCACGACTCGCCCCGTGTGGTAGCTTATGGTTAAGCTGATAATGAAAAGGCACGTCAGGATTCTCTTGACCTGTTGGATGAGGAGCGTGACCATGCATGCGGTGGATCGTTCGGTGATTTACCAGCAAGATTTGCGTCATTATCATAGCCGCCGGGTTAAAACCATAACCTTTCAAGAAGGAGATTTGGTGCTCTGACTCATCCAGGATCAAACTAATATGCACAAGTTATCCCCACCTTGGGAAGGGCCCTTTGTAGTCAGCAAAAATCTGAACAACGGATCATACTACCTTATCGATGTTCGAGACCACAAGGACTCACGCACGTCGGAGGAGAAGACCCGCCGGCCGTGGAATATTGCTCATCTTCGGCCTTATTACACCTGAGCCACCGGCTCTTGTGATGTACATATTTTGACAATGTATATATAATGATGAATATAATAAAGCCGACATCCCTGAATTCAGGGCCTCTGTCATTTCATTTATGAGAATATGAGTCTTTATTGTCACTTCATATGATCACTTGGGGGCTTCCTGCTTATTGAGCATAGCTATGATTACCCTCTTGGTCCTGCTTGTACGCCATGATTACAAAATACTTGGGGGCTTCCTGTTCATTGAGCATAGCTATGACTACCCTGCTGATCTGGCTTGTACGCCTGGAATTGAAATATTACTTGGGGGCTCCTTGTTAATGAACAGAGCTTTGTTGACCCTTGCAATAGGCTTGGACGCCAGGTATATTCACCAAAAAATCCGGGTTATCCTGCCTTTGTAAGTCTGCCACTCCGCCCAGGTAATCCTGGAGTGACTCACCGTACTGTTGACCGTCAATCTTATAAAGACCCTGAACTTGTCAAGGTTAAAACGGCGATTGGTCATGTGAGGCCCGGCTTACAGGTTTGAATGAAGGTTTAACTCAGTGGTTGTGCGACCCTTGAAGATCACTTGACTTTGAGGCTCGGTAGCCTATGAAAGCCTTGTTTTCTAATTTATATTTGATTTGAACATTTTTTGAGGTTCATCTCATGTGACACATTAATACATGACTGAAAACCAATGAGGGCCACGTTGCCTTATGTTTCATGTATGAATTCATCTGGAGTTTTGTTAACCCAGCCTGTTTGTGGACTTTAAGTCACCAGGGTATGATGATCATGTACTTAGGAGTGCTGTGCTCTAAGTTTTGGGATGCTACCCCTTGCTGCGTGCGGTGTTGATAAGCTAGCAGTATGAATAAAATTGAACAGAGCATTGTGCTTCTATCTTTGGACTATTATCTTTATTACACGACGTATGACAAGTCGGCAGTATGAACAAATATCACAGGTATGATATTTATTTATTATGATATGAGGTTGTGATTAAACCGGCCTTGGTTATGGACTATTGGGGTAAACCGCCAGGGCATTTGTGATATGTTTGTGTGCAGGCAAAAAGATAAAACTGACCTGCATAATTGATGATATCATGAGCATAAGTGGCGGGTCTTTAAATGATAGATCGACATTGTTATGCCAACAAAACATGCACGATGGCACGACAGATCAGAGTTTAACTAGCCTGTTACATGGCTCCGCGAGTCCAAATGACTAAGTGTGTTTTCAAGAAATGCTTGATGATGAAAATTGAGAACTGTCCAGCTGATTAGTTCTCCTGGTCTTGGCGGTTTGACGCTTCCGGGTTATCCGGCCGGTTTTTCTTCTCCCTCCACCGTCTAGAAGTCAGGCGATGACCAATTGATGCTAGTCAAGGCTTGAAATGCAGCTTCATCACCGATAAGCTCAGACGGATCAATTTCAGGGGCAAAAGCGTGCTTATGAATTGGAGGGATAATGTCTGTAATCTTGTAAGTCGGCGTGGGCATTTTCTGGTTTTCTGCGTTATAAGCCGCCTGCTATTTGGTCAGATCTGTTTCTTCAACAAGCAGGCTCGCCAAGGGACGCATCTCCTTCACACATGCAGCAAAATCTTTCTTATCAAAGGGAGACCCGTCCTCTTTGAAACTAGGGCAGCCAGTGGCTAGCTCGGCCGGGTCTAATTCTGACTGCTATTCCTTCGCCCAGCTTAAAGCCGTAATGGCACCGGCTCTAGTGGCCGACCATTGGTTTCTTCAATTCTGGCAGGAAGGACAGAAAGTTGACTTAAGATGTTGCTGAGAAGAGATGGTGCTTGATTACTTGGAGAGATGGTGGCTATCGTGCGCTGAGCTCCAGTGTATAGTTGTTCTACTAAGGTGTAAACCGCCTTGAGCTTTATCAGCATCTCCTTTCCAAGATTGCTGCTTCTGGGACATGCACTACTAGGGAAAAGCCTATACACACAATCTTACTAGCAGCGCGCTTTAAAATCAGGTGCTTCTGCTAAGTAGCAGTAGCGCGCGCACTCAAAACACGCTGCTGAAACAAGTTTATCAGTAGCGCGCACACTCGAAGAAGCGCTACTGCTAAAATTCCCACGACGCCGCCGCGAGGCCAGTTATAGCAGAAACGCGTTATCACAAAGAGCGCTACTGCTACGTATCATAGCAGTAGCGCATTTACGCAATAATCGCTACTGCTAAGTTTACTACAAAAATTTAGTCCCACCTCGCTCCGTGACGGGAGTTTGTACCACCTTAAATATGTTACTTCTACAAATTTCACAAGAACTTGGTCATCATTGAACTCTATGTGTAGGGTCTGTGGCCGCAATAGGAATCCTCGCCGATTCTTAAACCAACCGGCGAGGATACCTATTAACAAATCAGATTGTACACAAAAGGACCATCAATGATTAATGTATTTTTTATGTCTATGTCTATTTTTACATACTGACACATAGCAGTAGCGCGTTCTCGGCGAAAGGCGCTACTGATAGGTCGTTTAGCAGTAGCGCATTTTGCTATAGCGCGCTCCTACTATGCCATTCCATCTCCCCCCACTCACCTATCCGATCCAGATCACACTCACACACACTCACTCGATCTCCTCCTCAACCCCCCGCGCCGCCGGTCCTCCCCCGTCGCCCCTCCTCCGATCTGCGCCGCCGTCACCTCATCCTCCTCGCCGGACTCGGTACCGGCCTCCTCCTCCGTCATCCCTCCACTCGCCGCTAGCCGGCCCCTCCTCGCTCCGCCTTCCTCCTCTGTCCTCCCTCTACTCGCTGCCGGCTGGCCTCTCCTCGCTCCGCCTTCCTCCTCCGTACTACTCTCTTCTCCCTCCTCGAGTCGCCCCTCCTTCTCCCTCCTCCCTGCTACATTTTGATTTAGTAGGCTAGTTCATATGCAGCATTTTGATTTAGTTGATATGATTCAGTTGATTTAGTAGGCTAGTTGATTTAGTTGATTTAGAACATTTTGATTTAGTTGATTTAGTAGGCTAGTTGATTTAGTTGATTTAGTAGGCTAGTTGATTTACAACATTTTGATTTAGTTGATTTAGTATGCTAGTTGATTTAGTTGATTTAGTATGCACAATTTTATTGTTATTTTTTTCTGTACATGGATAGGTAGATGCTTTTTTTTGTAATAAATTATTTTTTGGCAAAATGTAGGTGCCAATTTAGTTAAATTTGCCACTTGTTTGTTTAATCAATTATCTTAGGCACTAGGGGCCAAATTAGATGAAATGTGAAGTGAATCATTAATCCTTTGCTCATATTGCTTTAGGAAAATGGCGCCACCACCAGCACCACTATGTCGAATGTGCAAATCAAGGTGCGCCAGCAGCCTTGCAACTAGCAAGCTGTTCGGCATCTACTTCCAGCCGAGTTTTCGTCATGCGGCGGTAAGAAATTAGATGAAATGTAACAACTATTTTATTTTTAGTGTTGGCATTACAACATTGTGTCATTTTGCTTTTCTTACACAGATCATCCCATGCAATGTGAGGTTGAAATTCAACAACCTGACAGGAGACACTGTGACATTTGAGGCTCCTGGGGGCCGTACACTATGGAGGTCGAGAAAGGACGCAATATGTCGCAGATTGGAGGAGATGGATGGGCCCGTTTCCTTGCCCGCATGCATTTTACTGGTGGTGAGTTGATCAGCTTCTCCTTCAGAGCAGAAAGACCCAAGCTGGCTGTCATTTATCTTAACCTGGTGGAAGATGATGAAGATGATGAAGATGACGAAGATGATGCAGATGACGAAGATGATGAAGATAATGAGGACCCACTCGATGAAGATGATGAGAACCCACTTCATGAAGCCATCGTAGCTCAAAGAATGAGGCTGAGCGAGGAGGAGGTGTGCAACCTATGGGACATAATTCCGCCACGTGATGACTTTGTCGGGGTGCCATTCGTGACCCGCCTGACAAGTACCATGGTCGATCGGCATGAAATGGTATGTTATATGTACTGACTGTAGTAATTTGATGATATATATATATATATATATGCTTTATTGTTATACTTACAAATGCAAATTATCTGATGATATGCTTAATGAATCCGATGATATGCTTAGTGCAGAGTCCAATGATATGCTCTGTGGAATCTAGTCGATGATATGCTTTAGTGTAGAGTCTGATCACATGCTTATTAGTGTAGAATCCAAGGAAGTATTAATAGTGTAGATAATCCATATATACTTATTAGTAGAATTCATGATTAATTAGTACAAATGCGTAGTACTGTGTCTTTTGATAGTGTAGAAATCTAGACTTAATAGAAATATATTTGCAAGAGTAGGTGTGAGGCTATTTATTAATTGATATGTTTTTCTTATTCAGAAATTGCCAAAGAACCTATCTGTGAGTTGTGGTATCGAGCACGATGAAGAAGGCTCAATTTGGACTACGCCTTCTTGCAAGGGCTCCATCACCACCTGTACTTACCGCATGGACACAGACGGCCGCACACACTTAAACTCGGTTGGGTGGAAGAGATTCCTCGTTGGCAAGAATCTTCGTGTTGGACATGCCATTCTAATTACTATCAGGAACACTCACCGCCCAAGCTTGAGGATGATGATCATCGTCGATACCATCTAGAACTACATATGTGTGTGTGGCTATATCATCTAGAACTACATATGATTATCGTCGTGGATATCATGTAGAACTACATATGATGATCGTCGTCGATATCATCTAGAACTAAATATGATGATCGTTGTCGATGTCACCTTGTACTACTTGAGGATGCATGTTGAGGATGCATGACGAGTAATTTCGAACCAAGGGAGTACTACCTAGTACCTATAATGCTTTATGAAATTGATATCTAGTAGTACCTAGTATCTGGAAATTGCAGTTTATTGAAGCTGGAATGGGGAAATTGTAAAAGATATAACAGTAGCACGGGACAAGAAAATCGCTACAGCTAATTAATATTAGCGCGTTCCGGAAATGCGCAGCTGATATAGTCAATAGTAGTAGCGCGGGTACAGACCGCACTACTACTAACAGTTAGCTGTACGCCTTATTGGTAGCGTGGGTACCCGCGCTGCTGATAGCCTCAAAACCCGTGCTACTACTAGGGTTTTCCCTAGTAGTGATGCATGTCATATTATGTTTAAGTCATCGGACGGTTTATAACATGGAGGATGGAAAGTCACTTCACTATAAAAGATCTTACCAAAAATAGCAAAGATCATCTGATTAACATGATGTTTTAACCCAGTAAGTTCTGTGGTGACCTCCACCAATGAGGCCTCAACCTTTTCAGCCATTTGGATCCGGGCAGCCTTCTCTTCAGCTCAGGCGGCCTTCTCAGTATTAAACTCAGTTTTGAATTTTTCATTTTCATCCAAGCTAAACTTGAACTTGAGTCAGCCTTCTGGGTTTCAGCTTCTTGTGCTTCAAGCCGGGTTTTTAAATTAGTCAACTTAGATTGAAATTGACTGGTTGCTTCCTGAAAGAAAAGTCAAAATAAGTATGCATAGTTATGAAGCAGTATATATTTATAAGTCCCAAGCCCTTTGCAAGCAACATCACTTGGCACTTGGGGGCTAATGGGTGCAGAAAGTTTCTTTATGGAGGAGTGCATATTGATAAGTCCCAAGCCCTTTGCAAGAAATAGCACTTGGCACTTGGGGGCTAATGCATACACAGTTTATTTTATGATGCAATGGCATGTAACTCCGGTTCATAATTTGGTGACAATGATAAGTCCCAGTTTATTCATATGGATTCAACCGGCCCTTGGTGGCTACAATTGCAAAATTTATTATTATAACTGAAGACCCGGTTCAAATTAACAGTTGAAGCCGGCCCTTGGAGATTACAGGCGCAAAGTTGATTATTGGAAGTCCCGACTTATCTTGATAAGTTTAAACCGGCCCTTGGGGGCTACAGGTTTTTGATTCAGATGCATAGCTAAAGGCTATCTAACAAGTCTATAGTATATTATGTTCTATCATATTCAGTAGACTTGGTGGCTAAAGGAATATATCTTATATGAAAGTGAGAATTGATACCTCATGTTTCTGATGCATGTGCTTGACCATGTCAATCTCCAGATCACGGCTGCTGTGTATTTGATTAAGATAGCCGGAGAGGATTTTGCTAATGCTCAAATGAGAATAGTTGGCCATGTCAAATTTGACCTTTCGCCTTTCGACCAATTCTTCCTTGGCAGAATGTTTGGTTAGAGCAATAGGATTCCCCGGTTCTTGAAAACCAGCCACTGGTAAGCGTCGGTCCTAAGCAAACGGTTTTTAACCCCTTTCCACGACAGCATTCAGAACCATCGCCAAGTGAGTGTGGGCGACAGGGGGTCCTTCCCACATGACCCAGAAACCGTCGGGGATATGCCGTCCTGGCACATACGCTCGGCAAAATGAGGTCGTGTGCGGCCGGCGAGCACTCAAATACAGAAATACGTACAATAGTGCTCAAAAAATACAATTATACATGTGAAATCATTTCCGGTCATAAGTACATCCCATACAGTCAGTCACCGCTAAACGTTTCCGTTCGTATATACATCCCACACAGTCACTCCAAGGAAAACGTTTGCGCTAGGTGGCGTAACGCAAACAGTTTTCAAGAGAATGTCGTGTGTGATTGTTCATTGATCGAACACGGTTTATTCCTAGAAACTGTGTGCGTTGCCTGAGGTCATCGCCCACGGTGTTTTCTCATTAACCGTTTGCAATAGGAAAACCCAATTAGCAAGCTAATTGGCCAATTAGTGGGCTAATTGCCCTATTATTAATAATCCATTTACTAATCTAATTGACATTCATATTAAGCACATAATATATTCCATTTCCATATTAAGGAAGCAGGATTTCATAATTGAAATACATCGTAGTACAACATGATATAGCTTCAGCACTCAGCCACCCCATTACACAACTGCACCAGCAGCAAGTTTCACATGCAACATCTAGAACCTTTTGAAATTAGCATCATAGACGGTACATAGAGAGATGCATCTCATCTGGAAAACTGCTGAAGGTCTTTGCAACTTTAGGCCAGTGCCTGTGGATGAATCACCGTCCATCCTTCGACCTATTCAGGAACACTTTAATATTGAACCGTGGGTGTTGTATGAAAACTTTCCTCGCCTCCTGACCACAGAGGTGGTTTGAGAGGTAATCATCAGTGAAGCCTGAAAACAAGGATGTGCATAAATATCTTCTCTACCGAAGGCACCGACGGTGGCCTCAGAAAACGCCACGAACTATCGTTTAAAGCAGCCAACCGCGTTGCAGCGTTAGTGCGCGAGGCATCAATGGTGCCCTCGACGGTGAGGTGCTCCTCCAAGATATGGGGGTCGGCACGAATGGCAGC
Organism: Aegilops bicornis; assembly: GCA_021605145.1. Classification (NCBI taxonomy): domain Eukaryota; kingdom Viridiplantae; phylum Streptophyta; class Magnoliopsida; order Poales; family Poaceae; genus Aegilops; species Aegilops bicornis. The sequence continues at coordinate 65,969,415 of CM038671.1, forward strand.
CATCACGACCTCATCCGTGCATGCGGCCGCGATTTGCTTCTCCGCTGCCAAATGCTCCTTGAGGTACTAGCTATACTGCGTGCACCATGGGTTAGGCCGGTGCTTATTTGGTGGAGGGGTCGGTGATTTGGGTGGAAGGTGTCGCACTCACGCCGGCGGTCGGTGCATGTGGGATGTGGAAGGAGGAGGAGGATGGGGGTCGGGTGTGGATTACCTGCCTGGATAGGCGAGGCCGAGCAGCGTGAAGGAGGGTCGCCTGCGAGGAGGCGGCGGCGGTGCTGCAAGCAAGGAGTGAAGGTTTCAACTTAGAAAGGAAGGCGGAAACAGGGGAAATGTGGCTTTTGGTTAGGGGGACGAGGCGGGGAGGTAGATATTTCCGCGGAAGCCGAAAATTTGGAATCGCTTCAGCCAAAAAACTAGCGCGCAAAGTGTCATCAGACACGGTCCCTTATTCAGAACTGTGTACGATATGTGAACATCACAAACGATTCAGATAGCTTAACCCGTGTGTGTTGAGTTTGAACGTCAAAAATTTTGGTTCGAATTTCCCTGGTTATAGTGGTCATCCACGTCATTGCATAATTTTGTCCCATTTGGGGCAGGTTTGGGTATAAGCTTCTCACAAACCAGAGCTTCTCACAAGCGTGATGGTTTCGGTAGGGAACGTGCCACCTTTGGGGACGAAACGATATACGTTGCCTCTTATTGCTTTCAATTTTTTTTGAGTGTCAACATAGAACAACAGGAGTGTTTTGTTCAATTTGGAATTTTTTGGGGTTCGTTTGGACATTTTTCCAGGAATTTTATGCGCATAATTCAAATTTGAACTACATGCACATTCTCCAGCGCATATAAACTGGTTGAAAAATCAAATGTGTCCTTGGTTGCATGCTTAGGTCCCATGCAAGAAATGGGAATGAGTTTCAAACACCCTGCCACTGTCACTCGGCCGCAAAAATTGAGATACATGGCTTTTAATTTCTAGTAAATCCAAAACTCGTCTAAAATTCATGAAACTTGGCATGCTATCATGGAGCGGCATCAACATGCTGTGGTAAATTTTTTGTCCCATTTGGGGCAGGTTTGGGTATAAGCTTCTCACAAACCAGAGCTTCTCACAACAAGCATGATGGTTTCGGTAGGGAACGTCCCACCTTTGGGGATGAAATCATATCCATTGCCTCTTATTGCTTCCAAAATTTTTCTCGTGTCAACATAGAACAACAGGAGTGTTGTGTTAGTTTTTGTGATTTTTCGGGGTTCATTTGGACATTTTTATGCATTAACTGAGTTTTCAATGCATTTATGTGCATAATTCAAATTTGAACTACATGCACATGCTCCAGTGGATACAAATTGGTTGAAAAATCAAATCTGTGTCCTTATGTGCATGCTTATGTCCCATGCAAGAAACGGGAATGAATTTCAAACACCGGGGCACCGTTGATTGCCGGCAAAACATTGAGATACATGGCTTTTAATTTCTAATAAATCCAAAACTCGTCTGAAATTCATGAAACTTGGCATGCTATCATGGAGCGGCATCAACATGCCGTGGTAAATTTTTTGTCCCATTTGGGGCAGGTTTGGGTATATGCTTCTCACAAACCAGAGGTTCTCACAACAAGCATGATGGTTTCGGTAGGGAATGTCCCACCTTTGGGGACGAAATGATATCCATTGCCTCTTATTGCTTTCAAATTTTTCTCGTGTCAAAATAGAACAACAGGAGTGTTGTGTCAATTTTTGTGATTTTTTGAGGTTCGTTTGGACATTTTTATGGATTAACTGAGTTTTCAATGCATTTATGTGCATAATTCAAATTTGAACTACATGCACATGCTCCAGTGCATATAAATTGGTTGAAAAATCAAATATGTGTCCTTATGTGCATGGTTAGGTCCCATGCAAGAAATGGGAATGAATTTCAAACACCAGGGCACTATTGATTGCTGGCAAAACATTGAGATGCCTAGTTTTTAAATTCTAGTAAATCCAAAACTCGCCCAGTGCGCAGGTTCACCAGGAAGCGTGCGAGATGTTCAACACAGGATTTGTGCATCTCTTCAACGCAAACGTTTCAGTGAAGCAGTAAAGCGGCAGAAAATAAACCAAAAAATATACGTGCTGCCACACGCCTCGTGTGCCGTGCGAGCAGGTGTGAGTTGACGGGATGCATGCGAGCATTTCACCGCGCAGGCATACCGGGAGGCGTGCGTGCTGGTGTGTGTATTGACGGGGAGGCGTGCAAGTAGCTGTGTGAAATGATGGTAGGAATGGCAGACGTCCGCCGCACAGGCTCACCGGGAGGCGAGACAACTTTTGACCGCAGCCTGCCTCGCTCCCACTGGTCCGTATTAATTGTGCGCCCAAGCCGCCGGCCATAATAAGCGGCTGCATCCCCAGTCCACAGTGGTCACCGACGTCTGAACTCCGGAGTGTATGACGATGCCGTGGGAGTGGCGACGCCGGGGCTGGTGAAGAACCCGCACAACACGTCAAGCTGGCCACAGAGGTTTCCGTCGCTGCCGACAAGGTCTCGCGCGGGCAGTAGCACGACCTTGAATTCGTCGGTGCCGTCGTGCCCCCAGCCAAAGCCGGAGGTCAGTCACCTACATATATGTTTGTGCCTTTGTTCTTCCTGATCTTAAGAATTGATTTCGAATGTCCTACATGTTATGCCATTTTTTTCTTCCAGATTGGTATGTACACAGATGAGGCTCCGTCCAGCGCCACCGCCAGATGTAGATCTTGGACCCGGCTGTGCGGCTAGAAGCGCCCCCTGGACCTGAGGAACCAGTAGAATCTCCAGCGGACCACATCAGTGATCTCCCGGACGGCATCCTTGGGGATATCATCTCCCTCCTCCCCACCAAGGATGGATGCCGCACACTAGTCCTCGCATCTCGGTGGCGCACTCTATGGTGCACCGCGCCTCTTAATCTCGACTATCGTCAGCTATCTGTCGATGATGATTCTGAACTCCCCGGAGCCATCATCTCCTCCCACGGGGGCTCCGTTCAACGCATCTGCATCCCGGCATGCTACCTGCTGGACATACCTTGCACGGTGGCCGCCTGGCTGACATCCTATCAATTTGATAAACTCCAGCAGCTTGAGTTCTACCATTACTATAGTGATAGGTTACCACCAATAGCTGCATCTGTGCCCTCACCACCAATGCCCATCTCATGTTTTTCCTCCTCTCTCTGCACCGCCACCTTGGTCCGGTGCCATCTAGCAGACAATCTGGTACAAATGCTTCGACTGCCACTGCTGAAAAAACTTGCGCTTGTGTTGGTTCATCTGTGAGAGGCCTCACTACACGGCATCATCCACTCCAGCTGCCCCGCACTAGAGCGTTTTGCGGTATCCCTTGTCTCAAAATAAAGTCGCCTCACCTTGTAAGCATTGGAATTAGTTTTGAAGGACAGGAGCTCATCATCAAAGATGCCCCTTCACTTCAATGGTTGGTCCTTGATTGTTGTTATAAACCTAAGCAAATAAATGTGGTCTCTGCGGCTAAACTGGAGACCTTGGGTGCAATTCGTGATTCGTTTAAATGGTTCGAGATGGTGTTTGCCTCCACACCTACTGAGGTACTGTATATTATTCACGTACACTTTTGTAATTTGCATTTTTCATTTGTGCGCATAAGTTAAGTATCATCTTGGAGTACACTTTCAGTGCTAATATTATGTTCTATGCTCAATCAAGTGCTTGTCCATCCTATCAGTGGTGGTGGATTCTATCAAGAACTTATATAGAAGTATGTGGTGTTTTGATCTCAACATCATTATTGCCTTGCTGCAATGTTTTCCATGTCTGGAGAATTTGTATATAAAGGTGATGATTTCATGCACATTGAAAGCCCATATATAATGTACTATAATTAATTGTTCAGCTATCACTCTTTCAACATAATCTTTTTAAGACTGTTTTCAATCTTCATCTCTATTTAGGCAACAACACATGGAGAAAAAGGTATAACCAATCGATGGTTGATGAAGCACGGGGATTTTCTCAGATTTCATTGAAAGAAATATGCCCTAGAGGCAATACTAAAGTTATTATTTATTTCCTTATTTCATGATAAATGTTTATTATTCATGCTAGAATTGTATTAACCGGAAACATAATACATGTGCGAATACATAGACAAACAAAGTGTCACTAGTATGCCTCTACTTGACTAGCTCGTTGATCAAAGATGGTTAAGTTTCCTAGCCATAGACATGAGTTGTCATTTGATAAATGGGATCACATCATTAGAGAATGATCTGATTGACTTGACCCATTTCATTAGCTTAGCACTTGATCGTTTTAGTTTACTGCTATTGCTTTCTTCATGACTTGTACATGTCCCTACGACTATGAGATTATGCAACTCCTGATTACCGGAGGAACACTTTGTGTGCTACCAAACGTCACAATGTAACTGGGTGATTATAGAGGTGCTCTACAAGTGTATCCAATGGTATTTGTTGAGTTGGCATAGATCGAGATTAGGATTTGTCACTCCGACTGTCGGAGAGGTATCTCTGGGCCCTCTCGGTAATGCACATCACTATAAGCCTTGCAAGCAATGTGACTAATGAGTTAGTTGCGGGATGATGCATTACGGAACGAGTAAAGAGACTTGCCAGTAACTAGATTGAGCTAGGTATTGAGATACCAACGATCGAATCTCGGGCAAGTAACATACCGATGACAAAGGGAACAACGTATGTTGTTATGCGGTTTGACCGATAAAGATCTTCGTAGAATATGTAGAAACCAATATGAGCATCCAGGTTCCGCTATTGGTTATTGACCGGAGACGTTTCTCAGTCATGTCTACATAGTTCTCGAACCCATAGGGTCCGCATGCTTAACGTTTGGTACTATGAGTTTATGTGTTTTGATGTACCGAAGGTAGTTCGGAGTCCCGGATATGATCACGGACATGACGAGGACTCTTGAAATGGTCGATACATAAAGATTGATATATTGGACGACTATATTTGGACATCAGAATGGTTCCGGGTGAATTCAGGAATTTACCGGAGTACCGGGAGGTTACCGGAACCCCTGGGTAAATGTATGGGCCTTATTGGGCCATAGTGGGGAGAGAGAGGAGGCCAGGGCAGGCCGCGCGCCCCCTCCCCCTCTGGTCCGAATTGGACTAGGAGGGGGGCGGCGCCCCCCCTTTCCTTCCTCCCTCTCTCCCCCTTCCTTCTCTCCTAGTCTAACTAGGGAGGGGGGGGGGGAATCCTACTCCTGGTGGGAGTAGGACTCCTCCAGGGCGCGCCATAGAGGGACGGACCTCTCCCCTCCTTCAATCCTTTATATACGGGGAGGGGGGGCACCCCATAGACACATAAGTTGACCAGTTGATCTTTTAGCCGTGTGCGGTGCCCCCTCCACCATAATCCACCTTGGTAATATCATAGCGGTGCTTAGGTGAAGCCCTGTGTCGGTAGCATCATCAACACCGTCATCAACCGCCGTGCTGACGGAACTATCCTGCGAAGCTCTGTTGTATTGTGAGTTCGTGGGACCTCGCCGAGCTGAACGTGTGCAGAACTCGGAGGTGCCGTGTGTTCGGTACTTGGATCGGTCGGACCGTGAAGACGTACGACTACATCAACCGCGTTGTCATAACGCTTCCGCTTACGGTCTACGAGGGTACGTAGACAACACTCTCCCCTCTCGTTGCTATGCATCACCATGATCTTGCGTGTGCGTAGGATTTTTTTTGAAATTACTACGTTCCCCAACAGTGGCATCCGAGCCAGGTTTATGCGTAGATGTTATATGCACGAGTAGAACACAAGTGAGTTGTGGGCGATACTAGTCATACTGCTTACCAGCATATCATACTTTGATTCGACGGTATTGTTGGATGAAGTGGCCCGAACAGACATTACGCGTACGCTTACGGGAGACTGGTTCTGCCGACGTGCTTCGCACACAGGTGGCTGGCGGGTGTCAGTTTCTCCAACTTTAGCTGAATCGGGTGTGACTACGACCGGTCCTTGTTGAAGGTTAAAACAACACTAACTTGACGAAATATCGTTGTGGTTTTGATGCGTAGGTAAGAACAGTTCTTGCTCAGCCCGTGGTAGCCATGTAAAATTTGCAACAACAAAGTAGAGGACATCTAACTTGTTTTTGCAGGGCATGTTGTGATGTGATATGGTCAAGGCATGATGCTATATTTTATTGTATGAGATGATCATGTTTTGTAACAAAGTTATCGGCAACTGGTAGGATTCATATGGTTGTCGCTTTATTGTATGCAATGCAATCATACATAATTGCTTTACTTTATCACTAAGCGGTAGCGATAGTCGTAGTAGCAATAGTTGGCGAGACGACCACGATGCTTTGATGGAGATCAAGGTGTCAAGCCGGCAACGATGGTGATCATGACGGTGCTTTGGAGATGGAGATCAAAGTCCCAAGATGATGACGGCCATATCATACCACTTATATTGATTGCATGTGATGTTTATCCTTTATGCATCTTATTCTGCTTTGATTGATGGTAGCACTATAAGATGACCTCTCACTAAATTTCAAGGTACAAGTGTTCTCCCTGAGTATGCACCATTGCCAAAGTTCGTCGTGCCGCGTGATGATCGGGTGTGATAAGCTCTACGTTCACATACAACGGGTACAAGCCAGTTTTGCACACGCAAAAATACTCGGGTTAAACTTGACGAGCCTAGCATATGCAGATATGGCCTCGGAATACTGAGACCGAAATCGAGCGTGAATCATATAGTAGATATGATCAACATAGTGATGTTCACCATTGAAAACTAATCCATCTCACGTGATGATCGGACATGGTTTAGTTGATTTGGATCACGTGATCACTTAGATGATTAGAGGGATGTCTATCTAAGTGGGAGTTCTTAAGTAATATGATTAATTGAACTTTAGTTTATCATGAACTTAGTCCTGATAGTATTTGCATATTTATGTTGTAGATCAATAGCTCGCGATGTAGTTCCCCGTTTATTTTTGATATGTTCCTAGAGAAAAATTAGTTGAAAGATGTTAGTAGCAAAGATGCGGACTAGCTCCGTGATCTGAGGATTATCCTCATTGCTGCATAGAAGAATTATGTCCTTGATGCACCGCTAGGTGACAGAACTATTGCGGGAAGCGTATGCGGGCGTTATGAACGTTTTGACAAAAGCTCGGTATGATGACTACTTGATAGTTTAGTGCACCATGCTTTATGGCTTAGAACCGGGACTTAAAAAATGTTTTGAACGCCATAGAGCATATAAGATGTTCCAAGAGTTGAAATTGGTATTTCATACTCATGCCCGTGTCGAGAGGTATGAGACCTCTCACAGTACTTTGCCTACAAGATGGAGGAGAATAGCTCAAGCAGTGAGCATGTGCTCAGATTGTCTGGGTACTACAATTGCTTGAATCAAGTGGGAGTTAATCTTCTAGATAAGATAGTAATTGACAAAGTTCTCTAGTCACTATCACCAAGTTACTAGAACTTCGTGATGAACTATAATATGCAAGGGATGACGAAAACAATTCCCAAGCTCTTCGCGATGCTAAAATCCGTGAAGGTAGAAATCGAGAAAAACATCAAGTGTTGATGGTTGACAAGACCACTAGTTTCAAGAAAAAGGGCAAAGGGAAGAAGGGGAACTTCAAGAATAATGGCAAGCAAGTTGCTGCTCAAGTGAAGAAGCCCAAGTCTGGACCTAAGCCTGAGACTAAGTGCTTCTCACTACTAGGAAAAGGCCTACTAATGGCGCACTAGTTTTTCCTACTAATGGCGCACTACTGGTGCGCCATTAGTATCGCGCCACTAGTATTTTTTACTAATGGCGCACCAGTGGTGCGCCATTAGTATAGGCCACGGTGCGCCATTAGTATAGGCCACTGGTGCGCCATTAGTATAGGCCACAGTGCGCCATTAGTATTTTTGAATTTTGAAGGTGGGAAAATAGTAGTGGCGCACCGTCTAACCCGCACCGTGCGCCATTGCTATTTTTGAATTTTGAATTTGGATATGGATCGCGATTTTTTTGCCCATTTTTGCTCGTTTTTTTGCTCATTTTTTTTGCACGATATTATTTAAAATTTTGTTCTCATTTTTGGATCTTGTATGTTCTTTTGCCGTGTTCTTTTGCCGGAGAGGAGTTCGCCGGAGAGGAGCTCGCCGGAGAGGAGGAGGAGGAGGTGACCGCAGAGGCGCTCGCCTACATCACCGGAGAGGAGGAGGAGGTCGCCGGAGAGGAGTTCACCGGAGCATGGGAGAGGAGGAAGGAGAAACCATGAGGGGATGGGAGGAGAGGAGGGAGGAGGAGCTCACCGGAGATGAGGGAGGAGGAGCTCACCAGAGAGGAGGGAGGAGAAACCGCGAGGGGAGGGAAGGGGAGGAGAGGAGAGGAGAGGAGGGAGGAGGAGGTCGCCGGAGAGGAGGAGGAGGGAGGAGGAGGTCGCCGGAGAGGAGGAGGAGGAGGAGGTCGCCGGAGAGGAGGAGGAGGAGGTCGCCGGAGAGGAGGGTAGTATGGTGGAGGAGAGAAGGGAAGATGGAGTGGAGGAGTGGAGGAGAGGTGGAGTGGAGGAGAAGAATGAAGAGGTAAGGAGGAGAGGACACGCCCAACCATATATACGGCATAGTAATGGCGCACCGTGGGCAGGTGCGCCATTACTATTTTTTTGATTTATTTTGAATTTTGAAGGCGGGAAGATACTAATGGCGCACCATGGGCAGGTGCGCCATTAGTAATTTTTTTTGTTTTTTTTGAATTTTGAAGGCGGGAAGATAGTAATGGCGCACCATGGGCAGGTGCGCCATTAGTAAGTTTGAATTTTTTTGCCTCTCCAGGTCTTAAAAGCCCCGTATCTTTTTTTCTGTTAGGTTTTTGAGGATTTTGAAAATTTTTAACGGGGTTCCCCCCGTTAAATTCGGATGTAACTTTTCGAGTAGATGATTTTTCATATAAAAAACTTTTTCATCCGAGTTCGTATGCAAAAGTTATGCCCATTTTTTACAAATTTCTAGAGATTTTGCAAAAAGTCAAAAATTCATGTTTGTAAATTTTGCTAACAACTAGACCACATATCACATGGGAATCTTATTTTCTTTTATTTTTTGACATTTCTATCATTTTCTCTTTTTTTTGAAACTGAAAAGGCGGTCCACGGGTGTTGTATTCGGGGAATGTTTGGGCCAAATTACTAATGGCGCATCGTGGGATGGTGCGCCATCACTAGTTCAAATAGTAATGGCGCACCACTCCCACGGTGCGCCATTAGTAGTTTTGAAATTTTTTTTTTTTTTACTAATGGCGCACCGTTGGATGTGGTGCGCCATTAGTATTTGCACACTAATGGCGCACCAACACATGGTGCGCCATTAGTATTTAGTAATGGCGCACCACATGTACAGTGCGCCATTAGTGTCCATCCCATCTATAGCCCTTTTCCTAGTAGTGTCTACTACAAAGGGACTAGTCACTTGAAGCGGAACTACCCCAAGTATTTGGCAGATAAGAAGGATGGCAAAGTGAACAAAGGTATATTTGATATACATGTTATTGATGTGTACTTTACTAGTGTTTATAGCAACCCCTCAGTATTTGATACTAGTTCAGTTTCTAAGAGTAGTAAATCGAAACAGGAGTTGCAAAATAAACAGAGACTAGTTAAGGGCGAGGTGATGATGTGTGTTGGAAGTGATTCCAAGGTTGATAAGATCACCGTCGCACACTCCCTTTACCTTCGGGATTAGTGTTGAACCTAAAATAAATGTTATTTGGTGTTTGCGTTGAGCAAGAATATGATTGGATCATGTTTATTGCAATACGGTTATTCATTTATGTCAAAGAATAATTGTTGTTCTATTTACATGAATAAAACCTTCTACGGTCATACACTCAATATAAATGGTGTATTGAATCTCAATCGTAGTGATACACATATTCATAATATTGAAGCCAAAAGATGCAAAGTTAATAATGATAGTGCAACTTATTCGTGGCACTGCCGTTTAGGTCATATTGATGTAAAGCGCATGAAGAAACTCCATGTTGATGGGCTTTTGGAATCACTTGATGCTTGCGAACCATGCACTACAAAAAAAAGACACATCCGTGACATTTTGGGCCAAACGAAAATCTTTTTTCTGTCATACTTATGACACTTCTATGACAATAATTGTGACAAAAGACGGTATCATCATAGATGTGGTGGGGTCCTACTTCTATGAAAAAAATCATGACAGAAAATTGGCTTTTCGTCCTGGGGGGCGGAGACGCAGCTGCATGACATTCTTTGGGCCGTCCATGACGGAAAAAACCGTGGTAGAAGCGAGGGCGAGGAAAATATCGGGGTGTTCCCGGTTACGGTGGGTGGTCGGGGCCGAGCGATGCACGTTTCTCTCGTACACGCACGCACGTGAGTGCGAGGCATTGGGCTCTAACTGAACCCGAGTGAGGCGTTGGGCTCTAATCAACCCGGCGATTACCTGCGCAGTTACGCGTTCATCGAACCCGAGCGATCGATCGATGGCTGATAACTGAACCCGATCGAGCGATTCCTTCGCTATTGCTGCTAACTGAAGCCGATCGATGCTGCCTCTGGATGAACAGTGAGCGTTGCTCGGGGTGTTTGGATGAACAGTTCTCGGTGGGGGTGGATGAACAGGACCCCGTGGCGTTGCCTCTGGATGAACAGTGAGCGTTGCTGGGGGTTTGGATGAACAGTTCCCGGTGGGGGTGGATGAACAGGACCCCGATCGTTCGAGCCGGTTGGGGCTGGATGAACAGGACCCCGTGGAGGGCAGGATGAATAGGACCACCCCATGGAGGGCAGGATGAATAGTAGATGGTGGAGGGCAGGATGAACAGTAGCCCGTGGAGGGGTGGTTGAGCTGGAGCCCGTGGAGAGGGCTGGTTGAACAGTAGCCGGTGGAGTAGCGCGCGGCGGAGGCTGGATGAACATGAGCCCATGGATGAATAGTCACAGGTGGAGGCTGGGGGAGGTCGACTATGGATGAGCAGTAGCCCGTGGAGGCTGGAGGGGGTCGACCGTGGAGATGAATAGTATCTCATGGAGTCTCGTTTTGCGGTATGCCACACCCCTCCCGATGAACAGGACCCCCGTTTCGACCATAGCGCTCCAACACAAGTCTGTTTCCTCCGCTTTGCGATACGCCACACCCCTCCCAATCAACAGGACCCCTGTTTCGACCGTAGGAGGTCCGTTTCCTCCGTTTTGCGGTACGCCAGACCCCTCTCGATGAACAGGATCCCGTTTCGAACGTGGCCGCCGAACACAATGCCGTTTCCTCCGTTCTGTGGTACGCTAGGCCTCGTTTCCATCGGCTGTTCCGTCGAAGCCCTCCCGATGAACACGACGACGCATTCCGTTCCGACCCAGCCGGTTGGCTCCCCATGAACACGACGAGGACGCTGTTTCTCCGTTCCAACCCAGCATGTACACGAGCCCTGGCCGTACGTATGCGCGAGTAGGCATCCGAGACCCTGCTCGTATGTACGTACGTGGCCGTATTTTCTTTCTTGCACACTGGCCGCTGTACGTACATGTACATGCTGCGTGCGCACCTCTAATACGACACGTGCATGCCTCTACATCGACCAGTATGTACGTACACGTTCGCGACCAGAATGACAATGCTACGTACGCTTCGACCAGGTGGGTCCCGAATGTCAGACACTTCCTTTCCTGCAAAGAGGTAGCTGGTGGGTCCCAGCAGTCAGGGGGGCGACTCGTATTTTTTTTGCCCGGACGCACTTCCTTGCGTGCGAAGATGTAGCTGGTGGGTCCCAGTAGTCAGGGGGAAACATTTTTTTCACGAAATACGGTGGCCCGTCCGATGGATCCCTGCTGTCATGTGGAGGAATAATTATGTTGCCCGTAATAAGGAGGCACTTCCTTGCTGCGGCCGTGGACCCAGCTGTCATCCTCTCCACGTACAGTACTCTTATGATGGAAGCCGTTCCTTGACCATGTTGACCATGCCGTGCCGAGAGCACCAGGGCGGTGGACGACGGCGAGGCCTAGGAAGGGGACGACGCGGAGCCGGGAAGACGTCGATGGATGCCCACACGTGAAAGTACGAGGGTTCACTGGTTCGCTGCGGTGTGAGGCTACCATCGCTGCAGAATAACAGGGGGTGTGGGTGAGTAGAGGGATGGCCTGGCCAGCGGTGGGAATAGTATGGGGCGGTGAGGCCTCCGCGGCAGCACAACCGGCCACGGGTGGTAGGAGCATGCGGCACGACCGGCGGTGCTTTGGGCGGCTGGAGCAATAAGACCAGAGGTTGAAGAAGCACTATGACCGTTGGATGGACATCGTACGGTCACTGGAGCTAGAATCGTTCATGTTGACTAAGTTGACAAAGCACTCCGTCCCCGTCAACTTAGTAGGACCACAAGTCAGCCTCCCACCAAGGTGGGTCCCAACTAGCAGGGGGAGTATTTATTTTTTTGTGCATAATAAGGAGGCACCTCCGGTGGGTCCGAGCTGACAGCGGGGGGAATGTTTTTTTTGCAAAATACATTGGCCCGTCCGATGGGTCCCAGCAGTTAGGGGGGAAATGTTTTTTCACCAAATACGGTGGCCCATCCGGTGGTCCCTGCCGTTAGGTGGAAGAATAATTATTTTCCGCGTAATAAGGAGGCACTTCCTTGCGGCTGCCGTGGACCCAGCTGTCAGCCTCTCCACGTACAGTACTCTTCCGATGGAAGTCGTTCCTTGACCAGGTTGACCACGCCGCGTCGAGAGCACCAGGGCGGTGGACGATGGTGATGCCTTGGAAGGGAACGACACGGAGGCAGGGAAGACTCGGCAGTTGTTTCCCATGCGAAGGGGAGTACGACTGTACGAGGGTTCACTGGTTCGCCTGTCGTCGCCGGAGAATAACAAAAGGTGTGGGTGAGAAGAGGGATGGCTAGGCCAGTGATGGAATCTGGTGGGCGGTGAGGCTGCTTGTGGCAGCCAGACCGTCAGCAGGAAGGAGGGAGCAGGCAGTCCCACCGGTGCTTGTTTGAGCGGCTGAGCAGGAAGAGCAGAGATTGAAGAAGCACGACGGCCGTTGGATGGACATCCAAAAGTCACTGCTTGTGCGTCAACATTTTTTTAGGAAAATATCAAATCTGTGGAAAACAGCATACAACCCATCTTCCATTATTTCTAATAATTTACAGCCCATTTGCTAATTCTTAAGGTTTTTTTTGGAGCCCATATTATTTTTGTTAGCATTACATCCCATATTGTGGCCACGGTTAAAAAATTATACGAAATTTTGCATATTTCGGTCTTGATGCGAACTGTTTTTAATCCCGAAATTTCGAGTCACATTCAAACTGATTTTAAAAATAAATGTATATCAATATAAAATCCAACAAATTGTCCACATATAAAATTTAATGCAATTTAAAATCTTGAAATGAAAAAAAGAAATTTGAAACTAATTGCCGGTTTGATGTGTTTTAAAAATGTACAGCCCATTTCTCATTACTGATAGGCCATTTTCTAGGCCAGACGAATGAAGCTCTCCTAGTCTTGAAAGATTTGCAGCCCAACAGGCACGACAAAGCGACTTACTTGGCAAATGACAAAAGACTGGCTGTGGCCATGGACCCAACTGCCGTGGACCCGGTGTCGGCCTCTCCACGTCTGAGATTATTCCGATAGAAGTCGGTCATTGAACACATTGACCACGCGGCGCCGAGAGCACCAAGGCGGTGGACGACGGTGAGGCCTAGGAAGGGGATGACGCGGAGCCGAGGAAGACGCGGTAGTGGATGCCCAGGCGGAGAGGAGTACGAGGGTTCACTGGTTCGGCTGCGGTGTGAGGCTGCCGTCGCCGCAGAATAACAGGGGGTGTGGGTGAGTAGAGGGATGGCCTGGCGAGCGGTGGGAGTAGTAGGGGCGGTGAGGCCTTGGCATCACAACCGCCATGGGAGGCAGGAGCATCGCTGACACGACCAGCTGGTTTGGTAATTTGGAGCAAGAAGACCAGAGGTAGAAGAAGCACTACTGCCGTTGGATGAACATCGTCTGATAATCGGAGCTAGAATCGTTCATATTGACTAAGTTGACAAAGCCCTCCGTCCCGTCAACTTGGTAGGCCCTAAGTCAGCCTCCCATGATGCCGGGTTCCATTTGGCGGGGAGTATTCATTTTTGTGCGTAATAAGGAGGCACTTCCTTGCGTGCGAAGATAGTGGTGGGTCCGACACATCGGGAGAACACGTTTTTTCAGAAATACGAGAGACCCTTCCGGTGGGTCCTAGATGTCAGGTGGAGGAATCAAAGACTTGAGAAGGCGTACAGAACAAGCTAGTGTACAAGTAAAGAGACGTTGCTGAGTTTTAGACAAAAGAGAGACGTGCTCACATGGTGGTTCGAATCCAAACCTAGACTATGACTATATATGGTGCTATGCTACTCTGCAAGTAATGAAACTGACATATCCAACGTTCGCTTCTCCTATTCTCTACTTACTCTGCCCAGCATCAGAAGCAATGGCCGCAGCAACCATGTCCGCTCGCTGCTCGTCCACCTGCTCTTCAGCAGGCAACAACCAAATATGCGCCAAGTCGCCACCCATACCATCGCCTATGGGTCTCGTCACAGCCCCGCCGGCACGCGCACTGCAGCCGGTTGCTCATCGCAACCCGCTGCCGTTGGTGTGGTGCCACTGCTGCGAATCACGTAGAGTCATCCGTCACATCTCAACCACAATCCTCAACCCTGGCAGAGTCTTCTACAAATGCCCGAACCATGGGGTAATAATATGTTTAAGTGTTGTTCTGCTGCTTTCAGTTGCTGATTTTTTAATAGTTTGGTTGATGATCTTCCAATTTGATTCGTGCAGAAAAGGGAAGATTCGTGTGATTTGTATTTCTAGGAAGTTGCTGATGTGGGGGAGTGCGACTATGCTGATTATTTGGTTAGCCGAGGAATCCCAATACCAGTAGGTTGGGGTGTTGGACAAGTAACTAAAGGAACGACAGAAGAGGAAGATGCAGAGAAGAAGGTTAAAGATGCAGTTCCTCTGATCACGGCCAAGCAACAGCTGCTGAACGGCCTTGACAGCAATGAGGAGATGAAAGAGCTTGTGAAGATAATGGGCAAAATCGATGTGCTCTGTAGGATGATTGTCTCTTTACTTGTAGTGTATGTAGCACTTGTGATGTATTCAATGGCTATGACATGAGCACTTTGCTGAAACTAGTAATGAAAGAAACCTGTGTAGCAGGCTAGGCGTAGTGTTGTGAACATCTAATGATTTCTATTAACGGAAATAAGGTGGTATCCCATTTTGCTCATAAATAAATAGCAGAGGCCCTTTTGCTAATAAATATATAAATTAGCAGAGGACCTGTCGGGTCAGCTTTGTTCTCATTCGAAGACGTCAAGCAAATTGCAGTCCAACGGCAAACTATGTCATCAAATTCAAGTTTCACAGCCAAATATGAGTACAACTAAACAACAATGTCGTCATGTTTTAGTCATCATACAATCACCAAACACAAATCAGCATACATAACAAGTGATGTTCTCACAGGAAAATACTAAACAACATGTTCATCAGGTTTCAGTTGTCATAGCAAACAAAATTTCACATAGTAGAAAAAAACGTCTTCTGACAGGAAAATACAACAAAAGCAATGTAATCATCATCCACAGCAGCAGTGTCAACATCTTCACCATGTGTATCAGTCTGAATCGTAATTCCCCATGGTGTCATCTTCTTCTTCGTCCTCAACGTCCTCGAACGTTGGCTTCTTCTTAATCAACTCTTGTATGTCCACAGCATGACAGACAATCTTTTCGCCGGTGTCATTGACGTGATGGTTCTCAAAGATATTAGGAACATCTGTGTTATCTTGTACATCAGGGCGATGTAGGCATCATCTTGTTGTGCAACTTCATTAAACGAATTCCTCTGCTCAAACCTTTGCACTACTCTCCAGCCATCGCTACGCAAATGTGTCTTCCGTAAAAATATCTGTGTTGCTTGATTTGCCAAAATAAAAGGCTCGTTGGTCTGGTACGCCGCCTTGACATTGATGGATCTAAAATAATCATCAGCTCTAGGTTTTGCGATCCTAGAAAATAGGTTATACCAACGACAGCACAACAAAACCACACACCGATGATCCTCGAAACTGGAGATATACTGCAACTGAACAATGTCTGTTCTGTTAGCATACATTTCAGTTGTCTCTTTGTCATACGTATCCTTGCTCATGATGGCATTATTTTGTGTCTTCCTGCCTTCGTCTCGTGCAAGGGTGTTGTAGCGCACATCTCCAACAACGCAAGATTCATAATGTCTTACCCGAGTATCAGGACCCATTGCTAGTGAGTAAAGGGCATCATCAACTGCCTGCCCATCCTGCCGCATCTTATTAACCTACGGTTAGAAAATAGACAAGCTGATCATCTTATGTACTCAATATATTAAAAAAACTGACAGTGCAATTCAAAAGCTTACATGGCTCTTGAACCAATTCGCAAATCCTGCCATAACCAGTTTGTCAATGTTTCTTAGATTTTGCAGCAGTAACTCCTTTTTGTAGATGCTGCACAACATAGTGATCGCGTCAAACATCTAAATATATAATAATGTGCTGCAAGTTTAGTAGATTATGATGTATAAGCTGCATTACTTAGCACTTACTTGATATAAGGTAGTATCCCAGGACAGTTATTTAACACATACCAAACCATTTTGTCCAAATCTTTAGGTTTGTCCTCTTGTCGGCTCTTCCCTGTAACTCGAACAGAATAATCGAAAACATTGAGCCCGGGATTGTCTTCATCCACGTCTTTGCTAAGCTGATCAACTATTTCAATGTATTTTGAGCAGAATGTCAATGCTTCAATAGCAATGTAGGCCTCTGCAACGGAACCCTCGGGTCTAGCTCTATTCCTAACATAGCCCTTGAAAGTGCCTAGCCGCCTTTCAATAGGGTACATCCAGCCATCTTGCCTTTGGACCTCTAAGTAGTGCCTCATCGTAGATGAACAGCCAAATGCACCATCACATCAAAGAAGGCTGGAGGATACATCTTCTTAAGGTCACATAGGATAGTTGGTATCTTGTCTCTAAGACACTCCAAAGCATCTATCCTGATATTTCTACTGCAGAGTTCCCTGAAGAATTGTCCCAACTCTGCAACTGCTCTGTATAAGTCAGGGCGGCCCAATCCTCTAAGGATAATAGGTAAAACCCTTTGAAGTAGGACGTGGCAGTCATGAGTTTTCAACCCTTGTACCTTGTCTCCATCTGCACTGACTCTCCTTTCAGGGTTGGAAGCAAATCCATGTGGGAATCTCACACGTGACAGGACCTTGCATAATTCTTTTCTTTTTACCTTGTCCAAGACGTACACAGCTGGTGCCATATCCCATGGTTTACCTTCATCTTGCTCCTGCAAATCCTTTCTGATACCCAGGTGTGTCAAATCAATCCTAAATTTTAAGGTATCTTTCGTCTTGCCTTCAATATTAAGAAGTGTGCCGATAATGCTGTCACATATTTTTCTCGATGTGCATCACATCAAGATTATGCCGCAGATCCAAATCTTTCCAATAATCCAAGTCCCACAAAGTGGACCTGTGGGTAAACAATAATCTCTCTTCTGCCCTGCCACGCTTCCTTTTCCCGCTACCATTATCAGGATGGTTTCCTGGTGTAATATGCCTGACCTTCTCTAATTCCACTTGCAACTCATCGGCGGTGAGCCTCTTTGGCGCATCACGGTTTTCATGCTTTGCACGGAACACATATCTTCGGTATTTTCTAGGATGCGGCTTGTCCTTGGCAAGGAAACGACGGTGTCCAATGTAACCGATCTTGCTAAGTATTGCGTACGACAGCGGATTCCTGTCACAGCAAACACATGCATTGCAACCATGTGTCGTTCGCCCTGACATAGTGCCCAAAGCCGGATAATCATGGATGCACCAAATTATAACAACACGCAGAAAGAAATCAGCTGGTGGGCTGCTATATAGGTCTCGAGTGAGAACACCCCTCGATAGCTGTTGAAGTTCCTCCACAAGAGGCTCCATGAACAAATCAAAATCCTTTCCAGGACTTTTTGGACCTAGGATGAGCAAGGCCATCATGTAGTTTGATTCTTTGGTGCAGACATTAGGAGGCATGTTGTAAGGGATAACAAGCACCGCCACATGCTATATGTGGCGCTCGTGGCCAAATGGGTTAAATCCATCCAAGCTAAGCCAAGTCCAATGTTTCTCGGTCAATTGAAGAAGCGTTTCGTGCTTCTGGTTGAAGCTTTTCCACTCACTACCATGAGATGGATGGCTCATAACATTCTGATCTCTGAAATCCTGGTTCCTAGAATGCCACAGTACATCCTCTCTTGTTTCAGCATCATGAAACAACCTCTACAATCTTGGTGTAATTGGAAAATGTCTTAGAACATTATGAGGAATCCTCTTCACATCATTGCCATCTTTCCATTGATGATTAGCATTTCGGGCATTCACTTAAGTTGGCATAATCCTTCCGGAGAACACAATTATTATTACAAATATGGATCATATCATATCCAATTCCAACTGCACGAAGGAAATTCTTCATTTTACTGTAGGTGTGTGGCAGCTTAGACGCATCTGGGAAAGCTTTGCGGAAAGCAGCCAACATCGCATCGAATAATTTGTTGGTCATCCGCTCAGATGTCTTAACCTGAAGAAAGGTGACCATAGCTGAGAATAGTGACAGCTTATTTCCTGGGGTGACAGCCACGTTGCATTATTCCAACATGCGGGCCCACCGTTTTTCTTCTGCAGGTGAAAGTTCAGGGAATGCACAAGCATTTCGTAGCATTGTTTCAATGTTGGTCAAACTCACTGGCTCCGCCACCACCTCCTCCTCCTCCTCCTCCTCCTCCTCCACCTGAGCATCAGGCAGATCAAGATGGTGATCCGCTGCTTCCACGTAGTCAATAACATTGACGTTCACAGCTTCACCATGATGAACCCACCTAGTATATGTGACCGACATCCCATACAAGTTTAGATGATTTTGCACAGTTGACTCGGGTCTTGTAACTGAATTCATACAACTGCTACACAGGCAGAGCACATCTGATTTCGGACCACCGTACTCAGCTCTGATAAAGTTCATGAAGTTTTCAACACCCTCGACATATGCAGCGGAGAATCTTCGAGCAGAAGTTATCCAAGTCCTGTCCATCTGTTAGACATACAATTAGTTCTTCTACTAGATATTACATGAAAAACATATATGCTTTTTTATGAAGTCCAGAAGAAAATACCTAGGTCGATGTCTAAAGCTATCGCAAGATATTTGGACGAGCAGATCTAAGTAACAAAATATATGTAAAGCTAATTCAGCAAACAGATTTGAGTGCTAAATTGTGGCAGACAGTTTCAGCAGTCAATGAGGCCGAGCACACAGCCATCAAACTATCGAATGCCATCGCAGCAACAAAGATCGAGTATAAAACGGTGTAGAGCTATTTCACCTAACAGATTGGCTACTAGACCATGGCAATCTACATCACAATAAATATATGGCAGGATATTTTAGCAACTAATCGGCCTTGACATGCCATCTCAGCTAAGCAGATTGAGTGCAAAACAGGGCAAGGAAGCTTCTTAAGCAGAGCGTACTGACTGTAAACTACTTTGGCAAACAGTGAGATTAAGAGTGTCTACCAGCTAACATTCAGCGCTACACCGGCATGCACGGGGCCTCAGTATAGAATGCGCGTACCATGGAAGAAGCTGACCGCCGTGCGTCTCCACATGAACGTCGCCAGCGGTGGCAGCACTGACCGCCATGCGCCTCCACAAGAATGTTGCCAGCGGTGGTGGCACGGCTAGAGGACGACAATCTACGAGAGCGTACTGTGGGAGCGAGAGGATCGTCGTGCGTCCCCTCGACGAACCGCGGCACCGACGTATCGGCGTGGCGGGGAGGGCGGCTTTGGTGGAGCGAATGGAGTGGAGGGGACGGGGGAGGGGTTTGGGGAATATTATTGGCTAGTTGGCCGAAGGGCGGTTGAATCTAGGATTTGGGGGAAATTTTTGGGTGGGGGGTGGAGTTTGGCGCATGGTCGGTTTCTCCAAGTGCAGTCCCACGTGTCAGTGAAGAGGCAAGCCGAAGCGCGTTCCGTTTGCGTGAGCCGTGTGCAGGACCGAACTTGTGTGGGGCGCAATGCGACCACGACTGGGGTGCTGTGAGTGTACCCCCTTTTTCCTTTTAAAACTAGGTGCTTCGCCCCCTCAAAAAAAAACTTGTTGCTTCGCACGATCCATCGATACTAATACTAGTAATCCGGTAATCCTGACTAAAATGGCGCGGCCGGGTCTTTTCCCGCGCGATATGCTGGGAGGTTGGCTTAGTTGGGTTTTTTAGGACGAGTAATGCTACACCTACGTAGTCCCAGTTACGTAATTAACATAATGTGAAACATGTGAGTTGTTGATTGTAGATTGGGGGGAGGGAGGGGCCCACCACCATGAAAATCAGGGGAGGAGAGAGAGAGAGGCAATTTACGTTAACCCTTTCGTAGGTTCCCGTAGATGTAGAAAAATGTGAAATGCATGAATGTGCATTTGCAGATAAGGCCTTCCCTCGTTCATCCTTTCCTCCCACAAGATCTTGATCTTCCGTGCAATGCACGGGCATCTTGCTATTACTCCTACAATATACCATATTATTGTGAAAGTTCATATACACCGGCCGAGATTAATGCAAACATGACAGATTTTCATTACATTTCGAACTTTTATAGGACAGAAAAAATAAAAGAAACCCGACCCTAAACCTATTCTACGGCGGCGACCGACGTCCTCCATATGCGATCTCCATGTACGGGGGCGGGGTTCAAGACCCGTGAAGTGAAGGTGCGGTCTCCGGCGAGGAAAAGTAGAACACGGGAGACGGACCGGCCAGTTGGCACACCATGCCCTACGGCCTCCCATGCCCTACTCATCCTCGGAGGAGTCCCCGACCTCGGAGGTGCCGGACGTTGGACGACGGCAAGTAGGACGCGTGGCTGACGGTGCTCCCGTCGTCGGCCGCCAGCGTGGCCACCGCTTGTGCGGCGACTTGAGCGAGGGCGGCGACCTCGAGCTCCATCCCCGAAGACAAGCTCTCCCGCAGAGCGTTCGCGCTTGCGGTCATGGCAGATGTGGTGCCAGGTAGGAGGACGATGCACTATGGTGTGGAGGTTAGCTGGGCATTGCCGCTTTAAGTATAGCATTCCGGTGAGGCCAAGCATCCTGGTGCATCATTAAGTCGCCGGAGTTGGTTCCTCGGGCACCAAGCCTCTTAACGACGGCATACGGACGGACGACATGAATGCGGGCAGCTGGCGCCGGCCGGGAACGCACCGCGCGATGGCGCGAGGGACGAGGGTTTTTGGTGTGCCACAGGGTAGTCAGCTGCGGTCGTGGCAACGTTGGAGATGCCCTTTGCTCACACGCGATCGACGCATGTCATTGAAAAAGCAAGATGACCCGGCATGGTCTCAGGTCCTGAGGATACAGTTGGCCGCGCTACACCACTCCGCGGACGCGTCCCGGCGCCCCGTGCATCCTCGACGAGCCGGATGTTGGGCTGTGTTTGGATTGTGGCCAAAGTGCACCTTACCAAAATTTTGGTCATGACCCAAAGATTGGTCTTTGTTTGGATGGTTGCCATTTTTTTGAGGTTTTGGTCATGACCCAAAATGGATGATTGCCATTTTTTGGCATGCCAATGAACTCTAGCCAACTCTAGTTCATTTTTCTTGCCGATGTCGGCCAAATCATGGGCAACCAAAACCTCAACCAAAATTTTGGCTACCCAATGCTTTGATGGGGCAACCTTGGGTACAAACCAAACATACTAGCTGTTGGTCGTGCCATAGCACTAACGCCACCCTCGGCACACTGAAACCGACCGTGTCTAGCAACGATGAGCGTGTCGCTCACCGCGGTCGCCGCGTCCAGAGGCGGTGCTGGAGCCGCGCCACATTGTTGGCCCCCACGACCCACATGAACGGTTGCCGGTGGCAAGGAGGTCATGGGCCAGCTCCTCCATTGGACTAGTTTGCGCTACGTCATTCCAACAAGTGTGCCCCACATGTCGGTTTCCCTGTTTTCCCGGCCATATTCAAGCGTTAGTGCTCCGCGTTGCGCATTAGGCCTTTCACTATGTAGGCCAAGCGAGACAACTTATTGTTTATTTGAGCCGGTCAAGTATAATCATGTGGCGTTTCCTTATTTCTCATTCATCTCCAACCCTCTTCTCCATCGATCATGTCGCCCTTCGGTCGAGTCCATCCTCCCGCATGCCTCATTTGAACATTCTGTCGAGTATCATTCGCATGTGGGCCTAGACCATGCTTGTATTTCCAATGTTTATTTTTAATTTGTCCGACATGCATAAAAACAAACGGTTCGTTTGAAGTTTCACTTTGCCTCCACTACGTGTCGCTTCGCGTCTTAGTTTTGGCATCCCATTCGGTTCATCCATGCCCCGACACATGTTGACGAGATCGATTGATGTTCAGAGATCAATTGTGTGTCGTGCAAGGAGATAAAGGTTTGGTCGGTTTCTATGATAGAAATGACCCAGCGAAGTGCATGTGGATCAGAGGGAGTATAATGTACGTTCATAAGCGAAACAAACGTATTGTACCCACCCTAGTGCTCTTTCAATCGATCTCCGGACCCCTAGATGAAATCAAGAGAGAACGTGTGGGGTCATGTGCGATACCTAAGGCGGATTCAAAATTTTGAACCGGTGATCATAACATCCGCAAATCATATATAAAGGGTATTCAATGTTCGTTTCGTTTTTGAACGTACAATATACTCCCTCCTATCCTTTCTAGTTTACATATAAGTTTTATGTGCAGTCAAAGTATCTCTACTTTGATAAAAAAGTATCAACATTCAACAATGCCCAATCAATATTGTTAGATTAAATGCGTACTCCTAGATTTGTACTCGAGATGGTTTCCAATTTGTTTTCAACCACGTGAATGTGCTTGTTCTCGCGCATGCTCTTCCTACTAGGATTTCGCCACGTATAAACAGTCCAATAGTAACTTTTTTTAAGCTCCCTGTCCAATAGTACTAGTGGAGTACTGACAACATCTGTACTAGAGTATGCAGTGCTCATAGTTGTACTCCCTCCTTCCATTTATATAGGGCCTATGTGGAGGAGAGAGATGTGAAAAAGTAAGAAGGAGAGTGAGCTCTCATGCAAGATCCTAGCTATATACACATTCCTAGTTAAATATGTACAATAAATATGAAGAAAGAGATGGAGAGGAGATGGAAAAAAGTACTAATACAATAGCCAGCCTTATAATTTTTTTATGGAAATAGCCAACCTTATAGCCCACACTCAGTATGAGTGCATATAATAGATGATGGCTATAGATGACATGGCAGTTCCTTATAGCCATCGACTGGCTATATTATTAACCATGCTCTAATGCGTTTTTCAAAACTGCATTTGACTATTGACAAGATTAATAGTACATGAGATGTATAATGTGAAAATTATATCATTGGAAGCTCCTTTCACATACGTATCCCTGCCTTACCCTCCCTTTCGGTCACTTACTGGTGGAACCCATGCTTGCTAGGCCCCGCATGTCAGTTACTCAATGGGTTCGGCCACGTCAGGGGATCCTCATCCGTAGTATACTCCCTCTGTTTTTGTTTACTCCGCATAAAATGATGCGGGCGGGGGAGGGGGAAGGACGTTGGTTTGCTCTCAACTACAGTCCCACAAGCGAGCGAAAACGCAAGACGAAGCGCGTTCCATTCGGTGAGCAACATGGAGGGTCCAGCGTGCCGGGCTTCAATGCGAAGGCGACAAGAGCGATGTACAGTCAAAACCGATTGACCGGTCGTCACCGGAACCACTATTCACACCAGAACCTTCGCTGCTCGGCCTACGCCAGCCACTGTCCTAAAACCACACCTAATCTCCAGCCCCTTCCCCCACCTTTCGATCCCCTAGCCCGCATCAAGCATCCCCTAGTTTGCCGGAAAGCCATGGTGCGCCGCAAGATCACATACTACAAGATGCTGACGCCGGAGCGCCGCACAGAAATCATGGCGGCGGTTGGCGCCTGAGACCTCCGTTCCCAAGCTCGCTTTGTGGCGGGCTAATCCCTGAGTTCTCTGGAGCCAAGCTACGAGGAGGAGGAAGCCGATCCAATGTTCATGGTGGAGGTCGCGACGTAGAATGCCCCTGATGGGTATGAGACGATGGACGTCGACTTCATGCCGGCGTCCGAGTCCCCCATGGTGCAGGCGGACCAGCGGTTCAACCTGGCGATACTAAAGGAGGACCGGGTGGTAGAGGCTCAACTCGACGCGGAGCGCGCGCATGCTACTGCCATTGAGGCCCTCCTGCAGGCGGAACCAGATGTCGTGGATGTGAACCGGGTGGTGGAGGCTCAACTTGAGGCGGAGCGCGCGGATGCCGCTGCCATCGAGGCCCTCCTATAGGCGAAACCGGACGTCCTGGACTTGAACCGTGCGGCAGAGGCTCAACTCGACGCGGAGCGCACGGATGCCGCTCTCGTCGAGGCCCTCCTGTAGGCGGAACCGGACGTCCTAGACTTGAAACGTGCGGCGGAGGCTCGACTCGACGTGGAGCGCGCGGATGCCGCTGCCATCGAGGCCCTCCTGCAGGCGAAACCGGATGTCCTCGACTTGAACCCGGTGGTGCTCTCGTCCGTGCAGAGTGCCCGCACGCTCCGCGTGAACGAGTAGCTGGAGGCCGAGGACAACCACGGTGCGGATACACTTGTTGGCAGCTACGGCTGGTTCATGCCGGCGCCAATGACAACGAGGCCATCTCATTTCGTGAGCAGTGATAGTTTTTCTTTATGTTGTTGTTTTTATGGATCTTTCACTCTGTAAAAACATATATTGTTATGCAAGTCGCCTGACTTGGGTCACTCTACCATTTCAGGCGGTTGGATGAATATCCTATGTCTCCTAACCCTTCTTCCTCACCTCTTCTTCTTCCCCAACAGACCACCGCATGGGCCATACGGATACTCCCCAGCATGCGGTTGGATAAACATACTCTATGAACGAAAATTATCTGTCAGCGGTAGGATGGCTGTGTTTGGTTTGTTCACATGCGACAACACGTGTCAGTGAGGGTGCGTTCCCTTGGTTGGGTTTGCGGCGTGCAGGAGCGGCTGTGCATGTGAGGGTGCGGTGCGACCGCGGCGTGCAGGAGCGATCATGTGAGGGTGCGGTGCGACCGCGACAGCCGTGCGCAAGTGTACCTCCTTTTCATTTTGAAAACTTTAGGCAAGCTTGGCAAAAATGTGTGGCGAAGTATGGCAATGCAAGGCCTAGACCCAAACAGGATAAGTACGTAGTACTATGTACTAGGAGTACTAGTGTTAAAAAAGAAAGGCGGGGTTTTCCTTCGCGGGATTAATCGATACAAATCCTTGTTTCACGTGTCAATTAATGCATATTTTTTCTCCAAAGCCCAAAGAGCTAACCATCTCACTCCTCATCGCTTGATTAATGCAGCGCCATGCAAACCAACCTTCTCACTTCCGCATGCATGCAGGGGATATTAATGTCCTTGGTTGCTAGTACGAGGCAAACCCCATCAATTTTGCCTCGATTAGTGTTAGTGGCCTTTTGAAAATTGTAATTTTGATATACTAGCCTTGTGTACAAAAAAATGGAGGTAGTAACTATATTTGACTTCCTTCCCATGGCGGTGATGTCGACGATATCTCAAACGTTGTGGTTTGGCGAAGTGCGTTCGACGGAGAACACCATTGAGGGAGATCATGGTAAATCATTCGCAAGTGCCGCCTGCAAGCCGAGACAACCGCCTTATTTGCATCCAGGAAGTCCGTTGAACCAAAGGACGCGTAAATGTACTAGTACTACTCGTACACAATAGCGTCGTCCGTCCAGCTTAGTGCAGTGAGATGGTTTCTCGAAGAAGACGATGGAGAAGCGGAGTCAGCGAAGAGTGAAATGATGGTTGCTTTGTCCGTGCTTTGTTATTTGACGCCTCACTGCTTTGTGATTTGTGATAGAAGGGACAGGGGAGTAGACTCTGTCCTCTATACTGTATATGCGTCCAAGCACGGGAGAAAGAGGAGAGACGTTGCATTTTTCTATTCCTTTAATCAATCAATCAATCAGGGAGCTTCGGTTCCATCCTTTTGGCTTTGCCAACACCGTCCACAATGGTTCCCATGATTTCAAAAGCTATTTTCACATTTGGCTACACATTGTGGATGCCCTTAACCGTACCACTTGGTTTTTCTCCTGTGTGCTATTTATACAAATCTCAATTTTATTGATCTAAAAAATTATAGAATCAAGATTAGTAAAAAGGAGGTGATTTTGCCGCGCGGATGGCGGGGGAGGTTTCTTATTTTTAGAGAACATTGTCCTGGCAGTTTGCTAACATGCGGTCCCACGTGTCAGTGCTTTACCAAGCTGATCCGCTTCCCACATGAGGCAGAAGCAACACGTGGTTAACTTGAAGAAGATGAGGGAGAATCGGATTCAGCAACGAGTGAAATGATGGTTGCTTCGTCCTTCCAACTTCTTTTTTAGCATTATTACTTCGTCCCTCCAACTTAACTGCAGGAAAGGTGTAGCTTTGTGATTTGATGCCTCATTGCTCATTACTACGCCGACGCCATGACTGGGTGCTTCACCCCAGCTGCTCTGCACTGTATTCCAGGATGGCACGTGGACCCGGTAGCTTGATGCCCCACATGTTGGTGAAAGGGACTAGAAGATTTATGAAAGTGAGTGCTCCACTCTTACGACGGAGGAGTACACGAATGGACGGCCCAGTGAACTGTCACTTGTACTATATATAGTACTATAGTTTTGCTGTTTCGCACGATCCATCGATACAAACCCGACTAAACAGGAAAGGGCGAGATTTTCCCCACGCGGTATATGATACTGGCCATACATTTCAAAGGCAATTTTAATGTATGCAAACTGAATAATTAAGTAACAATATGATATCTAGTAAAACTAAAAACACATATGATTTATTGTGTTAGAGTGTAGTAGTAGTGTTGTATTGCATAATTGTTAGATGTAACATGTGAGAACGTGTAGAGATGTAGTTTTGGAGGGCCTACAGAGAGAAAAGCGTAATACGTTCAACGAACTTCAGAATAAGCTGATTACGGTCACTATATACGTTTTGCGGTGATTATACGGTCACTTGCTCACGGTTCAGCATCGGATTGCACTCTGTTGACCAGCCAAATAGTCTGCGTGGCACCATGTTGACTAGTTAAATGGACCATGTTCCTTGTGGGTCCCACTTGTCAGTTTGCATAGGGAAAAGGTCAGATAAACAAAAATTTACGCAGGTGCGACAAGACTCCACCCCGTGCGTGGGAATCACCTGGTTGTGTATGTGTCTGTCAGGGCCTGATGTGTGCGCATGCACGTGTAGGTTGAGCACTTGAGCGTGAGAGTGTGTGTTGGTCGTGTGGTGTACTGGTGTGTGCATGCATGCATGCGTGTGTGAGTGTGAGTTTTGCGTGCGTGTGTACGTGTGAGTGTTGCATGCGTGCGTGGGTGCATGTGTTCGTGTGAGTGTCGCATGCATGCAGTTCATGTGCATGCGTGCGTGTGTGTATAATCACCCCACCAGCTCCTGTGTGTTAAAGCAGACGGCTCAACATACCAATACAAGGCCACCTTGTTTGCTGTGCCCGCGGTCATGACTTCGAATCACCGTCCAATATTTTTTTTGTCGTTTGTTTTCATTCTTACTAGCAAGATGCCCGTGCGTTGCACGTAACATCAAGATGCATTTGTATGACTAGTTTATCTTGTGAGAGAAATGGATGAACGAGGGAAGGCCTTATTTGGAAATGTGGAGAGGTGTGTGGGTACATCTTAGGCAAAATTGTCATGGTTTCTTTCCTATCCGTCAAATATACGGTGATGATCGTGTGCCTGCCATCCTGCAATATAGGCCGTCCGATCTATATCTGACGGATACGAAGGAAACTATGGCAATTTTGCAAAAAGATACCCACACCCCTCTCCATACTTGCGAATAAGGCCTTCCCTTGTTCATCCTTTTCTCCCACAAGATAAACTACCCATACAAATGCATCTTGATGTTCCGTGCAACGCATGGACATCTTGCTAGTATTTTATAAGAGTGTAGATGTAGAATAGATACAAGCCGACAGGTGGGCCCGATGGTAGTGAGATAATGTGATGCAACATAGAGGTGCCATGTGGAGCATTTAACTGGTCAACTAGTCGTGTCTTGAGCAAATACAGAGTTATATGGTGAGCCCGTGACTGTATAATAACCACAAAACGTAAATGGTGACCATAATGAGTGGATTCTGAAGTCTAATGTACATATCATGCTTTCGCTTCAAATATAATGATCGTCACTGTATATATCGCGAGAGAAAGATGAAACATGTGTGAATGTGCTGGGGGCTTACTTTTAGAGGACCTGGAGATAGTTTGTGTGCGTACCTGAAAGGGGCATAGAGGGGGGGGGGGGTATGCGATGGAGAGAGAGATGCTCTTCGTTTCTCTTTATTATGCCTACCTTTATATATAGTATAAAAATATACAAATTCACAGTGCGGAATAAATATCATTGTGGGCACCATGCAATGCAAGCGTTCATACTCCTCCATATAACTTTCTAATGTTGTATATATGTAGAAATTCTAAAATATTTTCTTTGGCCACACTTTATTCAAAAGGAATGTTGTATGCAAAATAAACATGAAGAGAGGGCTTTTTAGATCAATGGGGTATGTGATGTAACATGTGTGAATGTGTAGTTGATGCATTTCGCAGGGCCTAGAGAGGTATGTGTGTGTGTTACGTATTCAAGAGAGGCATGGATAGAGGGGCCTACACGGGGGGGGGGGCGTGGGATATATATCACGAGAAATGGGGGTGGTCTAGAGAGAGACGAATATGACGTCACAGCGAGAGATTCCCTTGAGTGTGTATATGCAAGGGGGGAGTGGATAGAGGCACCAGGAGAATATATTTTTTGTGTGTGGTGTCTGTGTTGGTATGTGTGGGTGTGAGAAGATAACGAGACATGGGGGAAGAGGGTGTGTCACCGCGTGAAGTCCGGTGGGTCGAGGTGAGGCCCTTCCTTAAGTTCCGTCCCGCGCCACATTGGTCGGCCCGTGACACATTTAGGGAGACCCATGGATGACTAGTCGTACAAGACAAAGATAGCATAATTGTGAAGGACTCTACGTCCACTAACAAAGATGGCTAGGATTTGTAACCCTGGGTTCTCGGACTTGTAACCCATTTATCTCTGATATTACTATTCATCCAACCTAACTTTAAGGGGCATCCTATAGAATGCTGTGCTAGAATCATTCTCGTCGATTAGGAAGAGAGGGGTGAGACAATGTGTGGGAGACATGCATAAAGATGATGTGCATACAGGAGACACGTAGGAAGGTCTATGGATATAGAATGGGTCGATGGGGATTGTGCGTATGTATGCTTGCGAGAGGAAGAGTGCTTGTGATAAAGGTTAGTGAAAACAGTCGTAAATGGTTACAAGAGGGAGGGAGGGTTATATCGAGAGCATGTGTGCGAGAAAGACACCTCGGGAGAGAGTGTGTGAGCATGTGTGAGAGACCACCGATGGAGAGTGAAACTACATGTACAAGACTGCTGTACACATTGATTAAAGATATAAATTGTATCCAAATATTAGGATGGGACCATGATATTTACAATTCGCGTAAGGAACGGTCATTGATCCATCTGACATCTAGATTCTATCGAATTTGAGCATGTCTATGTTATTATTCGACACAATTGATCCACATAGTTAGTATTTTGTGTTGAGGAACGTTGCAGAAAATTAAAAATTTTCCTACGGTTTCACCAAGATCCATCTATGAGTTCATCTAAGCAACGAGTCATGGGAAAGAGATTGCATCTACATACCACTTGTAGATCACGTGCGGAAGCGTTCACTAGAACGTGGATGATGGAGTCGTACTCGCCGTGATCCAAATCACCGATGACCGAGTGCCGAATGGACGGCACCTCCCCGTTCAACACACGTACGGAGCGGATGACGTCTCCTCCTTCTTGATCCAGCAAGGGGAAAGGAGAGGTTGAAGAACATGGCTCCAGCAGTAGCACGACGGCGTGGTGGTGGTGGAGCAGCAGCACTCCGGCAGGGCTTCGCCAAGCTCGTGACGGAGGAGGAAGAGGTGTAGCAGGGGGAGGGAGGCGCCAGAACTTCAGGGTGCGGCTGCCCCCTCCCCCTCCCTTTATATAGGCCCCCAGGGGGGGGGGCGCCGGCCCTTGGAGATCCAATCTCCCAAGGGGGGCGGCGGCCAAGGGGGTGGAGTGCCCCCCCAGGCAAGTGGGGCGCCCCCACCCACCCAAGGGTTGCAACCCGCGGCGCCGGGGTTGGGCCAAGGGGCGCACTGCACCACTATGGGCTGGTTCCTCCCCACTTCAGCCCATGGGGCCCTCCGGGATGGGTGGCCCCACCCGGTGGACCCCGGGACCCTTCCGGTGGTCCCGGTACAATACTGGGTGACCCCGAAACTTTCCCGATGGCCGAAACAACACTTCCTATATATAATTCTTTACCTCCGGACCATTCCGGAACTCCTCGTGACGCCCGGGATCTCATCCGGGACTCCGAACAACATTCGGTTTACTGCATACTCATATTCATACAACCCTAGCGTCACCGAACCTTAAGTGTGTAGACCCTACGGGTTCGGGAGACACGTAGACATGACCGAGACAGCTCTCGGGCAATAACCAACAGCGGGATCTGGATACCCATGTTGGCTCCTACATACTCCTAGATGATCTCATTGGATGAACCATGATGTCGAGGATTCAATTAATCCCGTATTCAATTCCCTTTGTCAATCGGTATTTTACTTGCCCGAGATTCGATCGTCGGTATCCCAATACCTCGTTCAATATCGTTACCGGCAATTCACTTTACTCGTACCATAATGCATGATCCCATGACCAGACACTTGGTCACTTTGAGCTCATTATGATGATGTACTACCGAGTGGGCCTAGTGATACCTCTCCGTAACACGGAGTGACAAATCCCAGTCTCGATCCGTGTCAACCCAACAGACACTTTCGGAGATACCTGTAGTGTACCTTTATAGTCACCCAGTTACGTTGTGACGTTTGGTGCACCCAAAGCACTCCTACGGTATCTTGGAGTTACATGATCTCATGGTCTAATGAAGAGATACTTGACATTGGAAAAGCTCTAGCAAAACGAACTACACGATCTTGTGCTATGCTTAGGATTGGGTCTTGTCCATCACATCATTCTCCTAATGATGTGATCCCGTTATCATTGACATCCAATGTCCGTAGTCAGGAAACCATGACTATCTATTGATCAACGAGCTAGTCAAATAGAGGCTCACTAGGGACATATTGTGGTCTATGTATTCACACGTGTATTACGATTTCCGGATAATACAATTATAGCATGAATAAAAGAAAATTATCATGAACAAGGAAATATAATAATAATCCTTTTATTATTGCCTCTAGGGCATATTTCCAACAGTCTCCCACTTGCACTAGAGTCAATAATCTAGTTACATTGTGATGAATCGAACACCCATAGAGTTCTGGTGTTGATCATGTTTTGCCCGTGGAAGAGGTTTAGTCAACGGATCTGCGACATTCAGATCCGTATCCACTTTGCAAATTTCTATGTCTCCATCTTGAACATTTTCACGGATGGAGTTGAAGCGACGCTAGATGTGCCTGGTCTTCTTGTGAAACCTGGGCTCCTTGGCAAGTGCAATAGCTCCAGTGTTGTCACAGAAAAGTTTGATCGGCCCCGACGCATTGGGTATGACTCCTAGGTCGGTGATGAACTCCTTCACCCATATTGCTTCATGTGCTGCCTCCGAGGCTGCCATGTACTCCGCTTCACATGTAGATCCCGCCACGACACTCGCTTGCTGCACCAGCTACTTGCTCCACCATTCAACATATACACGTATCCGGTTTGTGACTTAGCGTCATCCAGATATGTGTCGAAGCTAGCATCGACGTAACCCTTTACGACGAGCTCTTCGTCACCTCCATAAACGAGAAACATGTCCTTTGTCCTTTTCAGGTACTTTAGGATATTCTTGACCGCTGTCCAGTGTTCCTTGCCGGGATTACTTTGCTACCTTCCTACCAAACTTACGACAAGGTTTACATCAGGTCTGGTACACAGCATGGCATACATAATAGATCCTATGGCCGAGGCATAGGGGATGACGCTCATCTCTTCTTTATCTTTTGCCGTGGTCGGGCATTGAGCCGAGCTCAATCTCACACCTTGTAGTACAGGCAAGAACCCTTTCTTGGACTGATCCATTTTGAACTTCTTCAAAATCTTATCAAGGTATGTGCTTTGCGAAAGACCTATGAGGCGTCTTGATCTATCTCTATAGATCTTGATGCCTTATATATAAGCAGCTTCTCCAATGTCCTTCATTGAAAAACTTTTATTCAAGTAGGCCTTAATGCTGTCCAAGAGTTCTATATCATTTCCCATCAAAAGTATGTCATCTACATATAATATGAGAAATGCTACAGAGCTCCCACTCACTTTCTTGTAAATGCAGGCTTCTCCATAAGTCTGCATAAAACCGAACGCTTTGATAATCTCATCAAAGCGAATGTTCCAACTCCGAGATGCTTGCACCAGCCCATAAATGGATCGCTGGAGCTTGCATACTTTGTTAGCATTCTTAGGATCGACAAAACCTTCCGGATGCATCATATACAGCTCTTCCTTAAGATAACCGTTAAGGAACGCTGTTTTGACGTCCATCTGCCATATCTCATAATCATAGTATGCGGCAATTGCTAACATGATTCAGACGGACTTAAGCTTCGCTACGGGAGAGAAAGTCTCATCGTAGTCAATCCCTTGAACTTGCCGATAACCCTTAGCGACAAGTCAAGCTTTATAGATGGTGACATTACCATTTGCGTCCGTCTTCTTCTTAAAGATCCATTTGTTTTCTATCGCTCGCCGATCATCGGGCAAGTCTGTCAAAGTCCATACTTTGTTTTCATACATGGATCCTATCTCGGATTGCATGGCTTCAAGCCATTTGTTGGAATCCGGGCCCGCCATCGCTTCTTCATAGTTCGAAGGTTCACCGTTGTGTAACAACATGATTTCCAGGATAGGGTTGCCATACCACTCTGGTGTGGAACGTGTCCTTGTGGACCTCTGGGTTCAAGAGCAACTTGATCCAAGTACCTTGATCATCATCATTAATTTCCTCTCCAAGAGGTGTAGGCACCACAGAACATTTTCCTGAGCTGCACTAGTTTCCGATTCAAGAGGTAGTACTTCATCGAGTTCTACTTTCCTCCCACTTACTCCTTTCGAGAGAAACTCTTTTTCCATAAAGGATCCGTTCTTGGCAACAAAGATCTTGCCTTCGGATCTAAGGTAGAAGGTATACCCAATGGTTTCCTTAGGGTATCCTATGAAGACGCATTTTTCCGACTTGGGTTCGAGCTTTTCAGGTTGTAGTTTCTTGACATAAGCATCGCATCCCCTAACTTTTAGAAACGACAGCTTAGGTTTCTTCCCAAACCATAATTCATACGGTGTCGTCTCAACGGATTTAGACGGTGCCCTATTTAAAGTGAATGTAGCTATCTCTAGAGCGTATCCCCAAAATGATAGCGGTAAATCGGTAAGAGACATCATAGATCGCACCATATCCAATAGAGTGCGATTACGACGTTCGGACACACCGTTACGCTGAGGTGTTCCAGGCGGCGTGAGTTGTGAAACGATTCCACATTTCCTTAAGTGTGTACCAAATTCGTGGCTTAGATATTCTCCTCCATGATCCGATCGTAAGAATCTTATCTTTCGGTCATGTTGATTCTCTACCTCATTATGAAATTCCTTGAACTTTTCAAAGGTCTCAGACTTGTGTTTCATCAAGTAGACATACCCATATCTACTCAAGTCATAAGTGAGAGTGTGAACATAACGATATCCTCCGCGAGCCTCAACGCTCATTGGACCACACACATCGGTATGTATGATTTCCAATAAGTTGGTTGCTCGCTCCATTGTTCCGGAGAACGGAGTCTTGGTCATTTTGCCCATGAGGCATGGTTCGCATGTGTCAAATGATTCATAATCGAGATACTCTAAAAGTCCATCAGAATGGAGCTTCTTCATGCGCTTGACACCAATGTGACCAAGGCGGCAGTGACACAAGTATGTGGGACTATCGTTATCAACTTTACATGTTTTGGTATTCACACTATGAATGTGTGTAATATTACGTTCGAGATTCATTAAGAATAAACCATTGACCATCGGAGCATGACCATAAAACATATCTCTCATATAAATAGAACAACCATTATTCTCGGATTTAAATGAGTAGCCATCTCGCATTAAACGAGATCCTGATACAATGTTCATGCTCAAACTTGGCACTAAATAACAATTATTGAGGTTCAAAACTAATCCCGTAGGTAAATGTAGAGGTAGCGTGCCGACGGCGATCACATCGACCTTGGAACCATTCCCGACGCCAAGATCGTCACCTCGTCCTTCGCCAGTCTCCGTTTATTCCGCAGCTCCTGCTGTGAGTTACAAATATGAGCAATGGCACCGGTAACAAATACCCAAGAGTTACTATGAGTACTGGTAAGGTACACATCAATTACATGTATATAAAATATACCTTTAGTGTTGCTGGCCTTCTTGTCCGCTAAGATTTGGGGCAGTTCCGCTTCCAGTGGCCCTTACCTTTGCAATAAAAGCACTCTGTCTCAGGCTTGGGTCCATTCTTTGACTTCTTCCCGGCAACTTGCTTACCGGGCGCGGCAACATCTTTGCCGTCCTTCTTGAAGTTCTTCTTACCCTTGCCCTTTTTGAACTTAGTGGTTTTATTGACCACCAACACTTGATGTTCTTTCTTGATTTCAACCTCACGACTTCAGCATTGAGAATACTTCAGGAATGGTCTTCACCATCCCCTGCATATTGTAGTTCATCACAAAGCTCTTGTAGCTTGGGGGGAGCGACTGAAGGATTCTGTCAATGACCGCCTCGTCCGGGAGGTTAATGTCCAGCTGGGAGAGGCGGTTGTGCAACCCAGACATTTTGAGTATGTGCTCACTGACAGAACTGTTTTCCTCCATCTTACAACTATAGAACTCGACCCGGGCATGAGCTTGGAAAACCATTTTCAGCTCCTAGAACATCTCATATGCTCTGTGTTGCTCAAAACGCTTTTGGAGCCCCGGTTCTAAGCTGTAAAGCATGCCGCACTGAACGAGGGAGTAATCATCAAGACGAGACTGCCAAGCATTCATAATGTCTTGGTTCTGCTCGATGGGTGCATCACCTAGCGGTGCTTCTAGGACATATTGTTTCTTGGCTGCTATGAGGATGATCCTCGTGTTAGGACCCATTCTGAATAGTTGCTGCCATCGTCTTTCAGCTTGGTTTTCTCTAGGAACGCGTTGAAGTTCATGGTGACATGAGCCTTGGCCATTTGATCTACAAGACATATTTTGCAAAGACTTTAGACTAAGTTCATGATAATTAAGTTCATCTAATCAAATTATTTAATGAACTCCCACTCAGATTTGACATCCCTCTAGTCATCTAAGTGTTACATGATCCGAGTCGACTAGGCTGTGTCCGATCATCACGTGAGACGGACTAGTCATCGTCGATGAACATCTCCATGTTGATCGTATCTTCCATACGACTCATGTTCGAACTTTCGGTCTCTTGTGTTCCGAGGCCATGTCTGTACATGCTAGGCTCGTCAAGTTAACCCTAAGTGTTTATGCATGTGTAAAACTATCTTACACCCGTTGTATGTGAACGTAAGGATCTATCACACCCGATCATCACGTGGTGCTTGAAACGAACTTTAACTTTAGCAACGTGCACGCTTAGGGGAACACTTTCTTGAAATTATCATAAGGTATCATCTTATTTACTACCGTCATTCTAAGTAAACAAGATGCATAAAACATAATAAACATCACATGCAATTATATAAAGTAGTGACATGATATGGCCAATATCATATAGCTCCTTTGATCTTCATCTTCGGGCTCCATGATCATCTTGTCACCGGCATGACACCATGATCTCCATCATCGTGTCTCCATGAAGTTGCTCGCCAACTATTACTTCTACTACTATGGCTAACAAGTTTAGCAATAAAGTAAAGTAATTTACATGGCGTTGAATCAATGACTCGCAGGTCATACAATAATTAAGACAACTCCTATGGCTCCTGCCGGTTGTCATACTCATCGACATGCAAGTCGTGATTCTTATAACAAGAACATGATCTCATACATCACAATATATCATTCATCATTCATCACAACTTCTGGCCATATCATATCACATGACAATTGCTGCAAAAACAAGTTAGACGTCCTCTAATTGTTGTTGCATCGTTTACGTGGCTGCAATTGGGTTCTAGCAAGAACGTTTTCTTACCTACGAATAACCACAACGTGATTTTGTCAACTTCTATTTACCCTTCATAAGGACCCTTTTCATCTAATCCGCTCCAACTAAAGTAGGAGAGACAGACACCCGCTAGCCACCTTATGCAACTAGTGCATGTCAGTCGGTGGAACCTGTCTCACGTAAGCGTACGTGTAAGGTCGGTCTGGGCCGCTTCATCCCACAATACCGCTGAAGCAAGAAAATACTAGTAGCGGCAAGCAAGTTGACAAGATCTACGCCCACAAAAAAATTGTGTTCTACTCGTGCAATAGAGAACTACGCACAAACCTGGCTCATGATGCCACTGTTGAGGAACGTTGCAGAAAATTAAAATTTTTCCTACTGTTTCACCAAGATCCATCTATGAGTTCATCTAAGCAACGAGTCATGGGAAAGAGATTGCATCTACATACCACTTGTAGATCGCGTGCGGAAGCGTTCACTAGAACGTGGATGATGGAGTCGTACTCGCCGTGATCCAAATCACCGATGACCGAGTGCCGAACGGATGACACCTCCGCGTTCAACACACGTACGGAGCGGATGACGTCTCCTGCTTCTTGATCCCGCAAGGGGAAATGAGAGGTTGAAGAAGATGGCTCCAGCAGCAGCACGACGGCGTGGTGGTGGTGGAGCAACAGCACTCCGGCAGGGCTGCGCCAAGCTCGTGACGGAGAAGGAAGAGGTGTAGCAGGGGGAGGGAGGCGCTAGAACTTCAGGGTGCGGCTGCCCCCTCCCCCTTCCTTTATATAGGCCCCCGGGGGGGCGCCGGCCCTTGGAGATCCGATCTCCCAAGGGGGGCGGCGGCCAAGGGGATGGAGTGCCCCAAGGCAGTGGGCGCCACCCTAGGGTTTACACCCTAGGCGCAGGTGGGCCAAGGGGGCGACCGCCCACTATGGGCTGGTTCCCCTCCCCACTTCAGCCCATGGGGCCCTCCGGGATGGGTGGCCCCACTCGGTGGACCCCCGGGACCCTTCCGGTGGTCCCAGTAAGATACCGGGTGACCCCGAAACTTTCCCGAGGGCCGAAACAACACTTCCTATATATAATTCTTTACCTCCGGACCATTCCGGGACTCCTCGTGACGTCCGGGATCTCATCCGAGACTCCGAACAACATTCGTTTTACTGCATACTCATATTCATACAACCCTAGAGTCACCGAACCTTAAGTGTAGACCCTACGGGTTCGTGAGACAAGTAGACAAGACCGAGACTGCTCTCGGGCAATAACCAACAGCGGGATCTGGATACCCATGTTGGCTCCTACATACTCTCGATGATCTCATCGGATGAACCACGATGTCGAGGATTCAATTAATCCCGTATTCAATTCCCTTTGTCAATCGGTATTTTACTTGCCCGAGATTCGATCGTCGGTATCCCAATACCTCGTTCAATCTCAAGTTACGGCAAGTCACTTTACTCGCATCGTAATGCATGATCCCGTGACCGGACACTTGGTCACTTTGAGCTCATTATGATGATGCACTACCGAGTGGGCCCAAAGTGATACCTCTCTGTAACACGGAGTGACAAATCCCAGTCTCGATCCGTGTCAACCCAACAGACACTTTCGGAGATACCTGTAGTGTACCTTTATAGTCCCCCAGTTACGTTGTGACATTTGGTGCACCCAAAGCACTCCTATGGTATCCGGGAGTTACACGATCTCATGGTCTAAGGAAGAGATACTTGACATTGGAAAAGCTCTAGCAAAACGAACTACACGATCTTGTGCTATGCTTAGGATTGGGTCTTGCCCATCACATCATTCTCCTAATGATGTGATCCCGTTATCATTGACATCCAATGTCCATAGTCAGGAAACCATGACTATCTATTGATCAACGAGCTAGTCAACTAGAGGCTCACTAGGGACATATTGTGGTCTATGTATTCACACGTGTATTACGATTTCCGGATAATACAATTATCATGAACAAGGAAATATAATAATAATCCTTTTATTATTGCCTCTAGGGCATATTTCCAACATTTTGAACACGAGACAATGCATTTCTTTAGCAATCGAATATAAACGTGAGTATAGTTCATGTTGTGTGTGTAAAGCACATTATACATACGAATTCAACATAAAGTCCATTCAATTATTTGAATTTGATATCATGGCGTTTGTAAATCATACCTAAATTATGGGGACACCAATCTTTGCTCTGATTTTGTACATAATAGCATATATAGTCGTGTACAAAATAGATTCTCATTTAGCTCCTCCATTCCAAAATAATCGTAGTTATAGGATTTTCAAGTGTCAAAATTTCAAAACGAAGCGGATAATTTAATGAGGTTTTCAAACATACAAGGTCAAATTTAACGTTGTCTATTTAGGTCAATCCTCAAAGTTCAAGAGTACTCTAAACGTGAATGCTTGTGTTTCAAAATTTGAACGGTTACCAAAAGAGCCTCTACTACTTGAAACCGCGTGAGACCAATGTTTGGTAGTACAAGGAAATTACTTTTCTAATAACTCCGACCCGTGAAACCTACCGGCCCGACATCCAAAGGTCTAAACTGGCGTAGGTTTGTAGCTTCATCTAGATGCCACGCAACCGCCTCCAAAAAACATTCATACACAATGGCCGCCTAAGCACACATGCGCGCGGCCGAAATTGCTCCCGCCCACTATTTGGGACACCTGGATTACCATGCTACCCCCGACCCGCAGTAGGTCCGAAATTTAAGAGGGGCAAAGTTTGTACTTTCCCCAAATTTCAAACAAGCGTGTCCCATCTTCTGCTCAAAAAGCCAAAAACAAGCGCCCCTCGATCAAACATTGTTCCCGCCCACCCGTCCGATTCCCCATTCGTACTCCGTGGGTGCAAGAACTACCTCTCCACCAGCCGTGAAACCCCGGCGTCCTCCGTCCACCACCCCATTCCACCCATCAACCGCCGCCCTCCTCCATCACGCCGGAGCTGATATCCCGACGTCGTCGTCCACCGAATCCTCAACCGCAACGCCCTCCACGGCTAGTAGTTGAAGCCGAGGCCGAGCCATCCGTACCCGGGCCAGTTCAACCACGCCGTCCTGCGCCTCACCGCTGCCGCTCAAACTTCGCCACCCTCCACCGCACCGGAGCTATTCCTGCTACGCCGTCCTTCGCCGCCTCGGATCTGCTTCCCCTCCGCCGACATACGGCCACGGCAACACAGTAAACAATTTGGCCATGGGTTTGTCCAAGAATCCACGGTTCTCCAAAACATCGGTTCCCACAGGAGAAAAAGAAGATCGCCGCGACATATGGAGGAGACCACACTGGCAACCGATAAGGGTACTCCTCTTCCCTTATTCGTGCAAATCTTACGTGTCTGCTTGCACGATATTCATCCCACAGAAGACACTAGTTGGCAGCTTCTTCTTGATACTAGATGTTCCTAGAAACTCGCAATGCACAAGGTTTCTCCTCATATACTATTTCACCTTAGTTAGAGGTCCGTCGCCCCCCTGAATTTCAATTCCTGGTCAGTTGATTCCCAATTAACGGAAGCATTCCCCGGCGTAACAGGCGCTTGTCCCCCTATTACGCCGGGGAAGCAGCGTCTCAGTGTTAATCTTAGGGGCATGTGGGGCCTAGAGCTACTAGCGCCTGATCTGGAGGTCGGCCGGGATTAAAGGGATGGCCTGGGGGCGCTGCCAAGCACGGTGGTGGTGTGAGGTCGAGGGGAGGGTGGGGCGGCGGAGGCAGGGGTCTGGGCTGGTGGTTGCTGGCGGTTCGAGAAAGATCGTCAATAGTGACTTGTGGGAGGTAGACGAAGGCCATCTGCCCGTTCCTTATAGATCGGATGGTTCATTAAAAAAATCGACTGACCTATTTATTTTCAGTCGACTGTTATCTTGACATGACCACATGTGGTAGTGTGCTGGAGGAGTACCAACATTTCCTGTGCTCATATATTAGAAAATCATACAGAGTAGAATCTAATTTTGTTTGCCATGCAATGTTGTAGAGCTATCATATGTCTCCTATCATTTATTTTTCAGTCACATGCTATCTGCTACTTTTACAGTGCACTAGTTCTGCACACACTTCACCCATACTCTCACTATTGTGTTTTTATGCAAGGGTATTTCAGAGTCTGCCTCGAGAGACGCAGCAAAGAAAAGAGAGAAGTTGTGCCAGCTTTCTTCGCGGGTAGGCACGACACTTTAAAGCGCTATAAAGGGTGCAGTGTCAGCAGATGGAGGCAGTAAACATAGCTCTGGAGTTGATGACCTTGCTCGCAATGAACCACCATCCCAGGTGCTTGGTTTAACTTCGCGGTGTCATATGTGGTTGCATGTTCCATATGGTGTCTAGCTTGTATTCGAAAGGCCGAAGTCGGTCTTTATTAAGATAAGGAAAGATATTTTTTACATGAACCACCATCCCGTGAGTGCCAGAAGACAACTAGCTAGTCAGGGCACTGGGCGAGCCAGTGACAAGCCCAGCAAAGAGAGCCATCACCTGGAAGCCAACTAAAAAGCCGCGATGGTGGCGAAGCATCCCGCCTCCCACCAGGCTCTCAGATCCTAGATGATCATGCTCACCACTCCAGCCGGATGTCTAGCTTGTATTGCTTCCAATTTGGTTAAATTGCATCTGCTTAGCTTACACATTATACCTTTGAATATGACATGCCTTTCTATTTTTGGTACATACTAGTACATCTGTATTAACCATGTTCTTACATCAAACTAGTGTTCTTGTGTATCCCTCATCAATCACTTATGATGAGGCAGTCAGGCAAGTGGATTACTCCTCATTTAAAGAATGCAGCGTCAGCCTCCCGACATGATTTTCAAGAAACAGCAAGGCTAGATGAAGAGAGTGAACGTAGCTCTGTAGTTGATTACCGCATTTCCCCTACATTAGCATCGAAGGTGCTTGCTCTAACTTGGTAGCATGATATGTGGTTGCATGTTGCATATGGTGTCTTGATTGTAATTCTTCCAATCTGGTTAAACTGCATGTGCTATTCTGCTTAGCTTATACATTATACCTGTTAATGTGACATGCCTTCCTGTATTTAGTACATGGTACATCTGTGTATTAAGCATGTCCTCACTTGAAACTATTGTTTTTTTGTATCCCGCATAAATCAATATGACGAGACACCTTCAGTATATGCAGTGTGATATTAGTTGCATCTTTGATATGATTTATAGCATGCGCTGCTTCTAATTTGTTGAAATGCCATTTATGATGGGACACTTTTAACTTGGCAGAGTCATATTGGTTGCATCTTTCACGTGTGTCTAGCTTGCATTGCTTCTTATTTGGTGAAATGGTTTCTGCTCAGTTTACACAAACAGTTGTGAATATGCCATGCCATCTTGTTTTTCGTATTATTCCATCCTAGAATCATGTGTTTGCCTTACATCAAAGTAGTGATTGTCAGTATCATGCACAAATGAGTTCTGAAGAGTGAATTTTATTGCTTTTTCTTGTCGGTTTTACTTGACAATTCAAAATCAATAAAGCGGAAGGAAGTTAGCAAGGCAGCGGATGAAGGTGCTCCTTCCAAATGGAGGGCATCTACAGATTCTACTCCTCCATCCCCCCAAGATGATTTCCAAGACAACACATGCATAGACACTCAACGTAGCTGTGTTTGTGATGAGCACGTCTCCCCTAGTGCACCATCAAAGGTGCTCCCTCTAACTTGGCACTGTTATATGTGGTTGCATGTTATGTATGATGTCTAGCTTGTATTGCTTCTAATTTTGTTGAATTGCATCACTTACTTTACACATTATACTTGTGACTAAGACACGTGTTCCTGTTTCTAGAACATACAATATCTTCTATCACACCATGTTCTTACATCAAACATTTGTTCTGAAGAACTAAATTGTTATTCATTTTTCTTGTCGGCTTGACTTAACATGGCACATAGAAAGAGGAAGCAAGACAGAACGACAGGGAAAGGGAAGCGGAAAAATCCTGTAGATTCTGCTGGTACTGATGGTGCAATAGAAGGTCAAAGTCCAGAGGAAAATTGTACCGACAGGGCATCCCATGCTACACAAGCTGCTGAACAAGCCAAACAGAAACAAATAGCTGCCACCAAACAAGCAGAGACAACCCTAGTTGTTACAGTACCACCAGTTGCACGATTTACTCGTTCGTCAACTCAGCTAGCAGCATGTTCCCAAGCTCCCTTGCCACCTGACACTACTTCCGAAGCACTCTTGACACAAGATGAGTTGGCAAGATCAGATGAACTTTGTGAGCTTCAACAGCAAGAAGGTAGTTGTTGGAGTCAAGTTAAAGTTGCATGCTTCTTTATATGTAGTCTCACAGTTTGATGTACACTAACACTTCCTATGTTTGTTGTTGGACTAGCACCTAGGTGCAAGAGGAAACAAACATCAGGGATAATGTTCAATAGGTTAACTAAATCTAGAGTAGGAAGAATGGAGATCCGTTTTGATGAAGGTTTAAAAGGCCACGTGATGCTGCTGAAGTCAGCCAAGTTAGTATCGAGGCAGCGGTTGCTGCTAGGTGTCATGTACGTATCCTCCCGACATGGATTGATGCTGAGGGAATGACAAAGACGAAACCTAGTTCAACACCTTCCTCAACCATTTATCTGTAAGTATGGTTATGTATGGAAACTAGTAATATCGTCTTGCTCTGTCCAATACTTTCTAGGTTGCTGATAATGAGACTCCCATAATTTTCAACATATGAGGTTCAAGTTGGGTACCCAAGATGATGCAACCAGACAAGCTTGCACCCATGTTTTCAAGTCTGCTCTGTGACAGTATCGGTATAACTTGAGAAAAACTCACTTTGAAGGCAAGGCTAACAGGGAACTTGCCCAAACATCTCCAGTGGAAAATATATCTGATGAAGACTCGAGAGGCCTCGTTAAACACTGGTCCGATCCGAAGTATCAGGTTTATTATATATATGTGATCAGATCACATGTTGAAGTCATATTTACGCATGTGCCACACAAATCTATCTTCTTGTAGGTGAACTGTTCAAAGAACAAGGCCAACCGTACGAAAGTGAAATTCCAATAGACGACAGGATCTCGTAGCTATATTGCACACTGCAAGGCTCTTGTAATTAGCTGCTGTTTCACTCTTTTTGTTGTACCATATTGTCAGATCTATATTGACTTGTTCCAAATGCATAGGAAAGCCCGCAAGGACCAAAAAGTACCTTAACCAAATGCTGTGGAAATCTTCAAGGACTGTCACACTAGCAAGAAGAAGGGCATGACTACACCAGTCAAAGCCGCTGTTGTAAGTCCTTAATCCTCATGCCTTTTAACTACTACTTACTCTGAATTGTTCCTTGAACTGCATGGTTTGCAGCCAATGTCTATTACTCTTTTCATTTTTATACACAATTGTCTTAGCGTATCATTGCACCTTACAAGGTTTAAAAGAGAGGAGTGATGTTCCTTTGATCTTGACCTGTAATCTAGTTCCGTCTTTGGACTTGCCCACACAACGTTACAATTGCCTGTTTATGCATTCTCAGTTTTTTTGTGATATAAATGATGTCATACTATGCTTACCATATTATAAACTTCGTCTCTTTATCCTTAGCCCTCAATACAATGTGAAGAAATAGACAATACATAAGCGATGGTACATGGTTATATGTTTGGAACCTGGTTTTATTATGCACTTTGCAATAAAATACAACTATTATTTTACATGGGTTCACCAGAATAAGTTCTGTATATAGACCAAAGCTATTTTGTTTGGTTTTGCTGCCTCTGAATATCTTACATTACGGTACTACTAATGTAAAACCACAACTTTTCAGCGAGCTATGGAAAAAATGGTGGAATCGCCACCTTCTGAAGGTGGCAAGGCAACTATAACCGCAATGTCAGCTCTTGCTGCGGTGGGTCAAGACTGTCCACTAACAATTGCCAACAAAGCATGTTC
Organism: Aegilops bicornis; assembly: GCA_021605145.1. Lineage (NCBI taxonomy): Eukaryota > Viridiplantae > Streptophyta > Magnoliopsida > Poales > Poaceae > Aegilops > Aegilops bicornis. The sequence continues at coordinate 66,013,927 of CM038671.1, forward strand.
CTGCGTAATACTTGGTTGGTTGTTAAGGCAATCTCGTCCAAACTGCCTCATGATCAAGATATGCAAGCTCAAAACAATGTTGTATCTGCGCTCCAAACACAAGTCCATTCCCTAACAGAGACCCTTTGTGAAACAAGGAGAGACATTGTTCGATGTTGTCAAGATATGCATGGTTTTGAAACCGGACTATCAGACATTTGCTATGTTGTTCAGGAGCCTAGGAGAACTGAAGGCGAAGGTTATGGTGCTCCATCGGACAATACATCATGAAAACGTAACAGCCATGTCAAATGAACTGAGCTTCTGAACTTCTGGTGGTGCATTTATCTGCAAGACTGTAACTTTTATGCCAGCCTTCCTTTTGTTTTATAGTTGTAATTTGTTTTGGTGCAATACAAAATTTGTTCTTAACGTGCAGCCACCGGCTGAAGAAAACAGCAAGCCATTTTTGTATAGTGTAGGGTGTTCCCTATATTTGCACTGGTGGCGAACTTTGATGCCCACCGGCTGTAGTTTACATGGGCCTCCTATGGTCTGTAACAATGAGCCTTCTAAGGGCCATAGAAAAAATGGGCCTTCTACGTGGCGTAGAAACAATGGGCCTTATACGGGCCGTAGACACAATGGGCCTTCTATGGGCCGTATCATCAATGGGCCTTCTATGGGCTTATGATCGGTTGGCCAAACATGGGCCAATAACAGACCACATTATGGCCGTAAATGGGCTAGAGTTGAAATCGTCCGTTCACGGGCCGACCATAACGGGCCGTCGTTAATCGGCCATATTTTGATGACGCTATCAAAAGCATTAGCGTGATAACGGGCCACAAGCGGGCGGCTGTAACCCACGGGCTAAATTTGGCCCTAAGCGTAAAATAGCGATAACATGCCGTTAGTAAACGAATGTGGAAATGAGCCCAAGAATAAATGGGCCCCGAGAAGGCCGAAAGCTAACATGGGTTGGAAACGGCCAACTGAATAATGGGCCGTTAATCGGTATAAAGTGATACACTATTTATTACGGGCCAGTTTCACCACGGGCCGTTAATGGGTATAAAGTGGTACACTGTTCATTACGGGCCAGTTTTACCATGGGCCGTTAATGGGCCGAGAGTAATAAGGGCCTCATATGGGCCGAAAGACATCATGGGCCATACATGGGACGGAAGTTAAAACGGGCTGGATCTATATAGGACGGCCCATATGACGCTACGGGGCCTAATTCGGTTAGGCCGTAAACGGGCCCTGGGTTAGCGGGCTGTAAATGGGCTATATGCGAACAGGCCGTTAACAGGCTTGCCGTGGGCCGGCCCGCCACCTTTTGACCAAGTCAAATGGGCCGGCCTTTTCACAGGAATGGGCCTCTGTTGGGCCGTGCCACGTATCGACGTATCATAGGCGCTTTGTGTCAAATGAGTGGATGACATCTGTCCCAACGGTGAGCTGACACATGTTTCCTCCAGCCAGTGATGATTTTTCACGTGGAAAATCCCCATTGGTCGGGGCTGTTAACGGGTTATCGGATCCAAAACCGGACCAGATAGCTTAACGGCGTTCCGTTACGATGGATGCCACGTGTCGGTCACCCATGACGAAAGCACTTCTGTGACGCGCGATTTATCGTCATGGAAGTGGACACTTCCGTGATGATAATTTTGGTAATGTCATGGAACAATTCTACGACAGGACTGGTATGACTATCTTGATTCTATCATAAAATTGTCATGGATGTACATGCATGACAAAAAATGCGACCTACTATGATAAACACGTATCATCACGTAAGTGTATTTTTCTAGTGCTGCCTCATGGGCAAGATGACTAAGACTCCATTCTCCAGAACAATTGAGCGAGCAACTGACATATTGGAAATAATACATACTGATGTATGCGGTCCGATGAGTGTTGAGGCTCGCGGATGGTATCGTAATTTTCTGACCTTCACAGATGATTTGAGCAGATATGGGTATATCTACTTGATGAAACATAAGTCTGAAACATTTGAAAAGTTCAAAGAATTTCAGAGAGAAGTGGAAAATCATCGTAACAAGAGAATAAAGTTTCTACGATCTGATCGTGGAAGTCAATATTTGAGTTATGAGTTTGGTCTTCATTTGAAATAAAGTGGAATAGTTTCGCAACTCACGCCACCTGGAACACCACAGTGGAATGGTGTGTCCGAACATCGTAACCGCACTTTATTAGATATGGTGCGATCTACGATGTCTCTTACCGATTTACCACTATCATTTTGGGGTTGTGCATTAGAGACAACTGCATTCAGGTTAAATAGGGCACAATCTAAATCCGTTGAGACGACACCATATGAACTGTGGTTTGGCAAGAAACCAAAGTTGTCATTTCTTAAAGTTTGGGGTTGCGATGCTTATGTGAAAAAGTTTGAGCCTGATAAGCTCAAACCCAAACCGGAGAAGTGTGTCTTCATAGGGTACCCAAAGAAGACTGTTGGGTACACCTTCTATCACAAATCCGAAGGCAAGATATTCGTTGATAAAAATGGATCCTTTCTAGAGAAGGAGTTTCTCTCTAAAGAAGTGAGTGGGAGGAAAGTAGAACTTGATGAGGTAACTGTACCCGCTCCCTTATTGGAAACTAGTTCATCACAGAAATCAGTTCCTGTGATCCCTACACCAATTAGTGAGGAAGTTAATGATAATGATCATGAAACTTCAGATCAAGTTAATACCAAACCTCGTAGGTCAACTAGAGTAAGATCCGCACCAGAGTGGTACGGTATTCCTGTTCTGGAGGTCATGTTACTTGACCATGACGAACCTATGAACTATGAGGAAGCAATGATGAGCCCAGATTCCGCAAAATGGTTTAAGGCCATGAAATCTGAGATGGGATCCATGTATGAGAACAAAGTATGGACTTTGGTTGACTTGCTCGATGATATGCAAGCCATTGAGCATATATGGATCTTCAAGAGGAAGACGGACGCTGATAGTAGTGTTACTATCTACAAAGCTCGAATTGTCGCAAAAAGGTTTTTCGACAAGTTCAAGGTGTTGACTACGATGAGATTTTCTCACTTGTAGCGATGCTGAAGTCTGTCCGAATCATGTTAGCAATTGCCGCATTTTATGAAATCTGGCAAAATGGATATCAGAACTACATTCCTTAATGGATTTATTAAAGAGGAGTTGTATATGATGCAACCAGAAGGTTTTGTCAATCCTAAAAGTGCTAAAAAAATGTGCAAGCTCCAACGATCCATCTATGGACTGGTGCAAGCATCTCGGAGTTGGAATATACGCTTTGATGAGTTGATCAAAGCATCTAGTTTTATATAGACTTGCGGTGAAGCCTGTATTTACAAGAAAGTGAGTGGGAGCACTACAGCCTTTCTGATAAGTATATGTGAATGACATATTGTTGATCAGAAAGGATGTAGAATTTTCTGGAAAGCATAAAAGGAGTGTTTGAAAGGAGTTTTTCAAAGAAAGACCTCGGTGAAGCTGCTTACATATTGAGCATCAAGATCTATAGAGATAGATCAAGATGATTGATAAGTTTTTTCAATGAGTACATACCTTGACAAGATTTTGAAATAGTTCAAAATGGAACAATCAAAGAAGGAGTTCTTTCCTGTGTTGCTAGGTGTGAAGTTGAGTAAGACCCAAAGCCCGGCCACGGCAGAAGATAGAGAGAGAATGAAAGTCATTCCCTATGCCTCAGCCATAGGTTCTATAAAGTATGCCATGCTATGTACCAGACCTATTGTATACCCTGCCCTGAGTATGGCAAGGGAGTACACACTACAAAAAAAGACACATCCGTGACATTTTGGGCCGAACGAAAATCTTTTCTGTCATACTTATGACACTTCTATGACGATAATTGTGACAAAACCCGGTATCATCACAGATGTGGTGGGGTCCTACTTCTATAACAAAAAATCATGACAGAAAATGGGCTTTTCATCCTAGGCGGGCCAGAGACGCAGCTGCATGACATTCTTTGGGCCGTCCCTGACGGAAAAAACTGTGGTAGAAGCGAGGGCGATGAAAATATCGGGGTGTTCCCGGTTACGGTGGGTGGTCGGGGCCGAGTGATGCGCGTTTCTCTCGTACACGCACGCGCGTCGGTGCGAGGAGTTGGGCTCTAACTGAACCCAAGCGAGGCATTCGGCTCTAACTGAACCCGAGCAATTGCACTGCAGGCTACGCGTTACTGAACCCGAGCGATCGATCGATGGCTGTTAACTGAACCCGATCGAGCGATTCCTTCGCTACTGCTGCTAACTGAAGCCAATCGATGCTGCCTATGGATGAACAGTGAGCATTGCTTGGGGGGGGGGGGGTTGGATGAACAGTTCCCGGTGGGGGTGGATGAACAGGACCCCGTGGCATTGCCTCTGGATGAACAGGAGCCCGATCGTTCGAGCCGGATGGGGCTGGATGAACAGGACCCCATGGAGGGCAGGATGAACAGGACCACCCCGTGGAGGGCAGGATGAACAGTAGACGGTGGAGGGCAGGATGAGCGATGGCCCGTGGAGGGGTGGTTGAACAGGAGCCCGTGGAGAGGGCTGGTTGAACAGTAGCCGGTGGAGTAGCGCGCGGTGGAGGCTTGATGAACATGAGCTCGTGGATGAACAATCGCAGGTGGAGGCTGGAGGAGGTCGACGGTGGATGAACAGTAGCCCATGGAGGCTGGAGGGGGTCGACGGTGGAGATTAACAGTATCCCGTGGAGTCCCGTTTTGCGGTACGCCACAGCCCTCCCGATGAACAGGACCCCCGTTTCGACCGTAGCGCTCCAACACAATGCCGTTTCCTCCGTTTTGCGGTACGCCACACACCTCCGGATCAACAGGGCCCCGCTTGTCGTAGGGAGGTCTGTTTCCTATGTTTTCGCGATGCGCGGACCCCTCCCAATGAATCGATCCCGTTTGACGTGGCGGTCGAACACAAGGCCGTTTCCTCCGTTCTGCGGTACGCCAAGCCTTGTTTCCATCGGCTGTTCCGTCCAAGCCCTCCCGATGAACACGGCGACGCATTCCATTCCGACCCAGCCGGTTGGCTCCCCATGAACACGACGATGATGCTGTTTCTCCGTTCCGACCCAGCCATGTACACGAGCCTTGGCCGTACGTATGCGCGAGTAGGCGTTCGAGACCCTGTGCGTATGTACGTACGTGGCCGTATTTTCTTTCTTGCACACTGGCCGCTGTACGTACGTGTACATGCTACGTGCGCGCCTCTACTACGACACGTGCGCGCCTCTACATCGACCAGTATGTACGTACACGTTCGCGACCAGAATGACAACGCTACGTACGCTTCAACTAGGTGGGTCCCGACTGTCAGGTACTTCCTTGCCTGCTAAGATGTAGCTGGTGGGTCCCAGCAGTCAGGGGGCGACTCGTTTTTTTTGCCCGGACGCACTTCCTTGCATGCATAGATGTAGCTGGTGGGTCCCAGCAGTCAGGGGAAAATGTTTTTTTTTCACGAAATACGGTGGCCCGTCCGGTGGCTCCCTGCTGTCAGGTGGAGGAATAATTATTTTGCGCGTAATAAGGAGGCACTTCTTTGCTGCGGCCATGGACCCAGCTGTCAGCCTCTCCACGTACAGTACTCTTCCGATGGAAGCCGTTCCTTGACCATGTTGACCACGTCGCACTGAGAGCACCATGGCAGTGGACGACGGCGAGGCCTAGGAAGGGGACGACGCGGAGTTGGGGAAGACGCGGCAGTGGAAGCCCGCGCGGAGAGGAGTAGGATGGTTCACTGGTTCGGTTGTGGTGTGAGGCTGCCGTCGCCGTAGGGAGCGCTGGGAATTGTAGGGGACGGTGAGGCCTCCGCGGCAGCACAGCCGGGCACGGGAGGCAGGAGCATGCTGCACGACTTGTGCTACTTTGGGCGGCTTGAGCAACAAGAACAGAGGTTGAAGAAGCACTACGGCCGTTGGATGGACATCGTAGGGTCACTGGAGCTAGAATCGATCATATTGACTAAGTTGACAAAGCACTCCGTCCCCGTCAACTTAGTAGGCCCACAAGTCAGCCTCCCACCAAGGTGGGTCCCAACCAGCAGGGGAAGTATTCATTTTTTTGTGCATAATAAGGAGGCACTTCCGGTGGGGTCCGAGCTGACAGCGGGGGAACATTTTTTCCATGCAATACGGTGGCCCGTCCGATGGGTCCCAACAGTCAGGGGGAAACGTTTTTTTTCGCAAAATACGATGGCCCGTCCGGTGGGTCCCTGCTGTCAGGTGGAGGAATCATTATTTTCCGCATAATAAGGAGGCACTTCCTTGCTGCCGTCGTGGACCCAGCTGTCAGCCTCTCCACGTACAGTCCACGTCCGATGGAAGCTGTTCCTTGACCACGTTGACCATGCAGCGCCGAGAGCACCAGGGCGGTGGACGACGGCGAGGCCTAGGAAGGGGACGATGCGGAGCCGGGGAAGACGCGGTAGTGGAAGCCCACGAGGAGAGGAGTACAAGGGTTCACTGGTTCGGCTGCGATGTGAGGCTGCCATCACCGCGGAATAACAGGGTGTGTGGGTGAGTAGAGGGATGGCATGGCCAGCTGTGGGAGTAGTAGGGGGCGGTGAGGCCTCCGCGGCATCACAGCCGACCACGGGAGGCAGGAGCACGTGGCACGACCGGCGCTGCTTTGGGCGGCTGGAGCAAGAAGACCAGAGGTTGAAGAAGCACTACGGCCGTTGGATGGACATCGTACGGCCATTGCAGCTAGAATCGTTTATATTAACTAAGTTGACAAAGCCCTTGGTATGCGTCAACTTAGTAGGCCCACAGGTCAGCCTCCGAAATAGTGCGCCCCAGATGTCAGGGGGAGGAATCATTTTTTGGGCGGCTGAAGCAAGAATATCTGAGATTGAAGAAGAAGCACGACATCCGTTGGATGGACATCCAACATGGACATCCAACGGCCACAGCTGCCAGAACCGTGTTGTTGACAAAGCCTTGCATACGCGTCAACTTAGTTTTTTAGGGGACGCGTCAACTTAGAAGGCCCACAAGTGCGTGGCAGAGAACATACAGCCCATTTGCGATTTGTAAGAATATACAACCCATTTTTTTATTCTAATGAAATTTACTACAGCCCATTTACAGTTTGTTAAAAGTACAGCCCAGTTTCTAGCTAGGACAACGATTAATAATTTCAACCAACCGCTCAAAACAGAATTCAAAAAAATTTCCCACATTTTTATGGGATCCCAAATATTTTTATCCAAAATTTCTAGTCAGATTAAATATAATTTCAAAATAAAGTTGTATTACGTTAAAATCCAACGAAATATTGCACGCGCAACAAGTAATGAAATTAAAATTTTCAAATTCCAAAAATAATATATTTTTAAACTAATTGCGCGTTTGGTGCATCTTTTTATAGTTACTGCCCAGTTATTATAATTACATCCCATTTGTTATTTCTTAAAGTCCATTTTTTTGTTAAGCCTAATGCATACCTCCTAGGAAAGTTTGCAGCCCAGCGGGGCGGAGAATAACAAGTTGACCCGGATATTGTGTACAACTGTCGGCCCAGTTGCATTGCTGATGTTGAAAAAAAGGCACATGTATTACAAGACAACCTAACATGGCTACTCAGCCCACATTCAGCGGCTGACGCCGGAAAGGCCCAAACAAGGCTTCTGTATAAATTTTTGAAGTCACTGAGCTCAATTAATAACTTTAGAAAAAAGTTAGATTATAGTAAAAACTAATTAAAAGCTGTCACGAGCAAAGAAATAATTCAACGGGTCCCACTTGTGCGTGTGTTCGTGTGTGTGTGAGAGAGAGAGAGAGGGAGAGACCCATCAGTTGATGCTCGTAAATACATCTTTCAGCCATATGCATTGCTGATGCTCAGTAAAAACTTATATAGTTGACACAATCATATAGAACATCATAGCACACTTAACTTGCATACAAAAATTTCACGCAGGCGGCACAATCAGGATGGAAGCACTGGATCGCTACGGGTAGGGCTATGTTGAAACCAGCAAACTCGCACATAACGGTTCATCCTCTTTATCAATGACAGGGAAATATCTTGAATGATGTGCAAAGAAAACAGACAGACAACACAATAAGTTCTGCTTGCACATTAAGTTGACGTACAACCCTTTCTAAAAAAAGTTCAGGTACAAAATTAGAACATGTCACAATCAAATATACTAGCACATCAGGGATTCACACCCATAGCTCGGATTTAACTAGTAATATCTAACAAGATTCAGTTGTTACCTCAAATTAGAGCACATCCAGGCAGCCAGCCCTGCCTCTTCTCCCAAAGAAGCAGTGGTCTCTGCCGCGCGATGGAGTAGGCCCTGTGCCATCCATCGTTGCGAGCAACATGGGGAAAGTCTGACGTTGACTCCTGTATTGGATGTCGTCAATGGACCCTGGCACCAGCGGCGACGGCAGGACTTCGATTGATGGATTGACCACTTCTTCGACATGCACGAACACTCGATACAGGTACATGCCTAACGTGGTCCGCGGCGGCTTTGGTGGCGATAAATATTACAACCCTGGTTCCTGCACCGGTATCTCAACACCAATCACCTTCGGTATGGTGGACGGCTTCTTCATCCATGCCATAACCGTCAGAGCCCAGCTGTCTGGAGGAACAAACATACTTACGAGCTCACCTCCAAGGTCGTTGATAAGCTCATTCATGGACTCGCTGTTCCAAGCACGCCGAGGCATGCCGTGGAAGGTAAACTTTGTAAAAACTCAAGCTCGAGGGCACCGAGCCCCATCACAGGTGCCACCGATCAAAGATCACTAGCGCGCCATCGCAGAACAAACGCCAGGAAGATTCGAACACACGATTGCAGTCGAAAGTTGTCCGGAACCTGACGAAGAAATCAGCCGGTGGCAGACAGACTTCGACGAGCAAGTCACTTATTTGGATGCCGTGCGCAATGCCAAGATCTTTGACAAGGTCGTCCGGTGAGACGGGAGGCCGGTCACCGTTGATGGTTACCTTAGCACTTTGCCGGCAAACTGGTCGTCAAGCGCCACCATGCCACTGTTGAGCGACAGCACGCAGCGAACGAAGGCAGAACGGACCTCAGGATCTCCGGCTCGGAGATCTGCGTTGATTGGCGACATGATAGTGAGCTTGAGTACAGGGAGTACAGGAGGGGGATTTGGGGGAACTGGAGTAGGAATCGAGATTCCAGAGGTGGGGGAGGGGCAGGAGATTGGGGATGAAAAGGTAGCTTGAAATTCGAACACGCGCCAATATGCTCTCACCACGCATGCGCACGAAAACACCGGTGGCGCCCACATGTCGGCCTAAGAGTCCTTATTCTTTCTTTTTCTGAGAGCCCGGCCTTTTTTTAGGATCTTTTGAGAGCCCGGCTTGAGAGTCATAATTGACATGTTTGGCTTGCGTTACTACTCGGCCCATATTCAACGACACCTCACTGGCCCAAACAAGTGTACATCATCGAAAAGACACCGAGCTCAAATTATATAACTTGAAAAAGGAGATACACTTTGAACACTGGAGAATGGTGATGCCCTCATTTAGCCCACCAGTAGTTCGAGACAATAAACAGTTCGAAACAACGATATATACAACATTCAAACACTGACTAGTGACTACTACTGACATAAACAACAAGACATGATAGTTCATAAGAAGTCTTGCTACACCACCAATATGCACCCATCTGCAGCGCTCAGACTCTCGTGATCCAGACGAGAATGACATTCTAAACAGAGCCAACTATTACATAGTAAGAGTGACATAGACGAGGATGACCAAATGACAAGGAATATGCATAACAAAAGAAAGAACTACCCATCCAGAACAAGCAGCAAAGACAACAAAGTCATTCAAAGAGATGATCCAACACCATCATAATTTGCAGCCCCGCTTCAGCGACCAATGATCCGGAGACACCAGTACTCCACCCTTTCGACGCAACAGCCCATTTACCTATCAACTTGAAGGCTTGAACCACATCACTGCCAGTCGTAATTGAGACATCCAAGGATCAAAGTGAATCCGGATGCCTTTGTCATTCTCACCTTCTTCATGCTGCAGGCTGTATCGTTGACAATCAGGGGAGTTTGCTCCCAAACTCCTTGGGCTCGCCGTGTAGACATAGTTTTCCATAGCAAACAGAGCCTCTCTGCCATCAAGGTTCTTGCCAACGGTAATCTCCTGGTTAATCGGATAATTGAGTCCGAGAAACAGAGAGTGTGAACCAAGGCTGTTTACCCACCTCCAACTAAAAAATCCTGAAGGCCCCAACAAGCTGGTATCCTGCTCATAGACGTAACAGCCAATGTCTGGATACTCACGTATTTCACGGTGCTTGTATACAGTGGGGTTTTTGCAATATAACTTTTCTGGCTCATGTGTCCGAATGATCGTCAGTCTTTTGCCGTCGTCTGATCGAGCGAGGAACCAGTTGTGCTTCCCTGTTTTTGGCAAAGGTGGTGTGATTACAAACGGCAGTAACTGTAGGGACACTACATCATATAAAAAAGGACAGGCATTGTTAATGTAAGATCAACATTGTTCAGAGTATGAGTAGGATAATGCAAGAAACAACATTGATATGTCCCTGTTGGGCGGGAGGAAAATACAGGGAAATGTATACTGGGTTCGAAAATATAGAAGTGCCATGCATGGTTATACTCATGTAATCTCGCAACCGATTCTTCACAGGAAACTACCATGTCATGCATGTTACGGAATCATGTTCTGTCCTCACAAACAAATTCTTCAAGGTAACTAACAGACCGTGCATTGTTATATACTCGTGTTCTACGGGCAAAATTTTGTAAGGATATTATTCTAGCCATTGATTGCTGAAGGGCGAATATAGGTATGTACACATGGTAAGCATTACAGGATTTCACTACTTCCAAATAGAGTTGTCCATATGCACATTTACTTCCCTAATGTATGGTTAGATGAAACCAACAGTGTGGTGCATGTTTCTACATCATGAAAATGAGGAAACTAACATGGCCATTGATACACACTCATATTTAGTAGTAGTATATAGATTACTGTAAAATAAGGAGAATATCCATATATTCCTAACCGTTTGATTACTCAGGGGTACAAATTGGCTGTAATGACATGATCACAATCGCATGAATTAACTCATTCCAAATATAGCTGATTTATGGCGTCTCTAATACATTGCCATAGTTCTGCTCAAATTCTGCTCAAACAGGGATATGCCAATCATCACAAAAAGTTCAAATAGTGTCATGGCGTCATCATTAACATGAGATGGAAACAACTTACACGCGCCGTCCCAGCAATACGTGGTGCCATCTGCTTTGTCAATCGCGTAGATGATGCCATTGTGTTCAATAGCATCACAGAAGTGTGTATCAGCGCTTTGACGGCGATCCACTGCGAGCTGAGTTGTCTCCATCTAAAGAAGGCACCGGCGTAAAGATAGGCGAGTCCCTTGTCGAACAAGGCAATTAGCTTGAAGTCTGCGTAATCCGCACATCGTGTGGGCACTTGGCAGATTCTGCAAAACAAGGTCCGTCCAACTGACGCGGTAATCTAGATGACTAGGACCGCGATGGTAATACTCTATATAATCCAATGGAGGAAGGATAATCTCATGGGAGGTCTGGAAGTTCACGAGCACCAACTTTTTACCATCTTCTTTGAAGGCAACCATCCAGTGGGAGTTCATGCCGACCAAAGACATACCTGCCAAGAAGTTTGAGGCGATGGTGGTCGGATCAAGTCGAGGAAATGATGTCTGACGACCCACTACATAACCGCAAAGAAGTTTCGGCTAATGGAGATCGGATTCAAATCGAGGGGCATCATGTACGCCTCCGTATCATGGTGAGCCAATCTCGCAAGACCAGATAGCAGCAAGTAGGTTGTCTTGAAAAGCTTAGGCCTCGCTTCAACGATGGTCGTGTGCATGCCCCTCGAGCATGCAGCCAGCCGCAGGGCACTCAACATATCCATACACGAACAACAGAGGTCGAGGATGTCACTGGGGAGATAGCTCCAATCGCGGCTCATATGGATCCTGCGCGGTTCGCGTTCGGTGATGGTGGAGTTTGGAAGGTGGGGTTTTGAGGGGCTTGATTTACGGGGGAGAAGGCTGTCAGTGCTGGAGCGGCTAGCGAGGGAATAGTGGTATTGGGGGAGGCGAGCGAAGCGAGGGTATGCAGGGGCACAGTGAGATAATGAAGAGTGACCTCAGGATCTCCGGCGAGATGGAGATGGAGATGGAGTGGTGCTAGGGGAGAGGGAGACGAGGCGAAGCATGCTTTACAACAGCGGTGACAGTGGCTGCACAGTGCATAAGGTGAGGCTGACTTTAGTAACCCGGACACGCCGCCTGGACTGGTGTCATCTCGGGCGCAGTGTCTTGTCACTTCATTGTGAGGACCGGATGAATAATAGTATTTTGACCATCAAGTGTACCAAAGTTGTACTACTATGACTAGTAGGAGTAGTAGGTACATGTACACTCCCGTGCTAGCATGCCTCTGGGTTCACTTCATCCTCCAACTATCATCCATATTGCGAGAAAAACCAAATTCTCGTGCATGCGGAAGCGCGAAGAAGGACTTTTCTTTTTTTGAGGATAACTGCATATTCCTTAACCATAGTAGGAACATGAGTAGTACTCTCTCCGGTCCTCTTTTGTCTGCGCATAACTTTTTTCAGTATTTCTCTAATTAGTCTGCATATATACCCTTTTGCATGCGCCCATTTCCCTCCATGCCCCGCATTCACAGCATTAATTAGCGTACGCATGAGCAGCTGCAGCCCGACTCCTGCCAATAAACTGCAGCATGCAAGTGGGCCACTCTGTGCACGTGGGAGAGAGAAAAGGCAACCAAAGAGCCCGTCCAATCCATTGCATGCAGCAGACAAACCACCGCATCTCTCCTCATGCATGCGCATAACTTCTCCCATTTACTTCTCCATCGGGAACCGATTTTCCTCGGCTTTTTCACAACTCCTTGATCTTCATTTGCATCCAAACGACACTGCATTCACATTGTTTTAACCACTTCACATCCTCCTGGAGTAATTCTGAAGCCCCTATAAATAATCATCTTCTTTAGTTAGATTAGCCATCTAATCCTAATTCTCCAAACCATAGCCCTCTGGTCCAGCGGTTCCAAATGGCGAAAGAGATCGAGATGCAGGTTTTTAGCGTCCAACATGTCCTCGTCGAAGGCTCGTTGAGCATAGTTGCCACAACACCGACCACCCAAGGGTTGTTCGGAAGTGGATCAACAATGTATCCAACTCCCTCCAAAAGGTGGAGATGAATGTCATCGGTCTCGACGCAGAGTACACGGAGCGTGCCATTGGGAAGATCCAACGCGCCGCTGTCCTTCAGATGTGCCTCGAAGATGATGTTTTGGTGTACCACATCATACACGCGCCCTCCATACTAGGCGAGCTTCACGATTTCTTGTCTTGGGAGGACACATACTTCTGTGGGGCAGCCATCGCAGGGGACAAACATAAGTTGGAGCCGTACAACCTTGATTTGAAAAGCATCGCTGACCTACAAACCAGAATAAAAATTCTTGTAGAAGATTGTGATAAACCGACACCATCCCTATTCGACGTAGCAAATTTTGTGCTAGGAACAAATCTTCAGAAGGGTGACGAGACGCTGGCATTAAGGTTGTCTGGATGGGAGAATTATCCCTTGACGTACGAGCGGATAAAATATGCTGCGCTCGATGCCCGTGTGAGTTTCGAGATAGCTGCAAGGTCCAGAAAGCTTGTTGCGAAGCCGTCTCCCGCAGAACATGAGAACAAGAAGAAGAGGAAGAAGAAGAAGAAGAAGAAGAAGAAGAAGAAGAAGAAGAAGAAGAAGAAGAAGAAGAAGAAGAATAAGAAGAAGAAGAAGAACAAGAAGAAGAGGAAGAAGAAGAAGAAGAAGCACCAGCAGCAGGGCATTATGTATATTGATATAGATGGACTATTTCGATGGTGTGCATGTCTTTGGAACAAGTAGTAGCGTGGGTCCGCTTGACTATAAGGAACTATTTATCCGCCTAGCTTTCTCTACTACTCCTAGTGATCGGTATACAATGCATGTGTCCGTAGACATGACAACTTGTCCATGGAAGTTCAACTACGACGACCATCATGTTTCATCCACTGCCACTCGTGATTCCCACGACGCCGCTCCAACCCACGGCACCACGTCCCCCGACACGCGTCTCACCCCTCTTGGCCGCACCGCCCCTCTGCCTTTGTGTGCATGACATGTGGGCCACCTTAAATGCGGCGAGCATCAAGTTTCTACCACAGCCACACGCAATTCCCACGACGCCCACGAACCCATGACACCACACGTCCCGCACCATCGAATTTTCATCCAGCGACTGTGACACATTTCGTCCCGGGTGTCAATCCTTAGCTGGAGTACTTCTGTACTACAGGTAGTACCCGCTGGTGTGGCCATATACGCCTCGTAACGCCCCGACGCCCAGCTGTGGCACCCTCGCCACGGCCACGCCACCACCGGCCGGTTCATCTCAAACGAGTGAATCGCGAACCACACCACCACCATGAGAATGACATGTGGGCCAGCCGCATTTAATGTCCGCATGTCATTGACTCAGAGCATGGTTAATAATATGGCCGCTGGCTATATGATGTTGCCACGTCACATATAGCCAAGCTTGTAGCCAGAAAGTACAATAGTTGAATATTAATATGTACTACTTTGTTGTTACATGACCCACCTTGGTCTCTGATAAAATGCCTAGGAGCACGTGCTGCAGCCGGCTGTTAACTAGTAGCCCGCTTCTCTTCTCTTTCATCTTCTTTCTCGTCCAACTAAGCAAAAATATAATATTTAATGTCTTACAGCCCGCCTACATCACCTTATTGTACTTGCTCTCATAGGCCGAGCACTAAGCCACTGAAGTTCGGTCCCGTGGGCCCTGAGAGGGAAATGTAACTCCTGCGGCAGGCCTTGTGGTGCTCCCGCAGTATGAGCTCGTGCCAAATCCGGAATTTGTTTCTTACTACTACAACTACTACTAAGGTACACGTGCATTGCACGCATGGGATTCTGGTGGTTTGTGCATTATGCTTCTACATGTGGAGTCTTCTAGATTCTACATGTGGCAAAATCAGGTGGAATGTAGATGATATCCAACGGCAGTAGTGCTCGGATTTTCCATCTTTGTACCGTCGGATTGGCTTCATCCAATGACCAACTTTCAAAGTTATGGTTTGGTTTGCAACCTAGGTTTCCACGCCTAAGCTTAGGCGTGCCGGCATGTGTTTGGTTCATTGCTACACTTGTGGCTTGCCACACTTTTCTAGCTACATGGTCCACATGTCATAGACTCAACTTCTTGCCAAATCTTGGCACACTCGTGGTGGCCATTTTGTTAGCCACATTTTTTGTGGCAGACACACTTTGCCTAAGCTTAGTTGTGGCAAAGTTAGTCATGAATGAAGTTTAACCATGGAGTCTTCTAGATTCTACATGTGGCGGAATCTGGTGGAATGTAGATGATATCCAACGGCCAGCAGTGCTTGGATTTGCCATCTTTGTACCATCGGATTGGCTTCATCCAACGACCAACTTTCAAAGTTATGGTTTGGTTTGCAGCCTAAGGTTGCCACACCTAAGCTTAGGCATGCCACAAGTGTGTTTGGTTGTGTTCTCGTCTCAGCATAGTTGCTCCCTCTTCATGCATGCTCAACTCAACACCCCTCTTCATGTATGCTCTCTTCATGCATGCTTCTAGTGTATTTGTGCTAATCTAGTGTGGACTCATGCACCCTCCATAAACTCTACCAAACACCCAAAAATGGGTCGTGAAGGGAACTCTTGGGATCATGCACCCTTCATACACGCTACCAAACACACGGGCATGTGTTTGGTTCATTGTTACACTTGTGGCTTGCCACACTTTTCTAGCTACATGGTCCACATGTCATAGACTCAACTTCTTGCCAAATATAGCCACACTTGTGGTGGCCATTTTGTTAGCCACATTTTTTGTTTCAGACACACTTTGCCTAAGCTTAATTGTGTCAAAGTTAGTCATGAATGAAGTTCAACCATGGAGTCTTCTAGATTCTACACGTGGCAGAATCTGGTGGAATATAGATGATATCCAATGGCCGTGGTGCTCGGATTTGCCATCTTTGTACCGTCGGATTGGCTTCATCCGACGATAAACTTTCAAAGTTATGGTTTGGTTTGCAGCCTAAGGTTGCCACGCCTAAACTTAGGCGTGCCACAAGTGTGTTTGGTTGTGTTCTCGTCTCAGCATAGTTGTTCCCTCTTCATGCATGCTCAACTCAACACCCCTCTTCATGTATGCTCTCTTCATGCATGCTTCTAGTGTATTTGTGCTAATCTAGTGTGGACTCATGCACCCTCCATAAACTCTACCAAACACCCAAAAATGGGTCGTGAAGGGAACTCTTGGGATCATGCACCCTTCATACACGCTACCAAACACACCAAGGCATGTGTTTGGTTCATTGTTACACTTGTGGCTTGCCACACTTTTCTAGCTACATGGTCCACATGTCATAGACTCAACTTCTTGCCAAATATAGCCACACTTGTGGTGGCCATTTTGTTAGCCACATTTTATGTTTCAGACACACTTTGCCTAAGCTTAATTGTGTCAAAGTTAGTCATGAATGAAGTTCAACCATGGAGTCTTCTAGATTCTACACGTGGCGTAATCTGGTGGAATATAGATGATATCCAATGGCCAGTAGTGCTCGGATTTGCCATCTTTGTACCGTCGGATTGGCTTCATCCGACGATAAACTTTCAAAGTTATGGTTTGGTTTGCAGCCTAAGGTTGCCACGCCTAAACTTAGGCGTGCCACAAGTGTGTTTGGTTGTGTTCTCGTCTCAAAGCATAGTTGTTCCCTCTTCATGCATGCTCAACTCAACAGCCCTCTTCATGTATGCTCTCTTCATGCATGCTTCTAGTGTATTTGTGCTAATCTAGTGTGGACTCATGCACCCTCCATAAACTCTACCAAACACCCAAAAATGGGTCGTGAAGGGAACTCTTGGGATCATGCACCCTTCATACACGCTACCAAACACACCAGGCATGTGTTTGGTTCATTGTTACACTTGTGGCTTGCCACACTTTTCTAGCTACATGGTCCACATGTCATAGACTCAACTTCTTGCCAAATATAGCCACACTTGTGGTGGCCATTTTGTTAGCCACATTTTTTGTTTCAGACACACTTTGCCTAAGCTTAATTGTGTCAAAGTTAGTCATGAATGAAGTTCAACCATGGAGTCTTCTAGATTCTACACGTGGCAGAATCTGGTGGAATATAGATGATATCCAATGGCCAGTAGTGCTCGGATTTGCCATCTTTGTACCGTCGGATTGGCTTCATCCGACGATAAACTTTCAAAGTTATGGTTTGGTTTGCAGCCTAAGGTTGCCACGCCTAAACTTAGGCGTGCCACAAGTGTGTTTGGTTGTGTTCTCGTCTCAGCATAGTTGTTCCCTCTTCATGCATGCTCAACTCAACACCCCTCTTCATGTATGCTCTCTTCATGCATGCTTCTAGTGTATTTGTGCTAATCTAGTGTGGACTCATGCACCCTCCATAAACTCTACCAAACACCCAAAAATGGGTCGTGAAGGGAACTCTTGGGATCATGCACCCTTCATACACGCTACCAAACACACCAGGCATGTGTTTGGTTCATTGTTACACTTGTGGCTTGCCACACTTTTCTAGCTACATGGTCCACATGTCATAGACTCAACTTCTTGCCAAATATAGCCACACTTGTGGTGGCCATTTTGTTAGCCACATTTTTTGTTTCAGACACACTTTGCCTAAGCTTACTTGTGTCAAAGTTAGTCATGAATGAAGTTCAACCATGGAGTCTTCTAGATTCTACACGTGGCAGAATCTGGTGGAATATAGATGATATCCAATGGCCAGTAGTGCTCGGATTTGCCATCTTTGTACCGTCGGATTGGCTTCATCCGACGATAAACTTTCAAAGTTATGGTTTGGTTTGCAGCCTAAGGTTGCCACGCCTAAACTTAGGCGTGCCACAAGTGTGTTTGGTTGTGTTCTCGTCTCAAAGATAGTTGTTCCCTCTTCATGCATGCTCAACTCAACAGCCCTCTTCATGTATGCTCTCTTCATGCATGCTTCTAGTGTATTTGTGCTAATCTAGTGTGGACTCATGCACCCTCCATAAACTCTACCAAACACCCAAAAATGGGTCGTGAAGGGAACTCTTGGGATCATGCACCCTTCATACACGCTACCAAACACACCAGGCATGTGTTTGGTTCATTGTTACACTTGTGGCTTGCCACACTTTTCTAGCTACATGGTCCACATGTCATAGACTCAACTTCTTGCCAAATATAGCCACACTTGTGGTGGCCATTTTGTTAGCCACATTTTTGTTTGAGACACACTTTGCCTAAGCTTAATTGTGTCAAAGTTAGTCATGAATGAAGTTCAACCATGGAGTCTTCTAGATTCTACACGTGGCGAGAATCTGGTGGAATATAGATGATATCCAATGGCCAAGAGTGCTCGGATTTGCCATCTTTGTACCGTCGGATTGGCTTCATCCGACGATAAACTTTCAAAGTTATGGTTTGGTTTGCAGCCTAAGGTTGCCACGCCTAAACTTAGGCGTGCCACAAGTGTGTTTGGTTGTGTTCTCGTCTCAGCATAGTTGTTCCCTCTTCATGCATGCTCAACTCAACACCCCTCTTCATGTATGCTCTCTTCATGCATGCTTCTAGTGTATTTGTGCTAATCTAGTGTGGACTCATGCACCCTCCATAAACTCTACCAAACACCCAAAAATGGGTCGTGAAGGGAACTCTTGGGATCATGCACCCTTCATACACCCTACCAAACACACCAGGCATGTGTTTGGTTCATTGTTACACTTGTGGCTTGCCACACTTTTCTAGCTACATGGTCCACATGTCATAGACTCAACTTCTTGCCAAATATAGCCACACTTGTGGTGGCCATTTTGTTAGCCACATTTTTTGTTTCAGACACACTTTGCCTAAGCTTACTTGTGTCAAAGTTAGTCATGAATGAAGTTCAACCATGGAGTCTTCTAGATTCTACACGTGGCAGAATCTGTGGAATATAGATGATATCCAATGGCCAGTAGTGCTCGGATTTGCCATCTTTGTACCGTCGGATTGGCTTCATCCGACGATAAACTTTCAAAGTTATGGTTTGGTTTGCAGCCTAAGGTTGCCACGCCTAAACTTAGGCGTGCCACAAGTGTGTTTGGTTGTGTTCTCGTCTCAGCATAGTTGTTCCCTCTTCATGCATGCTCAACTCAACAGCCCTCTTCATGTATGCTCTCTTCATGCATGCTTCTAGTGTATTTGTGCTAATCTAGTGTGGACTCATGCACCCTCCATAAACTCTACCAAACACCCAAAAATGGGTCGTGAAGGGAACTCTTGGGATCATGCACCCTTCATACACGCTACCAAACACACGGGCATGTGTCTCGGTTCATTGTTACACTTGTCGCCACACACTTTTCTAGCTACATGGTCCACATGTCATAGACTCAACTTCTTGCCAAATATAGCCACACTTGTGGTGGCCATTTTATTAGCCACATTTTTGTTTCAGACACACTTTGCCTAAGCTTAATTGTGTCAAAGTTAGTCATGAATGAAGTTCAACCATGGAGTCTTCTAGATTCTACACGTGGCAGAATCTGGTGGAATATAGATGATATCCAATGGCCAGTAGTGCTCGGATTTGCCATCTTTGTACCGTCGGATTGGCTTCATCCGACGATAAACTTTCAAAGTTATGGTTTGGTTTGCAGCCTAAGGTTGCCACGCCTAAACTTAGGCGTGCCACAAGTGTGTTTGGTTGTGTTCTCGTCTCAGCATAGTTGTTCCCTCTTCATGCATGCTCAACTCAACACCCCTCTTCATGTATGCTCTCTTCATGCATGCTTCTAGTGTATTGGTGCTAATCTAGTGTGGACTCATGCACCTTCCATACACTCTACCAAAGACCCAAAAATGGGTCGAGAAGGGAACTCTTGGGATCATGCACCCTTCATACACCCTACCAAACACACCAGGCATGTGTTTGGTTCATTGCTACACTTGTGGCTTGCCACACTTTTCTAGCTACATGGTCCACATATCATAGACTCAACCTCTTGCCAAATCTGGCCACACTTGTGGTGGCCATTTTGTTAGCCACATTTTTTGTTTCAGACACACTTTGCCTAAGCTTAGTTGTGGCAAAATTAGTCATGAATGAAGTTCAACCATGGAGTCTTCTAGATTCTACATGTGGAAGAATCTGGTGGAATGTAGATGATATCCAATGGCCAGTAGTGCTCGGATTTGCCATCTTTGTACCGTCGGATTGGCTTCATCCAACGACCAACTTTCAAAGTTATTCACACACTATATAGGGGGTATAGATATAGATGTGCCGGCCCGTTGCAATGGATCCAAAGTATATCTGTTTAGTGGAGTGCACTCTAAACACATTATCTATTTATTTTTCTCTAACCTTTCGTAGACATGCAACCAAGCCACCTAAGCTTCATGGGTGCCCCCCACGTACATCAAATTATTCATACTACGTTGACAGAAAAAAGATAAATTACCCAAAACAAGATCTTCCCGTTTTTTGTTCCTACGATGCTGTGCCGTGCACGTACCTACTAGTTGTATAGTGGTAGTACTAGTTGTATAGTACAAACTTGGTACTAGTAGGAGCAGAGTAGTACGGAATGCTCCTACTCTATCCACGAGCCCCATCTGATACCTAATTTCTTGGCTTTCGTGCTACAGCTAGATCTTCCCCTGGTTTCTGTTTTCCAACCCGGCTGTGGCCGGGATGCGGTTTGTCAATAGTCGGTTTGCTCAACGGCAGTCCAACATGAAAGTGAAAATGCTAGGCAACATGCCTTCCCTAAGCTATGTGTCGTGCCGGACGGGCCGTGGAGTACTCCCGATTCCCGGGCGTGTGTGGGGAGTGCGTCTTGACGCAGCGAGCCTTTTCCTTTACTAGCAATGTGCCCGTGCGTTATGCAGCGGATCCAAGGTAGTAGAATAGTAGTACTTGTTCACAAACTTGAAAGAAATCACTCTTGTTTTGATATACTCCTAATATATTACTCCCTCCGTTCCTAAATATTTGACTTTTTAGAGATTTCAAATGGACTATCACATACGGATTATATAGACATATTTTGAAGTGTAGATTCACTCATTTTGCTCCGTATGTAGTCACTTATTGAAAAATCTCTAAAAAGACAAATATTTAGGAATGGAGGGAGTACTTTTCACTCAACATATATTTCACAGGCTGTTTTGATGAGGTGAGGGAGGGATGTGGTTGCTTTCAAGTTAATAAGGGGTTTTTTGCAAATTGGAGCAGAGAAGTGGGCTATTGTTGCAAAAATTCCACAACTTACCTCATAACCGTTAGATGCAGATCTAATGGTCAGAAACGACGTATGGCAGACACACCACCATCACCAACTGAGTCTTTTATAGGAGTATATATTTCTCAGGCTGTTTTGATGAGGTGAGGGAGGGATGTGGTTGCTTTCAAGATAATAAGGGGTTTTCTGCAAATTGGAGCAGAGAACTGGGCTATTGTTGCAAAAATGCCACAACTTACCCCATAGCCGTTAGATGCAGATCTAATGGTCAGAAACGACGGATGGCAGACACACCACCGTCACCAACTGAGTCTTGTATAGGAGTAGGAGTAGAGAAACATGTATAAATTGTAACATTTTGGTTCTGCTCCTTGGCACGATCGATAGATAGAAATAACGATTGGAAACGCTAGGGCGGGGCTATTTCCGCCTGATAAGCAAGGTACGTGGTAGCTAGGTTGGCGCATTGTCGGTTTGGTCACATGCGGTCTGTGATTGTTCTAGTGTTTCTAGCAAGATGCTTGTGCGTTGCACGAAGTTGATGGAATAGGTAAGTAAATTGACGGATGGAGTACTAGTTAGAGTGATGCATATAATTAAGCAAAGGGATCGCACATGTCGGTATTGACTGGAACGAGAATGCAACACCACAATAAGAATTAAGGCCACGATGATGATGCAATCGCAGTGGTGGTTACAAAAGGCAAGAAGAAAGATGCATCCATCAACGTACGACCTCCTCCTCCTCCTCAACTTAGTGCGCCGGGCTACCGACCGGCGGCTAAGGAGCGGCGGCTTTTGTGGCGAGGTCGAGGTGCTTCTCAACAAAGGCATCCAAGGCTTCCAGCCAGTTGACGAAGGCCAACGTTGTAGCGTCCTCACTGGCCTTGTAGATACCTATGTACACGATTTGCTCGTACACGTGGATGTGTAGGTCGGCGAATTCTTGTAGGGCGGCGCCTCGCCAGCGGCCTTGAACTCAGTGGACATTCTTCATGGCGCCGGCGGGCAGTCACAGGGCCACCAGTGCTTGAAAGAGATTCCGGCCATGGAGGCCGATTTGGGTGGCAGGCAATGAGGAGCCCGGGCGCACGGGCTGGAGGAGTACAGCGATGTCATCCGCGAGCTTCTTGAGGATGGTGAACTTGTTGGTGGTGGCAACAATCATCTGGTCCAACTGAGAGTCATAATTGGCGTCGACGGCGGCCATCCACCAGCCGGTCTCCAACACTGTCTGGAGACGATCCTCGGCGCCATGACGCAGGCCAACGTTGTGGACCATCTGGCACAGCCGCTGGCCGCTCGCGCACATCGCCACCATGGGTCTGGAGTGAGCTCTTATGCGCTTAGTGTAGGTGCTTGGGCAAATGCTTAGGTGCGTACGATGTGGAGATGCATTGGAATGGAGGGGCACCTTTATATGAGGGCAAACTACATTGCATTCACATTGTGCAGCCTCTTCTCGCGGTCCTCCTCCCA
The DNA here is from genome assembly GCA_021605145.1 of Aegilops bicornis. NCBI lineage: Eukaryota > Viridiplantae > Streptophyta > Magnoliopsida > Poales > Poaceae > Aegilops > Aegilops bicornis. Next base: position 66,036,839 of record CM038671.1, read on the forward strand.
TTACTTCCCTCATGCATTAATTAAAGGAGGATGCATTGGCCGTTCAACATTTCGGGAACTGCTACTCCCTCGCTCATCTGCATTAAAGCCGTATCGGGAACTGTGCCGCCCGCTGTCAAATCGACTAGTTGTACTGCGCCGCCCGTTGCACGCCCGGCTGAACACGCCTCCTCGCCTCCATCAAACCCCTCCGTTAAACCCGCATGCAAACCGAGAAACCTACTCTGGCCACACGTCCGTTCATGAGCGGGCCGGAATTAAACGCAACACCGGCAGAGCTCCTCCCGTCCGCCCTCAGTTTAAATGAGGCCAGACGCCGGCCAAGCTCCTACCGTCCGCCCTCTATTTACACAAGGCCAGGCAGACAGCAGGCAAGAATCGCACCCCTCTGCTACTCCCCCATCTCCGCCTTCACCAATTTCTGCACTCTTCCGATGGCTTCCGAGGAGCCGTTCTCCGGCATATTACCCGGCTGGGTGGCCCGCCGAGCCCTCCGGATACGGGCGAGGCCGCTCGGTACTTCACCAACCTTGCTTGGCCCGACGGAGCCAGTTGCCGCCCCAAGCAGGCGCGTGGTTCAGCAACTCGTCGCTCTAGTTCAGCTCGATTAGGAGTGGCGAGTTGCTCCACGCCGGCATGGCGCCGAGCACACCGGTACGGGCGTCGTCGCTGCCGCGTCGTACCGAGCCTCCCGTGTCTGTGGGCGCGCCTCCTGTGCGTGCGGCAATGCCATGCAGGCAGAGACAGAAGCCGGGTGCATGCACAACAACGATTCGGTGGCCAGCTTCTCCGTGTCCGCAGCCATCATCGAGGAGAAGTAGAACCCGGTAGGCCACCGCCACTTGGGTCCCATGAAGGCCACCGCCGATGCGACGACTGCGCATTCAGGTGGTTTCTTTGCTTCTTCGTCTCTTGCGAGGATCTTCGTCGACCCCGCAAAGTGTCTGTCGGGCATGAGGAAGACAAAGGGATCCGCGGGTGGCCATTTAGATTATGTACTCCCTCTCCAGCTGGCGGGAAATTTTTGTTCCAAGAATGGATAAATTGTATGTATCTATAACTAAAATAAGTCTAGATACATCCATTTCTAGGACAAGTATTTCCGGATGGAGGGAGTATTAATTATACCAAGATAGCCGGATTGGCACCGCTTAGTTCATGTAAATGTAATGAAATCCATCATGTTTATATGAAGATCCGGCTTTTTATACGAAATCCTTCATGCTTATATGAAATCAGTCCGTGTTTGCATGAATTTCATCCGGTTGGTTAGAGTTGTGAAAATGTATGCCGCTGCCGTTTGATGTCGTCCTCCGCGGAAGGAAACGGGTGGAAATTTGCCGGCTGCCGTTGGAGATGCTCTTATGATGGAAATAATAGAGTGACATCCAATCCATTTGAGTTAATTGCGTGTATGATTGTCCCTCTATAAAAAGTTAATTGCATGTACAATGTACACGTGACTTGCAGGGTGGCTACAACTTCGTACAGAAAGTTAAAAAGAAACAATTCCATCCTTAATCTTGTATTCTAAGTACTCTGTGGGAACCACTATCAGTACAGTAGCGAAAGAAGTATATATTAAATAATTAATATATATTATAAAAATATAAAGTTAAAGACAGAATTCGAACTCATGTCATCGCGTTGCGAGCATCCGGCGCTAACCAGTCCAGCACATTTTTGTTGTAGACCATGCTGCTGATATATCTCCATGTCTACTCTTATACTCCATCCGTTCCTAAATATTTGTCTTTTTCAGATTTCAAATGGACTACCACATACGGATGTGTATGTTAACATATTTTAGAGTGTAGATTCACTCATTTTGCTCCATATGTAGTCACTTGTTGAAATCTCTAAAAAGAAAAATATTTAGGAATGGAGGGAGTAGAAAACAGAGTTGGTGATGATGGTGTGCGTGCCATCCTGCAATATAGGCCGTCGGATTTATGTCTAACGGATAGGAAGAAAATTATGGCAATTTTGCAAATATTTACCCACACCCCTCTCCAAGTTCGCAAATACGGCCTTCCCTCATTCATCCTTTTCTCTCACAAGATAAACTACTCATACAAATGCATCTTGACTTTCCGTGCAACGCACGGGCATCTAGGTAGTTTCTTTTAAAATAGTTACTGCGATAATTGGGTTGAAGTGATATATTTTATGTCTGCCCCTAATGATTTCATATTCACTAGTAGTAACAAAGAAAAGGTTGCCTTGTTAATTAACAGAAAACAAGGTGAAAACTATCACATGGGGCCGGTAAAAATGAGGCACACTGGGTTCAGCGTCATCGTCACTACAGTTGTGCACGCGCGAGAATTCTACATATCGAGGGGGCTACTGAGCGAGGCACAAAGACACAATGTTCGAGAGAGAAACCAATTGACGGATTACGATCAGATTGAGTTGTCACCCTTCCGCTGTCATTGTTGGGGTGGGGAGGGGGAGGGGGAGGGAGAGAAAGACGTATCGAGAGTGTGCGCGGTAGGCACAGAGGCACAACTAGAGAGTGTGTGTGTATGTGTGTGTGTGTTTGAAAGAGGAGTATATAAATTACTATCAAGATCGAGGTGCCGCCCTACTCCTTCGGTGTCGGGTAGTGTGTGTACGTGTGTGTGTTTGAGAGAGTAGCCAATCGATAGATTAGTATCAAGATCGAGGTGTCACCCTACTCCTTCGGTGTTGGGAAGTGTGTGTGTGTGGTTGTGTGGGTGTAGGTGTGTGTGTTGGGGGCGGGGGGGGTGACACTTACATATCCCTACTCTTATAAAAACAGAGTTGGTGATGATGGTGTTCCTGCCATCCTGCAATATAGGCCATCCTATTTATACCTGACGGATAGGAAGGAAATAGAGTCAATTTTGCAAAAGATACCCACACCCCTCTCCGCATTTGCAAATAAGGCATTCCCTCGTTCATCCTTTTCTCCCACAAGATAAACTACTCATACAAATGCATCTTGATGTTCGGTGCAACGCATGGGCATCTTGCTAATAGGGAGAAGGAGTTTGTGTGACACATATCTAGCTATATTAAGGGATAGGTAGATAGCATTTGTGCGAGGCATACTTAAAGCATCACAAAGATAAACAAAATTGTGTGCATGCAAGTGCCAGAAAAATGAAGCGAGAAACAATGTGTTGGAGAGAGAGAGAGAGAGAGAGAGAGCGAAATCTCAAAACAAAAGGTGCTCTGTTGGAATCCCATTGTATGTATTCATATGGTTCCGGAACTCGAGTTAACCTTAGGCATATGTGTGAGAGACATTATTATACTTTGAGACATTAGTGGCTGTGGGTGGGCGGAATTAAAGGGGTGGGCGTGTTCGACAGAGAGAGAGAGAGAGAGAGAGAGAGAGAGAGAGAGAGAGAGTGTGTGTGTTTCTGTGTGAGAGACTTGTAGGACGGGGTAGAAAGACGAATTCTAACCTTGACGGAGGGAGAGAAATACACGAAGTGCGCGTGTGTGATTCCGATGACCACAGGGAAATGAGATATGTATGCGTGTGAGAGAGATTGCATAATTCATTCACGTAACACTATCTAGCGATCGTGGACGTGCATCGCTTGAACATAAATCAATATCTACTTCGCATCGTGGCCAAAGGTACAATATCGATTCAACTCTATAAAGATTGGACACTCACATATCACATTTTTCTATTTAAATAAACCTTTTCAGTTGTGCATGCCAAAGTTACAGTGATGTTTCTTCAAACAACAAATGTAGCTATCATGTACATGCACCATTGTTACTCTTGCATTCAAAATCATTAGTCTTGGATGATTTAAGGTTCTATTATGAAGTAATATATGTAATATTCATAGATGAATTCAACGGGTATGCAATTTATGAAATGGAGGCTATGTAATCATATGAGGTAACACTTTTAAGTAGCGGACTTCTTTTTGTGCGCCTCTACACTAACACGTCAATGCATTATGTTTAAAGTAAATAACCAATTGCACTAAATTATCTATTTACACGAGAAATACATAGGCTGAGCGTTTGATCCCTTTTTTGTGAATGCGCCACTACACCCGTACGATTGGTCGCGCCCATGTGAACGTCCAAGTTATCGGTGCATCATCCCGCGTTATTGTCTTTTTTCTAGGGTGGACACACCAGTTATTTACTGCTGACGCGTGCCCCATGTACACAGTCTCGCATGACCTTCCCGCTAGCACGGTCCAAAGTTAGTTGAAACTGGATACAAACGATACCGCGGGCGGCAAAATCTCCCGCCTCCTTATAAAATTTCCGCCACCTTAGTCTTTAGCATGCGAAATTCCCCTTTTGTCCTTGGTGCACGGAGACCAACAGTTGCAATACCGCCCTCATCTACATAATAGGTCGGGGCTGCTTTGGTAACTTCGGTTCCCCCACTACACGGGCGCCCCATTTCCTCTCCGCCTCAAAAAAACGACTAACTCCACAAAGACCAGAAAGCATCTCACATCACGCCGTCTGCATTTCATCGGCCTTTCTCCCCTCCTCTCGAAACCCTAGACTGCTCATCCATCGGGCGCACAGAGCCCATTCATCGCCAAAGCGGCCCACCTCGCCGGATCTGCCTCAAGGCCGCATCTACCCCTCCCACCTCCCCTAGAAACAAGTAGACTACTCATCCACCACTGTACCACAGCCCATTCAGTGCCGGCCTTGTCCACGGCGCCAGATCTGCTTCGCTGGTACTCTCGTCAACCACAGCGCATCTGCAGCGGCTCATTCATACTCCCCACCAGAGACGCTTCGTCTACACACCCCCCGGAGCCGCCCCTGTCGACGGCCTCTGATCCTCTTCGCCAACACCTTCCTCAACTCTACCGGAGCTGCTTCACCGACAACATCATCAACCCCACCGGAGTAGCTTCGCCTATACCATTTTCAACCCTACCGGGGCCGCTTTGCCAACTCACAAGTCCACGGCCTCAGATCCGCTTCCTCGCACCACTACTAGGAAAAGGCCTACTAATGGCGCACCTAATTTGGCCATTAATGGCGCATTAGTGGTGCGCCATTAGTGCCACGCCATTAGTATATTTTACCAATGGCGCACCACTGGTGCGCCATTAGTATCTGGTATACTAATGGCGCACCTCGATGCGCCATTAGTATATACAACAAGGCGCCATTAGTATGCCTCCTGTGGGGCCATGTATACCAGGTGCTTTGGCATACTAATGGCGCACAACCACAAGATGCGCCATTAGTAACTTCGGATACTAATGGCGCCTTTGCTTAATGATGTGCCATTAGTATCCTTTGGCATACTAATGGCGCCTTTATCGTGATGTGATGCGCCATTAGTATGAATATTAGGTTTTTTTTATTTTTTTATTTTTTATTTTTTGCACAGGTTACAAAATGTATAATTGGACAAAATATAGACAGCACACATCAACAACAGATTCATCGAATAAAATAGAATATTAGTCTCTGAATACAATTCATCATATTAGTCTCCGAATATAATTCATCATATTAGTCTCCGAATTGAAAAGACCGAACAAAGATAGAACATTATATTACAAGTCTCGAGACCACGAGTAGCGAGTTTGTCTTCACATTACAAGTCGATATCGATCATCTAAACTACCATCACATAGAAGAGAGCTGCGGTCATCACGATGAGCATCATCACGATGAAACTTCGTCTTCACCCGGTTCCTCCAACGCCTCCTCCCTCTCCCGCTAGATAGCGGGCGTATCTAGATTCGCCTCGGCCCTAGTGGTGTACCCTTTGTAACTGTTACCGCTGAATCGGTGAACCTGTCTCCGACACTCCTCCCGATCGTCAGTGAACTCGAACCTTACCCTTGTACACGACATACGACGGCATCGCTATGCACTAGCCAAACGAAACGTTAGTACCAATTCACAGACAATACATAAGCAATATATAAGTATGCAAATGTAACGATCGGAAGTGAAAATCAAGACTTTAATATCATTGATTAAATCTAAGTTGAAAGACTATCTTATCCAAATAGACATACTACAAGTTCATTAAAGTTTAATTACAACATGAGCCAATCGATGTTTCAGAACTAGACACAGCATCACTGCTTTCGACTCGACTCAAGGGACCGGAGCGTGGATGAAACCGCCGTCTACCATGGGAGTCATGAAATAACGGACATTGTCAGCCTGCATTTGTAGCATTGTGTCGATGTCACTGTTGGACGGTTGATTTCTGAGGTAGAACTGCCCCGAGGTAATGGCGACATCTTGATGGATGATTTCCGCAAACTCCGAATCGATGCGAAAGAATTCTTGTCCGATGTCCGCGTCTGGATTGCCGACACGCCGCGGCCCAATCTTTGAGTTTACTCGGTAGCATAAGTTGATGATGGTCCCGCACGATCGCCGCATGTGATGGATGGCATAGTAGGCACCCTTCTCGATCACAGCGGCTGCTTGACGCAGCAGAATGTCGTATTGTGGGAGAACACGTGCTTGCCGTATTTCACGAATAGGCCTGGTGAAGGTGCCTCCAGATTGGGCGTAGCCGGGGAGAACATCATCAAGAACCTTCTTGACATTTGTGTAGTCTACGTTCGACTGACGGTCCGGGTCGAAATATGTGGGCATGGAATATTTGGGGCTTAGGAGGATGAGCGTGCAATGTGTGTCACTGCAGAAAACACGGAATGTTAAAAGAAAAACGATCGAAATCTAAGAATTCATATGTTACGGGCCGGTTGAGGGGAGGAAATACTCGGGAAAGTAAGGCACGAGGAAGTTATCCTTATCTTGGTTTGCTAGAATGACGCCTTCGAGGTAAGAACTCGCGACTTGCCGGTCCCCAGCGCTGCCCAAGATCTTGGCACGCATGTAGAAGGGGTCGACTATCACGATGTCCGGGGTCTTGTCGCGAATGATCCGCATCTCCATACTCAGCGAAAATAGCCGAACGAAGGTGTAGTGCAACGGATGAAGGTTCAACATAGCGTGGATGTCATCAAACTGCAGGACGATCGTACGCCCGATGGAGTTATCCACAAAGCCCTTGCCCTCTGGCACCTTGGCCACGAAAACCGGGTATGCCACACCCTTCTCTCTGAGACGCCGCTTCTCCAAAGAAAGAACACTGTCATGCAGACTCCGCATAGCACCGGTTGCAGCATTGAGCATATTTGTCGGTAGCATCGCCCTACACGCCACATGCACCCTCCTCGAGATATCCTCGGTGAAGGTGGCCCGTCCCCGAGCACGGATCATACTCGGTGCCGCTGGCCCGCACCCTTGTTAGTCTTTCTTTTGCGTGCCTTCTTCTTCTCCTGTAATGGGACCGAGTTCTGCTCACGCACCGACTTCTTGAGTGTGTTGGGGCTGATAATATTTTGCACCTCGCCTATCTCGAGGCTCGGTGAAGTCGGCAGCCGGAGGCGTCTCCCGAGAGCTGAACGGCGCAGACGGCGCTGTTAACTTGCCTTCTCCGTGGTACCAGCTAGATCGCGCACGCCTTTTGTTGGGTTGGGTTCTTGAGAAGGAGGCCCCATGAAGTCGCCACCATACCCATGATCGGCAAAGTATCGATCGACGTTGGCAAATGTATCATCGCTGCCGCCGTTACGATCCCGTGCCATATGCATGTTTGGATCCGATGGCATAGGGATGTCCGCACCGTTCTGCGGCGGTCTTGCCATGGGGCCGACTTGGCGCCGCACGACCGGGCGGTGTTGTCTTTGGGGTGGTGTCCCCGCCCCAAACGAATCGCTCTTCGCCAAAGCGAGGGCCAGCTCAGCAGCGCTGAGGGTCATCACGTCATCATCGTCGGCCCCGACGGGTCGAATCGGAGGTAACAACTCGTCGCAGCCTGGCAGCACCCGAACCAGTTGAACCCTAAACAAGTTGGGTGGCATCTGGGTACCGTGGAAGAAGGGGTTGCTCGGTTGAACGATTTTGCCCTTGGCGACATCGACCAACTCGTTGTTCACGAAGTGCAGGAGAGTGCACGGAACATTGGCGGCGCCCTGCGAAAACATGTAGGGCGTCAGGGATGCCTAGTCAAAGTCAAGGAGATGAAGTCCTCGGCCGAGAGAGGCTTAATTAGTTACCGTGATGATGGCGTCGAGCTCGGCTAATGTCGAGGCACCGCCAATGGCGGGCGTGCAGTTGACGGAGGGGCCGCTTGCTGCAGAGGTGGCGGCCGACGTACACCCGGGTGCATTAAGCTCCCGTGCCGGCGACGGAGACACCAATGCCGCCTCCGCCGGAGACACCAATGGCTCCCGCCATCGCGTTCAGCGAAGTTGCTGGCCGTGAAGCTAGGAATCGGGGCGGCCCTGTTGGCCGCCCGCAATCCACGCACTCAACCCTCGATCAAGGTAGGCACAATGGCGGTGATCGCCGCCCGAGTTGTTGTTGCACTTGCTCTTGGACAATATCCGAATCCGCGCCACTGTGCCTTGAGTTCTTGAACCTCGCGCTACCGGCTTTCCGAGCTGGTCTTTTTCTCCTTTCGCCCACCGGTGTTATAGTATGACGACCATTTTGTCGACAAGCCTTTTGCCGCCACACGACCAGGTGACGTCGCCATCGAACTTATCCTTGTTCTTCATTACATTCAACGCCCTATTTAGAGTGGTGTCCCAAGGGTTGCTCTTAGTCGACCCTGCCATCGCTTTTCAATCGCTTGGAAGGAATGTGAACCATTTAGAAATTTGGCTTCATTAATTAGAATGCAACCATATGGAGCTAATTACACGGGGTGTATTCCTTACGTAACAAGCTCTGCCGCCCTGGTCTTCGGATCCGTGGTAAGCTCCTTTGTTTTTGGGTCCTTCTTGTACCGGGCCCTGACAAAGTTCCTGGTCTGCTTGTCACCGTATTTATCGAAGAGGGGCGGCAGGCCTTGCTCGGCACGGTCCGCCTCCTCCTTGTCCCATATAGGCTCCGCCACTCTGTATCCGCCGGGACCGAGTGTGTGTTCCCCTAAGTTCAGCTCCCGCATTTCTTTCCCCCACTGACTTGATTCGAAGTTTGCGGTGCTCGAGCAATTGATCTTGAAATCATCGTAGTCATCTTCGGTGATCGAAGGATTTTTCTCCTTGATCTTCTCATAACTCTCACCTTTCTCGATCATTCTCTTCACATTGCTTTTCCAAGTAGACAGGGCCTTGTTCATCTTCGTGAGGGCAGCATTGTTCACTTTATTACCTTTGAGGCTTGTGTTTTCAAATTCAGCGGGAACTTGTATCGCTCGTGCAGCTTCGTGAAGAGGAGGTTGCGCAAATTCCCTCGGTCGATGCCTCGGGTTCTCAAGGTTGATCGAGACGGTGCTCGGAGAATACACCCGAGCTGAAGCGAGTACCCCTTGACTATTCGCTCGGGTGCCGTTGGATTCCCGTCGGAGTCCACGCCAAGAACTTCCTCCTTGAGGGTGCGGAGCACGCCGGGCGCCGGTCCTTCCGCTGCCTCTTCGGTTGGCTGCCATCCGTATGCGGCGCCGCCATCATCGATGGTGGCATCCTCGGCGGCACCATCGGTGGTGTCATAAGTGGGGTCATCCTCGGCGGTACCATCGCTGGTCTCAGGATCGGTGGGAAGGCGGCGTCCTCATACAAGTGAGGTTGTTCCTCCATCTCCTCGGACAGCTCCCAGAATGCCTTGCCGCCCGAACCCCCGGCCTCATTGTTGTTGGCCATGTTTCTCCCTAAATAGGAACAAAGTTTGGTCAAAAAGTTGGTTATTGTCAAGGAACAAGATCATGGTCTCATCATTTAGGGTTTGTCGACACCGAGGCATCCTAAAAGCTAAGCTTTTATCATTGAGGGTTTCTCGACGCCGAGGCACCCTAAAAGCCTAAGCTTTCATCATTAGTCACAAGTACCTGCCCATGCATTAGTCACAAGTAGCCATATGTCCTATTTTAGCAAAGTCATGCTAAAATTCACGGAAAATTTCAGCATGACATTTGCTAAAAATAGGACATATGGAGTACCCGAATTTGCTGGAACGGAAGTTAATCGACATTCCAGCAAACTCAAGGGCCTCTCGGGTGGACAAGGCAAAAAATGCCTTCATCACAACATGGAAAATACATTGGCATGTGAAGAGGTGAAACAATATATGCATCTCCAAGCAGTATCATTCAACATTTTGGACAAACCACTACAAGCAATAATCGATCGTAATAACTTTGCTGTGTATTAGAGTTCTGCTTGCTTTTATTGTTTCCACCCTTTACTTGACGTGGTTTATAGTGTCCTGCAGAAAAGCTACGCTTTTGAGTATGTGTGAAGAGAAACTTTCCTAGTATTTACTCCTTCGTTTCCAAAACACTTGTCGTTGTTTTAGTTCAAATCTGAATTAAAACCAAGACAAGTATTTTGGAATGGAGGGTGTAGTAACTTAGTTCAAATCTGAATGTCAACTGCAAGGACCTGCATGTCAACTGAATCAGCTAACCAGCCAGAAATTACCAACATAACCTCCACCCTCCCTCCCTGGTAATCTGGTATACTAGTAGTACAAGTATATGCCATGGCATGCCACAAGCTCCTCCTCATACTCCTCATTTATTATTTTGTCTGTCACTCTGACTGAGGTTATTTGTTGTTTTGCTCCCATTCCATTTCCATTCCCAGGCTGTCTAGCTAGGGGGAATCCAATGCCATCTGATCGATCTTAGGTTGTTAGCACTTGATCTAAACTACCTAAATAAATGATTTTTTTTATTTCACAATAATGGTAGAGTGAAGTAGTACCTTGAAATCCTAATGAAACCACCGAAAAATCACAACTGGATTTGTTCCCACCCTTTAATCAGATGTGATGGAGCAAGTGAAAAAAAATCCCAACAAAACTGAATTGTTTTGACACCACTGATTAAAGGAGCCATTGGTAGAAGGAAGTTCACCCTCAACAAACACACAAACAGCTTCAGCTTGGAGTTGCAGTTGGAGATGGACTGCACATCCTCCATTCCCTCTAAATAAATAACAAAAAGCGGCCTCCTTTCCTCCTTCACTAAGCAGCAGCAGCAGCAGAAGCACAATGCTCTGCGCTATGTTTCTCCCCCTCTCCATTTGGGCAGCATCATAAATTGGACATTACTACTAAAATATAAGTAGACATTTGGGTAGATTAGAGGAGAGAAGCAAGAGAACATGGATCGCTTTTTTGTACTCCCTCATAACATGTTTTTGCAGTTCGATCCATTCAGATTAAACTGCGAAAACGTCTGGTATTTTGGTGCTACCAGATGTAGTACTACAAATATAAAATGTTTTTGCAGTTTGATTCATTCAAATAAAACTGCAAAAACGTCTTATTTTTTTGTGCTACCAGAGGTAGTACTACGAGTATAACCCTACGCAGATCCGTCTGCGCTCCAAATTAAAAACGATCGTAACAACCTACCTAGATACACATGGTCAAGCCTAACTGTCGTCAAGATTTCAAAACTAGTAATTCTCACATAATTAAAACACACCACAGATCAATTACCCTCATGCAAATAGTAGTAATGCCAAAATTAAGAAAATAATCTGAATCCATCAAACTCTGCATCCATCCGTGTTTGATTGTAGGGAGGAACTACCTGCCAGCCAAACTATCCTTGGAACATGTACAGAAAATTCAACATACTATTTATATTTTCAGGCACCAGTTAGTATTATATGGAGAATTACTGCCATTAGATCCAACAAAAAGAGCACACATCCTTATAGAGAACTGGGGTCGGGGAGTTGCAACACTTACCTAGAAGGAAGGTGGTCGGGGAGGAGCTCCGGGAGGGAGAGGTCGAGGGCGGCGTCGCGGAGGTCGGAGAGGTCGCTGAAGGCGCTGGCGGCGACGGCTCCGGTGAGCCCCAGCAGCCGAGAGCTGCCGCGTGATTTGGCCCACGCTGCAGCGCCTCGCCGAACGGTGGAGGCGGAGGAGGTGGAGGCGGAGCGGGCTTGGGCTTGGGCTGGGCGGAGAGGCGCCGGAGGAGGAGCGGGGCGGGCGTCGAGGCGTCGAGGCGGCGTCGGGGCGGCATCGAGGCGGCGGGGCAGCGGCGTCGGGAGAGGAGAGGGGAAGGGGATCGAGGGCGAGGGCGAGGGAGAGGAGAGGGGAAGGGGATCGAGTGCCGGGGAGGAAGTATGGATGGTGGGGGCGGCACTATACTAATGGCGCACCACACCTCGGTGCACCATAAGTACATCCATACTAATGGCGCACCTCGCCCTGGTGCGCCATTAGTATTTTTTTTTTTATTTCTGCTCGAGCCAACAGGTTATCTTCCACCTGACCTGATCCACATCAAGCTCCCTCTACTAGCTCGACTGTCAAGAGCCAGTTCTCACACCAGAGGTCCCTGGTTCGATTCCTGTGCTCCACAAATTTTTATGCATCTAAAATGTTGTTTGATACTTATTTGTGTTTAAATATGTTCAAACTTGTTTAAACAATAACAGTAATATTTTTTTATAAGACAGTAATAATTTTTTTAAAAATATCATCAAACAGTAATGCCGGTGGAGCGGGGGAGGGTGCGGGGGGTCGGCGGCGACGGTTGAGTAGGGGAATCGAGGGTGCGGGGGGTCGGCGGCGGCGGCCGGTGGACTGGGGTGCTCAAGCGAGGGGACCAGATCTGGTGAGGTGGGATAGCGATCGAGATGGAGGGGATCGAGATCTAGTGTCCACGAAATTTAAAAATATTCATGATAGTTCAAAAAGTGCCCATGAAATACAATCGAGAAATGAAGGCGAGGTGGGATATGCATTTAAAATGCTGTTTGATACTTATTTGTGTTTAAATATGTTCAAACTTGTTTAAATCATAACAGTAATATTTTTTTTATAAGATAGTAATAGATTTTTTAAAAATATGATCAAACAGTAATGTCGGTGGAGCGGGGGAGGGTGCGGGGGGTCGGCGGCGGCGGCCGGTGGACCGGGGGGTGCTCGGCGACAAGGGGGACCGGATCTGGCGAGGTGGGATAGCGATCGAGATCGAGTGTCCATGAAATTTAAAAATATTCATGATAGTTCAAAAAGTGCCCATGAAATACAATCGAGAAATGAAGGCTACGACTTAAATACAATCGATCTTAGCTAGCTATCTGTTCATAATCTTCTTGCCCTTCTTTTTCGCAAATGGAGTTCTTCTGTGGAACGGACGTCCTTTAGGTAGGGTGGTCCTGCTTCTTCTTGTGGTGTATGCTGCTACTTCATCTCGGGTCGCCGTACTTGTCGAAGTCTTGCTCATTGGCTACTCCATCCATTCCGATGATCTTCCTTTTGCCTCTCCTCACGACAACACGACTGGGCTTTGATGGGTCGGTAATGAAGAAGCATTGGTCAACTTGGGAAGCCAATACCCATGGCTCATTTTTCAAGCGGTGACGCTTATGCCATGGGTCTTGGATTTGGCTTCGGGTATAACCATGGTGGTGAAATACCGGTCTTCTTTTAGGACGCTCTTCGCCCATCTCGACACGGAACATCAGGACCTTCTCCAACAGTAGCTCAGCTCCCAGATCTCCTCGATCCTTCCGTAGTATTTGTCCTTGTCATTACCTGTAGGATTCCATCGTTACCCCGGAGTTCTGATAACCATCGCTCTTCATGTCCTTGGCCTCGTGTAGTATGTGTAGTGGTTGATATCGTACGCCTCATAGGTCATCAGGTTGTGCTCGGTGCCCTGTGACAAGGCGAATATGAGTTGTTCTTCCGCGGAAGAATCCTCATGTAAAGGGTACGACATAAGCTTCTGCTTGAACCAACGCGTGAAACATGAGTTGTGCTCTTTGATTATATCTCCGTCTGTCCTCTGTTGGCCTCGGTCATTGTATGTCTTCTTAATAAAGGTTTTGTGCTCTACCACCCAAGGATCGACCACGTGTATGTGTTGTAGCGCGACTAGGTTTGCTCTTTCAAAGTCGGCGAGTCGACCCTCTAAGTCGACATGCATTTCAAGGGCGACCCTCACGGTGACCCCATCCAGCGAGCCTGCCGAGGTGCCCGCTGACGGGCAGACCAACGGGTTCTCAATGCCTAGATAATTAAATGCGATGGGACATGCACTCTTGATTCGAAGCCATGGCTATACTTCCCTCTGGACGTGACATGTTGCGAACGTATCCTTTGATGACACCATTCATCCTTTCGAACGGCATCATGCTGTGCAGGAACGTCGGCCCAAGTTGGATGATATCCTCCACTATATGGACCAGCAGATGCACCATAACGTCGAAGAATGCGGGCGGAAGTACATCTCAAGCTCGCATAGTATCACCACGATCTCTTCCTGTAGCCTTCTGAGTTGCCTCACGCCAATCGACTTTCGAGAGATGACGTCGAAAAAGTTGCATAGGCCAAATAGCGTTTCACGGACGTGCACATCCATGATCCCACGGATTGCAACTGGAAGTATCTGCGTCATCGAGACGTGATACCGTGAGACTTCATCCCATCGAACTTCGCTTCACTGGGTCTAGGTATCTGCTTATCTTCCCCACAGAATCAGTAAGGAAGTTTTACTCCTAGGAGGCAGGTGAAAAACTGCTCGATCTCCTCCCGACTTAGAGTGAAGCACGCGGAGGGTAGTCATTTCCGGTCTTCTTGGCCTTTTTGCCTTTGGCGACGACTTCATCGTGTCCTGCTTCATCATCATCATCATCATCGCCATCATCATCATCATCATCATCATTTTCATCATCATCATCATCATCATTAGCGTGAAGCTCCTGCTCGATGCCCATTGATTTCAAGTTCTGCCCTTGCTTTCGGCCCATCTTTGGTCCTCTCGGCATGTTGAGTAGGGTACCAAGCAGACTCTCGCACACGTTCTTCGTGATATGCATGACATCAAGGCTGTGAGGCACACGGTGGATCTTCCAGTACGGCAAGTCCCAGAAAACCGACCTCGTTTTCCATACCTTCAGCAGCGGCAATGGCGCCTTTCACTTCTTTCCCGGCTCTGGCGCCTTTTGCTTCTTTCCCGCAAGGGCGTCTTTCCAATTTTTCAACAGCTTGTCTATTTCCTCGCCGCTCCTCGTATTACGGGCGTTTTCGGGTTCGGTTTCACCATCGAACAGATCCTTGCGTTTCCTCCACGGGTCATCGCCGCGAAGCCACCTTCGATGTCCCATGAACACGGTTTTCAAGACCCGGATCTCTATCTAGTCAGCGTACGTTGTATCATCCATGCACCTTACGCATCTAGAAAATCCGTGGACTACCTGCCCAACGAGATATCTGTAACCGAGATAGTCGTGCACCGTCGTGATCAGTGCGTCTCTCATAGGGAAATATACTTTCTCAGTGGCGTCCCACGTATTGGCTGGCGATTCCACAGCGTGTCAAGCTCCTCTTTCAGCAGCCCCAGATACAAATTGATGTCGCTCCCTGGTTGTTTCGCCCTTCAATTAGCATACTCATGTGAATGTACTTCCTCTTCATGCACAACCAGGGGAAGGTTGTACATCCACACAAACACAGGCCAGGTGCTATGTGTGCTTCTCCGCTGCCAAACGGATTGACTCCATCGGTGCTCGCTACCAAAGACGATGTTCCTTGGATCCTTCCCAAATTCTGGGTCTTCAAAGTTCAACGCTTGCCACCGGCTCGCATCCTTAGGGTGACTCAGCATCTTGTCTTTTTATCTATCTCCGGATCATTTGCGCTATCTTCTCGCTTCTTCTCCTCCCTATCCGCGTGCCAACGCAGGAGCTTTTGCTACCTTAGGGTCCGCGAATACCATCGCAGACGGGAGTGATCGGAAAGTACCACACCACTTTTCGTGGAGCTTTCTTCCTCTTCTTGTATCGAGTGACGCCGCAAACCGACATATGGTAGACTCCGCGTTTCGTCCGATAAATGATGCAATTGTTCATGCACACATGGTATTTCACGTCGCGGTAAATCCAGAGGACACATGATTTTCTTAGCCTCCTCCAAACTGGTCGGGCACTTGTTCCCCTTGGGAAGACGTTCGTGCTGTAATGACATGTTCTCGCCGAAGCTACGCGCCGGTCATTTTGTGTTTTACCTTCATCTCCGTGAGCCATGAGCTGTTACTTTCAGCGGGTATCCTCGGGCCTGCATCCTTCATACAATGGAGTAACCGCGTCTAACTCAAGTTGATCCATCTTGGCTTTCTCTCGGGCGGCAGCTCTTGCGTTATCCGTCTCCGCTTGAGAAGCAGCTCTTGAATATGAGGGTCCTGCACCCAGCCCATCGATGGTCCAGCGTCGTCGCTCCGCCGCATCATCATCTTCTAATCATGCCCGCCGTTCGCCCCAAGATCTTCCTCATCATCATGTCCTGCATCTTCTACATGATGACTGTGTACAGCATCACCGTCGTGATCATCTCCTGGGGATTCTTCATCTTCTCGCCAGCCCGAGCCACGGTGGTTGTCTTGCTACCCTTCCTCATTTCTTGCCCGGCCCCCATGGACGACTTCGTAGTCATCTTCATCACCTTGCCACCGATAGCCATCCATGAAACCACGCAAGAGCAGGTGGTCCCGCACCTGCCCGAATCCGGGTCCGCAATAAGGCTCTTCACTTGCATCTTCGACACGGACATCTTATCTCCGCCTCGCTTCTTTTGAAGCATCTCGCCTTCATGACCTCAAAACCTATTCACGATGCCTTCGGTCATCGTGCGGACTATGGTCGTCAAGGGGTACAGCAAAACGATATTTTAGAACCAAGAAAAATTTGGCATGACTTTCCCTAAAAATAGGACCAAAAGAATGCTTAATGCCAAAATTCTCGCCAAACGGAAATGAATCAACATTCCGGCAAAATATTGGCAACTATCGCATTTCAAATACCGGTACACCTCCGCACACAAACACATATGCAACACCACAAACATATGCAACACCATTACCTAACATACATAGATCTAGCTAGGCCATAAAAAGTGCATGTGCACATTGTTGTAGGGAGAACAACATAAATATAGCGTCCCCCTTACTTACCTATCAAAACAAGGTAATTTAACCACTTAATTTGAATGAATCTATGGTGGAAATGAGGTGAAAAAGAGGAGGCACCCGAGACAAGGAGGAGGTGGAGAGAATGAAGTGGGGAGAAAGTGAGTGTGGGTAGGGGAGAGAGGCTGTCCAAAATATCTTGTTGCTGCCCACTTACTAATGGCGCACCAACCCTAAATGCGCCGTTAGTAACTCCAGGAAGTTACTAATGGCGCACCTTCCGGTGGTGCGCCATTAGTAGTTTTGCAAAAAATATTCTAATGGCACTGTTCCACAAAGGCGCCATTAGTAGTTTTGCAAAAAAGGAATAAAAATATAATAAAAAACAACATTAGTGGCGCACTTTCCGATAGTGCGCCATGACGAGTTACAACTAGTAATGGCGCATTGAGTCTGGATGCGCCATTAGTATGTTTGGACAGGCGCACTAGTTCAAAAAAAATTGATACTAATGGCGCACCTTGGGCCAGGTGCGCAATTAGTAGTTTCAACGCTTGTCTGGTGGGCCATTAGTGTCAATCCCATCTATAGCCCTTTTTCTAGTAGTGCACCCTCATCCAACCTACCGGAGAAGCTTCTGACGCCTCGTCCACGGCCGCAGATCCGCATCATCGACACCATCTGTTGGGGATATTACCACTGGACGTAAACCGGCCCGGAGAGGCCAGGTTAACCTAATAGTGGCTCACTACACCTGAAGCCCATGAAGACAAAGACGGTGACGCTTTATGAAGGCCCAGGGCCCAAAGTCGGGTTAGGGCCTGTAGACATAAACCGGCGTTAATATGTAAATTTGTGTTGTAAGATAGAAAGAGCAGAGACCGGGCCAGACACGTTTATGAGCCGGCCTCGGGATTCTGTAAACCGATGGGCGTCAACCCATGTATATAAGGGGACGACCCGGCGGCGGTTTAGGACAACAGACAACAACTCGAGACTCAGGCAAAGCGTATTCGCTCCCTGGTCATCGAAACCCAAGCAATCCCACAATAACTGGATCGTAGGCTTTGTGACGCCCTTGATTCAATCGTACACTAATCATGCACGCAAATGTGTACGACCAAGATCAAGGACTCACGGGAAGATATCACAACACAACTCTAGACAGAAATTAAAATAAATCAAGCTTTATATTACAAGCCAGGGGCCTCGAGGGCTCGAATACATACGCTCGAATACACAAGAGTCAGCGGAAGCAACAATGTCCGAGCACACCATGAGTTAAACAAGTTTGCCTTAAGAAGGCTAGCACAAAAGCAACAACGATCGAAAAGGCAAGGCCTCCTGCCTAGGAGCCTCCTAACTACCCCTGGTCGTCGGCGGTCTTCACGTAGTAGTAGGCATCGACGGTTGGCGTCTGGCTCCTGGGCTCCGACATCTGGTTGCATCAACCGGAAAGAAGAAGAAAAGAGGGAAAAGGGGGAGCAAAGCAACCGTGAGTACTCATCCAAAGTACTCGCAAGCAAGGATCTACACTACATATGCAACATTATCAAAGGAAGGATGTATATGTGGACTGGGCTGCAGAAATGCCAGAATAGAGAGAAGGCATAGTCCTATCGAAGACTAGCATCTTCTGGAAACCACCATCTTGCAGCAACCGAAGGGAGTAGAGTAGCATAAAGTAAAGTAGTAGAAGTGTTCAACCTCGGCCAGAGATCCTTTCTCGACACCCTGCGAGAAAGCAATCCCAGAGCCATACTATCCATTTATCATCACAATCCATTTCTCATATCCATGTCTCATCATAGTCCATCTCTCATCTCAGGTATCCAGTTCTAGTTGTATCGATCGGGATACAACTCCAAGTGTCCGTTCCCGTAGGACAGGCTATCGATAGATGTTTTCTTCCCTGCAGGGGTGCACCAACTTACCCACCACACTCGCTTAACTCCGGCCGGACAAACTTTCCTCGGTCATGCCCGGCCTCGGCCAAACAATACGCCGCAATCCGACCTAGGCTTAATAGAGCGGCCAGCACGCCGGACTAAACCTATGCCCCTGTGGGGTCATGGGCCATCTCCCCGAACTCCTGCACGCTATGTGACGCGGCCGGTGAGCAGACCTAGCTACCTCCTTCGACAAGGCAGGCGCTTACGCAGTCCAACCCGGCGCGCGCCACTCAGTCGCTGACGTCTATTAAGCTTCGGCTGATCTATACGACGCAGAACGCACATACTATGCCCACGTGATGGTTAGTGCTATCAGGCCAGAGGCCCCTCGGATCAAATATCCAAATCATAGTGGATTAGGAACGCGCAGTAACAAGCAGAGACTCACGAAGATGTGACCTCGTTGCCCGTCTCGAGGACTTGCGGCAAGAGCTAGGAATGCCCGCCACACCTCGTATTTATCTCGCTGAACCCTCCGTGTCAACCTGTCTCCACATCACTCGCAATTAAGCTCGCTGGTACCCCTCGTGGTCGACCCGTCTTTCCAAGTAACAAGTGGTAAAGTCCAAGTGTCCGTGTGTCCAAACATCAAGGGAAAACCCGAGGAATCACCCCGATGAATTCCACTAGATGTAATCATCGTGGTGAACGTAAGAGGAATCACCCTCGAGGTTCACACTTGAGGGGTTGCACGACGAGTCGTGTCGGAAGTGGCTAAGGAGGAAATCACCCTCGATTACCACGATCGAATGATCGCACTACAGGTTAACATCGGCGTCAAGAGGTTCACCCTCGGTACTCGATAGTAACCCAGTAGTGTCAAGCAACTAAGGGGAAGTGATGTGCGGTGCCAGGGCCTGGTCTTCGATCCCGTTGATCGGATCTTCGATGATGAAGCGGGGGCAACAAGGACAAGGTGGGGGAGGGGGGTCACTGATGGGTCTCTAACCAACCTATACTAAGCAGTTTAGGGTAAGCAGGTAGGTAACAAAAGCAGGTTACAATAAACAGGCTATGCAGCAGAATAGGGGCAAACAATAACAGTAGCAAAATCTAGTGCACGCATGAGAGAACAGAATGGGCTATATCGGGATGATCAAAGGGGGGCTTGCCTGGTTGCTCTCGCAAGGAGGGGGTCGTCATCGACGTAGTCGATCACAGGGGCGGCATCGGTCTCGGGGTCTACCGAAGAGAAGAGGGGGGAGAAACAGTAAATACAAAGCAAACATAGCATAACAAGACAATAAGCGGGGCTAGAGGTGTTCTAACGCAGTGCTAGGCGATACTGGCGAAGGGGGAATTCAACCGGATGTTTTCCGGTTCCGACCAGGTCGATGTGATGACCGGAGGGGAAATGTTCCATGTTCAGGTAGTTAGAGGCATCTGACAGGTAAACGGATCGCGTATTCGGATTCGTCTTGTCGTTCTGAGCAACTTTCATGTAGAAAACATTTTCATCCGAGTTACGGTTTAATTTCTATTAAATTACAAAGATTAAACCATTTTCTGGATTTATTTATATTAACAAAAAAATGAATTATGACGTCAGCAGAGTGTCAGCATGACATCAGCAGGTCAACGGACTGGCTGACTGGTCAAACTGACCAGTGTGTCCCACCTGTCGTAGACTGTGGACTAACAGAACTTTAAACTAACTAAAAAGAGGTTAAATTAACAGTTGGGCCCCTTATGGCAGTGGCAGATTAGATTACTAATTACTTTTAACTATAAAAACATTTTAATTAGCTTAATTAAGCGGTGGGCCCCGCACGTTAGTGGCTGGGGCTGCCCAGTCAGCAGTTGACCGGGTCAACCCTGTCACTTGGGGCCCGTGGGGCCCGCTGGCAGCAACCCTGGGGGTGGCCCTAGGTCGGCCACGTCGGCGGCCGGTGCCGGAGTTGCGCCGGTGAGCTCTTCGCGGCGGCGAGTCCGCCGGAGAGGCTCGGATCTTCGCTACAGAACACCAAATCGCTGCCACTTATGCGTTCGAACGCTGACGCTGTCGCGCGTCGAGTGGTGCCACTGGACCGACCGGAGATGGCCGGAACAGGGAGCTGCAAGGTCGCCGGCGGCGGTGGTCTACGGTAGCTCGGCGAAAACGAAGAACTAGCATGCTCACAAGCGATCTAAAGCATTAGGCCGCACCGCTGGAGTGCCCCGAGCCCGATGGTGTGCTCGGATGGCCATGGCATCGATGGAAGCAACGACGATGAGCGGCACGGCGGAGCTAAGCTCGGTCGTCCATGGCGGCGATGTTATGCGCAGCAGAACAAGGGGAAGGCAGGGGGAGGACGTGCGGTGCTCACCGTGCGGGCGCACGGAGGCCCCGTGAGTGAACGGGAGCGCAGAGGGAGGTCGAATCGACGACGACGGGCGTCCGACGACCATGGAGGAGGAAGAAGGGGATCCGACGCTTCGGTGCTCCCCATCCCCAGCTGAGGCCACCAGTCGATTGAGAGGGCGATGGCGGAGGTCACCGACAAGGTCAGCGGGCGCGGGGGCCGCCGGTGGCCGCGACAACGATGGAGGACGGCGGCGAGGGCGCTCGGGCCACGGATCTGGAGGAGAGGAGGGCGGAGCGAGCGAGGGAGAGGGAGGGAGAGTGGCAAGTGGGCGAGTGGGAGGCGAGGGGGCCGAGGCGTCGGGGAGGCGCAAGCCTTATCCCCTCGCCTCGGCGCCGGGCGAGGCGGGTCCGGCGGACGGCGCCTCAGAGCGGGCGCCGCACTGGGAACATGAAGGGGCGCGTGCGGGAGCTGGGCCGGCTGGTTGAGGTGGGCCGAGGCCCATGGGGGCATTACATACTGGGCCACGGCCCGATTGAGGGGGCGCTTTTCCTTTTTCTTTGTTTTTTTAAATTTCCAGCAGAAATCTGCCTTTTCCTTTTAGCCATTAGGACTTTGCAAGATTATGTCATTGGTCAAGATAATTTCAAGGAATTATTCTGCACTGCCACAAAAAGTTTTTGCAATTTTGGAGTTCATTTGAATTTTTCATAAAGAGGATAGCATTTAAGAAAAAATGCTGAAATGATGTTGTTATAATTGCTAAAGCTCATCTTTGCGCAAGAGTGATGTTGTGTTCCTTAACAAATAAATGTTATGGAATATTTGTCAAATGACGGACATTTTTCTAGCAAGTTTTGAGCAAACTCATTTTGCATTGTGACTTTGAATTGTTTTCAGAGAGGAATTTGAAATGAGATATTATGCCAACATGATTATCATTGCAATTCACAGTAGCTTAGCATCATCATGGTGGGTTAGTGTAGCATGATCCTCGGGGTGTTACAGGCTTTTACCTTCACCGCAAGGGGCCGAACCAGTATAAACTCTGTGCATCCCTTTGTCCGCTTTACCCCTTTAAGCTAACCCGTCGTGATGGCACCACGACTAAGTCCTATCACGATGACATATGCCGTGACAAAACCACTACAGTTGGCGCCCACCGTGGGGCTCTCGCATGATGGTTTCGAGTTCTTAGAGGGCAGCTTCAAAGGACTCAAGGGATACGCTGTGGGCCGGATGACCAAGAGTCATCGCGGCAAGCTCTACATCGACGAGGCAGGCTGGGGCCCCGAGGCCGTCTCAATCAAGTACGGGTACCGGGTCCCCTTCGGCAACATCCACATTTTCATTGGCAAGATCAGTGAACCGGGCCCTGAGCCGGACATCTACACCGACATCATCGAGATGGCTCAGCGTGCGATATCTACCCGGGTTAAGCCTGTCATGAAGCGTGCCATCGTGGGAGTCATCCACGGAGAGGAATCTGAGGATAAATCGGAATCTGGTGGTGAAACCGTTGTTTATTCCGGCGACGAGACATCGACCGGAGAGACCGAGTCATTGTACCAGGTGCAAGATGGTCGGATCGGGGGCTGTTCCGATGGCGACAGTATTCCGGACCCCTTTGATCTGCCGAACCGGGTTGCAATCTTCATGGCCGGTACATAGCCTGCAATCCACTCTTCGACTGCAGCAGCGATGGTTTCTGGATCAGCGATGGCAACGGCAGGAGGCCCTGTGCGGCCGCCAGCTCAGGTTTTATCTGATTTGTTCGGCGCTTTGGCAACACTGATGGCGGAGGTTAACTCGGCAAATCTGGATGAGCATACTGCAGAGATCACAAAGGTAAAGGATCAGATAACTCAGGCCAAGGCCGATTTGGCAGCGGAGGATGCCAGGATGGCTGCAGAGCGGGCCGCATTGGATGCGCAGGCTTATCGGCTTAGATTGGATCAGAGCGCGTCAGACGATATCATGAGGAGAAGGTACCAGTCTCACCTGCCGCCGGTTTATGAGGCCAGGAACCTCTTCAATACCCCAGGAGCAGGGACCAGTAATCCGCCGGTGGTAAATCGGACACAGACACCCGCAGCAGGAGCGCCGGTTCAGGCGCGTCCACTGGATATCCCGTCACAGCACGTCCCAGCGGCGCCGGGTCATTATTCTAACCCAATGGACAACATTGTCGCTGCCGCTTCATGGCTGGCTGCCCTCCCGATCGAAGGCGAGTCTCCGCGGGCAGTCGAGACACGACGGGCTAGGGAGCGTCTTCAGACAGCTTTGGTTCAGCAGCAGGCTTATTCATATAGCCGCGAAAGGATCCATTCTACTCCCCGCCCAAGCATGAGCTACAGCAGGCGTATGGATGAACCGGCCGTATCAAGCAATGCGTGAAACCGTGATCCGCCCCATGGCCATAACCCGGCAAGAGGCGGCGGTGATGCTCGGGATGTGGTGGATCGTGCTAGGGCACGTCAGGACGCCGAGTTAGCAGCGCAGCATGAAGCCCGCCAACTCACTCCGGTTCGTCCAACAAATTCAGTGGAGCCAGGCGTCACCTCCAGTTCGTTGGGGGTGGCATGTCTCGTCCCAGCGTTACGCGACGTGCGGCTGCCCAAGGATTTCAAGGGCCCACGTAAAGTGTCGAATTACACCGCCAATTTATCCCCCGAGTCAAGGGCGGAGACCTACGATATGGAAATGGAAATGTTGGGCGTGGATGATGCAGCGTGTGCTAAATACTTCACCATGATGCTGGAGGGGACAGCTCGTACTTGGCTAAAGAACCTGCCGGCTAACTCCATGGGTCGTGGGCCGAGTTAAGGGCCCGGTTTATCCAGAATTTTAAAGAGACATCCAACTTGATGTGTCGTCAGTGGCTCACCCCCAATCTAATGGTCAAGCGGAGAGGGCCAACCAAGAGATCTTGAGAGGCATCAAACCATGGCTTATGGTTCCTTTGCAACGGACGCCAGGTTGTTGGGTTGAGGAGTTACCTTCTGTGTTATGGAGCATCAATACCACACCCAGCAGATCGACGGGGTACACACCGTTCTTCATGGTTTATGGAGCAGAGGCGGTGCTCCCAAGTAATATTTGTCATGATTCACCGCGTGTAGCGGCTTATGTTGAAGCTGACAACGAGAAGGCGCGACAGGAACCTCTTGACCTGTTAGATGAGAAACGTGATATGGCAGCAGCCCGTTCAACGATTTATCAGCAAGATCTACGTCACTATCACAGCCGCCGGGTTAGAACCAGAACCTTTCAAGAAGGTGATTTGGTGCTACGACTCATCCAGGATCAGACAGATATGCACAAGTTATCCCCGCCTTGGGAAGGACCTTTTGTGGTCAGCAAGAATCTGCACAATGGGTCATACTACCTTATAGATGTTCGAGAGCACAAAGACTCACGTAAATCAGAGGAGGAGACCCACCGGCCGTGGAATATTGCTCATCTTCGGCCCTACTATACTTGAGCCATAGGCTCTGCTTATGTACATATTATGACAATGTATATATTATGATAAATATAATAAACCGGAGCCTCAAGCGGGGTATCTATTGTTTTTCTTATATCATATGTGGTTACATGGGGGCTTCTGTTCATAAAGCGGCGTCCGGTTTACCCCTTGATTCAGCTTGTTAAAACTTTATATAAAGGTCACTTGGAGGCTTGGTCGTATTCGAACCATAGTCACACCTCTTGATCGGTGCCATGGCGCAGAATCACTTGGGGGCTTGGTCGTATTCGAACCATAGTCACACCTCTTGATCAGCTAAAATGCCACAATTACTTCGGGGCCAAAGAGTGTTGTGAAAAAGCAACTCAAACATAGGCACCCACTGAGCACAACTCAAATGTTACTTGGGGATTCCTTGCTGTCGAAATGAACAAAGAATCTACACTTGTAATAGGCTATCAAGCCATGGCTTGGAAGCCTGGTATATACACCTAAAACCCCGGGTTAGCCTGCCTATTTAAGTAAGTCACTCCGCCCAGGTAGACCTGGTATGACCCTTCAAACTTTGACAAGTTACTCTAAAATAAAGACCCTGAACTTGTCAAGTTAAAACGATGAATGGTTAAGGATTGAGGACCATCTTAAAAGGCTCTGTAAAATGGTTTAACTCAGTGGCCTGGCAGCCCATGAAAAGCCTCGAATTTGGGGTCTGGCAGCCCGTGAAAAGCCTCGACTACAAGGTTTTCATTTGCTATTATTTGCTAAAGTTTTTCTCTTTGGTTGAGATTTTTTACTGAACCGGCGTTTATTAACCCGGCTTGACTTTCAGCTACAATGTTGTTAGTACATGATCAGTTATAATCCGAGACTATCAGCCCGATCTGGTTTTGACTCAAAGTCACCAGTATTGAATGAACCGGTGTTTATTACAACCCGGAACGGTTTTATTGTAAGCCGGCATAGTGTAATAGGGGTGACTGGTACTCCGGTTTAGGGTTGTTACCCTAACTACACAGTTGGTCATCCAACATTATGACTCAAAGTCACCGGTATCACGTATTTCCATATTTGGTTACCTTTTTTACATCCCTGGTTATAAACCTTGGTTATATATATATATATTTGGGCATTATGACCCGCCCGGTGGTAAACCACCAGGGCGCTTTAAGCTTCTTATCTGCAGGAATAGCTTGAATAAATTGCTATGGATTATAAACATCATATCTTAAGCATGGCGGATTAGCAAGCATCGGTTGGAGATAAATATGCACGAAGGCATAACAGAACAAGTATTTTAACTAGCCTATTACAAGGCGTTTCAGTGCCCAAAAGGATAATTATTCCTCAAATAAGTGTTGCAGCACATGGAAGACTAAACCGGCCTCCGGATTATGGTTGGTCACCAGCTTGACCTGACGGCTGCGGATCATCTTGCACCGGTTCGTCCTCTTCGTCTCTACCCAGTGGCTGGAAGTCAACAGTTGTCCAATCAATCCCAGTTAACGCTTGAAACACAACTTCGTCGCTTATAAGGGTGGACGGTTCAATGTCAGGGGCATAAGTGTGCTTACGGATTGGAGGGATCAAGTTTTGAGCTTCAGGAGTTGGTGCAGCAACCCGTTTGTTGTTGGTGTTATAACTCGCCTGGTAAAATGAAAGATCAGCCTCTTCCGCGAGTTGACAGGCCAATGGACGTACTTCCCGGTTTATGGCCCGGAGGTCATCATTTTCAAATTCTGATCCGTCTTCTTTTAAGCTTGGATATCCTTTGCTAACTTCCTCTAGATCATGATCGGGCACCCATGCCTTTGCCCGGGTTAGTGCGGTCAGAGCACCGGCTCTGGCAGCAGATCTCTTTAGATCTTCTACCCGGGCAGGCAGCATTGAGAGCCTTTCTAAGGTTTCCTTAATTAAAGTAGGAGGAGGCTTGTTGTGTGAAGCGGCACAGATGATCCGTTGTGCACCGGTATACAACTGCTCTATCAGAGTATAGGAAGCCTTCATCTTCTTATGTACATCAGAGCCCAGGTGGCTAATGCGAGTTCCTGCATCATTATAAACATCAGTAAACTAGCAACACATGGGAAGATATGTTGAAAGTATGGGGAAAAATGTTTACCGAACACAGCAGCAGTCATGGCATGAATTTGCTACTTTATGCCAGTCAGATCATCTTCTACCGGTTTAAGAGTTGCTTCTGCGTCTTCGACCCTTTTTCGTAAAGCAGATTTTTCTTTCTCCCAATCCGCTCGCTCCTTGTTGAAGCTCTCTTTCAGTTTTTCCATAGCGCCTAGAGCGCTGGTCAACTCTTCCTTGGCCTTGGAGGTTTCGGCTTGCTGGGACTTGATGTTCTCTTGCAGATCGGTGGTTTGGCTTTCTTTCTTGCTCATTTCAGCCTATAAAGAGACAGAGGTATAATGAGTTGGCAGTGCAGATTTGATGTACCAAGCACATAACAAGTTATGCCCTTGATACTTGGGGGCTAATGCATATTTGCTTTTTATCAGAAATTTCTACAAGTCCCAAGCAGAATACAAGTATTAATCTTGGCACTTGGGGGCTAATGTATGTTTGCTCATAGCTGCTGATATGGTAATTTTTCTACAGTCCCGGTTCATCTATATAAAGTTAAACCGGCCCTTGGGGGCTACACCAGTGAAAAAAGATAGTGTTGCAAGCTTAAAGTTATTGCTAAGTCCCGGTTCATATTGATATCATAAACCGTCACTTGGGGGCTACTGGAGTTGATACTTGAAAATGGGCATAAGGGACATAGTTATGTGGTTACCTCATATCGCTCCTTCATCAGATTTACTAAACCGGCTTCGTAGTCACGACTTGTGTACAGACGGTTCAAGAAGCCGGAATGAATGTCTTGAGCGCTGAGATAAGCATAGCTGGACACATCAGTGCTCCATTTACCTTTACCCATAGCAGAAAGCTCATCCTTGGCGCTATGTTTGGACAAAGCGACCGGGTTGCCAGGAGCAATGTGGCCAACGCCAGTAATCATAATATCATCCTCTTTATCACCAGCAGCCTTCATCAGAGATGATGGTTTATCAGCAGCCTTAGCTGGACTTGCCGGTTTATCATCAGTTCCAACCAGGTTTATCGGGTTATCAGTATGGCCTGTGGTGTCCGCTTCTACTTGTTTAGCAATGAAGTCATAGTCTTGAGGCGGCAGATCATCGAGTATGGCATCAGCATTGGTTTTTTCTGGATCTGGAGTCTTCTCCGGTTCAACAGCCACGTTATCATCAGCCGGCTTACTTAACCGAGCCTTCTTGCTGGGTCTAGGCTTGGCAATGCAAACAAACATGAAGATTAATATATTGGGCAGATGTAATGTAGTAAGGGTTGAATTAAAACATAACTCACCCAGGCACTGTCTTGAGGGTTGGAAGTTGTGTGGCTGTTGACTCGCCGGAAGATGAGTGAGGTGTTCCCTGATAATTTGAATCAGATGGATTAAGAGGTTGCCGGAAACAACCCGCCTTGGGGTAAGGAGTATCAAGAGTATTAGAGACCTCTGATCGGTGTTTCCGAACCGGAGCGTTCAGTAAACCGGCGGAGGTAACTACCTGGCCGCTGTGCCGGGTTGTTCGGCGAACTTCGTGTTGCTACGTCTTCAAAAGAAAGTTTGGGTCCAAGTGAGCAAGGGGGTGAGTAAATTTTACTTTCCGGTTTGCTCGACGGATTTTTGATGCTGGCAGAGGATCTGAACAGGAAGAAAGAATAATTACCTCAAGATCATCAGCTTGACTGCATTCAACGTCGTCCTGATAAAAGTCATTGTCAATGAGATGTATGGAAAGTGAACCAAGAGAGTCAAGTTCTACCTCTGAGTCCGGATTAGCCTCATCAGCATCTACATTCGGTTCAGAAGACGTAGTGGTCCTCTTCTTGGCAGGTTTTTTAACAACCTTAGTCTTTGGGCGAACTGGCTTGCCGGTTTATCTTGTATCTTTTTCTTCCAAAACGGATCATCACCCCGGCAAAGATGGATAAATTTTGATAGTATTTCACAGGATGAAAACTAAAAACAAGCAAGTTATATGATTCTTACAGGTGGCGGTTTTTTGGAGGTGTAGAAAGGACTTAATCCGGTCCGGTTGTAGACAGCCTCCGGTTCATTCAATATTTTCTTGACTGCTTCAATAACTTCATCTTCTGTTAGCTGAATGTCGATATGTCGTTGAGGGTCTTTTAGGTCCCCAGTGTACTCGCACATTAAACCGGAGCGCGGGCTTAAGGGCAGAATACTCCAGCTTATCAAACAATGCGCAAAATCAACACTTGTTAAACCGTTCGCCATGAAGGCTCTAAGTTTTGACAGTTGGCGGGCATATTTGGATCTCTCCTTTGCAGTCAACCTCTGAGGAAAGGGATGTGTATTGCTAAGACTGTGAGGCCGTGATAACCCACAAGTATAGGGGATCGCAACAATTTTTGATAAGTAAGAATGTCGAACCCAACAAGGAGCTAAAGGTAGAACAAATATTCCCTAAAGTTCTATCGACCACCGATACAACTCTACGCACGCTTGACGTTCGCTTTACCTAGAACAAGTATGAAACTAGAAGTACTTCGTAGGTGTTGTAGGTACTATTTAGATAAACACACAAATAAAGTAAATATGGCGAGTGTGGAAAAGTGGTGCTAGGAGCTGTGGAATTGTCCCTAGGCAACTGACTATATTACTAGACCGGTAATCACTATTGCAATTCTATTTCAGGGAGAGGCATAAGCTAACATACTTTCTCTACTTGGATCATATGCACTTATGATTGGAACTCTAGCAAGCATCCGCAACTACTAAAGATTCATTAAGGTAAAACCCAACCATAGCATTAAAGTATCAAGTCCCCTTTATCCCATACGCAAACAACCTACTTACCCGGTCTCAGGCTTCCGCCACTCACGCCACCCACCATAAGCAAATCATAAACATATTGCAATCCCTATAGCGGAATCCCTCACGCTTATGCCGACACGGAGGGCACAATAGGACAGCACCAATAATAAAACATGCAATTCAAACCAATCATAGCAATTCATCAATCACCAATAGGACAACGAAAATATACTCAGACATCATAGGATGGCAACACGTCATCGGAAAATAATATGAAGCATAAAGCACCATGTTCAAGTAGAGGGTACAGCGGGTTGTGGGAGAGTGGACCGCTGAATATAGAAGGGGGGAAGGTGACGGAGATGTTGGTGAAGATGATGGCGGTGTTGGTGAAGATCGCGGTGATGATGATGGCCTCCGGTGGCGTTCCGGCGCCACCGGAAGCAAGGGGGAGAGAGACCCCCTTCTTCTTCTTCTTCTTCTTCCTTGACCTTCTCCCTAGATGGAAGAAGGGTTTCCCCTCTGGTCCTTGGCTCCCATGGCTTGGGAGGGGCGAGAGCCCCTCCGAGATAAGATATATCTCTCTGTTTCTGCGTTCTGTTCTGGCTCTGTTTCACCGCTTCGTGTATATATGGAGATCCGTAACTCCGATTGGCCTGAAACCTTCGCCGTGATTTTTTTCCCGAATATTAGCTTTCTTGCGGCAAAAGAAGAGCGTCAACCGCCTTATGGTGGGCTCACGAGGGTAGGGGGCGCGCCCAGGGGGCTCAGGCGCGCCCCCTACCTCGTGACCACCTCGGGCACCGTCTCGCGTGGATTTTTCTTCCGGAATTTTCCATATTTTCCAAAAATAAGCTCCGTGCATTTTTATCCCGTTTGGACTCCGTTTGATATGGATATTCTGCGAAACATAAAACATGCAACAGACAGGAACTGGCATTGAGCACTGGATCAATATGTTAGTCCCAAAAATAATATAAAAAGTTGCCAAAAAGTATATGAAAGTGAATAATATTGGCATGGAACAATCAAAAATTATAGATACGACGGAGACGTATCAGCATCCCCAAGCTTAATTCCTGCTCATCCTTGAGTAGGTAAATGATAGAAAAGAATAATTTTTGATGTGGAATGCTACCTAGCATAATCTTGATCATATGTCTAATCATGGCATGAATATTAAGACACGAATGATTCAAAGCAATAGTCTATCCTTTGACATAAAAACAATAATACTTCAAGCATACCAACAAAGCAATTATGTCTTACTGAAATAACATAGCCAAAGAAAGCTCATCCCTACAAAATCATATAGTCTGGCTATGCTCCATCTTCACCACACAAAATATTCACATCATGCACAACCCCGATGACAAGCCAAGCAATTGTTTCATACTTTTGACGTTCTCAAACCTTTTCAACTTTCACGCAATACATGAGCGTGAGCCATGGACATAGCACTATAGGTGGAATAGAATATTATGATGGGGGTTATGTGGAGAAGACAAAAAAAGAGAAAGTCTCACATCGACGCGGCTAATCAACGGGCTATGGAAATGCCCATCAATTGATGTCAATGCGAGGAGTATGGATTGCCATGCAACGGATGCACTAAGAGCTATATGTGCATGAAAGCTCAACAAAAGAAACTAAGTGGGTGTGCATCCAACTTGCTTGCCCATGAAGACCTAGGGAATTTGAGGAAGCCCATCGTTGGAATATACAAGCCAAGTTCTATAATGAAAATTCCCACTAGTATATGAAAGTGACAACATAGGAGACAATCTATATGAAGAACATGGTGCTACTTCGAAGCACAAGATATGAGACTCACTACATGAAGAACATGGTGCTACTTTGAAGCACAAGTGTGGAAAAAGAGATAGTAACATTGCCCCTTTTTATTTATTTTCTTTCATTTTCTTTTTTTTGCGGGCTTCTTTGGCCCCATTTTTTTATTTAGGGTTCTTTGGCCTCTCTCTTCTTTTTTTTTGGATGGGGCAATGCTCTAATGATGATCATCACACTTTTATTTACTTACAACTCGATATTACAACTCAATATCTAGAACAAAGATATGACTCTATATGAATGCCTCCGGCGGTGTACTGGGATGTGCAATGATCTAGCGTAGCAATGACATCAAAAATATGGACAAGCCATGAAAACATCATGCTAGCTATCTTACGGTCATGCAAAGCAATATGACAATCAATGCTCAAGTCATGAATATGATGATGATGAAAGTTGCATGGCAATATATATCGGAATGGCTATGGAAATGCCATGATAGGTAGGTATGGTGGCTGTTTTGAGGAAGATATAATGAGGCTTATGTGTGACAGAGCGTATCGTATCACGGGGTTTGGATGCACGGCGAAGTTTGCACCAACTCTCGATGTGAGAAAGGGCAATGCACGGTACCGAAGAGGCTAGCAATGATGGAAGGGTGAGAGTGCGTATAATCCATGGACTCAACATTAGTCATAAAGAACTCACATAATTATTGCAAAAATCTATTAGTCATCAAAACAAAGTACTACGCGCATGCTCCTAGGGGGATAGATTGGTAGGAAAAGACCATCGCTCGTCCCCGACCGCCAATCATAAGGAAGGCAATCAATAAACACCTCATGCTCTGACTTCGTTACATAACGGTTCACCATGCGTGCATGCTACGGGACTTGCAAACCTGAACACAAGTATTTATCAATTTCACAATTACTCAACTAGCATGACTCTAATATCACCATCTCTATATCGCAAAACTATTGCAAGGAATCAAACATATCATATTCGGCGATCTACAAGTTTATGTAGGATTTTATGACTAACCATGTGAATGACCAGTTCCTGTCATCTCTCTAAATAGATATAAGTGAAGCAAGAGAGTTTAGTTCTTTCTGCAAAGATATGCCCAAGCTCTAACAAATATAAGTGAAGCAAAAGAGCATTCTACAAATGGCGGTTGTCTATGTAAAGAGAAACAGGCAATCCAAACTTCAAATGATATAAGTGAAGCACATGAAGCATTCTATAAAGCCATACTCAAAAGATATAAGTGAAGTGCATAGAGCATTCTATAAATCAATCAAGGACCATCTCATACCAGCATGGTGCATAAAATAAAAATAAAACCTAAATGCAAAAGACGCTCCAAGACTTCCACATATCGCATGAACGAAACGAATCCGAAAACATACCAATATTTGTTGAAGAAAGAGGGGATGCCTTCCCAGCATCCCCAAGCTTAGACGCTTGAGTCTCCTTGAATATTTACTTGGGGTGCCTCGGGCATCCCCAAGCTTGAGCTCCTGACTCTCTTCCTTCTTCTCACATCGAGACCTTCTCGATCATCGAACACTTCATCCACACAAAACTTCAACAGAAAACTCGGTAAGATCCGTTAGTATAATAAAACAAATCACTACTCTAAGTACTGTTGCAAACCAATTTATATTTTGTTTTTTGCATTGTGTCTACTGTAATATAACTTTTTCATGGCTTAATCCACTGATATAAGTTTATAGTTTCAACAAAATAAGCAAACTATGCATCAAAAACAGAATCTGTCTAAAACAGAACAGTCTGTAGCAATCTGAACATTCACCATACTTCTGATACTTGAAAAAATTCTGCCAAAATTAGGAAAAATAAACAATTTGTACAGCAAGACAGTGCAAAAAGAATCAGAACCATTTGACGTTCCAGTAAAAATTAAAATTCTTGCACTACAGCCAAAGTTTCATCCCGCACCGCACAAACCAACAAGCATTGTAAACATCCTAAAGGCAAACCTTGGCACATTATTTTTATAATACAATGGAATTGTACAAGGGGATAATTATTTCTGGTTGAAAAGTTTCTGTAATCAAGATTCACAAAGTTGTTGTGAGCATGAACAAAGTTCAAGGAGCTCTCCCACTTCAACAATGCTTGTCTTTCTCACTTTCACTTTCCTTTCTGAAAAAGTTTTGGGTTCCCCTCTTTATTTTTGTTGTTTTTAAACTATATGAAAGCACTCAACAGAAATAAATGACTCTCTAAAACTTCCGGGTTGTCTCCCTGACAGCGCTTTCTTTAAAGCCATTAAGCTAGGCATTTAGTGCTCAAGTAGTGAATCCACCCGGATCCCATGGTATATCAAAGCCAATTTTAATTAGCAATGATTTGTAATTTAGTAGTGAGCACAAAGTAACATATATCATGTAATGAAGAAGTCTAACTCTCTTCCTATGCATCGACATGTCATAAAATAACAATTCATGCACACATAGCAAAGGCTAATGCATAGTATAAACAGTTTCTTGCAATTCTATCGTGTTGGAAACATAAAGAGGCGGAGATATAGTTCCTCTCTCATAATAATTGCAAGTAGGAGCAGCAAGCACATGCATATTACATCTATCAAAATCATCATGTGCAACGGTAAAAGGCAACCCATCAATATAATCCTTAATAAGCACAAACTTCTCCGATATAGTGTAGTCGGGAGAGTTCAAAAAGATAATAGGACTATCATGTGTGGGTGCAATAGCAACAATTTCATGTTTAACATAAGGGACTATAGCAAGTTCATCTCCATAAGCATAATTCACATTGGCATCTTGGCCACAAGCATAGCAAGCATCATCAAAAAGGGATATTTCAAAAGAATCAACGGGATCATAATAGTCATCATAGCAATCATCCTTCGGTAAGCACGAAGGGAAACTAAACAATGTATGAGTTGAAGAGTTACTCTCATTAGAAGGTGGGCACGGGTGATCAATCCGCTCTTCCTCCTTTTGTTCTTCGCTCTCCTCCTCATCTTTTTCATCCAATGAGCTCACAGTTTCATTAACTTCTTCTTCCATAGATTCCTGCAAAATATTAGTCTCTTCTTGGCATTGTTGAGGAAATCGTTAACTGGTAGCTGCTCAGTTGGCTAGCGAGTAGGGGATTAATCGGCTAATCGGCAAGTTAATCGGCCATTTAATCAATTAATCGGACGATTTTTCGGTTTATCGGCTACTCGGTGACCCTATGAGTAGGGATTAATCGGCAAGTTAACTGGTTAATCGGATGAATTCTTGAACAGGGCTTCTTGGACAGCGGAGACTTTCTTAATAAGTGCATTAATTTCATAATTGTATTTATAGTTCTCATAGTAATATTTGAGGATAGCTAAATTTTCAGGTCTATAAACAGCATCCTCAAAATCCTCAAACTCTTTACACATAGCTTCAATTTCATAAGCACCCATAAAAGCAACAAATTCTTCTATTTGTTCCACATCATAGTAATCATATATACCATTAGCATAAGAAGCTAAGGTTTCATTATCATTAAATTTGCATGAAAAGGGAAGGTGTGGAGCATTCATCCTAGAGCAACAAGTATAATCATAACTCACGCATAGTTGCCAAGCATACCACTTCAATATATGAATTTGATCCCATAATAGTTTCCCTTTTTGTGTCAAGCGATAATCCCTAAAGTATTCATGTTGATCCAACGTTACTCCCATTACATAATTGAATGGGGTTTTCTCATGATTATTAAAGTAGTACATAATATCTTTCACATAACCAGCATCGAGGGTTTTAGGAGGTTCCCCATCTCCATGAGCAGCAAGTACACCTAATTTTTTTTGGTATTTCGTGTTCCATATCCATAACTAAAGATAAATAAAAACTCAGAACAGCAAAATAAAAATTACTTAGTGATGAAGCAAACAAGCACACACGAGAATATTCACCCCACGCTATTGCTCCCCGGCAACGGCGCCAGAAAAAGGTCTTGATAACCCACAAGTATAGGGGATTGCAACAGTTTTCGATAAGAAAGAGTGTCGAACCCAATGAGGAGCTAAAGGTAGAACAAATATTCCCTAAATTTATATCGACCACCGATACAACTCTACGCACGCTTGACGTTTGCTTTACATAGAACAAGTATGAAACTAGAAGTACTTTGTAGGTGTTGTTGGATAGGCTTGCAAGAAAGTAAAGAGCGAGTAAATATAAACTAGGGGCTGCTTAGATAAAGACACAACTAAAGTAAATATGGCGAGTGTGGAAAAGTGGTGGTAGGAGTTGTGGAATTGTCCCTAGGAAACTGACTATATTACTAGACCGGTAATCACTATTGCAATTCTATTTGAGGGAGAGGCATAAGCTAATATACATTCTCTACTTGGATCATATGCACTTATGATTGGAACTCTAGCAAGCATCCGCAAATACTAAAGATTCATTAAGGTAAAACCCAACCATAGCATTAAAGTATCAAGTCCCTTTATCCCATAATGCAAACAACCTACTTACTCGGTGCGTGCTTCATCCCTCACGCCACCCACCATAAGCAAATCATAAACATATTGCAATCCCTACAGCGGGAATCCCTTACGCTTGCGCGACACGGAGGGCACAATAGGACAGCACCAATAATAAAACATGCAATTCAAACCAATCATAGCAATTCATCAATCACTGATAGGACAACGAAAATCTACTCAGGCATCATAGGATGGCAACACATCATCGGAAAATAATATGAAGCATAAAGCACCATGTTCAAGTAGAGGTACAGCGGGTTGCGGGAGAGTGGACCGCTGAATATAGAAGGGGGAACGTGATGAAGATGTTTGTGAAGATGATGGCGGTGTTGGTGAAGATCGCGGTCATGATGATGGCCTCCGGCGGCGTTTCGGCGCCACCGGAAGCAAGGGGGAGAGAGCCCCCCTTCTTCTTCTTCTTCCTTGACCTTCTCCCTAGATGGGAGAAGGGTTTCCCCTCTGGTCCCTATCTCCCATGCCTTGGGAGGGGCGAGAGCCCCTCCGAGATTGGATCTATCTCTCTGTTTCTGCGTTCTGTTCTGGCTCTGTTTCATTGTTTCGTGTATATATGGAGATCCGTAACTCCGATTGGGCTGAAACCTTCGCCGTGATTTTTTTTCTGAATATTAGCTTTCTTAAAGCAAAAGAAGAGCGTCAACCGCCTTACGGTGGGCTCACGAGGGTAGGGGGCGCGCCCAGGGGGGTCAGGCGCGCCCCCTACCTCGTGACCACCTCGGGCACCGTCTCGCGTGGATTTTTCTTCCGGAATTTTCCATATTTTCGAAAAATAAGCTCCGTCCGTTTTTATCCCGTTTGGACTCCGTTTGATATGGATATTATGCGAAACATAAAACATGCAAAAGACAGGAACTGGCACTGGGCACTGGATCAATATGTTAGTCCCAAAAATAATATAAAAAGTTGCCAAAAAGTATATGAAAGTGAATAATATTGGCATGGAACAATAAAAAATTATAGATACGATGGAGACGTATCAGGTCGGTAACCCGACAAGGGGTTTTCATCAATTGGAGATGTGTCTCTGCAGTAAAACCAAGTGTGGTTCCACTCCTTGGGGTGACTGTGAAGCTTGGCGTGGGGGAAGTTGGCTTCTTTCCGTTTTTGAATCGCCATCCCACCAAGCTCAGTATTGGGTCTGTCTGGGAATTTTGTGCGACGGTTTAAATAAAAGAAATCCCTGAACAAATCAACTGTGAGCTCTTCTTGAAGATAGACTTCACAGAATACTTGGAAATTGCAAATAATGGACACAGAGTTTGGTCCAATATCTTGAGGGTGGAGTTGGAAACTGGCAAGCACATCGCGGAAATTTTTTGAACCGGGAGGGCTGAAGCCTCGGCCCAAATGGTCAGCAAAAACCACCACTTCTCCGTCTTTAGGCTCATGAGGATTTTCTAGACCGGGGGCCCTCCAGTGGATGACTTCTTTCTTGGCTAAAGCGCCAGTCGTGACACATCCACTTAATTGTTCTTCAGTAACCCGGGAAGGAGCCCATTTGCACTCATAGACTTGTTTGGCCATTCCAATGACAAGCTGAAACATAATTATTACCGGTTTAAGATTGACAATAGATAGCTATATTGTGGTGCGAAGGCGTATGCATTATGTTAAACCGACATTGGTAAACCGGAGTCTGACAATGGAGAAGGTACAAAGACAAATGCATCGGCGGTTCAACAGGGGACTAATGGTATCTACTGGGTCATCACTTTTTCTATGGAGTTAAACCGCCTAATCTGGTATGGAAGATACAAGTATAAAGACGCATAAGTGAAGGAAAACCGAGTTTCACACCTTGGCATGGTAATCTCAGATTTGCCGTGCGTTGGAAAATGAAAATAAATTGAGACTTAAACTTTAGGTGCTCAAGCAGTTCATCAGGTTCAGATGAGTTTTCTTATATAACGAAGATGTTCTAATGAGGGAAAAGGGAATTATGGCTACGGCCGCACAAGAAGTATCAGATCCGAACTAGCTGGTGATGCTACTAAGAAGAACAGGGAAGAACGGCGCCGAAACTCTAATGAACTCAGATGAAGACCAAAACCCTAATGGTGGATCTAAGGCAAAGAAAGGAGGAACTTACTGATGCTGACGGGACATCAGAGGAGTGCCGCGCTTCTCTAGTATAGTCAGGTTGATGCAGCGGCCAGCATTGGGGCAGAAGCGAAGGTCGACTGCGGCGGCGGAGCTCCAACGTTCAGGTGGCGCGAGGAAGAGGATGATGTGAAGGGGGCATGAAGGGAAAAAATGAAAAGGACCCCTCAACTCTATTTATAAAGTGAATGGATAAGTGACAAACGCGAGAATCGAGGAGCCCAAAAATGAGATATGTGACAGCTATGTCGCCTCGATTGTCGGAGGTGCATTAACAAGGGAGAGCTTTATGCAATTTTTAATAGATGACGTCATGGCGGTTTACCATGATCCTGGAAGATGACGTCATGGCGGTTTACAAGACTAATGCGAAATTGTTGAAGAGGAAATTTTCTCAAGTATTGAGGATTGACATGAACCAGTTCAAATCAATCTGGGGCCTAATGTTGGGGATATTACCACTGGGCATAAACCGTCCAGGAGAGGCCGGGTTAACCCCATAGTGGCTCACTACACCTGAAGCCCATGAAGACAAAGACGGTGACGCTTTATGAAGGCCCAGGGCCCAAAGTCGGGTTAGGCCCTGTAGACATAAACCGGCGTTAATATGTAAACTTGTGTTGTAAGATAGAAAGAGCAGAGACCGGGACGGACACGTTTATGAGCCGGCCTTGGGATTCTGTAAACCGACGGGCGTCAATCCATGTATATAAGGGGACGACCCGGCGGCGGTTTAGGACAACAGACAACAACTCGAGACTCAGGCAAAGCGTATTCGCTCCCTGGTCATCGAAACCCAAGCAATCCCACAACAACTGGATCATAGGATTTTACCTTCACCGCAAGGGGCCGAACCAGTATAAACTCTCTGCGTCCCTTTGTCCGCTTTAACCCCTTTAAGCTAACCCGTCGCGATGGCTCCACGACTAAGTCCTATCACGATGACATCTGCCCTCGTCCACTGGAGCAGCTTCACCTACACCCTCGTCCATGGCCATAGATCCGCTTCGCCCACACCGTAGTCCACCCTACCGGAGCCACTCCACAAACACCCTACTCGACGGTTCTAGATCTCCTTACCGGACCCCGACAGCCAGCGCAGCATCATCACCCTTGACGTTTCTAACCTGATTCCCACCGTCTGGCAAGATGCCAAGCACCCTCCACGGCCTAGGTACTTGTCACCTTTAAACCCGTCCAGCATCACCTGCCCGATGTACTTCAAATATACTAGCAGGTCGCTTTTACCTGTTATGCAGCTGGCAAAAACTACAAGGACGATGTTTCTTCTGGATCTAACAGCTTGGCCAAACCAAGATCCTGGACTGAGGCATTGCTATGATCTTGTAAGCGTGTCTCTCTCTCTTGTATTGTTTTGTGCCTGCCATCAAACTTTGCTAGGATTTCCGACCAGTAATCCCTTTGTGCAGACAATGATTTCTACTACTGGCTGCTAAATTAGATATGTAGATGTCATACATGATACTACCACTTACCTCCGTTCCTAAATATAAGTCTTTCTAGAGATTCCAATATAGGCTACATACGGAGCAAAATGGGTGAATCTACACTCGAAAATGCATCTATATACATCTGTATGTGGTCCATACTGGAATCTTTAAATAGACATATATTTAGGAACAAAGGCAGTACATTACACAAAATCATAGGTGGCATGTAGGAATGTTGGGGAACATAGCAGAAATTCAAAAATTTCCTACGTGTCACCAAGATCTATCTATGGAGAAACCAGCAACGAAGGGAAGGAGAGTGCATCTACATACCCTTGTAGATCGCTAAGCGGAAGCGTTCAAGAGAACGGGGTTGAAGGAGTCGTACTCGTCGTGATCCAAATCACCGGAGATCCTAGTGCCAAACGAACGGCACCTCCGTGTTCAACACACGTGCAGCCCGGTGACGTCTCCCATGCCTTGATCCAGCAAAGAGAGAGAGAGAGGTTGAGGAAGACTCCGTCCAGCAGCAGCACAACGGCGTGGTGGTGGTGGAGGAGCGTGGCAATCCTGCAGGGCTTCGCCAAGCACCGCGGGAGAGGAGGAGGGAGAGAGGTAGGGCTGCGCCAGGGAGAGGTGAAAAATCTTCTGTTGGCAGCCCCAAAACCCTCAAGTATATATAGGGGGAGAGGGAGGGCTGCGCCCCCACCTAGGGTTCCACCCCTAGGGGCGGCAGCCAGCCCAAACCCATCTAGGGTGCGGCCAAGGGGGAAGAGGGAAACTTGCCCCCAAGTTAGGTGGGTGCGCCTCCCCAAGCCCTAGGTGCCTTGGGCCCTTGTGGGGGGGCGCACCAGCCCACCTGGGGCTGGTCCCCTCCCACACTTGGCCCATGCAGCCCTTCGGGGATGGTGGCGCCACTTGGTGGACCCAGGACCTCCCGGTGGTCCCGGTACGTTACCGATAAAGCCCGAAACTTTTCCGGTGACCAAAACAGGACTTCCCATATATAAATCTTTACCTCCAGACCATTCCGGAACTCCTCGTGACGTCCGGGATCTCATCCGGGACTCCGAACAACATTCGGTAACCACATACAAACTTCCTTTATAACCCTAGCGTCGCCATCGACCTTAAGTGTGTAGACCCTACGGGTTGGAATCATGCAGACATGACCGAGACGTTCTCCGGTCAATAACCAACAGCAGGATCTGGATACCCATGTTGGCTCCCACATGTTCCACGATGATCTCATCGGATGAACCACGATGTCAAGGACTCAATCGATCCCGTATACAATTCCCTTTGTCTAGCGGTATTGTACTTGCCCGAGATTCAATCGTCGGTATGCCGATACCTTGTTCAATCTCGTTACCGGCAAGTCTCTTTACTCGTTCCGTAACACATCATCCCGTGATCAACCCCTTGGTCACATTGTGCACATTATGATGATGTCCTACCGAATGGGCCCAGAGATACCTCTCCGTCACACGGAGTGACAAATCCCAGTCTCGATTCGTACAACCCAATGTACACTTTCGGAGATACCTGTAGTGCACCTTTATAGCCACCCGATTCGTTGTGACGTTTGGTACACCCAAAGCATTCCTACGGTATCCGGGAGTTGCACAATCTCATGGTCTAAGGAAAAGATACTTGACATTAGAAAAGCTTTAGCATACGAACTACACGATCTTTGTGCTAGGCTTAGGATTGGGTCTTGTCCATCACATCATTACGCTAATGATGTAATCCCGTTATCAACGACATCCAATGTCCATGGTCGTGAAGCTGTAACCATCTATTGATCAACGAGCTAGTCAACTAGAGGCTTACTAGGGACATAGTGTTGTCTATGTACCCACACATGTATCTGAGTTTCCTATCAATACAATTATAGCATGGATAATAAACGATTATCATAAACAAGGAAATATAATAATAACTAATTTATTATAGCCTCTAGGGCATATTTCCAACAGTCTCCCACTTGCACTAGAGTCAATAATCTAGTTCACATCGCCATGTGATTAACACTCACAGGTCACATCGCCATGTGACCAACTTCCAAAGAGTTTACTAGAATCAATAATCTAGTTCACATCATTATGTGATTAACACTCAATGAGTTCTGGGTTTGATCATGTTTATGCTTGTGAGAGAGGTTGTAGTCAACGGGTCTGCAATATTCAGATCCCTATGTATTTCGCAAAACTTTATGTCATATCGTAGATGCTGCTACCACGTTCCACTTGGAGCTATTCCAAATTGTTGCTCCATTATACGTATCTGGTATCTCTACTCAGAGCTATCCGGATAGGTGTTAAGCTTGCATCGACGCAACTCTTTACGTCGAACTCTTTATCACCTCCATTACCGAGAAACATATCCTTATTCCTCTTAAGGATAATTTTGACCGCTATCTGG
The DNA here is from genome assembly GCA_021605145.1 of Aegilops bicornis. NCBI lineage: Eukaryota > Viridiplantae > Streptophyta > Magnoliopsida > Poales > Poaceae > Aegilops > Aegilops bicornis. The sequence continues at coordinate 66,078,603 of CM038671.1, forward strand.
TGATCCACTCCTTGATCACCTTTGTACCCTCTTGCCAGATATGTAGCAAGGCACACATCAGGTGCGGTACACAGCATAGTATACTGTAGAGCCTACGTCTAAGGCATAGGGGACGAACTTCGTCCTTTCTCTCTTTTCTACCGTGGTCGAGCTTTAACTCTTAACTTCATACCTTACAACTCAGGCAAGAACTCCTTCTTTGACTGATCCATCTTGAACACCTTCAAGATTATGTCAAGGTATGTGCTCATTTGAAAGTATTATTAAACATTTTGATCTATCTTATAGATCTTGATGCTTATTGTTCAAGTAGCCTAATCCAGGTTTTCCATTGAAAAACACTTTTCAAACAACCCTATATGCTTTCCAGCAGTTCTACATCATTTCTGATCAGCAATATGTCAACAACATATACTCATCAGAAATTCTATAGTGCTCCCACTCACTTCTTTGGAAATACAAGTTTCTCATAAACTTTTGTATAAACCCAAAATCTTTGATCATCTCATCGAAGCGTACATTCCAACTCCGAGATGCTTACTCCAGTCCTTAGAAGGATTGCTGGAGTTTTGCATATTTGTTAGCATTCTTCAGGATTGTTAAAACCTTCTGGTTGTATCATATACAACCTTTCCTCAAGAAAACTGTCGAGGAAACAATTTTTTGACATTCTATCTGCAAGATTTCATAAATAATGCAGTAACTGCTAATCCATTTCCAACAGACTCTTAGCTTCGCTACGAGTGAGAATGCCTCACCATAGTCAACTCCTTGAACTTGTCGGAAAACATCTTAACGTCAAGTCGAGCTTTCTTAATGGTGATTCTTACCATCATTGTTTGTCTTCCTTTTAAAATCCATTTGTACCCAACGGCCTTACGACCATCAAGTGTTTCTTCCAAAGTCATGGATCCTTTCTCGGATTTTATGGCCTCGAGCCATTCGTCGGAATCCGGGCCCACCATCACTTCTCCATGGCTCATAGGTTCATTGTTGTCTAGCAACATGACCTCTAAGACAGGATTGCATACCACTCTGAAGTAGTACGCATCCTTGTGACCCTACGAGGTACGGTAGTGACTTGATCTGAAACTTCATGATCACTATCATAAGCTTCTACTTCAATTGGTGTAGGCGCCATAGCAACAACTTCATGTGCCCTGCTACACACTAGTTGAAGTGACGGTTCAATAACCTCATCAAGTCTCCACCATCTTCGCACTCAATTCTTTCGAGAGAAACTTTTCCTCGAGAAAGGACCCGTTTCTAGAAACAATTACTTTTGCTTCCGGATCTGAGATAGGAGGTATACCCAACTGTTTTGGGTGTCCTATGAAGATGTATTTATCCGTTTTGGGTTCGAGCTTATCACGATGTAACTTTTCACATAAGCATCGCAGCCCCAAACTTTCAAGAAACGACAGCTTAGGTTTCTCTAAACCATAGTTATCACGGTGTCATCTCAACGGAATTACGTGGTGCCCAATTAAAGTGAGTGCGGTTGTCTCTAATGCCTAACCCGTGAACGATAGTGGTAATTCGATAAGAGACATCATGGTACGCACCATATCCAATAGGGTGCAACTATGATGTTCGGACACACCATCACACTATGGTGTTCCAGCGGTATTAATTGTGAAACAATTTCCACAATGTCTTAATTGCGTGCCAAAGCTCGTAACTCAGATACTCATCTCTATGATCATATCATAGACATTTTATCCTCTTGTCACAATGATCTTCAACTTCACTCTGAAATTACTTGAACCATTCAATAATTCAGACTTGTGTTTCATCAAGTAAATATACTCAACATCTACTCGAATCATCTCGTGAAGTAAGAACATAACGATATTCACTGCATGCCTCAAAGACTCATTGGACTGCACACATCAAAATGTGTTATTTCGAACAAGTTGCTATCTTGTTCCATCTTACCGAAAACGAGGCTTTTCACTCATCTTGCACATGTGGTATGATTTGCATATCTCAAGTGATTCAAAATCAAGTGAGTCCAAACGATCCATCTGCATGGAGTTTCTTCATGCGTATACACCAATAGACATGGTTCGCATGTCTCAAACTTTTCAAAAACGAGTGAGTCCAAAGATCCATTAACATGGAGCTTCTTCATGCATTTTATACCAATATGACTTACATGGCAGTGCCACAAGTAAGTGGTACTATCATTACTATCTTATATCCTTTGGCATGAAAATGTGTATCACTACGATCGAGATTCAATGAACCATTCTTTTAGGTGCAAGACCATTGAAGGTTCAAATAAATAGAGTAACCATTATTCTCCTTAAATGAATAACCGCATTGCGATAGACATAATCCAATCATGTCTATGCTCAACGCAAACACCAAATAACAATTATTTAGGTTCAACACCAATCTCGATCTTAGACGGAGCAGGCGATGCTTGATCACATCAACCTTGGAAACACTTCGAACACACATCGTCATCTCATCTTTAGCTAGTCTCCGTTTATTCCATAGCTCTTTTATTTCAAGTTACTAACACTTAGCAACCGAACCGGTATCTAATAACCTGGTGCTACTAGGAGTACAAGTAAAGTACACATTAACATAATGTATATCCAATATACTTCTATCGACCTTGCCAGCCTTCTCATCTACCAAGTATCTAGGGTAATTCTGCTCCAGTGGCTGTTCCCCTCATTACAGAAGCACTTAGTCTCGGATTTGGGTTCAACCTTGGGTTTCTTCACTGGAGCAGCAACTGATTTGTTGTTTCATGAAGTACCCCTTCTTGCCCTTGCCCTTCTTGAAACTAGTGGTTTCACTAACCATCAACAATTGATGCTCCTTCTTGATTTCTACATTCATGTGTCGAACATTGCGAATAGCTCAAGGATCATCATATCTGTCCCTGATATGTTATAGTTCATCACGAAGCTCTAGCAGCTTGGTGGCAATGACTTTGGAGAAATATCACTATCTCATCTGGAAGATCAACTCCCACTCGATTCAAGTGATTGTTGCACTCAGACAATCTGAGCACAAGCTCAACGATTGAGATTTTCTCCCTTAGTTTGCAGGCTAAGAAAATCATCGGAGGTCTTATACCTCTTGACGTGGGCACGAGCCTGAAATCCCAATTTCAGCCCTCGAAACATCTCATATGTTCCGCGATGTTTTGAAAACGTCTTTGGTGCCTCAACTCTAAACCGTTTAACTGAACTATCACGTAGTTATCAAAACGTGTATGTCCGATGTTCGCAACATCCACGTATCGACGTTTGGGGTTCAGCACACCGAAGCGGTGCATTAAGGACATAAGCTTTCTTACATCCACATAATCGCTACTGTCAACTTACAACTATATTTTCTCTAGGAACATATCTAAACAGTAGAACAAAAGCGCGAGCTTACGACATAATTTGCAAAGATCTTTTGACTATGTTTAGTATAATTAAGTTCATCTCATGAACTCCCACTCGAATAGACATCCCTCCAGTCATCTAAGTGATTACATGATCCGAGTCAACTAGGCCGTGTCCGATCATCACGTGAGACGGACTAGTCATCATCGGTGAACATCTTCATGTTGATCATATCCTCCATACGACTCATGCTCGACCTTTCGGTATCTTGTGTTCCGAGGCCATGTCTGTACATGCTAGGCTCGTCAAGTTAACCTAAGTGTTTTGCGTGTGTAAATCTGGCTTACACCTGTTGTATGTGAACCTAAGAATCTATCACACCCGATCATCACGTGGTGCTTCGAAACGACGAACTTTCGCATAGCGGTGCAGTTAGGGGAACACTTTCTTGAAATTTAATGAGGGATCATCTTATTTACTACCGTCGTTCTAAGAAAATAAGATGCATAAACATGATAAACATCACATGCAATCAAATAATGACATGATATGGCCAATATCATTTTGCTCCTTTTGATCTCCATCTTCGGGGCTCCATGATCATTGTCGGTGTCAAAACCGGCGGATCTCGGGTAGGGGGTCCCGAACTGTGCGTCTAGGCGGATGGTAACAGGAGACAAGGGACACGATGTTTTTACCCAGGTTCGGGCCCTCTCATTGGAGGTAAAACCCTACTCCTGCTTGATTAATATTGATGATATGGGTAGTACAATAGTGGAACTACCACGAGATCAGAGAGGCTAAACCCTAGAAGCTAGCCTATGGAATGATTGTTGTATATCTATCGACTAGCCTGGCCTCGGTTTATATAATGCACCGGAGGCCTAGGATAACAAGAGTCCTAGCCGAATCTGTTGGTGGGGAGGAGTCCTTGTCTTGATCGCCAAGTCTTGCGGAATCTTCCTTGTATGCACGGCTGTCCGGACTGGCCCATGAGTATACGGCCATGGGGTCCTCGGCCCAATCTAACAGATCGGGAGATGACGTGGTGAGTACCCCCTAGTCCAGGACACCGTCAGTAGCCCCCTGAACCGGTCTTCAAGTTTAGGGACGCTCCTCGATTCTTCCGAACCGTTCTTCATCTTCAGTCGTCGGTCTTGAAAACTGGTTCAACAAATCTTCTCATCTTCGATCTTGAGGATCGCCGAAATGCATTCGACGAGTTTACACGTCGGGTATCCGAGGAGCCCCTTTAAGTTTCCGGCTTTATCAATGCCTTGTTATTTTTATGCCACACCTCGGGTTTGAAGTTGTTCCCGGGCGGCAGCGTCCTCTTGCGTCCGAGCTCCAACGTCGGACTGCATTCGAGGTATCTTTTGCAGCCGAGCACCGACGACGGACCGCTTCCCAGCTCTAACGCCGGAATGTATCCGAGCTCCAACGCCGGACTATGTATCCGAGCTCAAAATCCGGACTGTATCCGAGCTCCAACGCCGGACTATGTATCCGAGCTCCAACTCCGGACTGTATCCGAGCTCCAACACCAGACTATGTATCCGAGCTCCAACGCCGGACTGTATCCAAGGTGTCGTAAATCACCTTGGTTCAAAGAAGTTTGAAGGAGTTTAGCCGAGCTTAATGCCGGAAATGCCCTCTATGGAGCCAGCTACTAGCGCCCGAGCTTTATGCCGGACTGCTTCCGAGGTGGTGCACCACCCCGAATGTGGGCCGGTTTTTGTCAATATTTTTGATTGGTGCAATTTATTCTCTGCCGAGATACATAGCCAGTAGCCCTCAAGGTGGGTATCGGTCTAAAACCCGAGATGCACATGAAGGATGACATAAGACCGCTGATCCCGTGGCAGCCGAGACTCAGGTTGATTTGTAAAATCGGTCTGAGGATCAAGTCCTAGCTCGGCAGAATACTTCGGGACACAAAAAGCGGCGTGCTCAGTCCTCAAGACTTAGGTTGGGTGCGGCCGACCAACCTGAGGATCAAAATCTCCTTGGAGATTGTATCACACTTAAAATTTTCTGCAATGGACAGGCAATGCAATAGCCCCCGAGACACTGGTCGGGTGGCAACACCAGATCAGGGGATCGATGTGCCCCTTCCATATTTGTAAATAATAAGCCCGAAGCCCAGTAGCCCCCGATCCTTAATGCGGGCACGTGTGGCCAAATTAAGGATCGATATCCATAGTAAAATCACAAATTATGTGTAATGACTCAATGTATCCAAGTACTTTATGTCATTAATGATCGGGTTCGCATTGTACAAAACTTTGTTGACCGGCCATCAGCTTCAACCTCCTCGGCCAGTAGCCGAGGAGTGTTTGTCCTACTTTATAAAGCCTTTATGAGGGCAAAGATTTACAACAAACAAGGCAATCTGGCCATTTGGTTTTATAAACAAAGGTACGCAAAGAGATATGTTATATTACTATTTAACAGAAGAAATGTCTTCCAAAGAAAATAGTCCCGCTATCGGTTCCTTTCTTTGGGTTGTCATGCTAAGCATGATCATGAAACCTCAGCTCTAATGTAAGAGCAAAATATTGAGGATTTAGTTTGGGAGGCCAGTTACTAGCCCCCGGTAGTGTTCGGCGACAGTCGAGGTCAAGCCGGAAACACTTCGGCCAATGTTATGAATGGCCTGTTATTTAATATAGTCATCGGATCGCTGACCACTTTACACCTATTGTGGCAGTCAGTTTTCGGCTTTCTCCACTGAGGTGCTTGACCATGCGAGCTGGAAGCACAATCGCAGTGGTTCTCCCTTTGCACACCTAGCCGAATAAAGCGGAACGTAGGAGGCAAGCGCAGGAGCCGGGCAACCCAACTATTGACCGAAGACACAATTCGAAACCGATGCATATATAGCAATATCCGAGAATGTTTTTGCCGAATCTCTAAAGGTGTCCGGTGTTGCACTGCGAGACTTGTGCTGAAAACACACAAATAGTTTAAAAGTGCCAAAAGCTTGGAAAACCAAAAAGCGCCAAGAAAACATGACGTCCGAACAAGATCAAGTGTTCGGTGCCAATCCGAAAATTGGACTTTAGAAAAAAAGTGTTTACGTCGTGCTTTAACATGACACATCCTATCTCAAGACTTCAAGCGGGTCAGCCCACGGCTTCAGCCTCCCATCCCAAGGCGGAGTACTTCTCATTAGGCCAGTTTAGAAATCTAAACTCTAGCGGTTTTGAGAGAGAAATTAGGCTCCCTGGCTAGTGACCACACACTCGTGTCGAAAAAAGGAGTGATAAATAATAATAAAAACTTTGCAACGACTAAGAAGAAAAACACTTATTATAAAATGGCTCAAATAAACATAAGAGCCCCCAAGTGACTTGGGTAAAAGAATGATTGTATGTACCAAAGTACTTATATCATATCTATGTTCAACCCAACTTTAAACGCGTCTTAACCGACCGTCGGCTTCTCCCTCTTCGGTCAAGGACCGAAAAGTGTTATGTACTCCATCTGTCGAGAATATCGACGGTGTTTGCAATAACCAGGCAATCAGGCCATAAGGTCAGTAATGCATAAAGCGCTCGGGGAACTTATGCTATATTATCGCGAAGTGTAAGAAGCATCTTCAAGAAAATAGTACCCCACCGATACCTTTCTTCGGTGCTCATTGTTATTATGAGACTTGTGCAATAGATTTTTGTACTCATGAGTTCCGTTGTGTGCCGACCATGATTGAAAACAATAAGAGCGCTTAGCTTTCAGCTTCACCTACCGAGGTCGAGCTCGGAGGACCCGATCGTGACAATCGGAGAGGTGCTCCCTTTACTCCCTAGCCGAACCATCGGGAACGTAGGGGTAAGCACAGGAGCCACGCAACCCAGCTTGCAAATCGCTTAAGTCAATATGGTGCATATTGTATGTAATACACGAACAAGGAACGAAGTCGCATAAGTATAATCATATGCAAGAGGAAAAGCTTCATGAAGGAAGCCCCCAAATGAATTGGGTATTTTAATTTGCGCGTCACAAACAAAGTTTGGACAAGGAAAAATTTTACAAGCAACTTTTTCCCAAAAAAGTATAATGCTTGGTCGAGCCGAACACAAGTTAAAACTTTAAAACTTTGAGCATGAAAGCGACTTAGCTGGTTAATGTGTTCGGTATTGATGACGCGGTCCGAGCTTGATACGGGACAAGGTTCCATCCCCCAAGCTGGTCCCGAGGTGGCGGAGCAAAGAGCTCGGCACTCCGAAGTAGTGACATAGCACGGTCAATGCAGGCCGGCAGAGTGATGCTGAGGTCATCGGCATGGGGTAATGAAGTGTTGACGAAGCCCCCCGTCCAGCCGAGGTGACGCCAGAGTATATAGTCCGGCTGGATCATTTTACTGTGCACAAAAAATAGTGCAAACCGGAGATAATAGTAATAATGATAATTAAAAAAAATCGTTGCATAATAAATAATTTATGCAAAGTGAGTAATAAAAGAAATATGGCCTGGCGCCAAAGTCAATGTCGATGCAGGGCGTCGGCGTGATGCGGTAAAGGCGTGGCAAAGCCTGAATTCATAGGTCGGTCCGAGCTCCGGATGCTGCGTTCGCCGGACTATGTACGGAAACTGACCGAACCACCATGCGACTGTCGTTAATGCGGCCATCATTTGATAGACCTGTGTACATATGATGGACAAACCAGAGTAATAATTCCTTGGGAAAAATGCACCCAAACAAGCAAAAAATACTGGGATTAATAGCACCTGGTTTATTTGTTGTAGCAATCCGAAGGAAGGTGATTCCCAAAATTGGGACTCGATCCGCGCACCCATTGCCTGATGGCCGATAAAACAACGGCATGGCAATGTTGGCAAAGGTTGGCTCGCCGAGGCAAAGCCCTCGGTCCAGCTAACGTGACGGAACTGGTCGGCTAGCGACGTCGTAGCATCCAGAGTAGGTTGATGAAGAGATGGCGAAGCCCCCGGTCCAGCCGAGATGTCGAAGTAGGTCGGCGTGATGGACACCAGCTTGAAGAAGCAATAGTGCGGCCCTGCCGATGCAGGTCGTGACGTGGTCGATGCCAGCTTGATGAAGCGACCGTGCGGCGATGCTGGTATGCGCGCTCCGTGTAATCCGTGGGGCGCGGCGTTGGTGATGATTTATCCTTCGCGATACCGGACTCTTGTTCGGCTTGCCGAGATGATGATCCAAAGAAGTTGAGCTTGGCTCAACAAAGTGACGACGTGTCTAGCGTAGGTCGGCAGCCGTGGAGCAATATGGCCGGACTGGTTTGACACCAAAGATGATATTGAAGATCATGTTCAAAAGATTTTAAAGTTAGTGGGATGTGTTCGGGAACAAAACACAATACCCCATACAAAACTTCCTTAAAAAAGGATGTCCAAAATCCCGTTCGTAAAAAGGACGAACTCGGGTCGGGTTTGATTTCACGCAGAAAACATATCCGAAAAGTGATGCACTAATCGGAAGGTTCCCGGAGTTTGGACGGTCGGATCGAGCTGAAATTTTGAGGGGTGATAGATATAGGAATTCCGCGGTCGATCAACGGTTGGATCTTCCAAAGGAGGTCCGAGCTAGAAGCTGGACACCACGCCCTAAACTCGTCCGGATTCTCGTCCAGATTCAACGCGACTCCGGTATATTAGAGATTGCCAGAGATTCCTCCATCGGAACTCGACGAAATTTTCCAGGGTTGTTGTAGACTCAATTCCGCACAATTCCACCGAAGCAATCGTCAAACCGACGCGCGAGGAGGTGGTGACGGCGGATACAAGTTCGATGTCCAGAAAAACAGCATGGTCGCCCGAGCGCAATGTTGACGTTGAGCCCCCGGGCTCCCTGGATGATTCCTCCATGATATTGATAGAGATCGGAGCTGATGTTGATGAAGGACCACATCCGAACATGACGATCAGAGGTAGGGCGCAGCCCTTGGTCGAACCAAGGTGACCAGTCGAGCTGGTGACGGAGATGCCGAAGTCGCAGTTGATCTGCAGGCGAGCCATCGACCTTTTGTCGAACACACAGCGGAACTCTCAATGAAAGCACCAATGTCGGTGTCAAAACCGGCGGATCTCGGGTAGGGGGTCCCGAACTGTGCGTCTAGGTGGATGGTAACAGGAGACAAGGGACACGATGTTTTACCTGTGTTCGGCCCTCTCGATGGAGGTAAAACCCTACTCCTGCTTGATTAATATTGATGATATGGGTAGTACAAGAGTGGGTCTACCACGAGATCAGAGAGGCTAAACCCTAGAAGCTAGCCTATGGTATGATTGTTGTATATCTATCGACTAGCCTGGCCTCGGTTTATATAATGCACCAGAGGCCTAGGATAACAAGAGTCCTAGCCGAATACACCGGTGGGGGAGGAGTCCTTGTCTTGATCGCCAAGTCTTGCGGAATCTTCCTTGTATGCGGCAACTGTCTGGACTGGCCCATGAGTATACGGCCATGGGGTCCTCGGCCCAATCTAACAGATCGGGAGATGATGTGGTGAGTACCCCCTAGTCCAGGACACCGTCAATCATCATCGTCACCAGCATGACACCATGATCTCCGTCATCATGATCTCCATCATCGTGTCTCCATGAAGTTGTCTCGCCAACTTATTACTTCTACTACTATGGCTACCGGTTAGCAATAAAGTAATGTAATTACATGGCGTTTGTTCAATGACACGCAGGTCATACAATAAATTAAGACAACTCCTATGGCTCTGCCGTTGTCATACTCATCGACATGCAAGTCGTGATTCCTATTACAAGAACATGATCAATCTCATACATCACATATCATTCATCACATTCTTCTTGGCCATATCACGTCACATAGCATACCCTGCAAAAACAAGTTAGACGTCCTCTAATTGTTGTTTGCATGTTTTACGTGGCTGCTATGGGTTTCTAGCAAGAACGTTTCTTACCTACGCAAAACCACAACGTGATATGTCAATTGCTATTTACCCTTCATAAGGACCCTTTTCATCGAATCCGTTCCGACTAAAGTGGGAGAGATCGGCACTGCTAGCCACCTTATGCACCAAGTGCATGTCACCGGTGGAACCTGTCTCACGTAAGTGTACGTAAGGTCGGTCCGGGCCGCTTCATCCCACAATACCGTCGAAACAAGATTGGACTAGTAACGGTAAGCATATTGAACATCATCAATGCCCACAACTACTTTGTGTTCAACTCGTGCAAAGAATATACGCAATAGACCTAGCTCATGATGCCACTGTTGGGGAACGTAGCAGAAATTCAAAATTTTCCTACGTGTCACCAAGATCTATCTATGGAGAAACCAGCAACGAGGGGAAGGAGAGTGCATCTACATACCCTTGTAGATCGCTAAGCGGAAGCGTTCAAGAGAAAGGGGTTGAAGGAGTCGTACTCATCGTGATCCAAATCACCGGAGATCCTAGTGCCGAACGGACGGCACCTCCGCTGCTCAACACACGTGCAGCCCGGTGGCGCCTCCCATGCCTTGATCCAGCAAGGAGAGAGGGAGAGGTTGAGGAAGACTCCGTCCAGCAGCAGCACAACAGCGTGGTGGTGGTGGAGGAGCGTGGCAATCCTGCAGGGCTTCGCCAAGCACCGCGGGAGAGGAGGAGGGAGAGAGGTAGGGCTGCGCCAGGGAGTGGGGAAAACTCATCTGTTGGCAGCCCCAAAACCCTCAAGTATATATAGGGGAGAGGGAGGGCTGCGCCCCCACCTAGGGTTCCACCCCTAGGGGCGGCGGCCAGCCCAAACCCATCTAGGGTGCGGCCAAGGGGAAGAGGGAAACTTGCCCCTGTTAGGTGGGTGCGCCTCCCCCAAACCCTAGGCGCCTTGGGCCCTTGTGGGGCGCACCAGCCCACCCGGGCTGGTCCCCTCCCACACTTGGCCCATGCAGCCCTTCGGGGATGGTGGCCCCATTTGGTGGACCCCCGGGACCCTCCCGGTGGTCCCGGTACGTTACCGATAAAACCCAAAACTTTTCCGGTGACCAAAACAGGACTTCCCATATATAAATCTTTACCTCCGAACCATTCCGGAACTCCTCGTGACGTCCGGCATCTCATCCGGACTCAACAACATTCGGTAACCACATACAAACTTCCTTTATAACCCTAGCGTCATCGAACCTTAAGTGTGTAGACCCTACGGGTTCGGGAATCATCTTGAGACATGACCGAGACGTTCTCCGGTCAATAACCAACAGCGGGATCAGGATACCCATGTTGGCTCCCACATGTTCCACGATGATCTCATCGGATGAACCACGATGTCAAGGACTCAATCGATCACAGATACAATTCCCTTTGTCTAGCGGTATTGTACTTGCCCGAGATTCGATCGTCGGTATGCCGATACCTTGTTCAATCTCGTTACCGGCAAGTCTCTTTACTCGTTCCGTAACACATCATCCTGTGATCAACCCCTTGGTAACATTGTGCACATTATGATGATGTCCTACCGAGTGGGCCCAGAGATACCTCTCCGTCACACGGAGTGACAAATCCCAGTCTCGATTCGTGCCAACCCAATGAGACACTTTCGTGAGATACCTATAGTGCACCTTTATAGCCACCCAGCTATTCACGTTGTGGCGTTTGGTACACCCAAAGCATTCCCTACGGTATCCGGAGTTGCACAATCTCATGGTCTAAGGAAAAGATACTTGACATTAGAAAAGCTTTAGCATACGAACTACACGATCTTTGTGCTAGGCTTAGGATTGGGTCTTGTCCATCACATCATTCTCGCTAATGATGTGATCCCGTTATCAACGACATCCAATGTCCATGGTCGTGAAAGCTGTAACCATCTATTGATCAACGAGCTAGTCAACTAGAGGCTTACTAGGGACATAGTGTTGTCTATGTACCCACACATGTATCTGAGTTTCCTATCAATACAATTATAGCATGGATAATAAACGGTTATCATAAACAAGGAAATATAATAATAACTAATTTATTATTGCCTCTAGGGCATATTTCCAACAAGGAATTCTAGTACACTACATTAGGCTCCCCTAGAGTGCCTGCTAGTCCAGCACACAGAGTCATGGCTAGTTTATGCTACGCACACAATCATTAATTGGTGGTTTAAATATGCGCAAGGGATATGCAATGTATTATCTTGTAGAGATGTCTGAAATTAGCCGTGCCAACTTGCAGATTGGGTTACATAATGAAAAAGTACAAGATGTATGTGGCAATTTCATGGAACATCACAAAAGAAAAGGAGAGCCAGCGGTGAACCTATACAGTGTGCTGTGGTACGTCACTCCTCCATTGCAATCATCGTGACATGTTATTTGTATGTCAATTCTATTGGCCAAGTTTCTTAGGGATAGTTATTATGAGTTATCCTAAGAAAAGAAGCACCTGTGAATATAAGCTCCATGTAATAAGCCAACTAGTTCTTTTCATTGCGTTTTTAGCTTATCTTTGGTATGATAAGTGAAAAGTCTAGATTGCATTATATTTTTTCATTTTGCTGCCCATATGAAAATTAATTTGACTTGCAAACATCACAATTTGAACCCAGTGCATTAATTAATATGATAGGAAAACAAACCATCACTATTTGCTCAAAATGCAAATACAAAGATACCATCTACTTGGCACAATCTACTTTGGTCAATGTTTTCCATAGAGATCCCATTGCCTAATTTAAATGAAAAACGCATGACCCACATTTAAATGAAGAACAATTATTTATTGAAATTCGATGGTCCAAGTGGCTGGTTATTATCATATAGCAGCACCACCTGAAAGCATCATATAGCAGCAGCAGCAGCTCATAGCAACTCATCATATAGCAGCAGCAGCAGCAGTGTGCAATTCATCATATGCAGCTTATAGCAATTCATCATATAGCAGCAGCAGGTGCAACTCATAGCAATTCATCATATAGCAGCAGGAGGAGCAGCTCATAGCAATTCATCATATAGCAGCAGCAGGAGCAGCTCATAGCAATTCATCGTATAGCATCAACAGGAGCAGCTCATAGCAATTCATCATACAGCAGCAGCAGGAGCAGCTTATAGCAACTCATCATATAGCAGCAGCAGCTCATAGCAATTCATCATATAGCAGTAGCAGCCGCTCATAGCAATTCATCATATAGCAGCAGCAACTCATAGCAATTCATCATATAGCAGCAGCAGGAGCAGCTCATAGCAATGCATCATATAGCAGCAGTAGAAGCAGCTCATAGCAATTCATCATATAGTGGATCAGAATGAAAAATTGGCAAAAAAGTCAGAGGAGATCCTCACCTTGTTGGATGAGCTCATCCTTCAATAGCACCTCAAGGCCACGGCCTGGGAGGTGGGGAGGGGGAATAAGGTGCCTTCTGCCGCAGTGTGGCATCAGCCGTAGTTGTGCAACGCCTGCTGGAGTAGTGCGTTTGACGAACCACAATGGAGCAGCTGCTGGAGATCATGAGAATGAGGGGCGGCACCAGAGGGAGGAGCAGCCAGGGAGATTTGCCCCTACCCGCCGGCCATGTAGCCTAGCTGGACAGAGCATTGTCGAGGACCAGGCCAGATGGGACCAGTGATGACGGCTTGCTAGAGGAACCCTAGTGCTGCAGGAAGGGAATCGAAGTAGAGGGAAAGAGGAGAGGAGATGCAAGCGGGCAGGGCAATGAACGCTTGCGTGTTTGTTTTTACTTGAGGGTGGTGACGCGGGCGTCACCAGTTGCATTTTGAGTGTAATATAGGCAAACAACAGACTCATTTCACTATTCCCGTTCCCTTCAATTTTTAGTGCGGTTCTACCCGAAACACCCTCCTCCAAAGCGAAATTAGTTAAGCCGAAGCCCATAACTCAAAAATGACTTCTTTACATCTTGTATGGCTTATTTTGACAATAAGCCCTGAAAAGGCGGAATAGAACTGGCCCTTAACCTGCAATTAAATTGTGTGTGCAATGATGAGTCACTCCTGCCTGCTATAGTGTACATTTAGGCATCATCATACATGGCATAACCTAATACATGTGCATTCCATTGTAGAATCTGGAATATGCAATGTTTATGTTAGTTCATACGTTGCACATGATGTTTAAATGCCCCTTAAATCTGGTCAGTCAAGTCATGGTCTTTAAGCCTCCTTCTTTGCTTCTTTTCTTGATATGTAAGATTTGCTCACACATCTGTTTAATTGCTTGTTTGCATCAGCCATCCATACTAGGATTGTTTGCTTCGATTGCTTGTTGTTCTTGACCTAACACTCTAACAGAGCTTGTCAACGATTTAAACACTAAGGGCTACTGTAGTGGGGCCTTTTCTAACTCATAGGTGACATAAAGGTTTGGCTGTACACTAAAGTAGGCTCTGCAAGAGTACCTGGAGATCCAGTTCAAAGGTATGCCTAGTTTTGACATAGTGCACACATAGTAAATGCTCATTTCATTGTGTGCAAGTGTAAGAGATGCGGCATGTTTCATTATGTGATCTTGTTTTGTTATAATCTCATCCTTTTGTGTTCACAGACTGGAAAGTACGCATATTTATCTTCCAAGGAGACGAGTAACTAGTTTTTGTCACCTTGCAGAGGGGGTGCAATGAAGATAAGATTGAGGATTTCCAAGTACAAGATGTTAGGAAGGAGCCTTGCAAGAGAAGTAGGTGCTTGTTGAGCCTCTTCAACTGTTAAGGTAAGTCAGATCCAACTCAACAGTTCAATTCCTTGTTTGTTTCAGGCATAGTTAATTTGCTCTTTTCAATTGCTTTATTTGTCCTCAGTTAATGAGATGCCCAAAGAATGATGCCTAATGTTGGGTACTTGTATAACTATTATTTGACATAATTAAAGGCCTTACCATTTAATTACTCTGCCGAAGTGTGCCTGAAGCTTTGAAGTCTATTAACCAACTATTATTGAATGAGGCTCACAATCTAGTTTATACTAGGCTAATGATTGCATAGATTTGCTTGATGTAGTATGTTTGTGTGAAATCCTCTGCTGTTCATTATGCTCCCTAAGACTTTAATTGAGCTACAGAATGGCCAACTGCTTGCTTACTTCTACGCAACGTGATGTCTAAATTTGTAACTTGTCTGTGTTTTGGATTGGGCCCCAACATCATGCTCCTCTGGTGAGCTAAGAGAGATTTCTGTATGCAGGCTGCACAGACTACCTTTTTTATAATTTTTAAAATATCACCTGCTTATGCTTCATGATGTGTAACATTATTATTAGTCCTGTTTTGCCATGTACAAAATAGTCTGTCTTGCTCGCTTCACTGTTGTAACTATAGTTTTGCCCTAGTCATGTGTACTTACAGAAACATTTCAGGATGAACTGACATCAACACAAAGATCTGCGAGCAGTGCGGCATGGCCGTTACTGAATGATTATGGATAGGAATTGGAATGTGCTGATGTTATTAACAAGTTGAGACTGGACATGCAGGTATTAGATGCAGGAGTCAAAAAATCAAACAAGACACTGAGGTAACAATCAAGGAATTGGAGATTTTGCAGATTGAAAGTTGTTCTATCTAAATCCGACTGAGGGAGTCCCGGACTAGGGGGTGTCCGAATAGCCGGACTATCGTCACGGTCGGACTCCAAGACTATGAAGATACAAGATTGAATACTTCGTCCCGTGTCCGGATAGGACTTTCCTTGGCGTGGAAGGCAAGCTTGGCGATACGGATATGTAGATCTCCTACCATTGTAACCGACTCTGTGTAACCCTAACCTATCCGGTGTCTATATAAGCCGGAGGGTTTTAGTCCGTAGGACGACCAACAATCATACCATAGGCTAGCTTCTAGGGTTTAGCCTCCTTGATCTCGTGGTAGATCTACTCTTGTACTACCCATATCATCAATATTAATCAAGCGGAGTAGGGTATTACCTCCATCGAGAGGGCCTGAACCTGGGTAAAACATCGTGTCCCTTGTCTCCTGTTACCATCCGCCTAGACGCCAGTTCGGGACCCCTACCCGAGATCCGCCGGTTTTGACACCGACATTGGTGCTTTCATTGAGAGTTCCTCTGTATCGCCACCGATAGGCCCGATGGCTCCTTCGATCATCAACAACGACGCGGTCCAGGGTGAGACTTTTCTCCCGGACAGATCTTCAGATTCGGCGGCTTTGCATCGCGGCCAATTCGCTTGGCCATCTGGAGCAGATCGAAAGCTACGCCCCTGGCCATCAGGTCAGATTTGGAAGTTTAAACTATACGGCCAATATCCGCGGAGACTTGATCTTCGACGGGTTCGTGCCGCAGCCAAGCGCGCCGCACTGTCTCGATGGGCATGATCTAGCTCTGCAGCCGAACAGTGCCCTGGAGGCCGCACCAGCATCCGCTCCGATCCTTAATCCGGAGCCGGATTCCCCGATCGAGGACGAGTGGTTGGACACCGCCTCGGGGGCTACAATCTCTACGGCGATCGAGCCGAACTCCATCCTCGTCCGTTGCGAAGACCTCGACTCCAGGGTGCCGGACTCCTCTCCGGACTCCGAACCCTCCGCGCCCCTGCCAATCGAATCCGATTGGCCGCCGGTCATGGAGTTCGCTGCCGCAGACATCTTTCAGCACTCGCCCTTTGGCGACATCCTGAATTCACTAAAGTCTCTCTCTTTATCCGGAGAGCGCTGGCCGGACTACGGATAGAAAGGTTGGGACGCGGACGACGAAGAAATTCAATGCCCACCCACCACCCACTTTGTAGCCACTGTCGATGATTTAACCGACATGCTAGACTACGACTCCGAAGACATCGACGATATGGACACGATGCCGGAGACGACCAAGACCCAGCGCCTAAATGGCACTGGAAGGCCACCTCGTCATATGACATATATATGGTGGACATCCCAAAAGATGGGAACGGCGATGGAACAATGGAGGATGACCCCTCCAAGAAACAGCCGAAGCGCCGATGTCAGCGGCGCCGCTCTAAATCCCGCCACAACAAAAATGGTGATTCCGGCACGGGAGATAATAACACCGGACAAAGGTGCGAAGAGAACCCCTCCAGCAGGACTCCAGCGGGAGGAGGGAGAAGCAAGCCCGCCTGCGACGGTCTGCGTAAAGAGAGGTTGAGGACGATAATTATGCGCCTCCCTCCAAAGATGAGGCAAGCCTCGACGACGACGAGTTTGTCGTGCCCGAGGATCCCACCGAACAGGAGCGTTTCAAACGCAGGCTCATAGCCACGGCAAGCAGCCTCAAGAAAAAGCAGCAACAGCTTAGAGCTGACCAAGACCTGCTAGTCGGCTGGATGGACTGAAGTCCTTGCAGCCGAAGAGTATGAACTCAAACGCCCCTCCAAAAACTACCCCAAACGCAGGCCGTTGCCTCGACTAGAGGAGGAAGCACCCAAGTCACCGGCGCACGACATGGCAGACCGGCCACCTCCTGGCCGCGACAGAGAAGCCTCTCGGCCCTCCGCTCAAGCCACACCCCGACGCCGCTCAAAAAGTACCAAGGCACGGAAAAATGCGCCGGACTTGCAAGATATATTGGAGGATAAGGCAAAACATACAAGATCGATCTACGGATCGCGTGGGCGCCCAGCAATGCGGGATGATTACCGTCGCGCCGGATACAGCAAAACCGGCCGGGCCGAACACAGTAGACAAAGCTCATATGAGCTACGTCGTGATATAGCCCAATACAGCGGCGCACACCCACTATGCTTCACGAGATAAAGTAATGGATCATCAAATCCCGAGGGCTTCAAGCCCGTAAACATCGAATCATACGATGGTACCACAGATCCCTTGATGCGGATCGAGGATTATCTCCTCCATATCCACATGGCCCGCGGTAATGATCTACACGCCATCAAATACCTCCCACTCAAGCTTAAAGGACCAGCTCGACATTGGCTCAATAGCTTGCCAGCAGAATCAATTGGTTGTTGGGAGGACCTGGAAGCCGCATTCCTTGATAACTTCCAGGCACATATGTGCGACCACCAGACGCCGATGACCTTAGCCACATAATTCAGCAGCGGAAGAATCGGCCAGACAATTCTGGACTCGGTTCCTAACAAAGAAAAATCAAATCGTTGATTGTCCGGATGCAGAGGCCCTTGCATCCTTCAAACATAACATCCGCGACGAGTGGCTCGCCCGGCACCTAGGCACAGGAAAAGCCGAAATCTATGGCAGCCCTCACAACCCTCATGACTCGCTTTTGTGCGGGAGAGGACAGTTGGCTAGCTCGAAGCAACAACTTGGCCAAACATCCTGATAGTCCGGATACCAAGGACAACAATGGCAGGTCGCGTCGCAACAAGAACAAGCGCCGCATTAACAGCGATAATACTGAAGATACGGCCGTCAATGCCGGATTCAGAGGCTCTAAACCCGGTCAGCGGAAGAAGCCATTCAAAAGAAATACCTAGGGCCCGTCCAACTTGGACCGCATACTCGATCGCTTGTGCCAGATACATGGCACCCCCGAAAAACCAGCCAATCACACCAACAGGGATTGTTGGGTGTTCAAGCAAGCAGGCAAGTGAAGTGCCAAACTCAATGACAAGGGGTTGCATAGCGACGACGAGGAAGAGCCCCGGCCGCCGAACAATAGAGGACAGAAAGGTTTTCCCACACAAGTGCGGACGGTGAACATGATATACGCAACCCACATACCCAAAAGGGAGCGGAAGCGTGCACTACGGGACGTATACGCGATGGAGCCAGCCCCAAAGTTCAACCCATGGTCTTCCTGCCCGATCACCTTCGATCGAAGGGACCACCCCACTAGCATCCGTCACGGCGGCTTCGCCGCATTGGTTCTTGACCCAATTATTAACGGATTTCACCTCACCAGAGTCCTGATGGATGGCGGTAGCAGCCTAAACCTGCTTTATCAGGATACAGTGCGCAAAATGGGCATAGACCCCTCAAGGATTAAACCTACAAAGACGACCTTTAAAGGCATCATACCGGGTGTAGAGGCCAATTGTACAGGTTCAGTCACACTTGAAGTGGTCTTCGGATCTCTGGATAACTTCCGAAGCGAAGAGTTAATCTTTGACATCGTCCCATTCCGCAGCGGCTATCATGCACTGCTCGGACGAACCGCATTTGCAAAGTTCAATGCGGTGTCGCACTACACATACCTCAAGCTCAAGATGCCAGGCCCTCGAGGAGTAATCACGGTCAATGGAAACATCGAACGCTCTCTCCAAACGGAGGAGCATACGGCGGCCCTCGCGGCGGAGGTGCAAAGAAGCCTCTCACGGCAATTCTCGAGTCCGGCCGCTAAGCGTCCGGACACCGCCAAGCGCGCCCGTAGTAACCTGCGACAAGACCACCTGGCACGATTCAAGCACGAGTAGCAATCCGGCCCCAACCCCAGCCCTCGCGAAATTGTGAAGCTAGTATTACGCTTACATAATTACGCCCGAGATACCATGGGCATATGGGAGGGCAAGACAACGGCACGCCAGAATGCGGCTCGACCGCACTGAGGCTCCCGTTTGTGTCATTTCTTTTTCTTTTCCTTTTTTCCTTTTTTTACTTTCGTGACTCGTCTTTGAGAAGTCCTGTCCGCACCTGAATCGCCGAACTCACGATGCAACAGCCAGGAAGCGGAAAGCCACGTCGAGTGTTCGTGTGGTCTCTATTAAGTAGCATTATACCTGTTTTACATATCATCAAGCAACTTACCCCTGGAGGGGGACATGTTAGATAGTCCTATCCCTTGCTTATCGCACTATTTGTATCGTTCTGCTTCCATTGCAGTACCTTTTTGAATAAACAATACATAGCTTTTGCTTATTATTGCTCTACTTCCTTTATACATACATATGTTCATTTCACGACATGTCGCAACCGTACACTTTGGTACGGCCAATACACCAGGGGCTTAAGTATCCCAAAATTATG
Source organism: Aegilops bicornis (assembly GCA_021605145.1). Taxonomy (NCBI): domain Eukaryota; kingdom Viridiplantae; phylum Streptophyta; class Magnoliopsida; order Poales; family Poaceae; genus Aegilops; species Aegilops bicornis. The sequence goes on from CM038671.1 coordinate 66,098,800, forward strand.
GTGTGATAAGTCCGAACACTTTCACAAGTGCGGCACCCCGAACTTATAGCATTATATGAATTGGCTCAGAATCATGTCTTGGGTCAATAGTTGGGTTTGCCTGCTCCCGTGTTTTGGTGCCTTACGCCCGCTATATCGGCTAAGGTAGCACGGAGAACCACTGCGATTGTGCCCAGCTTATGTTGGGTCGAGCACCTCAAAGGAGAAAGCTAAAACTAACCGTCATGATAGGGCGAGAGCCGATCGCTGTTCGAGAGGTTTTTCGGGTCCCTAAAGACTTATGCCGCTTAGAGCGAGGAACCGAATTGTCCGCCAAAGGCGTCGATAGCGCCCCGAACTCGGTCTTCCGAATACTAGGGGCTTCGCCGAAATTTAAAATTATAGAATTCTATGGCTAAGTGAGAGTGTTCAAGCATTATAAGTCCGGTTGCCTTGTTCGTTGTGTTGAGCGCCTCCATAGATGGACCCAAGAATATGAACAAGAGTGCTCAAGTTTATCCCGAACACCCCAAAGACTGTGGCATGGGGGGCTGAAGCCAACGACTTGCCATCTCTCGATTTGATAAACGGCCGCACGTAAGGTAATATTTTAAATTAATAAGCGTTGCTTAGCACATATGAACAAGTTTTCAGCGTCTGAGGATAACAAATGCGAATTTATTCAAAAATTACATCTTTGGAGCACTCATCCGCTACTCACGGGCACCCTTCAGAGGCCCTCATAGTACATTTCGGCGTGCGATGCTCATGGCCCTTGGTGGCCCGTCCGTCACAAGCCTCTCCGCGTCCGGCTTGCCCCAGTGCACTTTAGCACGGGCAAGGGCCCGACGGACACCTTCAATGCATACGGAGCGCTTGATGACTTCAAGCCGGACAGCATCCACCAGCCATCGCACCAAGCGAAGTAGCTCCGGGCATGGCCTCCAATGGCCACAGCCGCCGCTTATAAGGCCCTTCATGGCCTGTTCGGCAACCTCATGGAGCTCGACCAGCTGCTTCAGCTGGTCGCTCAGGGGCACCGGATGGTCGGCCTCAGCATACTGAGACCAGAACACCTTCTCCGTGGAGCTCCCCTCCTGGGCGCGGTAGAATGCGGCAGCATCAGACGCACTACGGGGCAAATCTGCGAATGGTAAGTAACAGGTAATTGACTTTTACATTCTTGCTTTGCATAAAGAATGCCTTACCCGCCGCTATCTTCTTTAGTGCTTCAATTTATTGGAGGGCTTTTTGGGCCTCGGCCTTAGCAGCTTTGGCACTCTCAAGAGCCGAGGCAAGCTCGGACTCTCGTGTCTTCGAGTCACGCTCCAAACCCTCGTGTTTTTTCACGAGAATCTGGAGCTCTTGCCGCACCTCCGCCAGCTGCGCCTCCCCTTTCTCTCGCTCGGTGCGTTCCACAGCCGCTTTGTTTTCGGCCACGGACACCGCTTCCTTTAGGGTCGCCACCTCGTTCGTGGCCCCTGCAGTACCCAAGTTATTCTTGTTATTTTTTGCAACCAAAACCTTTTCTATAAGGTATTTCTTTAATAAGGTATTACTTACCTTCCTTGTCCTCGAGCTCCTTCTTGGCTTGTCCGAGCTCGTTCTCGGACCGCTCGAGGTTCTCCTTCAATGCATTGACCTCCGCAGACAGTGCGGCAGAGGTCAGCAGCGCAGCCTGCATTCCCATATTGACATACTTCTGTTAGACTCCTGCGTACATCTTTTTAGATCCTTAGTACGGCTTTTCTTTCCGAACACCGAACTAAGCATCAGGGGCTACTGTCTATGCGGTTATATTCTTACATATTCTAAGACTTACCTCAAAGCCTGTTAGAAGGCTAGTACAGGCTTCGGTCAGTCCGCTCTTGGCGGACTGAACTGTCCGGATAACCGCACTCATGACAGTGTGGTGTTCCTCCTCGATGGAAGCATTGTTAAGCGCCTCCTGTAAGTTATCCAGTGCCTCCGGTTGGATGGAGGACACCGGCGTCTTACCCTTCTTGCGAAGGATCCGCTGCCCGGACTTCGGAACCGCTGATTGTTCCGGCATGGAGTCCGGACAAGGGTCGGGCCTAGAGCCCTGGGGGTCTTGCCCCCCGCGCGCCTGGAGTCCGGGAGGTCGCCTTGTGGCACCTCCTGCGCTACCTCCTCTTGACCAAGCCCCCCTTGGGGCCCCGTCGCAGCGTCGCCCGCAGCGTGAGGCGAGGAGGCGGTCGGAAGCAAGGTACTCTCCATTTCCGACGAGCCCAGGGACCCGCTCGATGAATCGGCGAACTCGCCCTTGGGCGGGCTGCACGGTTGTTCGACATTAGAGAACACCCTGCAATAACAAAAAGCCATGGGTATCTGGACACTTACGATCTCGCCAGGGGCTTGGCCCTTGTAGGCCAATCCTCCTCGTCGTCATCGACGTTGGTGGAGAAGTCCGGAGGAAGGGTTCTTCCCTTCTTGGACCCTCCAGCCTCCCCAGCTGGGGCGGCCTTCCTTTTCTTCTCCTCCCCCGCTGGGGGAGGAGCTTCTTCTTCTTCCTCCTCATCTTCAGGAGAAGATTCCGCTTCGGAATCTAACAGCACCTGGCGTCGGGAGCTCCTTCGAGTTCCCGTGGCCTCCTTCTTGGCCTTCTTCTCCGGCACCACATGGGGTGCCGGAGCCAGCAGCCCCGTCAATCGGGCGTCCGCTGGATCTTCTGGCAAAGGAGCCGGACAGTTAATCTGTCTGGACGTCTTCAGCCAGTCCTGTCAAAGATTAGGGAGTTTTAGATCCCACGTAGAGTCAATCTTTGAAAAAAGAGTCCCGTAAAGGGTAAAATAGCTTACCTCACCGGCTTGACGCTGCGAGTTGTATCCGCGATCTTTGGTAGCGGATGCTGGGGCTTCGGCGCCCTTGAACAGCTCCTTCCAGGCGTCTTCGTATGTAGTGTCGAAGAGCCGGCTCAAGGTTTGGTGTTGTGCCGGGTCGAACTCCCACAAATTGAAGGCCCGTTGTTGGCATGGGAGAATCCGCCGGATGAGCATCACCTGAATTACGTCGACAAGCCTAAGATTCTTGGCCATCAGGTTTCGGACGCATGTTTGAAGTCCGGATGTCTCGTCCGAATTCCCCCACGTCGGGCCCGTCTCTTTCCATGACGAGAGCCGTGTGGGGAAGCCAGATCTGAATTCGGGGGCCGCTACCCATTTGGTGTTGCGGGGCTCGGTGATATAGAACCACCCCGATTGCCACCCCTTTATTGTCTCCACGAAGGCGCCTTCGAGCCATGGGACTTTGGCCATCTTGCCAACCATGGCGCCTCCGCTTTTCGCTGACGGCCTCCCACTACCTTCGCCGGACGTTGAAGATCTTCAGCCATAAGCCGGGCGGGGCTGGATGCAGAGGAAAGCCTCGCATACCCACGATAAACGCCGAGATGTTGAGGATGAAATTCGGGGCCAAGTCGTGGAAGTCCAGGCCGTAGTAGAACATGAGCCCCCGGACAAATGGGTGAAGAGGAAAACCTAGTCCGCGGAGGAAATGCGGGAGAAACACCAGCCTCTCCACAGGCCTGTGGGTCGGAATGAGTTGCCCTCGTCGGGAAGCTCAGGCGCGATGTTGCCGGACAAGTATCCGGCCTCCCGCAGTCTTGTGATGTGCCCCTCCGTGACGGAGGAGGCCATCCACCTGCCTCCCGCTCCTGACATGATTGGAGAAAGGTTGAGGTGGGATGTGCGGACTTGGGCGCTGGAGCTCAAGTGCGCGGAAATGGATAAGCAAAGGAGGAAGAAGGCGTAGGTGAAAAGCTGGATCCTTATCCCCTTATATAGACAGACGAAGCTATGCGTCCCCCACCAGCCTGGTAAAACTCGCTTATTTCCCAAGCGCCGTTACCCATGTCCGTATTGATGAGAATCCCGGAATAAGGGGGCACGATCTATGCTTTGATAAGACGTGCCAAGGAAACCGCCTCGCTAAACACGCTGAGGTGGAAACAGTAAAAAACGATTCATATAAAGGCCTGGCCGTGGTGTGATGTCACGCCGCGGAACACGTCAGCAGATCTGTGCAAAAATTATTCTCTCTACGGTGTTATGTGGAACTTGTTTTGCAGAGCCGGACACTATCCTTGTGTTCAAAACCTTCTATGAAGTATTCGGAGGAGGAACCTGCCTTGCAATGCCGAAGACAATCAACGCGCCAGACTCATCGTCGTTGAAGCCCGGTTCAGGGGCTATTGAGGGAGTCCCGGACTAGGGGGTGTCCGGATAGCCGGACTATCGTCACGGCCGGACTCCAAGACTATGAAGATACAAGATTGAAGACTTCGTCCCGTGTCCGGATAGGACTTTCCTTGGCATGGAAGGCAAGCTTGGCGATACGGATATGTAGATCTCCTACCATTGTAACCGAATCTGTGTAACCCTAACCTATCCGGTGTCTATATAAGCCGGAGGGTTTTAGTCCGTAGGACGAACAACAATCATACCATAGGCTAGCTTCTAGGGTTTAGCCTCCTTGATCTCGTGGTAGATCTATCTTGTACTACCCATATCATCAATATTAATCAAGGTGAGTAGGGTGTTACCTCCATCGAGAGGGCCCGAACCTGGGTAAAAACATCGTGTCCCTCGTCTCCTGTTACCATCCGCCTAGACGCACAGTTCGGGACCCCCTACCCGAGATCCGCCGGTTTTGACACCGACACCGACCAATCCTATTTTCTGAAGAGATTATAGTTCAAATGGTAAGTTATTTTGATGCGCGTCCATGATGTATGAGCTGTATTTTCCCAGTGTATGTAATTTGCTGTTTGTGTATGCTTTATTATCACTGGTGCAGAGCCATAATTCCCAGTGGGTATAATCGGTTGTAATTTTGTTATTGTATAGTGTAGGATTATTCTACGTTTCTATGCCTTAGTCTCTTTATCGTATAGTGTATGTTTTTTAGAGGTGATAGTATAGAGTAGGATAATTCTTTGAATATGCTATATTGTTCAAACGGGGGCCAACTCGCCCAAACGTTGTAGTGACCATGGCCCTCCACAGTAAAATGCGTTCCATGGGCCATCTACGGACGGACGATCCTCGCCTTCGTGGGTCAGTCGGATTCGTGGGCCTTCTATGGGATGTCGGATCCATGGGCCTTCTATCGGCTATCGGATCCATGGACCTTCCATGGGCCAGCGGATCCATGGGCCTTCCATGGGCCGGCGGATCCATGGGCCTTCTATGGGTCGTCGGGTCAATGGGCCTTCTGTGGGCCATCGGGTCAATGGGCCTTCTACGGGCCGTCTCATCTATGGGCCTTGTACGGGCCGTATAAGGGGCCGTAAATGGGCTATAGTGTAAATCGTACGTTTTATGGGCTGACCATAACGGGCCGTTAAACGGTCGTATTTGATGATGCTATGTAAATGGCCCAACAGATTAACGGGCCACAAACGGGCCGACTGTATCCACGGGCTGAATTTGGCCCGTAAGCGAAAAGGCCCAGAACGGGCCGTAAGTAAACGAATCTTTGAAATGAGCCCAAGAATAAATGGGCCCCGAGAAGGTCGAAAGATAACATAATGGAAACGCCCAACAAAGATAATGGGCCGTTAATGGGTATAATCTAATACACTGTTCAGCACGGGCCAGTTTTACCACGGGCCTTTAACAGACCGAGGGTTAGTAAGGGCCTCAGATGGGCCAAAGGACGTCATGGGCCATACATGGGCCGGAAGTTAAAACGGGCTGGAATTATATTGGATGGCCCAGATGACGCTACTGGGCCTAATTCGGATAGGCCGTAAACGGGCCCTGGGTTAGCGGGCTGTAAATGGGCTATATGCGAACAGGGCATTAACAAGCTTGTCGTGGGCCGGCCCGCCACCTTTTGACCAAGTCAAACGGGCTGGCCTTTTCACGGGAATGGGCCTCTGTTGGGCTGTGCCACGTGTCGATGTATCATAGGCGCTTTGGGTCCAATGAGTGGATGACATCTGTCCCAACGGTGAGCCGACACGTGTTTCCTCCAGCCTATGATGATTTTACACGTGGAAAATCCCCATTGGTCGGGGCTGTTAACGGGTTATAGGATCCAAAACCAGACCCGATAGCTTAACGGCGTTCGGTTACGGTGGATGCCACGTGTCGGTCACCCTTGACGAAACTACTTCTGTGAGGCATGATTTATCGTCATGGAAGTGGACACTTCCGTGATGATAATTTTGGTAATGTCATGGAACACTTCTACGACAGCACAGGTATGACTATCTTGATTCTGTCATAAAATTGTCATGGATTTACATGCATGACAAAAAACATGACCTACTGTGACAAACATGTATCATCACGGAAGTGTATTTTTTTGTAGTGACAATAGTGATCTAGGAGTAGATCACTGGACATTGGTCAAAATTATCATTAGAGGACTAAGGAAATATTTCTCGGTTATGGAGGTGATAAAGAGTTCATCGTAAAGAAATACGTCAATGCAAGCTTTGACACCGATCTGGATGACTCTGAGTCTCGATCTGGATAAATATTGAATTGGGAGCATTTTGCTAGAGTAGCTCCGTAGAGAGCATTGTAGACATAGAATATTTGCAAAATACATACGGCTCTGAATGTGGCAGACCCGTTGACTAAACTTCTCTCACAAGCAAAACATGATCACACCTTAGTACTCTATGGGTGTTAATCACATAGTGATGTGAACTAGATTATTGACTCCTGTAAACCCTTTGGGTATTTGGCCACATGACGATGTGATCTATGGGTGTTAATCACGTGGTGATGTGAACTATAGGTGTTAAATCACATGGCAATGTGAACTAGATTATTGACTCTGGTGCAAGTGGGAGACTGAAGGAAATATGCCCTAGAGGCAATAATAAAGTTATTATTTATTTCCTTATTTCATGATAAATGTTTATTATTCATGTTAGAATTGTATTAACCAGAAACATAATACATGTGTGAAAACATAGACAAACAAAGTGTCACTAGTATGCCTCTACTTGACTAGCTCGTTGATCAAAGATGGTTAAGTTTCCTAGCCATAGACATGAGTTGTCATTTGATAAACGGGATCACATCATTAGAGAATGATGTGATTGACTTGACCCATTTCATTAGCTTAGCACTTGATCGTTTTGGTTTACTACTATTGCTTTGTTCATGACTTGTACATGTTCCTACGACTATGAGATTATGCAACTCCCGATTACCGGAGGAACACTTTGTGTGCTACCAAACGTCACAATGTAACTGGTTGATTATAAAGGTGCTCTACAGGTGTCTCCAATGGTACTTGTTGAGTTGGCATAAATCGTGATTAGGATTTGTCACTCTGATTGTCGGAGAGGTATCTCTGGGCCCTCTCGGTAATGCACATCACTATAAGCCTTGCAAGCAATGTGACTAATGGGTTAGTTGCGGGATGATGCATTACGGAACGAGTAAAGAGACTTGCCAGTAATGAGATTGAGCTAGGTATTGAGATACCGACGATCGAATCTCGGGCAAGAGTAACATACCGATGACAAAGGGAACAACGTATGTTGTTATGCGGTTTGACCGATAAAGATCTTCATAGAATATGTAGGAACCAATATGAGCATCCAGGTTCCGCTATTGGTTATTGACCGGAGACGTTTCTCGGTCATGTCTACATAGTTCTCGAACCTGTAGGGTCCGCGCGCTTAAAATTCGGTGACGATTGGTATTATGAGTTTATGTGTTTTGATGTACCGAAGGTAGTTCGGAGTCCCGGATATGATCATGGACATAACGAGGAGTCTCGAAATGGTCGAGACACAAAGATCGATTTATTAGACGACTATATTTGGATATCGGAATGGTTCCGAGTGAATTCAGGAATTTACCGGAGTACCGGGAGGTTACCGGAACCCCCCGGTAAATGTATGGGCCTTATTGGGCCATAGTGGAGAGAGAGAGAGAGAGGAGGCCAGGGCAGGCCGCGCGCCCCCTCCCCCTCTGGTCTAAATTGGACTAGGAGGGGGGGTGGTTCCCCCCTTTCCTTCCTCCCTCTCTCGCCCTTCCTTCTCTCCTAGTCCAACTAGGGAAGGGGGGAATCCTACTCCCGGTTGGAGTAGGACTCCTCCAGGGCGCACCATAGAGGGCCGGCCCTCCCCCCTCCTCCACTCCTTTATATACGGGGAGGGGGCACCCCATAGACACACTAGTTGATCAATTGATCTTTTAGCCGTGTGCGGTGCCCCCCTCCATCATAATCCACCTCGGTAATATCGTAGCGGTGCTTAGGCGAAGCCCTGCGTCGGTAGCATCATCAACACCGTCCTCACTCCGTCGTGCTGACGGAACTCTTCCGCGAGGCTCTGCTAGATCGAGAGTTCGTGGGACGTCGCCGAGCTGAAGGTGTGCAGAACTCGGAGGTGATGTGTGTTTGGTACTTGGATCGGTCGGATCGTGAAGACATACGACTACATCAACCGCGTTGTCATAACTCTTCCGCTTACGGTCTACGAGGGTATGTAGACAACACTCTCCCCTCTCGTTGCTATGCATCACCATGATCTTGCGTGTGCGTAGGAATTTTTTTGAAATTACTACGTTCCCCAACACTCATGACATTCGTTTGAAGACAGTAACACTGGAACGATATTCATCCAACAGTGTAAACACTAGCTTTGTTAGATTCTTCATGTTGAATGCGAGGGCACTATTGTCCGTGAGGATTAAGTTTTTCAACAAGAAATTATTCACGGCTGCAAGTGTTAAAGAGCATAAAAAGAAGTTTCAGGTGGACCTAAGGGCTTCTGATCGTGTTCGGCTTCTATTCACAATAGCTTGTGGTCATCATGGAGCAATAGAATTATTGTATTAGGATCTTGATTTTATGGATCAGACTGATCCATTTGATCGTAACTGTCGAAAACTTTCGTTGAGTTAGATGTCACTGTCCTATTCAATCTGGGTTATGTGCTTTTGTACCTTTTGTAAGATGGAGTTAGACATTGTTGCCCTTTTCAACTAGGGTTTGACCCACATTTTCTTTCATACTGGGCCAATGGCTTGCCGTTTCTTTAATTAAGACATAAATATTATAAGCATTCACAACGTAGGGAAAGTGCCTCACTCTCGTGGGATCCTTGAGATCTTTGTTCATTACAGAACCGCAAGTTCTTAGCGCCCACCAGCACCCACAAACTTATTTTCAGCTATCACAACAAATGGGTTGTAACTCTTGATAATAAAAGTTGCATGGTAGTGACAGATTTGGATTTGTCATTTGGGACCCACGAGGAAAAAGCCTATCTAGGGCGGTGCCGACTCGACAGTAAACATTGAGAAACCGTGTTTTAAAATTACTATAAATCACTACAAGAAATATGTCAACTAGTGACCTTCTGTCAGTGACCCTGGAAGAATTGGTCATAGATCTATGACCATTTCAGACCAATTGGTCAAAAGCTGTTCGGGGGGCTCCAAACCCTAAACTATAACGACCATTTTGGTCGAAGGTCGTAATTTCCTTACACGAAATGGTCATAAAGCAGATAGCATCTGCTTCACGCCTTATTTCTAGCTGATCATGACCAATATAGATGGTCATAACCTTGTAAATTGTGGTGGGTTGCTATGACTAGGCGCCACCTCATCAGTTTTGCCTATGTGTCATGTCCATGTGGCAGTTTTTGCCCTAGGTTGTGAAGCAACCTATATTTCTGCCATTCCCAAAATTCCCAAACAAATCTCATAAATTCTTTGGGTCATATCTTCGTCAAATATGTAAAAAACCTTCCTTGCCTAGTTAAAAAATAATTCAAAAATATTCATTTTCCTATTCTGTTCAGAACAACAATTTGTGAAGGAAGTACCACTTTGGCATGTCCAAATGGTATCCATTTTCTACTGATGCTTTTCTATGCCCAAATAACCATCCTCCACCAAATGCCAGCTCAATCCATTCATTATTTTGAGCCCACCTTCAACATTCGTATTTATGTCCAGTGTGGTACTTTGCAAAGCAAGTACCACCAAGGCTCCTCCTTTTGAGCTGAAAATTTATGAAGACGGTCTTCTTAGTAACTGATCATCCTCAGCCAAAACTCACGCCCAATAGCCATGTGCATTTCCCGTACCGCTAATCAAACACTTGGCTGCTTATTCATGTTTGAGCATCGATCGGTCTCCTCGTGAGAATCTTATGTTGTGATTTTTTTCCTAGCACCTACCTGGGGAGTGCCCAACCCACTAGACATACCTAGCCCGCCCAGAACACATGGCAACGCCACGGTCGCGCGGTGGGCACGTGGCGGGCATGCGAGTTTACGCGCTCTAGAGTTGGGGCCCTCGGCCACCGTCCAAACCTCGACGTATCGCCACCAAACCATGTATTTATGATTAAATAGGTACTTATGTAACTATAAATGATTTTTGGAAAAAATAAATAGCAAACTATGAGGCAGCTGTAGTTCAAATTTGACCCGCTTCCTGCTGAAACGGCGAAAGTTTGTCTTTTTCACCAGAGGTGGATCAAATCTTTTGACAACCAACCATTTGGTCATTTGTGCATTAAATATGGCATAATATTTTATAAAAATGATTTGGTCCCATTTTGCAACAAACATATGGTAGGTCCTCCACAAAAAAACCTCATTTTGGGCTCTCGAAAAATGAAAAATGGTTTTTTCGTTCAAAGAAAATGAAAATTTCCTTAGGCAACATTGTTTGTCATTCCAATATGCACCCTTTTGCACGATATGAGATCATTTTAACAAACTATGTCATGAATGTGGCCATAAGATTGATCATTTGGCTTGAATGCCATTGATCTCCACACATGATAGCTCGTTTCTGAGAACAATTTTTTAAAAAAATTATCGGATTACAAGTTTATTATTTTTCCTGGTAACTTGGCCACATAAAATGACACAATACGAAGGTTTTGCAATTTTTTGATTCTTTTTTGAATTTTTTATGCCCGTTTCAAAATGCGGTCAAAACAGCGGGAATGACCATTCCTAGATAATGGTTGAATCTTGGATTTTTTTGGTGTTTCTCTGATTAAATAGATACTTATGTACCTAGAAATGATTTTTGGAAAAAACAAAGAGCAAACTATGAGGCAGCTGTAGTTCAAATTTGACCCGCTTCCTACTGAAATGACGGAAGTTTGTCTTTTTCACCATAGGTTGATCAAATCTTTGGACACCCAACCATTTCGTCATTTATGCATTAAATATGGCCTAATAATTTATAAAATTGATTTGGTCCCATTTTGCAACAAGCATATGGTAGGTCCTTCACAAAAAAAAACCTCATTTTGGGCTCTCCAAAAATGAAAATGATTTTTTTCGTTCAAAGAGAATGAAAACTTCCTTAGGCAACATTGTTTGCCATTCCAATATGCACCCTTGTGCGCGATATGAGATCATTTTAACAAACTATGTCATGAATGTGGCCTTAAGATCGATCATTTGGCTTGAATGCCATTGATCTCCACACATGATAGCTCGTTTCTAGGAACACTTTTTTAAAAGAATTATGGTATTACAAGTTTATTATTTTTCCTGGTAACTTGGCCACATATAATGACATAATGCGAAGGTTTTGCAATTTTTTGATTTTTTTTTTGAATTTTTATGCCCGTTTCAAAATGCGGTCAAAACGGCGGGAATGACTGTTCCTAGCTAGTGGTTAAATCTTGGAATTTTTTTGGTGTTTCTCTGATTAAATAGATACTTATGTACCTAGAAATGAATTTTGTTTTTAAATAAAGAGCAAACTATAAGGCAGCTGCAGTTCAAATTTGACCCGTTTCCAGCTGAATCGGTGGAAATTTGTCTTTTTCACCAGAGGTGGATGAAAACTTTTGACACCTAACCATTTGGTCAATTATGCATTAAATATGTCCTAGTATTTTAGAAAATTGATTTGGTACAATTTTGCAACAAAAATATTGTAGGTCCTTCAAAAAAACTCATTTTGGACACTCAAAATTATTTTTAGTCAACTACGACCAATTTAGATGGTCATAACGTCGTACTGCATTCTGATTGGTCCGTGGACGTATCACGCAGATCGTGCATCAAACACCACTGGATGCTCGCGGATCCAACAGCCGTCATCAACCCTTCCACACCATCCCCGAAACCCTAGATGGTCATTTTGCATCCACCCCCCGCCTCCTTTCTTTCCAGTTTCAGATCCATCGATCCCATTCCAGATCCCCCGTCTCCTCGCTGTCTCGCCCGATGGAGAGAGCTCGCCTCCTCCCTTCCAAATCCATCGCCGCCGCTGCCACCTCCCTCCGGCGGAGCTCGCCGTCGTTCATGGCCCCCATGCCCCCCTCCTCTCGCCCCTCCCCTTCCCTCACCACCCAACCGAACCAACCAGTCCACCACACACCCTCACCTCATTACCGACGCGCCGCCGCCGTCCCCCACAATCTGGATCCCCATGAACTAGCCGCTGGCGACCACATCCACTCCGCCGCCGGCGCCACCTCCACTCCCCTCCCCTCCCCATCCTGGCTGGAGATCCCCTCCTCTCCAATCCCACCCGCGCTCCACAGCCAAACCCTACACGCGCGCGCGCCAGGGGCTGCCCCGATCTGTGAGATGTGGCACAGCCGCGTGTCGCGGGGCCTCCGAGACGCAAAGGCCGCCGCCGCTGCCGCCGCCGCATCCAGGAGCTTCTCCACCAGCTCGGTATCCCCTCTTCCTCCTCCTATGCCCCCAAATCCAGCCCCGCCACCGAGCACATCTGCCTCGCAGCCGGCGACTCCGCCCTCTACCCCGCTGCCGGCTCCTCCCACCATCTGCTCCTCCCCTCCCCTCCCCTCCAGAACGGCTCGACCTAGGCTGGTCGTGTCCTCCTGATCCATCGGCAGAGGAGGAGGAGACACCTCATCCCACCGCCACAGTGCCCTGCAACCTTCTCTCCTTCCTCGCGCGCGCCCGGGACCCTAGCCACGGCACTCGAGGAGTGCTGGTGGTGCACCGAGCACTGCCTCGACTGGGGCGTCGGCGGCAGCCCCGACCTCATCCTCGACGACGCCCCGCTGCTCATCCACCATGGTGTCAAGGCCGACAAGGAGTCCAGCAAGGTCGCCGACCCGGAGTCCATCGATAACCCCGTCGTGCTCGCCATCATCCGCACAAGTACCGCAAGATGGAGGAGAGGCTCGTCGGCGTCTCCGAGGAGACCACCACCGGCGTCAAGCAGATGCAGGAGTCCGACACTCTCCTGTTCCACGCCATCAACGTCACCAAGAGCAAGATATACTTCCATTCTTCCCATTTTTACAGAGTTTCAGATCTGATGTTGTAGTTCTTGGAAGTTGCTGTAGTTCTTGCTAGTTAGTGGCATCGAGCCCCAGTCTGTTGCTTGTGATTTTGATCGATTCTTTGCAAGATAATCACGTACACAGATGCCTAAGAAGCTTAATTGATTGCAGCTTAATTGATTGCAGCTTAATTGATTCCGGCTATCTGAACAAGTTACTGTTATCCAAATGATTTTTCCTACAATAAGCTATTATTCACCATTGGTTCAGTAGATGTCTATGTAGTAGAAAATTACAATACCAGTTATAGTCTAAATCTAAGAACTCACCCTATTTATCTGATCTTTCCAACAAGAGCAGTTGCCACTTCATTTCCTGTGGTTTGCAAATTGATTGTCACTTACCAAGTAAGCTGTGCGTTGCCTTGCCAGGTCACTCTGTCCGGACTGATCAATATGGTGGACGGCCTCTGGTCCAAAGAAGGGCCATGAGCGGATCCTCATCTTCACCACCAACCACAAGGACCGGCTCGACCCGGCGCTGCTCCAGCGTTGCAGGTGATTTGTTAACACACAACCAGGATGATTCCTATCCTACATGTGTTGTGCGTATTGCTTCCAAGCTAGTGATGGCAGTCGCAGGTGCAATCCACAAAACACAATTAGGAATGACCAATGGACTAATCTCAAACTGGTAGTAGCTGATCTGGCTTCTCTAGAAATATCATGAAATAAAATGCTTCTAGTCCTGAGTAATTGAGCATTATAAAAGAACATGTCGGACATAATTGCCATAAGTTGGACTAATGTGGAGTCCAGGATCTCATCCCACCACCACCTCAATCTGGAATTTCCTGTAATTACCAGTCACTACCTTCATTGTGAATTTTCCAACAAATGACAAACATTGGCTCTGTGTTCCATCATGTGAATTCCGATTCTGAAATGAACATGTCTTGGTCTACTTAATTATTTTTTTGCAGGTTGTCTGCCTTTGAAGAAATCCGTTCAAGATGTTGTTGCCCCTGCACACTGCGGTCGCGTCGGCGCGCCTCCAGTCCTGCATCGCTGTTGACTCCACCTGCTGGTGCTCCCTCTCCCAAGGTGCATGTAGTGTTCTTTCCTGTACCCATGTAGTACCTAGAGTAGTTATGTTCTTTCCAGCATGATCAACATCTTACTCATGTATCTGTCTTGCCCATAGTACTCCTGTATGAGTAGCTGTATACTCCTGCAGTTTTTCCTGCCTGTAGTGCAGAGATGGAGTAGTTTGTCCTGCGTGTGTGATGTTCTTTCCAGCATCTTAGCTGTGTACTCTAATTACTGGAGTATTCTATAGATTTTTTCAATTAAAACTACTCCAGATGTTATTTCCAAGATCGACATAATTTATTTTCTTTTGTTAATGATTACTGCTGATGGTGCTGACTTTCCATGTATGCTCTCACAATCTAAACTAATTTATAGTTTTACTAAAACTGTAGTTTTTGTAGTTTTATTTTGTGTTCTTATAGTTTTACTTAAACTGTAGTTTGGTCCATCTTTACACCAGATGTAGTTTTCTGAATTTTTGTGCTTGCTATGATGTAGTATGCTTCGACGGGAGCATCTGCGGAGAGGGTCAGGGAGTGGGTCTCAGAGCTGGCTCATCCACTTGGAAGTACGCACCTTGCTAAATCTTGGTGCAACTTATCATCAGATTTTCTTTGAAACTTGGCGTTGATTGGTCTGAAGATGAAACTATAGTACTATACACACGACATGCAGCAGCCACTTATATCAAACAAAGGAGCAAAGGTCATGTCCTGAATGGAACGACACGATATTCAACATCGTTGAGAAATTGTTGTGTGTATAGCAGGGTTCAATTAGATGCTTGGAATTAATGTCTGTGTACATATATAACCGATTGGATTCTGTATGTATGCTTAGATGATTGTTTGGCTCTATATAATTTTTGACATGAATATCTTGACTTTCCAAACAAGTATAGGACTGTGCCTATGCATACAGATTATCCTAACAAAACAGAAAGTAAAAATTGAAGCATGAAATAAGCAATAAGTGGCTGATGTTTATCTGCATGTTAAGCGGAAAGTTGCAGCCAAGGCTTATATATTATGAAATATTGTCTCACATTTGAGCTTCTACAGTTATGAGGGACATTGTAATCAATATCCTCACTGCTAATTTACCTCAAGTTTATCGTTTACCAGAAGTTTCAAATTAGAAGAAGTTTCAAATTCTTATGCTAGTTTATGTTCTCTTTGTAGGTTATGAGATATGCTGTTGGAGAGATGCCGTTAGCAAACTGGAAGGGCTGCAACCAAATCCAATCAGCAGCATGGCAGTGGTCTCTGAATATTCAGCGATTCCTTTTTTGTATGGCCTTCTTGTAGGTTTGCACATAAGTGGAAGTTGTAGTGTATATTAGTAGTCGTTGGAGCTGTGATCTTTCTTTTGACTGGCTGTCATTTGTTATAGATGACAATCTTTTAGTTGCTGCTTCTTATGTATAGATAATGTGATGAAGATGTAACTGCAACAAATGATGTATGATTGTACAGTGAAACAAATGTTGCTTTGATAGCAAAATTGAAAAAAAACTGAATTGTTTCTCTGTTATCCAGTCCTTTGAATTAGCGGGCTAAAAATATTGATGGGATGGAAGAGGCCTTAGCCCAAACAATATTGGACAAAAAAAAGAAAGGAAAAATGTCTTAAAAATTTTAAAAAGTTAAATGGACCGCAAAAAGGCTGAGGCCCAGAAAAATGGAAGAAGCTCAGAAAACAAAAAGGCTGGCCCAAAAGAATAAATGGCTGTTGGGCTTGGTCCATGAAGCTAACAAAAAATTCATAGGAAAAAATATATAAATGGGCTGAATTAATGGGCTTGGCCCATGTAAAACACTGAATTGGACCGGGCTGATTCTTGTGCCACATCAGATTGCCACGTCGGATGCCTACGTGGCACGGGAGGCTGCTAGTGACCAAACCAAAACAAGAGAGGCGTATTTTGGTCAGAACGTCTACGACCTTCTCACAGAGAAGGTCGTTAATTTCAGTTTACGACCGCCAGCTTTCGACCTTCTATTTTTTGTCACAAAAAGGTCGCAAATGAAAAACAATGACCTTTTAGTGACCAATAGTCAAGGTCATAAGTTGACAATTTCTTGTAGTGAATCCAAAAGTTGCCTCAAAAGCATGAAACCTGGCATGGTGTTATGACATAGCACTATCATGATGTGGTAAAAAATTAGTCCAATTTGGGACAAGTTTTGGTACAAACTTCTTACAAACCGGAGCTTCTCTCAAAAAAGGCTCATGGTTCCGAGAGGGACCTTGTCACCTATGTGTGTGAAACGACATACGTTGTCTCTTCCCGTCTTGATTTATTTTACAGAGGCAACATGCAACTATAGTTTCGTCATCCTAAAAGTATGAAATTATTCACAGTTTGTTTTGCCTTTTTAATACATTATTTGAGTTTCCTAGGCATTTTGGAACGTACTTTGGTGTGTGCAAAGGTCATGTGTGTACTAGCCACATATGTAATAGGATGTTCAATCTGTTTATGGAATCAAGTCCTTATAAGTTATAAGTACATATGATGTTGTTCTGTGTGCAATGACATCACACATGGAGCATACTGGGGAACCCGTCGGTGATGATCTCATCAATCGCTAACAATTGTATACCACCAAGCGGTTGCCCACAACACACATGACTTATTAGCAGCAATCGTCTGTGTTATTATCAGTCTTCGCACACATTTCTGATTACAGACCTCTTTGCCGCGTATAACACACATCTTGTTATATCAAACCATTTCTGTTCTCTTGGCTCAAAGCAAACAGTTCATCCGATTGAACCGCATGTCCTATATCGCACACCCCTTGATCTGGCTGACCGTTTCTTTTGTGTTGCCTAATCACAAACAGTTCATCCGAGTGAACCGCATGTTGTATATCACACACACCTTCATCTGGCTGCCTGTTTCTTTTGTTCCTCATCATCGCAAATAGTTAATTGAACTGAACCATATGCCCTGCATCGCACACGCAACCAAAATCTGAATCATGTTTGATGCATCCTCCATCTCAAACGTTTTGCACCTTTTTTGACGGTTTTTTACACCATCGTTTGCGATTATTGAATCGCACACAGTTTCGTCGAAGGGTCTCTGATCATAGTGTCGCGTTAGCAGCATCCTGCAGTAGTGAGTGCCAGTGACTAGAACTTCTTCAGTGTCTGGTTTTGAAGGCTTGATTGGGCTTGGCGGTTCAGTGCCCAAGGGATCAACTAATATGATCAGCAGAGGTACCACGATTTTCTGGCGGCGGGTTATCAGCAGTTCCCTTCGGCTGTTGCACGGAGGCCTCAGATATTGGTCCTTGCTTTTCCGATTCATGAGTCTTGGGGTCCTTTGTTGGCTTGTTTATCTTTGCCTTTTTGCTAGGCTTTGATTTCCCACTGCAAGGCGAGTCCAAAAGTCAGTATGAATTTAGAGATATTGAAAAACACAGATAAAGTTGGTACCCAGGGGCAGTCTTGAAAGCCGGAAGCTAAGTCTGAGATGAATCGCCAGACGAAGAGTGAGAGGTCCCCTGGTAATTCGAGTTAGAGAGTTTTAATACTTGATGAATAAGGCCTGTTTTGGAATAAATAAAGTTGGAATGTTGAAGTACCTCATTCCGGCGCTTGCGTGGGGCTGGTGTGTTAGGTAAACCGGAGGAAAGTTCTCCGCCTCCACTGGTCTGGGTTCTGCGCCGGTTCTCATGCTGTTGTTGCTTCAAAATAAATTGGGATCCAAGTGAGCTAAAGGGTTAGAAAACCTTACTTTCCGGATCACTCGTCGAATTTTTTGTCTTGGCAAGGGCTCTGAGTCGGAGGAAATGATAGTTACCTCGTCATCACCCGCTTGGCTGGATTTCATGTCATCCTGATAGCAATCAGTGTCAATAAGATGAACGGAAAAAGAGCCAAGGGAATCAAGGTCTACCTCCGACTCATCATCTTCGTCCAAAGTGAACATATCAGCAGCAGTGGATTTCTTTTTGTTCTTCATGGCTTTGGCCTTAGCCCTGGCCTTCTTGGCCGCTTTTTCATCATATTTCTTATTCCAAAAGGTGGATCCAGCCTGCGACAAATAACAGTAAAGGTTGGGGATTCCCAGATTTTATGAACAATGAAGTAAATTATATAAACCAGATAGACTTAAATCCGGTGCCGGGTTCAGTGTACAGAAGGGATTCAATCCCACTTTGCTGCAGCTCCCCAAGCTTTCATTAAGGAGAGTCTTGGTCATGTCATTGATGGCTTTATCAGTCAAACGCATTGAACTGTTACGCAGCAGGTCTTTGGGGTTGCCGGTATATCTACACATTAAACCAGACCGGCGGCTTAAAGGTATGATCCTCCAAGCTACCCAGCATCGAACCAGGTCAACTCCGATCAATCCATTGCCCAGTAATGCTCTAACCTTTGAGAAGGTAGGTGCAAGCTTGGCTCGTTCCGTAGTGGTAAGCCGGTCGGGGAGAGGGTGCTTTGGGTTGAGCCGCTGGTCACGAAAGTCGGGCAAGGGGTTCTCATCAGCCGGAGAAGTATCTTTCAGTAGAACCAGGTTTGATTCCAATCCTAGGGATGGCTTGGAAATTTAGCATAAGGAAAAATGGCATCTTTGCATCGTTGAATTGAGATCCCTCCAAGCTCCTGGCTGGGCCCATCAGTGAATTCATTTTGGCGGTTCAAATAAAAAATACTCTCTAAAGAGTTCAACGCTAGGTGTCGGTGTCAAAACCGGCGGATCTCGGGTAGGGGTTCCCAAACTGTGCGTCTATGGTCAATGGTAACAGGAGACAGGGGACACGATGTTTACCCAAGTTCGGGCCCTCTCTATGGAGGTAATACCCTACTTCCTGCTTGATTGATCTTGATGAATATGAGTATTACAAGAGTTGATCTACCACGAGATCGTAATGGCTAAACCCTAGAGGCTAGCCCATATGACTATGGTTATCCGTCTATCCCGATCTGGACTAAGCCCTCCAGTTTATATAGACACCGGAGGGATCTAGAGTTACAAAAGGTCGGTTACAGAGAAAGGAATCTTCATGTTTGATCGCCAAGCTTGCCTTCCACACCAAGGAAAGTCCCATCCGGACACAGGTAGAGTCTTCGGTCTTCGTATCTTCACAGTCCATCAGTCCGGCCCATGGCTAACAGGCCGGATGCCTGAGGACCCCTTAGTCAAGGACTCCCTCAGTAGCCTTTGAACCAGGCTTCAATGACGATGAGTCAGGCGCGCAGGTTGTCTTCAGCATTGCAAGGCGAGTTCCCCTTTCCGAACACTCCAGGACAGTCTTCGGATGAAACGAACGTGTCCGGATATGCAACACAAGTACCACACACAACCGCAGAGAACATAATATTTTACAGGCCCAATCTGCTCACAACTTTTTGTGACATAGCATCACACTTGTCCGATCATTACTTGAACCATTTCTTGTCCTGTCGTTCCACGTTTCGAGGCGCGGTTTTTATTGGCACGTCTTTGTCGAAGCAGAGATCGTGTCCCCCTTATCACGGAATTCTTATTAATGCGAGCGTGGGTAACCCAACCGTCCCACGGAAAAATTCCTTAGGAATAGGCAGGTTTCCAGGTTTAGGAGGAGGCGTCCGATACCCGTAGCCTTTATAAAGGAGCCAAGGGTCGTCTCTTTTAACGCAAAACTTCTCCCCAGCCTTTCCAATATCGAGCTCTAGCATCCCAGGTTCGCCTTCGTTGCTTCAAGCATGTCCGGGCACAGCCCACAGGGCCGATGGGTGGCTTCCTCTGTTATAGAGGCGGACATTGTGAAGCTTCGGGCGGCCAGATACCTGACCGCGGAGATCCTCCACAGGCTTCCTGCTCAAGGGCAGGTTATTCCGACTCCCAGATCCGGCGAGAGGGTAGTTTTCATCTCTCACCTCCTCCGGGGGCTAGGATTTGCTCTTAACCCCTTCGTCCGGGGACTCATGTTTTATTATGGACTAGATTTTCATGATCTAGCCCCAGATTCTTTCCTCCACATCTTGGCATTTATCATCACGTGTGAGGCCTTCCTCCTAATTCCCCCACACTTCGGCTTATGGCTCAAGACCTTTAGTGTGAAGCCGAAGGTGATTGAAGGGAAACAACCGGAGTGCAGCGGTGCTGTAGTGAGCAAGCTTATCAATGCTCCCTAGCCAAAAGGTTCTTTCACCGAAACCTCCGACCCATGGCAGCGGGAGTGGTTTTACATCACAGAACCCCGTGGTACCAATTGGGCAGCTACACCTGCATTCCGCTCAGGCCCTCCACTACGGCTGGCATCATGGATTAATAAGGGGCTACTGGGGATCAGTTGATGAGGTGCAGACTATACAGAGCCGCATCTGAATCCTCCTCGAGAGGGATATCGATCTTGTCAACGTGATTCAGGTGATGCTAGTCCGCCGAGTCCTGCCATGCCAGCATAGGCCTCTTCGCATGTGGGAGTTTAATCCGGAAGGACCACGAACCCTCCAACACTTCTTCGGCATTACGCACAAAGGGATGTGGAAGTTATTTTTCAGGAAGCGAAAACAGTGGTCGGACACCACCGAGGACGTCAGCCTTGATTGCAACCACCTGAACACCTCAGTAAGCGTTCAGCTCCCGAATACTTTATAGTTTAAGCATGCCATAATATGTTACTGAGCAAACTATCTTTTTCCATGGTTGGATAAAGAAAGCGGAGCGAATCAGGTGTTCGGCCCTCCTCCCCGAAGGCTCAGTGGATTCCGTACTAACAAGGATGCTGGCCCTGGCACCATACCAGGTGCCTGTGGAGGAGAGAAAGGCGGGAAGCGGGAGGACCAAAAGAGGCCTCCATCCCGAAGTTATATCAAACATTACGTCCGGGGGAATCAAGATTCCATCGTCCGAAGACAAAAGTAAAGGAGAAGTCAAGTTCTCTTCCCCCCAGGGTAGGAAAAGGGTTGCCTCCGAATATTGGGAGGAGGGGGCTTCAAAGCGAGGCAAGGTCACTCAGTCGGGCAGCTCGGGCTTGGAGGATGGTGTCCTCGCACAGTCCCATGATGAGGACAAGCCTCTGGCCGAATCGTAAATGAACAGGAATGTTTTTGATCATATCCCGCTCCCTTCCTGCTACCAAGGTGATATCTGGAATATATGTTTTTGCAGCTCGGCGCACAGCCTTCTTCACCAATCCTCTTCCTCGGGGGATCTTCTCCCAGAGATGATGGAAAGCGAGACACCACCACCGGACTCCTCGCCCCATAGGGCGGACAACCTCGAGGTGTCGTCACAGAGGGCCTTTCCCGATCAACAAGTGGTGCGAGGGGTGATGAAGACGCAACCCGAAGATAATACTTCGGTAGCCCAGGGTCCGAGGGCCAACATTGAAGGCCCCGAACTATCCGGCCTACAGCCGGAGACAATTCCAGGGACAAATAAGCAGATCCCTTCAAAAGGAGGCCATACTCCTACGACCGCTTTCGGAGGTCCTGAAGCGCCGGATACACTGGCGGATATGCTGAGACGGGCGTCCGTCTCGGAGGAACATCATACCTTGATGGGTACGGTGGTTGAAAAGGTTCTATCCGCAAAAGGCGGATTGACTGAAGCCTGCGCGAGCCTGCTAAGAGGTTTCAAGGTTTGTACTGTAAAAAAATTTATTGTGTTTTATTTACAAACTGCACCTGTGTATAGATAGTAGCCCCTGAGACTCTGGTTGGCTTCCAAAGGGAGGCGATCAGAGGATCAATAAGATATGCTCAGGAAATAACTGGTTAATTGGAACATAGGCTGTTACCCCCCCCCCCCCCGAAGACTGTCCGGACTACAGAAGTTGAAGAGCTGCAGCGAAAGCTGGACATAGTGGATGAGGATATCACGCTGATCAACAGGCGGCTTGACGAGATGCAAGGTATGTCGCGGGGGTGGTGATTATATGCATATGCTTGTAATTGATTTGCTGCCAAGAATTGTATAATGAAATATACATCAATGTAGATGGCACCGCCACGGTTGAGATCCTTCGGGCTGAGCTGGCCCGAGCCAAGGAGCAAGCCCGGATTAATAAGGCAGCTGCCGAGAAGGCGTCTACCGTGTTAAACACCGAACAGGCTGCTCGGTGCCAATGCGAGGAGAAAATATCCAAGTTGGCGCGTGAGCTGAAGGATGCCGCTGACCGCTGTGAATTCCTCGAGAAGGATAATAAAGCCAAAACGGCTGATCTTGATAAAGCCTTGCGAGAGGCGAAAGAAGCGCGGTTCGAATCTAGAGCGGCCCGGGAGGAGATGCGACAAGCTGGGGAGATCGCGGCTGGTAAGCCCTTTTTATTGCAAACTAAATTCGACGATCTGAATTATGCCCCGCTTAATCAAGTGTGGAGTTCTCCAGACGCATTATTGGACTTGCCGAAGAGTGCTTCCGATGTGGCGCAGTTTTACGAGGCGCGAGAAGGGAATGCAACTGAGAAGCTTTTCTGGTCACAATTCGGTGCGTCAAAGCGCCCCCTGCTACTGAACGAATAGATGATCCAATGGGCCGAGTTTCACCGGGTATCTGGTGCTGCCATAAAGGACGTCGTGGTCAGGCTCTGGCCTACCGAACCAATTCCGGATAGTTATTTTGGCTTGGTGCGGCGACTTGTTGATGCGGTGCCGCGTATCGACGCTGTTAAGCGATCATCGTGCATTGAAGGTGCACGGATGGCCTTTGCCCGTCTTAAGACATACTGGACGAAGATGAAGGCCGCTGATGTTGCAGCGAAGAGTCTGCCCAAGGGCAAGGACCACCACGCACCAGAGCATTATTTTGAGGATGTCTTAGAGGCTGCCCGCTTAATAGAGGGTCAATGCTCAAAAGACGTAATATTCGAATGAAGTGTACGGAATTGGTGAAAAAGTATATTGTAATATAATAAAGTTATTTTAGTTTTAATGTTGCATAAAAACTTTGGCTCCTCCTGTGCGGCCGTTTTTGTATAATCTGAAAGTTTTCCAGTCGTCGGCTTCAGCCCCCTCGTAGGAAGTACGGGGGTGTTTGGAAAAGCATTTGACCACTCTTAATCCAACGTCTTGGTCCATGAAGGAGGTGTCAATGCGGCGAACGAGGCAATCGGACTATAGGTCGTTAACACTTTCACTTAGCCATAGGAGTTTTACGGTGGGTCTACGATATAGCCCCTGGTATGTATGCTTTTATCCGAATACGGTGCGTTACATGTATGACCTGAAGAAAGGTCCTTCGTGTAATACAGAAGGAATCACGAAAGATTCCAATAAGTCGTCGAGTGGTTGACCAGCTCTCGCCGCATCATGACAGTCAGTTTTCGGCTTTCTCTACTCAGGTGCTCATCTGGATGCACCAGGACACAATCGCAGTAGTTCTCCCTTTACTACCTTAGGCGATAGAGCAGAATGTAAGGTAGCAAGCACAGGAGTCGGGCAACCCAACTATTGACACAAGACATGATTCGGAGCTGATGCATATAAGGCCAAACTCACGATGCCAAAGTACGCTATAAAGCTGTTCGGACTTTTTCGGCAACTCATTTGTTCCCATACCGAGCCACTGGCAAGTTATGCCAAGGTGTGTGTAAAACAACCAAAGAGGCAAAATTCAGTTCTTTAGAAAAAACGAATACCGAATACGAATTATGTTTACTGGGACCTGAGTGATGTGCCAATCATTATTGTATAGACGACAAAGCCGCGACCCTAGCTATTTGACATGCCAGGGTTGAAGGCTGAGGAAAAAGGCACCTTACAGGCTCAAGATAGAGAGTAAGGTCTACAAAAAGTTACTTTGGACCT
Organism: Aegilops bicornis; assembly: GCA_021605145.1. NCBI lineage: Eukaryota > Viridiplantae > Streptophyta > Magnoliopsida > Poales > Poaceae > Aegilops > Aegilops bicornis. The sequence continues at coordinate 66,122,862 of CM038671.1, forward strand.
CCTGTCGCACGTCTGCGCCGCCTGTCCTCGGTGAAGGGATTCCTTGATGGGAATATTCTTCGAAAGAGTATATGAACCCGAACGTCAATAGAGTCCGTGGGATGACCCGCCTTTGAGCCACCTGTGGTAAAGGATAATAAAAAGGAAAGAGTAATCTAGAGGAGAAAGAAGGAGGTTTATGAGAGTACTTGCAGGCTTGTCCGTATATTGCTTCCGCCGATGCCTAGAGTATTTCAAGTGCATAGTTATGTATGCGCGGTACTGATCTCACAGATATACGAGGAGCACGGCGGAAGCCGAACCGCTAGTCCAACTCCAAAATTGGTCGATCCTATTGAATGGAGACCGGTGACTTAATGGCCGACAAGGTATGCGGTTTGATAAGTCCGCTTTGTACTTCGGCTGGGGTTGCCGTAGTGTGATCCTTAGTTTGGAGGGAGTGCTTATCCCGCTCCCCTTTAGAGTTGTGTGTCACATATACCATGTTCACTGTTTTTACTTGGAGGGAAATTGCTTCTAACCCCCGGTGTTTGGTTTGCGAGTATCTTCGTCGTTGTTGTCGCCTGGCAGCCTCTTCCCCTTGTATTCGGCTTTTAACTTGCCGGCCTGCTTGAAGACCCAACAACTCCGGTTGGTGTGATTAGCTGGTTTATTGGGGTGGCCATGAATCTGGCATGGCCTATTCAATATTTTGTCTAAATTGGATGGTCCGTCTTTGTTTGCCTTGAATGGCTTTTTCCGTTGACCAGGTTTGGGGCCACTAAATCTGGCGTTGACCGCTGTGTCATGCGTTCCCTCATTAGTATTACCATGTTTGTGGTTGTTGTGTCGTGGTTTCCCATTGCCAACTCGAACTTCGGATGTACCTGGATCGTTGGTGTTGTTGCTTCTACGAGCGAGCCAGCTGTCTTCTCCCGTGCAAAAGTGGGTCAACAGAGCGGTAAGGGCTGACATGGATTTTGGTTTTTCCTGCCCGAGGTGGCGGGCAAGACACTCATCCCGGACACTATGTTTGAAGGCCGCTAGGGCATCTGCGTTCGGGCAATCTATGATTTGATTCTTTTTAACTAAGAACCTAGTCCAGAGCTTCCTGGCGGACTCTCCGGGCTGCTGGACAATGTGACTCAAGTCATCGACATCTTGTGGCCGGACATATGTACCTTGGAAGTTGTCGCGGGGGGCGTCTTCTAGGTCCTCCCAGCTGCCAATGGAGTTTTCCGGCAGACTGTTTAACCAGTACCGAGCTGGTCCTTTGAGCTTTAACGGTAGATATTTGATGGCGTGGAGATCATCACCACGTGCCATATGAATATGGAGGAGAAAATCTTCGATCCAGACCGCAGGGTCTGTTGTCCTAACGTATGATTCGATGTTTACGGGTTTAAACCCTTCTGGGAATTCATGATCCATTACTTCGTCAGTGAAGCAAAGAGGGTGTGTGGCGCCTCTATATTGGGCCACGTCGCGACGTAGCTCCGATGGAGTCCGTCTGCGGTGTTCGGCCTAGGTGTGACTAGGCTTGTTACGTCCGAATAGGTAGCCATCGTCACGTGTCGGGGCGCGTCCTCGCGATCCATAGATTGATCTTGTCTAACCTGCTCTGCTTTCCAAGTCATTCCGCGGGTCATGTGTATATCCCCGAGCTGTTGTATTTTGGTTTGTTTGGCTAGGTAGTGCATGCTGGTGTTCGGCTCGAGGTGCCGCTTTTTCCCAGCCACGTGGTGGTTGGTCAGCCGCATTGTGCCTTGGTAGGATGGGCTCCAGCGCCTCGTCATCAAACTGTGGTAATAGTTTGCGCTTCGGATAGCTTTTGGTTGGGCGCTCGAGGCCATATTCCTCGGCTGCCAGGATATCAGTCCATCTTTCATTGAGCAGATCTTGATCAGCTTGAAGTCGCCGCCGCTTCTTTTTCGTGATCCTTGCAGTGGCTATTAGCTGGCGCTTAAAGCGCTCCTGTTCGAGGGGTTCCTCAGGCACGATAAAATCCTCGTTGCCGAGGCTCACCTCCTCCTCGGAGAGCAGATAATAACTACCATCCCCCGAGTCTTCGTCTATGGCCTGTTTATCAGGGCTGACTTGTCCATATTCCTGATTGTCCTGTTCGGCAGTTTGTTCGCCGTGGTCTTCTATGTCTTCGGCACTGTCCGGAGTGTTGTCGTCACCTGTGCTGGTGCTGCTATCTTTGTTGCGGTGTGGTTTGGAGCGGCGCCTCTGACGCCGGTGCTTTGGTTGTGTCCCAAGAGTTTTATCCTCAACTGGGTCTTCCTTGTCATTGCCACTATTATCTTTTGGCGTATCCACCATGTAGGCTTCGGCCATCCATCGTCTGGTGAGCGGCGTGGTTTGGGCCTCCCCTTCTCCGGCATCGTCATACATACTGTCGACGTCTTCGGAGTCATAATCGAGCGCGTCGGTTAGGTCTTCAATAGTGGCTATGGAGTGGGCGGTGGGTGGGAAACGAAATTCTCCATCATCAGCCTCCAGTTCGAACCGGATATAATTCGGCTGAGAGTCCCCCGCTAGGGATTGATTTTTTAATGAGTTGAGCATGTCGCCTAAGGGCGAGTGCCGGAAGATGTCTGCGGCGCTGAATTCGACGATCGATGACTGATCCAGCTCGACATGCACGGACACACATGGTTCGGAACCTATAGCTGGAAACGAGTCTGAGGTTCCGGAGACACGGACATCACCCGAGGTGAGATCTGTGTGTGGCTCCAACGCCGCGGGATCTGTGGCTTCCATGGCGGGGTTGAGCTTCCCGTCCTTGGATGGCACGATCTGCTCCGGATCTAAGGCCAGAGTTGTTACAGGAGATGTCTCCTGGGTGTAGCCTGATGACAGATTTAAGTCATGTTCATCGAGGCAACAGGGAGCGGCTGTCGCGGTCTCGAATCCGTCGAAGATCAAGTCTCCGCGGATGTCCGTGGTGTAATTCAAGTTCCCGAACCTGACCTGATGGCCAGGGGCGTAGCTTTCGATCTGCTCCAGATCGCCAAGCGAGTTGGCCCGTAGTGCGAAGCCGCCGAATATGAAGATATGTCTGGGGAGGAAGACTTCCCCTTGGACAGCGTAGTTATAGATGATCAAAGGGGCATCAAACCTCTTGACGACGGCATAGAGGAACTCTTAATGAAAGCACCAATGTCGGTGTCAAAATCGGCGGATCTCGGGTAGGGGTTCCCGAACTGTGCGTCTAAGGTCGATGGTAATAGGAGACAGGGGACACGATGTTTACCCAGGTTCGGGCCCTCTCTATGGAGGTAATACCCTACTTCCTGCTTGATTGATCTTGATGAATATGAGTATTACAAGAGTTGATCTACCACGAGATCGTAATGGCTAAACCCTAAAGGCTAGCCCGTATGACTATGGTTATCCGTCTATCCCGATCAGGGCTAAGCCCTCCGGTTTATATAGACACCGGAGGGATCTAGGGTTACAAAAGGTCGGTTACAGAGAAAGGAATCTTCATGTTTGATCGCCAAGCTTGCCTTCCATGCCAAGGAAAGTCCCATCTGGACACGGGTAGAGTCTTTGGTCTTCGTATCTTCACAATCCATCTGTCCGACCCATGGCTAACAGGCCAGACGCCCGATGACCCCTTAGTCCAGGACTCCCTCACTAGGTTCCTCTTGAAGGTATACTTCACAAAAGACTTGGAAATTGCAGACATTTGAAACGGAATTGGGCCCAATGCCTTGAGGATGCAGTTGGAAAAAATGTAGAACGACACAAAAGAATTTTGACCCGGGCGGTGAGAAGCCCCGGTTCATGTGATCAGTGAAAACGATAACTTCATCGTCCTGTGGTTGAGGTCTGACTTCGGACAGTTTTGGAACACACCAGTGAATGATGTTTTTTGCCGGTAAGAAACCAATCTTGACATACTCTTGGAGCATTTCCTCGGTAACAATGGATCGAACCCAGTCGCATGAGGTGGCGGTCTTAGTCATGATTGGGTGTACGCTCTGCACAAGGCGGTTCAAGATGTTATTAAGCCGGCGGATATCTGGTGAGTTACAAATTATAGCTTAAACCGTGGTGCAAGGCTAATGATTATGGAGATACAGTTCAGAGTGTGTAGTTGCCTAACCAGAGGATGGAATTATAAACAAGTTGGTTAAACCGGAAGGATATTGTCAGACTATTGACATTGACATAAATGATGGTGGCTTAAACGGGGCCTAATGATATATGATGGGTCATGGTTTATGACATAAGCCGCCATGGCAGTTTTTGGTACTTCAGTTCTATCAAATGAAAATTTTGCTAAGTGGTGGACAAACAGGTTTCACAAGCTGGAGCAATAATTTTGGATCTACCACAGTTCAGAAAAGCAGTTAAATTCTAGCCTAAGGTGGCGGTAGTGGAAAAGTTTGGATGTTCTGATAAGATCTTCTATGGAAAGATGCTATTATAACGATGAAAATGATGGTAAAACTACTTCCGCACAAGATTTATGGCCTATCCAGATTAAAAGCTATTAAGGTTGACGGAAATAACGCAAGAACGACAAGAACACCGATGAACGGCCCGAACCCTAATACAGATCTAAGATGAAAGGGGGAGGTGCACCTACAGGTGATGAAGAGCAGCGGTGGCGCGCCGGAGTTCTCTGGTCCGATCAAGTTGATGCAGCGGTCGGAGGTCGCGGCGGCGGAGCCCGAGTACTGGTACGGCTGTGCGAGGGAGGAAGACGAAGGAGGAAACGAGGAGGAAAAATGATAAAGACCCATGTCCCTATTTATAAGGGGGTGGATACAAGGCATGCGCGGGAATTGAGGAGGCTAAAATCATTATGTGGCTATATGGATGCCTCGGTTTTCGGGATGCTCATCAAAATAAGTATCAATCAAGGTGTTTTGAGATTCGCACGATATTAATGCGAAATGACGTCACAACGGTTTAAGAATATTCTGTGAGTTGACGTCATGGCGGGTTACAGCAAAGTTTATCAAACAAGCGATGCAAGATTTTGATAAGTCAGGTATTGAAGATTGATATGAACAAGTTCAAATCAACCCGGGGCCTAGTGTTTGGGATATAACTACTGGGTATGAACCGCCCAGGAGGGGCCGGGTTATACCACTGGCGACTTAGCAATGAAGATGGCGGGTCATAGCAAGCCCATTGGCGGCCCAAGACCCATAGGCGACTTAAGGCCCAAGAAGATGAACCGCCATATGTATGACTTGTATTGTAAGGCAAGCTTAGTTAGTCACCGAGCCGGACACGTTGTGTATGAGCTGGCCGGGACTCTGTAAGCCGCCGGGCACCAACCTGTTTACATAAAGGGGTGACCCGGCGGCGAGTTAAGGGCAAGAAACAAGAGATCGAGAGATAGGCCAAGCGTATTCGCTCCCTGGTAATCGATGGCCAAGCAATACAACCCCAAACTGGATTAGGCCTTTACCTTCACCGCAAGGGGCCGAACCAGTATAAACTCTTTGTGTCCTTTGTCCCATTTAACCCCTTTAAGCTAACCTAGTTGTGATGGCTCCACGACTAAGTCCTTACGCTAGGACATCTGCCGTGTTAAGTCCACGACAATGCTGGTTTCTATAGGAGATTTATCAAAGACTTTTCTAAAATTTCTAGGCCTCTTACAAATATTTTGCAAAAGGATATTCGTTTTGTTTTTTATGATGATTGTCTTGAAGCCTTTGAAACACTCAAGAAATCCTTAATTTCTGCACCTATTGTTCAACCACCTAATTGAACTTGCCTTTTGAAATTATGTGTGATGCTAGTGATTATGCAGCTGGTGTTGTTCTAGGACAAAGAGTTGATAAGAAACTGAATGTTATTCATTATGCTAGTAAAATTCTAGACATTGCTCAAAAAAATTATGCTACTACTGAAAAAGAATTCTTAGCAGTGGTGTTTGCTTGTGATAAATTTAGATCTTATATTGTTGATTCCAAAGTAATTGTTCACATAGACCATGCTGCTATTAAATATCTTATGGAAAACAAAGATGCTAAACCTAGACTTATTCGTTGGGTTCTCTTGTTGCAAGAATTTGATTTACATATCATTGATAGAAAAGGAGCTGAGAACCCCGTAGCTGATAACTTGTCTAGGCTTGAAAATGTGCTTGATGACCCACTACCTATTGATGATAGTTTTCCTGATGAGCAGTTAGCTACAATAAATGTTGCTAATAGTACTCCTTGTTATGTTGATTATGCTAATTACATTGTTGCTAAATATTTACCACCTAGCTTTACATACCAACAAAAGAAAAAATTCTTCTATGACTTAAGATATTACTTTTGGGATGACCCACATCGTTATAAAGAAGGAGTAGATGGTATTATTAGACGTTGTGTAACTGAGCATGAACAGGGACAAATCCTACGGAAATGTTACTCCGAGGCTTATGGAGGGCATAATGTTGGAGATAGAACTGCTCATAAGGTATTGCAGTATGGATTTTATTGGCCTACTCTCTTCAAGGATGCCCGTAAGTACATCTCATCTTGTGATGAATATCAAAGAATAGGTAATATCGGTAAGCGTCAAGAAATGCCTATGAATTATTCACTTGTTGTTGAACAATTTGATGTTTGGGGATTTGATTACATGGGACCTTTTCCTTCCTCTAATGGGTATACACATATTTTGGTTGCTGTTGATTATGTTACTAAATGGGTTGAAGCTATTCCAACTAGTAGTGCTGATCACAACACCTCTATTAAAATGCTTAAGTAAGTTATTTTCCCAAGGTTTGGAGTCCCTAGATATTTAATGACTGATGGTGGTTCACACTTTATTCATGGTGCTTTACGTAAAATGCTTGCAAGTATGATGTTAACCATAGAATTGCATCACCCTATCATCCTCAGTCTAGTGGTCAAGTTGAACTTAGCAATAGAGAAATAAAATTAATTTTGCAAAAGACTATTAATAGGTCCAGGAAGAATTAGTCTAAGAAACTAGATGACGCACTTTGGTCTTATAGAACATCATATAAAAATCCTATGGGTATGTCTCCTTATAAAATGGTTTATGGAAAAGCTTGTCATTTGCCTCTTGAGTTAGAACATAAAGCTTATTGGGCAGTCAACTAACTCAATTATGATTTCAAACTTGCTGGGGAAAGAGGTTATTTTATATAAGCTCATTAGATGAATGGAGAACTCAAGCTTATGAAAATGCAAAATTATTCAAAGAAAAAGTTAAAAGATGGCATGACAAGAGAATTCAAAAGCGTGAGTTTAAAGTCGGAGAATATGTCTTTTGTACAACTCTCATTTTAGATTCTTTGCAGGAAAGCTCCTCTCAAAATGGGAAGGCCCATATGTCATAGAGGAGGTTTACCAGTCAGGAGCCATCAAAATAAATAATTCTGAAGGTACTAACCCGATGGTTGTCAATGGGCAACGAATAAAGCATTATATCTCAGGTACGCCCATTAATGTTGAAAGTAATATTATCCAAACTTTGACACCGAAAGAACACATAAAGGAGTCCTTCCGGAACACTCCAGAAACATGGAAATAAGGAGGTACGTGATACGGTAAGTAAACGGACTCCGAAAAATCCGCAAAAATATTTTTTATCAGTTGTGGAATATTTTAAAATTTTGGAAATAAAGAAACTACGGGGAAGCGTCCCCTGGTGGGCACAAGACACTAGGGAGCACCAGGCTTGCCTGGCACGCCCAGGTGGGTTGTGCCCACCTGGGACACCTCCCGTATTCGGTTTTCCTCCCGTATACTTTTCCTCCAAGATAAAAAAATCTATATATACTTCCCGAACCTGTTGATCACCGTATCGTGGAGAAATCCTTTGTTCTCTTTTCTTGCTGTTTTTGGTCAGATTTATCAAGCCATGCGTCATGTCTTCCTTCTCCTCCAACAACATGGAAGAAGATGCTTGGCTGATGAAGATCGAGACGAAGAGGGAGGAGCCTACAGACGCCGTCAAGGGAGACAAGGGCAAGGAAGCTACCGTAGATCCATCCCGGTGGCAGCACAAGCACTGCTGGCCGAGGAGGAGGAAGAAGATATCCTTAAGCCCTACCTTACTCACCTTACTCCTGCTGAGATTGAAGCTTTTTGCGTCATTGAAATAGTTTGCATACAAAATAAGTATCTCACTCGCAAAAATATTTTGCATCAAGAGCATATAACCTATCTCAGGAGCGTCATTCGTCGGTTGGAGAATATTTTGATCCTTAAGGATAGGATCGCTTCATCACCACCACCATCTTCTTCACCACCAAAGGAGAACTGAGTATCGGTATGGGCACTCCCCTTGGCTTCCGCCAAGCTTGGGGGAGGTGCCCCGGTATCGTATCATCCCACTATCTTTTTACTTTCACTTATCCTAGTTCAATATTTTTGCTTTAGATGAAATAAGTTTAGTTTGATCCTTTCTTATCTGTGAGTTTGCTTAGTGATCTATCATTGTAATCGCACTACTGCAGGATGCTGCTAACGCGACACTACAATAAGAGACCCTTCGAGAAACTGTGTGCGATGCCATAATCACAAACGGTGGTGTATGAAAACCGTCAGAAATGTATAAAACGTTGGCGATGACGGATCCATCAAACACGGTTCAGGTTTTAGTTGCGTGTGCGATGAAGGGCATACGATTCAGTTCAATTAACTGTTTGCGATGAGGAGGAACAAAATAAACGGGCAGCCAGGTGAAGGCGTGTGCGATACACAGCATATGGTTCACTCGGATGAACTGTTTGTGATTAGGAAACACAAAAGAAACGGCCAGCCAGATCAAGGTGTGTGCAATATACGGCATGTGGTTCACTCAGATGAACTGTTTGCGTTGAGACATGAGAACAGAAACGGTTCAACTTAACAAGATGTGTGTGATATGCGGCAAACAGGTCTGTAATCAGAAATGTGTGTGAAGACCGATAAAAACACAGACGGTTGCTGCTAATAAGATGTGTGTGTTGTGCGATGGGATTGCATACAGAACAACAATATATATATATATATATATATATATATATATATATATAGGGAAAATCCATCCTACCACCCGGTGGTAGTTACCCCACATATCTTATATACTACCATGTGCTACTATATATACTATTATATTATTTTAAATATGTTCATATAATATATCTAAGATATTTCAAAGCAAGTTACATGAAAAATTGTATATGAGCCCATAGTTTTGTTATATTTATGAAATACGTACATATTTATGCGTAAAAAAGAGCATACTCAAAACATGGTACATACTACCTAAAAATTAGTATATATACTACCTAATCATTGTTATATACTACATACTACACGTACATAATCTCGGTTTCGATAGATACTACATACAACATACAAAACGCAAGGGGTGGTAACTACCACTGCTTGTAGGAAACATTTGTCCTACATAACCAAATTAAACATCCACTTACATAGGTGGCTACTACAACCATGGCATTTGCACACACCAAAGTAAACTATTACATGCATAATTACATAGGTGGCTACTACACACATGACATTTCCACACACCAATAAAGTAAACTATATATTACATGCATGATTAACAAGCATAAACGATCATCTGATCATCATCTACTTCTTGTGACGCTTGCTCTGCTTGTGGCTCGATCCGGGCTCGTCGATTTGGGTAACGAGGCACTTCCTCATGTCAACGATCTGCCTGTGCATCTCGTAGCATGTGTACACGCTCTTGGCCTCGAACCTGAGGTGAGGTTCATCCAGTTGTCGCAGCCAGGCCCTATGCCAGGATAGGGGGCTTGTTCTCTAGGCATCCTGCTTCATCTTTTCGCGGTAGGGGTCGATGATGGACGAGGCGAGTTCGACCAGGGAGTCCTTCTTCGTGCTGCCCCAGACCCTGTAGTGGTCACGGATTTCGACAAGGTTCTTGCAGGCCAAGCCCGTAACACTGAGCGCTTTTACATCGTCCATGGTTTCCACCATGGCGAACTTGTAGTCGGTGCTGTTGACAAACCTGTTGAAATGGTCGCAAGGCTCTGTGGCCATGCAGTAGTGGTAGATGAGGACATGATGGCGCACGCACAACTGGGTGACGGCAACCTTCTGATCTATGCCGGGATGACCGGCGGTGTACTGGAGGTCGATGTCAACCACCTTGTACTTGTCTCGAACAAGCAACTGCTCAACGTTGTTAATGTAGTCGTCCACCATGGTCGGGTCGATGGTATACACCACCGGGAGATCCGTCTCCCTCGCGTGGGTCTCCACTCTATGCTCGCCGAACTCCATTGGAGCGCCGCTGGACATCCCCTCTCTATGTGTCATCGTGGGTGTGCTTGTTGTGTTGTGGGGCGCGATCAAAAGGTTGAAGAGTCTAAGGTTATAATGGTTGTGGGAATTAAAAGGGAAGCCGGACGGCCAGGAATATCGGTAGGCCCTGATGGCAGTTCTAATTTGCAGCGCGTAACTCCATCGTGACGCATGTAATCGCATCACAGGCAATGCCTTGTGGCGCAACCACATCCATATGGGGGCCCCGACGTGATCGTGCGCACGCCCAACCGCTGGCAGAGCACGCGCGGAGGGACGCGAGCAGAGCGCTCCGCGGTCGCGTCAACGGTGAGCAACCATATATATATATATATATATATATCTATATCTTTATATATTTATATATATATATTTTTATATATATATATATATATATGTATATATATGTATATATATATATACATAGGGTGGGTCTATTATGATAACACCCCTATAGACCTTATTCTGCACATCAACCACGCTTATTCTGCTAACACCCACCCGACCCCGTGCCCATCCCCACCTTCTTCCTTCCTCAAACACACGCACCTAATCCCCCGATCCCCCACCTTCTTCCTTCTTCCCTGCCGTGGCACCCACACCCACCTTCTTCCCCGCCACCTCCACCACACCTTCTTCATCGCCGGGGACCCCGCACCCCAACCTTCTTCCCGGTTGTGCTCCCGCACCCCCAACTCATCGGCCACCGTGGCCTCCAGCAACATCTCCACACCCACCGCTGCCCATAAGCGCTGCACCACCGGCCACCCCGTCTACCCCAGCGCAAGCCCTTCCCCTTCCCTATTCCTTCGCCTGGACCCCGGCGACCGACGGATCTGAGCCCCCCTGCCCTCCCGTGCCTTCTCCATGGCCTCCTCCCCCGCTAGTGGCTAACTCGTCAAGCTTGGCCTCGCTGGAATCCCGCGGTGAACCACGACCCCGAGGGGACCCCACCCACTTCCAGTGGCTCAGTCCACCATGCCTCCGCCACGAAACGGCCGCCGGCGACGGCCAAGACCCGGGATCCAGGGCCACCCCGACGAGGCGCGAAGCCTCATCTGCCCACTACCATCCTTCTCCGTTATTTTTCTGCAGGGAGCACCACCTCAGCCCCCGTGCAGTCTGGTGGGCGCGTCGTGCAGCAGCGCTGTGTCTTGTCTTGCGGATCAAGATCGCCCCGTGTAGTCTGGCCGGTAAGCTGCGTAGTCCGGTGGTAGCGTCGTCTGTGTGGCGAAGTCTGGCGCGGATCGGACCGCCCGTGCGATCGCAGACGGTGATCACGCGTGCAGTCCGGTGGTAGCGTCGTCGTGCGATTGCAATGAAGTCGTCTGCGCGGGTCAGTGGCGCCCGTCTTGACCGTGGTGGCTGTGGATCCCCCTCCCCTACCCTGCCATTCTCCTTCATCGCCGAGCCACGAAGGCCATGGATGCGGCTCACTACGACGGACCTCCCCTCCCCCTGGCCGATCCACCCATTCCCTAGGTGTGGGCGTTGTTCCCCCGACGCCGACGAGGATCCACTCGCCGACGCCTCCCTCCCCTCTGCATCTGCCTCCACCAGCGGCCCCTCCATGGCAGCAGTGCACACTGGTGCCCGAGTCAATGCCATCCCGCCCTCCTCTGCCGTGTGCAGTGCACACATGGCCACGCTGCAAGTCCTCCACCAGTTTGCACCGTCATACAGGCTGCAGTCCACACGGCCGAAGTATGCTGCAGCCCACATCTACAGCAGGGGTAGCTCGCGGCCTGCCGATGTGCAGTTTCAGAGTGGTTGTTGCACGATTGTTTCTGTTGTTTTCCAGAGCTCTGATTCTTCGTCTGGACCTCTTTTCATTTGAGTGCAACTCGCTTCATCGGTGTTCGCTTCATCGGCTGATTGTCTCCATCCCGCTCTGCGTGTGTATCCGTCCCCTCGCATGGCGTGCAGTTGAGTAGCCCCTCTCTGTAGTTGGCGATGTTGCCATTTGCAGTTCGTTGGAAGGACAGAGGAGGTGCTCTCGTGGGGGTAGCCCGCGCATTGGAGTCCACAGTGCGCCACACTGCAATCCCACTTCTGTTGAATTTTGTTGATTCAAAATTTTTGTTTTGCTGCAGGGCGGTTGGTATCAGAGTGAAGTTCGACTCTCACTTCCGACACGCGCAAATGAAAAATAAACTAAATTGTGTTCTGTTGCCCAAAAAAATTCAGGGACCCAAATGTCTTCTCAATTTTTATTTGATGTGCACTCAGTAGTGAAGGAGAAGGGAGCATCACTTTTCCTTGAAAAGAAGCTCATTTTGTTGTTTGAAAGAATGCAGAGAGGAAATGAGAGTAGAAAATGTATGTGGACGAATGCTTTTGTGTAATGCGTAGCGTGTAAACAAAAACTGCAGTCCACTTGGCATGTCCTCACAGTGCAAATTTCATTATTAACCAAAAAAATATATAGTAGTGCACTCGGAATACCAAAAAACTATATTGAGAAAAAAGAAAGGGGAAAATGCAGTGCACTTTAGTCTTATAAAAAGTCCACTCTGAAGGACTTTGAAGTGCACTTCATTTGGAAAATATTGTATTTACAAAAGTTTACATTGTGTTCATTCAAGACGTTTAAAAAAATAGTAAAAAAACTAATGCGGTTCACTTTTTAGAGAGCTTGCGGTTCACTTTTAAGAGTGTTGCACTCCACTTCCTCGTCTAAGAAAAATTAAGTTTGACAAAAGAAACGATGCAGCGCACTCCAGTCTGATGCAGTGCATTTTTCCGTCCGATGCAGTGCGGTTTTCAGTCGGATGAAGTACGCATGTCGATTTGGGTGTCACGAAAAACAGAGTGCCCGCAATTCGGTAAATTTAAAATTCCTCTTAAACCGTAAGGAATTAGAGAGATTATTCTACATGAAAAAGTTGTGCCTCGTCGATATCTTTCCAACAGCATATCGTTTGAATCATTTCGACCAGCGGTTTGTAAATATTTCACGAAAAACGGCCGCTGCCACTCATCGTCCGCCACACGATTTTCCAAATTAACTTAAAACCGTAAGGAATCTCAAAAGCATTTGAACATATGAAAGTTGCGCCTCATCCATACCTTTTTAACAGTATATTACACGCCTCGTTCCAACAAATGGTTAGAAAACTGAAGCAAAAACAGTATCGAAAATTTCAAAAAAAATTGAAAAACAGAGTTCCGCGATTTAGTAAATTTGAAACTGCTCTTAAACCGTAACGAATTAGAGAAAATGATAGATATGAAAAAGATGCGCCTCGATGATACCTATCCAACGGCGTATCGTTTGCTTCATTCCGACGAGCAGTTTAGAAGAAATCACCAAAAAACGCTCGCTGCCACTCGTCATGGGATGCGCCAATTTCAAAACTGCTCTTAAACCGTATGGAATCTCGAAAAGTGTTCAACATGTGGAAGTTGCGCCTAATCCATAGCTTTTCAACGGTATATTACACACCTCATTCCGATAAACGGTTAAAAAATTTAGAGCGAAAACAGTACAGAAAAAATAACGCGTGCAGTTTTTTCCGACGAGAAGTTCACTAGTCTATATTGCAGTGCTCGTCGTCAAGAAGATGCAGAGCACTTGCGTTCAGCGTGCAGTGCGGAAGTGGTGTGCAGAATAGTTATTCTATTAATATTAGCAGAATAGACCGTCTGTGTATATATATATATATATATATATATATATATATAAAAATATAATATAATATATATAACAGTTGAACGCGCAAGGAAAAGCTGTCCACAAGCCGAACGCGCCAACGGACGCGACAGAGCGCGCCACGGCGCCTAACGGCGAGCACAGCGCGCTGCGGCGCCTAAAGGCGAGCAGAGCTTGCCGAGACGCGAGCAAAGACCGGCACAGTGATACGTGGCAAATATGACGAACTATGTGAGCGATGTCGGAGACATCAAGCACGAATCACATAAGAGTTGCGTGTGTGATACGTGGCATACAGTTGATCCATCCGAGCTGTTTGTGATGGAATAAGCCATGTGTGTTGCGGGCAAACGCTTGCTGGTATATAACCTTAATTTAACCAAAAAAATGTTAATGCATGTTACAAAAATTGTATAGCTGGAAACTATGTTCAAATACGACTCCAACGATATAATCTTTGGCGACATGCATTCATATTTTATTGGTTAAATCCTACTTATAAACCAGGACAGGGGTATAGTAGGTAATTAAATTGAAACGTTTTTTTATTAACCGTATGTGTACATGTCCTTTCGTCCTCCTCTCGCACGTCTTGTCACCCCGCTCCCGCAGACAGCTTACAGCGCAAGCTTGCGCAGCGCGCGGGGGCATTCTTTTGGCCAAACGATCACGCCAATGAATCGTCGGTGAGCCCGTTCCCACGCAACCTCGTAGATTCCCGCGCAAGCTTCCCGCCCGACTCGGTGAAATCCCCCAAAATCCCAATGCTTACCGGCCTGCTATAAAAACCCTCACGGCCGGCGAGTCCTGCGTCGCATTTCCCCTCCCTCTCTGTAGCTTTCCTCGTCTGCTTCTCTCACAATCACCAATGGCACCGGTCCGTCATCGTCGCTCAGCCACTTCGCCGTCATCAGAGGACAGCTCCAGCTGGGAGGCTACACCGCGGCGGTGGCACAGTCCCCGCCGTAGTGTAGTGCGCGTGGCGTCCCTGTTGGGTGTCCGTGGAACACCCACCACACGCTCCGTCACCGCTGCCCATCGGCAGCTGTTGCCGGCCGTCGTTGCCGCCACACCACTGTCGAAAGCCAGGGCACCCGCTCCACCGCCGTGGCCCGAAGGTGGGAGGTGGTCGTCATGGCCGCCACCCCACTGCCGGCCACCGTTGCAAAAATTAGATAGTGCTAGTGATTTCTAGCTGTATATTTTGACAAATCGCAGTGTTACAAGGATTGACCAACGTTACTAGATCAACAAATGTAAATCTTTCCAGTTTGACAAATGGCAACATACCCAATATGACAGATGCAAATCTTACCAAATTGTTTGTACGTGGTTGCACACGGATCATCCAAAACAACCGCTTATGCGTTGAAGGGATGCACAAATCCTGCGCTGCGGATTTTCCCTCGACTTAAGGGGGAAGACCATAGCTCTCACTTTGCATACGGGTGTTCTATCTAAAACGTTTGCGATCAAGAGCTGAACAATCCTGCTCGGCATTTTTCCCTTGGCTTCCTGGGGAAGCTGTCGGTTTGCACATGGGTGTTCTAACTAAAACGTTTGCGATAAATTTCAGACGAGTTTTGGATTTACTAGAATTTAAAAACAAATTATATCAACATTTTGCTGGCAATCAACAGTGCCCTGGTGTCTGAAATTGATTCCCATTTCTTGCATGGGCCACAAATTATCCCGAAGGACACAGATTTGATTTTTCAACCAATTTATATGCACTGGAGCTTGTGCATGTAGTTCAAACTTGAATTATGCACATGAAATGCTCAGGAAACCCAGTTAATGTATAAAAATGTCCAAACAAACCCCAAAAAATTCCAAAATTGAACACAACACTCCTGTTGTTTTATGTTGACGCTCGAAATTTTTTGAAAGCATAAGAGTTTCGTCCTCAAAGGTGGCACGTTCCCTACCGAAACCATCACGCTTGTTGTGAGAAGCTTATACCCAAACCTGCCCCAGATGGGACAAAAATTTGACCACGGCATGTTGATGCTGCTCCATGATAGCATGCCAAGTTTCATGAATTTCAGACGAGTTTTGGATTTACTAGAATTTAAAAGCCATGTATCTCAATGTTTGCGGCCGAGTGACTGTGGCAGTGTGTTTGAAATTGATTCCCATTTCTTGTATGGGACCTAAGCATACAACCAAGGACACATATTTGATTTTTCAACCAGTTTATATGCACTGGAGCATGTGCCTGTAGTTCAGATTTGAATTATGCGCATAAAATACCTGGGAAACCCAGTTAATGTATAAAAATGTCCAAACGAACCCTGAAAAAAATCCAAAATTGGACACAACACTCCTGTTGTTCTATGTTGACACTCAGAAAATTTTGAAAGCAATAAGCGGCAACGGATATCATTTCGTCCCCAAAGGTGGCACGTTCCCTACCGAAACCATCACGCTTGTTGTGAGAAGCTCTGGTTTGTGAGAAGCTTATAACCAAACCTGCCCCAAATGGCAAAAAAAATTTACCACGGCATGTTGATGCCGCTCCATGATAGCATACCAAGTTTCATGAATTTCAGATGAGTTTTGTATTTACTAGAATTTAAAAACCAGGTATCTCAATGTTTGCGGCCGAGTGACGGTGGCAGGGTGTTTGAAATTCATTCCCATTTCTTGCATGGGACCTAAGCATG
Source organism: Aegilops bicornis (assembly GCA_021605145.1). Classification (NCBI taxonomy): domain Eukaryota; kingdom Viridiplantae; phylum Streptophyta; class Magnoliopsida; order Poales; family Poaceae; genus Aegilops; species Aegilops bicornis. The sequence goes on from CM038671.1 coordinate 66,139,439, forward strand.
AAACCAAGGACACATATTTGATTTTTCAACCAGTTTAATTATATGCACCGTAGCATGTGCATGTAGTTCAAATTTGAATTATGCGCATAAAATGCCTGGGAAACCCAGTTAATGTATAAAACGTCCAAATGAACCCCTAAAAATTCCAAAATTGAACACAACACTCATGTTGTTCTATGTTGACACTCAGAAAATTTTGAAAGCAATAAGAGGCAACGGATATCGTTTCGTCCCCAAAGGTGGCACATTCCCTACCGAAACCATCACGCTTGTTGTGAGAAGCTCTGGTTTGTGAGAAGCTTATTCCCAAACCTGCCCCAAATGGGACAAAAAAATTATCATGGCATGTTGATGCCGCTCCATGATAGCATGCCAAGTTTCATGAATTTCAGATGAGTTTTGGATTTACTAAAATTTGAAAACCAGGTATCTCAATGTTTGCGGCCGAGTGATGGTGGCAGGGTGTTTGAAATTCATTCTCATTTCTTACATGGGACCTAAGCATGCAACCAAGGACACATATTTGATTTTTCAACCAGTTTATATGCACTGGAGCATGTGCATGTAGTTCAAATTTGAATTATGCGCATAAAATGCCTGGGAAACTCTGTTAGTGTATAAAAATGTCTAAACGAACCCCGAAAAATTGCAAAATTGAAGACGCCACTCCTTCTTTTCTATATTGACACTTGTAAAATTTTGAATGCAATAAGAGGCAACGGATATCGTTTCGTCCCCAAAGGTGGCACGCTCCATACCTAAACCATCACGCTTGTTGTGAGAAGCTCTGGTTTGTGAGAAGCTTATACCCAAACCTGCCCCAAATGGGACAAAAATTGTACCACGACATGTTGACGCTGCTCCATGATAGCATGCCAAGTTTCATGAATTTCAGACGAGTTTTGGATTCACTAGAATTTAAAAACTTGGTATCTCAATGTTTGCGACCGAGTGACGGTGGCAGGGTGTTTGAAATTCATTCCCATTTATTGCATGGGACCTAAGCATGCAACCAAGGACACATATTTGATTTTTCAACCAGTTTAATTATATGCACCGGAGCATGTGCATGTAGTTCAAATTTGAATTATGCGCATAAAATGCTTGGGAAACCCAGTTAATGTATAAAAATGTCCAAACGAACCCCGAAAAATTCCAAAATTGAACACAACACTCCTGTTGTTCTATGTTGACACTCGGAAAATTTTGAAAGCAATAAGAGGCAACGGATATCGTTTCGTCCCCAAAGGTGGCACATTCCCTACCGAAACCATCACGCTTGTTGTGAGAAGCTTTGGTTTGTGAGAAGCTTATACCCAAACCTGCCCCAAATGGGACAAAAAATTTACCACGGCATGTTGATGCCGCTCCATGATAGCATGCCAAGTTTCATGAATTTCGGACGAGTTTTGGATTTATCGAATTTAAAAACCAGGTATCTCAATGTTTGCGGCCGAGTGATGGTGGCAGGGTGTTTGAAATTCATTCTCATTTCTTGCATGGGACCTAAGCATGCAACCAAGGACACATATTTAATTTTTCAACCAGTTTATATGCACTTGAGCATGTGCATGTAGTTCATATTTGAATTATGCGCATAAAATGCCTAGGAAACCAAGTTAATGTATAAAAATGTCCAAATGAACCCTGAAAAATTCCAAAATTGAACACAACACTCCTGTTGTTCTATGTTGACACTCGGAAAATTTTGAAAGCAATAAGAGGCAACAGATATCGTTCCGTCCCCAAAGGTGGCACGTTCCCTACCGAAACCATCACGCTTGTTGTGAGAAGCTCTGGTCTGTGAGAAGCTTATACACAAACCTGCCCCAAATGGGACAAAAAATTTACCACGGCATGTTGACGCCGCTCCATGATAGCATGCCAAGTTTCACGAATTTCAGATGAGTTTTGGATTTACTAGAATTTAAAAACCAGATACCTCAATGTTTGCGGCTCAGTGACGGTGGCAGGTTGTTTGAAATTCATTCCCATTTCTTGCATGGGACCTAAGCATGCAACCAAGGACACATATTTGATTTTTCAACCAGTTTATGTGCACTGGAGCATGTGCATGTAGTTCAAATTTGAATTATGCACATAAAATGCCTCGGAAACCTTGTTAATATATAAAAACGTCCAAACGAACCCTAAATAATTCCAATTTTTTTGACGACACACCTATAGTTGCATGTTTACTGCAGATAAAAGTTCTAACAATTCAAACACCATCCTTTGTAGTTGTGACCCCATTACGTAATTCAAATCAAGACGATAAATCTAGTAGATCGCACATAGTTTATTATCACCAACTGTGTGAGATGCAGCACAAAATATCTTGGAGCACCGTACCATGAGAAGGTGCGACGGCTACAGTCCACAGCCCGCTCTGAATAAGGTACCGTGTCTAATGACACTTTCTTGGCATGATTTTTTGGTGAAGAGATTCCAAAGTTTCGCTTCATGAAATATCTACCTCCCGCCCCTCCCCTTACCAAAAGCCACATTTCCCCTGTTTCCGCCTTCCTTTCCAAGTTCAAACCTGCACTCCTTGCTTGCAGTGCCGCCGCCTCCTCGCCGACGACCCTCCTTCACGCTGCTCAGCCTCACCTATCCAGGCAGGTTATCCACACCCGACCCCCATCCTCCTCCTCCTTACACATCCCACATGCACCGACCACCGGCGCGAGCGCGACACGTTCCACCCAAATCACCGACCCCTCCACCAAATAAGCGCCGGCCTAAGCCATGGTGCACGCAGTATAGCCAGGACCACAAGGAGTATTTGGCAGCGGAGAAGCAAATCGCGGCCGCACTCGCAGATGAGGTCGCGATGGCTGCTTTCGTGCCGACCCCCAGATCTTGGAGGAGCACCTCGCCGTTGAGGCCACCGTTGACACCTCGTGCGTCGACGCCGCGACGCAGTTGGCTGCTTTAAACAACAATTCGTGGCGTTTTCTCGAGGTCGTCGTTTGCTAGCTACTTCCTTTCCTTAACAAATTCTAGTGAATTGTGCTATCTACTTTTACCATGCAATCTTCTGCTATAGAGTATATGTTCTATATGTCGTGCAATGTGGTGTTCAGTTAACTGCTTGGTTCAGTTCTGCAAATGTGATGTTCAATTCTTCAGGGTGCAATATTTCCAAGTTGTTAAGCATGCTTGGTTTGGTTAACTGTCTGATCTTCTATTACGAGTATGTTATATTGTGTAATGTGGTTCTCAGTTAATGTTTGGTTCATTTGTTGTGGTGTTTAGTTAACTGCTTGGTTCAATTCTGCAATGCAATGTTCAATTGTTGTGGCTGCATTTTGTTATTATATATCATGTGAGGAATAAATCGAATTTGGTTGTACTACATACATGAGAAACAAATACGGTTGCTATATTTCCAAGTTGTTAAGCATGCTTGGTTTGGTTAACTGTCCGATCTTCTATTAGGAGTATGTTATATTGTGCAATGTGATGCTCAGTTAACGTTTGTTTCATTTGTTGTGGTGTTTAGTTAACTGTTTGGTTCAATTCTGCAATGCGATGTTCAGTTGTTGTGGTTGCATTCTGTTATTGTATACCATGTGAGGAATACATCGAATTTGGCCGCACTTAATACATGAGAAACATATACAAGTGCTATATTTCCTAGTTCTTAATCATGCTTGGTTTGGATAAATGGGTTTTCCATGTGGCTTGAATTAATCTGATGAATCTACAATGTGCTTATTTTTCATCAACATATTTTACTGATAGCATGCGAACCCTTAGTTAACCTGATGACTAACTACCTTATATGTGTTGCAGGGAAACAATGGGAAGCACTGAGGTTTACAATCAAGGTTAGCACGTGCATGGTCCGTTGTCTAATAGCACATTATTGTGCAATTGCAAGAACCATTCTAATATTTAGGTTTTTAACAATTTGGTCTTGCACATGTAGGTCCTGCTGTCAGAGGTTTTGACCCACTATTCGACCCTTTTTGCATATGGGGAAATGAGTTGTCCATGAATATCAGTCAAGTCAAGAAACTCAAAAAGATTTTTAGGATAAAGAAATTAGCGACAAAAAACAACAAGATCTTTGTCTACACAATGGAGAAGACATCAGTTCACTACAGGATGGTACTAACTATTATACCTTGCCTTTTTTATTCCTTTGCCCCATTTTCAATATAGAGAAGATATTTATGCACATCCTTGTTTTCAGGCCTTTCCAAAGCAGTTCACTGATGATTACCTTCAAACCACCTGTATGTTCAGGAGGCGAGGAAGGTATTCATACAACACACATGGTTCAATATTGAAGTCTTCCTGAAGAGGATGAAGGATGGATGGTTAATCATCCACGTGCACTGGCCTAAAGTTACAAAGACCTTCAACATCAATGAAGGCTCAATATTCGCCTTCTGCTTCACCAGTTTTCCAGATAAGATACATATGTCTATGTACCATCTATGATGCCCATTTCGAAAGGTTATAGATGTTGCATGTGAAACTTGGTCCTGGTGTAGTTGTGTAATGGGGTAGCTGAGTGCTGAAGCTATATGATGTTGTACTCTGATGTATTTCAATTATGAAAATGAAATATATTGTGTGCTTAATATGAAATGTCAATTAGATTAGTAAATGGATTATGAATAATCGGATAATTAGCTTGCTAATTAGGTTTTGGTATTGAAAACGGTTATTGAGAAAAAACTATGTGCGATGCATTCAATAACACACGCAGTTTCTAGGAATAAACCGTGTTAGATTAATGAACAATCACACACGACATCCTCTTGAAAACTTTTTGCGTTAGGCCACCTGGCGCAAATGTTTACCACATAAAAACTGTGTGTGATGGACAGCCCTTGACACACAGTTTCTTCTAGGCACCGCGTGTGATGAATTCAATAACGCAAATGATAAAATTGTTAATACCGAGTGAAATGGAAATGCTATCACAAACGATTTAACCGGGAAAATTGTGTGTGATGTACTTGCGAACAGAAACGTTTTTCTTGGAGCGACTGTGTGGGATGTATATATGAACAAAAACGTTTTTCTTGGAGCGACTGTGTGGGATGTATATACTGTAGCAAATCATTAAAATTATTATTCAACATTGCATACTAAATGCCTCTGCATATTTAATAGTCCTATCCTCAAATATAATCATTAAATAAGCAAACATATGCAAACAATGCAAACATAACGGCAATCTGCCTAAACAGGACAGTCTGTAAAGAGTGCAGCAAGATACATACTTCCCTAGCTCCAAAAACTATGAAATAAAATTCCCACTGTAGTAAATTTATCAGAGCTTATTATGCAAAAGGTTTCAACATTTTATCACATTCTGACTTTTCTAGGGAATTTTTGCAACAGCGGTAAACTTTCTGTTTTCAAACAGCAACATGCATACTTGCAAAATAAGCATGGCAAAAGCTATCCTTGACATTTTTATTGCAGATAGAGATGCAAAACATTATTATAAATGACACCAAGCAAATACTAACAAAAGGAAATGACGCTCCAAGCAAAACACATATCATGTGGTGAATAAAAATATAGCTCCAAGTAAAGTTACCGATGAACGAAGATTTAAAGAGGGATGCCACCCGGGCATCCCCAAGCTTAGGCTCTTGGTTATCCTTGAATATTACCTTGGGGTGCCTTGGGCATCCCCAAGCTTAGGCTCTTTCCACTCCTTATTCCATAGTCCATCGAATCTTTACCCAAAACTTGAAAACTTCATAACACAAAACCTAACAGAAAATCTCGTGAGCTCCGTTAGCGAAACAAAACACCACTTCATGGTACTGTAGTGAAATCATTCTTTATTTATATTGGTGTTAAACCTACTGTATTCCAACTTCCCTATGGTTTGTAAACTATTTTACTAGCCATAGAGTCATCAAAATAAGCAAACAACACAATGAAAACAGAATCTGTCAAAAACAGAACAGTCTGTAGTAATCTGTAACTAACGCAAACTTCTTGAAATCCACAAATTCTAAATTAAATTGGAGGACCTGAGGAATTTGTCTAGTAATCATCTTCAAAAAGAATCAACTAAATAGCACTCCCCAGTAAAAAGTTCTAGCTAATCTCGTGAGCGCTAAAGTTTCTGTTTTTTTACAGCATGATCATAAAGACTTCACCCAAGTCTTCCCAAAGGTTCCACTTGGCACAAACACTAATTAAAACATAAAAACACATCTAAACAGAAGCTAGATGGATTATTTATTCCTAAACAGAACCAAAAAGCAAGAAACTAAAATAAAATTGGGTTGCCTCCCAACAAGCACTATCGTTTAACGCCCCTAGCTAGGCATGATGATTTCAATGATGCTCATATAAAAGATAAGAATTGAAACATAAAGAGAGCATCATGAAAAATATGACTAGCAAATTTAAGCCTAACCCACTTCCTATGCATAGGGATTTTGTGATCAAACAATTTATGGGAACAATAATCAACTAGCATAGGAAGGCAAAACAAGCATAACTTTAAAATTTTAAGCACATAGAGAGGAAACTTGATATTATTGCAATTCCTACAAGCATATATTCTTCCCTCATAATAATTTTCAGTAGCATCATGAATGAATCCAACAATATAACCAGCACCTAAAGCATTCTTTTCATGATCTACTTGCATAGAAAATTTACTACTCTCCACATAAGCAAAATTCTTCTCATTCGGAATAGTGGGAGTATCATTATTCTTTAAAGCATACGTGTCATCACAATAATTATCATAGATAGGAGGCATGCTTTCATCATAGTAAATTTGCTCATCAAAGCTTGGGGGACAAAAAATATCATCTTCATCAAACATAGCTTCCCCAAGCTTATGGCTTTTCATATCATTAGCATCATGGATATTCAAGGAATTCATACTAACAACATTGCAATCATGCTCATCATATAAATATTTAGTGCCAAACATTCTAATGCATTCTTCTTCTAGAACTTGGGCACAATTTTCGGAATCCTTATTTTCACGGAAGACATTAAAAAGATGAAGCATATGAGGCACCCTCAATTCCATTTTTTTTGTAGTTTTCTTTTATAGACTAAACTAGTGATAAAACAAGAAACAAAAAGATTCAATTGCAAGATCTAAAGATATACCTTCAAGCACTCACCTCCCCGGCAACGGCGCCAGAAAAGAGCTTAGTTGATGGGGTGTGAGTGCCGCTTACCTAGCCTCCCCGGCAACGGCGCCATAAAAGAGCTTGATGTCTACTACACAATCTTCTCCTTGTAGACGTTGTTGGGCCTCCAAGTGCAGAGGTTTGTAGGACAGTAGCAAATTTCCCTCAAGTGGATGACCTAAGGTTTATCAATCCGTGGGAGGCGTAGGATGAAGATGGTCTCTCTCAAGCAACCCTGCAACCAAATAATAAAGAGTCTCTTGTGTCCCCAACACACCCAATACAATGGTAAATTGTATAGGTGCACTAGGTCGGCGAAGAGATGGTGATACAAGTGCAATATGGATGGTAGATATAGGTTTTTGTAATCTGAAATATAAAAACAGCAAGGTAACTAATGATAAAAGTGAGCACAAACGGTATTGCAATGCTTGGAAACAAGGCCCAGGGTTCAAACTTTCACTAGTGCAAGTTCTCTCAACAATAATAACATAATTGGATCATATAACTATCCCTCAACATGCAACAAAGAGTCACTCCAAAGTCACTAATAGTGTAGAACAAACGAAGAGATTATGGTAGAGTACGAAACCACCTCAAAGTTATTCTTTCCAATCAATCCGTTGGGCTATTCCTATAAGTGTCACAAACAGCCCTAGAGTTCGTACTAGAATAACAACTTAAGACACAAATCAACCAAAACCCTAATGTTACCTAGATACTCCAACGTCACCTGAAGTATCCGTGGGTATGATTATACGATATGCATCACACAATCTCAGATTCATCTATTCAACCAACACATAGAACCTCAAAGAGTGCCCCAAAGTTTCTACCGGAGAATCACGATGAAAACGTGTGCCAACCCCTATGCATAGGTTCATGGGCGGAACCCGCAAATTGATCACCAAAACATACATCAAGTGAATCACGTGATATCCCATTGTCACCACAGATACGCACGGCAAGACATACATCAAGTGTTCTAAAATCATTAAAGACTCAATCTGATAAGATAACTTCAAAGGGAAAACTCAATCCATTACAAGAGAGTAGAGGGGGAGAAGCAACATAAGATCCAACTATAATAGCAAAGCTTGCGATACATCAAGATCGTGCCAAATCAAGAACACGAGAGAGAGAGAGAGAGAGAGAGATCAAACACATAGCTACTGGTACATACCCTCAGCCCCGAGGGTGAACTACTCCCTCCTCATCATGGAGAGCGCCGGGATGATGAAGATGGCCACCGGTGAGGGCTCCCCCTTCGGCAGGGTGCCGGAACAGGGTCCCGATTGAATTTTGGTGGCTACAGAGGCTTGCGGCGACGGAACTCCCGATCTATTCTTGTCTTCGAAGTTTTTAGGGTACGTGGGTATGTATGGGTGAAAGAAGTACGTCGGGGGAGCCACGAGGGGGCCATGAGGGTGGAGGGCGCGCCTGGGGGGGGGGGGGGAGGGCGCGCCCCCCTGCCTCGTGGCTCCCTCGTTTCTTTCCTGACGTGTACTCCAAGTTTTTCCGGTAGCTTTCCTTCCAAAAATAACTTCTCTAGTTGATTTCATTCTGTTTCAACTCCGTTTGATATTCCTTTTCTTCGAAACACTGAAATAGGAAAAAAAACAGCAATTATGGGCTGGGCCTCCGGTTAATAGGTTAGTCCCAAAAATAATATAAAAGTGGATAATAAAGCCCAATATTGTCCAAAACAGTAGATAATATAGAATGGAGCAATTAAAAATTATAGATACGTTGGAGACGTATCAGGCATCCCCAAGCTTAATTCCTGCTCGTCCTCGAGTAGGTAAATGATAAAAAGATAATTTTTGATGCGGAGTGCTACTTGGCATAATTTCAATGTAATTATTCTTAATTGTGGTATGAATATTCAGATTCGAAAGATTCAAGACAAAAGTTTAATATTGACATAAAAATAATAATACTTCAAACATACTAACTAAGCAATTATGTCTTCTCAAAATAACATGGCCAAAGAAAGTTATCCCTACAAAATCATATAGTCTGGCTATGCTCTATCTTCACCACACAAAGTATTTAAATCATGCACAACCCCGATGACGAGCCAAACAATTGTTTCATACTTTTTACATTCTCAAAATTTTCAATCTTCACGCAATACATGAGCATGAGCCATGGATATAGCACTATATGTGGAATAGAATGGTGGTTGTGGAGAAGGCAAAAAGGGAGAAGATAGTCTCACATCAACTAGGCGTATCAACGGGCTATGGAGATGCCCATCAATAGATATCAATGTGAGTGAGTAGGGATTGCCATGCAACGGATGCACTAGAGCTATAAGTATATGAAAGCTCAACAAAAGAAACTAAGTGGTGTGCATCCAACTCGCTTGCTCACTAAGACCTAGGGAAATTTGAGGAAGCCCATCATTGGAATATACAAGCCAAGTTCTATAATGTAAGATTCCCACTAGTATATGAAAGTGACAACATAAGAGACTCTCTATCATGAAGATCATGGTGCTACTTTGAAGCACAAGTGTGGTAAAAGGATAGTAGCATTGCCCCTTCTCTCTTTTTCTCTTATTTTTTATTTTTATTTTTTATTTGGGCCTTTTCTCTTCTTCTTTTTGGCCTCTTTTTTCTTTTTTTTCGTCCGGAGTCTCATCCCGACTTGTGGGGGAATCATAGTCTCCATCATCCTTTCCTCACTGGGACAATGCTCTAATAATGATGATCATCACACTTTTGTTTACTTACAACTCGATACTTAGAACAAAATATGACTCTATATGAATGCCTCCGGCGGTGTACCGGGATGTGCAATGACTCATGAGTCACATGTATGAAAGAATTATGAACGGTGGCTTTGCTACAAATACATTGTCAACTACATGATCATGCAAAGCAATATGACAATGATGGAGCGTGTCATAATAAACGGAACGGTGGAAAGTTGCATGGCAATATATCTCGGAATGGCTATGGAAATGCCATGATAGGTAGGTATGGTGGCTGTTTTGAGGAAGGTATATGGTGGGTGTATGATACCGCGAAAAGTGTGCGGTATTAGAGAGGCTAGCAATGGTGGAAGGAAGAAGGGTGCGTATAATCCATGCACTCAACATTAGTCATAAAGAACTCATATACTTATTGCAAAAATCTACAAGTTATCAAAGCAAAGTATTACGCGCATGCTCCTAGTGGGAGAGATTGGTAGGAAAAGACCATCGTCATTCCCCGACCGCCACTCATAAGGAAGACAATCAATAAATAAATCATGCTCCGACTTCATCACATAACGGTTCACCATACATGCATGCTACGGGAATCACAAACTATAACACAAGTATTTCTCAAATTCACAACTACTCAACTAGCATGACTCTAATATCACCATCTCCATATCTCAAAACAATTATCAAGCATCAAACTTCTCATAGTATTCAACACACTCATAAGAATTCTTACAAATCTTGTATGCCTAGCATATTAGGATTATTTAAGAAAATTACCATGCTATTTAAGACTCTCAAAATAATCTAAGTGAAGCATGAGAGATCAATAGTTTCTATAAAACAAATCCACCACCGTGCTCTAAAAGATATAAGTGAAGCACTAGAGCAAACGACAAACTACTTCGAAAGATATAAGTGATGATCAATGAGTAGTCGAATAATTATACAACTATGTGAAGACTCTCCCATTTAATAATTTCAGATCTTGGTATTTTATTTAAACAGCAGGAAAAGCTAAATAAAACGACATTTCAAGGATAGCACACCTCATGTGAAGAAGCAAAAACTTAGGTTCAACCGATACTAACCGATAATTGTTGAAGAAGAAAGGTGGGATGCCTACCGGGGCATCCCCAAGCTTAGATGCTTGAGACTTCTTGAAATATTATCTTGGGTTGCCTTGGGCATCCCCAAGCTTGAGCTTTTGTGTATCCTTGATTCCTCTCATATCGCGGTTTCCTAAATCTCGAAACCTTCATCCACACCAAACTCAACAAGAACTAGCGAGATAAGTTAGTATAAACCAATGCAAAAACCGTATCATACTATACTGTAGCAAATCACTAAAATTATTATTAAACATTGCAAACTAAATGCCTCTGCATATCTAATAGTCCTATCCTCAAATAGAATCATTAAATGAGCAAACATATGCAAACATAACAGCAATCTGCCTAAACAGGACAGTCTGTAAAGAGTGCAGCACGATCCATACTTCCCTAGCTCCAAAAATTATGAAATAAAATTCCCACTGTAGTAAATTTATCAGAGCTTCTTATGCAAAAGATTTCAACATTTTATCACATTCTGACTTTTCTAGGGAATTTTTGCAACAGCGGTAAACTTCTGTTTTCAAACAGCAACATGCATACTTGCAAAATAAGCATGGCAAAAGCTATCATTGACATTTTTATTGAAAATAGAGATGCAAAACATTATTATAAATGACACCAAGCAAAAACTAAAAAATTAAATGACGCTCCAAGTAAAACATATATCATGTGGTGAATAAAAATATAGCTCCAAGTAAAGTTACCGATGAACGAAGACGAAAGAGGGGATGCCACCTGGGGCATCCCCAAGCTTAGGCTCTTGGTTATCCTTGAATATTACCTTGGGTTTCCTTGGGCATCCCCAAGCTTAGGCTTTTTCCACTCCTTATTCCATAGTCCATCGAATCTTTACCCAAAACTTGAAAACTTCACAACACAAAACTTAACAGAAAATCTCGTGAGCTCCGTTAGCGAAACAAAACACCACTTCATGGTACTGTAATGAACTCATTATTTATATATATTGGTGTTAAACCTACTGTATTCCAACTTCCCTATGGTTTGTAAACTATTTTACTAGCCATAGAGTCATCAAAATAAGCAAACAACACAATGAAAACAGAATCTGTCAAAAACAGAATAATCTGTAGTAATCTGTAACTAACGCAAACTTCTGGAACTCCAAAAATTCTAAAATAAATTGGAGGACCTGAGGAATTTTTCTAGTAATCATCTTCAAAAAGAATCAACTAAATAGCACTCTCCAGTAAAACGTTCTAGCTAATCTCGTGAGCGCTAAAGTTTCTGTTTTTTTACAGCATGATCATAAAGACTTCACCCAAGTCTTCCCAAAGGTTCCACTTGGCACAAACACTAATTAAAACATAAAACCACATCTAAACAGAAGCTAGATGGATTATTTATTCCTAAACAGAACCAAAAAGAAAGAAACTAATATAAAATTGGGTTTCCTCCCAACAAGCACTATCGTTTAACGCCCCTAGCTAGGCATGATGATTTCAATGATGCTCACATAAAAGATAAGAATTGAAACATAAAGAGAGCGTCATGAAGAATATGACTAGCACATTTAAGTCTAACCCACTTCCTATGCATAGGTATTTTGTGATCAAACAATTTATGGGAACAATAATCAACTAGCATAGGAAGGCAAAACAAGCATAACTTTAAAATTTTAAGCACATAGAGAGGAAACTTGATATTATTACAATTCCTACAAGCATATATTCCTCCCTCATAATAATTTTCAGTAGCATAATGAATGAATCCAACAATATAACGAGCACCTAAAGCATTCTTTTCATGATCTACTTGCATAGAAAATTTATTACTCTCCACATAAGCAAAATTCTTCTCATTCGGTATAGTGGGGGTATCATTATTCTTTAAAGCATCTGTGTCATCACAATAATTATCATAGATAGGAGGCATGCTTTCATCATAGTAAATTTGCTCATCAAAGCTTGGGGGACAAAAAATATCATCTTCATCAAACATAGCTTCCCCAAGCTTATGGCTTTTCATATCATTAGCATCATGGATATTCAAGGAATTCATACTAACAACATTGCAATCATGCTCATCATATAAATATTTAGTGCCAAACATTCTAATGCATTCTTCTTCTAGCACTTGGGAACAATTTTCGGAATCCTTATTTTCACGGAAGACATTAAAAAGATGAAGCATATGAGGCACCCTCAATTCCATTTTTTGTAGTTTTCTTTTATAGACTAAACTAGTGATAAAACAAGAAACAAAAAGATTCGGTTGCAAGATCTAAAGATATACCTTCAATCACTCACCTCCCCGGCAACGGCGCCAGAAAAGATCTTAGTTGACGGGGTGTGAGTGCCGCTTACCTAGCCTCCCCGGCAACGGCGCCAGAAAAGAGCTTGATGTATACTATGCAACCTTCTCCTTGTAGACGTTGTTGGGCCTCCAACTGCAGAGGTTTGTAGGACAGTAGAAAATTTCCCTCAAGTGGATGACCTAAGGTTTATCAATCCGTGGGAGGCGTAGGATGAAGATGGTCTCTCTCAAGCAACCCTGCAACCAAATAACAAAGCGTCTCTTGTGTCCCCAACACACCCAATACAATGGTAAATTGTATAGGTGCACTAGTTCGAAGAGATGGTGATACAAGTGCAATATGGATGGTAGATATAGGTTTTGTAATCTGAAAATATAAAAACAGCAAGGTAACTAATGATAAAAGTGAGCACAAACGGTATTGCAATGATAGGAAACAAGGCCTAGGGTTCATACTTTCACTAGTGCAAGTTCTCTCAACAATAATAACATAATTGGATCATATAACTATCCCTCAACATGCAACAAAGAGTCACTCCAAAGTCACTAATAGTGGAGAAAAAACCAAGAGATTATGGTAGGGTATGAAACCACCTCAAAGTTATTCTTTCCAATCAATCCGTTGGGCTATTCCTATAAGTGTCACAAACAGCCCTAGAGTTCGTACTAGAATAACACCTTAAGACACAAATCAACCAAAACCCTAATGTCACCTAGATACTCCAATGTCACCTCAAGTATCCGTGCGTATGATTATACGATATGCATCACAAAATCTCAGATTCATCTATTCAACCAACACATAGAACCTCAAAGAGTGCCCCAAAGTTTCTACCGGAGAATCACGACGAAAACGTGTGACAACCCCTATGCATAGGTTCATGGGCGGAACCCACAAGTTGATCACCAAAACTTACATCAAGTGAATCACGTGATATCCCATTGTCACCACAGATACGCACGGCAAGACATACATCATGTGTTCTCAAATCATTAAATACTCAATCCGATAAGATTACTTCATAGGGAAAACTTAATCCATTACAAGAGAGTTGAGGGGGAGAAGCAACATAAGATCCAACTATAATAGCAAAGCTCGCGATACATCAAGATCGTGCCAAATCAAGAACACGAGAGAGAGAGAGAGAGAGAGAGATCAAACACATAGCTACTGGTACATACCCTCAGCCCCGAGGGTGAACTACTCCCTCCTCGTCATGGAGAGCGACGGGATGATGAAGATGGCCACCGGTGAGGGTTCCCCCTCCGGTGTGCCGGAACAGGGTCCCGGTTGACTTTTGGTGGCTACAGAGGCTTGCGGCGGCGGAAATCCCGATCTATTCTCGTCTTCAAAGTTTTTAGGGTACGTGGGTACATATGGGTGAAAGAAGTACGTCGGGGGAGCCACGAGGGGACCACGAGGGTGGAGGGCGCACCTGGGGGGGAGGGCGCGCCCCCTGCCTCGTGGCTCCTTTGTTTCTTTCCTGACGTGCACTCCAAGTTTTTCCGGTAGCTTTCCTTCCAAAAATAACTTCTCCAGTTGATTTCATTCCGTTTAATTCGCTTGATATTCCTTTTCTTCAAACACTGAAATAGGCAAAAACAACAATTACAGGTTGGGCCTCTCGTTAATAGGTTAGTCCCAAAAATAATATAAAAGTGGATAATAAAGCCCAATATTGTCCAAAACAGTAGATAATATAGCATGGAGCAATCAAAAATTATAGATACGTTGGAGACCTATCAGCCGTCTGCAGTGGATGGCTCAATGGGAAGGCGCACAAGTCGCCGCCATTACAGTTTGGTTAATTTCAAAAAGCCAGTTGGAAGGAACCATTGGCCGAGTTGCTGACACGGCTCATACGGGGTCATTTATAACCCGCCGCAGTCACCTCAACCTTCTGTGGATTCACATTGCACTATCAACACCAATGATATACACCTTATGCTATGGTCAAAATGCAGAATCTCAAAAGCAACTCCTCGAGTCGTCTTGAGACTCAGGGGCTACGATGACATGACTCGGCAGAATTGGCCGGTTTCAATGCATTCAAGAATTCCGGGTCATTGGAGGGAAAAATAACCCGGCCTTGGAGATTACTACTCTATCAATGAAAATTTAAAAGGCCGTCAGAAAAATTCTGGCTCACAATGATCCTTCCGGTTTACCATCCGGTTCAAGGGAAATCATGTCTCCCACAAAGCTCTGAAGCTCTCAAACCCGGTTTAAAAAATTCCGGTTCAAGAAGAATTATCTCTTGCAAAGTTGAGTTCTCAGGAAAAATTAAAGGGACCAAAGAGAGTCTGTTGCAAAGCACAACTCAAACATAGGTACCCCGCTCCAAAGACCAACTAGGGGATGATCGTATTCGAATCTAGCTTAAATGCTTTGGCACAGCTTCCTGATCGTATCCGAATCATAGCTGGTAAAAAACAATTGATCATTTGGGGATTGAATCATATTTGAATCACAGCTTTAACCCCTCTTGATCTGGCCCATGATCGTATTCGAATCATAGCCGTTAAACCTCATGGTCACTTGGGGGCTTCCTATTCAAACATAGGTCGTATTCGAACCAAAGAGAACATAGTTGTCGGTACCCTCTTGATCGGCGCAATGCCAAAACTTATATGGTCACTTGGGGGCTTCCTGTTCAAACATAGGTCGTATTCGAACCAAAGAGAACATAGCTGTCGGTACCCTCTTGATCGGCACAATGCCAAACCCACTAGGGGGCTTCTTGATCGTATTCGAATCATAGCTTAACCCCTTTTTGGTCCGACTTTGATCGTATTCGAATCAGAGTCATTGAAAAACTCTCAAGGTCATTTGGGGGCTTCCTGTTCAAACATAGGTCGTATTCGAACCAAAGAGAACATAGCTGTCGGTACCCTCTTGATCGGCGCAACGCCAAAACCACTAGGGGGCTTACTGATCGTATTCGAATCCTAGCTTAACCCCATTTGGTCCGGCTTACTGATCATATTCGAATCAGAAGCCTCATTTTTTCTTTCTGTTTGACTTAAGTTTTTTTGAAAACAGTCTTTTGGGTTTGTCTTGAGACTTTTTGCTCATATCTGAAGCATATATGTGTGGTTTCTTTTTAACCCGGCTCGACTTTGGACGATAAGTCGCCAGCGTATGAAAATATTAACATTTGGAAGTTTTGGTTTCTAAAGACTGGGTTATCACCCTTACTGCACAGGTATCATAAATTGGCAGTATCATTCAATATCATAGGTATGATATTGTTTATACATGATTATATTTAAACCGGCCCTGGCTATGGACTTTAAGTCGCCGGTCTATTTTGGATTGCACCATTCGAAACATGCACTTATCAATCATTGAATTATTGCCCTTATTGGATATGACGATGTAAGCCGGCAGTATGAGCCAATTTCTACAGGTATGTTTTCCTGATTATATAAATATGCGAGGTTGGATAACCCGCCCTGGCTTTTGATGTTAAGTCGCCAGGGCATATGTTGTTCAAACTCTATGCAGGATTTGCAGAAATATGACTTATATAAATGATTAAGTTAAAGCTCATTATCAAAATTGATGCTTCAAAATGATTATCCATTCTGAATTTTCTCAAAGGCTATAAGCCGCCGGGTTATAAAAATTCCGGCTTACAATGGAGGCGTATTAAATCGCCATCGGCCAAGAGCCGCTGAGTATTTAAACTCCGGATTTACTTGTCAACAGATAAGGTATTCAAAGTCGCTTTGGCACAATGGCTATTATTTTATCAATGGATATGATTTATTCTACAATGGAAGGAATAGTCCCGAGTCGCTGCAGGCTTACGACCCGGCACTTGGGGGCTACATTATTCAGATTGAGATTATATCAAATATGCAAGTCCCATGACACTGCCAGCATGCACCATGGCACTTGGGGGCTAATGCAAAGTCATTTTTTGCTCAACTTATTGATGAACCGACTCATCACATTGTAATGAGCCGGCCCTTGGGGGCTACCTATTGCTCATGTCAAAATTTCAAGGTACACAAGCCTCAGTCCATTATATTGAAAGATCCACTACTCAGTTGGTAGAGTACAAAGCTCTTAACCTTATGGACGTGGGTTCAAGCCCCATGGTGGAGATTACATCATATGATGTTATTATCAATGAATTATATACAAAGTCCCAGCTCAGTATTATCTTACTGAGCCGGCCCTTGGGGGCTATAGTCACTGCTTAAGTCTACATGATCATATTTACAAAAGTCCATGCTCATTATTGCTTAATGACCCGGCCCTTGGGGGCTATACTCGTTGAAGTTTTTATGGGCATCAGGAAATTACAAGTCCCAGGTTGCTGCAAGCATGACAACCTGGCACTTGGGGGCTACAGGTAATATGGATATGAGGGAGAAAAATCTTTAAATTCTTAAGTTCTAAGAAAACCAGATTGACCCGGTGTCTGCAACAATTATGACCCAGCATCGGTATCAATTATGACTCGGCATCATCTGTTTATAACCCGGCGATTTTGGTAATCATAAATTGGCAAGATATACATCTTCAAGTCGGCTGAATATCAGATGAGTATTTCAAGACCAATATTTTTTTTAAAACCGGAGTTTTGGAGGCCGACTCAAGTGGATTATTCTTCACAATATTTCTCTGTGAGAAACCAACATCAGAAAATTGAATATGAAGCTAGCCTATTGACCCGGATTTTCTAGAAGAAGGAAATAACAAGGAGTTAAGGATGATCAGGTGCCGGCTTACAAAAATATTTAACCCGGAGCACAACCTGTCAATTTTGTTCTTGAGTTATTTTGCAGGATCAGTTTAACATGGATAAATCCAAATTAAACTGGGGGCTAATGTCGGGGATATACCCCGCGGTATGACCCGGCCGGATATATGACCCGGTCGGGACCCGGCCGGATATATGACCCGGTCGGGACTTGGCGTTTCATTGGTAACCCGCCAGAGGATTAGCGACTCACGAGTCTGCGGCTCACTGGTCTGACGACTCACGAGCCTGGAGACACATTGGTGACCCGGCGGGTGTTTCAGATGGATGACAAGGCCCAAGGCCCAGAAGACCGGCTCATATTATGGTGGGCCGGCTTAAGAGGAAATCATAAGGAATATTCTCCTACAAAGGAAGCAAGACTAGGACTCCACTTGTAATAGAGTAATCCTAATCCTACTACTAGTCATGTAACCCACCCCTTCAACATATATAAGGAGGGGCAGGGCACCCCAAGGGGGACGAGCAAGAAGAAACTATCTCTAGGGCTAGATACAAAGAGTCGGCTTACCGGCGACTCCCTCATGATCATAATGAGACCTAGCCACAAACAGCATGTACGGTTATTACCGGATGATGTTTCCCGGGGCCCGAATCTGTCTAAACCCTTGTCTTGTGTGTTGATCCGCCTCGCGTCTCTCATCCCAATCAACCCCTCTCAAGCTACCACATAGATGCGTTGGCCTCACGACTAAGTCCTCACACTAGGACATCTGCCATGACAATTCCACGACAGAAATGTTTAGCGCTGGCTGAGTGTGTGGGATGTACTTACGACCAGAAATGATTTTGCATGTATAATTGTATTTTTAGCACTAATGTACGTATTTCCGTATTTGAGTGCTCGCCGGTCGCACACGACCTCATTTTGCCGAGCATGTGTGCCAGGAGGGCATATCCCCGACGGTTTCTGGGTCGTGTGGGAAGGACCCCCCCCCCTATCGCCCACACTCACTTGGCGACGGTTCCAAAGGCCATCGCGGAAAGGGGTTAAAAACCGTTTGTGTTAGCAGCTCGTTGTACTAGTGTCGTGTGCAAGTTATATAATAAAGTTAGGTTGATTTCTTACTTTCTTTACCTTCTTGTTGCAAATAAAGAAAAGAAATAAGAAAGAAAAAGTGAATGAATAAAAGAAAGGAAATAAATAAATAAGATCATATACTAATCCTATGGTAGGTAAGGGCACCACCTAAGGAAAAGTATAAGTAGGAAATTTTATTAGAGATTAACAAACATAGCATTAGTCAATGATGCAACTCATGAAAGAATTAATAAGGGAAGAGAAGATTCACATATAAATATACTATCCTAGAAATCTTTTGTGATTGTGAGCTCTCATCAAAATATTATATGCCAAAATTGTTGATGTTGGACAAGGAAGACAACTTAATGATTTATGTTTGTTTATATTCACATAAAAGTCATATTGTCATAGATCCTTTAACATGTGGTGCTTGCCCTTATCTTTGCTAGCCAAAACTTCCGCACTAAGTAGAGATACTACTTGTGCATCCAAAAACCCTTAAACCCAAATCTTTTTCAAGTGTCCACCATACCTACCTACGGATTGAGCAAGATCCATCAAGTAAGTTGTCATCGGTGCAAAAAGGCAATAAAAATTGCTTCTAAATATGTGAGATCATTTAGGGTAAGAGAAAATTGAGCATTGTACGAACTTGGATGACAAAGAATAAAAGCGACAGACTGCATAATAAAGGTTGTCATCTTAAGGGGAAATACAACGTGACGTTCACTTGCACTAAGGGATTGAGCATGCAAACAAATAAGCGCATGGCGACCTCTACTTCCCTTTGCGAAGGACCTATCTTTTACTTTCATGTATTTACTTTTATGAAAAGAGTCAAAGTTTACCTTCTATTCCCTTTTATTTTTCTCTTTTGGCAAACATCATGTGGTGAGGAAAGATCTAGGCACATATGTCCAGTTGAATATAGATAGCATGAGTTATTATTGTTGACATCACCCTTGAGGTGAGTATGTTGGGAGGCGAAACTATAAGCCCCTATCTTTCTATGTGTACGGTTGAAATGTTTTGCTCATGTGTATGCGGTGAGTGTTAACAATCATAGAAGACTATATGATGGTTGAGTATGTGGACTTGCCTAAAGGCTTCGACACGTGACTCTTCCAGAAAAGATAATGAATTGTAGTTGCAAAGTTGACTAAGAACATAGTTTGTTGGTTTCTAATAGAGTTTTTGCTTTATACTTCGATTATGTGATGAACTATTACTTATTCATGAGAAGTATATGATAAAAGTTCTATGATAAAAGTCCTATGTTTAACTTCGTTGCTGTTATAATAATCAACATGATGCTTCTATGTCCGTATTTTGTTTTTATCGACACCTCTCTCTCTCAAAGCATGTGGACATGTTTTTCAATTTCGGTTTTCGCTTGAGGACAAGCGAGGTCTAAGCTTGGGGGAGTTGATACGTCCATTTTGCATCATGTTTTCTTACTGTTATTTACAATGTTTTTATCCATAATAATGCTTTTTGGAGTAATTAGATGGTGGGTTGCGAGAGTGACAGAAACTTAAACCCCAGTTTATGCGCTATTCCGTAAGGGACCGATTGGATCCTAGAGTTTAATGATATGGTTAGAACTTATTCTTAATACTTTTCTCGTAGTTGTGGATGCTTGCGGGAGGGTTAATCATAAGTAGGAGGTTTTTTCAAGTAGGAACAGCACCTAAGCACCGGTCCACCCACATATCAAATTATCAAAGTAGTGAACACAAATCAAACCAACATGATGAAAGTGACTAGATGAAATTCCCGTGTACCCTCAAGAAGGCTTTGCGTATCATAAGAGACCGTTTTGGCCTGTCCTTTGCCTCAAAAGGATTGGGCTACCTTGCTGCACTTTTGTTACTACTATCGTTACTTGTTCGTTACAAATTATCTTGCTATCAAACTATCAAGGCTACTTACAATTTCAGCACTTGCGCACATTACTCATCGAAAACTACTTGTCATTTCCTTCTGCTCCTCGTTGGGTTCGACACTCTTACTTATCGAAAAGAGCTACAATTGATCCCTATACTTGTGGGTCATCACCAATATACTCACATATTAGATGAATTAACATCTTATATTATGGGCCGGAAGGAGTTTAGTGCATTCTTACAAATTATCGGTTGATTAACTGTTGTTGTATCCATGGGTTACAGTTAGTTTGAGCTAGTTCGGGCTGAAATTGACCTAAAGTATATCTAAACATGAGGGCTAGTTTGAGCTAGTTGTATCTATAACCCACCCAAAAAACTATCCAACCCAAGAGGTGCTAATTGGAGCTAGTTCTCCTAGTGCATTTATTGTCAATCTAACCCTGCCATCCAAAAAACTCTTTTCATGGAGTTAGTTCAGGGTTAGTCATGAGCTAGAAACTAACTCTAACCTCCAGCTAAGTTGAGTATCGAATCAGGGTTGTATTATTGTTGTTGCTGATGCTGCTCTTCTAGAAGATCTAGACATCATTAGAACATTAATGTAACACTCTTCCTTGTTGCTATGTAGCCTAGGATTGCATATTTAGACATTAAGTACTGTGCATGTTGCTATGTAGCCTCAAATATATTACATATGGCCCTAGTTAACCTAACGATAAATGGGTTGCAGATATATTCAGTTAAAAGTCTGATTCACCGATTGGTCCCTTATCAGCCCCAGGCCTATATGGTACCAGCTACCGATATCCTGAACAGTGAGAAGATATAAGCCATGGGATGAAACTAACCTCGATGGAAACATAGTCATTCAAACTGGCATTGTGCCGGTCTAAGTACACTGGTTATTGTTAAACAAAAATGGAAAGGCATGTTATCTACAAGATGCAGCAACCAAATGTAGTCATTCATAGTGGTATTGTTGAAACTGCATCGATGAAATTGAACCGCATAGTTCATACTTGCACATATAGAACATCACGTCGTGAATAATCGGAATAAACAAGGCATACTACGAACAACCAAAGATAGCATTTGAAACTGGACATATGCTAACTACAAACAAACCAACAATAAAAAAACTTTAAAAGAGGCATATGCTAGCTATAACAGCTTAACAAAGAAGCAAATATATGCATTCCTATCGGTATGTTTAAAACTGGATTGATGAAATGTACCGCACAGAAATAATTGCACATATAGAGCATCACATTGTGAACAACTGAAATAAACAAGGCATACTGCAAGCAACCAGATATAGCAATTAAAACTGGACATATTCTCACTACACTACAAAAGGGACTCGACAAAACAAATCATGGGTTTCCCCCTGTGAAGAGGCACGACAAAACAAATCATGGGTTTCCTCACTTGTCACAAATGGACTCGTTCCCGTGGGAAGAGCATGGACCCTGGATGCACTCCATGTTGTCGAGATGGGCTCCTTCCCTTGGAAGAGCACGGCCAGAGGGTGCCCTCCCCGATGTCGCAGATGGTGCTTTCCCCTTGGAAGAGCAGATGGGCTCTTTCCCCTTGGAAGAGCCGGAGAGGGTGCCCTCCTCGTGGTCACCGTCGATGAGGTCTGACTTGGAAGCTGTGGATCCCACGCCAGTGTCGCAGAATGTGTCCTTCATAAATGACAAAAGGGGCTCAATGGCGATGTAGGATGGAAAATTGTTGACAGCGAGCCAGATGAGATCAGCGGCGGGGCCATGGATGAGATCGACTGCGGTTGAACCCGAGGGGTTGGGGGTGGGCCACTTAACCTATGACATAGCCCGCCTCAGGCCGTCGCTGTCGATGACCTCGATGTCGTAGCCGGCGGTCGAGACATGCCCGCATACTCTAGCCTGCTGCTTGAGTGCCTGCTGCCAGTAATGGTCGTCAGCTTCCTCGGCGACGTCGGGCGAAGAGACCGCGATACACCTCTTTTGGGCCAGTCGCTCCTTGAGCTCCACAGGAAGCGTAGCCGGGCTTAGGTTGCGATGCTCTAGAGTGGGGGATAAGGATGGGGATGGGGATCTGTGGGAAAGGGGGCATTTGGCAAGCGTCATCTAAGAAACTCAGGGCGGCCTGGGTATGGAGATCGGTGGGTAAGATGCACGGGCAAACCGGTAGATGTTGATAATGGAGGCCTTGCAGCGGCGGCAGTGGCGGCGGGGACCTTGCTAGGGTTTCGAGCGAGGGAGGGGGTGTGTGTGTGCGCGCGCGCACACCCGAGGAGGTTTTGGTGTGTGTGTGTGTGGAGGGGGAGCGGGGGGGGGGTGTTTGAGGAAATGACGCGGGTACTGAAAATTTTACTACGCGTGAGTGAAATGCCGGGGCTATTGAAAATTTTGATGATAGTGCATCGCACACGGTCCGGAGATAACAACTGTGTGTTATGAAACAGAAAAACACTCGAGGCGAGCAGATATTTTCTAGGGACGCAGGCGGGATTGGGAACAAGAAACATCGCACATGGTCCGGAGATAACAATCAGATGTTATGAAATGTAAAAAACCCTCGAGGCGGGTAGATATTTTCTAGGGATGCAGGCGGGATTGGGAACAAGAAACATCGCACACGGTCCGCAGATAATAACCGTGTGTTATGAAACAGAAAAACCCTCGAGGCGGGCAGATATTTTTGAGAGGGGGAGCCCCATGGAGCCCAATGTACTGTGCGGATGTGTGCGTGACAGGGGCACCGGCGTGGCACACGGTTAGTTTGAGTGAACCGTGTCTGTTGCATCATACGACTTGTCTAATGTTCATAAATTTGGCGAAAAATGACGCGGGAGAGGGTCAGAACACGAACACACTTGCATGTGGACCAAATTTATGTATGAAAAGGGTAGTTTGATTTTCAAATACCAAATCCAACTTCAATGTGGCACCTATCTCGCAAAGCGCACGGTATTGCTTGCCCCCACCCCCCCTCGTGTCGGCATGAAGGGAATCCTAAGCTATGAATGCATGCCCCTCCCCCCAACCGAGGTTCACCTAGCAAAGTGCGAAGTAGCTAGCAGCCCCCTGCTCCCTCATGTCAACATGAAGGGAATCCTAAGCTATGAATGCATGCACCCCAACCGAGGTTCACCTAGCAAAGTGCTAAGTAGCTAGCAGCCCCCTCCCTCGTGTCGGCACGAAGTTAATCCTAAGCTATGAATGCTTTCCCACCCACCCGAGGTTCACCCTAGCAAAGTGCGAAGTAGCTAGCAGCCCCCCCTCCCTCGTGTTGGCATGAAGGGAATCCTAAGCTATGAATGCATGCCCCCCCCCCAAACCGAGGCTCACCTAGCAAAGTGCAAAGTAGCTAGCAGTCCCCCCTCCCTCGTGTCGGCACGAACGGAATCCTAAGCTATGAATGCATGCCCCCCCAACTGAGGTTCACCTAGCAAAGTGCGAAGTAGCTAGCAGCCCCCCCCCCCCGTCCCTCATGTCGGCACGAAGGGAATCCTAAGCTATGAATGCATGCCCCCCAACCGAGGTTCACCTAGCAAAGTGTGAAGTAGCTAGCAGCCCCCTCCCTCATGTCGCCACAAAGGGAATCCTAAGCTATGAATGCATGCCCCCCCCCCTCCAACCGAGGCTCACCTAGCAAAGTGCGAAGTAGCAACCCCCCCCCCCCCCCACACACACACACACTTTCAGTCGGCGGGCCAGAGAGGCATATCTCACCAAGATGGATCGTAAAATGGACCAAGAATAATCCACCTTGGTCGTACAACCTCTCTCTTGTTGTTGGTCAAAGTGATGGCCGTCCATGCGACTCAAGATGGGCTAGCTCGCCAATAATCACGCAAGTAGCTAGTCCCCAAGACAACCACCGCATGTGTCCGCCCAAACATATGTATGGAGAGGTGTGTTTTTGAGTAACAATGGAACAACTTTGATGTGGCACCATGATTTCGAACTAGAAATCCCCACACTGAGTGAGGGTTAGGTTGACGACGCATATGTATGTTACACCACACTTCAAGCCAATGATGGGGATTCATGCATGCATGCGTGCATAGTATATGCGCTCAAACTTAAGGTCTGAATCTCACCATGACCTATACTACGATAACACAAACCAAATGAAGAATCCGCCATGGTAACCTATCTTGTTGTTGGTCAAGGTGATCATGGATGTCCACGCGGGCCCACGAATATATAGGCTTGTCGCCGATAACCACGCGAGGGAGTGTAACGTTCGAAGGCAACCACTACATGCATATGTATGGAGGTGATGCGTGCATGCATGTTTGAATACCATTTCATAACACTGATGTGGTGCATGCATCAAAAATCATACACTAGCTCCCCACACAGAGCGAGATCGGTTCATGACGTGTCGTTCTACTAGCCACTTCGACTAGATGGGAGGGATTCATGCGTACACATGCATGTGTGTGTGCTCAAACTGTGTATCATGCATGTCATCCCAGAGCATGACCTATATATATGTGTGTGTGTGTGTGTGCATATATATATATATATATATATATATATATATATATATATATATATATATACCGTACATAAGCAAAAATAATAATCCCTCCTAAGTCAAATTAACTTCTCTTGTTGTCAGCAAAAGTAGTGATGGACCAAGCGGGCCCACAGATGGAAGGCATCGATATCGCTGATAACCGCTTAAGTGGGTGCGAGAGGACAACCACCACCGCTTTGCATGTGGGCCGAACATATATATGTTGAATACGCAAAATGCACAACTTTGATGTGCCACATGCCTCAAAACTGTAAACCACGCACCCACACAGAGCGAGGTTCATGAAGCGTACTACATATGATGGTCCCCTTCCCCCCTCTTCACCGCATACTATATGCATGCTCCTGCCGTAATATGTACAACCCAAAAGAATCCTCATCGATGGTGAAATTAATTAACCTCTCCCGATGTAGGTCAAAGTGATGCATGCATGCATCGACGATGGCCTCGTGGGCCCACAGATGGAAGCATCACACGTGAGTGTCCTAGCTAGGATAACCACCGTGTGCATGCATGTGGCCCAAAAAGGTGTTCTGTGATGTTTGAATAGCCAATTTCACAATTTTGATGTGGCACGTGCCTCGGAAACCAAAAAGTCCCGACACTGAGTGAGGTGTACTTGTTCATGGACGCATACGTCTAGTATATATGCTAGTCCCCTCCCACCTCTTCGACGCGTACTATATACCACCATAACACAAAAAAATGATTATACCTTGCTGGTCAAATTAACCTTACTGTCGGCTGTTCGTCAAAGTGATGGACAACGACCTCGCGGGTCCACAGAAAGCGTTACACGCGAGTATCGAGTGTCGTGTAGGACAACCATCGACTGCATGTGGCCAAAACATGTATGTATGAAAAGGGTTGTGTAATGTTTTAAATAACGATTTCATGACTCTGATATGGCACTGGCCTGCCTAACAAAACGGCCAACCCACACGGTGGCTCACAACTTGTAGTGCACTGCGAGCCACCCGCCACCCCCAGACGCACACACCCACACACACACTGCGAATCCACTGCAACTACGATGCATGTTAAATTAATTATCCCGCGGTGAACATATGTTACCAAAGGAGGGACGTTTTAATTTTGAAAAAATCACAGAGATCATTAAGACATTTTAGTACATTAATTGATTGATTTTCTATGGTTATAATGTGCAGAAATCAAATTTGAGCTACATGCACACGTGACAGTGCACCTAAATGGATTGCAAAAACACATGTGTCTCACTTGGTGCATGTTTACTCCCCGTGCAACAAATTTCTAACATTGAGAATCTTGATTTTTAAATTCTAGTACATCCAAAACTTATTTGAAGTTCATGAAACTTATCGTGTTGTCATATGGACACCAATACAAAGTGGCACTTTACTTTTTTATCAAATTTGAGACCAGTTTTGATGTAATCTTTATCTAATTACAAACGGGAGATTATTAATAATTGGGAACCAATATCCCAAATAGATTATTTATTCGAACCGTGAGCGTTAGACCAACAATGGATACGTGCCATGCTTCGGTTAAGCAATAAAGCGGCATCATTAATCATCCAAATAGAAAAACAATATACGTGCCGACGCGCGACCCGTGTGCCGTGCGAGCAGGGTGAGTTGACAGGACACATGCGAGCAGTCCGCCGCGCAGGCAGACGGGGAGGCGTGCATGCAGGTGTGTGAATTGACGGAGGCATGCTCGTTGCGCAGTGTCATCGGGAGGCGTGCGAGTAGCTGTGTGAAACTTTGGTAGACATGCCAGCAGTCCACTGCGTAGGCTCACCGGGAGGCGAGCCATCGGTTTGACCGTCGTCCGCCTCTCTCCGACAACTCCCACTGCTCCATATTAATAGTGCGCCCGAGCGGCCGCACCCCCCATCCTCGCCACACACACACAATCCTCTCTATCCGCTTGCATCCTCGACGCTGCTCTCAGTCCTCAAAGCCGCTGCTGTATGAGGATATCGCCAAGCGCCCCATCGGAGGGAGTGGCGACGCCGGGGCTGCTAAAGCACCGGAGCATGGCGTGGAGATGGAGACAGAGGTTGCCGTCACCGTCGGCGAGTTATCGCTACACCCTGATGTCGTCGACGGCGTCGAGCTTCCACAGCCGGAGGTGGAGTTCCACACCGACTCTGGTGACGACCCCGGCGACGACTCCGACGACGACGGACAGCTGGTTAGTCATCTATACCCATTTATGTGTCAAATAGAAAATAGATCATATGCTTTCTCTGGTTACTCCTGCCTCCCCCTTTTTAGAATAGAAATCCTATGGTTATGTTCTCCCAATCCATGAAATCCGAGTAAGTTTCGTTAGATTTGTGTAGTGTATTGATTGTTTGAATGGTACAAGTGATAAGTGATTAGTTGTTTCATCTGTGCAAATGATTTCTCCTAGTAATCTGACTAGGGTTAGTGTTCGTGTTAATAATTCCAAGCCAGGACTTGATAATTGATTTTGAGTGACCTACATATGTGTGTGCCATTATTTTCTTCAAGATTGGTCTGTACATAGACGACTGTGCTTAAAAATCGAACCATAATCTTTGGATATGTATAAATAAATAGCCATAAATTCCTAATCCTGCTTCGCATGTAATCATTGATTTGATGACAAATTTGTTTTACTATTTGTATAGGTGCTGTCTGACGATGTGGACAGCGAGGATGAAGATGTCCAGAGGAGGTACAAGAGGCAAATCCTGAGGGAGCTTTATGCGGGAATGCATAACAAGCGTATTAGGACCTGGAACGGCGGCTATCGATGCCCATTTTGCAACCACAAGCTTCATGACGCGTATCTAAGTGTTCTAGCGCATGCAAGAGGACGGGCCGTTGGCTCCTTCAAGCAGAAGTATTCTCACAGGGTGGCCCACGGCGCGCATGCCGAGTACCTGGAGAAGCTTCAGGATCGTGCCGGCATGTGAGATGAGATGTGGGATGGATCGAACTATATACGCTTGAGCATGCTTAATGACGGTTGAACTATGTACTTATGGTTGAACTATGCTTATGTATGTGTACGCTTATTATCTATGTCTGAGTATGTTAAATATTTGGTAAAAATTTGGTAAAAATTACAAAGGGGACCAATAAACCAGGACGGAGGTAGTACGTCAATCACACACGGTTCCCAAAATTGGAACCGTGTGCAATGACTTTCATTTTGCCTGTTGCGTCAATCACACATAGTTCGCTTTAGCAAACCGTCGCCTCCAAAATTCTTTGTGGGACAGAAAACCCTCACCACCCAATTCAAAAAAGGAAAAAGAAAACCCTCATCATCCCCACGTCACAAAAACTCTCACCCCGCCCGCCAACCCCTTTGGTCCCCATTCACACCTGCACAAGCTCCTCCACGTATATGCCATGGCGCCGCCTATCGCGGCGGTAAACACTTAGCTCGACGCCTGCCGCCGCCGCCAGGCTGCCGGCAAAGCCCACCGCATTTTTCCACTTCCGCTTGCCGTCGCCTATCGCCATCGACTTTCTCGACGCTGCTCGCGGTCGACCCAGCTCTGCTCGGTTGGGGAATCTGCCGTACTGAGGGTTCTTTCTCATGGACGACAAGGTAACTAACTTAATGAGATATTATCTCATATCTTATCCCAGTTTATCTACCACCTTTAATCTCCCGGCAGAAATTGCCGTGAATTCATTTTTATTGAGCTGATTTGAGGGTTTTCTTTCATTCATAGAATGTACAAAGGTAATCGACACATCGTGACTTTTGCGACCTCGCCAGAGATTCCATCTCACCGTGCAGATCACTCGAGGACGCCAAGCCATGTTCAATCTCACCCTAAATCAGTTGGCATGGCCTACTTTCCTGAACATATTCTAAATATTGCTACATTTGGATAAAAGGTGCCACATGCACCATATACGTCAAAGGGGATTTTTGCCCTCTTCTTTCTATATTAGGAAATTAATGATGTATTGTTCTTTCGATTACTCTCATATTTCCATGACATCATGTTTACCCTATCTGTTTAGTTATAGATTTTTGTCCTTCGATTTCAACTTCTGTACAGTTCTTTCAATTTGGGCCCATATTTGCATGTTACCATATTTTCTTTAACAATCCTACCATTTTCTGCAGCGCATCCCTTGCTATGCAACAGATTATGTAGTGCACAATCTTTCCCTTTACATATATCAAGATCGCACGGATGTCATATCGCACACAAACCATGGATTTACAATCGTTGCTCTGTAAGACTTGATGAACGTGGTTACTCCTATTTTGGCAATCGGCTTTTGGAAAGAAATTTCTAAGTTTTATGTATGGAAAGCTGACACTAAAATTGCACCTTTGCACATAAAAGGGCCTGGTCATGAGATATATGCTAACTTCCCCGACAAAATCATCCGTCCAGACTTTGTTCGAAGTAAGATTTCTTTTCAACTATCTGCATGTTGACTTACCCAGCAATGTCAAATGAATTGTGTAGTATTTAAGCAACCAATTGGTATGCCCTTTTCTTACTACATTCCTACCTAATAACTTCTAATTACCAATACACTTTTCTATTGCCCTGTTTTAACTAAATATTCCCTTTACTCCCATTTCTATCAGAAAGCGCCGCTGACAAGGAGACTCCGGAGGTGGAGAACGGGGCTGCCAACAAGCGGAGGCGGGGCGAGCTAGAACCGCAAGCGACTCCAGCAGGCCTAGACTTCATCAGCAGCCTCCCCGATGATATGTTGACAATCATCATCTCCCTTCTCCCGATCAAATATGGGGCGCGGACAACCGTCCTTTCCCGGCGGTGGCGCCCCCTATGGAACTCCAGCCCTCTCGACCTCATCGACACCTACGAGCTCTGCCATGGCTATCGCAAAAGCTTGGATGCGTTCTCCAAGATCCTCGGCAGTCACCTTGGCCCAACCAGAGGCCTTAGAATGGGAAAGTTCCGTTCCAACGGCAAGGACCGAGCCAAGCTTGACGACTGGTTCCGATCCCCCACCCTAGATCAGCTCGAGGAGCTCACTTTTGATGATGGGCATATGCGGTCGCTGCCAACGTCCGCACTCTGCCTCGCGCCCACGCTGCGCGTCGCCAAGTTCAGGAACTGTCGTCCCCCTTAATGACGCGCCCGCTCTTATTCTACCACGACCGAAGCACCTCGAGATCGCCGCCGTCTGCCTCTCAGACGGTGACATTGATCGCTTGCTCTGTGGCTGTATTGCACTCGAGTACCTTCGTATCTTGAGGCGATCAATGGGTTGAGTACCTTCCACATCACCTCCATGACTCTCCGGACTATTTATGTGTGTTGCTGGTGCGGCAGGAAGACATCACAAGATGTGTACCACAGTATGGTCATTGAGGACACACCTGCACTTGAGAGATTACTTGTAGTTGATCAAGAAGGTCCAACAAGAATCAATGTCATTTCTCGCCCGAAATTGACGGTGGTTGGCTACTCGTTTGACAAATACTCGAACTTGTTATTGGATCCACACCTGCTCGTGTACAACCGCCGCCTTCTACCTCTCCTTCTACAAATTAATATTATTTCTAATTTTGAAGATGTTTGTTCGTCTGTCATTCAGAAAATGATTCCGCAAGCTTGACCTCAAATCACAAGTGAAGGTCTTGGCACTAGAATCTATCGGTCCCAACTCAGAGCAAGTTGTCAGTTTCCGGAGATGCTTTCCGTGCCTGGAGAAGCTATATATCGACGTGATGTTCCTTTCCTGTTAAATGTTAACCATAAGGGAGTTTAATTTGTGACACCTTTTTCCAAGTTTACAATGACAATGTACTATGATTTCTAAAGGATTCTTTTGGAGGATTTCAGTACATACATGTTCCACCCCCTATTGGTTGCTTGATCCATATGGTTACAATCAATAAGAATTTCTCCTTTGGATTCATCTGTACTAGTTTTCTTAGGGAACTTTTCATCCACTCCAACCTCTTGTGAAGAAGGCTACATTTTTCTAGAATGTAATCAAATGCCCATGTTAATCATGTCAGATCGAAGATGGCATGTTAGTGCATTTTATAAATCCTGCAAACCAAATAGGCCTGTAGTAATGTTCAAAACTGCATGTAGGCACTAACACGTTTTCTTCGACATGTAATCTCACAGCACACGATCTGTATAGCTAACTCGACTGCGATCTTCAACATTATTGCACACAGTTGGTTTCTTCCACCGTGTGCCATGTAGAGCACAGAATTAATTATCGCACTCGAGTGTCCATCATCACCCTTCTGTGTAACTTTGACCTTATCACCCACGGGTAAACTTATGACCGAAGTCATTCCACACACTTTGTTTTTACAAAGCTTTTTGCCAATAAACGCCCACGATTTGTTCCTCTTCTAGCCGACACGTGGCCAAACTAGCCGGGTGGGAACCTTGCGTGGTAAACTACGCGGTAGCGCGGGAACAGGCTCACCGATGATACATTTGGCGCCTCTTCGAGCCCACGCGTGCGGTGCGGTGTTGTCATGCGTGCACTGGAATCCTCCGCTATGAACGCCATGATAAGACGTGATGATTACAGGCCGGCCGACCCCCATTTATTACAGCGGCCAACCTTTCGATCGCGCCCCACCATTGCAAGAAGCACACCCACCACGAGAAATTCTTAGAGGGTATCCTGCGCGGTTCCAATGGCGCTCCGAGCGGCTGCCGACGACGAGCAGCAGTTCACCATGCGTGCCGTGGTGGACACCCACGAAGGTTCATGGACCTCTCGGTGGTGTACACCAACGACCCGGTCTGGGTGGAGCACTCCATCCACATCATGGAGCTGTTGCTTGCCGAGGAGAAGTAAAAGGTGGTCGGGTTCGACCTCGAGTACACCCGTGCTCGTGCCGGGTCTCGTCCCAAGGTCATCGTCGCCCAGATGTGCGTGCGCCACCACATCATCGTCTACCACTACTGCCTGGTCACAAGGCCTTGCGAGCGTTTCGCCAGGTTTGTCAACAGCCCCCACTACATGTTCGCTACGGTGGACATCACCAACGATGTAAAGGCACTCGAGAATTCGGGCATCGCCTGCCAGAATCTTGTCGACATCCAGGGCCAATACAAGCTGGGGCAGCAAAGAGCATGAGAAGGACTCACTGGTTCACCTTGCCGAGGCCATCATCGACCCCTACTACAGAGACATGAAGGATCCGTGCAACAAGGACAAGCGTGCCTGGCACTCGGCCTGGATGGAGAAACTAGACAAAGCTCATGTCGTGTACGCGACCAAGGAGGCGTACACGAGCTACGACATGTATAGGCGAATCGTTGACATGAGGAAGTGCCTCATTCCCCGAAACGGCCAGGGATCTAGCCGGAAGCAGAGCAATGGCAAGCGTCGTTGCAACAATAAGTAGATGATTAGATCCTCGTTTCTCCTACTTTAGTATGCATGTAATTGCTTACTTTGGTGTGTGGAAATGTTATGTGTGTAGTCACTTATGTAATTGTATGCTTAATTTGGTTATGCAATGCTGTCTTTTTAAGTATATATGTTGATACTCTGTAGACAGAGCGTAGATGTTGCGCGGACAAAGAAAATCGCATCGCACATGGACTAAACAATGGAACCCGTCGGTGATGTTTTCATCACTCACTCACAATTGTATACCAGCAATCGTTTGCTCACAATACACACGCTTGTTAGCAGTAATCGTCTGTGTTGTTATCGGTCTGCGCATACATTTCTGATTACAGACTTGTTTGCCGCGTATCACACACATCTTGTTAAGTTGAACTGTTTCTGTTCTCATGTCTCAACGCAAAAAGTTCATCCGAGTGAACGGCATGCCGTATATTGCACACACCTTGATCAGGCTGACCGTTTCTTTTGTGTTGCCTAATCACAAACAGTTCACCGAGTGAACCGTATGCTGTATATCGCACACACCTTCATCTGGCTGTCCATTTCTTTTGTTCCTCCTCATCGCAAACAGTTAATTGAGCTGGACCGTATGCCCTGCATCGCACACGCAACTAAAATCTGAACCGTATTTGATGCATCCTCCATCGCAAACGTTTGCACCTTTTTTGACGGTTTTTTACACCATCGTTTGCGATTATGGCATCGCACACAGTTTCGTCGAAGGGTCTCTGATCGTAGTGTCGCGTTAGCAGCATCCTGCAGTAGTGCTTACACGTCCTGATATCTCTTATTTTGTGAACAAGGTATGTTAGTATTTACATGCAACTAGTACCACTCATTGGACAACAGTTACAAGGATTGTGAGGTATCTTAAGTTCTCAGAGGGACTTGGACTTCAAATTACCAAGTCCCCATCTACACTTGTTACTGTTTATTCAGATGCAGATTGGGCTGGGTGTGCTGATGATAGAAGATCCACAGGTGGTTTGCTGTATTTCTGGGAACAAATCTTGTGTCATGGAGTGCAAGAAAATAGGCTACCATCTCCAGGTCTAGTACTGAGGCTGAATATAAGGCTCTAGCAAATGCTACAACTGAAGTAATGTGGATTCAAACGTTGTTGTATGAGCTTGGGATTAAAACTCCACGAGCTGCAAGATTATGGTGTGATAATATTGGTGCAACCTATCTTTCAGCTAATCCTATTTTCCATGCACGAACGAAGCATATTGAAGTTGACTTTCACTTTGTTCGAGAAAGAGTAGCTCAAGGACTTCTTGACATAAGGTTCATTCCAACTGGTGATCAGCTGGCTGATGGATTTTCAAAACCTCTCACGATGAGAAAATTGGATGACTTCAAGTACAATCTCAGTCTTGGTAAGTTTCCATAGAGGTTCGATTGAGGGGGAGTGTTAGACAACAGGGTAGATAGAGTTGTAGTTTAAACTCATATTGTTCTATCTCTATCTCTTCCTATCTGTATTTCTCTCTAATTGAACTACCTCCCTCGATCTCCTGTAATCTAGACGAATCCTAGCGATCATCTCAACTTGTACGCCACGGCAGGCTGTTTGCCAATGATCAATATATACCCGCGGCCACCTACGGGTGGTAGTATGCTTCCCATAACACCGTTCACTTCGCCCGTTGAATCAGCCACCAGAGACCGTCGACTGTTGACCACAGAGGGTTGACAATTGAACTTTCCAAAAAAGGGAAAAATTCACAAAGTGAAAAAAGTTCGAAAAAATGTTTTCCCAACAATTTTGAAAAAAGTTCATGACTAATTTCAAAACATTTCATAAGATTTGGAACAAAAGTTTGCTAATTTGAGAAAAGTTCATGAATTTGAAAAAAGTTCAAGACTTGGAAAGTTCTTAATTTAGAAAAAGATCGCTAAAATGGAAAAAATTCACAAAATTTGGAAAAAGTTCATAATACGAAAAAGTTCATAGAATTTGGAAAAGTTAAGAAATTTGAGAAAAAATGATCGCGGATTTGGAAAATAAAAGTTCCCAAAAGTTGCTTTTTAAATTTCTTTTGGGAAAAACTCGCGAAATCGTGAAAAATTCAGGAATTTGGTAAGAGCGGAAAATGCAAAAGAAAAGATAAGTGAGAAAACTAAAAAGAAAAAAAACGAAATATGAAAACGAAATGAGAAGCCGGTGAAAAAAGACCCTACATGGGCTGGACCATTTAGGTACCAGTGCTGTGAGGGGGACTGGCAGTAATATGGGCCTATTTGGGCCCCTTTACTTTTCCAGAGCTGGAGGCGTGGGCTCTTTGCTAAGCTGTTCCCTATTTGGGCCCCTTTAATTGAAGATGAGGCCCAGAGAATCGGCAGATGCGCATCAGGGCAGCACGCACCATCCGCCGCGGCATATGCCGCCCGCTGTTTTCGTACGCCCAATGAAAAGAAAACAAATCGCCGCCCATTGTCTCGTTTCTTGCTGCTACGGCCACCCGCCATGCTCCCCAAGCAAAAGCATCTCCGTATTTATTTATTCTTGAAAAAACTTGTAATAATAATAGAAGAGCATCTCCTGGTGACTCTTGTTTTATATTGGCTTGGGAAACAAGTCATACTTTGGCGCCTCCCCTTACAGAATACGTGATGCGGCGCAGCGAGGATCAATTATTGTTTGGAAAACAAGTCATACTTTGATGCCGACCATTACACGGCCAATTAAAAACTCCAACTCCGCATGATTTTTTACATGAGATGGCTGTTGAAGTGTGTTGAGTAGAGAGTGAGAGCCGAGAGGCAAAGCGATACATTGTATCACACTTGTGATAAAAAGAACGTAAAAACATGAGGTCCGAAAAAGCCGCAACATGCTACAGAAAATATCAAATTATAATGCAATTATCGAGAGCGGATACAACAACTTGAGATGAGAGATTTCAACTGAAGTTTCTCGTTCGAAATGCCCCCCTAGATAATTTTTGTTTCTTCCGTTGCTTTCCGTGGAGCCAATTTTGATGCATGATCATCAGTTACTCTTATCATTTAAATTTACTTGACACAAAAGTTGGTATCCTAAGATGTGTTTTCAAGATCATTAGCTCCAAAAGCACCTATTTAAAAACTTTTATGGCTTTTTGGGCAAGTGAAAAAGCTGCAAAAACAGAAGCAAAAGACCAAACAAACAGGACCTTAGTAGTAGGTGATCACTATAATTTTGTAAATCACACGTATCGGGTACTAGAGTATCTGTTGCTTAACAAATAACCAATTGTTTTTTGAGGTAACAAATAACAAACTTTGGAGATGCCAAAGCAAGGGACAGATCAGCGAAGATTTAATTAAGTAGTAGTGCCATTGCTCTCTTGGTGTTGGCGTACGCATAGTTTTTTTTTTTTTTGAGGCAATGGCGTGCGCATAGCTGTCGACACACATTTCTTGTTCCCCAATAATAGCTGTGTGCGCAAGAGAAACCCAGAAAATTCCGTGGTGGCAGCGGGCCCCACCTGTCATGGTCGCCCGAGGCCGGCCGGCCTCATGTCCTCTCCCTTTATATCCTCGCCCCTGCCCCCGCCGTGTCTTTCTTCCTCCACAAGAAGAAAAGAAACGCCACCAAATCCAATCTCGAGCCCCCCCTCTCCCGTCCGCCCGTCCCAACCCGATCCGATCTCCCCCCTCCTCCGTCGCCATGGGCCGCAAGTTCTTCGTCGGCGGCAACTGGAAATGCGTACGTGGTCTCGCACCCCCTGATCCCTCTTTATTTCTCGCCGTAGTTGCGCGTTTCCGTTCCTGCGGGGGATGGGTCGGCGTGGAGGGATCGGGTGTCTGGGTCTTATTATGTGCTGTTTGGTGGATCTGGAGGGTTATGCAAGTGTCAAATCGGGAAGGTTGTCCTTAGATTTGAGCGGTAGCTTCGCCGCTCTCGGTTCAGATCGGTGCGGAGATTAGCTGTTTTAGAGTGTGCGCTTAATTGGGAAGGCTGGATGCGATAGTCGGAAGGTGGGATTTCTCGTGAGGATCTGATAAGTCCAACGATCGGTCTCGTCTTATTTCTGAAGCCGAGCGATGGGATCTTTTTGATGCATCATTAATTGTACTTGTGCTTATTTTTGGGGGTGCTTGGAGCTATTACTAGTTTATTACTGTATGCATCTAGCTTGGGATCAGATGATGCGGCATGCTATTTCCTGGGTCTGTAGAAGAAGCTAATCTAGGTTAAAACAGCTTGATCTTGCTACCTGGTTGGGGCAGTTTGTTCTTGCTATCTAGTGTGAGTTCATATCTGATGAGTTGATTGCTTGATGCTAACATGACTATTCTTGGTGCGTGCAGAATGGAACTGTCGAACAGGTAGAGAGCATCGTCAACACTCTGAACGCTGGACAGATCGCCTCTACGGATGTTGTCGGTATGGATGCCTGCCCTGTGCCCGGCCTTATATGTTTTGGTCAATCTATGTCAAATTTCGTCGAAGCTTAAAGCTGCATTGCAAGATGTACTTATGGTTTTTATTGACTGATGAACTGCAGAGGTTGTCGTCAGCCCGCCCTATGTCTTCCTTCCCACCGTCAAGGCTAAGCTGCGCCCAGAGATCCAAGTCGCTGCTCAGAACTGCTGGGTGAAGAAGGGCGGTGCTTTCACCGGTGAAGTCAGGTTCGCATTCAGTTCTCTGTCAGTATGTTTTAATGCCATCGATTAATTACAAACCGGCACGGCAAACATATGCTGTCTTTCTCTGCTACAAATTGTCATGTTCGCTTTAACATGGTCTAGAAATAGGACTCTCACTTCTAAACCAAAGTTCATTTGTTTTCTTTGCACATTCAGTATTGGTGTTAGATTTGTTTAGTGATTAATATCTAATTCAGATGAATAATTCTTATATTTGCATCCGTTTTTGTTTTGTTTACTCCACATTCAACTTATATGTTGGTTCAAAACCTGTTGCTAATGCAGTGCTGAGATGCTTGTCAACCTCGGCGTTCCCTGGGTCATCCTTGGACACTCTGAAAGGAGGAGCTTGATGGGAGAGTCAAGCGAGGTATGCTGCATTTTACATCTATTCACAACATACCATTCATAAATCAGGTGCCTTTCCATTTGCAAATACAGTGAACAACAAAAATATGAGTACTGCTATTGGAAGACAAACGTAAAATATTACGGTATCACCAAATTGTGGAAAAATCACTCTTATTCTGATGGGGATTTCCTGCAATACATTTGGTGGATAATTCATTGCGGTTGATTTTGTTTTCTGAAAATAATTGCAATAGCCTGACTGATTTAAGGAGTTTTCAGCGCTAAATCCTCTCCTCTTTCTTGAATGGCAGTTTGTTGGAGAGAAGGTTGCATATGCACTCGCTCAGGGCTTGAAGGTCATTGCATGTGTTGGTGAGACTCTCGAGCAGCGAGAAGCTGGATCAACCATGGCAGTTGTCGCTGAACAGACAAAAGCAATTGCTGGTATGGACCTTTAGTTTGTGAACATACACAAATTTACCTTTGAATTGTTGTATCATTGTGTGAATTCTCTTACCATTGATCTTGATGATTTGTGATGAATGGTCTCAGCTTTGGATGTTTAATTTCCTGGCATGAAGTTTATGCTTGCGAAAGCTAGCTAAATTTGTTTCTTCATTGATAATTTTACTTCACGTCAGTTAAATCTTCATAATACTTTTAAGACTACAGTGGAGAAACAAACTCAGTAACTTCCGTTATGATCAATTCAGCATTGCTATTTGCTTTGAACATGCATATCACAAATTGCTCATATATCTGCTGTTCATGACTGGATGAATCCACATGTTATGCTTTGCCATACCTGTTTCCAGTGACCAATGCAGACTTTGTATAGAATATTAAAATATCACCTGAAAGTGTCGGCTGAGATGATTGTTTGTTTTACAGACAAGATCAAGGACTGGACCAATGTGGTCGTCGCTTACGAACCAGTGTGGGCCATTGGCACCGGTAAAGTTGCGACACCGGCTCAGGCGCAGGAAGTAAGTGTTGATGCATTTGAAGATTGATGTGTGCTCCTTTGATTTCAAACATATTTTCTTATGGCTAATACTCGGACTTGTTCTATGTTGTCAGGTCCATGCCAATCTGAGGGACTGGCTCAAGACCAATGTGAGCCCCGAGGTTGCTGCATCCACACGGATCATCTATGGAGGTATGAATACCCATTGTTTGAACACAAATGCCTCCTTATCTACACATTTACTGCCAAGTCATCTTGATATCTGATTATGGGCGCCTTGTTGCTGTAGGATCTGTAACTGGCGCCAGCTGCAAGGAGTTGGCCGCGCAGCCCGACGTCGATGGTTTCCTCGTTGGTGGAGCTTCTTTGAAGGTATTCATCATCATCATGCCTGACTTATCTATCTGCACCCATATGACTAAACACTGTCCTCCTCTCGCTCGTGCAGCCTGAGTTCATCGACATCATCAACGCTGCCACCGTGAAGTCTGCCTAAGCAATATCATTGATGTGTGGCTCCTCTCGGCGTGGAGGAAGACAGCAACGATGAAGAGACTCCTTTTTTCTCCTGTGTTTATTATGTGTACTATGCTAGTAATTTTGCGGTGGAGCAGCTGCTACTGTGTTTCCTCCTCCTGACTTGAGCTTGCAAGCCAATAATGATAATGTTTACTACTGAACATATATCAGCGATATGTTTAGCTCCTCTTGTTGCTGTTTAATCATGTCTGCTTTTCTTCTCCAATGCCCATTCCTTTTGGCAAACATAATAAGCTGAATCGGCCGATCAGCTGCGTCTTACGCTGGTCACTCTGTTTTTTTTTTTTGCGGGTTACGCTGGTCTTGCGTGCCGCATGTCCCACGGCTCGTCCCCACCCCCGCCCTTCTGTTTTGGTCATTCGGCCTGGCTGCGACGCGTGGGTGACATGCTGGGTCCGGCTACTGGAGAAGTTGCAAGGGTGTTGAGTCGTCAGATGGCCGTGCTAGAACCGAAGAATCCGCGAGTCCATCGTGGACTTTCACCTCCGACACCCGATCTGGCATCTTCTAGAACCTCACAGTTGGGAACCCCAAACCCGTCATGAAATTTGGCCCACAAACGCCCGGACTGACTGGCATCCCTTATATCCAGTTTAAATATTGAGGCGTTCGGGCATGTCAGACTTACAATGGTGTCCCATATGGAATCGTCTAAAACCCGGCGGTATGATGGATGCCTCGCCGCCTGAGGCAAAATCCAGCTATTTAAGCTGGCCGTCGTCCCCCAACTCTAGCCCATCCACTTCTCCCTCTCTGTGTTGCCACCCGAGCCCCTTCGCCTCCTTTCCCATGCTCTCCGGCATCGCCATGGTCTGGCGAAAGATCACCATGTACTCTATGCTCACCTGGAGCGCTGGAGGCAGATCATGGAGGAGATCCAGGCTAGGCGTGACGCCCGCATCGCTGCCGGGCTGCTTCCGGATCCGCAGGAGCAGCAGGAGGAGGGACAACAGCTGCCAGAACCGATGGATGTGGCGGATTCGGAGGAGGACGTGGCGGAACAACTTGCTCCGGGGTTCAACATGAAGGAGGCGGAGTTCGTTGTCGCCCAAGCCGCATAGATGGTGGAGCAACCTGCCATCCTGGAGTCCATCCAGGATGAGGCATACGTGAGGCCAACCGACAGTTCCTCTAGTAGGAGCAGGCGGCGAGCGACACACTGTTCCCCGAACTTGACACGGAGATAGAAGAGGAGGTCGGGGCGGAGCAGCCGGAGCTGCAACTGCCGCCCATTTACCCGGAGCCGGGCACATGGAGATAGTTGACATCTCCGATAAGGAGTAGCTAGATGATCTATGTAGTATGTAGGTTTTTTCGTTTACATGCTTTTGTATGTATTTAAGAATCTAGTATGAGATGTTTGGATGTAGTTGTGCTAATTTGAGGAGTGCCGGATCACCTCCCACGAACGTGTCTGGCCACGTCCGCACGCGTTTGAGGGATCATATTTGTTATATGCTGCAGTAGATGCTCTTAGCAGTTTTTTTTACCAACATAAAGACTTTATTCCTCATATAATTGACATGTCGTTTACAAGCAAATGAGAAATAAAGTCAGGAGATTCAGATGTTTTTAGCAGTTAGCACTGTGGATGATGATATATTTTTTCAACGTCTGTCACATGAATGCGAAGCTGGCAACCAATCTTTGCATGGATCGACGCATTTCTCTCCGTGAAAATGGTCGTGGGTACAAAGTTTTCTCTGCCACGGCAATACGGGCGCCGAGCTGACAAACACACAGTGATTTGTTTTCTGGACACAAGAAAATATTTCCTTTGGTGCTTTGCGCCTGAAATGAAAACAAAAATGGCAACGACGTGGAATCTCTTTGCAACGTTTGTGTCATACATACTGTACATGAGAAACACCAAAGAATTTGCACGGACCGATGGCAAGATGGCCAGATATGTACGACGTGGGCACGCAAATTTCCTCTGGCACGGTAGTACGGACGTTGAGGTGACAAACACACGCACAGTGCCCTGTTTGGAACGCAAGATCGAAAATGGCTTCCTTTTCGTAGGGGAAACAGTAGGGTTTTCGCCTGGGCCAAGAAAGGCTTTAGTAGGAGTAAAGCTGAAGACGACGGATCACTGACTCACGGGCATAAGAGCAACTCCAACGGACCGATCCAAACGAACACCGTTTTGATTGTGCGGGCATGCAAAAAAAGGTCGCACGAAATAAACTTAATTAAACATAAGTGGCCGGTCAAACGCCGGCCAAAGTCCACTTAAACATAATTAAATATTAATTAAAACATTAAAAAAAGTCCGCGCCCGCCTTCTGCAGCTCCGCACGCTGCCCTAGACGTTGTCGGCCTTGCCCTTGCCCTTGCCGTCGACGCTGCCGTCGCCATCGCCGGTGAGGTCGATGAAGACGGGAGCAAGGCCTACCCACCCGAACACCGCCTGGTATGCTGCAAGGACAGCCTCCTCCGGCGTCTGCTGGGGCGGCGGCATTGCGGCCAGCCGCGCGCTCCTCCTCCTCTAGCCGGAGCGCCTCCGCATCGCGCTGGAGCATGGCCTCGTAGCGCATATGCTGCACGCCGTCGTCCTGCTCCTGCCGGAGCCAGTGCGCCTTCCAGCGCTCGAGGTGGTCAGCCTCCTGCTCCCGCGTCACGGCGAAGTGGACGGGGGGCGCGCTCATCCAGTGGCGGCTCCAGGAAATGAAAGCTGGGTATTCACCCAATTTTTTTTGCTCTAAATACAATATATGAACCAAACTACAGACCACAAGCAATATATGAACAAAACAACACTAGGATAATGGCAGTAACAATATTTCAATGTATCAGACCATAAAGACATGAATACAAAAGTACCTTTTGATTGATAAAGTGATGATATCCTTTTTACAATATAACTTTGCCGTCGCCTTTCTAGAAGAGATTGATGACATCTTCATCCTTCACTTGATTGAAAAATCCTCTCTCAACAAATGTAACCAAAATTGTTCAAATATTCATCACCCATTTTGTTCCTTAGCTTATTCTTCACATAGCTTATTGAAGATAATACCCTTTCAATACTAGCAGTAGCTACTGGGAGAATCAATACCAACTTAAGAAGCTTGTAAACAATATGATATAGTTCATGCTTGTTTGTCTCAACAAGCATAACTGAAAGCTGACACAGATTTTTCAGGTTTTGAAACCTTTCATGTCTACGCACATTACTAACATACATGTTTAGCTGCCATGGAAGTCTTGCCAGTTCATCACTTGTAAAATCGGAAGCATAAAACTTTGTAGCAAGCCTAACCAACTTCTCTTGGTCATAAGCAGCAAATAGATGAAGTGGACAAAATGCTGCCATGCAAAAAAGTAGCTCCGTGTTTACCTCATCAAACCTGCCATTCAGCTCACTGATTTGCCTATCAATGACACCCACAAACATATCAACCTTGAAGCGGTGGTAATTGGTCACACCATTACATAAACCCCTTCTAGGCCGGCCAACGGGAAAGTAAGGACCCTCCATATCAACAACTTTGATCTTATGCTTTGTACAAAAAGATGTGACCTTTGTGAGAAAATCATCCCATCCAACATCGGTCCTCAAAGCCTCCAAGTAATACTTTGTGTCACTAACAAGCTCAATAGCATGAACAATATCTTCGTCTTGCTTTTGCAAAGCTCTACACAACTCATCTGTGTATCCAAATATTTCTTGCATCAAGTGTGCCATGAAAACAAACACAAATGATCGAAATATTGTCTCTATGGATAGAGCCGCTTGTGCCTCCGCACCATGGTACTCGTCTCCAATCTTGCGAAGGACTCGTCGTAGTGCACCATACATAGAGATGACATGGTTCACAGTTTTGAAGTGAGAGCCCCAACGTGTATCACATGGCCTTCCCAAACCCATTTCCTGATTTAGCCCACTCCCTGTTTCTACTTCTTCCAATTCCAGTGCATTAATGAGTTCTTCAGCCCGAGCTATCCGAAGCATTCTCATCTTTTTACAAGACATGCCAAGAGCATTTAACAAGTGTGCAAGCTGCTGAAAGAACCAAGTACAATCACCACTCTCCTTAGCAACAACAACAAGAGTTAACTGTAATTGATGGGCAAAACAATGAACATAGTAGGCAGAAGGAGACTCATCCATAATCAGTTTTTTCAGGCCATTAACATTACCTCTCATATTACTAGCTCCATCATATCCTTGCCCACGAACCATTGCAAAGGTCAAATTGTAGTCCATAAGCATTTTCTGAATTGCAGCTTTCAGTGTCAAAGAGGTGGTATCTTCAACATGAGCAAGACCAAGAAATCTTACAACCGCCCTTCCTTTCTTATCAAC
Organism: Aegilops bicornis; assembly: GCA_021605145.1. Classification (NCBI taxonomy): domain Eukaryota; kingdom Viridiplantae; phylum Streptophyta; class Magnoliopsida; order Poales; family Poaceae; genus Aegilops; species Aegilops bicornis. Next base: position 66,183,073 of record CM038671.1, read on the forward strand.
ATAATGCAAGCAAACCGCCAACTGTTCATTCTGATACACATCACTAGACTCATCTGCAAGTATTGCAAAATGACCACCATCAAGTTCTTCAATGACTAGTTTAGTAGTCTCTTGTGCACAACATTTTATCACCTCTTGTCGTATATCATGGTGAGTCATCTTGCAGTTCTGTGGAGCATTCTTCATAACAGCCCTGTCAACCTCTTCAAAATTTCCTGCTAGCCAATTTAGAAGCTCAAGGAAATTTCCTTTATTTAGCGAGTCTTCACTTTCATCATGCCCCCTAAATGCCAAGCCTTGGCTCAATAGAAATCTCACACACTTGAGTATCCATGTCAAACGCTATTTATACAAAGCCTTGTATTGTGAGGTGTTTGAAGCAATAGACTCCCTAATTGATGTTGTAGGTGTAGTGAACATATCATATTTTTCTTGAGCTTCAGCATGAGCACTACTAACAGCTCCAATATGCCTCTTCAATCTTGCTTTCATGTTCCAATTATTAAATCCACCATTCACAAATGCATCTCCTCCGGGACTTTTTGTTTTATCCTTGAACAAGTAGCAAACAAAGCAAAAAGCAGCCTCTTTTTCCACGCTGTACTCAAGCCACTTATGATCTTTAAACCAAGTAGGGGAAAAGTGACGAGAATGTCCACTAAAATCTCTGATTTCAAACTTATGAGCCTTTGGTTGACAAGCTCCCAAGTCAATGTATCTCCTTCTAACTCTATCCTGGTCATTGACATGATATGAAGATATAGGAAGCCGCTTGCCGGGATCACGTTCCAGAGCAGTCAAATCTGCTTCAAATTGGGGCATTGATTCATCATCTTCATCAACCGCTTCATCATCTACAATTGGGGTTGGGGAGCCTCTCCCCCTCTCCGGTTGCGGAGCTTCATCATGTGTGTGCACTAATTCTAGCTGCAGATTGCTCTCAACCTCAACGGAAAGAGAAGTTGGTGTGGATGTAGAAGTTATTTTCCTTGCCTTCGAAGATTTGTCCCACAATTCAAACAAGCTAACATTCTTCTTCTTCATCTACATCACGTTATCACAAACAAGAGAAGTAGTTCAGTGTCCATCTAGCAATCATTTGTGGTCCATCTAGCAATCATTTGATAGTACAATTTCAATTTACAAGCAATTAGTGAACAAAATAAAAATCTTCAGATTTGTTTGAGAACAGAGGGAATGAATACCTAGTAGATGCAGTACTGGATGGATGTGCAGACTGGATGGAGGCCGTGGAGGGCGCTGTCGCGCCGTGGAGGCTGGATGCGGTTCACTGTCTTGTCAGGATGGATGTGCCTGTCACTTGGTGGCGGTTGCTGTGAAGCCGCTGGAGGAGAGGGACATAGGCAGAGGGGCGAGGGCAGATGGGCGAGGGCAGGGGAGCTGGGGAGGGAGAGGGAGCCTTGGAGGGGTTGAGGGAGAGGCGGCGGCGCAGGAGAGGGCCGGCCGGACTGGCGCCGAGCAGTGCCGCCACGCCTTTCAGGCTTCAAAGGTCTCAAGAGGGAAAGGGGATCGATTTGGGATTGGGGAGGGGGACGAGGACGCTCGCGCGCCTAACCAGAAGCTCGCTCGGCCGCGTCTCGCTTCGTGCGTGGCTGCCGCAGTTTGGGCTGCAATTGAGTCATGGGCCAAATCATCACCGTATAATATATGTAGTATATTTTTTTACACGAGATTCTTTGGTATTCCAGGGAAGTCCCAGGAATACCCGCAGCGCCGCTGATGCGCTCACCCACTCGCGGTACTGGCCCGTCCACGAGTAGGCCTCCTCCGACCAAGTGGGTGGAGGCGGGGAGCGCTTCTGCGTCGGCTCCGGCTCCGGCTTGGGCTGGATGGGCGGCGGTGGCGGCACGAACAACGGGGAGTGGACAAAGTCCCCCGCCGCCGACAGGGCGAGGGCTTGCTCCAACCCATCCCAGCGCGCGTCCTCCTCGAGGCGGCTAGCCTCCAGCGCCTGCTGCAGGGCCTCCTCGAGGGTGGCCTGATACTCCGCCTCCGCCTCCTCGTCCTCCGCCTGCACCTGCACGGGAGGCGGTGGGAACGGCGGCGGGACGACGTGGACACCCGAGCGCCGTTGCTCCTCGTGTTCGAGGGCGAACCAAGCCTCCCAGTTGGGAGAGTCGGCGGCGTACTCGGGCAGCCGACGCTGCTCCAGCGTGAGTCGCGCTGGCGCCGACGCTCCTCGTCGTCGCCCGGCCTCATGGAACCGGTGGCACCGGATCCGCCGGGATCCAAGTGCCAATGGTGCGGCAGCGTCACGCCGGGTAGGGAGGGCTGCTGTACTCCTAGTGCCACCGCGCTTAGTGCACCGGGATGTCTGCACCGCTGCGTTTGGCGGAAAACGCGCCGTGGTGGCGGGGAGGAGCACGGAGGACGAGGCGCCGGGGGTGCACTTGCCCTTGGCCTTGTCATTGTTGCTGAAGATGCCATGGCGGGCTAGGGTTTCTTGTCGCCGGCGAGGAAGCAAGGAAGTGGGGGGAGGCCGCCCCCCGCCGCACGCGTGCTTAAAAAAGGACGCTTCCCGAGGCTGACAAGCGGGCCCGTTGTCGGCGGTCGTCATAAATAAGATGACCGGTGGCGGTTGGGTGGCCTATAGGTGGGGACGCGGCGAACGCCGAGGAGACGCGCGACGCGTTCGGTTCGCGTCCACGCTGAAGCATTCCAGGCGCAATTTTGGGCCGGAAATGGGCCCGCGCAGACGCCAGGCGGACGCGATTTGCGTTTGGGTCGCCGCGTTGGGCCTCCATTTTTGTCCACGCCGACCCAAACGGACGCAGGCGGATAAAATGGGTCGCCTCATTGGAGTTGCTCTAAATTCGTCCGGCCAGAGGCGTCGGCATCGCTGCATATTGCAGTGGCAACCGAAAGGTCTTCATAAGAGTTTTTCTCTTCACATCAGATGGTTGATTTTGGCTGGAGAAGCAAACTATGTATGGCGGCTAAAGCATAGTGGCGGTTGTGCAGTGGCAACGGTCGCATCGTGTAGGTGCTGGGATCGTTGAAAAATGATGGCGGCAACACATGACTGACCTCGATGGTGATGCTACTCGAGCATCCGGTCTCGAAATCCAGGGTAAAAGGCTAAGCCTGACCCAAGTTGATTATACCTGGTAATGATAAGGTTTTGATGTTTTTAACCTTGTTGAACGCATTGCTCATCTTCAGAGCGAAAACCTTAATTCTGGCCTTGACTGGTTGGATATGGCGACGGGGACGCTTAAGTGTGTTTCTCTTTCCGAAGGAGTTGTTGTTGAAGAACTTTGTTGTTCATGTGGTGTCATGAGATAATTGGCGTGAATTAGTCATTGTTGTAGTTTGCTGATCACATATATGATCGCTTTGGTTTCCTTTCTCTTTTCTCCTCGCCTACGCATAGCTTTGTTATATATATATATTTGCTATTTATTGATGTGTTCTGTATGTGCATATATTGGTGTTGGTGTTGGCTGTATAGAGATTGTGTGTGTGCTCATTTTGTTTGTATCCTCTTGATGCTCCATTTTAAACGAATAAAATTCATCTTTTGTCGAAAAATGATTGAGCTTGAGTGCAAACATGGAGCCAATCAGTTCTCTCAATGTTCGTGGCTTGAAATTTAGAAGCACAACCAAGTTCTGCTATCTTTCTTATTCATTCTTCTTTCCGCCTATAAACTACATATATCCACAACACACACACTGGCTAGTTTTATATTTTAGTCCTTACTACACCTAACAATAGCACTCAGTCCTCTAACAGTCCCCCTCATGATTGGACGGAAATGTCTATTAGCCCCGTCTTGCTACAAAGTTTTACAAAAGTCACATTACAAACTCCTTTAGTTAGGATATCAGCCAACTGATCCCCAGACTTCACAAACACGACTTGCATTACTCCTTGATCTATTTTTTTTTATGAAGTGTCTGTCTATCTCTATATGCTTCGTTCCCTCATGAAGGCCCGGGTTATTAACTATTTTGATAGTTGCTTCATTATCACAATACAATTGGAGGGGAGCACCATCAAACATGCTAATCTCTGCTAAGGATCTTAATTACCCGGATCAGTTCACGCAATCCCGCAAACATAGATCTTAGCCCCAGATTGACCTCTTGTATGGGATCCGTTCCCCGTGCCTCCAGGACCCTGAGCACCGCGAGAATGCCCTCATGTCAGACATCGGCCGAGCTCTCGGAATGGAGGCTCTGACACCATGCTGATTGAGTAGCTAATCCTCCATAATTTCTTGAGCGCAACTAGCAGGTGGAGAAGAAGAGAGAGGAGAGTTTAGGTAAGTTCGGTTATCTTTCTTATTCATTCTTTTTTCTGTCGGCACACTATATACATCCACAACATGCACCCTCTCTGCTTTACATTTTAGCCCTCATACTACACCTAACAATAGCACTCAACCCTCCAACAAAAATGGCCGTGGGTACATAATTTTCTCTGTGATGGGGCGCTGAGCTGACATGCACACAGTGAATTTACTTTGGACACAAGAGCAAATAATTTCTCCGGTGCTTTGCGCCTGGAAAACAAAAATGGTAAATCTTTTCGCAACGTTTGTGTAGAAACACCAAAATATTTGCACGGACCGACGGCCAGATCTGTACGACGTGGGCACGAAATGTCCACTGGCACGGCAATACGGACGTTGAGCTGCACAGTGCTCTGTTTGGAACGCGAGGTCGAAAATGGCTTCCTTCCTTTTCGTAGGGGAACAGTAAGGCTTTCGCCTCGGCGAAGAAAGAAAAGCTTTTTTTATCAGTAGCAGTAAAGCTGAAGAAGACGGATCACGGGCTCACGGGCATAAATCCGCAGCCGTACGCATGCGCAACCGCCCGGGAATTGAAGCCGCTCATATGCGTTTCATGCGTGCGCCGACGCCGCCCGCTTCCGTGAAGCCTCGCCTCGGCCCGTCCTCGCATCACATGCGAATGTGATCGCCTCCGTCCTCCTCCACCTCTATCTCTGGCAGCTAGTCCTCTCGTGCTCCCTCTCCGAGCGGCAACCCGTGCCGTGCCACGGCGGCGGGTTTGAATGGGGTCGCCGACGCCGCCGCCGCCACCGACGCCATCATCACGGGCCAGCTGTTACTCCCTGCGCCTCCACCGGAGGCGGGCGGTGGCGGGTTTAAGAAGGAGGCAGCCGCGGGGCAAGATGAAGCTCATGTACTTTCTGATGGACGGCGAGGGGGAGGAGCAGCGGTGCCGGGCGGAGGAGCTCCGGCTGGAGGTGTCGGAGCTGGAGGCCGTGCTGGCCAAGGAGGAGCGCCTCAGCCGTGTCCTCCGCTGCTCGCTCCAGGCCGGCCGCCTGGACGCCGCTGCCTGCCGCTGCTGCCTCTCCGCCCACCTCGTCCCATCCAAGGTAATTGATTCTACTACTTGGTATACTTGTGAATTTACCCCATTCTCACTTCATTCGTCCCATGTATGCGAATCCTTGTACCACACGCACGCATCTTTTTCAAGTTCATTTATTCGAAGCTGCCACTGTTTTCTGTCACCGAGTGTAAAAGTGTTCCAAACATTCAGTCCCAACTCTGAACTGTAGAAACTTGAAGGCAGATGCAACATCGCTCGCCGTGCATCACAGGACTTGACAGTCGGTCATGATCATGCCTGCTACCACCTCGTTGTCTGTTTGCCTGCGGTATTAGCTAGCTTACGAAAAATAGTTCTATGGACGGATCGGACAGATGAATGCTGTGTGGCATGCATATGGACATCTAGCTCGACAGCAGTCACAGGAGGACACCCAAAGGACTATTCCCAAATTGCACGACACAATGCCGGATTTGTCCGCACACAACCATCCCCCATTATCCGCCACACCTCTTGTCCTAGGATTCCTGCCTGCCTGCCTGCCTTCTCATCGTACCTGACAAATCCCTTGATTGCACCTGTACGGTTTGCTTCACTAAGTGGTAACTTAACTATGCAGTCCATACACCATTTCTTCAGTAATTTTGTTAGGCGGCATGCTAATCTGTGCTCATACCAACCATAGGTAGTTCTGATCACTGAAATTGTTGGTAATCGGATCGATTCTCGTTGCAGATCAGGGGGCTCCTCGCGGAGCTGGCGATCGTGGAGGACGAGATATTCTACCTCGAGAAGAAGGTCGACGACCTGCGGACGCGCCTCCTCCGGGAGCGCAACTGGACCCATCACTGCATTCTTCAGCAGCAGCAGCAGCAGCAGCGGCAGCGGCAGCAGGACTGGCCGCCGGGCCGGCACTCCATTGGCCGGAGGGAGCTCCATGGCGGCGAGCAGCTCCCAAGGCTGCCCGGTCCAGGCGGCAGCGATTCAGGAGGTCTCGAGCGTGAGAGCAAGGCCTCTGCTGGGTCTGTCTCTTCGCAAGGTACAGATGAACTGAAATGTTCAGCAGATGCAGTTGCAGAATTTATAGGTTGTTTAAATAGTTCTTGCAGAACACCAAGTTGATTCTGATTTTGAAATCTTTGGAGGACAGGCGAGGAGACTGATCAGAGCAGAAGAAGCAGCCATTCTTTCGAAAATCTTAGGCCTCCTGAAAGGAAAATCTGCTCGAGCAGCCCAAACAAGCTATCGGAGGACCTTATCAAGCTGACGGTGACCATCTTCCACAAGCTGAGCAGGACAACGAATCATGCAGACTCGGAGCTGGCGCTGAGCAGCGCGTCGAAGCTCAACATCACCTCCTGCATAGGCTCCTCCAGAAGCCTCGCCCCCAAGCTGTCGTCGTCGTCGTCGAGCGACGGCGCGGCGCCGCCCATCCGCTCTGCCAAGAGCCGTGCAGCAGCGGCCTCGGAGTGCGGCGGTGACGAGGAGGAGACGGCTGGGCGCTGCAAGAGGTTCGTCGAGTTCACCTGGAGCTCGTTCGACTCGAGCCGCGCGTCGCTGTGCCTCGCTGACATCAAGAACTTGAGGTCAGAGCGTGAGGCCCTGATCATTGTATTTGCCGGAGGATGGACAAATTTTAATTTGTTGCAATGGACTGAAAATTTATTTCTGTTTCTTCAGAGTGCTGATGAACAAGCTGTGCACCGTGGATCCGAGCTTCCTGACCAACAAGCAGAAGCTGGCCTTCTGGCTCAACATCTACAACTTCTGCGTGATGCATGTACGGAAATTAATCTGAGCTATTTTCTGATCAACACATGAACACCATTAATCAATTACTTGGTGAATGCAACTTTGCAAGATACATATAATCCGTCAAGAAATTAACTGTGAATTTTGCCATGTTATCAATTTTTCAGGCATTTCTTCAGCACGGTCTGCCTCCATCGCCGGACAAACTGCTGGCTCTGCTGAATCAGGCTTCAGTAAATGTGGGAGGAAGGGTGCTGAGCGTCCTGTCGATCGAGCGTCTGTTCCTCAGGCACCCCCCTGCTGAAGGCAACAGGCAGGTAACAAATCTATCCACCGAATTCCACATCAATCTTGTGACATTGTTAATTAACCTGAACATTTTGGATGCATGGAAATTGGCTGAGAAGGGGATGATGACGGAGGAAGTAGGGGAGCGGGATATGGAGCTCTGCTACGGGCTAGGGTACCCTGAACCCAACGTCGTCTTCGCGCTCTGCAGGCAGCCGCTCCTCGCCACCCGTACGTGTCAGCTCGACCGATCGCCATGGCTAACTGTTCTTGCTGAGCTTGACATGATCCACGGCGTACGAAGTGCAGGTCCGGGTGTACACGGCGGAGGAGGTGTCGAGCGAGCTGGAGGCGGCCAAGGTGGAGTACCTGGAGCGGTGCGTCCGCGTGGCAGGCGCGAGGAGGAAGAAGACGAAGTCGAAGGCCGCGGCGGCGGCGGCGACGATCGTGCTGCCGAAGCTACTGCACTGGCACATGCGGTGCTTCGCCGACGACGTAGAGTCGCTGCTGGAGTGGGTCCACAGCCAGCTCCCGCGCGCCACCGGGGCGCCCGAGCTCAAGAGGGCCATCAGGGAACTCCTCCACCGCGGCAGGCCTCCGGCGCCGGAGAAGATGGTGGAGATCGAGCCTTACGACGCCGACTTCAGATACCTACTGCCCCTCGTCTCGTGAATGCATATACTGCGGTGCCGGGTACATAGTGGTAGTACGGATTAGGCTGCATATATATATGGTGCCGTGCTGTCACCGAGTACGTACGTGTTGCTGCGTACAGTCAAACTTACTTTTGTGTAGTTATTATATTTCATTATGTGTATATGTACGTGTGGTAGATGCATGAAGAGATCATATGAAAATAAATGGACGTTGCTAGGGAGCGCCCGAGCACTTGTTGATGGCGATACTGTGAAAAAGATTGCAGAGGTTGTTTCATGATGCTCAAACAAAAGAGGATGTACTGTGACATTTTAGAAATCAGAAGTATATAAATCAGAATGTAACGAGCCATCCATCTCATGGTAGTGACTGGACAATCTTCAATCTGAAACACAAAAAGTTTGCTGCTGAGACGAGAAACATTAGACTTAGCTTAGCTACAGATGGATTCAACCCATTTGGCCACGAGAGCACCACATATAGCATGTGGCCAGTGCTCATCCCAGGTCCAAAAAGTCATGATATGGATTTTAATTTATTCATGGAGCCTCTTGTGAAGAAACTTCAAAAGCCATGGAGGGGTGTTCTCAGCAGTCCACCAGCTGATTTCTTTCTGTGTGCTGTTATAATTTAGTGCATCCATGACTATCTGGCTTTAGACACTATGTCAGGGCGAACGACACATGGTTACAATGCATGTGTTCGTTGTGACAAGAATCCACTGTCATACGCAATATTTAGCAAGACCTGTTACATTGGACACCACTGTCATACGCAATATCCTACAAAATACAGAAGACTTGCGTTCAATGCGACTCATGAAAGCCGTGATGCGCCAAAGAGGCCCACCAACGGTGAGTTGCAGGAGAAAGTACAGAAGGTCAGACATATTACACCAGGAAACCATCCTGATAATGGTAGCGGGAAAAAAAGCGTGGCAGGGCAGAAGAGAGATTATTGTTTACCCGCAGGTACACTTTGTGAGATTTGAAGTATTGAAAAGATTCGGATCTGCGGCATAATCTTGATGTGATGCACATCGAGAAAAATATATGTGACATTATTATCGGCACACTTCTTAATATCGAAGGCAAGACGAAAGATATCTTAAAATCTAGGATTGATTTGACATACCTGGGTATCAAATCCGATTTGCAGGTGAAAGATGATGGTGCATCACGGGATATGGCACCAGCTGTGTATGTCTTGGACAAGGTAAAAAGAAAAGAATTCTGCAATGTCCAGTCACATGTGAGATTCCCACATGGATTTGCTTCCAACCTAGAATGGATAGTCAGTGCAGATGAAAACAAAGGTGCAAGAGCTGAAAACTCATGACTGCCACGTCTTACTTCAAAGGGTTTTACCTGTTATCCTTAGAGGATTGGGCCGCCTGACTTATACTGAGCAGTTGTAGAGTTGAGACCATTCTTCACGGAACTCTCGGAGAAATATCGTGACAGATGTCGCCGAGCGTCCCGAAGACAAGATACCAACTATCCTATGCGACCTTGAGAATACATATCCTCTAGCCTTCTTTGATGTGATGGTGCATTTGCCTGTTCATCTACCCGATGAGGCACTACTTAGAGGTCCAGTACAGTCTGGCTGGATGTACCCTATTGAAAGACGGCTAGGCACTTTCAAGGGCTATGTTAGGAATATAGTTAGATCTGAGGGTTCCATTACAGAGACCTACATTGTTACAGAAGCGTTGACATTCTGCTCAAAATACATTGAATAGCCGATCAGTTTAGCAAAAAGGTGGGTGAAAACAACCCCGAGCTCAATGTTTTCGATTGTTCTTTCGAGTTATAGGGAGGAGTAGACAATATAACAAACCTAAAGATTTGGAGAAAATAGTTTGGTAGGTGGTGAATAACTGTCCTGAGATTCTACCATATATCGAGTAAGTGCTAAGTACTGCAGCTTGTACATCTTAATCTAGTAAACTTGCAGCACATTCTTACATATTTAGATATTTGACACAATCACTATGTTGTGCAGCATCTGGTTAGGGCAGAATTTGCGAAATGGTTGAAAAGTTGTGTAAGATTTTTAATATATTGAGTACATAAGATGATCAACTTGTTTATTTTCTAACCATAGGTTAAGAAGATGCGGGAGGATGGACAGACTGTAGCTGATACTTGGGTAAGCCATTATGAATCTTGCGTTGTTCGAGATGTGCGTTACAACACCCTTGCACGGGAAGAAGGAAGGAAGACACAAAACTGTGTCGTCATGAGCACGAATACATACGACAAAGGGACAACTGAAATGTATGCACTACTACAAAAAGGGCTATAGATGGAATGGCTACTAATGGCGCACCTGTGATGTGGTGCGCCATTAGTATATTCTAATGGCGCACCATGTCTCGGTGCGCCATTAGTAATATATTACTAATGGCGCACCTGGTGTGTGGTGCGCCATTAGTAGTTTGGGAAAAAAACATAAGAAAATTTTTTGTTACTAATGGCGCACCTTGGGATGGTGCGCCATTACTAAGTTTTTTAAAAAAAAAATCAAAAAAAAAATATCATTTTTTTATTATTTTTTTCAAAACTACTAATGGCGCACCGCGGGAGTGGTGCGCCATTAGTAGTTGAACAACTACTAATGGCGCACCACCCCACGGTGCGCCATTAGTAACTTGGCCACCTTCCACCTTCCACTGTACGACGTCGGTGGAAGGTGGCCAAGTTACTAATGGCGCACCGTGGGAGTGCGCCATTAGTAGTTCAACTACTAATGGCGCACCACTCCCACGGTGCGCCATTAGTAACTTGGCCACCTTCCACCGAATGCACCCCCACGGTGGATCGCCTTTTCAGTTTTAAAAAAATAAAAGAAAATGATGAAAATGTCAAAAAATAAAAGAAAATAAGTTTCCCATGTGATATGTGGTCTAGTTGTTGGGAAAATTTGCAAATATGAATTTCGACTTCATTTGCAAAATCTCTCGAGAGTTTGTAAAATGGGCATAACTTTTGCATACTAACTCGGATGAAAAAGTTTTTATATGAAAAATCATCTACTCGAAAGATGATGGTGCATCACGGATATGGCACCAGCTGTGTATGTCTTGGACAAGGTAAAAAGAAAAGAATTCTGCAATGTCCAAATACATGTGAGATTCCCACATGGATTTGCTTCCAACCTAGAATGGATAGTCGGTGCAGATGAAAACAAAGGTGCAAGAGCTGAAAACTCATGACTGCCACGCCTTACTTCAAAGGGTTTTACCTGTTATCCTTAGAGGATTGGGCCGCCTGACTTATACAGAGCAGTTGTAGAGTTGAGACCATTCTTCACGGAACTCTACAAGAGAAATATCGTGACAGATGTCGCCGAGCGTCCCGAGACAAGATACCAACTATCCTATGCGACCTTGAGAATACATATCCTCTAGCCTTCTTTGATGTGATGGTGCATTTGCCTGTTCATCTACCCGATGAGGCACTACTTAGAGGTCCAAAGACAGTCTGGCTGGATGTACCCTATTGAAAGACGGCTAGGCACTTTCAAGGGCTATGTTAGGAATATAGTTAGATCTGAGGGTTCCATTACAGAGACCTACATTGTTACGTAAGCGTTGACATTCTGCTCAAAATACATTGAATAGCCGATCAGTTTAGCAAAAGGTGGGTGAAAACAACCCCGAGCTCAATGTTTTCGATTGTTCTTTCGAGTTATAGGGAGGAGTAGACAATATAACAAACCTAAAGATTTGGAGAAAATAGTTTGGTAGGTGGTGAATAACTGTCCCGAGATTCTACCATATATCGAGTAAGTGCTAAGTACTGCAGCTTGTACATCTTAATCTAGTAAACTTGCAGCACATTCTTACATATTTAGATATTTGACACAATCACTATGTTGTGCAGCATCTGGTTAGGGCAGAATTTGCGTAAATGGTTGAAAAGTTGTGTAAGATTTTTAATATATTGAGTACATAAGATGATCAACTTGTTTATTTTCTAACCATAGGTTAAGAAGATGCGGAGGATGGACAGACTGTAGCTGATACTTGGGTAAGCCATTATGAATCTTATGCGTTGTTCGAGATGTGCGTTACAACACCCTTGCACGGGAAGAAGGAAGGAAGACACAAAACTGTGTCGTCATGAGCACGTAATACATACGACAAAGGGACAACTGAAATGTATGCACTACTACAACAAGGGCTATAGATGGAATGGCTACTAATGGCGCACCTGTGATGTGGTGCGCCATTAGTATATTCTAATGGCGCACCATGTCTCGATGCGCCATTAGTAATATATTACTAATGGCGCACCGGGTGTGTGGTGCGCCATTAGTAGTTTGGCAAAAAAACATAACAAAATTTTTTGTTACTAAGGGCGCACCTTGGGGTGCTGCGCCATTACTAGTTTTAACTAGTAATGGCGCACTTTCCACTGGTGCGCCATTACTAAGTTTTTTTTAAAAAAAATCAAAAAAAATATCAATTTTTTTTATTTTTTTTTCAAAACTACTAATGGCGCAGCGAGTGGTGCGCCATTAGTTGTTCCACAACTACTACTGGCGCACCACCCCACGGTGCGCCATTAGTAACTTGGCCACCTTCCACCTTCCACGATGCGTCGGTGGAAGGTGGGTTGTTACTAATGGCGCACCATGGGAGTGGTGCGCCATTAGTAGTCATTAGTAGTTCAACTACTAATGGCGCACCACTCCCATGGTGCGCCATTAGTAACTTGGCCACCTTCCACCGAATGCACCCCCTGTGGATCGCTTTTCAGTTTTAAAAAATAAAAGAAAATGATGAAAATGTCAAAAAATAAAAGAAAATAAGTTTCCCATGTGATATGTGGTCTAGTTGTTGGGAAAATTTGCAAATATGAATTTCGACTTCATTTGCAAAATCTCTCGAGAATTTGTAAAAATGGGCATAACTTTTGCATACTAACTCGGATGAAAAAGTTTTTTATATGAAAAATCATCTACTCGAAAGATGATGGTGCATCACGGGATATGGCACCAGCTGTGTATGTCTTGGACAAGGTAATCAGAAAAGAATTCTGCAATGTCCAGTCACATGTGAGATTCCCACATGGATTTGCTTCCAACCTAGAATGGATAGTCGGTCAAGATGAAAATAAAGGTGCAAGAGCTGAAAATTCATGACTGCCACGTCTTACTTCAAAGGGTTTTACCTGTTATCCTTAGAGGATTGGGCCGCCCTGACTTATACAGAGCAGTTGTAGAGTTGAGACCATTCTTCACGGAACTCTACAGTAGAAATATCAGGACAGATGCTGTCGAGCGTCCCAGAGACAAGATACCAACTATCCTATGCGACCTTGAGAATACATATCCTCTAGCCTTCTTTGATGTGATGGTGCATTTGCCTGTTCATCTACCCGATGAGGCACTACTTAGAGGTCCAGTACAGTCTGGCTGGATGTACCCTATTGAAAGACGGCTAGGCACTTTCAAGGGCTATGTTAGGAATATAGTTAGATATGAGGGTTCCATTACGTAGACCTACATTGTTACTGAAGCGTTGACATTCTGCTCAAAATACATTGAATAGCCGATCAGTTTAGCAAAAGGTGGGTGAAAACAACCCCGAGCTCAATGTTTTCGATTGTTCTTTCGAGTTATAGGGAGGAGTAGACAATATAACAAACCTAAAGATTTGGAGAAAATAGTTTGGTAGGTGGTGAATAACTGTCACGAGATTCTACCATATATCGAGTAAGTGCTAAGTACTGCAGCTTGTACATCTTAATCTAGTAAACTTGCAGCACATTCTTACATATTTAGATATTTGACACAATCACTATGTTGTGCAGCATCTGGTTAGGGCAGAATTTGCGAAATGGTTGAAAAGTTGTGTAAGATTTTTAATATATTGAGTACATAAGATGATCAACTTGTTTATTTTCTAACCATAGGTTAAGAAGATGCGAGAGGATGGACAGACTGTAGCTGATACTTGGGTAAGCCATTATGAATCTTGCGTTGTTCGAGATGTGCGTTACAACACCCTTGCACGGGAAGAAGGAAGGAAGACACAAAACTGTGTCGTCATGAGCACGTAATACATACGACAAAGGGACAACTGAAATGTATGCACTACTACAAAAAGGGCTATAGATGGAATGGCTACTAATGGCGCACCTGTGATGTGGTGCGCCATTAGTATATTCTAATGGCGCACCATGTCTCGGTGCGCCATTAGTAATATATTACTAATGGCGCACCTGGTGTGTGGTGCGCCATTAGTAGTTTGGCAAAAAAACCAAACAAAATTTTTTGTTACAAATGGCGCACCTTGGGGTGCTGCGCCATAACTAGTTTTAACTATTAATGGCGCACTTTCCACTGGTGCGCCATTACTAAGTTTTTTTTAAAAAAAATCAAAAAAATATCATCTTTTATTATTTTTTCAAAACTACTAATGGCGCATCATGAGTGGTGCGCCATTAGTAGATGAACAACTACTAATGGCGCACCACCCAGTGCGCCATTAGTAACAACCACCTTCCACCTTCCACGATACGTCGTCGGTGGAAGGTGGCCAGAGCTAATGGCGCACCGTGGGAGTGCGCCATTAGTAGTTCAACTACTAATGGCGCACCACTCCCACGGTGCGCCATTAGTAACTTGGCCACCTTCCACCGAATGCACTTCCCGTGGATCGCTTTTAGTTTTAAAAAAATAAAAGAAAATGATGAAAATGTCAAAAAATAAAAGAAAATAAGTTTCCCATGTGATATGTGGTCTAGTTGTTGGGAAAATTTGCAAATATGAATTTCGACTTCATTTGCAAAATCTCTCGAGAATTTGTAAAAATGGGCATAACTTTTGCATACTAACTCGGATGACAAAGGTTTTTATATGAAAAATCATCTACTCGAAGATGATGGTGCATCACGGGATATGGCACCAATGTGTATGTCTTGGACAAGGTAAAAAGAAAAGAATTCTGCAATGTCCAGTCACATGTGAGATTCCCACATGGATTTGCTTCCAACCTAGAATGGATAGTCAAGGTCAGATGAAAACAAAGGTGCAAGAGCTGAAAACTCATGACTGCCACGTCTTACTTCAAAGGGTTTTACTGTTATCCTTAGAGGATTGGGCATACGACTTATACTGAGCAGTTGTATAGTTGAGACCATTCTTCACGGAACTCTCTGAGAGAAATATCGTGACAGAATCTTTGTCGAGCGTCGAAGACAAGATACCAACTATCCTATGCGACCTTGAGAATACATATCCTCTAGCCTTCTTTGATGTGATGGTGCATTTGCCTGTTCATCTACCCGATGAGGCACTACTTAGAGGTCCAAAGACAGTCTGGTGGATGTACCCTATTGAAAGACGGCTAGGCACTTTCAAGGGCTATGTTAGGAATATAGTTAGATCTGAGGGTTCCATTACAGAGACCTACATTGTTACGGAAGCGTTGACATTCTGCTCAAAATACATTGAATAGCCGATCAGTTTAGCAAAAAGGTGGGTGAAAACAACCCCGAGCTCAATGTTTTCGATTGTTCTTTCGAGTTATAGGGAGGAGTAGACAATATATCAAACCTAAAGATTTGGAGAAAATAGTTTGGTAGGTGGTGAATAACTGTCCTGAGATTCTACCATATATCGAGTAAGTGCTAAGTACTGCAGCTTGTACATCTTAGTCTAGTAAACTTGCAGCACATTCTTACATATTTAGATATTTGACACAATCACTATGTTGTGCAGCATCTGGTTAGGGCAGAATTTGCGAAATGGTTGAAAAGATGTGTAAGATTTTTAATATATTGAGTACATAAGATGATCAACTTGTTTATTTTCTAACCATAGGTTAAGAAGATGCGGGAGGATGGACAAACTGTAGCTCATACTTGGGTAAGCCATTATGAATCTTGCGTTGTTCGAGATGTGCGTTACAACACCCTTGCACGGGAAGAAGGAAGGAAGACACAAAACTGTGTCGTCATGAGCACGAATACATACGACAAAGGGACAACTGAAATGTATGCACTACTACAAAAAGGGCTATAGATGGAATGGCTACTAATGGCGCGTGTGATGTGGTGCGCCATTAGTATATTCTAATGGCGCACCATGTCTCGGCGCCATTAGTATATATTACTAATGGCGCACCTGGTGTGTGGTGCGCCATTAGTAGTTTGGGAAAAAACATAAGAAGATTTTTGTTACTAATGGCGCACCTTGGGGTGGTGCGCCATTACTAGTTTAACTAGTAATGGCGCACTTTCCACCGTGCGCCATTACTAAGTTTTTTAAAAAAAATCAAAAAAATCATTTTTTATTATTTTTTCAAAACTACTAATGGCGCACCATGAGTGGTGCGCCATTAGTAGTTGAACAACTACTAATGGCGCACCACCACGGTGCGCCATTAGTAACTTGGCCACCTTCCACCTTCCACTTGCGTCGTCGGTGGAAGGTGGCCAGCCTAATGGCGCACCGTGGGAGTGGTGCGCCATTAGTAGTTCAACTACTAATGGCGCACCACTCCCACAGTGCGCCATTAGTAACTTGGCCACCTTCCACCGAATGCACCCCCCCTGGATCGCCTTTTCAGTTTTAAAAAAATAAAAGAAAATGATGAAAATGTCAAAAAAATAAAAGAAAATAAGTTTCCCATGTGATATGTGGTCTAGTTGTTGGGAAAATTTGCAAATATGAATTTCGACTTCATTTGCAAAATCTCTCGAGAATTTGTAAAAATGGGCATAACTTTTGCATACTAACTCGGATGAAAAAGTTTTTATATGAAAAATCATCTACTCGAAAGATGATGGTGCATCACGGGATATGGCACCAGTGTGTATGTCTTGGACAAGGTAAAAGAAAAGAATTCTGCAATGTCCAGTCACATGTGAGATTCCCACATGGATTTGCTTCCAACCTAGAATGGATAGTCACGAGATGAAAACAAAGGTGCAAGAGCTGAAAACTCATGACTGCCACGTCTTACTTCAAAGGGTTTTACTGTTATCCTTAGAGGATTGGGCATACGACTTATACAGAGCAGTTGTAGAGTTGAGACCATTCTTCACGGAACTCTACAGTAGAAATATCAGGACAGATGCTGTCGAGCGTCCCAGAGACAAGATACCAACTATCCTATGCGACCTTGAGAATACATATCCTCTAGCCTTCTTTGATGTGATGGTGCATTTGCCTGTTCATCTACCCGATGAGGCACTACTTAGAGGTCCAAGATGCAGTCTGGTGGATGTACCCTATTGAAAGACGGCTAGGCACTTTCAAGGGCTATGTTAGGAATATAGTTAGATCTGAGGGTTCCATTACAGAGACCTACATTGTTACATAAGCGTTGACATTCTGCTCAAAATACATTGAATAGACGATCAGTTTAGCAAAAAGGTGGGTGAAAACAACCCCGAGCTCAATGTTTTCGATTGTTCTTTCGAGTTATAGGGAGGAGTAGACAATATAACAAACCTAAAGATTTGGAGAAAATAGTTTGGTAGGTGGTGAATAAGCGTCACGAGATTCTACCATATATCGAGTAAGTGCTAAGTATCTTGCAGCTTGTACATCTTAATCTAGTAAACTTGCAGCACATTCTTACATATTTAGATATTTGACACAATCACTATGTTGTGCAGCATCTGGTTAGGGCAGAATTTGCGAAATGGTTGAAAAGTTGTGTAAGATTTTTAATATATTGAGTACATAAGATGATCAACTTGTTTATTTTCTAACCATAGGTTAAGAAGATGCGGAGGATGGACATTGTAGCTGATACTTGGGTAAGCCATTATGAATCTTGCGTTGTTCGAGATGTGCGTTACAACACCCTTGCACGCGAAGAAGGAAGGAAGACACAAAACTGTGTCGTCATGAGCACGAATACATACGACAAAGGGACAACTGAAATGTATGCACTACTACAAAAAGGGCTATAGATGGAATGGCTACTAATGGCGCACCTGTGATGTGGTGCGCCATTAGTATATTCTAATGGCGTGCGCCATTAGTAATATATTACTAATGGCGCACCTGGTGTGTGGTGCGCCATTAGTAGTTTGGGAAAAAAACATAAGAAATTTTTTTGTTACTAATGGCGCACCTTGGGGTGGTGCACCATTACTAGTTTTAACTAGTAATGGCGCACTTTCCACTGGTGCGCCATTACTAAGTTTTTTTTTAAAAAAAAATTAAAAAAATATATCATTTTTTTATTATTTTTTTCAAAACTACTAATGGCGCACCGCGGGAGTGGTGCGCCATTAGTAGTTGAACAACTACTAATGGCGCACCACCCCACGGTGCGCCATTAGTAACTTGGCCACCTTCCACCTTCCACGGTACGTCGTCGGTGGAAGGTGGCCAGAATTAATGGCGCACCGTGGGAGTGGTGCGCCATTAGTAGTTGAACTAGTAATGGCGCACCACTCCGACGGTGCGCCATTAGTAACTTGGCCACCTTCCACCGAATGCACCCCCCCCCCTGTGGATCGCCTTTTCAGTTTTAAAAAAATAAAAGAAAATGATGAAAATGTCAAAAAAAATAAAAGAAAATAAGTTTCCCATGTGATATGTGGTCTAGTTGTTGGGAAAATTTGCAAATATGAATTTCGACTTCATTTGCAAAATCTCTCGAGAATTTGTAAAAATGGGCATAACTTTTGCATACTAACTCGGATGAAAAAGTTTTTTATATGAAAAATCATCTACTCGAAAGATGATGGTGCATCACGGATATGGCACCAGCTGTGTATGTCTTGGACAAGGTAAAAAGAAAAGAATTCTGCAATGTCCAGTCACATGTGAGATTCCCACATGGATTTGCTTCCAACCTAGAATGGATAGTCGGTGAGATGAAAACAAAGGTGCAAGAGCTGAAAACTCATGACTGCCACGTCTTACTTCAAAGGGTTTTACCTGTTATCCTTAGAGGATTGGGCATACGACTTATACAGAAGCAGTTGTAGAGTTGAGACCATTCTTCACGGAACTCTACAGTAGAAATATCGTGACAGAATCTTTGTCGGCGTCCCGCAGACAAGATACCAACTATCCTATGCGACCTTGAGAATACATATCCTCTAGCCTTCTTTGATGTGATGGTGCATTTGCCTGTTCATCTACCCGATGAGGCACTACTTAGAGGTCCAAAGACAGTCTGGCTGGATGTACCCTATTGAAAGACGGCTAGGCACTTTCAAGGGCTATGTTAGGAATATAGTTAGATCTGAGGGTTCCATTACAGATACCTACATTGTTACAGAAGCGTAGACATTCTGCTCAAAATACATTGAATAGCCGATCAGTTTAGCAAAAAGGTGGGTGAAAACAACCCCGAGCTCAATGTTTTCGATTGTTCTTTCGAGTTATAGGGAGGAGTAGACAATATAACAAACCTAAAGATTTGGAGAAAATAGTTTGGTAGGTGGTGAATAAGCGTCACGAGATTCTACCATATATCGATCGAGTAAGTGCTAAGTACTGCAGCTTGTACATCTTAATCTAGTAAACTTGCAGCACATTCTTACATATTTAGATATTTGACACAATCACTATGTTGTGCAGCATCTGGTTAGGGCAGAATTTGCGAAATGGTTGAAAAGTTGTGTAAGATTTTTAATATATTGAGTACATAAGATGATCAACTTGTTTATTTTCTAACCATAGGTTAAGAAGATGCGGGAGGATGGACAGATCAGTAGCTGATACTTGGGTAAGCCATTATGAATCTTGCGTTGTTCGAGATGTGCGTTACAACACCCTTGCACGGGAAGAAGGAAGGAAGACACAAAAGCGTGTGTCGCCATGAGCACGAATACATACGACAAAGGGACAACTGAAATGTATGCACTACTACAAAAGGGCTATAGATGGAATGGCTACTAATGGCGCACTGTGATGTGGTGCGCCATTAGTATATTCTAATGGCGCACCATGTCTCGGTGCGCCATTAGTAATATATTACTAATGGCGCACTGGTGTGGTGCGCCATTAGTAGTTTGGGAAAAAACATAAGAAAATTTTTTGTTACTAATGGCGCACCTTGGGGTGGTGCGCCATTACTAAGTTTTAACTAGTAATGGCGCACTTTCCTTTGCGCCATTACTAAGTTTTTTAAAAAAATCAAAAAAATATCATTTTTTATTATTTTTTCAACTACTAATGGCGCACCGCGGGAGTGGTGCGCCATTAGTAGTTGAACAACTACTAATGGCGCACCACCCCACGGTGCGCCATTAGTAACTTGGCCACCTTCCACCTTCCACGGTACGTCGTCGGTGGAAGGTGGCCAAGTTACTAATGCCGCACCGTGGGAGTGGTGCGCCATTAGTAGTTGAACTACTAATGGCGCACCACTCCCACGGTGCGCCATTAGTAACTTGGCCACCTTCCCCCGAATGCACCCCGTGGATCGCCTTTTCAGTTTTAAAAAAATAAAAGAAAATGATGAAAATGTCAAAAAAATAAAAGAAAATAAGTTTCCCATGTGATATGTGGTCTAGTTGTTGGGAAAATTTGCAAATATGAATTTCGACTTCATTTGCAAAATCTCTCGAGAATTTGTAAAAATGGGCATAACTTTTGCATACTAACTCGGATGAAAAAGTTTTTATATGAAAAATCATCTACTCGAAAGATGATGGTGCATCACGGATATGGCACCAGGTGTGTATGTCTTGGACAAGGTAAAAAGAAAAGAATTCTGCAATGTCCGGTCACATGTGAGATTCCCACATGGATTTGCTTCCAACCTAGAATGGATAGTCAGTGCAGATGAAAACAAAGGTGCAAGAGCTGAAAACTCATGACTGCCACGTCTTACTTCAAAGGGTTTTACCTGTTATCCTTAGAGGATTGGGCATACGACTTATACAGAGCAGTTGTAGAGTTGAGACCATTCTTCACGGAACTCTCTGAGAGAAATATCGGAGACGGAATCTTTGTCGGCGTCCCGAAGACAAGATACCAACTATCCTATGCGACCTTGAGAATACATATCCTCTAGCCTTCTTTGATGTGATGGTGCATTTGCCTGTTCATCTACCCGATGAGGCACTACTTAGAGGTCCAGTACAGTCTGGCTGGATGTACCCTATTGAAAGACGGCTAGGCACTTTCAAGGGCTATGTTAAGAATATAGTTAGATCTGAGGGTTCCATTACAGAGACCTACATTGTTACAGAAGCGTTGACATTCTGCTCAAAATACATTGAATAGCCGATCAGTTTAGCAAAAAGGTGGGTGAAAACAACCCCGAGCTCAATGTTTTCGATTGTTCTTTCGAGTTATAGGGAGGAGTAGACAATATAACAAACCTAAAGATTTGGAGAAAATAGTTTGGTAGGTGGTGAATAACTGTCATGAGATTCTACCATATATCGAGTAAGTGCTAAGTACTGCAGCTTGTACATCTTAATCTAGTAAACTTGCAGCACATTCTTACATATTTAGATATTTGACACAATCACTATGTTGTGCAGCATCTGGTTAGGGCAGAATTTGCGAAATGGTTGAAAAGTTGTGTAAGATTTTTAATATATTGAGTACATAAGATGATCAACTTGTTTATTTTCTAACCATAGGTTAAGAAGATGCGGAGGATGGACAGATCAGTAGCTGATACTTGGGTAAGCCATTATGAATCTTGTGTTGTTCGAGATGTGCGTTACAACACCCTTGCACGGGAAGAAGGAAGGAAGACACAAAACTGTGTCGTCATGAGCACGAATACATACGACAAAGGGACAACTGAAATGTATGCACTACTACAAAAAGGGCTATAGATGGAATGGCTACTAATGGCGCACCTGTGATGTGGTGCGCCATTAGTATATTCTAATGGCGCACCATGTCTCGGTGCGCCATTAGTAATATATTACTAATGGCGCACCTGGTGTGTGGTGCGCCATTAGTAGTTTGGGAAAAAAACATAAGAATTTTTTTGTTACTAATGGCGCACCTCGGGGTGGTGCGCCATTACTAGTTTTAACTAGTAATGGCGCACTTTCCACTGGTGCGCCATTACTAAGTTTTTTAAAAAAATCAAAAAAATATCATTTTTTATTATTTTTTCAAAACTACTAATGGCGCAGCGAGTGGTGCGCCATTAGTAGTTGAACAACTACTAATGGCGCACCACCCGGTGCGCCATTAGTAACAGCCACCTTCCACCTTCCACCATGCGTCGTCGGTGGAAGGTGGCCTGTTACTAATGGCGCACCGTGGGAGTGGTGCGCCATTAGTAGTTGTTACTAATGGCGCACGTGGGAGTGCGCCATTAGTAGTTCAACTACTAATGGCGCACCACTCCCACGGTGCGCCATTAGTAACTTGGCCACCTTCCACCGAATGCACCCCGTGGATCGCCTTTTCAGTTTTAAAAAATAAAAGAAAATGATGAAAATGTCAAAAACATAACACACAATACGTGTCCCATGTGATATGTGGTCTATTTGTTGGGAAAATTTGCAAATATGAATGTCGACTTCATTTGCAAACTCTCTCGAGAATTTGTAAAATGGGCATAACTTTTGCATACTAACTCGGATGAAAAAGTTTTTTATATGAAAAATCATCTACTCGAAAGATGATGGTGCATCACGGGATATGGCACCAGCTGTGTATGTCTTGGACAAGGTAAAAAGAAAAGAATTCTGCAATGTCCAAATACATGTGAGATTCCCACATGGATTTGCTTCCAACCTAGAATGGATAGTCAGTGCAGATGAAAACAAAGGTGCAAGAGCTGAAAACTCATGACTGCCACGTCTTACTTCAAAGGGTTTTACCTGTTATCCTTAGAGGATTGGGCCGCCTTGACTTATACAGAGCAGTTGTAGAGTTGAGACCATTCTTCACGGAACTCTCTAGTAGAAATATCGTGACAGATGTCGCCGAGTGTCCCGTAGACAAGATACCAACTATCCTATGCGACCTTGAGAATACATATCCTCTAGCCTTCTTTGATGTGATGGTGCATTTGCCTGTTCATCTACCCGATGAGGCACTACTTAGAGGTCCAGTACAGTCTGGCTGGATGTACCCTATTGAAAGACGGCTAGGCACTTTCAAGGGCTATGTTAGGAATATAGTTAGATCTGAGGGTTCCATTACAGAGACCTACATTGTTACTGAAGCGTTGACATTCTGCTCAAAATACATTGAATAGCCGATCAGTTTAGCAAAAGGTGGGTGAAAACAACCCGAGCTCAATGTTTTCGATTGTTCTTTCGAGTTATAGGGAGGAGTAGACAATATAACAAACCTAAAGATTTGGAGAAAATAGTTTGGTAGGTGGTGAATAAGCGTCACGAGATTCTACCATATATCGAGTAAGTGCTAAGTACTGCAGCTTGTACATCTTAATCTAGTAAACTTGCAGCACATTCTTACATATTTAGATATTTGACACAATCACTATGTTGTGCAGCATCTGGTTAGGGCAGAATTTGCGAAATGGTTGAAAAGTTGTGTAAGATTTTTAATATATTGAGTACATAAGATGATCAACTTGTTTATTTTCTAACCATAGGTTAAGAAGATGCGGAGGATGGACAGTATGGCTGATACTTGGGTAAGCCATTATGAATCTTGCGTTGTTCGAGATGTGCGTTACAACACCCTTGCACGGGAAGAAGGAAGGAAGACACAAAAGCGTGGTCGTCATGAGCACGAATACATACGACAAAGGGACAAATTAAATTTATGCTCTACTACAAAAAGGGCTATAGATGGAATGGCTACTAATGGCGCACCTGTGATGTGGTGCGCCATTAGTATATTCTAATGGCGCACCATGTCTCGGTGCGCCATTAGTAATATATTACTAATGGCGCACCTGGTGTGTGGTGCGCCATTAGTAGTTTGGGAAAAAACATACGAAAATTTTTGTTACTAATGGCGCACCTTGGGGTGGTGCGCCATTACTAATTTAACTCAGTAATGGCGCACTTTCCACTGTGCGCCATTACTAAGTTTTTTTTTAAAAACAAATCAAAAAAATATCATTTTTTTTATTATTTTTTCCAAAACTACTAATGGCGCACCGCGGGAGTGGTGCGCCATTAGTAGTTGAACAACTACTAATGGCGCACCACCCCACGGTGCGCCATTAGTAACTTGGCCACCTTCCACCTTCCACGATGCGTCGGTGGAAGGTGGCCAAGTTACTAATGGCGCACCGTGGGAGTGGCGCGCCATTAGTAGTTCAACTACTAATGGCGCACCACTCCCACGGTGCGCCATTAGTAACAACCACCTTCCACCGAATGCACCCCCACTGTGGATCGCCTTTTCAGTTTTAAAAAAATAAAAGAAAATGATGAAAATGTCAAAAAATAAAAGAAAATAAGTTTCCCATGTGATATGTGGTCTAGTTGTTGGGAAAATTTGCAAATATGAATTTCGACTTCATTTGCAAAATCTCTCGAGAATTTGTAAAAATGGGCATAACTTTTGCATACTAACTCGGATGAAAAAGTTTTTATATGAAAAATCATCTACTCGAAAGATGATGGTGCATCACGGGATATGGCACCAGCTGTGTATGTCTTGGACAAGGTAAAAAGAAAAGAATTCTGCAATGTCCGGTCACATGTGAGATTCCCACATGGATTTGCTTCCAACCTAGAATGGATAGTCGGTCAGATGAAAACAAAGGTGCAAGAGCTGAAAACTCATGACTGCCACGTCTTACTTCAAAGGGTTTTACTGTTATCCTTAGAGGATTGGGCCATACGACTTATACAGAGCAGTTGTAGAGTTGAGACCATTCTTCACGGAACTCTACAGTAGAAATATCAGGACAGATGCTGTCGAGCGTCCCAGAGACAAGATACCAACTATCCTATGCGACCTTGAGAATACATATCCTCTAGCCTTCTTTGATGTGATGGTGCATTTGCCTGTTCATCTACCCGATGAGGCACTACTTAGAGGTCCAAAGATGCTGGCTGGATGTACCCTATTGAAAGACTGCTAGGCACTTTCAAGGGCTATGTTAAGAATATAGTTAGATCTGAGGGTTCCATTACAGAGACCTACATTGTTACTGAAGCGTTGACATTCTGCTCAAAATACATTGAATAGCCGATCAGTTTAGCAAAAGGTGGGTGAAAACAACCCGAGCTCAATGTTTTCGATTGTTCTTTCGAGTTATAGGGAGGAGTAGACAATATAACAAACCTAAAGATTTGGAGAAAATAGTTTGGTAGGTGGTGAATAAGCATCTGAGATTCTACCATATATCGAGTAAGTGCTAAGTACTGCAGCTTGTACATCTTAATCTAGTAAACTTGCAGCACATTCTTACATATTTAGATATTTGACACAATCACTATGTTGTGCAGCATCTGGTTAGGGCAGAATTTGCGAAATGGTTGAAAAGTTGTGTAAGATTTTTAATATATTGAGTACATAAGATGATCAACTTGTTTATTTTCTAACCATAGGTTAAGAAGATGCGGAGGATGGACAGATCAGTAGCTGATACTTGGGTAAGCCATTATGAATCTTGTGTTGTTCGAGATGTGCGTTACAACACCCTTGCACGGAAGAAGGAAGGAAGACACAAAACTGTGTCGTCATGAGCACGTAATACATACGACAAAGGGACAACTGAAATGTATGCACTACTACAAAAAGGGCTATAGATGGAATGGCTACTAATGGCGCACTGTGATGTGGTGCGCCATTAGTATATTCTAATGGCGCACCATGTCTCGGTGCGCCAGTAGTAATATATTACTAATGGCGCACCTGGTGTGTGGTGCGCCATTAGTAGTTTGGGAAAAAACATAAGAAAATTTTTTGTTACTAATGGCGCACCTTGGGGTGGTGCGCCATTACTAGTTTTAACTAGTAATGGCGCACTTTCCACTGGTGCGCCATTACTAAGTTTTTTAAAAAAAATCAAAAAAAAATATCATTTTTTTATTATTTTTTCAAAACTACTAATGGCGCACCGCGAGTGGTGCGCCATTAGTAGTTGAACAACTACTAATGGCGCACCACCCACGGTGCGCCATTAGTAACAACCACCTTCCACCTTCCACGATGCGTCGTCGGTGGAAGGTGGCCAGTTACTAATGGCGCACCGTGGGAGTGGTGCGCCATTAGTAGTGCCAAGACTAATGGCGTGGGAGTGGTGCGGCATTAGTTGTTTCAACTACTAATTGCGCCCCACTCCCACGGTGCGCCATTAGTAACATGGCCACCTTACACCGAATGCACCCCCCCTGGATCGCCTTTTCAGTTTTAAAAAAAGTAAAAGAAAATGATGAAAATGTCAATAAAATAAAAGAAAATAAGTTTCCCATGTGATATGTGGTCTAGTTGTTGGGAAAATTTGCAAATATGAATTTCGACTTCATTTGCAAAATCTCTCGAGAATTTGTAAAAATGGGCATAACTTTTGCATACTAACTCGGATGAAAAAGTTTTTTATATGAAAAATCATCTACTCGAAAGATGATGGTGCATCACGGGATATGGCACCAGCTGTGTATGTCTTGGACAAGGTAAAAAGAAAAGAATTCTGCAATGTCCAGTCACATGTGAGATTCCCACATGGATTTGCTTCCAACCTAGAATGGATAGTCGGTCGAGATGAAAACAAAGGTGCAAGAGCTGAAAACTCATGACTGCCACGTCTTACTTCAAAGGGTTTTACTGTTATCCTTAGAGGATTGGGCATACGACTTATACTGAGCAGTTGTAGAGTTGAGACCATTCTTCACGGAACTCTACAGTAGAAATATCGGAGACGGATCTTTGTCGAGTGTCCCGAAGACAAGATACCAACTATCCTATGCGACCTTGAGAATACATATCCTCTAGCCTTCTTTGATGTGATGGTGCATTTGCTGTTCATCTACCCGATGAGGCACTACTTAGAGGTCCAAAGATGCAGTCTGGCTGGATGTACCCTATTGAAAGACGGCTAGGCACTTTCAAGGGCTATGTTAGGAATATAGTTAGATCTGAGGGTTCCATTACGAGACCTACATTGTTACTGAAGCGTTGACATTCTGCTCAAAATACATTGAATATCCGATCTGTTTAGCAAAAAGGTGGGTGAAAACAACCCCGAGCTCATTGTTTTCTATTGTTCTTTCGAGTTATAGGGAGGAGTAGACAATATAACAAACCTAAAGATTTGGAGAAAATAGTTTGGTAGGTGGTGAATAAGCATCACGAGATTCTACCATATATCGAGTAAGTGCTAAATACTGCAGCTTGTACATCTTAATCTAGTAAACTTGCAGCACATTCTTACATATTTAGATATTTGACACAATCACTATGTTGTGCAGCATCTGGTTAGGGCAGAATTTGCGAAATGGTTGAAAAGTTGTGTAAGATTTTTAATATATTGAGTACATAAGATGATCAACTTGTTTATTTTCTAACCATAGGTTAAGAAGATGCGGGAGGATGGACAGATCAGTAGCTGATACTTGGGTAAGCCATTATGAATCTTGCGTTGTTCGAGATGTGCGTTACAACACCCTTTGCACGGGAAGAAGGAAGGAAGACACAAAAGCTGTAATGTCATGAGCACGAATACATACGACAAAGGGACAACTGAAATGTATGCACTACTACAAAAAGGGCTATAGATGGAATGGCTACTAATGGCGCACCTGTGATGTGGTGCGCCATTAGTATATTCTAATGGCGCACCATGTCTCGGTGCGCCATTAGTAATATATTACTAATGGCGCACCTGGTGTGTGGTGCGCCATTAGTAGTTTGGGAAAAAAACATAAGAAAATTTTTTGTTACTAATGGCGCACCTTGGAGTGGTGCGCCATTACGAGTAACAAGTAATTGCGCACATTCCACTGGTGCGCCAATAGTTAGTTTAAAAAAAAATCAAAAAATATCATTTTTTATTATTTTTTCAAAACTACTAATGGCGCACCATGAGTGGTGCGCCATTAGTAGTTGAACAACTACTAATGGCGCACCACCCACGGTGCGCCATTAGTAACTTGGCCACCTTCCACCGTCCACGGTACGTCGTCGGTGGAAGGTGGCCAAGTTACTAATGGCGCACCGTGGGAGTGGTGCGCCATTAGTAGTGTTACTAATGGCGCACCATGGGAGTGGTGCGCCATTAGTAGTTCAACTACTAATGGTGCACCACTCCCACGGTGCGCCATTAGTAACTTGGCCACCTTCCACCGAATGCACCCCCGTGGATCGCCTTTTCAGTTTTAAAAAATAAAAGAAAATGATGAAAATGTCAAAAAATAAAAGAAAATAAGTTTCCCATGTGATATGTGGTCTAGTTGTTGGGAAAATTTGCAAATATGAATTTCGACTTCATTTGCAAAATCTCTAGAAATTGGTAAAAATGGGCATAACTTTTGCATACTAACTCGGATGAAAAAGTTTTTTATATGAAAAATCATCTACTCGAAAGATGATGGTGCATCACGGGATATGGCACCAACTGTGTATGTCTTGGACAAGGTAAAAAGAAAAGAATTCTGCAATGTCCAGTCACATGTGAGATTCCCACATGGATTTGCTTCCAACCTAGAATGGATAGTCGGTCTGAGATGAAAACAAAGGTGCAAGAGCTGAAAACTCATGACTGCCACGTCTTACTTCAAAGGGTTTTACTGTTATCCTTAGAGGATTGGGCATACGACTTATACTGAGCAGCTTGTAGAGTTGAGACCATTCTTCACGGAACTCTCTGATAGAAATATCGGGATGAATCTTTGTCGGCGTCCAGAGACAAGATACCAACTATCCTATGCGACCTTGAGAATACATATCCTCTAGCCTTCTTTGATGTGATGGTGCATTTGCTGTTCATCTACCCGATGAGGCACTACTTAGAGGTCCAAAGATGCTGGCTGGATGTACCCTATTGAAAGATGGCTAGGCACTTTCAAGGGCTATGTTAGGAATATAGTTAGATCTGAGGGTTCCATTACGAGACCTACATTGTTACGTAAGCGTTGACATTCTGCTCAAAATACATTGAATAGCCGATCAGTTTAGCAAAAGGTGGGTGAAAACAACCCCGAGCTCAATGTTTTCGATTGTTCTTTCGAGTTATAGGGAGGAGTAGACAATATAACAAACCTAAAGATTTGGAGAAAATAGTTTGGTAGGTGGTGAATAAGCGTCTGAGATTCTACCATATATCGAGTAAGTGCTAAGTACTGCAGCTTGTACATCTTAATCTAGTAAACTTGCAGCACATTCTTACATATTTAGATATTTGACACAATCACTATGTTGTGCAGCATCTGGTTAGGGCAGAATTTGCGAAATGGTTGAAAAGTTGTGTAAGATTTTTAATATATTGAGTACATAAGATGATCAACTTGTTTATTTTCTAACCATAGGTTAAGAAGATGCGGAGGATGGACAGATCAGTAGCTGATACTTGGGTAAGCCATTATGAATCTTATGCGTTGTTCGAGATGTGCGTTACAACACCCTTGCACGGAAGAAGGAAGGAAGACACAAAAGCGTATGCGTCATGAGCACGAATACATACGACAAAGGGACAACTGAAATGTATGCACTACTACAAAAGGGCTATAGATGGAATGGCTACTAATGGCGCACTGTGATGTGGTGCGCCATTAGTATATTCTAATGGCGCACCATGTCTCGGTGCGCCATTAGTAATATATTACTAATGGCGCACCTGGTGTGTGGTGCGCCATTAGTAGTTTGGGAAAAAACATAAGAAAATTTTTTGTTACTAATGGCGCACCTTGGGGTGGTGCGCCATTACTAGTTTTAACTAGTAATGGCGCACTTTCCACCGGGTGCGCCATTACTAAGTTTTTTTAAAAAAAATCAAAAAATATCATTTTTTTATTATTTTTTCAAAACTACTAATGGCGCACCGCGGGAGTGGTGGGCCCTTAGTAGTTGTACAACTACTAATTGGGCACCACCCCACCGTGCGCCAATAGTAACATGGCCACCTTCCACCTTCCACGATGCGTCGTCGGTGGAAGGTGGCCAGTACTAATGGCGCACCGTGAGTGGTCGCCATTAGTAGTGTTACTAATGGCGCAGTGAGAGTGGTGCGCCATTAGTAGTTCAACTACTAATGGCGCACCACTCCCACGGTGCGCCATTAGTAACTTGGCCACCTTTCACCGAATGCACCCCCCCTGATCGCCTTTTCAGTTTTAAAAAAATAAAAGAAAATGATGAAAATGTCAAAAAAATAAAAGAAAATAAGTTTCCCATGTGATATGTGGTCTAGTTGTTGGGAAAATTTGCAAATATGAATTTCGACTTCATTTGCAAAATCTCTCGAGAATTTGTAAAATGGGCATAACTTTTGCATACTAACTCGGATGAAAAAGTTTTTTATATGAAAAATCATCTACTCGAAAGATGATGGTGCATCACGGGATATGGCACCAGCTGTGTATGTCTTGGACAAGGTAAAAAGAAAAGAATTCTGCAATGTCCAGTCACATGTGAGATTCCCACATGGATTTGCTTCCAACCTAGAATGGATAGTCGGTGCAGATGAAAACAAAGGTGCAAGAGCTGAAAACTCATGACTGCCACGTCTTACTTCAAAGGGTTTTACCTGTTATCCTTAGAGGATTGGGCATACGACTTATACAGAGCAGTTGTAGAGTTGAGACCATTCTTCACGGAACTCTATAGTAGAAATATCGTGACAGATGTCTTTGTCGAGCGTCCCAGACAAGATACCAACTATCCTATGCGACCTTGAGAATACATATCCTCTAGCCTTCTTTGATGTGATGGTGCATTTGCTGTTCATCTACCCGATGAGGCACTACTTAGAGGTCCAATGCAGTCTGGCTGGATGTACCCTATTGAAAGATGGCTAGGCACTTTCAAGGGCTATGTTAGGAATATAGTTAGATCCGAGGGTTCCATTACAGAGACCTACATTGTTCTGAAGCGTTGACATTCTGCTCAAAATACATTGAATAGCCGATCGGTTTAGCAAAAGGTGGGTGAAAACAACCCCGAGCTCAATGTTTTCGATTGTTCTTTTCGAGTTATAGGGAGGAGTAGACAATATAACAAACCTAAAGATTTGGAGAAAATAGTTTGGTAGGTGGTGAATAAGCATCACGAGATTCTACCATATATCGAGTAAGTGCTAAGTACTGCAGCTTGTACATCTTAATCTAGTAAACTTGCAGCACATTCTTACATATTTAGATATTTGACACAATCACTATGTTGTGCAGCATCTGGTTAGGGCAGAATTTGCGAAATGGTTGAAAAGTTGTGTAAGATTTTTAATATATTGAGTACATAAGATGATCAACTTGTTTATTTTCTAACCATAGGTTAAGAAGATGCGGAGGATGGACAGATCAGTAGCTGATACTTGGGTAAGCCATTATGAATCTTGCGTTGTTCGAGATGTGCGTTACAACACCCTTGCACGGGAAGAAGGAAGGAAGACACAAAACTGTGTAAATCATGAGCACGAATACATACGACAAAGGGACAACTGAAATGTATGCACTACTACAAAAAGGGCTATAGATGGAATGGCTACTAATGGCGCACTGTGATGTGGTGCGCCATTAGTATATTCTAATGGCGCACCATGTCTCGGTGCGCCATTAGTAATATATTACTAATGGCGCACTGGTGTGTGGTGCGCCATTAGTAGTTTGGGAAAAAACATAAGAAATTTTTTGTTACTAATGGCGCACCTTGGGGTGGTGCGCCATTACTAGTTTTAACTAGTAATGGCGCACTTTCCACCTGTGCGCCATTACTAAGTTTTTTTAAAAAATCAAAAAAATATCATTTTTTATTATTTTTTCAACTACGAATGGCGCACCGCGGGAGTGGTGCGCCATTAGTAGTTGAACAACTACTAATGGCGCACCACCCCACGGTGCGCCATTAGTAACTTGGCCACCTTCCACCTTCCACGGTACGTCGTCGGTGGAAGGTGGCCAAGCTAATGGCATGGAGTGGTGCGCCATTAGTAGTTCAACTACTAATGGCGCACCACTCCCACGGTGCGCCATTAGTAACTTGGCCACCTTCCACCGAATGCACCCCGTGGATCGCCTTTTCAGTTTTAAAAAATAAAAGAAAATGATGAAAATGTCCAAAAAATAAAAGAAAATAAGTTTCCCATGTGATATGTGGTCTAGTTGTTGGGAAAATTTGCAAATATGAATTTCGACTTCATTTGCAAAATCTCTCGAGAATTTGTAAAAATGGGCATAACTTTTGCATACTAACTCGGATGAAAAAGTTTTTTATATGAAAAATCATCTACTCGAAAGATGATGGTGCATCACGGATATGGCACCAAATGTGTATGTCTTGGACAAGGTAAAAAGAAAAGAATTCTGCAATGTCCAGTCACATGTGAGATTCCCACATGGATTTGCTTCCAACCTAGAATGGATAGTCAGTGCAGATGAAAACAAAGGTGCAAGAGCTGAAAACTCATGACCGCCACGTCTTACTTCAAAGGGTTTTACATTATCCTTAGAGGATTGGGCCATACGACTTATACTGAGCAGTTGTAGAGTTGAGACCATTCTTCACGGAACTCTCTGATAGAAATATCGTGACAGAATCTTTGTCGAGCGTCCCAGACAAGATACCAACTATCCTATGCGACCTTGAGAATACATATCCTCTAGCCTTCTTTGATGTGATGGTGCATTTGCTGTTCATCTACCCGATGAGGCACTACTTAGAGGTCCAATGCAGTCTGGCTGGATGTACCCTATTGAAAGATGGCTAGGCACTTTCAAGGGCTATGTTAGGAATATAGTTAGATCTGAGGGTTCCATTACGAGACCTACATTGTTACTGAAGCGTTGACATTCTGCTCAAAATACATTGAATAGCCGATCGGTTTAGCAAAAGGTGGGTGAAAACAACCCCGAGCTCAATGTTTTCGATTGTTCTTTCGAGTTATAGGGAGGAGTAGACAATATAACAAACCTAAAGATTTGGAGAAAATAGTTTGGTAGGTGGTGAATAACTGTCACGAGATTCTACCATATATCGAGTAAGTGCTAAATCTTGCAGCTTGTACATCTTAATCTAGTAAACTTGCAGCACATTCTTACATATTTAGATATTTGACACAATCACTATGTTGTGCAGCATCTGGTTAGGGCAGAATTTGCGAAATGGTTGAAAAGTTGTGTAAGATTTTTAATATATTGAGTACATAAGATGATCAACTTGTTTATTTTCTAACCATAGGTTAAGAAGATGCGGGAGGATGGATGATCTGTAGCTGATACTTGGGTAAGCCATTATGAATCTTGCGTTGTTCGAGATGTGCGTTACAACACCCTTTGCACGGGAAGAAGGAAGGAAGACACAAAAGCGTGTCGTCATGAGCACGAATACATACGACAAAGGGACAACTGAAATGTATGCACTACTAGCAATAGGTCTATAGATGGAATGGCTACTAATGGCGCACCTGTGATGTGGTGCGCCATTAGTATATTCTAATGGCGCACCATGTCTCGGTGCGCCATTAGTAATATATTACTAATGGCGCACCTGGTGTGTGGTGCGCCATTAGTAGTTTGGGAAAAAACATAAGAAAATTTTTTGTTACTAATGGCGCACCTTGGGGTGGTGCGCCATTACTAGTTTTAACTAGTAATGGCGCACTTTCCACTGGTGCGCCATTACTAAGTTTTTAAAAAAAAAAATCAAAAAAAAATATCATTTTTTTTATTTTTTTCAAAACTACTAATGGCGCATCATGAGTGGTGCGCCATTAGTAGTTGAACAACTACTAATGGCGCACCACCCCACGGTGCGCCATTAGTAACTTGGCCACCTTCCACCTTCCACGGTACGTCGTCGGTGGAAGGTGGGCAAGGTTCTAATGGCGCACCGTGGGAGTGCGCCATTAGTAGTTCAACTACTAATGGCGCACCACTCCCACGGTGCGCCATTAGTAACAACCACCTTCCACCGAATGCACCCCCCTCCCCGTGGATCGCCTTTTCAGTTTAAAAAAATAAAAGAAAATGATGAAAATGTCAAAAAATAAAAGAAAATAAGTTTCCCATGTGATATGTGGTCTAGTTGTTGGGAAAATTTGCAAATATGAATTTCGACTTCATTTGCAAAATCTCTCGAGAATTTGTAAAAATGGGCATAACTTTTGCATACTAACTTTCGGATGAAAATATTTTTATATGAAAAATCATCTACTCGAAAGATGATGGTGCATCACGGGATATGGCACCAGCTGTGTATGTCTTGGACAAGGTAAAAAGAAAAGAATTCTGCAATGTCCAGTCACATGTGAGATTCCCACATGGATTTGCTTCCAACCTAGAATGGATAGTCGGTCGCAGATGAAAACAAAGGTGCAAGAGCTGAAAACTCATGACTGCCACGTCTTACTTCAAAGGGTTTTACCTGTTATCCTTAGAGGATTGGGCCGCCCTGACTTATACAGAGCAGTTGTAGAGTTGAGACCATTCTTCACGGAACTCTATAGTAGAAATATCAGGACAGATGCTGTCGAGCGTCCCAGAGACAAGATACCAACTATCCTATGCGACCTTGAGAATACATATCCTCTAGCCTTCTTTGATGTGATGGTGCATTTGCCTGTTCATCTACCCGATGAGGCACTACTTAGAGGTCCAAAGACAGTCTGGCTGGATGTACCCTATTGAAAGACGGCTAGGCACTTTCAAGGGCTATGTTAGGAATATAGTTAGATCTGAGGGTTCCATTACAGAGACCTACATTGTTACAGAAGCGTTGACATTCTGCTCAAAATACATTGAATAGCCGATCAGTTTAGCAAAAAGGTGGGTGAAAACAACCCCGAGCTCAATGTTTTCGATTGTTCTTTCGAGTTATAGGGAGGAGTAGACAATATAACAAACCTAAAGATTTGGAGAAAATAGTTTGGTAGGTGGTGAATAACTGTCACGAGATTCTACCATATATCGAGTAAGTGCTAAATCTTGCAGCTTGTACATCTTAATCTAGTAAACTTGCAGCACATTCTTACATATTTAGATATTTGACACAATCACTATGTTGTGCAGCATCTGGTTAGGGCAGAATTTGCGAAATGGTTGAAAAGTTGTGTAAGATTTTTAATATATTGAGTACATAAGATGATCAACTTGTTTATTTTCTAACCATAGGTTAAGAAGATGCGGGAGGATGGACAGATTGTAGCTGATACTTGGGTAAGCCATTATGAATCTTGCGTTGTTCGAGATGTGCGTTACAACACCCTTGCACGGGAAGAAGGAAGGAAGACACAAAACTGTGTCGTCATGAGCACGAATACATACGACAAAGGGACAACTGAAATGTATGCACTACTACAAAAAGGGCTATAGATGGAATGGCTACTAATGGCGCACTGTGATGTGGTGCGCCATTAGTATATTCTAATGGCGCACCATGTCTCGGCGCCATTAGTAATATATTACTAATGGCGCACCTGGTGTGTGGTGCGCCATTAGTAGTTTGGGAAAAAACATAAGAAATTTTTTGTTACTAATGGCGCACCTTGGGGTGGTGCGCCATTACTAGTTTAACTAGTAATGGCGCACTTTCCACCGGTGCGCCATTACTAAGTTTTTTTAAAAAAAATCAAAAAATATCATTTTTTATTATTTTTTCAAAACTACTAATGGCGCATCATGAGTGGTGCGCCATTAGTAGTTGAACAACTACTAATGGCGCACCACCCAGTGCGCCATTAGTAACAACCACCTTCCACCTTCCACGATGCGTCGTCGGTGGAAGGTGGCCATTACTAATGGCGCACTGTGGGAGTGGTGCGCCATTAGTAGTTCAACTACTAATGGCGCACCACTCCCACGGTGCGCCATTAGTAACTTGGCCACCTTCCACCGAATGCACCCCCGTGGATCGCCTTTTCAGTTTTAAAAAAATAAAAGAAAATGATGAAAATGTCAAAAAAATAAAAGAAAATAAGTTTCCCATGTGATATGTGGTCTAGTTGTTGGGAAAATTTGCAAATATGAATTTCGACTTCATTTGCAAAATCTCTCGAGAATTTGTAAAAATGGGCATAACTTTTGCATACTAACTCGGATGAAAAAGTTTTTTATATGAAAAATCATCTACTCGAAAGATGATGGTGCATCACGGGATATGGCACCAATTGTATGTCTTGGACAAGGTAAAAAGAAAAGAATTCTGCAATGTCCGGTCACATGTGAGATTCCCACATGGATTTGCTTCCAACCTAGAATGGATAGTCGGTCTGAGATGAAAACAAAGGTGCAAGAGCTGAAAACTCATGACTGCCACGTCTTACTTCAAAGGGTTTTACTGTTATCCTTAGAGGATTGGGCCGCCTGACTTATACAGAGCAGTTGTAGAGTTGAGACCATTCTTCACGGAACTCTACAAGAGAAATATCGGGACAGATCTTTGTCGGCGTCCAGACAAGATACCAACTATCCTATGCGACCTTGAGAATACATATCCTCTAGCCTTCTTTGATGTGATGGTGCATTTGCTGTTCATCTACCCGATGAGGCACTACTTAGAGGTCCAGATGCAGATCTGGCTGGATGTACCCTATTGAAAGACGGCTAGGCACTTTCAAGGGCTATGTTAGGAATATAGTTAGATCTGAGGGTTCCATTACGAGACCTACATTGTTACTGAAGCGTTGACATTCTGCTCAAAATACATTGAATAGCCGATCGGTTTAGCAAAAGGTGGGTGAAAACAACCCCGAGCTCAATGTTTTCGATTGTTCTTTCGAGTTATAGGGAGGAGTAGACAATATAACAAACCTAAAGATTTGGAGAAAATAGTTTGGTAGGTGGTGAATAAGCGTCACGAGATTCTACCATATATCGAGTAAGTGCTAAGTATCTTGCAGCTTGTACATCTTAATCTAGTAAACTTGCAGCACATTCTTACATATTTAGATATTTGACACAATCACTATGTTGTGCAGCATCTGGTTAGGGCAGAATTTGCGAAATGGTTGAAAAGTTGTGTAAGATTTTTAATATATTGAGTACATAAGATGATCAACTTGTTTATTTTCTAACCATAGGTTAAGAAGATGCGGGAGGATGGACAGATTGTAGCTGATACTTGGGTAAGCCATTATGAATCTTGCGTTGTTCGAGATGTGCGTTACAACACCCTTGCACGGGAAGAAGGAAGGAAGACACAAAAGCGTGTCGTCATGAAACGCGAATACATACGACAAAGGGACAACTGAAATGTATGCACTACTACAAAAGGGCTATAGATGGAATGGCTACTAATGGCGCACTGTGATGTGGTGCGCCATTAGTATATTCTAATGGCGCACCATGTCTCGGTGCGCCATTAGTAATATATTACTAATGGCGCTTTTGGTGTGTGGGGCGCAATTTGTAGTTTGGAAAAAAAACATAATAAATTTTTTTTTTACTAAGGGCGCACCTTGGGGTGGTGCGCCATTACTAGTTTTAACTAGTAATGGCGCACTTTCCACTGGTGCGCCATTACTAAGTTTTTTAAAAAAAAAATCAAAAAAATATCATTTTTTTATTTTTTTCAAAACTACTAATGGCGCACCGCGGGAGTGGTGCGCCATTAGTAGTTGAACAACTACTAATGGCGCACCACCCCACGGTGCGCCATTAGTAACAGCCACCTTCCACCTTCCACGATGCGTCGTCGGTGGAAGGTGGCAAGTTACTAATGGCGCACCGTGGGGTGGTGCGCCATTAGTAGTTCAACTACTAATGGCGCACCACTCCCACGGTGCGCCATTAGTAACTTGGCCACCTTCCACCGAATGCACCCCCCCTGGATCGCCTTTTCAGTTTAAAAAAATAAAAGAAAATGATGAAAATGTCAAAAAAATAAGTTTCCCAGGTGATATGTGGTCTAGTTGTTGGGAAAATTTGCAAATATGAATTTCGACTTCATTTGCAAAATCTCTCGAGAATTTGTAAAATGGGCATAACTTTTGCATACTAACTCGGATGAAAAAGTTTTTATATGAAAAATCATCTACTCGAAAGATGATGGTGCATCACGGGATATGGCACCAGCTGTGTATGTCTTGGACAAGGTAAAAAGAAAAGAATTCTGCAATGTCCGGTCACATGTGAGATTCCCACATGGATTTGCTTCCAACCTAGAATGGATAGTCGGTCTTGAGATGAAAACAAAGGTGCAAGAGCTGAAAACTCATGACTGCCACGTCTTACTTCAAAGGGTTTTACCTGTTATCCTTAGAGGATTGGGCATACGACTTATACAGAGCAGTTGTAGAGTTGAGACCATTCTTCACGGAACTCTATAGTAGAAATATCGGGACAGATCTTTGTCGGCGTCCGAAGACAAGATACCAACTATCCTATGCGACCTTGAGAATACATATCCTCTAGCCTTCTTTGATGTGATGGTGCATTTGCCTGTTCATCTACCCGATGAGGCACTACTTAGAGGTCCA
Organism: Aegilops bicornis; assembly: GCA_021605145.1. Taxonomy (NCBI): domain Eukaryota; kingdom Viridiplantae; phylum Streptophyta; class Magnoliopsida; order Poales; family Poaceae; genus Aegilops; species Aegilops bicornis. Next base: position 66,221,563 of record CM038671.1, read on the forward strand.
GTACAGTCTGGCTGGATGTACCCTATTGAAAGACGGCTAGGCACTTTCAAGGGCTATGTTAGGAATATAGTTAGATCTGAGGGTTCCATTACAGAGACCTACATTGTTACTGAAGCGTTGACATTCTGCTCAAAATACATTGAATAGCCGATCGGTTTAGCAAAAGGTGGGTGAAAACAACCCCGAGCTCAATGTTTTCGATTGTTCTTTCGAGTTATAGGGAGGAGTAGACAATATAACAAACCTAAAGATTTGGAGAAAATAGTTTGGTAGGTGGTGAATAAGCATCACGAGATTCTACCATATATCGAGTAAGTGCTAAATCTTGCAGCTTGTACATCTTAATCTAGTAAACTTGCAGCACATTCTTACATATTTAGATATTTGACACAATCACTATGTTGTGCAGCATCTGGTTAGGGCAGAATTTGCGAAATGGTTGAAAAGTTGTGTAAGATTTTTAATATATTGAGTACATAAGATGATCAACTTGTTTATTTTCTAACCATAGGTTAAGAAGATGCGGAGGATGGACAGACTGTAGCTGATACTTGGGTAAGCCATTATGAATCTTGCGTTGTTAGAGATGTGAGTTACAACACCCTTGCACGGGAAGAAGGAAGGAAGTCAAAAAAGTGTGTCGTCATGAGCACGAATACATACGACAAAGGGAAAACTGAAATGTATGCACTACTACAAAAAGGGCGATAGATGGAATGGATACTAATGGCGCACCTGTAATGTGGTGCGCCATTAGTATATTCTAATGGCGCACCATGTCTCGGTGCGCCATTAGTAATATATTACTAATGGCGCACCGGGTGTGTGGTGCGCCATTAGTAGTTTGGGAAAAAAACATAAGAAAATTTTTTGTTACTAATGGCGCACCTTGGGGTGGTGCGCCATTACTAGTTTTAACTAGTAATGGCGCACTTTCCACTGGTGCGCCATTACTAAGTTTTTTTAAAAAAAAAATCAAAAAAAAATATCAATTTTTTATTTTTTTCAAAACTACTATTGGCGCACCCGAGTGGTGCGCCATTAGTAGTTGAACAACTACTAATGGCGCACCACCCCACGGTGCGCCATTAGTAACTTGGCCACCTTCCACCTTCCACCGTACGTCGACGGTGGAAGGTGGCCAAGTTACTAATGGCGCACCGTGGGAATGGTGCGCCATTAGTAGTTCAACTACTAATGGCGCACCACTCCCACGGTGCGCCATTAGTAACTTGGCCACCTTCCACCGAATGCACCCCCCCCCCCCCCCCGTGGATCGCCTTTTCAGTTTTAAAAAAAATAAAAGAAAATGATGAAAATGTCAAAAAAATAAAAGAAAATAAGTTTCCCATGTGATATGTGGTCTAGTTGTTGGGAAAATTTGCAAATATGAATTTCGACTTCATTTGCAAAATCTCTCGAGAATTTGTAAAAATGGGCATAACTTTTGCATATCAACTCGGATGAAAAAGTTTTTTATATGAAAAATCATCTACTCGAAAGATGATGGTGCATCACGGGATATGGCACCAGCTGTGTATGTCTTGGACAAGGTAAAAAGAAAAGAATTCTGCAATGTCCAGTCACATGTGAGATTCCCACATGGATTTGCTTCCAACCTAGAATGGATAGTCAGTGAGATGAAAACAAAGGTGCAAGAGCTGAAAACTCATGACTGCCACGTCTTACTTCAAAGGGTTTTACCTGTTATCCTTAGAGGATTGGGCCATACGACTTATACAGAGCAGTTGTAGAGTTGAGACCATTCTTCACGGAACTCTCTGGTAGAAATATCGTGACAGAATCTTTGTCGGCGTCCCGGAGACAAGATACCAACTATCCTATGCGACCTTGAGAATACATATCCTCTAGCCTTCTTTGATGTGATGGTGCATTTGCCTGTTCATCTACCCGATGAGGCACTACTTAGAGGTCCAAGATGCAGGCTGGATGTACCCTATTGAAAGACGGCTAGGCACTTTCAAGGGCTATGTTAGGAATATAGTTAGATCTGAGGGTTCCATTACAGAGACCTACATTGTTACGTAAGCGTTGACATTCTGCTCAAAATACATTGAATAGCCGATCAGTTTAGCAAAAGGTGGGTGAAAACAACCCCGAGCTCAATGGTTTCGATTGTTCTTTCGAGTTATAGGGAGGAGTAGACAATATAACAAACCTAAAGATTTGGAGAAAATAGTTTGGTAGGTGGTGAATAAGCGTCACGAGATTCTACCATATATTGAGTAAGTGCTAAGTACTACAGCTTGTACATCTTAATCTAGTAAACTTGCAGCACATTCTTACATATTTAGATATTTGACACAATCACTATGTTGTGCAGCATCTGGTTAGGGCAGAATTTGCGAAATGGTTGAAAAGTTGTGTAAGATTTTTAATATATTGAGTACATAAGATGATCAACTTGTTTATTTTCTAACCATAGGTTAAGAAGATGCGGGAGGATGGACAGACTGTAGCTGATACTTGGGTAAGCCATTATGAATCTTGCGTTGTTCGAGATGTGCGTTACAACACCCTTGCACGGGAAGAAGGAAGGAAGACACAAAAGCGTGTGTCGTCATGAGCACGAATACATACGACAAAGGGACAACTGAAATGTATGCACTACTACAAAAGGGCTATAGATGGAATGGCTACTAATGGCGCACTGTGATGTGGTGCGCCATTAGTATATTCTAATGGCGCACCATGTCTCGGTGCGCCATTAGTAATATATTACTAATGGCGCTTTGGTGTGTGGTGCGCCATTAGTAGTTTGGGAAAAAACATAAGAAAATTTTTTGTTACTAATGGCGCACCTTGGGGTGGTGCGCCATTACTAATTTAACTAGTAATGGCGCACTTTCCACTGGTGCGCCATTACTAAGTTTTTTAAAAAAATCAAAAAAAATCATTTTTTATTATTTTTTCAAAACTACTAATGGCGCACCATGAGTGGTGCGCCATTAGTAGTTGAACAACTACTAATGGCGCACCACCTGGTGCGCCATTAGTAACTTGGCCACCTTCCACCTTCCACGATGCGTCGTCGGTGGAAGGTGGCCAGAATACTAATGGCGCACCGTGGGAGTGGTGCGCCATTAGTAGTTCAACTACTAATGGCGCACCACTCCCACGGTGCGCCATTAGTAACTTGGCCACCTTCCACCGAATGCACCCCGTGGATCGCCTTTTCAGTTTTAAAAAATAAAAAGAAAATGATGAAAATGTCAAAAAATAAAAGAAAATAAGTTTCCCATGTGATATGTGGTCTAGTTGTTGGGAAAATTTGCAAATATGAATTTCGACTTCATTTGCAAAATCTCTCGAGAATTTGTAAAAATGGGCATAACTTTTGCATACTAACCGGATGAAAAGTTTTTTATATGAAGAATCATCTACTCGAAAGATGATGGTGCATCACGGATATGGCACCAGCTGTGTATGTCTTGGACAAGGTAAAAGAAAAGAATTCTGCAATGTCCAGTCACATGTGAGATTCCCACATGGATTTGCTTCCAACCTAGAATGGATAGTCAGTGCAGATGAAAACAAAGGTGCAAGAGCTGAAAACTCATGACTGCCACGTCTTACTTCAAAGGGTTTTACCTGTTATCCTTAGAGGATTGGGCCATACGACTTATACTGAGCAGTTGTAGAGTTGAGACCATTCTTCACGGAACTCTATAGTAGAAATATCGTGACAGATCTTTGTCGGCGTCCCCAGACAAGATACCAACTATCCTATGCGACCTTGAGAATACATATCCTCTAGCCTTCTTTGATGTGATGGTGCATTTGCTGTTCATCTACCCGATGAGGCACTACTTAGAGGTCCAAGATGCTGATCTGGCTGGATGTACCCTATTGAAAGACGGCTAGGCACTTTCAAGGGCTATGTTAGGAATATAGTTAGATCTGAGGGTTCCATTACAGTAGACCTACATTGTTCTGAAGCGTTGACATTCTGCTCAAAATACATTGAATAGCCGATCAGTTTAGCAAAAGGTGGGTGAAAACAACCCCGAGCTCAATGTTTTCGATTGTTCTTCGAGTTATAGGGAGGAGTAGACAATATAACAAACCTAAAGATTTGGAGAAAATAGTTTGGTAGGTGGTGAATAAGCGTCACGAGATTCTACCATATATCGAGTAAGTGCTAAATCTTGCAGCTTGTACATCTTAATCTAGTAAACTTGCAGCACATTCTTACATATTTAGATATTTGACACAATCACTATGTTGTGCAGCATCTGGTTAGGGCAGAATTTGCGAAATGGTTGAAAAGTTGTGTAAGATTTTTAATATATTGAGTACATAAGATGATCAACTTGTTTATTTTCTAACCATAGGTTAAGAAGATGCGGAGGATGGACAGATCAGTAGCTGATACTTGGGTAAGCCATTATGAATCTTGCGTTGTTCGAGATGTGCGTTACAACACCCTTGCTGGGAAGAAGGAAGGAAGACACAAAAGCGTGTCGTCATGAAACCTGAATACATACGACAAAGGGACAACTGAAATGTATGCACTACTACAAAAAGGGCTATAGATGGAATGGCTACTAATGGCGCTTTGTGATGTGGTGCGCCATTAGTATATTCTAATGGCGCACCATGTCTCGATGCGCCATTAGTAATATATTACTAATGGCGCACCTGGTGTGTGGTGCGCCATTAGTAGTTTGGGAAAAAACATAATAAATTTTTTTGTTACTACTGGCGCACCTTGGGGTGGTGCGCCATTACTAGTTTTAACTAGTAATGGCGCACTTTCCACTGGTGCGCCATTACTAAGTTTTTTTAAAAAAAAAATCAAAAAAAAATCATTTTTTTATTATTTGTTTCAAAACTCCTAATGGCGCAGCAGGTGAGTGCGCCATTAGTAGTTGAACAACTACTAATGGCGCACCACCCCAGTGCGCCATTAGTAACTTGGCCACCTTCCACCTTCCACGATGCGTCGTCGGTGGAAGGTGGCCAGTTTAATGGCGCACCGTGGGAGTGGTGCGCCATTACATTAGTAGTTCAACTACTAATGGCGCACCACTCCCACGGTGCGCCATTAGTAACTTGGCCACCTTCCACCGAATGCACCCCGTGGATCGCCTTTTCAGTTTTAAAAAAATAAAAGAAAATGATGAAAATGTCAAAAAATAAAAGAAAATAAGTTTCCCATGTGATATGTGGTCTAGTTGTTGGGAAAATTTGCAAATATGAATTTCGACTTCATTTGCAAAATCTCTCGAGAATTTGTAAAAATGGGCATAACTTTTGCATACTAACTCGGATGAAAAAGTTTTTTATATGAAAAATCATCTACTCGAAAGATGATGGTGCATCACGGGATATGGCACCAGTGTATGTCTTGGACAAGGTAAAAGAAAAGAATTCTGCAATGTCCAGTCACATGTGAGATTCCCACATGGATTTGCTTCCAACCTAGAATGGATAGTCGGTCAGAGATGAAAACAAAGGTGCAAGAGCTGAAAACTCATGACTGCCACGTCTTACTTCAAAGGGTTTTACCTGTTATCCTTAGAGGATTGGGCCGCCCTGACTTATACAGAGCAGTTGTAGAGTTGAGACAATTCTTCACGGAACTCTCTGATAGAAATATCGGGACAGATCTTTGTCGGCGTCCGAAGACAAGATACCAACTATCCTATGCGACCTTGAGAATACATATCCTCTAGCCTTCTTTGATGTGATGGTGCATTTGCCTGTTCATCTACCCGATGAGGCACTACTTAGAGGTCCAAAGATCTGGCCTGGATGTACCCTATTGAAAGACTGGCTAGGCACTTTCAAGGGCTATGTTAGGAATATAGTTAGATCGAGGGTTCCATTACAGAGACCTACATTATTCTGAAGCGTTGACATTACTGCTCAAAATACATTGAATAAGCCGATCGGTTTAGCAAAAGGTGGGTGAAAACAACCCCGAGCTCAATGTTTTCGATTGTTCTTTCGAGTTATAGGGAGGAGTAGACAATATAACAAACCTAAAGATTTGGAGAAAATAGTTTGGTAGGTGGTGAATAAGCTTGTCTGAGATTCTACCATATATCGAGTAAGTGCTAAATCTTTGAGCTTGTACATCTTAATCTAGTAAACTTGCAGCACATTCTTACATATTTAGATATTTGACACAATCACTATGTTGTGCAGCATCTGGTTAGGGCAGAATTTGCGAAATGGTTGAAAAGTTGTGTAAGATTTTTAATATATTGAGTACATAAGATGATCAACTTGTTTATTTTCTAACCATAGGTTAAGAAGATGCGGGAGGATGGACGGTATCAGCTGATACTTGGGTAAGCCATTATGAATCTTGCGTTGTTCGAGATGTGCGTTACAACACCCTTGCACGGGAAGAAGGAAGGAAGACACAAAAGCTGTGCGTCATGAGCACGAATACATACGACAAAGGGACAACTGAAATGTATGCACTACTACAAAAAGGGCTATATATGGAATGGCTACTAATGGCGCACCTGTGATGTGGTGCGCCATTAGTATATTCTAATGGCGCACCATGTCTCGGTGCGCCATTAGTAATATATTACTAATGGCGCACCTGGTGTGTGGTGCGCCATTAGTAGTTTGGGAAAAAAACATAAGAAAATTTTTTGTTACTAATGGCGCACCTTGGGGTGGTGCGCCATTACTAGTTTTAACTAGTAATGGCGCACTTTCCACTGGTGCGCCATTACTAAGTTTTTAAAAAAAAAATCAAAAAAATATCATTTTTTTATTATTTTTTTCAAAACTACTAATGGCGCACCCTTGAGTGGTGCGCCATTAGTAGTTGAACAACTACTAATGGCGCACCACCCACGGTGCGCCATTAGTATCTTGGCCACCTTCCACCTTCCACGATGCGTCGTCGGTGGAAGGTGGCCAAGATACTAATGGCGCACCGTGGGAGTGGTGCGCCATTAGTAGTTCAACTACTAATGGCGCACCACTCCCACGGTGCGCCATTAGTAACTTGGCCACCTTCCACCGAATGCACCCCCTCCGTGGATCGCCTTTTCAGTTTAAAAAAAATAAAAGAAAATGATGAAAATGTCAAAAAAATAAAAAAAAAATAAGTTTCCCATGTGATATGTGGTCTAGTTGTTGGGAAAATTTGCAAATATGAATTTCGACTTCATTTGCAAAATCTCTCGAGAATTTGTAAAAATGGGCATAACTTTTGCATACTAACTCGGATGAAAAGGTTTTTTATATGAAAAATCATCTACTCGAAAGATGATGGTGCATCACGGGATATGGCACCAGCTGTGTATGTCTTGGACAAGGTAAAAAGAAAAGAATTCTGCAATGTCCAGTCACATGTGAGATTCCCACATGGATTTGCTTCCAACCTAGAATGGATAGTCAGTGCAGATGAAAACAAAGGTGCAAGAGCTGAAAACTCATGACTGCCACGTCTTACTTCAAAGGGTTTTACCTGTTATCCTTAGAGGATTGGGCATACGACTTATACAAGAGCAGTTGTAGAGTTGAGACAATTCTTCACGGAACTCTACGGAGAAATATCGTGACAGATCTTTGTCGGCGTCCCGAGACAAGATACCAACTATCCTATGCGACCTTGAGAATACATATCCTCTAGCCTTCTTTGATGTGATGGTGCATTTGCTGTTCATCTACCCGATGAGGCACTACTTAGAGGTCGATGCAGTCTGGCTGGATGTACCCTATTGAAAGACGGCTAGGCACTTTCAAGGGCTATGTTAGGAATATAGTTAGATCTGAGGGTTCCATTACAGAGACCTACATTGTTACTGAAGCGTTGACATTCTGCTCAAAATACATTGAATAGCCGATCGGTTTAGCAAAAGGTGGGTGAAAACAACCCCGAGCTCAATGTTTTCGATTGTTCTTTCGAGTTATAGGGAGGAGTAGACAATATAACAAACCTAAAGATTTGGAGAAAATAGTTTGGTAGGTGGTGAATAAGCATCACGAGATTCTACCATATATCGAGTAAGTGCTAAGTACTGCAGCTTGTACATCTTAATCTAGTAAACTTGCAGCACATTCTTACATATTTAGATATTTGACACAATCACTATGTTGTGCAGCATCTGGTTAGGGCAGAATTTGCGAAATGGTTGAAAAGTTGTGTAAGATTTTTAATATATTGAGTACATAAGATGATCAACTTGTTTATTTTCTAACCATAGGTTAAGAAGATGCGGAGGATGGACAGATCAGAAGCTGATACTTGGGTAAGCCATTATGAATCTTGCGTTGTTCGAGATGTGCGTTACAACACCCTTGCACGCCAAGAAGGAAGGAAGACACAAAAGCTGTAAATCATGAGCACGAATACATACGACAAAGGGACAACTGAAATGTATGCACTACTACAAAAAGGGCTATAGATGGAATGGCTACTAATGGCGCTTTGTGATGTGGTGCGCCATTAGTATATTCTAATGGCGCACCATGTCTCGGTGCGCCATTAGTAATATATTACTAATGGCGCACCTGGTGTGTGGTGCGCCATTAGTAGTTTGGGAAAAAAACATAAGAATTTTTTTGTTACTAATGGCGCACCTTGGGGTGGTGCGCCATTACTAGTTTTAACTAGTAATGGCGCACTTTCCACTGGTGCGCCATTACTAAGTTTTTTTAAAAAAATCAAAAAAATATCATTTTTTATTATTTTTTCAAAACTACTAATGGCGCGCACCTTGAGTGGTGCGCCAATAGTAGTTGAACAACTACTAATGGCGCACCACCCCACGGTGCGCCATTAGTAACTTGGTCACCTTCCACCTTCCACGGTACGTCGTCGGTGGAAGGTGGCCAAGTTACTAATGGCGCACCGTGGGAGTGGTGCGCCATTAGTAGTTCAACTACTAATGGCGCACCACTCCCACGGTGCGCCATTAGTAACTTGGCCACCTTCCACCGAATGCACCCCGTGGATCGCCTTTTCAGTTTTAAAAAAAATAAAAGAAAATGATGAAAATGTCCAAAAAATAAAAGAAAATAAGTTTCCCATGTGATATGTGGTCTAGTTGTTGGGAAAATTTGCAAATATGAATTTCGACTTCATTTGCAAAATCTCTCGAGAATATGTAAAAATGGGCATAACTTTTGCATACTAACTCGGATGAAAAAGTTTTATATATGAAAAATCATCTACTCGAAAGATGATGGTGCATCACGGGATATGGCACCAGCTGTGTATGTCTTGGACAAGGTAAAAAGAAAAGAATTTTGCAATGTCCAGTCACATGTGAGATTCCCACATGGATTTGCTTCCAACCTAGAATGGATAGTCAGTGCAGATGAAAACAAAGGTGCAAGATCTTAAAACTCATGACTCCCACGTCTTACTTCAAAGGGTTTTACTGTTATCCTTAGAGGATTGGGCCATACGACTTATACAGAGCAGTTGTAGAGTTGAGACCATTCTTCACGGAACTCTACAAGAGAAATATCGGGACAGATCTTTGTCGAGCGTCCGAGACAAGATACCAACTATCCTATGCGACCTTGAGAATACATATCCTCTAGCCTTCTTTGATGTGATGGTGCATTTGCCTGTTCATCTACCCGATGAGGCACTACTTAGAGGTCCAAAGACAGTCTGGCTGGATGTACCCTATTGAAAGACGGCTAGGCACTTTCAAGGGCTATGTTAGGAATATAGTTAGATCTGAGGGTTCCATTACAGACCTACATTGTTACTGAAGCGTTGACATTCTGCTCAAAATACATTGAATAGCCGATCAGTTTAGCAAAAAGGTGGGTGAAAACAACCCCGAGCTCATTGTTTTCGATTGTTCTTTCGAGTTATAGGGAGGAGTAGACAATATAACAAACCTAAAGATTTGGAGAAAATAGTTTGGTAGGTGGTGAATAACTGTCACGAGATTCTACCATATATCGAGTAAGTGCTAAGTACTGCAGCTTGTACATCTTAATCTAGTAAACTTGCAGCACATTCTTACATATTTAGATATTCGACACAATCACTATGTTGTGCAGCATCTGGTTAGGGCAGAATTTGCGAAATGGTTGAAAAGTTGTGTAAGATTTTTAATATATTGAGTACATAAGATGATCAACTTGTTTATTTTCTAACCATAGGTTAAGAAGATGCGGGAGGATGGACAGACTGTAGCTGATACTTGGGTAAGCCATTATGAATCTTGCGTTGTTCGAGATGTGCGTTACAACACCCTTGCACGGGAAGAAGGAAGGAAGACACAAAACTGTGTCGTCATGAGCACGAATACATACGACAAAGGGACAACTGAAATGTATGCACTACTACAAAAAGGGTTATAGATGGAATGGCTACTAATGGCGCACCTGTGATGTGGTGCGCCATTAGTATATTCTAATGGCGCACCATGTCTCGTGCGCCATTAGTAATATCTTACTAATGGCGCACCTGGTGTGTGGTGCGCCATTAGTAGTTTGGGAAAAAAACATAAGAATTTTTTTTGTTACTAATGGCGCACCTTGGGGTGGTGCGCCATTACTAGTTTTAACTAGTAATGGCGCACTTTCCACTGGTGCGCCATTACTAAGTTTTTTTTTAAAAAAAAATCAAAAAAAAATATCATTTTTTTTTTCAAAATTACTAATGGCGCACCGCGGGAGTGGTGCGCCATTAGTAGTTGAACAACTACTAATGGCGCACCACCCCACGGTGCGCCATTAGTAACTTGGCCACCTTCCACCTTCCACGATGCGTCGTCGGTGGAAGGTGGCCAGTTACTATTGGCGCACCGTGGGAGTGCGCCATTAGTAGTTCAACTACTAATGGCGCACCACTCCCACGGTGCGCCATTAGTAACTTGGCCACCTTCCACCGAATGCACCCCGTGGATCGCCTTTTCAGTTTTAAAAAAATAAAAGAAAATGATGAAAATGTCAAAAAATAAAAGAAAATAAGTTTCCCATGTGATATGTGGTCTAGTTGTTGGGAAAATTTGCAAATATGAATTTCGACTTCATTTGCAAAATCTCTCGAGAATTTGTAAAAATGGGCATAACTTTTGCATACTAACTCGGATGAAAAAGTTTTTATATGAAAAATCATCTACTCGAAAGATGATGGTGCATCACGGGATATGGCACCAGCTGTGTATGTCTTGGACAAGGTAAAAAGAAAAGAATTCTGCAATGTCCAGTCACATGTGAGATTCCCACATGGATTTGCTTCCAACCTAGAATGGATAGTCAGTGCAGATGAAAACAAAGGTGCAAGAGCTGAAAACTCATGACTGCCACGTCTTACTTCAAAGGGTTTTACCTGTTATCCTTAGAGGATTGGGCCGCCCTGACTTATACAGAGCAGTTGTAGAGTTGAGACCATTCTTCACGGAACTCTACAGTAGAAATATCAGGACAGATGCTGTCGAGCGTCCCAGAGACAAGATACCAACTATCCTATGCGACCTTGAGAATACATATCCTCTAGCCTTCTTTGATGTGATGGTGCATTTGCCTGTTCATCTACCCGATGAGGCACTACTTAGAGGTCCAAGATACTGGCTGGATGTACCCTATTGAAAGACGGCTAGGCACTTTCAAAGGGCTATGTTAGGAATATAGTTAGATCTGAGGGTTCCATTACAGAGACCTACATTGTTACTGAAGCGTTGACATTCTGCTCAAAATACATTGAATAGCCGATCAGTTTAGCATAAAGGTTGGTGAAAACAACCCCGAGCTCAATGTTTTCGATTGTTCTTTCGAGTTATAGGGAGGAGTAGACAATATTACAAACCTAAAGATTTGGAGAAAATAGATTGGTAGGTGGTGAATAACTTTCATGAGATTCTACCATATATCGAGTAAGTGCTAAGTACTGCAGCTTGTACATCTTAATCTAGTAAACTTGCAGCACATTCTTACATATTTAGATATTTGACACAATCACTATGTTGTGCAGCATCTGGTTAGGGCAGAATTTGCGAAATGGTTGAAAAGTTGTGTAAGATTTTTAATATATTGAGTACATAAGATGATCAAATGGTTGAAAAATTGGTTTTGAATTTTTTTTTTGATTTTTTTTTTTCAAAAAATGATACGTAATATGATCGAGAAGTTTGAAATATTTTTCAAAATTTCATCATAGTCATTAACATGAACAAAGTCCTAGACATCAATAAGGTATAACATGATTGATATGCTAGATATATCAACAAGTGCCTGTGAAGTGAGCTGTTGCTGGGGTTGGATAGAACTCTGAAGTTAAGCGTGCTTGGGCTGGAGTAGTGTGAGGATGGGTGACCTTTCGGGAAGTTTGACCACGGAGTGCGGTTTGACCTGAGATTAAGCATATTGACCCGAGATTAAGCCATAGTGAACTGAGATTAAAAAAAATTTGAAAAAATTTAAAAAAAATTTGAAAAAAAATGTTACTAATGGCGCACTTCTATGTGGTGCGCCATTAGTATACCAGATACTAATGGCGCACCGTGGGCTATACATGGTGCGCCATTAGTATACCAGATACTAATGGCGCACCAGGTGGTGCGCCATTAGTAAAAATTACTAATGGCGTGCTATTAATGGCGCACCACAGATGCGCCATTAATAGCCATAATAGGTGCGCCATTAGTAGGGGTTTTTCTAGTAGTGATGCTAACATAACAAATATTGTTCAGTTGCAGTATATCTCCAGTTTCAAGGTTCATCAATGTATGGTTCTGTTCAGCTATCGTTGGTACATCTTGTTTTTCAAGATCGCAAAAATCAAAGCTGATGATTATTTCAAATCTATCAATGTCAAGGCGACATACCAAACCGACGAACTTTTTATTTTGGCAAATCAAGCAACATAGATATTTTTTTTGAAAAACACATTTGCACATACCGATGACTGAAGAGTATTGCAAAAGTTTGAGAAGAGAAATAATGAAGTTGCACAAGAAGATGATGCTTAGCCTTCATTCTAAAGATAATCACGATGACACAATAAAGTAATTAATCTGTTGATCAAGTAAACTTCTTTTATTTGTCACTCTTAATTTCCCGCTTCCCAGTTTGCTAACTTTTTTCGATGAGTTCATCAAATTTCATTGAAAAGTGTCGACTTTGTGTTCCGAGGCCAGCAGCGAAAACATTGTTAGCGCCAGCAGCGAACATTGTTACTGCTGGCCTCGGAACATTGTTAATGTTTTCGCGGCTGGCGCTAACATCGACCCGGCCTGCTTTACGGTCATTGTTCCTTCAGAGATTTTGGAGCCACGCATCACCATGGATGGTGCCAGGAGCGACCCATCAAACCTTGCACGTATATTAGGAAAAAGCTATATGGAGGTAGCGATGTCCAGATCTATAAAAAGTTGCAAACAGATGACCCATCAAATTCATTAGTACTTTATCTAAATAAAAATAAAATTACTTTATCACTGATTGCTCCCGCAAAAAACAAATAGAAAAATGGAAACTTAATGCATTTTTTAGGAAAAAAAAACAGGTTGCCAACAAAGATTCTAAATAGAAGAAGGTAATGTCATCAAAATGCTAAAGATAAAACAAATGGAATGCGTGACACCGGTGCTAGATAGATTAATATATGTAATAAAATGTTATCTTCATCACAACTTACCATCAAATATTTATTCACAGTATAGAGTTTGCAATTTTCTAGCAGCATATGCGAACAAAAAACATAGTCAAAGATACATGCTAGAGACCAAGACTATGTCTAAATTATCATTCATATATATTTTTATTCGAGAAAAATGATATAGAAACAATAAAAAAAGGAGCTATGACAAGAGTAATGTATAATGAAATATTTAGCAGTATAACTGAATTTACAGAGAAGGCTACAATGAAAGCAGAAAACACAATTGAAACAGGACCAATGATGAAGTCTGTGATGGGTGACAACACATAGACAATTACGAGCCATCAATGTTTGTTTCAATTTTTGTCTGAGAGTTCCCCAAAAATTCATATATAGTAAAACAAAAATATGCGATGAATGAGGAGTGTAGGAAGAATATCCACGACAAATCCAAAAATTAGTATGAAGCTATAGTTTTGTATTATGGATTGTAGATGTCACTGTCGCCACCGAGGCGCGCCCTCACAAAAAATTAATATATTTCACAAAAAATGTCTACATTTAATCATATTTTGTCAAGACGCACATTTTCGCTACAATGTTTTTCGTCGCACAAATTTAATAGAATAACCATTGCAATGCCAAAGGTAAAATATAGATATATTATAGTAACAGGCAAATTAAAGTGAGGTTTACACAAGAAAATCAAATAGTGAATGGGAGGAACAATCATATGAATAATCCATGTGGGCATAACTAACCTAAGCTTGGAATATGGAAAAATATTGAGCATATTGGTACGATAAATATCCGGTAAAATGCAACATGCATGGGTCTTATATATAGAGCAATGTGGGGTCTAAGAGTACTCGAAGATAATGATGCGAGCTAAACAAATATGATCGGATGTATATGCAAGAATTAGTGGTCACTGGTAGAGCTAACCATGTCTTTTTAATTGAACATAGTACAATCAAAGTCGCTCGCATGCACTCACCCCTATGAAAGCACGCACGCATACCCTATCCATATGAGCACCTCGGAGAGACAAAGTCGGCACATCATCTTGAGATTGACGAAGTTGCCACATTCTCCTTCGTAGTCAACAGGAAATTTTCGTCCACTGAACGCACAATGCCGAAAGACCTGAAATAAATCAAGAAAAATGCGAGCACCAATTTCAAGATTGGAAACTGAACTCTGGTGGGCAGGGATACCACAGTCCTCCTAACCATCCAATCACACGTTGGTTTCGCAGCTAACCCTGTCTTGGGGCAAGAAAAAGTGGTATATCTAAGCATGCTATATAAAAAAGACTATACAAAGTGTGTCTACTATGCAAAACGGAACAAAATTGTTTAGGCAGAAAAAGGAAAAGGGACCAGCAAATTTAAATTACAATCCGCTGTAATACCAAATGTAGCTTAACGGGAATATTTAAAACAATGTCCAAAGCATATTTCTTGAGACATGCTTTGGAGAAAATATTCCTATATATTTTCAAAGATTTATCACATGCTAATATTGTAATTTTAAATCAAATATCAGTTTCCCATAAGGAAATAACTAAGTGGCAAATAATTCTAAATAAGTTGTTTCATGTTTTATGTATATGACAAGTTTGTTTGTAATTCCCAGCATAATTAAAATTCTTTAAAACTTCAATATATACCACTAAATGCCACAACTTCATTACAAAACCAATATTCCATCTAAAGATCTCAAAAGAAATATGGATGATAAAATACCCAACTGTACTATTCACTAAAAAATCTAGTCGCAAAAATGTGTGGGTGACCCTGCTAGTTCTTGATAAAAATACTTGTCTTGCGAATGCCATATCTTTTCTTATAGTTGAGTTTGAAAGATAATTTGTGCATATGCATCCTGCTATACAAAGGGTACTTCTAGAATTCTCAAACATTCATGATCCTTCTGTCAAACGATTGGCCACAGTATTTCTAGCTTATAAATATGGCCACATCATGAAGGAGGCACGAGAAATATTCGTTTATTACAAAATAAATAATGGGTGTCCTCCCATAGAAGAAATTCTTTACAAACCAAGAGGATATAAGAATATTACAATCTAAAGACTACGCTGTTTACAATGAGAATATTAGCAAAAAGTTTTCCCCTTCCATCTTGATTGATAAACTTTCCGAATATAATGATGATTTTTCTGTACAAAACAAAGGATTGGGGGGGTGTCCTTAAGAAAAGTCTAAAGGAATATCTCCATAGAAACATATGTAATGAAGAAATAGTCATCACTTACAATGGGCAGAAGGAGGAACCTCCTCCTAAAATTTATCTTATAGATTCTTACCCTATTAAATTTAGCTCTTTTGATTATTTTTGCTTACCTCTTAGAAAGCTTGCTTCTGAAAGAAGGGAGTATGAGCTGAACATCGAAGATCTCCCTTACTTTTATTATGATACATGAAACAATGCCTTACGCCTAGCTAGGGGCGTAAAACAATAGCATTTATTGGGAGACAACCCAATGGTTATCTTAAATTTTTGCTTTTAATTTCTGCTTTGGTGTGTTGACACAATTATTGCTACTATTATAATTGTTTTTATGTTTTAATTAATGTTTGTGCCAAGTAGAGTCTTTGGGATGATTTGGATGATAGTTGACTTGATTCTGTGAAAAAATAGAAACTTTTGCTCTAAGTCTAGGAATTACTAAAATTCACTGGAACATGCTTTTAATCAGAATATTTTACACGTGATTTACATATAAATTTCCCATGTTTTCCTATTTTAAAGAATTTTTGGAGTTACCGAAGTATGATTTTTATTCAGATAATTACAGACTGTTATGTCTTAGACAGATTCTGTTTTCTATTGCATGGTTCGCTTGTTTTGATGATGCTATGGATTATATCGGGGCGTATAAGTCATGGAGAAGTTAGAATACAGTAGCTATTATGCAAGAACAAAATATGAATGGGTTCATAACAATACCTAAATTTTATGATTTTTTATTATACTAACGAATCTCGCGAGGTATCTGTCGAGTTTTGTCTGCTAATGTTTTGTATGTTGACATCTCTGAAGAGCATCCCGCCATCATGGGCACCCGCACCATGTGGTCCAGACGCAGATGGATGATCTATCCTTGTGGGAAGACTGGTAGGGATCCAAGTGGCAATGTTTGCGGACGGCGTTTTCCCCCATGTCCATGGTCATAGTTGAAACTGCTTCGAGTGTATCCCTACTTAAGTTCCACCTTTCAAGAGCAAGATTTGGCCTCTCTTCCGGCTTGTTCTTGATCCTTCTGAGATCAATCCTGTACTTCTGAAGTATCAAGTAGGAGGACTTAATTAGAAAATCTTTAATTTGTAGCCTTCCGAAAATATGGTGATAGGAAAGAAAATACATTACCATAGTATCATGTCCACTTGGTTCTACATGATTGTGTGTGCCCCATTTTCGTTGTGCGTGAAGCACCAAAATTTGTATGATGGTCAACCACATGAGTTTTTGGATAGAAGTTGGCCAGTGAGTGTCTTCCTTTCCTTTTCCTCTTAAGTTAGATATTCAAGATAAAACTTGCCACTATCTACAAATTATCCTGATAGGTAACCAATGCTAGTTACTAGAAAGATCACGACGATAACCAATCCTGTAGCTATGAGAAAATTTATGATGAGACATAATTAGCAAGACGAGAACCAATCCAAATTACCAGAAAAATCTTTCTAGTAGCAGCCACAATCATAGCGGTCCCGCCAGCACCGACCACGAAAGTTCCGCTCGATAAGAAGGCTAAGTGTGAATGCTACGCTGAGGCTGAAAAGGATATTGTAAAGTACCTCTCTGGCCTCTGGATAACTATTAGATGGGTTATGTCAGTTACACATGGGACCCACAAGTCCAAAAGAAAGTAATATGAATGGGTTATGCCACTGGGTAACTTCTGATGGATTATGTCAGTTACACATGGGACGCTCAAGGAAAAGAGCAAAGTAATACACAAACCGACTCCCCGGCCAAATCGCATAGGTGTGGCATCCACACAAAAATAAATAACCTTTGTGTCTCTCTTCCATCACCCTTATCTAGTAATATTGTATATCTATACCTATATATAAGTTTCCTTCTTGGGCCATTAAGTAAAAATGCGTATTCGTGATCCTCGAGTTGTGCCTAGGTAGTTCCCGGGGTCTCCGTATGTGTTCCTTTGAGCTAGAGGTTTAAGTCCCAGCGGGTGAAATGGTTCCACTACAAACAGATTCACACACAAAATCATCCCGCGATTGTGTCTGTCTTTGTCTGCAAAGGAGCTGCCACTACTATGAATGCCTCTGTTTTCCCCTAGCAGATTGCCATGTAGCATGCTAATGTAGGGTGTCTCGCCACGGGGATGGCTAGAACCAAATGTGTCCCATGTCCAAGATCCGTTTGACACGTTTGCATATGAGCTAGAGGATCAAGAAGGCCATCGTGCCACACTCGGCAGTAGTGATGACGACCTAGGCATGACATTTCTGAATAGCCTTTGTGTCTCTATTGCTTCGCCCTTATCTAGTAATATTGTTTATGTACTACCTATATGTAAGTTTCCTTATCGGGCTATTAAGCCAAAGAAGCGTATTCGTGAGATTTGAGTTGTGCCTTGGCAGTTCCTGGTGTCTCGATGTGGGTTCCTCTGAACCGGAGGCTGGAGTTCCGGTGGGTGAGATGGCTGCACTAGAAACTGATTCACAGGCAAAAGCATCCCGCGATTGTGTATGTCTCTGCCGGCAAAGGAGCTGCCGCTACTATGAATGCCTATGTCTGCCACCAACAGATTGCCATGCAACATGCTAATGTAGGATGACTCACCACGGGAATGGTCGGAACCAAATGTGTCCCATGTCACTGAGCTAGTTGATATGTTTGCATACAGCTGGAGGAGCAAGTGGGCCATTGTGTCACAACCGACAGTAGTGATGATGACCCAGGCATGGCATCCCTTAAGAGCATGTGGCCACCAAGGTCACCTGCACCACGCGCTCCAGATGTAGATAGATGATCCATCCTTGTGGTAAGACTGGTAGGGTTTCAAGAGGCGATGTTTGCGGACGGCTGATGTACCCCATGTCCATGGTAATTGTTGAACCATTTTACAGTATGTCCCTACTTAAGTTCCACCTTTCATCAATAAGCAGTTTGCGCTTCTCTTCCACTTAATTCAACGACAAGTGCAAGGTCTTACTTTGGGAATCTTAAATTTGTGGCAAATGGAAAATACCGATATAGGAAAAATACATGATCGTAGTGTCATGGCCACTCGGTTTCCACATGATTGTGTTTGCACCATTTTCGTTATGCGTGAAGCACCAAAATTAGTTTTACGGACAACCGCATGAGTTGTTGGATAGAAGTAGGGCATTTGTTTATTGCAATGTTGCTTCAGTGACTGGCATCCTTTCCTTTACCTCATAGGTTAGATATTCAAGAGAAAACTTGCCACTATCTACAGTTTATCACGATAGGTAACCAATCCTAGTTGAAAGATAAAGACAAAAATCAATCTTATACATACTAGAAAATCCACAACAAGACTTAATTAGCAAAATGAGAACCAATCCTAATCACTAGAAAAATCACTTTATCAGCAGCTACCACCATCGGGATCATGCCTGGCCCGACCATGAGTTCAGATCGATAAGAAGGCCAAGTGTGTGTTGTACGCCTCTCCGGCCTCTGGGTTAGTATTAGATGAGTTATGTCAGTTACACATGGGACCCACTAGGAAAAAGATAAGTAAAATGGGTTATGCCACTTGGTAACTGCTAGATGTTTTATGTGAGTTACACATGCGACCCACAAGGAAAAAAGGAAAGTAATACACAAACATTCTCCCCCGCCAATTCACATAGATGTGGGATCACACACACACACACACACACACACACACACACACACACACACAAAACACCCTCTGTGTCACCCTTCCTTCGCCCATATATACTAATATTTTTACCCCACAATTAAGACAAAGAAGTGTATTTGTGAGACTCGAGTTGCGCCTAGGAAGTTCATGGTGTCACCATGTGGGCCCCTCTAAACCGAAGGCTAGAGACTAAGTGGGTGAGATGGCTGCACTAGAAACTTATTCATAGGCAAAAGTATCCCACGATTGTGTCTGTCTCTGTCCGCAAAGGAGCTTCCACTACAACGAATGCCTTTGTTTGCCCCCTGTAGATTGACACGCATCATGCTCCTGTTAGATGACTCACCCTCGGAATGGCAAGAACCAAATGTGTCCCGCGTCGCTGAGTCATTTGACATGTTTGCATATGAGCAGAAGGACCAAGAGGGGCACTACTTCACACCCGCAACAGTGATGTTGACACATGCATGACATCCTTTAAGAGCATGCCATGGGAAACGTTTCTGAAGGACACTTACCCCATGTACATGGTAATAGTTGAAACCTTCCTCGAGTGTGTCCCTACTAAGTTCCACCTTGCAGCAAGCAGATTGCGCCTCTCTTCCGCCTCATTCTCAACCCTTCTGAGATCCATACTGTACTTCTGAAATGACAAGTAGAAGGTCTTATTTACAGAATCTTCAATTTGTAGCATTTAGAAAATATGGTGATAGGAAAATACATGATCGTACTGTCATGTCCACTTAGTTTCCACATGATTGTGTGTGCACCATTTTCGTTGTGTGTGAAGCACCA
Organism: Aegilops bicornis; assembly: GCA_021605145.1. Lineage (NCBI taxonomy): Eukaryota > Viridiplantae > Streptophyta > Magnoliopsida > Poales > Poaceae > Aegilops > Aegilops bicornis. Next base: position 66,241,815 of record CM038671.1, read on the forward strand.
GAATTACTTTGATGGACAACCGCATGAGTTGTTGGATAGAAGTTGGCCATTTGTTTATTGAAATGTTGCTCAAGTGACTTAATTCCTTTCCTTTACCACTTAGGTTAGATATTCAAGAAAAAAGTTGCCACTTATCTACAATTGATCAGAGAGGTATCCAATCCTAGTTACTAGAAAGATAACAACGAGAACCAATCCTAATTTCTAGATAATCATTCTATCAACAGTCACTGCCAACGTTGTGACGCTCGGCCCGACCATGAAAGTTCTGATCGATAAGAAGGCAAAGCTTGTGTTGTACACTGAGGCTGAAAACGATGTTGTAAAGTACCTCTCCACTCTGGCCTCTGCGTAACTGCTAGATGGGTTATGTCAGTTACAAGTGGGACCCACAAGGAAAAGGAAAGTAAAATGTGTTATGCCACTAGGTAATTGCTAGATGTGTTATGTCAGTTACACATGGGACCCACAAGGAAAAAGGAAGGTAATACAAAAACGTTCTCGCCCACCAAATCGTATAGATGTGGAATCCATGCACCGAAAAACCACCCTCTCTGTCTCTCTTCCCTCGCCCTTATCAAGTAATATTTTTTATCTACTATCTATATGTAAGTTTCCTTGTTGGGCCATTAAGCCAAGGAAGTATATCAGCGAGACTAGAAGTGTGCCCAGGCAGTTCCCGGTGTATCCATGTGGGTTCCTCTGAGCCGAAGGCTGGAGTTCCAGTGGACGAGATGGCTACACTTGAAACTAATTCATAGGAAAAAGCATCCCATGATTGTGTTTGTCTCTGGCCGCAAAGGAGCTGCCACTACTGTGAAAGCCTCTGTTTGCCCCCAATAGATTTCCAGGTAGCATGTTCATGTAGGATGAATCGACATGGGAATGGCTGGAACCAAATCCATCCAATGTCCCTGAGCCATTTGACATGTTTGCACATGAGCTGGAGGAGGAAGTGGGCAATTATCTCACACCCGTTAGTAGTAATTATGAGCAAGGCATGACATCTGTGAAGAGCATGCCAACACCACGGGCACCGACACCACACGCTCCAGGATCAGATGGTTGATCCATCTTAGTGGGAAGACTGGTATGGTTCCAAGTGGCAATGTTTGCATATGACCGATGTTTCCCATGTCCATGTTAATAGTTGAAAGATCCTTCGAGTATGTCCCTACATACATTTGACCTTTCACCAACAAGAAAATTGTGCCTTTCTTCCGCCTTGGTCTCGACCTTCTGAGATACATCCTATACTTATTAAGTGGCAAGTGGAAGGTCTTATTTAGGAAATCTTTAATTTGTAACATTTGGAAAACACGGATATAGGAAAAATACATGATCATAGTGTCATATTCACTTGGTTTCTACATGATTGTATATGCACCATTTTCGTTATGTGTGAAGCACATAAATTATTCTAATGGACAACTGCATGAGTTGTTGGATAGAAATAGGCCATTCGTTTATTGTAATTTTGCGTGAGTGATCGACTTCCTATCCTTTACCTCTTAGGTTAGATATTTAAGTGAAAATTTGCCACTATCTATAGTTTATTACGATAGGTAACCAACCTAGTTACTAGAAGGATTACGACGAAAACCAATATTATAGGTACTAGGAAATTGGCAACGAGACTTAATTAGCAAAATGAGACCAACCCTAGTTACTAGAAAAAGAAGTCTATCAAGAGTCACCACCATCACCATCACACCCCGCCCGACCATGAAAGTTCTGATCATTAAAGCGTTTGTTGTATTCTAAGGATGGAAAGGATGTTATCAACTACCTCTCTTCCATTTGGTAACTTGTAGATGGGTCATGTAAGTTACACATGGGACCCAAAAGGAAATAGGAAAGTAAATAGGTTGTGCCACTGGCTAACTATTGGATGGGTTATGCCAGTTACACATGGGGCCCACAAGGAAAAAGGAAAGTAATACACAAACCTTCTCCCCCGCGAAATCGCGTAGATGTGGTATCCACACACTAAATAAACACCCTGTCCATCTCTCTTCCTTCACCCTTGTCTAATAATATTGTTTATCTACTATCTATAAATAAGTTTCCTTCCTGGGAAATTAAGCGAAAGAAGCATATTCACCAAACTCCATGTGTACTTAGGCAGTTCCCGATGTCTCCATATCGGTTCCTCTGAGCCATAGGCTGGAGTCCCAGTGGGTGAGATGTCTACACTGGAAACGAATCATAGGCAAAAGCAATCCGTGATTGTTTTTGTCTCTGCCCATAAAGGTGTTTCCACTACTATGAATGTCTCTTTTTGCCCCCAACAGATTGCCATGCATCATGCTCATGTGGGTTGACTAGCTACGGGAATGTCTGGAACCAAATGCATCCCATGACCGTGAGCCATTTGACATGTTTGCATATGAACTGGAGGAGGAAGAGGGCCACTATCTCACACCTGGCAGCAATGATGACGACCCAGGCATGGCATCTGTGAAGAGCATGGCACCACCATGGGCACCCGCGCCACACGCTCCGGGCATGGATGGACCACCCATCTTCATGGGAATACTGGTAGGGTTTGAAGAGGCTATGTTTGTGGACGGCTCATGTACCCCATGTCACTGGTAGTAGTTGAAAGCTTCTTCCAGTGTGTCCCTACTTAAGTTCCACATTTCTGAAGCAAGTTGATTGTGCCTCTGTTCCATGTCATTCTCGGTCCTTCATAAATACACCCTGTACTTCTGAAATGAAAAGTGGAAGGTCTTATTTTGGGAATTTTTATTTTGTAGCATTTAGAAAATACGGAGATAGGAAAAATACATGATCATAGTGTCATGTCCACTTGGTTTCCACAAGATTGTGTGTGCACCATTTTCGTTGTGTGTGAAGCACCAAAATTTCTTGGTGGGACTCCCACATGAGTTGTTGGATAGAAATAGGCCATTTATTTATTGCAATGTTGCTCGAGTGACTGACTTCCTTTCCTTTACCTCTTAAGTTAGATATTCTAGAGAAAACTTGCCACTATCTACAATTTATCATGATAGGTAACCAATCCTAGTTACTAGAAAGATCACGATGAAAACCAATCCTATAGGTACTAGAAAATTCTCAAAGACACTTAATTAGCAAGACGAGAACCAGTCCTAATTACTAAAAAAATAATTCTATGAGCAGCCACCACCATCGGGATCACCCCCGGGCCAACCATGAAAGTTCTGATCGATAAGAAGGCCAAGCATGTGTTTTACGTTGAGGCCGAAAAGGATGTGGTCAAGTACCTATCTAGCCTCTGCGTAACTGCTAGATGGGTTATGTAAGTTACAACAGGACCCACAGGGAAATAGGAAAGTAAATTTGGTTATCCCACTAGGTAACTGCTAGATGGGTTATGTCAGTTACACATGTGACCTAGAAGGAAAAAAAGAAAGTAATACACAAACGTTATCCTCCGCCAAACCACATAGATCTGGGATCCACACACCAAAGAAACACCCTCTTAGTATCTCTTCCGTCTCCCTTATCTAGTAATATTATCAATCTCCTTCTTCGACCATTATGCCAAAGAAGTGTATTTGCGAGAATTGAGGTGTGCATAGGTATATTCCGGTGTCTCCATATGGGGTTTTCTAAGCCGAAAATTTGAGTCCCACTGGGCCAGATGGCCGTAATGGGAACTAATTCACTGACAAAAGCATCCCACGATTGTGTTTGTGTCTGTAGGCAAAGGAGTTGGCACTACTATAAGTGCTTGTCTTTGCCCCCAAGAGGTTGCCACACAACATGCTTAGAGATGATGACTCACCATGGGAATGGCTGGAACCAAATGTACCTCACGTTCCCGAGACATTTGGCTTGTTTGCGTATGAGCTGGAGGAGGAAGCGGGCGACTATTTCACACCTGGCAGTAGTTATGATGACCCAGGCATGGCATCTCTGAAGTGCATGGCGCCACCAAGTACACCCTCACCACACGCTACGGCATGGCTAGACGACCCATCCTTGTGGGAAGACTAGTAGGGTTCCAAGAGGCAACGTTTGCGGACTGCTAATCTGACCCATGTCCAAGGTAATAGTTGAGCTTTCCTTACAGTATGTCCCTATTTAAGTTCCACATTTCACCAGCAAGCAGATTGGGCCTCTCTTCTGCCTCATTATCGGCCTTTTGAGATAAAACATGCACTTCTAAAGTAACAAGTGGAAGGTCTTATTTAGGAATAATTAATTCTAGCACTTAAAAAATAAGGAGATCAAAAAATTACATGATAGTAGTGTCATGTCCACTGCTTTGGTTTCCACATGATTGTGTGTGCACCATTTTTGTTTGCGTGAAGCACAAAAAATAGTTTGATGGACAACCGCATGAGTTTTTGGATAGAAGTAGGCCACTAGTTTATTGCAATGTTGGTCGAGTGACTAATTTCCTTTCATTTACCTCTTAGATTAGATATTAAATAGAAAACTTTCTACTATCTCCAATTTATCACCACAAGTAACCAAGCCTAGTCACTAGAAAGATCACGATGAAAAAAAATCTTATAGGTACTAGGAAATTAATGATGGGACTTAATTAGAAAGACAATAACCAATCCTAATTACTAGGAAAATCATTGTATCAGCAGCCACTGGCATCGCTATCACGCCCGACCCAACCATGAAATTATGATCGATAAGAAGGCAAGCGTGTGTTGTAACCTTTGTCCGGGAAGGATGTTGTCAAGTTCCTCTATGGCCTCTTGGTAACCGCCAGATGGGTTATGTAAGTTACACATGGGACCTACAAGGAAAAAAGGAAAGTAAAATGGGTTATGCCACTTGTTACTGCTTGATGGGCTATGTAAGTTATACATGGGACCCATAAGGAAAAAGTAAAGTAATACACAACCCTTGTCCCCCACCAAGGTGCATAGATGTGGGACCTGCAAACTAAAAAACACCTTCTTTGTCTCTGTTCCTTAGCCCTTATGTAGTAATGTTGTTTATCTACTATCTATATATAAGTTTCCTTTTTGGGCCATTAAGCCAAATAAGCACATTCGCTAGACTGATGGTGTAACTAGGCAATTCCTGGTGTCTCCATAAGGGTCCTTTGAGCCGGAGGCTGGAGCCTATTGGGCGAGATGGTTACACTATAACTGATTCACTGGCAAAAGCATCTCGCGATTGCGTCTGCCTCTCTCCACAAAGGAGCTACCACTACTATGGATGCCTCTGTTTGCCCCCAACAGATTGTCACACACCATGTTGATGTAGGGTGACTCGCCACGAGATTGGCTGGAACCAAATGCATCCCACGCTCCTGAGCCATTTCACATGTTTGCATATGAGCTGGAAGAGGAAGAGGTCCACTGTCTCTCTTACTTAGCACAAGCAAGGACAAAATATACCTCGACCAATGATTGGTGCAATCACATAATGGGCTATTAGTAGGCCAAATGCAAAGTTGGGCCATAAATGGGACCAATCATACCACGGGCCTTGAGCAGGCCGTGAAGAGGCCGAAAGTCACTTCGGACCAGAAATTGGGCGAAACGTATCATGGACCATTAAAAGGCCAAAAGTGACACAGTATAAAAAATGGCCCAATTGTACTAGGGGCCACTAATAGGTCGTAACAAACGTCGGTCCAAAATGGGTCAAACTGCACAATGGGCCTTTAAGAGGCCAATAAAGACACTAGGCCTTAATTGGGCCCCAAAATATAGTGGACTTTTAACGGGCCGGGTCTGCATATGAGCCGTTATTCGGTAGAAGGACATGGAAAATTTTTAATGGTCCCAACCACTAGTATCTGATCGAATCTTGTGGGCCCTTGATTAGGCCGGCCATTTAACCTAAATGAGCCACTGTTGGGTTGTTCCACGTGTTTGTTTCATTGGCGCATCTTGTCCAATGAATGGATGACAACAGTCACAATGCAGAGCTAATGCGTGGTTCCGTTGGTGAATGGGAAATTGGCACATGGAAAATCATCATTGGTTGGTGTTGTTAATAGGTATCGGATCAGAAATCGACACCCGATAGCTTAACGACGACCCGTTACAGTGGCTGCCACGTGTTGGTTAGCCTTGCCGAAAGCACTTCCATGATGCGCCATTTATCATCACGAGAGTGAACACTTCTATGATAATAAATTTATAAAACATGTATGACTATCTTGATTATGTCATAAAATTGTCATCGATGTAAATGCATGACAGAAAATGTGACCTACTATGACAAATGAGTACCATCATGGAAGTGTTTCTTTATAGTGATGGGTTCCACTGAACCGGAGGTTAGAGACCTAGTGGGTGAGATGGCTACACTGGAAAGTGATTCACACACAAAAGCATCCTGTGATAGTGTCTATCTCTGTGTGCAAAGGATTTGCCACTACTATGACTGTCTCTGTTTACCCCCAACAGATTAGCATGAAGAATGCTCATATAGAATGACTCGCCAAGGGAATGGCTGGAACAAAATGCGTCCCACGTCCCTGAGACATTTGATTTGTTTGCATATGAGATGGAGGAAGAGGGCCAGTATGCATACCCAACAGTAGCGATGACAACCCAGACATCCCATCCCTGAAGAGCTTCCTGCTACCATCAGTACCCTTACTACCGGTAACATGAGTGGTGGGTTCACATAACCAACTAGGCATGGGAAACGTTATCCACAATGGTAAAAAGCAGACATTCAGAGAAGAATCGCGGCAACACACCTCGGGAATTAGCTACCACAACATCCAGAAGGAGTATACAAGCTCCATGGTGGTACGTATATCTTTGTCAAGACCTGCGAGATCTTCTTATGATCAAACCCTAAGCCTCTCGACAATGAGTCAAAGGGTAGCCGACCCCTAGGAATAACTATGCTCGGCAACAATTTTTCCAACCGACTCCCAAGAGGTGCTAGACCACAACACCCCACACATGGCATGCTGGTTGTGCGCACGCATACCTTTTGCGACACATGGTGGGTAAACGAACTAGATCGCGGAGCAAAAACGATCAAAGGCTAAGTCAACCCACCACTGACCGTGCAGTGAACACATGTACCTACGCGTCACCGCGGCACCAAGTAACCACCTTTACCAGTGATAAAATGATGGGCATTCGTTCCCGAAGGCAAGGATGTAAGGACACTTCATGAAGCATTAAATGTGCATACCTACCTTGTTGTTGAGGGAGTCCTGGATTAAGGGGTTCTCGGGTGTCCGGGCTATGTGATATGGGTCGGACTGATGAGCCGTGAAGATACAAGGCAGAAGACCTTTCCCCGTGTCCGGATGGGACTCTCCTTTGCGTGGATGGCAAGATTGGCGTTCGGATATGTAGTTTCCTTCCTCTGTAAACCGACTCTGTACAACCCTAGGCCCCTCCGGTATCTATATAAACTGGAGGGTTTAGTCCGTAGAAGCCATCCGAATTCACATAGGCTAGACAGGTAGGATTTAGCCATTAGGATCTCGAGGTAGATCAACTCTTGTAACCCCTATACTCATCAAAGTCAATCAAGCAGGAACTAGGGTTTTACCTCCATAGAGAGGGCCCGAACCTGGGTAAACATCGTGTACCCTTGTCTCCTGTTACCTTCGATCCTCAGATGCACAGTTCGGGACCCCCTACCAGAGATCGGCTGGTTTTGACACCGACATTGGTGCTTTCACTGCGAGTTCCACTGTGCCGTCAACAGAAGGTTCGATGGCTCGTTCGATCATCAACAACGATGCTGTTTCTAGGGAAACTTTCCTCCCCGGTCAACTTTTTTATGTTCGGCAGCTTCGCTCTGCGTGCCAATTCAATTGTCCACCTTGAAAAGATCGACAGCTACGCCCCTGGTCATCAGATCAGTTTTGGGAGCCTGAATTATGTCGCTGATATCTGAGGAGACTTGATCTTCGAAGGGTTCGCGACCACGACCACCGCTCTGGCCTTAGATCCATAACAAACTGCCGGGTCCGAAGATGGGAATTTGGAGCCCACCAGACTCTCGGCTATCATGAAGCTCACTACCGGAGACCCGGAGGCGACTATGTCATCGACAAGCCCGGAGTCAAACTAGGTTCCCCTATCATTGGAAAGTCGGACTTGGACACTAGCTCTAAACTCTCGAGGTCCACGCCAAGTGAGCATGGCCAGGAGGTTTTTGCCCTGCCTAGCTCCATGGATTCTCGTTTCCCCGTCCAATCCTCGCTCTTAAACGAGGCTCTGGATTTAATGCGATCCCTCATCATTACAGAGGAATCACCTCCGAACTACGCCCAACCCGGATTAGGGGCTGAGAGTGGGGAATTTTACGTCCCACCCACCACCCACTTCATAGCCACTATCAAATACTTAACCGACATGCTGGATTACGCCTCCGAAGACATCGATGACATGGACAAAGATGCCGGAGACAAACAAAGCCAAGACCCGCCATTCACCGGGCGCTGGACAGCTACCTCCACATATGATGTGTATATGGTGGATACACCCAAAGAGGATGACGACGACGGCAGGAAAGATTCGACCGAGGATAAACCCGCGGATGCACCATCGGAACATCGACGTCGGCGACGCCGCTCAAAGTCACGTTGGGAAACGAAAGTAATATTGGCACTGGAGACGATAACACTCCGGACAATGCCGAAGACCCCTTCGAGCCTGCGTCCGAATAGGAAGAACGAGAGGAGGGGCAAGTTAACCTCGACGAGCAGGTCGGGAATGAAGATTCGGAAGATAGCAACTATCTAGCGATCTCCGAGGATGATGTCAGCCTCAGCAATGAAGATTTCATCGTGCCATAGGAACCCCTCGAGCAGGAGTGCTTTAAGCGCCAGCTAGTCGCCACTGCGAGAAGCCTAAAAAAGAAGCAGCAACGACTCCAAGCCAAACATGATACACTCAACGACAGGTGGACCCAGATCCTAGCTGCCGAGGAATACGACCTCAAGCGCCCAACAAAGATTTATCCGAAGCGTCGGCTACTACCACAATTCGACGACAAGGCCCTGAGCTAATAACGTCAAGACATGACCGCACCGCTGAACCAGACCGGCCACCACGTGGGCGTGATAAAGCGGCTGCTTATGACGAACATCAGCCCCTACCACCTCGCCATCGAGGCAAAGACGTAGCAGCTCCAGGCTATACCTACGACTTACGCCAGGACCCGGATAATAGAGCCGGATAGGCCAGATCAATCTATGGATCAAGAGGGTGTGCCCCAACGCGAGAAGACGACCATCAAGCCTGGCGCAATAGGCACAACCTCACCCGGGCCGAAAACTGAACACGGATGTCATCCGAACTCCATCGTGACGTTGCCCAATACAGAGGTGCCGCACACCCCTTATGCTTTACCGAAGAGGTAATGCAACACCAGTTTCTAGAAGGGTTTAAACCCGTAAACATTGAATCATACGATGGCACGCCAGATCCCGTGGTATGGATTGAGGGTTTCCTTCTCCATATTAATATGGCTCGCGGTGACGATCTCCACGCCATCAAATACCTCCCCTTAAAGCTGAAAGGACCAACACGACACTGGTTAAATAGCCTCCCAGAGAACTCCATTTGTAGCTGGGAAGATTTGGAGGATATGTTTCGAGACAACTTCCAACGCACCTATGTCCGGCCTCCGGATGCCGATGACCTCAGTCATATAGTCCAGCAACCCGAAGAGTCAGCCCACAAACTCTGGACTAGGTTCTTAATTAAAAAGAACCAAATCGTCAACTGTCCAGATGCCAAAGCCCTCACGACCTTTAAACATAGCGTCCATGATGAATGGCTTGCCCGACACCTCGGCCAAGAAAAACCAAAGTCCATGGCAGATCTTACCGCACTCATGACCCGCTTTTGCGCAGGAGAAGACAACTGGTTAGCTCGTAGAAGCAACAGTACCAGCGACCCTAGCATGTCCGAAGCCAGAGACGGCAACGGTAGGCCACGACGCAACAAACACAAGCGTTTAAGCAACAATGAAGATACTGAAGACACGACGGTCAATGCCGGATCCAGTTCTCTAAATCCGGTCAGCGGAAGAAGCCATTCAGAGGAAACCAAGATGGTCCATCTAGTTTGGACAAAATACTCAATTGGCCTTGCCAGATTTATGGCACCCCTGACAAGCCTTCCAATCATTCCAACAGAAATTGTTGGGTCTTTAAATAGGTCGGTAAGTTAAATACTGAACATAAGGGGAAATGGCCGCCAAGCAAGGACGATGAAGAGCCTAGTCCACCGAATACAGGGGGACAAAAGAAATTTCCCCCTGAGGTGAAAACAGTGAACATGATATATGCCACGCATATCCCCAAGAGGGAACGCAAGCGCACACTTAGGGACGTCTATGCCGTAGAGCCTGTCGCCCCTAAATTCAACCCGTGGTCGGCTTGTCCGATCACCTTCGATCGCAGGGACCACCTGACCAGTATCTGTCATGGAGGTTCGGCATCCCTGGTCCTCGATCCAATTATCGACGGATTCCATCTCACCCGAGTCCTCATGGACGGCGGCAGCAGTCTTAACTTGATTTATCAAGACACGGTCCGTAAAATGGGTATTGACCCAACAAGAATCAAGCCTACTAACACCACCTTTAAAGGAGTGATACCTGGCGTAGAAGCCCATTGCACGGGCTCAATAACGTTGGAAGTAGTCTTCGGTTCGCCGAATAACTTCCGAAGCGAAGACTTGATCTTCGACATCGTCCCCTTCCGTAGTGGTTATCACGCACTGCTCGAACGATCCGCCTTCGCTCGCTTCAATGCGGTCCTCCATTATGCTTACCTAAAGCTCAAAAATGCCTGGACGCCGCGGCGTTAGCATAGTCAATGGAAACATGGAGCGCTCCCTCTGTACCGAGGAGCACACCGTGGCCCTCGCAGCCGAGGTACAGAGCGGCCCTACAAAACCAAACACTTAATCGGCCATCAAGCCCCCGGACACTGTCAAACGAGTCCGGTCTACCCTACAGAACGACAGCTTGGTCAATCCGGAGCTAGAGTAGCAGTTTCGCCTCCATCAATCGCCTCATCTAATCGCGGCATATGTACCGTGTGTGCATAACTACACACTCAAAATACCTTGGGCAACGATGGAGGCACACTGAGGACGAGGTCCATGATGCGGCTCGACCCTATTCGGACCTTAATCTTCTTCTTCTTTTACCCCTTCTTTTTTTCTCATTTCTACCATATTACAGGTTCTTTAAAACCTAAATCACTTTATGATGGTACAATGGCCCTTTCTTAGGCCCCTTTTCTATACTCGATCGTCGATCTTCTCAAAGGATCCTCCACCAAGGCGAAAAGCGGCGCAGACGTGCAACAGGATCTTCAAGACTACCTTTTCTTTTTTAGGACATGTATACATATTTCCCTTGTTTATAAATTCTTGGCATGTAAAATAGCCTTGATGCTTATGGCATTATCTGTAAGAGCACGTTTTAATGTATCAATCAAACTATAATGGAAACAGTTTTTTACCAACCCTATTCGGTATTGGTTTATTCCATAATCTATATTCCCTCTTCACGTTAGATTGGCATATACACTTCGGCATGGCTTCAAATTCCAGGGGCTCTCTTCGGCCACATATACTTAAAAAAAAGTCCAAACACTCTCAGAGTATACTTCGGCGCCCCGAATACTACATTATATGCATCGGCTCCGAATCATGTCTTTGGTCAATAGTTGGCTTGCCCGGCTCCTGTGTTTACTACCTTACATTCCACTTGTTTGGCTAAGGTAGTAAAGGGGGAACTACTATGATTGTGTTTCCAGTTCGTCCGGTCAAACGCCTGAGTAGAGAAAGCCGAAAACTGACTATCATGATAAGGCGAGAGCTGGTCAGCAATTCGGCGACTTATTATAAACCTCTCACGATTTCTTTCGTATTATACGAAGGACCGGCCTCCGTCCAGTCATGTGCTTAAGGCATCCCAGTTCAGATGACTGCATACGCACCAGGGGCTAGTACTTAGTCCCACCGTCAAACTCCTATGGTTAAGTGAGAGTGCTAAAGCCGCATAGTCTGATTGCCTGGTTCGCTAAGCAGACACCTCCTTTACAGACCTAGACGTTGGGTCAAGAGTGATCATGCGTTATTCCGAACAACACCATAGTATCTACGTGCGGGCTAAAGCCGACGACTGGAAAACTTTCAAAATAACAAAGTACGGCCGCACAGGAGGCAAGTAATTTCAGATAAAGGCATAAATATATTACAAAGCCTTAGTTTATAAAACAACGTCTGAGAAGTTTGAATACATTCACTCAAACATGATATTCTTCGAGCACTGACCCTCTATTGGACGGGTACCCTCTAAGACGTCTTCAAAATACCACTCCGGCTTGCGGTGGTCCTTGCCTTCGGGTGGGGCCTTGACCGCCACGACGGTGGCCTTCATCTTCGCCCGGTGCATCTTGACACGGGCAAAGGCCATCCGTGCGCCCTCTATGCATGACGAGCTTCATAGCTTGAACTCGGGGCAGGGCGTCGATGAGTCATTTCACCAGGCCGAAATAGCTGCTAGGAATGGGTTCGGTTGGCTATAGCCGGACTATGTGGTCCTTCATGGCCAATCCGGACATCCTATGCAGCTCCGCCCATTGCATCATCTGGTTGTTCAATAATGCAGGGTGCTCCGGCGCTAGGTATTGCGACCAGAAGAGCTTCTCCATCGTATAACCCTCCTGGGCCCGGAAGAATTGCGCGGCATCGGCAACACTCTTTGGAAGATCCGCAAAGGCGTCTAGAGAACTCCACAGCCGAGTGAGCAAGGCATATCTTTGATCACCAAAAATACTCTGCAAAAGAAAGGGCTTACCAACCGCTATCTGTTCGGCCTGCCGGACCTCCTCATGAGACGCCCGGGACTCGGACCACGCTTCTTTCACCTCTTGAAGGCCTTAGCGAGATCAGCCGCTTGGGCCTTATTCTTCTCCTCCAAGGCCTCGCACTTGCCGGCGACATATTTGAGCTCTTGCATCACTTCGGTAACCCGCTCCTCAAACTGTCGGCGGGCGACCTGCTCGGCCTTTAAATCTACAGCCGCTTTATCAGCGGCCGCTTTATCAGCGGCCGCTTTGCTCACCCTTAATTACCTGCTCCTTGGCTTGGGCGAGGGCGCTCTTCATGGTCTCGACCTCGGCAGCACTACCTGCAATAATGATCAAGGCAATGCACGAGCTTAAACTCCGCATTGGCATATAACTTCAGGTGTGTAAATAATTTTTTATACATACCTTACGCCTCATCGAACCGCTTGTTAATGTAGACGATATCCTCATCGGCCAGCTCCAGCTTCCGCTTGAGTTCGGAAACTTCAGTGGCCAGGGCGGTCGCCGCTAACAGCGAAGCCTGATTATCAAAATAGACAAGTACGTTATCTCCTCTGAATATTACTTGATCCTCTATTCAGCCTTTTTTTTCAAAAGCCGATCAGAGTCTCAGGGGCTACTATCTATACACCAGGCATATTTTTCATATAAAATGCGGCTAAGAATATTACATCGCATACCTCGAAGCTTGTTAGCAGGCTAGTGAAGGCTTCGTTCAGCCCGCTCTTGGCGGACTGAACCTTCTCAACCACTGTACCTATCAGGGTACGGTGCTCCTCCACGACGGAAGCACGTTGCAGTGTTTCCACCAGAGTGTTCGGCGCCTCCGGATTAGTGGAGGTCACCGTCGGAGTGGGTGATCCCCCTCCTTCGAAGGGGGTTGCTCGCTCGATTCCGGAGCCACATGGGTCTCCGGAATGGTGTTCGGCTGGGCCCCGGACTGGTCAGGGCCCCTGTAGTCAATCTCCATGGGGTTTGCACCCCCATGTTCTCGGCAGCCGAGGCGTTACCCTCTGGCACCGTCTTGGCGGCCTCATTCACCTCTCCGTGGCCCAGAGAGGCCCTTCGAGACAACACCTCGGTGTCATCCACGATGGTAGGCGAAGAGGCTCGCGGAGGCGACTCGCTCTCCACCATCTCCGGTAACAGGGAGTTCCCCTCGGATGATGATTGTTGGGGGAGGCCACGGGCCGGACTGCAACACATAACATGGTGTGTTATAGTTACAATCATAAAAGACGGGATAGTGTTAGACTATCTTTCGCACTTATAATGTGGCCAGGGGCTTTTTCCTGGGGGGCCACGTGGGGGAGTGTTCGGCATCCGTTTCCAAACCGTCCGAGAGGGATACTTTCCCCCTCTTGGACGCTTCCGCCTCCGGGTCTACGGAGGCCGTCCTTTTCTTCTTCCTCCCCTTAAGGGGAATTGCTTTCTCCTTCCTCCTCCTCCTTGTCTTCATCTCCCTCATGGGAGGAGTGAGCTTTGGTATCTCCGGACACTGTGTCCGAAGTGCCTTTACGGCGGAGGCCGCCCTTGGCTTGCTTGCTCTTCTTCTCGGCCTTCTTCTCTGGCGCCTGATAGGGCACCGGGACCAGCATCCTCATTAGCAGAGGTATGGCTGGGTTTTCGGGTAGCGACGCCGGACACTTTATCCGCTCCGCCTTCGCTGTCCAGCCCTGAATGAGGAATGGAAATCTCAGTATACCCTTTCACTTATGGATTGAAATTGTGTTCGGAAGTAAATTACTTACCGTAGTAGCCGGATTCGCGCTGTCGAGACCGATGTCTTCGGTCTTCTCCGGCCACATCTTTTGGGCCTTGAAGAGCAGCTTCCAGGTCTCTTCGTGTGTTGTACCGAAGAAGCATTGTAGGATCCGGGGACCCTCCGGATTAAACTCCCACATAGGGAGAGGCCGACTTGGCATGGGAGGATCCGGCGGAAGAGCATCACCTAAATCACGCCAGTGAGACTGGTGTTCTTGTTTATCATATTCTTGATGCACTTTTGCAGCATCATCACTTCGTCGATCGACCGCCAGTCCAGACCCTTGTTGGTCCATGACGCGAGCCGCATAGGGGGCCCAGATCTGAACTCAGGAGCGGCCACCCATTTGGTGCTGCGGGGTTCGGTGATGTAGAACCACTCCTGCTGCCACACCTTTATGGTCTCCACGAAGGCCCCTTTGGGCCAAGTGGCGTTGGGGAGCTTGCTCACCATGGCGCCACCGCAGTCCGCATGCTGCCCGTCGACCACCTTCGGTTTCACACTGAAGAATTTTAGCCAGAGGCCGAAGTGTGGGGGGATGTGGAGTAGCACCTCGCATACGACGATGAACGACGAGATGTGGAGGATTCAATTCGGGGCTAGATCGTGCAAATCTAGCCTGTAGTAGAACATCAAGCCGCAGACGAACGGGTGGAGGGGAAGCCCAACCCGCGGAGGAAGTGAGGGATGAACACAACCCTCTCGCCGGGCTTCGGAGTGGGGATGACTTTCTTTTTGGTAGAAAGCCTGTGCGCGACTTCCGCGGTCAGGTACCCTGCCTCCCGGAGCTCCTTGACGTCCTTCTCCGTGATGGAGGAGGCCACCCACTTGCCCTGTGAGCCAGATCCGAACATGGCTGGAGGGGTTAGTGGCGGTGGGAAAGATTGAAGCTTGGGCGCTGGAGCTCAAAGGATGGGAAGGCAGAGGAAGGAAAAAGGCATGAGGTAAAAAGATGGATCTTTATCCGTTTATATAGGCAGTGAATACCAATCGCCCCCTCAAGCCTTAAAACTCGCATGTTCCCAAGGGGTCGTGCGAATGGCACGGTTGGATTACCCAAACCCATATTGATGAGAATCCCGCAATAAGGGGGCACAATCTCTGCTTTGACAAGACGTGTCAATAGAGGCTGCGCCTCGAAACGCGAAGTGCAAGATGAGAAAATGGTTTGAAATGATAAAGAGGCGAGAGGTGGCATTTTGCCGAAAAAGTTGTCAGTTGACAGATCTTATTTTGATGAAGTATTTTTCCATGGTTGAGGGTTGTGGCTGTTATATAGAGCCGGATACAGTTCTTTTATTCAGAAGGTTGGAATAAAGTATTCCGAGGAGGAACCCGCCTTGCAATGCCGAAGACAATATGCGTGCCGAATACATCGCCATTGAAGACTGGTTCAGGGGCTACTGAGGGAGTCCTGGACTAAGGGGTCCTCGGGTGTCCGGGCTATGTGACATGGGCCGGACTTATGGGACGTGAAGATACAAGGTAGAAGACCTTTCCCCTTGTCGGGATGGGACTCTCCTTTGCGTGGATGGCAAGATTGGCGTTCGGATGTGTAGTTCCTTCCTTTGTAAACCGACTCTGTACAACCCTAGGCCCCTCCGGTGTCTATATAAATCGGAGGGTTTAGTCCGTAGAAGCCATCAAAATTCACATAGGCTAGACAGCTAGGGTTTAGCCATTATGATCTCGAGGTAGATCAACTCTTGTAACCCCTATGCTCATGAAAGTCAATCAAGCAGGAAGTAGGGTTTTACCTCCATAGAGAGGGCTCGAACCTGGGTAAACATCATGTTCCCCTTGTCTCCTGGTACCTTCGATCATCATACGCACAGTTTGGGACCCCCTACCCGAGATCGTCCAGTTTTGACACCAACTGTCATTGTCGTGCAAGATATTATTATCTATAGCATAGCCACTGTGGTATATCTTGAACT
This sequence comes from Aegilops bicornis, assembly GCA_021605145.1. Taxonomy (NCBI): domain Eukaryota; kingdom Viridiplantae; phylum Streptophyta; class Magnoliopsida; order Poales; family Poaceae; genus Aegilops; species Aegilops bicornis. Next base: position 66,258,304 of record CM038671.1, read on the forward strand.
ACAAAAGGAGGAGCGTGCTACTGTAAATGGGTTTGACACTAGGTAGAACCTAGATAGGACTAACACTAAAATTTCTGTTCCTAAAAGGATTTGTAGCTATCTGTCCACTAGATAAACAACACACAAAGCAAGAGTAGGGTGTTAGGCATCCATGCAGCCCGAACCTGGGTAGTTTGCTGTGTATTTTTACTTCTTTTTTCATTGAGATAGACCCACGCCTTGCGCCCCGTCTATGAATCAGCAAAGGATGTCTCCAGTGCGTGTGTTCTGCACACGTGCGACGACACTTACCTCACACTTCTGACACAGATGGATGATCCGTCTTTGTGGAAAGAATGGTATTGTTCAAAGGGGCAACATTTGCGGACGATCAATGTACCCCTTTGTGGCACCCCGGCTCAGAGCGACCCGTTTACCATGCATTGCCAGCCCAGAGACCATGTCTTCTGGCAACACACAACATCTTGGTACAGAAAGCAACCGCTTTATTGATGCTAGCGGACCAGAGTTTATATTACAACAGTTGTCGAGGCCTAGCGGCACGCCCGGTGCGGCTGAACAATATGTACATTATTTAGTGAACATAAAGGGGCCTCAATCAGAACAACTACGCAGCAGCAGAACAACATCGTAGCGGAAACTCCATATCACAGGGACACCGATGTGGACACGATCTAGACTCGAGCAGCACTCCTCTCCAGCGAGACTTTCCTGAAATCTGGCATGACACACCAGGTCAGTACATTGAATGTACTTGCAAGCTCACAATAGGCATAATCATAATGGCAAACAATATCATGATAATTAACCAATTAATATTAATGCAATACTATATTTCCAACATGCTGTGATCATGCTCGAACGTCCCTCAGGACGAACTTACCAACCGTGATCATTCTGGGATCACAAACAAACCACCATCGTAGTCTTGACAAGAGTAACTCGTGATCCTTACGGCGATCACAGCCATGACCAAAATTTGGTCCCGAACATCTCGATGGCCTTCCAACCATCATCAACAGTGCAAAGTTCATAACTTAGTGTGCAGATTTTATTTAACGTTGACTCATGGTGGGACCTACTACGAGGTGTCCGTGACCGTGGACTCGGCTATCGATAGATTTTACACTCCGCAGAGGTAGCACACTGTACTCACACCACGGAACCCATGACCTCACACTCCCATTCGGGTGGACCAACGACATTCCGACAAAACCCTTCCATTGCCATGACACTCTCCCGGGCACTCCGACCCAATCCCCAGCGGGCTAGTCCTGGGTGGCCCCGTGTCTACCAAAGACACAACGACCACCGTTGTGGCCAAAACGATCCCACTCGGGGACCCGGTACCATAATCTCAACAACGGGCACACAAGTTTATGACTGCTTATCGGGCCATGGTAAGCATGCCATAACCTTCCCTAGTTGGAGGCACTTCCCACACAGGCAAATGTGGTTGCACTGGGAAAAACTCAATTCAGCAGCACCATGACCCAGTCAACGATATATTCAAGTTGACTTATGTTCAGGTTCAAGTTAAGATGAAAATGACCAGTGGCATAGCATGCCATGAAATGCAGAGCTACACATGAATCACTTATTAAAGAAAATGACTGATGTCAACCATATTCACACTAAGCATAAACATCAAAAACTTATTTTACTTTGCTGGTAAGGGTAACTCACATTTTAACCAAAATATTTTGCAGCAAGTTTTATTATTCTCTCATGCAAGAAAATAACTTCGACTAATTTCTCATATTCATAGCAAAAATTATACCACAAACAAATCCTATTTTCTTTACCAACCAAGTGAGGTTCAAATATTCTGTAAGTCAAGTAACGTGGATAAACAAGTATTTAACAAAATAGTTTCTAACAAATTTTTCTATTTTATTTATGCGAGAACATAACTTTAAATAATCACTATCATGCATAACAAAATTATTTCTATCATCACCACAAATAGATCTTAGCTTTGCTTTCACAACTAAGCTAGTTTCCACACTCTGTAAATCGAGCATATTAACTAACCAACACTTAACAGAATATAAATAACACAATAGTTATTTAAATGCATGGATTAATCATTTTATTCAAGTAAGAAAATCATAAATATTGAAATGGCACCATGAAAATGTTGCTGTGGCTTGCCTTAGTGCAGATGAGGTTCACAAGCCTTCTGGTGATCCTCAAGACAGGCCTCACCCTCTGAAAATAATTTTAAACACAAAAAGAAAATATCAAGAACACTTTTGAAAATCACCAGAAATTCTAAACAGCTCATAAAAATCTCATCTTTGGTGAGCTACTAGATTTCGTTGCAAAGAACAAAATGCAAAAAGAATCAATTCGTTTGCACTTAAAGTTGAAGAGTTATGGCTGTTTGAAGTGTTTTGTAAATTCAAATGAATTTGACTAAAAATAAACAGACTGGGGGGGGGGGGGGGTGACGTCGAAGTCGTGAAGCCCAGGGGCGCCACCACTCATACCGCTTCGCGCACGTACAGAGTGGCTGACTAGCGGGCCCCGCAAGTCAGGTGAGCAGGAGGGGGAGAGGGAAACAGAGGGAGTCGCGGCTTCGCCGGAGCTCTCGCCGGCGACGAGGGATCCTTGGCCAAAATGAGAGGGAGGGATGGAGAGAGGGGACGGAGGCGAACCTGCCCGTACCCGTAGCGTAGCTAGGGGTGGTTGGACGGCGTCGAAATCAACCTCGCAAGCGGAGGCAGAACGCGGTGGTCGCCGGAGATGAGGAAGGCGGCGACCAGAGGCTAGTTCAGGGGCTCGAGAGGGACGGGATGGCTTCACCGGAGAGAGGCGGAGGCCCTGGAAGGGTCGCCCTGGCCTGGGAGGGGCTGGAGCTACCACAGCGACCAGAGGGGATCGCCGGTGAGCTCGAGCTCAAGGACGGCGACCCGCGGCCTGCCCGGCCGGGCTAAGGCTTCCTACTCGCTTGTGGGGTGTGTGGCAGTGCTGGATGGTGCTCGAGGAGGCTGGGGGCGGCTCCATTTATAGGCGAGCGGACAGGGTGGGTTCGGGCTCCGCCGGTGGACACCTGTCCACGGCGCCCGGCGACGAGCAGCGTCAGTGAGAGGGGGAGAAGGCGACGCAGCTCACGCGGCAACTGTTGGCGAACGGGGACGAGCACAGGAACGAGGAGAAGGCGACGAGCATAGTGCACACCGCACTGTTGGGTTGGCCGGACCATGCCCGTGCTCGCTGTGGTGAGCTCCAGCGTCGGCGAGCGCCAGAGGAGAGTTAATGACGTTGAGACGAGGATGGTGGCGAGGTTTGGCACGCTCGGGCAGGCGAGGGAAGCGAGCACGCGCGAACAGAGCGCTCGGCGGCACTCAGAGCGTGTCGACACGCAGGCATGACATGGTGGACACACGTGGTCACCGCGCGAACTCCTCCCTCAGGACAGCCTACGTCCAAAAATCATGTCTGGCATGTTGTTCGTGGTGGTTTTGAAGTTTACCACGCCTTGGCTTGGATCCAGGTGCAATAGAGAAGTTTTTACATGCCAAGTAAGTTTCTGGTCAGTTACTTTGAGCAGTTACAGTGGTCAAACAATTGGGAGTTGGAGGCTGTGCTTTGGAGGTTAGCCATGATCTACTAATGTGAAAATGCAAAATAAAACCCAGGCACAATGGAGCAAGTAAAATGGTAGTTGCTGTAGAAACCGCCATTTCTGTCCAGAACAGAAAATATTTTCTGTAGCAAAAATATTCCAAAAAGTGATGAAATATTTTTCTCAGGAAGGTGCCCTAGGTTTCAAAGAATATTTGCGAATTTTCTCAGATTTTTCTGGGCCATAAAAATTGGGGTTGCTTTGGAGCATATTGAGCTAGCCAGTGTTTTTGGAAGAAAATGAATATTTTTCATTTAAGAAAAATATTCCAAAGATTATTTTGGGGTGGATCAGAAGGGGAATGATGATTAGGGAGGGAAATGAAGCACTTGGGTGAAAGCCAAGGGGACCCAAGTGTTTAAGTCCATATGAAAAGATTCAAAAACTCCAAATTTCAAAATGACTTCAAATAAAAATCAAGCAAATGAGAGAGGGCAAAAACCAGGCTATCACAAAACTCCCCCACTTAGAATGAATCTTGTCCTCGAGATTCGGTTGCTTGGGAAAACCACTTTGGATAATGTGACTGTAGAAATTCTTCCCGCTCCCAAGCTGATTCTGACTCTGTGTGATGCTCCCACTAAACTTTGTAAAATTTCCTTACTTTACTGCGAGTGACCCTTTCCATCTGATCCAAAAATTTAAACGGTCTCTCTTCATAAGTTAAATCATTTTCCAACTCTACCTTAGCCATAGCAGTCCTTTTCTCAGGCGGGGATATGCATCGTCTCAATTGTGAAACATGAAACACGTTGTGCACGTCTGCCAACTCAGCAGGTAGTTCCAATTGATATGCAACAGTACCCACTCGAGACATAACCGGGAATGGACCAATAAATCTGGGTGCCAACTTTCCACGAGTCTGAAATATCTTGACTCCTTTCATAGGAGTGACTCGGAGGTATACATGTTCTCCGGGTTCAAAATTGATCTATCGGTGCTTTGCATCATAATAACTTTTCTGTCGAGATTTGGCCAATTGCAATCTGTCTCTGATTTCCTTAACTTGTTTCTCAGCGTCCATCATGAGATCTGTTCCGAAGATACAGCTATCTCTAGTTTGAGACCAATTTAAAGGAGTGCGTCACTTACGGCCATATAGAGCTTCATACGGTGACATTTTTAAACTGGTCTGGAAGCTGTTGTTATAGGAAAACTCGGCATAGGGCAAGCAGTCTTCCCATTTGGTTCCTTGGGCTAAAGCACAGGCTCGCAACATATCTTCGAGTATTTGATTTACCCGTTCTATCTGTCCATCCGTCTGAGGATGATAAGCAGTACTAAATTTTAGTGTTGTTTCCAGGGCTTGATGGAGGCGTGACCAAAAAGCAGAGGTAAACAGGGAACCTCGGTCGGAAGTGATAGTTCGGGGTACTCCATGCAGACTGACTATTCCGGATACATACAGTTGTGCAAGTTGATCTGCTCTGTATCTGGTGCTGATCGGAATGAAGTGAGCAACCTTGGTTAGGGTGTCCACTATGATCCAGATTGCATCATTGGCTCGCTGAGTCTTAGGCAATCCTGTAATGAAATCCATACAAACGTCATCCCATTTCCATTGTGAAACCGGCAGCGGTTGGAGGAGTCCGGCTGGCTTCTGATGCTCTGCCTTCACCTTGTTACATATGTCGCAACAGGCCACAAAATAGGCAATGTCTTTCTTCATTCCATCCCACCAGAATATTTGTCTAAGGTCCTCATACATTTCCGTACCTCCCGGGTGAATGGAATATGAGGATTCGTGTGCTTCTGACATGATTTTCTTCCTTAAGTCCGGTTGATTGGGTACACAAATCCGTCCACGGAATCAGAGGGTACCGAATTTGTCGTTGGAGAAATCTGGGGTCTGCTCTGCCATCTGGCCCTTGGCATATCTTTGCAGATTGGTGTCAGCTGGCTGGGCCTTGCGGATCTCTTCCTCAATTGTGGGGGTAACTTCCAAAATATTAGCGAGGCCAGCATCCACTATGACCAGGTTGAGCTGAGCGATCTCCTCTTGGAGTTCGGGAGGCAAGGATTTCAATATGACATTTAAGCTGACGGGCTTTCGACTGAGTGCATCGGCAACCACGTTGGCCTTACCCGGGTGGTAATTTATTCCAAGATCATAATCCTTGACCAACTCTAGCCATATTCGTTGTCGGAGGTTTAAATCTGGCTGAGTAAAGATGTATTTGAGACTTTTGTGGTCGGTAAGTGTCGGTGTCAAAACCGGCGGATCTCGGGTAGGGGGTCCCGAACTGTGCATCTAGGCGGATGGTAACAGGAGACAAGGGACACGATGTTTTTACCCAGGTTCGGGCAATCTCGATGGAAGTAAAACCCTACTCCTGCTTGATTAATATTGATGATATGGGTAGTACAAGAGTAGATCTACCACGAGATCATAGAGGCTAAACCCTAGAAGCTAGCCTATGGTATGATTGTTGTTCGTCCTACGGACTAAAACCGTCCGGTTTATATAAACACCGGAGAGGGTTAGGGTTACATAGAGTCGGTTACAAATGGGAGGAGATCTACATATCCGTATCGCCAAGCTTGCCTTCCACGCCAAGGAAAGTCCCATCCGGACACGGGACGAAGTCTTCAATCTTGTATCTTCATAGTCCAGAGTCCGCCAAAGGTCATAGTCCGGCCATCCGGACACCCCCTAATCCAGGACTCCCTCAGTAGCCCCTGAACCAGGCTTCAATGACGACGAGCCCGGCGTGCAGATTGTCTTCGGCATTGCAAGGCGGGTTCCTCCTCCGAATACTTCATAGAAGATTTTGAACACAAGAATAGTGTCCGGCTATGCAAAATAATTTCCACATACCACCGTAGAGAGAATAATATTGACACAAATCCAACCTGCTGACGTATTTCGCAGCGTGACATCACACCACGGCCAAGCCTTTATTCGAATCGTTTTTTACTGTCTCACCTCAACGCACTTAGCGAGGCGGTTTCCTTGGTACGTCTTGTCGAAGTAGAGATCATGTCCCCTTATTCCGGGATTCTCATCAATACGGGCGTGGGCAACCCAACCGTGCCATTAATTTATGGCGCTTGGGAGATAAGCGAGTTTTATCAGGCTGGTGGGGCACATAGTTTCGTCCACCCATATAAGGGGATAAAGATCCACCTTTTCCATCTACGCCTTCTTCCACCTTTGCTTATCCATTTTCGCGCACTCGAGCTGCAGCGCCCAAGTCCGCACTTCCCACCTCAACCTTCTCCAGCCATGTCCGGAGCGGGAGGCAAGTGGATGGTCTCCTCCGTCACGGAGGGACACATCAAAAAGCTGAGGGAGGCCGGATACTTGTCTAACGACATCGCGCACCGGCTCCAAGACAAGGGGCAGCTCATCCCCACCACCAGACCCCATGAGAGGGTGGTGTTCCTCACCCATTTCCTCTGCGGACTAGGTTTCCCACTTCACTCGTTTGTCCGAGGGCTCATGTTCTACTACGGCCTGGATTTCCATGATCTGGCCCCGAACTTTGTCCTCAACATCTCGGCGTTTATCGTCGTGTGCGAGGCCTTCCTCCGCATCAAGCCCCACTTCGGCTTATGGCTGAAGACCTTCAATGTCAAGCCGAAGGTAGTGGGCGGCCAGCAAGCGGAGTGCGGAGGCGCCATGGTAGGCAAGATGCCCAATGTTACATGGCTCGAGGGCTCCTTTGTGGAGACCATAAAGGGGTGGCAATTGGGGTGGTTCTACATCACCGAGCCGCGTGACCCTGAATGGGCAGCGACCCCCGAATTCCGATCTGGCATCCCCACACGGCTCACCTCCTGGAAAGAGAAGGGCCTGTCGTGGGGTAATTCAGAAGAGCGGACCGGACTCCAAACCTGCGTCCAAGACCTAGTGGACAAAGAGGTTAAACTCGTCAACGTAGTCCAGGTCATGCTCATCCGTCGGATCCTCCCGTGTCAACGACGGGCTTTTAACTTGTGGGAGTTCAACCCGGCCCAATATCAAACTCTGACCAGGCTCTTTGACACCACGCACGAGGATGCCTGGAAGGTGCTATTCAAGGGCGCCGAGGTTCCCCCTCCCATCACCGAGGATCGCGGATTCCGCCCGAAGCGCCAAGCCAGCGTAGTAAGCTTATTTTACCCCTTACGGGATACTTGTTTCTCATAGTTTAACTCTATGCGGGATCTAAGCTCCCGTTCCTTTGACATGAATGGTAGAAGAAGACCGGACAGATCGAATGCCCGGCTCCTTTGCCCGAAGACCCAGCGGGCGCCCGCTTGACGGGGCTGCTGGTTCCGGCACCTTACGTTGTGCCGGAGAAGAAGGCCAAGAAGAAGGCCACCGGAACCCGAAAGAGTTCCCGGCGCCCGGTGGTGCCGGATTCATCGTCCGATGACTCTGAGGCGCACTCCTCCTCCGGAGACGAGGAGGAGGAAGAAAGCCTCTCCCCTCCGGCGGGGAGGAATGAAAAGGAAGGCCGCCCCAACTGGGGGCCGGAGGTCCAAGAAGGAAGGACTCTTCTTTCGGACTACTCCACCAACGCCGACGATGGCGAAGAGGTAGCCATCCAGGCCAAGCCTCTGGCAAGATCGTAAGTATCCGGATACCAGAATAACTCATGGCGTTCCTTTATTGCACAGTACCTTCTGACGCCGAATATAATCATGCAGTCCGCCCAAGGCCGGGCTCGACGCTTCGTCGAGCGGTTCCCTGGGTTCGTCGGATGTGAACATCACTTCACTTCCGACCGCCTCCTCTCCTCGCGCTGCAGATGACGCCGAGGTGGCGTCCCAAAAGGGGCCAAGCCAGGAGGGGGTGGTTCTGGAGGCGCCGCAAGGCGACCTCCTGGACTCCAGGCGCAAAGGGGATAAAACCCCCAAGGGTTCCAAGTCCGGCCCTAGGTCGGGCACCACCCCGGAACCTTCAATGGTTCCGTAGTCCGGCGGGCGCCCCCCTAGTAGGAAGGCAAAAGTACGACGCCGGTGACTTTCGTCCAACCGGAGGCGCCGGATAATCTGCTGGAGGTGCTTAACGGCGCCCATCAACGAGGAGCACCGCACTATTATGAGGATGGTGATCCAGAAGGTTCAGTCCGCCAAGAGCGGGCTGACCGAGGCCTGTGCCAGCCTTCTAACAGGCTTTGAGGTATGTATTTAAGATATGTAAAAATATTACCGCATAGACAGTAGCCCCTGATGCTCAGTTTGGTGTTCAAAAAGAAAAGCTGAGCGAGGATCAAAAAAGATATACTGGGAGTCTAACATAAGTATGTCAATATGGGAATGCAGGCTGTGCTGCTGACCTCTGTCGCACTGACTGCGGAGGTCAATGCATTGAAGCAGAGCCTCGAGCGGTCCGAGAACGAACTCGGCCTTGCCAAGAAGCAGCTCGAGGACAAGGAAGGTAAGTAATACCTTATGTAAGTATATAAAAAAGATGTGGTTGCAAAAAATGACAGGACCAACGTGAGTATTGCAGGGGCCAGAACCGAGGTGGCGACCCTAAGGGAAGCGCTGTCCAAGGCCGAAAACAATGCGGACGTGGAGCGCACCGAGCGAGAGAAGCAGGAGGCGCGGGTGGCGGCGGTGCAGCAAGAGCTCCAGGCTCTCGTGAAAAAACACGAGAGTTTGGAGCTTGACTCAAAGACTCGAGAGTCCGAGCTCGCCTCGGCGCTTGAGAGCGCCAAATCTGCCAAGGCCGAAGCCCAAAAAGCCCTCCAGGAAATTGAGGCGATGAAGAAGATAACGGCGGGTAAGGCATTCTTTATGCAAAGCAAGCACACGAAAGTGAATTACTTGTTACTTACCCGAGTCCGGAGCTCTCCAGGAGCATTTGCAGATCTTCCCCGGAGTGTGTCCGATGCTGCCGCATTCTACCGAGCCGAAGAGGAGCTCGACGGAGAAGGTGTTCTGGTCTCAGTATGCTGAGGCCGGACACCCGATGCCCTTTGAGCGACCAGCTGAAGCAGCTGGTCGAGCTCCATAAGGTGGACGAACAGGCCATCAAGGGTCTCGTAGTCTGGCTGTGGCCTGGGGAAGCCATGCTTTGGAGCTACTTCGGGCTGGTAAGGCGGCTGGTGGATGCCTGTCCAAGGCTTGAAGTCATCAAGCGCTCCGTATGCATCGAAGGTTCCCGTAGGGCCCTTACATGTGCTAAAGTGCACTGGGGCAAGATGGACGCTGAGAAGCTTGTGACGGACGGACCACCGCCGGGCAAGGAGCATCGCAAGCCCGAGATGTATTATGAGGGCGTCCTGAAGGGTGCCTGCCGTATAGCGGATGAGTGCTCCAAAGATGTAATTTTTGTGTAAACTCGCATTTGTGATCCTGTACGCTGAAAACTTGTTCATATGCGCTAAGCAATGCTTTTGAATTTAAAATATTACCTTCTTTGCGGACGTTTATCAAAATTGAGAGATGGCGAGTCGTAAACACGCCCCCATGTCATGAAAGTGCTTTGGGGTGTTCGGGATAAACTTGCGCGCTCTTTTTCCCATTATTGGGTCCTTCGAGGGAGGCGCTCAACACAACGAACAAGGCAATCGGACTATAATTCTTGAACACTCTCACTTAGCCATAGAATTCTATAATTTTAAATTTCGGCGAAGCCCCTAGTATTCGGAGGACCGAGTTCGGGGCGCTATCCACGCCTAGACCGGACAAAGCCGACTCCTCGCTCTAAGCGGCATAAGTCTTTAGGGACTCGAAAACCTCTCGAACAGCGACCAGCTCTCGCCCTATCATGACGGTCAGTTTTAGCTTTCTCCCCTGAGGTGCTTAGCCCAGCTCAACCGGGCACAATCGCAGTGGTTCTCCCGGTGCTACCTTAGCCGATATAATGGAGCGTAAGGTACCAAAACATGGGAGCAGGCAAACCCAACTATTGACCCAAGACATGATTTGGAGCCGATGCATATAATGCTATAAGTTCGGGGTGCCGCACTTGTGAAAGTGTTCGGACTTATCACACCGTATTTTGGGGTACTTAAGCCCCTGGTGTATTTTGCCGTACCAAAGTGTGTGCAGGTGCAACATGTCATTAATGAACATATACAGATAAAAAAGGCATAATAATAGACAAAAGCTATGCATTGTTTATTTGAATAGGCTGCGTGAAAAGCAGAACGAAGTGCGATAAGCAAGAGATGGGACTATTTGACATGTCCCCCTCCAGGGGCGAGCTGCGGGATGATATGTGAAACAAGTATATTGCTCGTTATAGAGACCACCTGGACACTCGACGTAGCTTTCTGCTTCCCTGGCTGTTGCATCATGTGTTCGGCGATTTTACTGCCGGACAGGCCTTCCAGAAAGTGGAGTCCCGAAAGTAAGAAAAAAAGGAATGACAAGATCGGGAGCCCCTTGTGCGGTTGAGCCGCATTTTGGGCGTCTTGGTGGTCGTGCCCTCCCCTATGCCCATGGTATTTCCAGAGCGTAGTTATATGCAGCGTAGTACTTGTTTCGCAATTTCGCGAGGGCTGGGGTTGGGGCCGCATTACTCTGGCGATGCTCGGAGCGATGCGGCGGTCTTGTTGTAGGTTACTCCGGGCGCGCTTGATGGTGTCCGGTCGTTTAATGGCCGGACTGGAGAATTGCCTTGAGAGGCTGCTTTGTACTTCGGCCGCGAGGGCGACCGTATGCTCCTCCGTTTGAAGAGAGCATTCGGTGTTTCCATTGACCGTAATGACTCCTCGAGGGCCTGGCATCTTGAGCTTGAGGTATGCGTAGTGCGGCACCGCATTGAACTTTGCAAATGCGGTTCATCCGAGCAGTGCGTGATAGCCACTGCGGAACGGGACTATGTCGAAGATTAACTCCTCGCTTCGGAAGTTATCCGGGGATCGGAAGACCACCTCAAGTGTAACTGAGCCTGTACAGTTGGCCTCTACACCTGGTATGACGCCTTTAAAGGTCGTCTTTGTGGGTTTAATCCTTGAGGGATCGATGCCCATTTTTCGCACTGTGTCCTGATAAAGCAGGTTCAGGCTGCTGCCACCGTCCATAAGGACTCTAGTGAGGTGAAATCCGTCAATGATTGGGTCTAGAACCAACGCGGCGAATATGCCATGGCGGATGCTAGTGGGGTGGTCCCTTCGATCAAAAGTGATCTGGCAGGAGGACCATGGGTTGAATTTTGGGGCGACTGGCTCCAACGCATATACGTCCCTGAGTGCACGCTTCCACTCCCTTTTGGGGATGTGGGTTGCGTATATCATGTTCACCGTCCGCACTTGTGGGGGGAAATCCTTTTGTCCCCTATTGTTCGGCGGACGGGGCTCCTCCTCGTCATCGCTATGCAGCCCCTTGTCATTGTTTTTCGGCGTTTAACTTGCTCGCTTGCTTGAACACCCAACAATCCCTGTTGGTGTGGTTGGCTGGTTTTTCGGGGGTGCCGTGTATCTGGCACGAGCGATCGAGTATTCGGTCCAAATTGGACGGGCCTGGAGTATTTCTTTTGAATGGCTTTTTCCGCTGACCGGGTTTAGAGCCTCTGAATCCGGCATTAACTGCCGTATCCTCAGCATTGTCGCCGTTAATGCGGCGCTTTTGCTTGTTGCGACGCGACCTGCCAATGCTGTCCTTGGTATCCGAATTACCAGGGCTCTTGGTCATGTTATTACTACGAGCTAGCCAGCTGTCTTCTCCCGCGCAAAAGCGGGTCATGAGTGTCGTGAGGGCTGCCATGGATTTCGGCTTTTCCTGTCCTAGGTGCCGGGCAAGCCACTCGTCACAGATGTTATGCTTGAAGGCTGCAAGGGCCTCTGCGTCCGGACAGTCGACTATTTGATTTTTCTTCGTTAGGAACCATGTCCAGAATTGTCTGGCCGATTCCACTGGCTGCTGAATTATGTGGCTTAGGTCATCGGTGTCTGGTGGTTGCACATAGGTGCCCTGGAAGTTGTCGAGGAATGCGGCTTCCAGGTCCTCCCAGCAACCAATTGATTTTGCTGGCAAGTTGTTAAGCCAATGCCGAGCTAGTCCTTTAAGCCTGAGTGGGAGGTATTTGATGGAGTGTAGATCATCGCCGCGAGCCATGTGGATATGAAGGAGATAATCCTCGATCCATACCGCCGGATCTGTTGTGCCATCGTATGATTCGATGTTTACGGGTTTGAAACCCTTGTGGATTTGATGATCCATTTCTTCATCTATGAAGCATAGTGGGTGTGCAGCGCCTCTGTATTGGGCTATATCACGACGTAGCTCAAATGAGCTTTGTCTACTGTGTTCGGCCCGGCCGGATTTACCATCTCCGGCATGACGTTTATCGTCACGTGTCGTGGGGCGCCCACGCGATCCATAGATCGATCTTCTTTGCCTTGCCCTATCTTCCAATATATCTCGCAGGTCTAGCGCATTTCCCCGTGCCTTGGTATTCTTTGAGCAACGCCGAGGTGCGGCTTGAGTGGAGGGCCGAGAGGCCTCTCTGTCGCGGCCACGAGGTGTCCGGTCGGCCGCATCATGCGCTGGTGATGTAGGTCTAGGTGCTTCCCCCTCTAATCGGGGTAGCAGCCTGCGTTTTGGGTAGCTCTTGGAGTGGCGTTCGAGTTCGTACTCTTCAGCCGCAAGGACATCAGTCCATCTGTCGGCTCGCAAGTCTTGGTCAGCTCTAAGCTGTTGCTATTTTTTCTTGAGGCTGCTCGCCGTGGCCATAAGCCTGCGTTTGAAACGCTCTTGTTCGACGGGATCCTCAGGCACAACAAATTGGCTGTCGCCGAGGCTTGCCTCGTCTTCGGAGGGAGGCATGTAATTATCGTCCTCTACCTCTCAGTCTGCCGCTCTCTCATGAGGGCTGGCTTCTCCATCCTCCTGCGCTGAATCCTGCTGGAGGGGATTGTCTTCGACACTATCCGGGGTGTTATTATCTCCTGTGCCGGAATCGCCGTTTTTGCTGTGGCGGGATTTAGAGTGGCGCCGCTGACGCCGACACTTAGGCTATTTCTTGGAGGGGTCATCCTCCGTTGTTCCATCGCCGTTCCCTTCTTTTGGGGTGTCCACCATGTATATGTCATACGACGAGGTGGCCTTCCAGTGCCCTGTAGGCGCTGGTTCTTGGTCGTCTCCTACATCGGCGTCCATACCATCGATGTCTTTGGAGTCGAAGTCGAGCATGTCGGTTAAATCATCGACAGTGGCTACGAAGTGGGTGGTGGGTGGGCTTTGAATTTCTTCGTCGTCCACATCCCAACCTTGCTGGTCATAGTCCGGCCAGGGCAAGAGAGAGACTTTAGTGAATTCAGAATGTCGCCGAAAGGCGAGTGCTGAAAGATGTCCGTGGCGTTGAACTCCATGATCGGCATCCAATCGGATTCGGTTGGCAGGGGCGCGGAAGGTTCGGAGTCCGGATAGGAGTCCCGCACCTTGGAGTCACGAGCTTCGCAAAGGACAGGTATGGTGTTCGGCTCGATCGTCGTGGAGATTGCAGCCCCCGAGGTAGTGTCAAGCCACCCGTCCTCGATTGGCGCAGTCGGCTCCGAGCTAAGGGTCGGAGCGGACACTGGTGCAGCCTCCAGGGCACTGTTCGGCGGCAGAGCTAGATCATGCCCATCGTGGCGGTCACGGCACGCTATGGCTGTGGCTCGAATCCGTCGAAGATCAAGTCTCCGTGGATGTCGGCCGTGTAGTTCAAATCTTCAAATCTGACCTGATGGCGGGCGTAGCTTTCGATCTGCTCCGGATGGCCAGCGAATTGGCCCGCAGTGCAAAGCCGCCGAATACAAAGATCTGTCCGGGGAGAAAAGTCTCACCCTGGACCGCATCATTGTTGATGATCGGAGGAGCCATCGGGCCTAATGGAGACGGCACAGAGGAGCTCTCAATGAAAGCACCAATGTCGGTGTCAAAACCGGCGGATCTCGGGTAGGGGGTCCCGAACTGTGCGTCTAGGCGGATGGTAATAGGAGACAAGGGACACGATGTTTTTACCCAGGTTCGGGCCCTCTCGATGGAGGTAAAACCCTACTCCTGCTTGATTAATATTGATGATATGGGTAGTACAAGAGTAGATCTACCACGAGATCGTAGAGGCTAAACCCTAGAAGCTAGCCTATGGTATGATTGTTGTTCGTCCTCTGGACTAAAACCCTCCGGTTTATATAGACACGAGAGAGGTTAGGGTTACATAGAGTCGGTTACAAATGGGAGGAGATCTACATATCCAGACGCCAAGCTTGCCTTCCACGCCAAGGAAAGTCCCCTCCGGACACGGGACGAAGTCTTCAATCTTGTATCTTCATAGTCCAGGAGTCCGGCCAAAGGTCATAGTCCGGCCATCCGGACACCCCCTAATCCAGGACTCCCTCAGTAAGAATTTGGCACCTTTTTCCAATGACGTAGTGTCTCCAAATTTTTAGCGCATGAACCACCACAGCCAATTCCAAATCATGAGTAGGATAATTGCCCTCGTGGGGTCGTAGCTGTCGCGATGCATATGCTACTACCTTGCTGTCTTGCATAAGTACGCAACCAATGCCTTGCCTGGAGGCGTCACAATACACATCAAAACTGCGATAAATGTCTGGAAGAGTCAATACAGGTGTGGTCTTCAGCCGTATCTTTAGCTCATTAAAACTTTTATCACAGTCCTCCGTCCATTCAAACTTCTTATCCTTTTTGAGCAGCTCCGTCATGGGTTTAGCAATCTTGGAAAACCCTTCAAGGGAACAACGGTAATATCCAGCTAATCCAAGAAAACTCCGGATTTGCGTCACGGTCGTGGGCGGCACCCAATCGAGCACATCCTTTACTTTGCTTGGGTCCACGGTTATACCTTCGGCGGATAGTACATGTCCGAGAAACCCAACTTTCTTGAGCCAAAATTCGCATTTACTGAATTTGGCGTATAGGCGATAATTCGCGAGTCATTGTAGCACTGCCCGGAGGTGATCCTTATGCTCTTCTTCACCCTTGGAGTAAATGAGGATGTCATCGATGAAGACTACCACGAATTTGTCGAGGAAGTCCATGAATACTTTGTTCATCATATGCATGAGGAAAGCAGGGGCATTGGTGAGACCAAAGGACATCACGGTATATTCATAAAGACCATACCGAGTAGTGAATGCAGTCTTAGGAATATCCTCCTTTTTAATCTTGAGCTGATGATATCTGGTCCGTAAATCCATCTTAGAGAATACTTTAGCCCCACTGAGCTGATCAAACAGATCATCAATCCTTGGCAGCGGATATTTATTTTTGATGGTGACCTCATTCAGCTGGCGGTAATCTACGCACATGCGGAGGCTGCCATCCTTTTTGTCCACGAAAATAGCAGGTGATCCCCATGGTGAAGAGCTGGGACGAATATATCCTTTCTGGAGCAGTTCATCAAGCTGTTTCTTTAGCTCCACTAATTCTGATGAGGGCATCCGGTAGTACTTCTTGTATAACGGTGCAGTCTCGAGCACAAGATCTATTGCAAATTCCAGTTCCCGTTCTGGTGGCATGCCTGGCAGTTCTTTTGGAAATACATCAGGGTATTCGCTGACCACATGAATTAATTCCAACTCAGCCACAGCGGTGCAAACCAATTCTTGCTGGGGTATATTCTTGCGAGCATAGAATTTGGTAGTCTGCCCATTCAGACTGGTCAAAGTGACTTCTTGTGTTGCGCAGTTTATTCAAACTTGATATCAGGTCAACCAATTCATACCCAATATAATATCCAACTTTTCAGACTCAATGATGATCAGAGAGGTTGGAAAGTAGACTCTGTTGATATTGATTTCCAGATCACGGCAGACCAGATTGCTCTTGATTATAGATCCCGGGGTTTGTACCAGCATATTTTTGTTGGGTAACGTAGTAATTTCAAAAAAATTTCCTACGCACACGCAAGATCATGGTGATACATAGCAACGAGAGGGGAGAGTGTGTCCACGCACTCAGAGACCGAAAAGCGTAAGCATTAGCACAACGCGGTAGATGTAGTCGTACGTCTTCACGGCCCGACCAATCAAGCACCGAAACTACGGCACCTCCGAGTTCTTGCCCATGTTCAGCTCGATGACGTTCCCCGTACTCCGATCCAGCAGAATGTCGGGGAAGAGTTCCGTCAGCATGATGGCGTGGTGACGGTCTTGATGTTCTACCGTCGCAGGGCTTAGCCCAAGCACCGCTACAATATTATCAAGGAGAACTATGGTGGAGGGGGGCACCGCACACGGCTAAGAGATCAAGAGATCAATTGTTGTGTCTATGGGGTGCCCCTCCCGTGATATAAAGGAGTGGAGGAGGCGGCCAAGGGGGTGGCGGCGCCTTAGGGGAGTCCAACTCCCTTTGGGAGTAGGACTCCCCCTTTCCTATTAGGGAGGGAGAGGGAAGGAAGAGGAAGGAGGGAGGAAGGAAAGGGCGGCGGCCCCTCCCAGTCGGATTGGGCTTGGGAGGCGCCCCTCCTTGCTCCTTTCCCTCCTTTCCACTAAGGCCCAATAAGGCCCATATACCTCCCGGGGTTCCGATAACCTCCGGAGCTCAGTGTGTCCCAATCTCACCCGGAACCTTTCCGGTGTCCAAATATAGTCGTCCAATATATCGATCTTTATGTCTCAACCATTTAGAGACTCCTCGTCAAGTCCGTGATCACATCTGAGACTCCAAAAAACCTTCGGTACATCAAAACTTATAAACTCATAATAAAAATGTCAATGAAACCTTAAGCGTGCGGACCCTACGGGTTCGAGAACTATGTAGACATGACCGAGACACATTACCGGTCAATAACCAATAGCGGAACCTGGATGCTCATATTGGCTCCCTCGTATTCTCTGAAGATCTTTATCGGTCGAACCGCATAACAACATACGTTGTTCCCTTTGTCATCGGTATGTTACTTGCGAGATTCGATCGTCGGTATCCAATACCTAGTTCAATCTCGTTACCGGCAAGTCTCTTTACTCGTTTCGTAATGCATCATCTCGTAACTAACTCATTAGCTACATTGCTTGCAAGGCTTATAGTGATGTGCATTACCGAGAGGGCCCAGAGATACCTCTCCGACAATCGGAGTGACAAATCCTAATCTCGAAATACGTCAACTCAACAAGTACCTTCGGAGACACCTGTAGAGCACCTTTATAATCACCCAGTTACGTTGTGATGGTTGGTAGCACACAAAGTGTTCCTCCGGTAAGCGGGAGTTACATAATCTCATAGTCATAGGAACATGTATAAGTCATGAAGAAAGCAATGGCAACATACTAAACGATCAAGTGCTAAGCTAATGGAATGGGTCAAGTCAATTACATCATTATCCTAATGATGTGATCCCATTAATCAAATGACAACTCATGTCTTTGGTTAGGAAACTTAACCATCTTTGATCTACGAGCTAGTCAAGTAGAGGCATACTAGTGACACTATGTTTGTCTATGTATTCACACATGTATTATGTTTCTGGGCAATACAATTCTACCATGAATAATAAACATTTATCATGATATGAGGAAATAAATAATAACTTTATTATTGCCTCTAGGGCATATTTCCTTCAATTTTTTCCCAAAAGCGTACAAGGAAATTGGTTTTGGGCAGCAAAACTCCGAGAAATAAAAGAATGGGAAGCCCCAGAGTCAAATAAAATTACGGCAGGTATGTCATTAACAGAAAACATACCAATGACGACTTCTGGTTTCTCTTGGGCTTCATCGGCGGAGATATGATGCACGTGCCCAGTGAAGTTTTGCTGGGTCGGGTATGACTCCATAAAGTTGACTTGTGGCCTGATTAGGGCATTCGCCTTGTTGTTCTTGGGGCACTGTCTGGCATAATGTCCGTTCTGCCCACAACTGAAGCAAGAATTATTGCGCTGACGTTCCTCGTGCATTGGGTTTGTCACGACATTCTTGACTTGAGTGGTGGTCTTGTTAACATTTTGTTGCCAATTTGGCTTGTATTCCACCTGAGTCTGCTGCCAGGTACGAGCCTTTTGCACTGGTTGCCCATCCTTCTTTGGCTCAAACTTACGCTTGTTGTCGTTGTTAACAGGCCTATTATCTGATATAAGCTTGTGCTCCCGTTCAGCAATGAAAGCCTTGTTCACCAGAGTTTGGAAATCTGGGAAATCAAGCATACTGAGAGCACACCGGAGTTGCGGATTTAAGCCTCCAAGAAATCTGTCAATCTTCCTTTCTTCGGTGTACGTGATAAAGAGAGTAACGGGCGGATGATTGAATTTTTGCAAATATTCACCCACAGACTGATTTCCTTGGACGAGTAGAAATTCACGCTGCTTGGTCTTCATAACTCCAGATGGGATATGATATTTCGGGCCAGATCCTTCAACTTTTCCCAGGTGATTTCTTCATCAACAGGCCACATGGCTTTTGCATTTTCCCACCATATGGCAGCTGCGCCTTCAAGGTAATGAGTTGCAAATGGAACTTTATCATTTTCTTCAGTACGAGCAATCTCAAGCTTTTTCTCAATGGGTACGCAACCAATCGTCTGCATCCAATGGGTCAACAATCTGACTGAAATTGGGTGGTTTGGTCCTTTGAAAATCTGACAGCTTTGAGTGATGACCGTTCTAATTTCCATTCTGTCCAACCATAGCTTGCACACTTCTTAATATTTCGATTACTTCTTTCCTCAAACATACGCAGAATTTTCTCGGTGGAGGGCGGATTTGGCGGTGGAGGTGGTGGCGGAACGTACGGCTCGGGAGAATGTCCTGCCTGTCGTGCGGAACGACGAACAGGAGTTCCCTTACGAACGTTGGTACGGCTGCCTCCCCGCGTCATCCTATTGTGGATTTTTTCCCAAGACAACGCAATCGAGATGAGAAACATCCAAGAATAAATTTGGGGAAAAGCCAGCAACAAATCCCAGAAGAAAACAAAAGAGCAAAGAAAATACGGCGAATAAAGTCCCAACATAATTATACATAGACTCATACATGAAAGATAAACAACACGCCAGGTTCAACTACTCTCATACATGCAACGAAACATCATGACTTGTACGACTACATCCATACATCATCCGGACGACTACGAATACTCAAAGATACTACTGTTCTGCTGGTGCTGCGGTGTCCTCCCCTGAAGCGGTCTCGGATCCTGAACTGACGAGGTTAACGGAAACCTCCGGGTTAAAGGTAACACGATGACGCTACCTCGAGGGCTCTCCCTCAGGGGCAGGGGTAGG
The DNA here is from genome assembly GCA_021605145.1 of Aegilops bicornis. NCBI lineage: Eukaryota > Viridiplantae > Streptophyta > Magnoliopsida > Poales > Poaceae > Aegilops > Aegilops bicornis. The sequence goes on from CM038671.1 coordinate 66,278,042, forward strand.
GTGAATCATCGAAGCTACAGGAGTAGTGAGAAGTGAAACCCACTCGGCAGGAGTACTGAGAGGATTCACGGACGAGACGCCCGTGCTACTCGGAGACCGGTGAAATAGGGGAACTAGAACTGACTGGAATATAAGGGGTGAATCCCAGAGAAGATGGAGTAGTGGCAGATCTAGTAGTGACTAAAGCAGCGGCTAAAGCATTACATGCACGAGTCAGCTCTCGAGCCAGCTCGTGGATCATAATATAGCAAGCAGTGACATAACGAGCAAGGTGGCTAGCAACACTATCAGACTCCGGATTAGTGATAGGGAAATGGACACGACCTTTGTCGTGCAGAGAAGGGTAGTAATAGAAACCTGGGTGGTTCTGCATTTAGACGTCGTTGTAGTGAAGCTCGACAAGGACTTCGAATGCAGCAAACTGGACATCCTAAGAAGCGGTGGAGGTGTAACCGCTCCGAGAAGTACGAGTGTAAGAGCTGGAATCGGGCTGGTGCCGCGAGTGACCAACATGATACTCATACACTGAATCAGCTAGACGCTCCCGGTACACACGATAAACTGGGTCGTCTCCGAGAGGGTACAACCGACGCCACACGTTGCGAAGGAGGTGCGGTGACGTGTACGACATCAGCTGCAACTGGCACGGATACGACATCAGAGCCATCTACACTCACAACCATTAGCAGGTTAGCATAAAAATATAAACCAAATGCCTCCAATGCAACAACCAGCTACAATTGCGACCGACACTCAACTTAAACTCGTATCTATCGTCCAGTTAACACGTCGTAGTATAGCATGGCCTACAGTCAGCGCCGCTCTGATACCAAGCGTTGTGGCACCCCGGCTCAGGGCGACCGGTTTACCATGAATTGCCAGCCCAGAGACCATGTCTTCTGGCAACACACAACATCTTGGTACAGAAAGCAACCGCTTTATTGATGCTAGCGGACCAGAGTTTATATTACAACAGTTGTCGAGGCCTAGCGGCACGCCCGGTGCGGCTGAACAATTTGTACATTATTTCGTGAACATAAAGGGGCCTCGATCAAAACAACTACGCGGCAGCGGAACAACGTCGTAGCAGAAAGTCCATATCACAGGGACACCGATGTGGACACGTTCTAGACTCGAGCAGCGCTCCTCTCCAACGAGACTTTCCTGAAATCTGGCATGACACGCCAGGTCAGTACATTAAATGTACTTGCAAGCTCACAACAAGCATAATCATAATGGCAAACAATATCATGATAATTAACCAATTAATATTAATGCAACACTATATGTCCAACATGCTGTGATCATGCTCGAACGTCCCTCAGGACGAACTTACCAACCGTGATCATTCTCGATCACAAACAAACCACCATCGTGGTCTTGACAAGAGTAACTCGTGATCCTTACGACGATCACAGCCACGACCAATATTTGGTCCCGAATATCTCGATGGCCTTCCAGCCATCATCAACAGTGCAAAGTTCATAACTTAGTGTGTAGATTTTATTTAACGTTGACTCATGGTGGGACCTACTACGAGGTGTCCGTGACCATGGACTCGACTATCGATAGATTATACACTCTGCAGAGGTAGCACACTGTACCCACACCACGGAACCCTTCCATTGCCATGACACTCTCCCGGCCACTCCGACCCAATCCCCAACGGGCTAGTCCTGGGTGGCCCAGTGTCTACCAAAGACACGAAGACCACCGTCGTGGCCAAAACGATCCCACTCGGGGACTCGGTACCATAATCTGAACAACAGGCACACAAGTTTATGCCTGCTTACCGGGCTAGGGTAAGCATGCCATAACCTTCCCTAGGTGGAGGCACCGACCAGAGGCAATGCCAATGGACCGAATCAAGGCCTTCCCACAAAGGCAAATGTGGTTGCACTGGGAAAAACTCGATTCAGCGGCACCATGACCCAGTCAACGATATATTCAAGTTGAATTATGTTCAGGTTCAACTTAAGATGAAAATGACCGGTGTCATAGCATGCCATGAAATGCAGAGCTACACATGCATCACTTACTAATGAAAATGACCGATGTCAACCATATTCACACTAAGCATAAACATCAACAACTTATTTTACTTTGCTGGTCAGGGTAACTCACATTTTAACCAAAATATTTTGCAGCAATTTTTATTATTCTCTCATGCAAGAAAATAACTTCGATTAATTTCTCATATGCATAGCAAAAATTATACCACAAACAAATCCTATTTTATTTACCAACCAAGTGAGGTTCAAATATTCTGTAAGTCAAGTAACGTGGCTAAAAAAGTATTTAACAGAATATTTTCTAACAAATTTTGCTATTTTATTTATGCAAGAACATAACTTTAAATAATTACTATCATGCATAACAAAATTATTTCTATCGTCACCACAAATAGATCATAGTTTTGCTTTCACAACTATGCTAGTTTCCACACTCTGTAAATCAAGCATATTAACTAACCGACACTTAACACAATATAAATAACACAATAGTTATTTAAATGCATGGATTAATCATTTCATTCAAGTAAGAAAATCATAAATATTGAAATGGCACCATGAAAATGTTGCTGTGGCTTGCCTTAGTGCAGATGAGGTTCACAAGCCTTCTGGTGATCCTCAAGACAAGCCTCACCCTCTGAAAATAATTTTAAACATAAAAAGAAAATATCAAGAACACTTCTGAAAATCACCAGAAATTCTAAACAGCTCAGAAAAATCTCATCTTTGGTGAGCTGCTAGATTTCTTTGCAAAGAACAAAATGCAAAAAGAATCAATTCATTTGGACTTATGGTTGAAGAGTTATGGCTGTTTGAAGTGTTATGTAAATTCAAATGAATTTGAATAAAAATAAACAGGGGGGGGTGACATCAAGGCGTAATGCCCAGGGCGCCACCACTCGTGCCACAGCGTCTGAGTGGCTGACTAGCGGGCCCCGCTAGTCAGGTGAGGAGGAGGGGGAGAAGGAAACAGAGGGAGTCGCGGCTTCGCCGGAGCTCTCGCCGGTGACGAGGGCTCCTTGGCCAAAACGAGAGGGAGGGATGGAGAGAGGGGACGGAGGCGCACCTGCCCGTACCCGTAGCGTAGCTAGGGGTGGTCGGACGGCGTCGGAATCAACCTCGCAAGCGGAGGCAGAACGCGGTGGTCGCTGGAGATGAGGAAGACGACAAGCAGAGGCTACTACAGGGGCTCCAGAGGGACATGATGGCTTCACCGGAGAGAGGCAGAGGCCCTGGAAGGATCGCCCTGGCCTGGGAGGGGCTGGAGCTACCACGGCGACCAGAGGGGATCGCCGGCGAGCTCGAGCTCGAGGACGATGGCCCGCGGCCTGCCCGGCCGGGCTACGGCATCCTACTCGCTTGTGGGGTGTGTGGGAGTGATGGATGATGCTCGAGGAGGCTGGGGGCGGCTCCATTTATAGGCGAGCAGAGAGGGGGGGGGGGGGGTTCGGGCTCCGCCAATGGACACCTGTCCACGACGCCCAGCAATGAGCAGTGTCAGTGAGAGGGGGAGTAGGCGACGTAGCTCACGCGACAATTGTTAGCAAACGGGGACGAGCACAGGAACGAGGAGAAGGCGACGAGCACAGTGCGCACCGCACTATTGGGTTGGTCGGACTGTGCCCGTGCTCGCTGCGGCGAGCTCCGGTGTCGGCGATCGCCAGAGGAGAGTTAATGACGTTGAGACGAGGATGGTGGCGAGGTTTGGCACGCTCGGGCAGGCGAGGGAAGCGAGCACGCGCGAACAGAGCGCTCGGCGGCACTCAGAGCGCGTCGACACGCAGGCATGACATGGTGGACACACGTGGTCACCGCGCGAACTCCTCCCTCAGGACAGCCTACGTCCAAAAATCATGTCTGGCATGTTGTTCGTGGTGGTTTTGAAGTTTACCACGCCTTGGCTTGGATCCAGGTGCAATAGAGAAGTTTTTACATGCTAAGTAAGTTTCTGGTCAGTTACTTTGAGCAGTTACTGTGGTCAAACGATTGGGAGTTGGAGGCTGTGCTTTGGAGGTTAGCCATGATCTACTAATGTGAAAATGCAAAATAAAACCCAGGCACAATGGAGCAAGTAACATGGTAGTTGCTGTAGAAACCACCATTTCTGTCCAGAACAGAAAATATTTTCTGTAGCAAAAATATTCCAAAAAGTGATGAAATTTTTTGCTCAGGAAGGTGCCCTAGGTTTCAAAGATATTTGTGAATTTCCTCAGATTTTTCTGGGCCATAAAAATTGGGGTTGCTTTGGAGCATATTGAGCTAGCTAGGGTTTTTGGAAGAAAATGAATATTTTTCATTTAAGAAAAATATTCCAAATATTATTTTGTGGTGGATCAGAAGGGGAATGATGATTTGGGAGGGAAATGAAGCATTTGGGTGAAAGCAGGGGGACCCAAGTGTTTAAGTCCATATGAAAAGATTCAAAAACTCCATATTTCAAAATTACTTCAAATGAAAATCAAGCAAATGAGAGAGGGCAAAAACCAGGCTGTCACACCCTTGTCCACGGTAATAGTTGAAGCTTCTCCTAGTGTGTCCCTACTTAAGTTCTACCCTTCATCATCAAGAAGATAGTGCCTCTCTTCCGCCTCGTTCTCGGACCTTCTGAGATACATCATGTACTTTTGAAATGGCAAGTGGAAGGTCTTATATAGGGAACTCTTAATTTGTAGCATTTAGAAAATATGGAGATAGAAAAAAAATACATGATTGTAGAGTCATGTCCACTTGGCTTCCGTATGATTGTGTGTGCACCATTTTCGTTGCGCGTGAAGCACCAAAATTAGTTTGATGTACAACCAAATGAGGTTTTTGGATAAAACTAGGCCATTTCTTTATTACAATTTTTCTCGAGTGACAGACTTCCTTTCCTTTAACCTCTTAGGTTAGATATTCAAAATCAAAGTTGCCACTACCTAAAAATTATCATGAGAGTTAACCAATCCTAGATACTAGAAAGATCATGACAAGAACCAATCCTATAGGTACGATAAATTTCTTGATGGGACATAATTAGCAAGATGAGAACCTATCCTAATTACTAGAAAAATCATTTTATCAGCAGCCATCACCGTTTTGGTCATGATAGCACCGACCATGAAAGTTCGGATTGACCATAAGCCCAAGCTTGTGTGGTATGCTGAGGCGGAAAAGGATATTGTGAAGTACCTCTGTGGCCTCTAGGCAACTTCTAGATGGGTTATATCATTTGGGACCCACAATGGAAAAGGAAAGTAATATGAAAGGGTTAAGCCACTAGGTAATTGCTAGATGGGTTATGTCAGTTACCTATGAGACCAAAAGGAAAAAACCAAAAGTAATACACAAACCTTCTCCCCTCCAAATCGCACAGGTGTGGGATCCACACACAAAAATACACCCTGTATCTCTCTTCCTTCGCCCTTATCTAGTAATATTGTTAATCAACTACTTATATAGAAGTTTACTACTTGGTCCATTAAGACAAAGAAGCGTATTGCGAGACTCGAGATGTGCCTAGGCAGTTCCCGCTGCCTCCGGATGTGTTCCTCTGAATCAGAAGCTGGAGTCCCTATGGGTGTTATGGCAGCACTAGAAACTTTTTCACAAGTAAAATCATCCCGCGATTGTGTCTATCTCCCTCCGCAAAGTAGATTCCACTACTATGAGTGCCTCTGTTTGGCCCCAGAAGATTGCCATGCACCATGCTAATGTAGGATGCCTCACCACGGGAATGTTAGAAACAAAATGCGCCCCATGTCCAAGAGTCATTTGGAATGTTTGCATATGAGCAGGAGGAGCAATACGACCACTATGTCACACCCAGCTGAAGTGATGATGACCCAGGAATTGCATCCCTGAATAGCATGCCGCCACGATGGGCACCCACACCACGCGCTCTTGATGCAGATGGCTAATCCATCCTTGCGGGAAGACTGATAGGGTTCCAAGAGGCAACGGTTGCGGACAACTGATGTACCCCATGTCCATGGTAATAGTTGAAAGCTTCTCCCAATGTGTCCCTACTTAAGTTCCATATCTCAATAGCAAGCAGGTTGCACCTCTCTTCTGACTCGTTGTCGGCCCTTCTGAGATGCATCATGTACTTCTGAAGTGATAAGTGGATGGCCGTATTTAGGGAATCTTTATTTTGTCCCATTTAGAAAATACTTAGATAGGAAAAATACATGATCATAGTGCCATGAACACTTGGTTACCGCATGATTGTGTGTGCACCATTTTTGTTGTGCGTGATGCACCAATTAGTTTGATGGACAACCACATGAAGTAGACCTTTCTTTGTTGCAATGTTGCTCAAGTGACTGACTTCCTTTCCTTTACCTCTTACGTTAGATATTCAAGAGAAAACTTTCCACTATCAACAATTGATCATGACAGATAGCCAATCCTAGTTACTGATGATGATGAGAACAAATCCTATAGGTACTAGAAAATTCATGATGAGATTTAATTAGCAAGACGAGAACCAATCCTAATTACTAGAAAAATCATTCTAGCAGAAGCCACCGCTATCGTGGTCATGCCCGCACTGACCATGAAAGTTATGATTGGTAATAAGGCCAAGCATGTGTGGTTCGCTGAGGCCAAAAGGAAATTGTCAATTACCTCTCTGGCCTTTGGGTAAGTGCTACATGGGTTATGTCAGTTACACATGGGACCCACAAGGGAAAAGGTAACTAATATGAATGGGTTTTGCCACTAGGTAACTGCTAGATGGGTTATGTCAGTTACACATGGGAACCTCAAGGAAAAAGGAAAGAAATACGCAAACCTAATCCCCCGCCGAATCGCAAGATGTGGGATCCGCACACCAAAGAAGTACCCTATATGTCTCTCTTTCTTCACCATTATCTAGTATTCACCCTATCAAGAAATATTAGAGCGTTTAGATCACTACTTTAGTGATCTAATATCTCTTATATTTGTTTACAGAGGGAGTAATAATGTTTATCAACTATCTACATATAAGTTTCCTTCTTGGCCTATTAGGCCAAAGAAGCATATTTGCCAGAGTTGAGGTGTGCCTAGGCAGTTCTCGGTGTCTCCATATGGGTTCATATGAATCCAAGGCAGGAGTCCCAATGGGCGAGGTGGCTACATTGGAAACTGATTCACATGCAAAAACATTCCGTGGTTGTGTCTGTCTTTGTTCGCAAAGCAGCTGACACTACTATGAATTACTCTATTTTCCCCTAGCAGTTTGCCATGCAGCATGCACATGCAGGACAAATTGCCATGCGAATGGCGGGAACAAAATGTATCCCATGTCCTCAAGCCATTTGACATGGTTGCAAATGAGCTGGATGATATGTCTCCGTCATATCTACTTTTCCAAACACTTTTGCTCTTGTTTTGGACTTTAATTTGCATGATTTGAACGAAACTAACCCAGAATGACACTATTTTCAGCAGAACTACCATGGCGTTGTTTTTGTGCACAAATAAAAGTTCTTGGAATTGGATGTAACCTTCTGGAGATTTTGTGTGGACCAAATAAAAAATATGAGAGCAAAGACCCACTGGAGGGGGGCCACATGCTGCCCACAAGGCACAAGGGCGCGACCTGGTGGCTCGTGGGGCCCACGAGGCTCTGCTAACCATAATCTGGATACTATAAATTCACATTCTCGGAGAAAAAATAGGAAATAAGTTTTCATCACGTTTCATGATATGGAGCCGCCGCCACCTCCTGTTCTTCATCGGGAGGGCAAATCTGGAGTCTGTTCTGGGCTCGGGAGAGGGGGATTCGTTTCCATCTTCATCACCAACCCTTCTTCATCATGAAGTCCGTGATGCTCACCACCGGGTGTGGGTAATTTCTTCATAGGCTTGCTGGACGGCGATGAGTTGGATGAGATTTATCATGGAAAAATATTGAGCATTGGTACGATAAATATCCGGTAAAATGCAACGTGCATGGGTCATATATATAGAGCAATGTGGGGTCTAAGAGTACTCGAAGATAATGATGTGAGCTAAACAAATACAGGCGGATGTATATGCAGGAATTAGTGGTCACCGGTAGAGCTAAACAGGTCTTTTTAATTGAACATAGTACAATCAAAGTCGCTCGCATGCACTCACCCCCTATGAAAGCACGCACGCACGCCCTACCCATATGAGCACCTTCGAGAGACGGAGCCGGCACATCATCTTGAGATTGACGATGTTGCCACAGACTCCTTCGTAGTCGATAGGAAATTTTAGTCCACTAAACGCACAGTGCCGGAAGGCCTGAAATAAATCAAGAAAAATGCGAGCACCGATTTCAAGATTGGAAATTGAACTCTGGTGGGCAGGGATACCACAGTCCTCCTAACCATCCAATCACACATTGGTTTTGCGGCTAACCCTGTCTTGGGGATAGAAAAAGTGGTATATCTAAGCATACAACATACATAAGACTATACAAAGTGTGTCTACTTTGCAAAACGGAACAAATTTGTTTAGGCAGAAAAAGGAAAAAGGGATCAGTAAATTTAAATTACAATCCGCTGTAATACCAAATGTAGCTTTACGAGAATATTTAAAACAATATCCAAAGCATATTTCTTGAGACATGCTTTGGAGAAAATATTTCTATATATTTTCAAAGATTTATCACAAGCTAATATTGTAATTTTAAATCAAATATTAGTTTCCCATAAGGAAATAACTAAGTGGCAAATAATTCTAAATAAGTTGTTTCATGTTTTATGTATGTGACAAGTTCGTTTGTAATTCCCAGCATAATTAAATTTCTTTAATACTTAAATATATACCACTAAATGCCACAACTTCATTACAAAACCAATATTCCATATAAAGATCTTGAAAGAAATATGGATGATAAAAGACCCAACTATACTATTCATTAAAAATCTAGTCGCAGAAATGTGCGGGTGATCCTGCTAGTTCTTGATAAAAATACTTGTCTTGCGAATGCCATATCTTTGCTTATAGTTGAGTTTGAAAGATAATTTGTGCATATGCATCCTGCTATATAAAGGGTACTAGAAGTCTCAAACATTCATGATCCTTCTGTTAAACGATTGGCCACAATATTTCTAGCTTATAAATCTGGGCACATCATGAAGGAGGCACGAGAAATATTTGTTTATTACAAAATAAATAATGGGTGTCCTCTCATAGATGAAATTCTTTACAAACCAATAGGAGATAAGAATATTACAATCTAAAGACTATGCTGCTTACAATGAGAATATTAGCAAAAAAAATTCCCCTTCCATCTTGATTGATAAACTTTCCGAATATAATGATGATTTTGCTATAAAAAACAATGGATTGGGGGTGTGTGCTTAAGAAAAGGCTAAAGGAATATCTCCATAGAAACATATATAATGAAGAAATAGTCATCACTTACAATGGGCAGAAGGAGGAACCTCCTCCTAAAATTTACCTTACAGATTCTTACCCTATTAAATTTAGCTCTTTTGATTATTTTTGCTTACCTCTTAGAAATCTTGCTTCTGAAAGAAGGGAGAATTAGCTGTACATCGATGATCTCCCTTACTTTTATCATGATACATGAAACAATGGCTTACGCCTAGCTGGGGGCGTAAAACAATAGCACTTGTTGGGAGGCAACCCAATAGTTATCTTAAATTTTTGCTTTTACTTTATGTTTTGGTGTGTTGACACAATTATTGCTACTATTATAGTTTTTTTATGTTTTAAAAGTGTTTTTGCCAAGTAGAGTCTTTGGGATGATTTGGATGATAGTTGACTTGATTATGTGAAAAATAGAAACTTTTGCTCTAAGTCCAGGAAATACTAAAATTCACTGGAACGTGCTTTTAATCAGAATGTTTTCCTATTTTTCAGAATTTTTGGAGTTCCTGAAGTATGATTTTTATTCAGATCATTACAGACTATTATGTTTTAGACATATTCTGTTTTCTATTGCATGGTTTGCTTGTTTTGATGATGCTATGGATTATATCGGGGGATATAAGTCATGGAGAAGTTAGAATGTAGTAGCTATTATGCAAGAATAAAATATGAATGGGTTCATAACAATACTTAAAGTTTATGATTTGTTAATTATACTAACGAATGTCGCGAGGTATCTGTTGAGTTTTGTGTGCTGATGTTGTATGTGTTGACATCCCTGAAGAGCATGCCGCCATCATGGGCACCCACACCATGTGGTCCACACGCAGATGGATGATCTATCCTTGTGGGAAGACTGGTAGGGATCCAAGTGGCAATGTTTGCGGACGGCGTTTTCCCCCATATCCATGGTCATAGTTGAAACTGCTTCGAGTGCATCCCTACTTAAGTTCCACCTTTCAAGAGCAAGATTTCGCCTCTCTTACGCCTCGTTCTCGATCCTTCTAAGATCAATCCTGTACTTCTTAAGTGTCAAGTGGGAGGACTTATTTAGAAAATCTTTAATTTGCAGCCTTACGAAAATACGGTGATAGGAAAAAAATACATGACCATACTATCATGTCGACTTGGTTCCACATGATCTTGTGTGCCCCATTTTCATTGTGCGTGAAGCACCAAAATTTGTATGATGGTCAACCGCATTAGTTTTTTGATAGAAGTTGGCCAGTGGGTGTCTCCCTTTCCTTTTCCTCTTAGGTTAGATATTCAAGATAAAACTTGCCACTATCTACAAATTATCCCGATAGGTAACCAATCCTAGTTTCTAGAAAGATCACGATGAGAACCAATCCTGTAGGTATGAGTAAATTTATGACGAGACATAATTAGCAAGACGAGTACCAATCCAAATTACCAAAAAAACCTTTCTAGTAGCAGCCACCATCATAGCGGTCCCGCCAGCAACGACCACGAAAGTTTCGGTCGATAAGAAGGCTAAGTGTGAATGCTACGCTGAGGCTCAAAAGATATTGTAAAGTACCTCTCTGGCATCTGGATAACTACTAGATGGGTTATGTCAGTTACACATGGGACCCACAAGTCAAAATGAAAGTAATAGGAATTGTTTATGCCACTGGGTAACTTCTGATGGATTATGTCAGTTACACATGGGACGCTCAAGGAAAAAGTAAAGTAATACACAAACTGACTTCCCAGCCAAATCGCATAGGTGTGGCATCCACACAAAAATAAATAACCTTTGTGTGTCTCTCTTCAATCGCCCTTATCTAGTAATATTGTATATTTATACCTATATATAAGTTTCCTTCTTGGGCCATTAAGTAAAAATGCATATTCGTGATCCTCGAGTTGTGCCTAGGTAGTTCCCGGGGTCTCCATATGTGTTCCTCTAAGCTAGAGGCTGGAGTCCCAGCGGGTGAAATGGTTCCAATACAAACAGATTCACAGGCAAAAGCATCCCGCAATTGTGTGTGTCTTTCTCTACAAAGAAGCTGCCACTACTATGAATGCCTCTATTTTCCCCTAGCAGATTGCCATGTAGCATTCTAATGTAGGGTGTCTCGCCACGGGGATGGCTAGAACCAAATGTGTCCCATGTCCAAGATCCGTTTGACACGTTTTCATATGAGCTAGAGGATCAAGAAGGCCATCGTGCCACACTCGGCAGTAGTGATGATGACCCAGGCATGGCATTTGTGAATAGCCTTTGTGTCTCTATTGCTTCACCCTCATCTAGTAATATTGTTTATGTACTACCTACATGTAAGTTTCCTTAGCGGGCTATTAAGCCAAAGAAACGTATTCATGAGATTCGAGTTGTGCCTTGGCAGTTCCTAGTGTCTCGATATGGGTTCCTCTGAACTGGAGGCTGGAGTCCCAGTGGGTGAGATGGCTGTACTAGAAACTGATTCACAGGCAGAAGCATCCCGCGATTGTGTATGTCTTTGCCGGCAAAGGAGCTGCCGCTACTATGAATGCCTATGTCTGCCACCAACAGATTGCCATGTATCATGCTAATGTAGGATGACTCACCACGGGAATAGTCGGAACCAAATGCGTCCCACGTCGCTGAGCTAGTTGATATGTTTGCATATAGCTGGAGGAGAAAGTGGGCCATTATGTCACACCCGACAGTAGTGATGATGACCCAGGCATGGCATCCCTTAAGAGCATGTGGACACCATGGTCACCCGCACCACGCGCTAAAGACGTAGATAAATGATCCATCCTTGTGGTAAGACTGGTAGGGTTTCAAGAGGCGACGTTTGCGGACGGCCGATGTGCCCCATGTCCATGGTAATTGTTGAACCATTTTACAGTATGTCGCTACTTAAGTTCCACCTTTCATCAACAAGAAGTTTGTGCTTCTCTTCCACTTAGTTAAACGACAAGTCCACGGTCTTACTTTGGGAATCTTAACTTTGTGGCAAATGGAAAGTATCGATATAGGAAAAAATACATGATCGTAGTGTCATGGCCACTCGGTTTCCACATGATTGTGTTTGCACCATTTTCGTTTTGAGTGAAGCACCAAAATTAGTTTGATGGACAACCACATGAGTTGTTGGATAGAAGTAGGACCTTTGTTTATTGCAATGTTGCTTCAGTGACTGGCATCCTTTCCTTTACCTCATAGGTTAGATATTCAAGAGAAAACTTGCCGATATCTATAGTTTATCACGATAGGTAACCAATCCTAGTCGAAAGATAAAGACAAAATCAATCTTATAGGTACTAGAAAATTCACAATGAGACTTAATTAGCAAGATGAGAACCAATCCTAATTACTAGAAACATCACTTTATCTGCAGCTACCGCCATCGGGACCATGCAAGGCCCGACCATGAGTTCAGATCTATAAGAAGGCCAAGTGTGTGTTGTACTCCTCTCTGGCCTCTGGGTTAGTATTAGATGGGCTATGTCAGTTACACATGGGACCCACTAGGAAAAAGATAAGTAAAACGGGTTATGCCACTTGGTAACTGCTAGATATTTTATGTGAGTTACACATGCGACCCACAAGGAAGAAAGGAAAGTAGTACACAAACATTCTCCCCTGCCAATTCACATAGATGTGGGATCACACACACACACACACACACACACAAAACACCAACCGTGTCACCCTTTCTCCGCCCATATATACTAATATTGTTTACCCCGCAATTAAGATAAAGAAGTGTATTCACGAGACTCGAGTTGCGCCAAGGAAGTTCATGGTGTCTCCATGTGCGCGCCTAGGAAGTTCATGGTGTCTCCATGTGCGCTCCTCTAAACCGAAGGCTCGAGACCAAGTGGGTGAGATGGCTGCACTAGAAACTTATTCATAGGAAAAAGTATCCCGCGATTGTGTTTGTCTCTATCCTCAAAGGAGCCTCCACTACCACGAATGCCATTTTTTGCCCCTGTAGATTGACACACATCATGCTCCTGTTAGATGACTCACCATCGGAATGGCAAGAACGAAATGTGTCCCGCGTCGCCGAGTCACCTGACATGTTTGCATATGAGCAGAAGGACCAAGAGGGCCACTACTTCACACCCGCAACAGTGATGTTGACACACGAATGACATCCTTTAAGAGCATGCCATAGGAAACATTTCTGGAGTACACTTACCCCATGTACATGGTAATAGTTGAAACCTTCCTTGAGTGTGTCCCTACTTAAGTTCCACCTTTCAGCAACAAGCAGATTGTGCCTCTCTTCCGCCTCATTCTCAACCCTTATGAGATCCATACTCTACTTATGAAATGACAAGTAGAAGGTCTTATTTAGAGAATCTTTAACTTGTAGCATTTAGAAAATACGGCAATAGGAAAAATACATGATCATACTGTCATGTCCACTTCGTTTCCACATGATTGTGTGTGCACCATTTTCGTTTTGTGTGAAGCACCAGAATTACTTTGATGGACAACCGCATGAGTTGTTGGATAGAAGTTGGTCATTTGTTTATTGAATTGTTGCTCAAGTGACTTACTTCCTTTCCTTTACCACTTAGGTTAGATATTCAAAAAAGTTGCCACTATCTACAATTGATCACGAGAGGTATCCAATCCTAGTTACTAGAAAGATAACGACGAGAACCAATCCTAATTTCTAGATAATCATTCTATCAACAGTCCTTAACGCCAGCGTTGTGGCCTTTCGGCCCGACCATGAAAGTTCTGATCGATAAGAAGGTGAAGCTTGTGTTCTACACTAAGGCTGAAAACGATGTTGTAAAGTACCTCTCCGCTCTAGCCTCTGCGTAACTGCTAGATGGGTTATGTCAGCTACAAGTGGGACCCACAAGGAAAAGGAAAGTAAAATGTGTTATGCCACTAGGTAATTGCTAGATGTGTTATGTCAGTTACACATGGGACCCACAAGGAAAAAGGAAAGTAATACAAAAACGTTCTCGCCCACCAAATCGTATAGATGTGGAATCCACACACCGAAAAACCACCCTCTCTGTCTCTCTTCCCTCACACTTATCAAGTAATATTGTTTATCTACTATCTATATGTAAGTTTCCTTGTTAGGCCATTAAGCGAAAGAAGTATATCAGCGAGACTAGAAGTGTGCCTAGGTAGTTCCCGGTGTATCCATATGGGTTCCTCTGAGCCGAAGGCTGGAATTCCAGTGGGCGAAATGGCTACAATTGAAACTAATTCATAGGAAAACCATCCCGTGATTATGTTTGTCTTTGGCCAGAAAGGAGCTGACACTACTGTGAAAGCCTCTGTTTGCCCTCAGTAGATTGCCATGTAGCATGTTCATGTAGGATGAATCGCCACGGGAATGGCTGAAACCAAATCCATCCAATGTCCCTGAGCCATTTGACATGTTTGCACATGAGCTGGAGGAGGAAGAGGGCAATTATCTCACACCTGTTAGCAGTAATTACGAGCAAGGCATGGCATCTCTGAAGAGCATGGCACCACCACGGGCACCGACACAACACGCTCCAGGATCAGATGGTTGATCCATCTTAGTGGGAAGACTGGTACGGTTCCAAGTGGCAATGTCTGCATATGACCAATGTTTCCCATGTCCATGGTAATAGTTGAAAGATCCTTCTAGTATGTCCCTACTTAAGTTCGACCTTTCCCAACAAGAAAATTGTGCCTCTCTTCTGCCTCGTTCTCGACCTTCTGAGATACATCCTATACTTATGAAGTGGCAAGTGGAAGGTCTTATTTAGGAAATCTTTAATTTGTAACATTTGGAAAATACAGATATAGGAAAAATACATGATCAAAGTGTCATGTCCACTTGGTTTCTACATGATTGCTTGTGCACCTTTTTCGTTATGTGTGAAGCACATAAATTATTCTAATGGACAACTGCATGAGTTATTGGATAGAAATAGGCCATTTGTTTATTGTAATTTTGCGTGAGTGATTAACTTCCTATCCTTTACCTCTTAGGTTAGATACTGAAGAGAAAATTCGCCACTATCTACAGTTTATTATGATAGGTAACCAACCTAGTTACTAGAAGGACTACAACGAAAACCGATACTATAGGTACTAGGAAATTGACGACGAAACTTAATTAGAAAAATGAGACCAACCCTAGTTACTAGAAAAAAATTCTACCAAGAGTCACCACCATCGCCATCACACCCCACCCGACCATTAAAGTTCTGATTGTTAAGAAGGCCAAGTGTTTTTTGTACGCTAAGGATGGAAAGGATGTTATCAACTACCTCTCTGCCATTGGGTAACTTCTAGATGGGTCATGTAAGTTACACATGGGACCCAAAAGGAAATAGGAAAGTAAATAGGTTGTGCCGCTGGCAAACTGCTGGATGGCTTATGCGAGTTACACATGGGACTGATGACCCACAAGTATAGGGGATCAATTGTAGCTCTTTTCGATAAGTAAGAGTGTCGAACCCAACGAGGAGCAGAAGGAAATGACAAGTAGTTTTCAGTAAGGTAATGTCTGCAAGTGCTGAAATTGTAGGTAGCGGAGTAGTTTGATAGCAAGATAATTTGTAAGAGCAAGTAACAGTAGTAGTAACAAAAGTGCAGCAAGGTAGCCCAATCATTTTGAGGCAAAGGACAGGCCAAAAAAGTCTCTTATGATAAGCAAAGCGTTCTTGAGGGTACACGGGAACTTCATCTAGCACCTTTCATCATGTTGGTTTGATTTGTGTTCACTACTTTGATAATTTGATATGTGGGTGGACCGGTGCTTAGGTGGTGTTCTTACTTGAACAAACCTCCTACTTATGATTAACCCTCCCGCAAGCATCCGCAACTACGAGAAAATTATTAAGAATAAATTCTAACCATAGCATTAAACTTTTGGATCCAATCGGTCCCTTACGAAATAGTGCATAAACTGGGGTTTAACCTTCTATCACTCCCGCAACCCACCATATAATTGCTACTCCACAATGTATTCCCTCAGGCCCAAATATGGTGAAGTGTCATGTAGTCGACATTCAAATGACACCACTAAGGGAATAACAACATACATACTATCAAAATATCGAACACATATCAAGTTCACATGATTACTTGCAACATGATTTCTCCCGTGACCTCAAGAACAAAAGTAACTACTCACAAATGATAAACGTGTTCATGATCAGAGGGGTATTAAATATCATAATGGATCTGAACATATAATCTTCCACCAAATAAACCATATAGTAATCAACTACAAGATGTAATCAACACTACTAGTAACTCACAAGCACTAATCTATAGCTCCGGTAACAAGATTGAACACAAGAGATGAACTAGGGTTTGAGAGGAGATTGTGCTATTGAAGATGTTGTTGGAGATTGCCCTCCCCAAGATGGGAGAGTTGTTGGTGATGACGATGACGATGATTCCTCCCGGCCCCTCCGGGAGGGAAGTTCCCCTGGCGGAATCGCTCCGCCGGAGGGCAAAAGTGCTCCTGCCCAAGTTCTGCCTCGAGACGGTGGCGCTCCGTCCCGAAAGTCTCCTCCTGATTTTTTCTAGGTCAAAATGACTTATATACCAGAAGATGGGCACCGGAGGTGGGCCGAGGAGGCCACAACCCACTGTGGCGAGCCCTGTGGGTTGTCTTGCACTGATGGCCCCCCCTCTGGTGTTTATTGGCTCTAGTATTTCTTGAATAATCCACAAAAAATCTTCATGATGTTTCAGCTCATTTGGAGTTGTGCAGAATAGGTGGCCTGACGTAGCTTTTCCAGGTCCAGATTTCCAGCTGCCGGAATTCTCCCTCTTGGCGTGTTCCTTGCAAATTATGAGAGAAAAGGCATTAGAATTACTCCAAAAAGCATTATTATGGATAAAAAATTATAAATAACAGTGAGAAAACATGATTCAAAATGGACGTATCAGCTCCCCCAAGCTTAGACCTCGCTTGTCCTCAAGCGAAACCCCGAAATTGAAAAACATGTCCACATGCTTTGAGAGAGAGGTGTCGATAAAAACAAAATACGAACATAGAGGCATCATGTTGATTATTATAACAACAACAAAATTAAACATAGGACTTATATCATAGAACTTTTATCATATACTTATCATGAATAAGTTATAGTTCATCAGACAATCGAAGTATAAAGCAAAATCTCTATCAGAAACCGACAAACTATGTTCTCACTCAACTTTGCAACTACAATTCATCATCTTTTCAGGAAGGGTCACGTGTCGGAGCCTTTAGGCAAGTCCACATACTCAACCATCATGTAGTCTTCTATGATTGCTAACACTGACCTCGTAACCATGAGCAAAACGTTTCAACCAGACACATAGAAAGATAGGGGCTTATAGTTTCGCCTCCCAACATACTCACCTCAAGGGTGATGTCAACAATAATAACTCATGCTATCTATATTCAACTGGACATATGTGCCTAGATCTTTCCTCACCACATGATGCTTACAAAAGGAGAAAATAAAATGAATAGAAGGAAAAATTTGACTCTTTGCATAAAAGTAAATACATAAAAGTAAAAGATAGGCCCTTCACAGAGGGAAGCAGAGGTTGCCATGCGCTTATTTGTTTATATGCTCAATCCCTTAGTGCAAGAGAACGTCACGTTGTATTGCCCCTTAAGATGACAACCTTTATTATGCAGTCTGTCGCTATTATTCTTTGTCATCCAAGTTTGTACAACGCTCAATTTTCACTTACACTAAATGATCTCACAAATTTAGAAGCAATTTTTATTGCCTTTTTGCACCGATGACAACTTACTTGAGGGATCTTGCTCAATCCCTAGGTAGGTATGGTGGACACTTGAAAATGATTTGGGTTTAAGAGTTTTTGGATGCACAAGTAGTATCTCTACTTAGTGCAGAATTTTTGGCTAGCAAAGATAGGGGGCAAGCACCACATGTTAAAGGATCTATGGCAATATGAATTCTATGTGAATATAAACATACATAAACCATTAAGTTGTATTCCTTGTCCAACGTCAACAATTTTGGCATACAATATTTTGATGAGGGCTCACAATCACAAAAAATTTCTAGGATAGTATATCTATATGTGAATCTTCTCTTCCCTTATTAATTCTTTCATGAGTTAAATCATTGACTAATGTTATGTGTGACACTCCAAAAATTTTGTGATTTTTGTTTTCAGAAAGAGCCTTGCTTGGTTTGAAAGAAGGTCATTTAAACCCTTCCTAAAAACCATCTTCTGAGTTTGCCCTCTCAAAAATCTTTTTTTTTTTGGATTTAGTTTCTTTTAAAAAGAAAACCTTTTTGATTTTTGGTCTTTCATTTGATTTTGATCCACTCTGGTTTACCATGCCTCCTATGGTAAAACTCCCCCAAAAACCCCTCGTCCCACTTGGGTACAATCCAAACATTCTGTCCAAACTAATAAAATCCATTTTTGGATTTTATTCCAATTATTTCTCCTCCCAAAATAATTCTGTCTTTTCTTTTGAGCCTAGGTGATTTGCAAAGCAAGTACCCTAATGCTTTTGATTTTTGACCTCAACTCAACACCCTGGATAGTCCTTTGTACCCACAACCCGTAACCATCTTGATCCACTCTTCTTCTTTTCAAATATTTCAAATTTCACTCATCGCAAGTTTGGACCAGATTTGCCAAATTTGGTGAAATTCATATCTACACTTCTCCAAAAATTCCACCAAAATTCAGGCATCCTCTAGTTGCAATGAGAGACCACTCCACCAAAAATCAGCTCAAGGAAAAATCCTGGATACCGTAATCATTTTGTCGAACACCGGCATGCAATCGCTTTTGTTCATATTCAGTAAATTCAGAAAGTTCAGTGTCGTTTCTCCGATAGAACTTCAGTCACATGCCCACTGTGCATTTGGCTCGATGCTCGCAGCCTGGCCTGCTTGTCCGGAGCTCCACACGCCGCTTACGCCTTCACAGCGTCGGTGGCGCTCGACCCCGCACCGGCGTGCTTTGCGGCCGAAACACCGTAACGGCCGACAGGGAGCAAAACGGCGGCTCAACGCCGTTCGGCGCCGCCCAAACCGCCTGGTGGCTCCGCGTGGCCATCTCCTTGCCAGCGCACGCATGCAGCACCGTCGCCGTGGCTTGGCACGCGCAGAGCGCGTTCTCTGCCGTCGACGGGCCGTGCGGCCGTTCCGTCGAGGGCAGGCCGTAAACCTCCCTCCTGTGCTGAGCTGGACCCTAGAATGGCACCACTACTCCACCTAGGCGATGCTCAAGCTCCTAAGCCGGCCGTCCAGCCACAGCGCCGCCGTAATCAACTCACCGGACTTATCCGTTCACGGCAACCAACTCGGGCCGGCTATATATAGCACCCCCCGAGCCTGCTCTCGCCCCCACACGACTCCACCACCTCACTAGACCCCGCCTAGCCACTGGGAGAGCCTCGAGGGGCCCTTCTTCCCCGACGCCGGCCCCCCCGTTCCGCCTCGGCCTCCACCTCGATTCGCTCCGGTGAGGCCGTCTCCGACGCCCTAACTTCATCAGCAACCCTCTCGAGCAACTAGGAGACTAACCCCCACTCCTATTTGATCCCCGCAGCTCCTCCGTGAGATCCACGATTGCCCGAACCGCCGTCCGCCGGAGCAAGGGCCGTCGTCGACACTGATGCTGGCGACCACCACCAACACCCACAGACGCGGAACGGCAGTAATCGATCTCAAGGTAACCCCGATCACCTTGCCTCGCCGTGGATCGCGCCCGGCGACCACCGCCTCTCGAGCGCCGTCGCTCTGTTTTCTCCATTTGAAATTTCAAACCCGACAGGTGGAGCCCGCTGTCAGCCTCTAACCGTTTCTTTTAAACGAAACGTTATCCTGGACTTTTCCACAGAGCCCCCTGGAAACTTTCTGTTTCATTACAGATGGGTCCTTGGACCAAAACTCTTATAACTTTTAAACATAAAATGATTTTTGATTGATTCCTTTTCTGTCATCTTTATTTTTCTGTCTAGTTTTTTGTCATATTTACTTGAAAAATATTTGGAACACTTTTATGTACACTCATGGTATTTACGTTGCATATGTATTTTTCTTATACCGTAGATACCGGAGGAGGTGACGGAGCTGCAAACTTCACATAGTTAAACTCCGACTACTCCGAACCAGGCAAGCATGTTTGAACTCTTGATATGATGAGTGTTGTTGCATGTTTGCATTTTAGTATAGTCATGGCATGTTTATGAATATCACTTTGAATGTTATATTTCATGCACATAAGCGGAAAGTATGTTTCGGAAAGCTTTATGTTGTTGGATACATATTTGCATAGCCATGTGTTGGCATGAGGATGGGTAAGATGGCAGTGTTGTGACATGCTAGTCTTATGCCAGATTATTTGACTTCCGTGTCATCGTGAAACAAATCACATTTCCATTCATTCCTTCCTATACTGTCACATGTTTTCCGAAAGGAATATGGCATAGTAAGTTGCAAATAGTTTTCCTGGTACACACCAAATAGAGAGGCCAGGATGAGGGTTCCATGGCCCTGGATTAAAGCCCGTCATCCGGTCAGGGGGCATGGGTGTTTTCGGTTGGGACCGAGAGGGGGGCACCCCTTAGAGCGCTGCAGATAGAAATTTGATCCCATGCTATTCGAGGTTGTGGCCTCCCGTCTCAAAGTTTTTCTTGGGACGTTGTCCGGTGATTCTGGCATCGTGAGGTGAAATGGGTGTGTACTAGTTAAATGAGTTTCTACTGAAATACCATAAACGGAACTAGTCCTTCGTGACTACGGAAATCCGTTGGTCGTGGTCAGTTCATCCAAACTCTGCGAGTCTCAAATCTTTCAATTATCTTGTACTTTGTTCAAGTACTATATTCATCTTATCTTGTCGTGTATCAGCCTCGGTGACAAAACTCCGGTGGGATTTATGTGTGATAAATCCGGTTAAAAGATTATTCTTGTGGATGGACTAATCTTGTTATTTACATTTATTACAAGCCCATACTGCGATGTCGCTCGACGTCCGGACGTGGCATACATGTTATTCACTTTTATTATAGGCCCAGTCTGTGGTGTCGCTCAGACGTCCGACGGTGGCATATATGTTAGTTACATTTGTTGCAAGCCCTGTCTGCGATGTCGCTCAGATGTCCGACTGTGGCATTTCTTTTACAGCCCTTTATGTGATGTTGCTCAGACGTCCGACTGTGGCATTTCTTTTAAAGCCCTTTATGTGATGTCGCTCAGACGTCCGACTGTGGCATTTATTTTACAGCCCTTTATGTGATGTCGCTCAGACGTCCGACTGTGGCATTTCTTTTACAGCCCTTTATGTGATGTCGCTCAGACGTCCGACTGTGGCATTTCTTTTAAAGCCCTTTATGTGATGTCGCTCAGACTTCCGACTGTGGCATTTCTTTTACAGCCGTTTATGTGATGTCGCTCAGACGTCCGACTGTGGCATTTCTTTTAAAGCCCTTTATGTGATGTCGCTCAGACGTCCGACTGTGGCATTTCTTTTACAACCCTTTTACGTGGTGTCGCTAAGACGCCCGACTGCGGCATTTCTTTTAAGCCCTTTATGTGGTGTCTCTTAGACGCCCGACTGCGGCATGCATTTTATTTATTTACCTTTTGAGGCGCTGCCCGGATAACCCGATCGGTTTTCAGTTATTTATTTTATTTATCAAGTCCTGCAATAATATCGTTGTTATATGAGCATCATCCTTTATTCATGACGCATTCATGCATTCATTGATTATATCTTTTGTCCGAACTGTCTTGCGAGTACTTTCAAAGTACTCACCGGCTTGTTGATTTGGCGAGATGTTGATGAAGGCGATCTCATGGATGAAGAGTTTGATAGCGAGTCCGACGCCTAGAGGAGTCCTAGTCACCCCGTGCGATCCTGTTTTGGTCATTTTATTATCCGCTTCCGCAACCCCGAATAAATTCATCGAGCCTCCCCCGACGCTCGATGAGCTGCCAGTTAGGAGTCAAGTTATCCACCACTTTTTCCTCGAGCTAGTTGCATGCCACCACACCCCTGTGTCATTACCGCCCATGTGTATGATATTGGCGAGTTTGTAATAAATTGTTGAGCAGCCTCAGCTCAACCTTGTAATATATTTGATGCTACTGGTTCTCTGTTTATCAAGCAATTGTCTACCGTAAAGGATGACTTTTTCCTATATGGGATTTAAAGATCGATTTTCTCAATATTTAATTATTGAAAAAGTCGGTCGTGATGCATTTGGTAACCAGAGCCAGGCTGACCGAGGAAGCCACTAGGTGCGATCGCTAATTTAATTATTAGCATGACAGTGTTTATTCTTGTTTTTACTAAATGTAGTCATCTTTCTGACAGTCAGCATAAAAATTTATGATCTGATCACTCAGAATTTTTGCCTACTTTTATAGATGGCCGGCAGCGACTGCGAGTCTCAAATGTTCACCAACGTGCCAGAGGGGTTCGTCAAACTCCTCTCCTTCATCGTTTAGGTCGTGATGGGGCCATCTGTGCGCCCAGTCTTCACGCTTTATCCACACAAGATCAACGACAGTCTGACCATGCACCAAGCCGCGGTGCAATTCAGGGGAGGGCGTGTTGAGATGCGCCGCTTCCGTTTCTTGGGGAGAGCCATGCCTACAGAGAGGCATGCTATGCAGATGGCAGCCCGCGAGGCGATAGCTCGTCTTCGGGATGTCCTTCCTGCAATGAAGACCCGTTGCTATCGCTACCTTCCATGCCATGTGCCTTACACTGTCACTACTCATTCTCTTGCCCTGCAGGAGAGCAAGACGAGGCCTTTGAGATGCTTGTCGAGTACCTCCGAGCTCTGGAGGCAGCCTTTGACAACATGGTGGGCGACCTCGTAGCTGCCCGCATGGACTCGGTTCATGGCTGTCTTTGCTAACAGAGGGAACTCCTACACACCGCCTCCACCGCTGACCTTTATCTCGTCCTCAGCTTCTCATTCGCCTACCATTCTCGCCATCGCACGCCGCCGCCTACCACCGAGGAATTCAACCAGGCTATTGCACCCACTCCCTGCTCAAGGCTGCACCACTTTTTGCACCCACTCACATACGTGCTACTCCACCTATTCCGCCAACTCTTATTCAGGGTACTCCGCCTACGACACCTGCTCCATCAGCTCAGCGCAGCGTTCCTCGTCTGGAACCTATTAGCGAGGAGGAAGTTGATTCCCCAACGTCATCAAGCGTCTCACCCTCGGCAGGCCAAGGGAGATCCTCACCATCTCCGATCGAGTACGCCAGAGACGCCATGCGATGTATCGACTTGTGTAATATGTTTATATGTACATAGGTTGTGAGAAGTAGCCTGTTTGCGCATCATGTAGGATCTGGAGGAGTGCACTAGTTTAAATAACATGTCAGGATTATGTACGCATATCCTGAGTGTTGTAATGTATAATTATGCCCGCGTGTAAGATATGTAATAGTCCTTCTTCGCGCGCAATCGTGTGTTTCCAAAAATATCCTGGAGTGTAAAAATGTTCTTTGTGTGTGATTTTATTGACTTTTGCGACTCTCTTTCTTATCTTATGAGTTCACAAAATATATCCCCAGAGTGAAAGATGTCTCGTCCTTGGACGCGCTCCATGCCAACTCAGCCAGAGGAAAATTATGGCACACCGCAGAACCACAATTTCACTCAGGGTCAGACAAGTCAACAGGATGTTGAAACAGCTTTTACACAAGTTTGTCGTTTGTATGAACAGAATCAGCAGCAACACCAGGAAATGATGAACCAATTCATCAATATGGGAAGTAACCGTGGCCAGTATCAACCGCAATCCAAATTATCTGAGTTACAAAAGACGCGTCCTCCAACATTTTCTCATACTGGGAAGCCTCTTGAGGCCGATGGTACCGGCTTCGAGACATGGAGAGAAAATTAATTATCGCACAGTGTTCGGACCGTGAAAAAGTATTGTATGCACCACATTATCTCACAGGAGCAGCTGCATCGTGGTGGGAAAACTTCATGAACATGCACCCCAACGAAAATGAAATCACCGGGAGAATTTCAAAGAAGGTTTTCGTGGGGCACATATTCCTAAGAGCGCCATGAAAATCAAGAAGAAAGAATTTGATGAACTCAAGCAAAGGGCCATGACAAGGTCGTAATACAACAGCCAATTCACTCTGCTGTCTCGCTACGCCAATGAAGAATGCATGACCGAGAGCAAGAAGATGGAAAAATTCTTGGAAGGCACTGCACCCGCCCTTAAGTGCCAGCTAGTTGTGCATACCTTTCCAGATTTTAAAACACTGGTGGATAAGGCCATTACTCGAAAATGAGCGAAGTAGCTGGAAGATTTCCATAAGCGCAAAAGGACCAGACTATTTTTGCTCGCAACCCAATAAACAAGACAGAAATTCAGAAGGGTAGAACACACAAAACCCCGACGGAAAATTCACGTCCAATCAAGAATTTCCATGCAAGAGACAAAGAGTTCACCTATCGCCCAGGCGTTACCTGTTATGCTTGTGGAGAAGAAGGGTACAATGCCAGGCAGTGCCCCAAGCCAAGGAGCTCAACCCCGAAGCTCAATAATGGTGGCAATAATTCAGCACCAAAGCGAAGCAATTTCAACCCCAACCACAACCACCGGAAAGGTCACTTGAACCAGGTGACCCGAGAGGAAGCACAAACGCCCAGATATCGTGCACCGGTGCGCACTCGTCAACACAATACCTGCCATGGTTTTATTTGATTCTCGAGCTTCTCACTCATTCGTTTCAAAAGTTTTGCTTTGCAAAATAATTTTTCGATGCTTCCCTTGGAAAAATCAATGATCATCAAGTCCCCTCGAATTAAGCAAGTGACCCGGAGTTCTTTGTCAAGGTGTGGTTATTGAATTTGAAGGATTGAAGTTTTACGCCAACCTTATTGTAATCTTTGGAAAGCAAAGGACTGGATGTCATCCTAGGAATGGATTGGTTAACCACCAACAAAGGTTTTATTGACTGCTTCAACCGTACCGTGATTCTCACACAGCATCATGGGAAGAAAATAAAAGTTTCAGCCAAAGAGGGACAAATACCTCGGCAACCTAGATTAAACAAGGTGGACGTTTCTGAGCTGAACAAGGTTCCAGTAGTATGTGAATTCCCAGACGTGTTTCCAGAAGAACTACGGGCATGCCACCGGACCGAGAGATAGAATTCAGCATTGAGCTAGCACTCGGAACCGGTCCTATTTACAAGAAACCTTACAGAATGGCACCATCCGAATTGGTAGAGTTGAAGAAGCAAATAAAAGAATTGTTGGAGAAAGGATACATACGAGCCAGCTCCTCACCTTGGGGTTCTCCAATTTTATTTTCCAAGAAGAAGGATGGAACAATGAGGTTGTGTATTGATTATCGAGCTCTCAACATGGTCACAATCAAGAACAAATACCCAATGCCCCGAATAAATGATTTATTCGATCAGCTCGCACAGGCCAAAGTCTTCTCAAAAATTGACTTGAGATCAGGATACCACCAATTAAAAGTACGAACAGAAGATATTCCCAAGACCGCCTTCACCTCCAGATATGGGCTGTATGAGTTCACAAAGGATGCCATTCGGCTAACTAACGCCTCATATTTTGTTCACCTCATGAACAAAGTATTTATGAAGTATATGGACAAGTTTGTTGTGGTATTCATCGATGATATTCTCGATATATTCCAAAACACCAAGAGAGCACGCCGAACATCTCGAGATTGTACTCGGAGAACTCAGAAACATCAATCGTAAGCCAAATTCAGCAAATGTGAATTTTGGCTAAGGCAGGTGGGTTTTCCGGCCACGTCTTAACCCAAGCAGGTATTGCAAGAGACCCGGAAAAAGTCAAGGTCAGATTTGGCTGGAAACCACCAGCTAACGTAACGGACGTACGGAGTTTCTTGGGAATGGCAGGCTATTATCGGAGATTTATTGAAGGATTCTCCACTATAGCAAAGCCCATGACACAATTGCTCAAGAAAGGCAAGAAGTTTGAATGGACAGAAGCCTGTGAGAAAAGCTTCCAAGAGCTAAAAAGCAAATTAACAACGGCACCAGTACTAATTGTGCCAGATATACACAAGAATTTTGAGGTATATTGTGACGCATACCGGAAAGGCCTCGGATGCGTATTGATGCAAGAAGGCAAGGTAGTTGCGTACGTCTCTAGACAACTACGCAAGCATGAGGAGAATTATCCCACTCATGACTTGGAATTAGCAGCGGTCATCCATGCACTCAAGGAATGGAGACACTTCCTACTTGGGAATCGTTGTGAGATATACACAGACCATAAGAGTCTTAAGTATATTTTCACACAGCCAGAGTTAAATTTACGGCAACGACGCTGGTTAGAGTTGGTAAAGGATTATGATGTTGGAATCCACTATCATCCCAGCATGGACTTAGTCGAAATCCCAGCATGGACGACGACAATATACCAAAGTTGAGGCCAGAATTTCAGCAGGAATTTGCCCGACTCAATCTAACAATGGTTACCGAAGGCAGTGTGTCGAATATAGAAATACAGCCTACCCTGCTGGAAAGGATTAAGGAAGCCCAGCACGGACACCCTAGCATTGAGGGCATAAAAAGAAAAGTGAGTTTGGGAAGAGCCTCAGAATTCAACGTAGATGAGCGAGGAATATTGTGGTACAGAGAGAGGCTATTTGTACCAAATGTCAAGGACCTCAAACAGCAGATATTGACTGAAAGTCACACAGCTCCGTATTCAATCCATCCTGGAGGGACAAAAATGTACAAAGACCTTCAGGAAATTTTTTGGTGGCACGGTATGAAGAGAGATATAGCCACGTTCATTGCATGCTGTGACTCTTGTCAACGTATCAAGGCCGAGCACCAGAAACTAGCCGGACTGTTACAGCCAAATAAGATACCCGAGTGGAAATGGGACGATATTGGAATGGACTTTATCGTTGGACTGCCACGGTCACGGCACGGAAACGATGCCATATGGGTCATAACCGACAGATTAACCAAGGTGACACATTTTATTCCGGTAAAGACAACTTACACCACTCGTAGACTGGCCGGACTTTATCTTGCCCGTATCGCCGCCTCGCATGGAGTCCCTAAGACTATCATCTCCGATAGAGGCACACAGTTCGTCTCTATATTTTGGGATCACCTACAACAGCACTCGGAACCCAACTAGCCTTTCGCATCGCATACTATCCCCTGCATCGATGGGCATGTAACGCGTAAACCAAATCCTAGAAGACATGCTAAGAGCCTGTGTCCTCACCTACGGGAACAGTTGGGAAGAAAGTTTGCCATATCCAGAGTTCACATACAACAACAGCTATCAAGCTAGCTTGCAAATGGCACCCTTTGAAGCTCTATATGGGAGAAGATGTCGTACCCCGCTAAATTGGTCAGAGACCGGAGACAGCCATATCTTTGGCCCAGATATGCTCAAGGAGGCCGAGGAGAAAGTTAAGACAATTAGAGATCGACTCAAAACAGCTCAATGTCGGCAAAAGAGTTATTACGACCGAAAGCATCGGGAAATTAGTTTTGAACCCGGAGAATTGGTATACCTGAGAGTTTCTCATATGAAGGGTCTGCAACGATTCAAGATTAAGGGGAAACTAGCACCAAGATTCATCGGACCATTTCATATAGTGGCCCGAAGAGGCACGGTAGCCTACCAGCTAGACCTACCCGGAGACTTATCCGGTATCCACAACGTGTTTCACATCTGGCAGCTGAGAAAATACGTGAGCAACCCAGAGAAGCAAGTTTCACATGAGAATATTGACGTGCAACCGGACCTCACTTACCGGGAGCACCCAATAAAAATATTAGAAGAGTCTGAGAGGAGGACCCGACAGAAAACCATTAAGTTTTTCAGAGTTCAGTGGAGTAATCACACCGAGAATGAAGCAACTTGGGAGAACGAGGATTTTCTTGGACAGAGCACCCACACTGATTAAAGATCAGCTGAAATCTCGGGGACGAGATTTTTCCTAAGGGGGTAGGTGCCGTGACACTCCAAAAATTTTGTGATTTTTGTTTTCAGAAAGAGCCTTTCTTGGTTTGAAAGAAGGTCATTTAAACCCTTCCTAAAAACCATCTTCTGAGTTTGCCCTCTCAAAAATATTTTTTTTCTTGGATTTAGTTTCTTTTAAAAAGAAAACCTTTTTGATTTTTGGTCTTTCATTTGATTTTGATCCACTCTGGTTTACCATGCCTCCTATGGTAAAACTCCCCCAAAAACCCCTCCTCCCACTTGGGTACAACCCAAACATTCTGTCCAAACTAATAAAATCCATTTTTGGATTTTATTCCAATTATTTCTCCTCCCCAAATAATTCTGTCTTTTCTTTTGAGCCTAGGTGATTTGCAAAGCAAGTACCCTAATGCTTTTGATTTTTGACCTCAACTCAACACCCCTGGATAGTCCTTTGTACCCACAACCCAGAACCATCTTGATCCACTCTTCTTCTTTTCAAATATTTCAAATTTCACTCACTGCAAGTTTGGACCAGATTCGCCAAATTTGGTGAAATTCATATCTACACTTCTCCAAAAATTCCACCAAAATTCAGGCAACCTCTAGTTGCAATGAGAGACCACTCCACCAAAAATTAGCTCAAGGAAAAATCCCTGGATACCAGAATCATTTTGTCGAACACCGCATGCACTGCTTTGTTCATATTCAGTAAATTCAGAAAGTTCGATCGCTTTCTCCGGCAGAACTTCAGTCACATGCCCATCAGGCGTTTGGCTCGATGCTCGCAGCCTGGCCTGCTTGTCCGGAGCTCCACACGCCGCTTGGCGCCTTCCCCGCGCCGGTGGCGCTTCGCCCGCCAAGGCCGGCGTGCTTTGCGGCGGCCAAACATCAGAACGGCCGACAGGGAGCAAAACGGCGGCGCAACGCCGTTCGGCGCCGCCCAAAGCATGGCCATCTCCTTGCCAGCGCGCGCATGCAGCACCGTCGCCGTGGCTTGGCACGCGCAGAGCGCGTTCTCTGCCGTCAACGGGCCGTGCGGCCGTTCCGTCGAGGGCAGGCCGTAAACCTCCCTCCCGTCTTGCTGGACCCTAAAATGGCACCACTACTCCACCTAGGCGATGGTCAAGCTCCTAAGCCGACCGTCCAGCCAAAGCGCCGCCAGAATCAACTCACGGACTTATCCGTTCACGGCAACCGACTCGGGCCGGCTATATAGCACCCCGAGCTGCTCTCGCCCCGCACGACTCCACCACCTCACTAGACCCCGCCTAGCCACCGGGAGAGCCTCGAGGCCCTTCTTCCCGACTCCGGCCGCCCCATTCCGCCTCGGCCTCCACCTCGATTCGCTCCGGTGAGGCCGTCTCCGACGCCTCTAACTTCACAAGAACCCTCTCGAGCAACTAGGAGACTAACCCCCACTCCTATTTGATCCCCGCAGCTCCCTCCGGCGAGATCCACGACTGCCCGAATAGCCGTCCGCCGGAGCAAGGGCCGCCGTCGACACAGTGCTCGCCGGCAACCACCACCACCACCCACAGACGCGAAACGGTGCACTGATCTCGAAGGTAACCCCCGATCACCTTGCCTCACCGTGGATCGCCGCCGGCGACCACCACACCTCTCGGGCGCCGTCGCGCTCTGTTTTCTCCATTTGAAATGTCAAACCCGACAGGTGGAGCCCGCCTGTCAGCCTCACAGCCGTTTCTTTTAAACGAACGTTATCCTGGCTTTTCCACAGAGCCCCTCGGAAACTTTTGTTTCATTACAGATGGGTCCTTGGACCAAAACTCTTATAACTTTTAAACAGAAAATGATTTTTGATTGATTCCTTTTCTGTCATCTTTACTTTTCTGTCTAGTGTTTTGTCATATTTATTTGAAAAATATTTGGAACACTTTTCTGTACACTCACGGTATCTACGTTGCGTATGTATTTTTCTTATACCGTAGATACCGGAGGAGGTGACGGAGCTGCAAACTTCACACGGTTAAACTCCGACTACTCCGAACCAGGCAAGCATGTTTGAACTCTTGATATGATGAGTGTTGTTGCATGTTTGCATTTTAGTATAGTCATGGCATGTTTATGAACATCACTTTGAATGTTATATTTCATGCACATAAGCAGAAAGTAAGTTTCGGAAATCATTATGTTGTTGGATACGTATTTGCATAGCCATGTGTTGGCATGAGGATGGGTAAGATGGCAGTGTTGTGACATGCTAGTCTTATGCCAGATTATTTGACTTCCGTGTCATCGTGAAACAAATCACATTTCCGTTCATTCCTTCCTATACTGTCACATGTTTTCCGAAAGGAATATGGCATAGTAAGTTGCAAATCGTTTACCTGGTACACACCAAATAGAGAGGCCGGGGTGAGGGTTCCATGGCCCTGGATTAAAGACCGTCATCCGGTCAGGGGGCATGGGTGTTTCCGGTTGGGACCGAGAGCGGAGCACCCCTTAGAGCGCACGTATAGAAATTTCATCCCATGCTATTCGAGGTTGTGGCCTCCCCGTCTCAAAGTTTTTCTTGGACGTTGTCCAGGGTGATTCCTGGCATCGTGAGGTGAAATGGGTGTGTACTAGTTAAATGAGTTTCTACTGAAATACCGTAAACGGAACTAGTCCTTCGTGACTACGGAAATCCGTTGGCTATGGTCAGTTCATCCAAACTCTGCAGAGTCTCAAATCTTTCAATTATCTTGTACTTTGTTCAAGTACTATATTCATCTTATCTTGTCAGGTATCAGCCTCAGTGACAAAACTCCGGTGGGATTTATGTGTGATAAATCCGGTTAAAAGATTATTCTTGTGGATGGACTAATCTTGTTATTTACATTTATTACAAGCCACATGCGATGTCGCTCAGACGTCCGACGGTGGAATACCTGTTATTTACTTTTATTATAGGCCACATGCGTGGTGTCGCCAGACGTCCGACGGTGGCATATCTGTTAGTTACATTTGTTGCAAGCCACTGCTGCGATGTCGCCAGACGTCCGACCGTGGCATTTCTTTTACAATCCTTTATGTGATGTCGCCAGACGTCCGACTGTGTCATTTCTTTTAAAGCCCTTTATGTGATGTCGCTCAGACGTCCGACTGTGGCATTTCTTTTAAAGCCCTTTATGTGATGTCGCTCAGACGTCCGACTGTGGCATTTCTTTTACAACCCTTTATGTGATGTCGCTCGACGTCGACTGTGGCATTTCTTTTAAAGCCCTTTATGTGATGTCGCTCAGACGTCCGACTATGGCATTTCTTTTACAGCCCTTTATGTGATGTCGCTCAGACGTCCGACTGTGGCATTTCTTTTAAAGCCCTTTATGTGATGTCGCTCAGACGTCCGACTTTGGCATTTCTTTTACAGCCCTTTTACGTGGTGTCGCTAAGACGCCCGACTGCGGCATTTCTTTTAAGCCCTTTATGTGGTATCGCTTAGACGCCTGACTGCGGCATGCATTTTATTTATTTACCTTTCAAGGCGTCGCTCCAGACACCCGATCGGTTTTCAGTTATTTATTTTATTTATCAAGTCCTGCAATAATATCGTTGTTATACGAGCATCATCCTTTATTCATGACGCATTCATGCATTCATTGATTATATCTTTTGTCCGAACTGTCTTGCGAGTACTTTCAAAGTACTCACCTGGCTTGTTGATTTGGCCAGATGTTGATGAAGGCGATCTCATGGATGAAGAGTTTGATAGCGAGTCCGACGCCTAGAGGAGTCCTAGTCAGTCCGTGTGATCCTGTTTTGGTCATTGTATTATCCGCTTCGCAACCCGAATAAATTCATCAAGCCTCCCCGACGCTCGATGAGCTGCCGATTAGGAGTCAAGTTATCCACCACTTTTTCCTCGAGCTAGTAGCATGCCACCACACCCTCAGGTCATGACCGCCCATATGTAAGATATTGGCGAAGTTTGTAATAAATTGTTGAGCAGCCTCAGCTCAACCTTGTAATATATTTGATGCTACCGGGTTCTCTGTTTATCAAGCAATTGTCTACCAGAAAGGATGACTTTTTCCTATACTGGGATTTAAAGATCGATTTTCTCAATATTTATTTATTGAAAAAGTCGGTCGTGACACTATGTTTGTCAATCTCTAATAAAATTTTCTACTTATACTTTTCCTTATGTGGTGCCATCACCTACCATAGGATTAGTATATAATCTTATTGATTTATTTCCTTTCTTCTATTTATTTCATTTCCCTTTTTCTTTCTTTATTTCTTTTCTTTATTTGCAACATGAGAGTAAAGAGAGCAAAAACTCAAACTAACTTTATTATATAACTAGCACACGATTACAAGGATAGATCACTAAGCAAACTCTCAAAGAAGAAATGATCGAACTAAACTTTATTTCATCTAAAATAAAATGATTGAACTAAGATAAGGAAAAGCAAAAAGATAGTGGGATGATACTATTCCGGGGCACCTCCCCCATGCTTGGCGGAAGCCAAGGGGAGTGCCCATAGCCGATACTCAATTCTCCTTTGGTGGTGAAGAAGATGATAATGGTGAAGAAGCAATCCTATCCTGATGGATCATGAGGTTCTCCAGACCACAGATGACGCTCCAGAGATGGATTATATGCTCTTGATGCAGAATATTTTCGCGAGTAAGATATTTCAATGACGCGAAAATCCTCAATCTCAGCCGGAGTAAGATGAGGAAGGTAGGGTTTAAGGATATCCTCTTCCTCCTCCTTGGCCAGCAGCTCTCGTGCTGCTACCGGGGGCGGAACTAAGGTAGCTTTCTTTCCCTTGCCTCCCTTGATGGTGTCCGTTGGCTCCTCCGGCTTCGTCTCGATCTTCATCAGCCAAGCATCTTCTTCCATGTTGTTGGAGGAGCAAGAAGACATGATGCCTGGCTTGATAAATCTGACCAGAAACAGCAAGAAAATAGAATAGAGGATTTCTTCGCGATACGGTGATCAACAGGTTCGGGAAGTATATATAGATTTTTTATCTTGGAGGAAAAGCATACGGAAGAAAAACGGGGTACGAAAGGTGTCCCAGGTGGGCACAACCCACCTGGGCACGCCAGGCAAGCCTAGCGCGCCCTGGTGTCTTGTGCCCTCCAGGGGATGCTTCTTGGAAGTTTCTTTATTTCCAAAATTCTAAAATATTCCAAAACTGATAAAAATTATTTTTGCGTATTTTTAGAGTCCGTTTACTTACTATATCACGTACCTCTTTATTTTCACGAATCTGGAGTGTTCCGGAAGGACTCTTTTATGTGTTCTTCCGGTGTCAAAGTTTGGATAATTTTACTTTCAACATTGATAGGCGTACCTGAGATATAATGCTTTATTCGTTGCCCATTGACAACCTTCGGGTTAGTACCTTCAGAGTTATTTATTTTGATGGCTCTAGACCGGTAAACCTCCTGGATGATGTATGGGCCTTCCCATTTGAGAGGAGCTTTCCTGCAAAAAATCTAAAATGAGAGTTGTACAGAAGAACATATTCTCCGACTTTAAACTCACGCTTTTGAATTCTTTTTTCATGCCATCTTTTAATTTTTTATTTGAATAACTTTGCATTTTCATAAGCTTGGGTTCTCCATTCATCTAAGGAGCTTATATCAAATAACCTCTTCTCACCAGCAAGTTTGAAATCATAGTTGAGTTCTTTAACTTCCCAATATGCTTTATGTTCTAACTCAAGAGGAAAATGACAAGCTTTTCCATAAACCATTTTATAAGGAGACATACCCATAGGATTTTTATATGCTGTTCTATAAGCCCAAAGTGCATCATCTAATTTCTTAGACCAATTCTTCTTGGACCTATTAACAGTCTTTTGCAAAATTAATTTTATTTCTCTATTGCTAAGTTCAACTTGACTACTAGACTGAGGATGATAGGGTGATGCAATTCTATGGTTAACATCATACTTAGCAAGCATCTTACGGAAAGCACCATGAATAAAGTGTGAACCACCATCACTCATTAAATATCTAGGGACTCCAAACCTTGGGAAAATAACTTCCTTAAGCATTTTAATAGAGGTGTTGTGATCAGCACTACTGGTTGGAATGGCTTCTACCCATTTAGTAACATAATCAACATCTACCAAAATATGTGTATACCCAATAGAGGATGGAAAAGGTCCCATGTAATCAAATCCCCAAACATCAAATGGTTCAACAGCAAGTGAATAATTCATAGGCATTTCTTGACGCTTACCAATATTACCTATTCATTGACATTCATCACAAGAAGAGACAAACTTACGGGCATCCTTGAAGAGAGTAGGCCAATAAAATCCAGATTGCAATACCCTGTGAGCAGTTCTATCTCCAGCATGATGCCCTCCATAAGCCTCGGAGTGACATTTCCGTAGGATTTGCCCCTGTTCATGCTCAAGTACATAACGTCTAATAATACGATCTACTCCTTCTTTATAAAGATGTGGGTCATCCCAAAAGTAATGTCTTAAATCATAGAAGAATTTTTTATTTTTCTGGTATGTAGAGCTAGGTGGTAAATATTTAGCAACAATGTAATTACCATAGTCAGCACACCAATGAGTACTATGAGAAACATTTATTGCAGCTAATTGCTCATCAGGAAAACTATCATCAATAGGTAGTGGGTCATCATGCACATTTTCAAGCCTAGACAAGCTATCAACTACTGGGTTCTCAGCTCCTTTTCAATCAATGATATGTAAATCAAATTCTTGTAACAAGAGAACCCAACGAATAAGTCTAGGTTTAGGATCTTTCTTTTCCATAAGATATTTAGCAGCATGGTCTATGTGAACAGTTACTTTGGAATCAACAATATAAGATCTAAATTTATCACAAGCAAACACCACTGCTAAGAATTCTTCTTCAGTAGTAGCATAATTTCTTTGAGAACTATCTAGAGTTTTTACTAGCATAATGGGTAACATTCAATTTCTTATATACTCTCTATCCTAGAACAACACCAACAACATAATCACTAGCATCACACATAATTTCAAAAGGCAAGTTTCAATCAGGTGGTTGAACAATAAGTGCAGATATTAAGGCTTTCTTGAGTGCTTCAAAGGCTTCTAAACAATCATCATTTAAAAACAAAAGGAATATCCTTTTGCAAAAGATTAGTAAGAGGCATAGAAATTTTAGAAAAGTCTTTGATAAATCTCCTATAGAAACCAGCATGACCTAGGAAACAACAAACACCTTTGATGTCCTTAGGACATGGCATTTTCTTAATTGCATCAACCTTAGTTTGGTCCACTTCAATACCTCTTTCAGAAATTTTATGACCCAAGACAATGCCTTCATTAAACATAAAGTGCCACTTCTCCCAATTCAAGACAAGATTTGTTTCTTCACATCTCTACAAAACTCGCTCAAGATTGCTCAAACAATCATCAGAAGACTTCCCAGAAATAGAAAAGTCATCCATTAAAACCTCAACAATCTTTTCACAAAAATCAGAGAATATAGTAGTCATACATCTTTGAAAAGTAGTAGCTGCATTGCATAGACCAAAAGGTATACATCTATAAGCATAAGTTCCAAAGGGACAAGTAAAAGTACTCTTTTCTTGATCAGGTTGAGAAATAGGTATTTGTGAAAAGCCAGAGTATCCATCTAGGAAGCAAAAGTGTGTCTGCTTAGATAATATTTCAAGCATTTGATCAATAAAAGGCAAAGGGTAATGATCTTTTCTAGTTGCTTTGTTTAATTTTCTGTAATCAATTACCATTCTATAACCTATAACAATTCTTTGTGGAATAAGCTCATTCTTATCATTAGGAACAACAGTAATACCTCCTTTCTTAGGGACACAATGAAGAGGACTTACCCATCTACTATCAGCTATAGGATAGATTATACCTGCTTCCAGAAGTTTTAAGATTTCCATTCTTACCACTTCCTTCATTTTTGGATTAAACCGACGTTGGTGATCAACAACGGGTTTAGCATCAGGTTCCATATTAATTTTGTGCTGACATAGAGTGGGACTAATGCCCTTTAAATCATCTAGAATATATCCAATAGCACCCCGGTGTTTCCTTAGAACTTTCAATAATCTTTCTTCTTCATGTTCTGAAAGGTTAGCACTAATAATAACATGATATATTTTCTTTTCATCAAGATAAGAATATTTCAAAGTGTCTGGCAATTGTTTTAATTCAAACACAGGATCACCTTTAGGTGGAGGAGGATCTCCTAGGGTTTCAATAGGCAAATTATGTTTAAGCAGAGGACGTTGTTCAAAGAAAACCTTATCTATTTCATCTCTTTCATGCATATATAAATCATTTTCATGGTATAGCAAATATTGTTCTAAAGGATCAGTAGGTGGAATAGCAAACAGAAGCAAGACCAATTAATTCATCCTTACTAGGAA
The DNA here is from genome assembly GCA_021605145.1 of Aegilops bicornis. Lineage (NCBI taxonomy): Eukaryota > Viridiplantae > Streptophyta > Magnoliopsida > Poales > Poaceae > Aegilops > Aegilops bicornis. The sequence continues at coordinate 66,314,658 of CM038671.1, forward strand.
ATTCTTTTTCATGATGATTTCTACTAAACTTGGAAAAATTAAACTGATGAGACTCATCACCAAAGCTAACACAAATAGTTTGTTTCTTACAATCTATCTTAGCATTACTGTATTCAAGAAAGTTCTACTAAAGATAATGGGACAAAAGTCATCTTGTGGGGAACCAAGAACAAGAAAATCAGTAGGGTATTTAATTTTCCCACACAAGACTTCAATATCTCTAATAGTCCCAAATGGTGATATGGTGTCTCTATTAGCAAGTTTAATAGTAACATCTATTTCTTCTATCTCAGCAGGTGCTATGTCTTTCATGATTTCTTCATATAAAGTGTAAGGAATAGCACTCACACTAGCACCCATATCACATAAACCATGGTAACAGTGATCTCCTATTTTAACTGAACTAACAGGCATGCCAACAACAGGTCTATGTTTATCTCTTTTACCAGGTTTAGCAATTCTAGCAGCTTCTTCACGGAAGTAAATAACATGCCCATCCATATCTTCTTCCAGGAGATCTTTAACCATAGCAATAATAGGTTCAACTTTAATTTTCTCATCAGGTTTAGGTGTTCTAATATAGCTTTTGTTAACCATAGTTGAAACTTTAGCATGTTACTTTATCCTAACAGGGAAAGGTGGTTTCTCAATATAAGCAGAAGGAACAACTAGATCAACATTATAAAGTATATTTTCTTCTTTAACTGCTACTGGTTCTTTAATTTTCTTTAATATGTGGGTGATATTTAAACCACTTCTCCTTGGGTACTTCAACATGAGTACCAAATGATTCACAAAAGGAGGCTACTATCTTAGAGTCAAGTCCATATTTAGTGCTAAACTTTTGAAAAGCATCGGTATCCATAAAAGATTTCACACAATCATACTTAAGTTTAATACCTGACTCTTTACCTTCTCGAGTTCCCAATCTTCAATAGTCCTCTTCATAAATGATCCCACCGGAATTCAATAGTCTTCTTCATAAATGAACCAGCACAAGAAGTATCAAGCATGGTTTGATCATTACGAGAAAGCTGAGCATAAAAATTATGGATAATACTTTCTCTTGAGAGCTCATGATTGGGGCATGAATATAACATTTACTTAAGCCTCCCCCAAGCTAGAGCGATACTTTCTCCTTCACGAGGCCAAAAATTATATATATAATTCCGATCACGATGAACTAGATGCATAGGATATTTTTTTGGTGGAATTCCAATTTCAAACGATTCCAAATCCATGATCCAATATCATGACATAGCTTATACCATGCCAATGATTTTCCCTTCAAAGATAAAGGGAAAACCTTTTTCATCACTTCATCCCTGGGTAAACCTGCAAGCTTAAACAATCCACAAATTTGTTCCACATATATCAAGTGCATATCAGGATGTTCATTTCCTAGCAGTTGTTCTATCATACCCGAAGGGATTTCATATTCAATATTTTCAGTTGGTGCAGTAGGTTGAGGGGTAGCTAATTGTGGTTCCGGACGAGGTGAAGATACCCCGAACAAACCCCTCAAAGGATTGTTTTCCATAGTAACAAGTGACAATAAATTTCAGCACACTATATAAATGTTTCATCACCAAATTCCACTTACCAAAGGCACTTCACTCCCCGGCAGCGGAGCTAGAAAATAGCCTTGATGACCCACAAGTATAGGGGACAAATTGTAGCTCTTTTCGATAAGTAAGAGTGTCAAACCCAATGAGGAGCAGAAGGAAATGACAAGTAGTTTTCAGTAAGGTAATGTCTTCAAGTGATGAGATTGTAAGTAGCGGGATAGTTTGATAGCAAGATAATTTGTAACGAGCAAGTAACGGTAGTAATAACAAAATTGCAGCAAGGTATCTAATCATTTTGAGGCAAAGGACAGGCCAAAACGGTCTCTAATGATAAGCAAAGCGTTCTTGAGGGTACATGGGAATTTCATTTAGTCATTTTCATCATGTTGGTTTAATTTGTGTTCGCTAATTTGATAATTTGATATGTGGGTGGACCAGTGCTTAGGTGTTGTTCTTACTTCAACAAACCTCCTAGTTATGATTAACCCTCCCGCAAACATCCGCAACTATGAAAAAGTATTAAGAATAAATTATAACCATAGCATTAAACTTTTGGATCCAATCGGTCCCTTACGAAATACCGCATAAACTGGGGTTTAAGCTTCTGTCACTCTCTCAACCCACCATCTAATTGCTACTCCACAATGCATTCCCTTAGGCCCAAATATGGTGAAGTGTCATGTAGTCTACGTTCACATGACACCACTAAGGGAAGAACAACATACATACTATCAAAATATCGAACACATATCAAGTTCACATGATTACTTGCAAGATGATTTCTCCCGTGACCTCAAGAACAAAAGTAACTACTCACAAATGATAAACATGTTCATGATCAGAGGGGTATTAAATATCATAATGGATCTGAGCATATAATCTTCCACCAAATAAACCATATAGTAATCAACTACAAGATTTAATCAACACTACTAGTCACCCACAAGCACCAATCTATAGTTCCGGTAACAAGACTGAACACAAGAGATGAACTAGGGTTTGAGAGAAGATGGTGCTGTTGAAGATCTTGATTGAGATTGCCCTCCCCAAGATGGGAGATTTGTTGGTGATGATGATGACGGTGATTTCCCCCTTCGGGAGGGAAGTTCCCCCGGCGGAATCACTCCGCCGGAGGGCAAAAGTGCTCCTGCCCAAGTTCCGCCTCAAGACGGCGGCGCTCCGTCCCGAAAGTCTCCTCTTGATTTTTTCTAGGTCAAAATGACTTATATACCAGAAGATGGGCACCGGAGGTGGGCCGAGGAGGCCACAACCCACCATGGCGCGCCTGTGGGGCCTGACGTGCCCAGCTGGGTTGTGCCCACCTGGTGGCCCCATGTAGTGTTTATTGGCTCTAGTATTTCTTAAATAATCCGTAAAAAATCTCCGTGAAGTTTCAGTTCATTTGGAGTTGTGCAGAATAGGTGGCCTGACGTAGCTTTTCCAGGTCCAGATTTCCAGCTGCCGCAATTCTCCCTCTTGGTGTGTTCCTTGCAAATTATGAGAGAAAAGGCATTAGAGTTACTCCAAAAATCATTATTATGGATAAAAATATTATAAATAACAGTAAGAAAACATGATGCAAAATGGACGTATCAGGGACCCACAAGGAAAAAGGAATGTAATACGCAAACCTTCTCCCCCACGAAATCGCATAGATGTGGTATCCACAAACTAAATAAACACCCTGTTCGTCTCGCTTCCTTCACCCTTATCTAGTAATATTGGTTATCTACTATCTATAAATAAGTTTCCTTCTTGGGACATTAAGCGAAACAAGCATATTCACCAGACTCCATGTGTACTTAGGCGGTTCCCGATGTCTCCATATCGGTTCCTCTAAGCCGGAGGCTGGAGTCCTAGTGGGTGAGATGTCTATAGTGGAAGCGAATTCATAGGCAAAAGCAATCCGCGATTGTGTTTGTCTCTGCCCACAAAGGTCTTTCCACTACTATGAATGCCTCTTTTTGCGCCCAACAGATTGCCATGCATCATGCTCATGTAGGTTGACAATCTACGGGAATTGCTATAACCAAATGCATCCCATGACCGTGAGCCATTTGACATGTTTGCATATGAACTGGAGGAGGAAGAGGGCCACTATCTCACACCTGGCCGCAATGATGATGACCCAGGCACGGCATCTCTAAAGAGCATGGCACCACCATGGGCACCCGCACCACATGCTCCGGGTACGGATGGACGACCCATCTTCATGGGAAGACTGGTAGGGTTTGAAGAGGCTACGTTTGTGGACGGATCATGTACCCCATGTCACTAGTAGTAGTTGAAAGCTTCTTCCAATGTGTCCATACTTAAGTTCCACATTTCAGAAGCAAGTTTATTGTGCCTCTCTTCCACGTCATTCTCGGTCCTTCCTAAACACACCATGTACTTCTAAAATGAAAAGTGGAAGGTCTTATTTCGCGAATTTTATTTTGTAGCATTTAGAAAATACGGAGATAGGAAAAATACATGATCATAGTGTCATGTCCACTTGGTTTCCACATGATTGTGTGTGCACCATTTTCGTTGTGTGTGAAGCACCAAAATTTCTTGGTGGGACTCCCACATGAGTTGTTGGATAGAAATATGCCATTCATTATTGCAATGTTGCTCGAGTGACTGACTTCCTTTCCTTTACCTCTTAGGTAAGATATTCTAGAGAAAACTTGCCACTATCTACAATTTATCATGATAGGTAACCAATCCTAGTTACTAGAACGAATCCTATAGGTACTAGAAAATTCTCAAAGACACTTAATTAGCAAGACGAGAACCAATCCTAATTACTAAAAAAATAATTCCATGAGCAGCCGCCACCATCGGGATCATGCCCGGCCCGACCATGAAAGTTCTGATCGATAAGAAGGCCAAGCATGTGTTTTACATTGAGGCCGAAAAGGATGTGGTCAAGTACCTATCTAGCCTCTAGGTAACTGTTAGATGGGTTATGTAGGTTACATCAGGACCCACATGGAAATAGGAAAGTAAATTTGGTTATCCCACTAGGTAACTGCTAGATGGGTTATGTCAGTTACACATGTGACATAGAAGGAAAAAAAGAAAGTAATACAGAAACCTTCTCCCCCGCCAAATCACATAGATCTGGGACCCACACACCAAAGAAACACCCTCTTAGTCTCTCTTCCGTCTCCCTTATCTTGTAATATTATCTATCTACTATCAATATATAAGTTTCCTTCTTGGGACATTACGCCAAAGAAGTGTATTTGCGAGACTTGAGGTGTGCATAGGTATATTCCAGTGTCTCCATATGGGTTTTTCTGAGCCGAAAATTGGAGTCCCACTGGGCCAGATGGCCATAATGCAAACTAATTCACTGACAAAAGCATACCACGATTGTGTTTGTGTCTGTAGGCAAAGGAGCTGGCACTACTATAAATGCTTGTGTTTACCCCCAATAGATTGCCACACAACATGCTTAGAGATGATGACTCACCATGGGAATGTCTGGAACCAAATGTATCTCACGTTCCCAAGACATTTGACATGTTTGCGTATGAGCTGGAGGATGAAGAGGGCCACTATTCACACATGGCAGTAGTTATGATGACCCAGGCATGGCATCTCTGAAGTGCATGGCGCCACCAAGTACACCCTCACCACACGCTACGGCATGGCTGGATGACCCATCCTTGTGGGAAGACTAGTAGGGTTCCAAGAGGCAACATTTGCAGACTACTAATCTAACCCATGTCCAAGGTAATAGTTAAGCGCTCCTTACAGTATGTCCATTTTTAAGTTCGACATTTCACCAGCAAGCAGATTGCGCCTCTCTTCTGCCACATTCTCGGCCCTTTTGAGATAAACATGTACTTCTAAAGTGACAAGTGGAAGGTCTTATTTAGGAATCATTAATTCTAGCATTTAAAAAATACGGAGATCGGAAAATTACATGATAGTAGTGTCATGTCCACTCCTTGGTTTCCACATGATCGTGTGTGTACCATTTTTGTTTTGCGTGAAGCACAAAAATTAGTTTGATGGACAACTGCATGAGTTGTTGGATAGAAGTAGGCCATTAGTTTATTGCAATGTTGATTGAGTGACTAATTTCCTGTCATTTACCTCTTATATTAGATATTAAAGAGAAAACTTTCCACTATCTCTAATTTATCACCACAAGTAACCAATCCTAGTCACTAGAAAGATCATGATGAAAAAAAATCTTATAGGTACTAGGAAATTAACGATGGGACTTAATTAGAAAGACAATAACCAATCCTAATTACTAGGAAAATCATTGTATCAACAGCCACCGGAATCTCTATCACGCCCGGCACAACCATGAAAGTTATGATCGATAAGAAGGCAAGCGTGTGTTGTAACCTTTGTACGGTAAGGATGTTGTCAAGTACCTCTATGGCCTCTTGGTAACCGCTAGATGGGTTATGTAAGTTAGATATGGGACCTACAAGGAAAAAAGAAAGTAAAATGGGTTATGCCACTGGGTTACTGCTTGATGGGCTATGTAAGTTACACATGGGACCCATAAGGAAAAAGGAAAGTAATACACAACCCTTCTCCCCACCAAGTCACATAGATGTGGGACCTGCAAACTAAAAAACACCTTCTATGTCTCTCTTCCTTAGCCCTTATGTAGTAATGTTGTTTATCTACTATCTATATATAGGTTTCCTTTTTGGGCCATTAAGCCAAATAAGCACATTCGCTAGACTGAAGGTTTAACTAGGCACTTCCCGCTGTCTCCATAAGGGTCCTCTGAGCCGGAGGCTGGAGCCTATTGGGCGAGATGGTTACACTGTAACTGATTCACTGGCAAAAGCATCTCGAGATTGTGTCTGCCTCTATCCACAAAGGAGCTACCACTACTATGGATGCCTCTGTTTGCCCCCAATGGATTGTCACACACCATGTTGATGTAGGGTGACTCGCCATGGGATTGGCTGGAACCAAATGCATCCCACGATCCTGAGCCATTTCATATGTTTGCGTATGAGCTGGAACAGGAAGAGGTCCACATTTCGCACTTAGCACCAGTGAGGACAAATATACCTCGACCAATGATTGGTGCAATCACATAATGAGCTATTAGTAGGCCAAATGCAAAGTTGGGCCATAAATGGGACCAATCATACCACGGGCCTGGAGCAGGCCATGAAGAGGCCGAAAGTCACTTCGGACCAGATGTTGAGTTGTACATTGTGTTGCATGTATTATGTGTTGTGGCCCACCTCCTAGTTGTGTATAGTTAAGGTTGAGGCCTACCCTGTACTTATATATACATGCACCAGTGCTACGTCTTGAGCTTGCGTTGGTTTTCCCGAAGAGGAGAGGATGATGCAGCAGAGTAGCGTAAGTATTTCCCTCAGTTTTTGAGAACCAAGGTATCAATCCAGTAGGAGGCCACGCACAAGTCCCTCGTACCTACACAAAACAAATAGCTCCTCGCAACCAACGTGAATAGGGGTTGTCAATCCCTTCACGGTCACTTACGACAGTGAGATCTGATAGAGATGATAGATAATATTTTTGGTATTTTTGGTATAAAGATGCAAAGTAAAATAAAAAGGCAAAGTAAAAAAGAAAAGCAATAATAAAGCGTAGGAAGATTAATATGATGAAAATAGACCCGGGGGCCATAGATTTCACTAGTGGCTTCTCTCAAGAGCATAAGTATTTTACGGTGGTTGAACGAATTATGTTGAGCAATTGAATTAATTGAGCATAGTTATGAGAATATCTAGGTATGATCATGTATATAGGCATCACGTCCGAGACAAGTAGAACGACTCCTGCCTGCATCTACTACTATTACTCCACGCATCGACCGCTATCCAGCATGCATCTAGAGATTAAGTTAATGAAAACAGAGTAACGTCTTAAGCAAGATGACATGATGTAGAGGAATAAATTCATGCAATATGATAAATACCCCATCTTGTTATCCTCGATGGCAACAATACAATACGTGCCTTGCTGCCACTACTGTCACTTGGAAAGGACACCGCAAGATTGAACCCAAAGCTAAGCATTTCTCCCATTGCAAGAACTACCAATCTAGTTGGCCAAACCAAACGGATAATTCGAAGAGACTTGCAAAGATAACTCAATCATACATAAAAGAATTCAGAGAAGATTCAAATATTGCTCATAGATAATCTTGATCATAAACCCACAAATCATCGGTCTAAACAAACACACCGCAAAAAGAAGATTACATCGAATAGATCTCCACGAGAGAGGAGGAGAACATTGTATTGAGATCCAAAAATTGAGAAGAAGCCATCTAGCTACTAACTATGTACCCGAAGGTCTGAGGTAAACTACTCACACTTCATCGGAGAGGCTATGATGTTGATGTAGAAGCCCTCCATGGTGGAATCCCCTTCTGGCGGAGCTCCGGAACAGGCCCCAAGATGGGATCTCGTGGATACAGAAAGTTGCGGCGGTGGAATTAGGTTTTTGGCTCCGTATCTGATCTGTTGGGGGTACGTAGGTATATATAGGAGGAAGAAGTACGTCGGTGGAGCTTCGAGGGGCCCACGAGGCAGGGGGCGCGCCCTAGGGGGGCGCCCTCCACCCTCGTGACCGCCTCGTGGCTTTCTTGATGGAGGGTCCAAGTCTCCTGGGTCTTATCTGATGAGAAAATCACGTTCCCGAAGATTTCATTCCGTTTGGACTCCGTTTGATATTCCGTTTCTTCGAAACACTGAAATAGGCAAAAAACAACAATTCTGGGCTGGGCCTCTGGTTAATTGGTTAGTCCCAAAAGTAATATAAAAGTGGAAAATAAAGCCCAATATAGTCCAAAACAATAGATAATATAGCATGGAGCAATCAAAAATTATAGATACGCTGGAGACATATCAGGCATCCCCAAGCTTAATTCCTGCTCGTCCTCGAGTAGGTAAATGATTAAAAGAGAATTTTTGATGCGGAGTGCTACTTGGCATAATTTCAATGTAACTCTTCTTAATTGTGGTATGAATATTCAGATCCGAAAGATTCAAGACAGAAGTTCATATTGACATAAAAATAATAATACTTCAAGCATACTAACTAAGCAATTATGTCCTCTCAAAATAACATGGCCAAAGAAAGTTCATCCCTACAAAATCATATAGTTTAGTAATGCTCCATTTTCGTCACACAAGAATGCTCTCATCATGCACAACCCCGATGACAAGCCAAGCAATTGTTTCATACTTTAGTAAACTCAAACTTATAAACCTTCACGCAATACATGAGCGTGAGCCATGGACATAGCACTATGGGTGGAATAGAATATAATGATGGGGGTTATGTGGAGAAGACAAAAAAGGAGAAGGTCTCACATCAACGAGGCTAATCAACGGGCTATGGGGATGCCCATCAATTGATGTTAATGCAAGGAGTAGGGATTACCACACAACGGATGCACTAGAGCTATAAATGTATGAAAGCTCAACAAAAGAAACTAAGTGGGTGTGCATCTAACTTGCTTGCTCACGAAGACCTAGGGCATTTGAGGAAGCCCATCGTTGGAATATACAAGCCAAGTTCTATAATGAAAAATTCCCACTAGTATATGAAAGTGACAACATGTGGAACTCTCAATATTAAAAACATGGTGCTACTTTGAAGCACAAGTGTGGAAAAAGAGATAGTAACATTGCCCCTTTTTATTTCCCCTTTTTTTGGGCCTTCTTTTTTTATTTGGCCATTCTTTTTTTTGGGACAATGCTCTAGAAAATGATGATCATCACACTTCTATTTATTTACAACTCAATGATTACAACTCGATACTAGAACAAAGTATGACTCTATATGAATGCCTCCGGCGGTATACCGGGATATGCAATGAATCAAGAGTGACATGTATGAAGGAATTATGAACGGTGGCTTTGCCACAAATACTATGCCAACTACATGATCATGCTAAGCAATATGACAATGATGAATGTGTCATGAAGAATGGTATGGTGGAAAGTTGCATGGCAATATATCTCGGAATGGCTATGGAAATGCCATAATAGGTAGGTATGGTGGCTGTTTTGAGGAAGATATAAGGAGGTTTATGTGTGAAAGAGCGTATCATATCACGGGGTTTGGATGCACCGACGAAGTTTGCACCAAATATCAATGTGAGAAAGGGCAATGCATGGTACTGAAGAGGCTAGCAATGATGGAAGGGTAAGAGTGCGTATAATCCATGGACTCAACATTAGTCATAAAGAACTCACATACTTATTGCAAAAATCTACAAGCCATCAAAAACCAAAGCACTACGTGCATGCTCCTAGGGGATAGATTGGTAGGAAAAGACCATCGCCGTCCTGACCGCCACTCCTAAGGAGGACAATCAAATAACACCTCATGTTTCAAATTTGTTACATAACGTTTACCATACGTGCATGCTACGGGACTTGCAAACTTCAACACAAGCATTTCTCAAATTCACAACTACTCAACTAGCACGACTTTGATATTATCACCTCCATATCTCAAAACAATTATCAAGCATCAAACTTTTCTTAGTATTCAACACACTCAAAAGAAAGTTTTACAAATCTTGAATACCAAGCATATTATTATTAAGCAAATTACCATGCTATTTAAGACTCTCAAAATAATCTAAGTGAACCATAAGAGATCAATAGTTTCTTTAAAAGAAGTCCACCACCGTGCTCTAAATGATATAAGTGAAGTACTAGAGCAAAACTATCAAGCTCAAAAGATATAAGTGAAGCACATAGAGAAAAACTATCAAGCTCAAAAGATATAAGTGAAGCACATAGAGTATTCTAACAAATTCCAATTCATGTATGGCTCTCTCAAAAGGTGTGTACAGCAAGGATGATTGTGGTAAACTAACAAGAAAAGACACAAATAATACAAGACGCTCCAAGCAAAACACATATCATGTGGTGAATTAAAATATAGCTCCAAGTAAAGTTACCGATGGAAGTGGATAAAAGAGGGGATGCCTTCCGGGGCATCCCCAAGCTTCGACTTTTTGGTGTCCTTGGAGTATCTTGGGGTGCCATGGGCATCCCCAAGCTTAGGCTCTTTCCACTCCTTGTTCCATAATCCGTCAAAAAAATTCACCCAAAACTTGAAAACTTCACAACACAAAACTCAACAGAAATCTCGTAAGCTCCGTTAGCGAAAGAAAACAAATGACCACTTCAAGGTACTGTAATGAACTCATTCTTTATTTATATTGGTGTTAAACCTACTGTATTCCAACTTCTCTATGGATCATAAAATATTTTACTAGCCATAGACTCATCAAAATAAGCAAACAACACACGAAAAACAGAATCTGTCAAAAAACAGAACAGTCTGTAGTAATCTGTAACTAACGCAAACTTCTGGAACTCCAAAAATTCAGAAAAAATAGGAAGGCCTAGGAAATTGGTTTATTGATCAGAAGAAATTTGAATAACTATTTTACCACGTTCTGGTGATTTTTAACAATTGTTTCCGTGAACCAAAAGTTTCTGGAAATCACAGCAGGATCAAATAACTATTATCCAAGAAGATCCTATAGTTTTAACTTGGCACAAACACTAATTAAAACATAAAACCACATATAAACAGAAGGTAGATGGATTATTTATTCCTAAATAGAAACAAAAACAAAAACTAAAAATAAAATCGGGTTGCCTCCCAACAAGCGCTATCGTTTAACGCCCCTAGCTAAGCATAAAAGCAAGGATAGATCTAGGTATTGCCATCTTTGGTGGGCAATCCATAGGTGGCTCTCATAATAGATTCATATGGTAATTTTATCTTCTTCCTAGGGAAGTGTTCCATGCCTTTCTTTAATGGGATTTCGAATCTAATATTCCCTTCCTTCACATCAATAATTGCACCAATCGTTCTAAGGAAAGGTCTACCAAGAATAATAGGACATGAAGGAATGAAATCTATATCAAGAACGATAAAGTCTACGGGCACATAATTCCTATTTGCAACAATAAGAACATCATTAATTCTTCCCATAGGTTTCTTAATAGTGGAATCCGAAAGGTGCAAGTTTAGAGAGCATTCATCAAAATCACGAAAATCTAGCAAATCACACAAAGTTTTGGGAATAGTGGAAACACTAGCACCCAAATCACATAAAGCATAAAATTCATGATCCTTAATCTTAATTTTAATAGTCTGTTCCCACTCATCATAAAGTTTTCTAGGGATAGAGACTTCCAACTCAAGTTTTTCCTCATAAGATTGCATCAAGGCATCAACGATATGTTTAGTAAACGCTTTATTTTGACTATAAGCATGCGGAGAATTTAGCACGGATTGCAACAAGGAAATACAATCAATTAAAGAGCAACTTTCATAATTAAATTCCTTGAAATCAAAAATAGTGGGTTTAGCAACATCTAAGGTTTTACTTTCTTCAATCCCACTTTTATCAAATTTAGCATCATAATCTAAAAGCTCTGAATCCTTAGAACGCCTTCTAGGTAAAGGTGACTCATATTCAATCTCATCATTATCAAGATTCATATTGCAAAACAAGGATTTAATGGGAGACACATCAATAACTTTTAGATCCTCATCTTGATTTTCATGAAAATTGGAAGAACACGCTTTAATAAAGGTATCTTTCATAGCACGCATCCTAGCGGTTCCTTCCTTGCACTCATCAATGGAAGTTCTCATGGCTTTGAGAGACTCATTGATATCATGCTTAGGAGGAATAGATCTAAGCTTTAAAGAATCAACACCAAGAGAAATTATATCAACGTTCCTAGCCAATTCATCAACTTTAAGTAATTTCTCTTCAAGCAAAGCATTAAAATTCTTTTGTGAATTCATAAACTCTTTGACACTATTCTCAAATTCAGAGGGCATCTTATTAAAATTTCCATAAGAGTTGTTGTAGGAATTTCCATAATTATTAGAAGGATTACTAGGATAAAGCCTAGGATTAAAATTCCCTCTATATGCGTTGTTACCAAAATTATTCCTACCAACAAAATTCACATCCATAGATTCATTATTATTCTCAATCAAAGTAGACAAAGGCATATCATTAGGATCGGAAGAAACACTCTTAGTAGCAAATAATTTCATAAGTTCATCCATCTTTCCACTCAAAACATTGATTTCTTCTATCGCGTGCACTTTTTTATTAGTAGATCTTTCAGTGTGCCATTGAGAATAATTAACCATAATATTATCTAGGAGTTTAGTAGCATCTCCTAAAGTGATTTCCATAAAAGTGCCTCCCGCAGCCGAATCTAAAAGGTTTCTAGAAGCAAAATTCAATCCGGCATAATTTTTTTGTATAATCATCCACAAGTTTAAACCATGAGTAGTGCAATTACGTATCATTAATTTCATTCTCTCCCAAGCTTGTGCAACAGGTTCATGATCAAGTTGCTTAAAATTCATAATATCGTTCCTAAGAGAGATGATCTTAGCGGGAGGAAAATACATAGAGATAAATGCATCTTTGCACTTGTTCCAAGAACCAATACTATTTTTAGGCAAAGACGAAAACCAAGCTTTAGCACGATCTCTAAGCGAAAAAGGAAATAGCTTCAATTTAACAACATCATTGTCAACATATTTCTTCTTTTGCATATCACAAAAATCCGTGAAGCTATTTAAATGAGTAGCGGCATCTTCACTAGGAAGGCCGGCGAATTGATCTTTCATAACGAGATTCAACAAAGCAGTATTGATTTCACAAGATTAAGTATTGGCAAGAGGAGCAATCAGAGTGCTAAGGAAATCATTATTATTGGTATTGGTAAAGTCACACAACTTGGTATTATCTTGAGCCATAGTGACAAGCAAGCAATCCAACACACGAGCAAAAAGGCAAGCGAAAAGAGAGGAGGAGATTGGGAAAGAGAGGGCGAATAAAATGGCAAGGGTGAAGTGGGGGAGAGGAAAACGAGAGGCAAATGGCAAATAATGTAATGCGAGAGATAAGGGATTGTGATGGGTACTTGGTATGTTGACTTTTGTGTAGACTCCCCGGCAACGGCGCCAGAAATCCTTCTTGCTACGTCTTGAGCTTGCGTTGGTTTTCCCCGAAGAGGAGAGGATGATGCAGCAGAGTAGCGCAAGTATTACCTCAGTTTTTGAGAACCAAGGTATCAATCCAGTAGGAGGCACCGCACAAGTCCCTCGTACCTACACAAAACAAATAGCTCATCGCAACCAACGCGAATAGGGGTTGCCAATCCCTTCACGGTCACTTACGAGAGTGAGATCTGACAGAGACGATAGATAATATTTTTGGTATTTTTGGTATAAAGATGCAAAGTAAAATAAAAAGGCAAAGTAAAAATCAAAGCAATAATAAAGCGTAGGAAGATTAATATGATAAAAATAGACCCGGGGGCAATAGATTTCACTAGTGGCTTCTCTCAAGAGCATAAGTATTTTACGGTGGGTGAACTAATTACTGTTGAGCAATTGACAGAATTGAGCATAGTTATGAGAATATCTAGGTATGATCATGTATATAGGCATCACGTCCGAGACAAGTAGACCGACTCCTGCCTGCATCTACTACTATTACTCCACTCATCGACCGCTATCCAGCATGCATCTAGAGTATTAAGTTAATGAAAACAGAGTAACGCCTTAAGAAAGATGACATGATGTAGAGGAATAAATTCATGCAATATGATAAATACCCCATCTTGTTATCCTCGATGGCAACAATACAATACGTGCCTTGCTGCCCCTCATCACATCGAAAGGACACCGCAAGATTGAACCCAAAGCTAAGCATCTCTCCCATTGCAAGAACTACCAATCTAGTTGGCCAAACCAAAGGGATAATTCAAAGAGACTTGCAAAGATAACTCAATCATACATAAAAGAATTCAGAGAAGATTTAAATATTGCTCATAGATAATCTTGATCATAAACCCACAATTCATCGGTCTCAACAAACACACTGCAAAAAGAAGATTACATCGAATAGATCTCCACGAGAGAGGGGGAGAACATTGTATTGAGATCCAAAAAGAGAGAAGAAGCCATCTAGCTACTACATATGGACCCGAAGGTCTGAGGTAAACTACTCACACTTCATCGGAGAGGCTATGATGTTGATGTAGAAGCCCTCCGTGGTGGAATCCCCTTCATGCGGGGCTCCGGAATAGGCCCCAAGATGGGATCTCGTGGATACAGAAAGTTGCGGCCGTGGAATTAGGTTTTTGGCTCCGTATCTGATCTGTTGGGGGTACGTAGGTATATATAGGAGGAAGAAGTACGTCGGTGGAGCTTCGAGGGGCCCACGAGGCAGCGGGGCGCACCCTAGGGGGGGGCGTTCCCTCCACCCTCGTGACCGTGGCTTTCTTGACGGAGGGTCCAAGTCTCCTGGGTCTTATCTGATGAGAAAATCACGTTCCCGAAGATTTCATTCCGTTCTCCATTTGATATTCCGTTTCTTCGAAACACTGAAATAGGCAAAAAACAGCAATTCTGGGTTGGGCCTCCGGTTAATAGGTTAGTCCCAAAAGTAATATAAAAGTGGAAAATAAAGCCCAATATAGTCCAAAACAATAGATAATATAGCATGGAGTAATAAAAAATTATAGATACGTTGGAGACGTATCAACCGGCACCCCATCAATACAACGATTGTTGTATTGCAAAACATCTCTCCACATGGTATCTGTTTTTGGTTTTAATCCTCGTCTTCCGCTGTCGCCGCCGCCGCCGCGCCTTCCTCCCCACCGCTGCGCCCGCAGCGCTCCTACATGGCGGTCTTTGCTACCGCTTGCCGCCGCGCCGGGCGCTCCTCCGCTTGCGCCGTCGCCGCCGCATGACTCCTCCGGCGCCGCCGCCCGCCATCTCGGCGCCCGCCGCTTCTGCGACTCCTCCCGCGCCGCCGCCACCACCCAGCCGCTGCCGTCCGTGTGTCTCCCGTGCTGGCCGAATGCTTGCATCGCCAGCCGCGCCAACCGCCGCCTCGCTGCCGCCGTCGGACCTGCGATTGCGTTCACCGGCCCGTCCGCCTCCTCCTTTGCCGTCCCGCCACCGGCGCCCTCCGGCATAGCCCCGCCGCCATACGGCGCGGCCGTCGCCTACGGTGCGTCCGGTGTCATCCACATGTAGCCGGGCCCGCCAATGGCCGGTGGCCATGCTCCGCCCGCCCCATCGATGGCCTCTCCGGGCTGGTGTTACCCATTGCCGCCACCCGCTACTCCCCAGCAGCAGCCGGCCCAAGGCGCCGGGTGGGCCCGCACTACCCGCAGGCTCTCCCCGCGGGCCACCAGGCGTTCATCGGCGCGCCTTACCAGCCAACTAGCGCCGGCTATGGCGCCCTCCTTGCGCGCTGCCCGTCAGCGGTTATGGTCCATCCATCCAGGCTTCACCCTACGAGGGCCTCTTGTCGCCGCCTTCCCTTGGTGGTTATGGCCCTCCTACCCCGGCGCCGCCTTACGAGGGCCTCCCGCCATGGCCGGTACCTTTGTTATGGGACCCCACCCTCCTCACCCCCGAGCACTCCGCGTCGTTACTGAGTAGCTCTGTCAGTGGAGGCGACTCGTACATGGACTCAGGTGCTACTGCGCACATGACAGCTCATCCCGGTAACCTAACGTCCTCCACTCCTGTTCGCACACCCACTCGTATGACCGTCGGCAATGGCTCCTCCTTACCTATCACTCATATCGGTAGCACTAGTTTTCCCTCCACTTCCACACCCATTACTATGTCTAATGTTCTTATTTCACCTGAATTAGTCACAAACCTAGTTTTCGTTCGTTGTCTTACTAGTGAGAACCCACTTACTGTTGAATTTGACGGTGTTGGCTTTTCTATGAAAGACGCCCGCACTCGGATGATCCTTCACCGATGTGATAGTCTCGATCAGCTCTACCCCATGCACAACGGCGCCTCCACCTCCACACCAGTCGCCCTTGCCTCCGGCGTTGACCTTTGGCATGCTCACTTGGGCCACCCCAACCCCACTTTGTTACGTCAAATTCTTAGGAGTTTCTCTTTCTCATGTAACAAGCTCGACGAGCACTCTTGTGAGGCATGTCTCTTAGGCAAGCACGTTCATCTTCCCTTCAGTGCGTCTACTTCAGTTTCCACTTTTCCGTTTCAATTGCTTCATAGTGATGTTTGGACGTCTCCCGTTCCGAGTAACACGGGCTATCTATACTACCTGGTGATCTTAGATGATTATTCTCATTATGTGTGGACTTTTCCTCTTCATCGTAAATCCGATGCTTTTGCCACACTCACCGCCTTTTATCCTATGTCACCACCCAGTTCGGTCGCCCCATACTCGGACTCCAAATTGATAACGGAAAAGAGTTTGACAACGTCGCTCTTCGCACACTTCTCGCCTCTCACGGCACCACCTTCCGTCTGACTTGCCCCTATACTTTCCAATAGAACGGTCGCGCCGAGCGCATTCTAAGCACTCTTAATGACTGCATTCGCACGTTACTCTTTCACTCTAACGTGCCCGCTCGGTTTTGGCCCGATACCCTCGCTACCGCCACTCTCTTAGTTAACATTCGTCTGTGTCGCCCTCGGTGGAACTACGCACCTCACCACCTTCTATTCGGCACACCATCGTCCTATGATGGTCTCCGCATCTTTGGGTGTCTCTGTTATCCTAGCACCGCGTCCACCATGCCACACAAGCTCGCACCACGATCCATCCCTTGTGTCTTCCTTGGCTACCCTCCTAACACCAAAGGTTACCGGTGCTACGATCCTGTCACTCATCGTGTGTACACCTCGAGGCACGTGTGCTTTGTCGAGACGGTGTTCCCTTTTTTTAGGTTCCTCCGGCTTCGGTCCCTTCGGCGCCGGTCCCCGCACCCCCTTCATGGAGTGATGCGCGGCGGCAGCTCCCGGCACGTCGCCTTCTCCCGCCACCACACGGCTTCATGACTCCCTCCCCCCGAGGTCGAGTCCGAGCGTGCCCCCGGGTCCCCGTCTCCCTCATATGAGGTTGAGCCTGGTACCCCGCCCGCCACCCCTGTGATGGGCTCAAATTCAACCTCGCCCGCCACCTCTTCTGCCGACGGATCGGCCGGTGCTGCTGCCGCCATGGCCCCCGCCAGCCCTGCTGCCCCGTCCCTTGGTATGACTACCCATGCCCGAGAAGGAGTGCTTCGGCCCAGCATGCGCTACTCCACCAACGAGTATGTGTGCGCCGCCTCGATGTCGACGCCATCACTCGTCCCCACCTCCGCTCGTGCTGCCCTTCGGGATCCCCACTGGCTAGCTGCGATGCAGGAGGAGTTCGACGCCCTCCAGCGCAACCGCACGTGGCAGCTTGTTCTGCGACCCCCTCGTGCCAACATCATCTCTGGCAAGTTGGTGTTTCGCCACAAGACTCGCCCGGACGATTCTCTCGAGCGCTACAAGGCTCAGTGGGTGGTTCGTGGTTTTCGGCAGCTCGCGGGCGTGGACTTCACCGACACCTTCACCCCGGTTGTGAAACCGGGCACAATTCACGCTGTACTCCAGCTGGGGGTCTCGCGCGCCTGGCCTGTGCACCAGCTGGATGTCTCCAACGCCTTCTTGCACGGCCATCTCCCCGAGCAGGTGTTCTGTGAGCAGCCCACTGGTTTCGTTGACGCCAAGCACCCCGACTTCGTGTGCTTGCTCTCCTGTTCTCTTTACGGGTTGAAGCAGGCGCCTTGGGCTTGGTACCAGCGTATCGCAGCCTTCCTGTAGACTCTGGGATTTCGGTCCACTCGTTCGGATGCCTCACTCTTCGTGTATCATCAGGGAGCTGACAGTGCATATCTGCTGCTCTACGTCGATGACATCATCCTCACGGCGTACGCCCCCGATCTCCTTCAGCGGCTGACTGCTCGTCTTCGTGACGAGTTCACCCTCAAGGACTTGGGAGCCCCTGCACTACTTTCTCGGCATCGAGGTGATCCGCCGGGATGATGGCTTCTTTCTGCATCAGCAGAAGTACGCCCATGAGCTCCTGGAGCGTGCCGATATGCTTAACTTCAAGCCGGAGCCCACCCCCGTCGACACGAAGGTGAAGGTCTCTACTCTGGAGGGATCTCTCGCGTCAGATGGAGCATTTTATTGCTCCATTGTTGGTGCTTTACAATACCTGATGCTGACTCGAAATCGACCTACAGTACGTAGTTCAGTAGGTGTGCCTCCACATGCACGCTCCGCATGACTCCCACTGGACCTTGGTGAAGCGTAATCTTAGTATATACGCGGCACCATGTCTTTGGGGCTCACCCTGTTGGCCTCCGCCTCCATCGACCTCGTGGCCTACTCGGATGCCGACTGGGTTGGCTGCCCCGACACTCGACACTCCACGTCAGGCTACTGTGTCTACCTTGGGCCCTCGTTGATCTCTTGGTCATCGAAGCGGCAGCCCATGGTGCCCCGCTCCAACGCCGAGGCAGAGTATCACACCGTGGCTAATGTCGTGGCCGAGTGCTCTTGGATCAGTCAGCTGCTCCAGGAGTTGCTTTGTGATGTTCATAAGGCCACTCTTGTCTACTGCGATAACGTCAGCGCGGTCTACCTTTCCGCCAACCCGGTGCACCATCAACGTACGAAGCATATTGAGATCGATATTCACTTCATGCGCGAGCAGGTTGCCCTTGGCCGTGTTCGGGTTCTTCACGTGCCGATGTCGCTACAGTTTGCTGATGTGATGACTAAGGGATTGCATACCTCCGTCTTCAAAGAGTTTCGGTCCAGTCTCTGTGTCTACCGATGCTTCGACTACCAGGGGGGGGGTGTTGAGTTGTACTTTGTGTTGCATGTATTACATGTTGTGGCCCCCCTCCTAGTTGTGTATAGTTGAGGTTGAGGCCTACCGTGTACTTATATATACGTACACCAGCACCCCATCAATACAATGGTTATTGTATTGCAAAACATCTCTCCACACCAGAAATTGGGCGAAACGTATCATGGACCGTTAAAAGGCCAAAAGTGACACCGTATCAAAAATGGCCCAATTGTACCAGGGGCCACTAATAGATTGTAATAAACATCGGTCCAAAATGGGTCAAACTGCACAATGGGCCTTTAAGACGCCAATAAAGACACCAGGCCTTAATTGGGCCTGCATATGAGCCGTTATTCGACAGAAGGACATGTAATTTTTTAATGGTTCCACCCACTAGTATCTGACCAAATCTTGCGGGCCCTTGATTGGGCTGGCCATTAAACCTAAATGAGCCACTGTTGGGTCATTCCACGTGTTGATGTTTCATTGGCGCGTCTTGTCCAATGAATGGACGACAACTGTCACAATGCAGAGCTAATGCATGGTTCATTGGCGAATGAGAAATTGGCACATGGAAAATCAGCATTGGTTGGTGTTGTTAATAGGTATCGGATCAAAAATTGGCACCCGATAGCTTAACGGCGATCCGTTACAGTGGCTGCCACGTGTTGGCTAGCCTTGACGAAATCACATCCATGACGCGCCATTTATCATCACGCGAGTGAACACTTCTATGATAATAAATTTATAACACATTTATGACTATCTTGATTATGTCATAAAATTGTCGTTGATGTACATGCATGACAGAAAATGTGACCTACTATGACAAATGAGTACCACCATGGAAGTGTTTCTTTATAGTGATGGGTTCCACTGAACCGGGGGCTAGAGACCCAGTGGGTGAGATGGCTACACTAGAAAGTGATTCACACAGAAAAGCATCCTGTGATTGTGTCTATCTCTGTGTGCAAAGGAGCTGCCACTACCATGAATGTCTCTGTGTACCCCCAACAGATTAGCATGAAGAATGCTCATATAGGATGACTCACCAAGGGAATGGCTGGAACAAAATGCATCCCATGTCCCTGAGACATTTGATTTGTTTTCATATGAGATGGAGGAAGAGGGCCACTATGCACATGCAACAGTAGCGATGACAACCCATACATCCCATACACTGGTGCGCGTCGGTCCTAAAGAAACAATTTTTACCCCTTTTCGCGAAAGCGTTTGGAACCGTTGCCAAGTGAGTGTGTGCGATAGGGTGTCCTTCCCACACGACCCAGAAATCGTCGGGGATAGGCCCTCCTGGGACCCAGGCTGGGGCCGTGTGCGATCGGGCGAGGCATCGAAACCCAATCATTTCCGTAGGTATGTACATCCCACACGGTGAATCCTAGAAATCATTTCCGTAGGTATGTACATCCCACATGGTGAATCGCAAAAATCATTTCCGTTGTATGTACATCCCACACGGTGAATCCAGAAATCATTTCCGTAGGTATCTACATCCCACACGGTAATCCGAGAAAATCATTTCCGTAGGTATGTACATCCCACACGGTGAATCCCCGAAAAACATTTCCTTTCGTATGTATATCACACACAGTCAATCGAAGGAATACGTTTCCGTTCTTATATACATCCCACACAGTCAATCCAGGGAAAACGTTTCCGTTCGAACGTAAATCCCACACAGTTTTATGTGTAGGCTTGTGTGTGAAAGGTGTAACTATCACACACGGTCTTCCTTGGTTAACTGTTTGCTTTTATCAACTATGTCACACATTTGATGAAGAAACCTGTGTGGCATTGTGCTATCCATCGCAACCGCTTTTACTGCTAGAACCGTTTGCAAAGGTCCATGACACATTTAGCAGGTTTATTAGTTTACAATTAATAATTCCAGTATTACGCCAATTCACATTTCATATCGAACAGCTATTTGCCAATTTCATATCAGGCACATAAATATATTATAACATCACAGTACGGTAGCTACATGAAAACAGCACAGTACAACAGATTGCTAGTTCAACTTCATAAGAACAATATATTCATTTCCCTAATCGAGATCATCCAGGCTCGTCTTATCCACCTATGCTTTCAGTTCAATAAGAACCCGTTTTGCACGGGCTAACTGGGAAAGTGCCTCCTCCTTCGCCAACACCATCTTAGCAAAGTCTTTAAAAAAAATATAAGCTCATTCTCCACCTTCAACTTTTTATCCCGCATCTTGAAATATGCTTCAGCGTTGACAAGACTTTATCTAAGCCTAGCTGTGTTCACTTCCTCATACATGCTCTAGAGCGTTGTTAGGCGCATCTTCAAAGACTATGGCCACTCTTGATAAACCCACTCCAAGTAAGAACACTTCCGTTCATCTTATAATTTTTAAAACTAGATCAGTAACAATTGTAGGGGAAATGGGTTAATAGCAACATAGAAAATCACCAATGCTTATTTAGAAAAACTGAAGAAACAAGTTGATTATGACATATCTTCTCAAAAATATCAATGTGCAAATGAAATAATTGGTACTGAGAAAACAACCAAATTCTGGAACATCAGAAGCTATAATTAACTATAAGGACGCTACAAGTTCATACTCATGTACAATAAATAACAAATTGAACATTTTATGAGGAAGGTAAATATAACCAACTTGACATAGCGACAGTGTTTGGATGACAGCAAATTGATACTAACTGGTGTGTACATGCACAAATTTAGTAACATAGAACTAATAGCACTAAGGCCGTCCACTAAGTATGCCAAAACTGGTGTAAAGACAACTATCGCTACATCTCGCATCGGTGCCCTGAACTGGCGAGCCGATGCAGGGGAAAAAATCAGGGACCCGGACTCCGGAGCACGTAGTTGCTCCGATGCCCAGTTCCTTCGTGCCACAGAGATTTAGTATTTTACTGCTTGGCTGCTCGGATGTGTGGACCAAAGTTGGCTGCACAAACTGCTGAAGCGGTGCCAAATAATTTTCTAATGGCACCGCTGATGAGATGGCAACAATTTAAGATACTAGGTACAAACTGAGACACTGTCTTAGGATGCGTCTGGTTGAATGTGTGGTGTGAATGGGTTGGGACCGTGACAATGTCTGAATCACATCTAACAAATGATTTGTAACAACGGAAGAGGGTCTAACCTTCTCTGCACATGCCAGAAACTTCCTCCCAGTGTCCACAGAATCAAACGCAAGTAGCTTCGCGCATGGATACTGATGGTGACAATGAGCAGATAGATCTTCAGCCACCCCGCTCCATTCGTTGCCATTGATGGTCTTAGGGAGCTATAAGAGGAAGAAACGACTCAAATCGACCTCTGGGTAAAAATCCTTCATTGCAAGTCATAGCCCGAGAGAGAGAAGAGAGGCATACCCGGGTGGTGAAGGAGTAGTCGCCGGAGGAGGAACTGCTGGAGATGTCTTTGAAGAAGACCATGGCGACCCCGACGGTAGGATGCGAGACGGCGAGAGCGAGGAAGCGGCTATATCTTAGCAAGGAAGGAAGGAAGGAGGAAACAGGGGAAATGTGACTTGTGGTCAGAGAGAAAAGGGGGTGGGGAAGGGGGAAGGGGGGTGGGGGTAGATATTTTGGTGGTAGGCCAAAAAATTGGAAATGTGGAGGGAAACTTTGCGCGCGGTGCCGCCGGACCATTCACTTTGAACGATGGTGTGCATCGCATAAGCGATTCTTCTACTTCTGGCGCATGGGATGAGTTTGATAATTCAAATTTTGGTCTCAAGGCATGGGCACATTCACTTTGAGCAGCAGTGCCGCGGACCATTCACTTTGAGCGATTGTGTGCATCATAAGCGATTCTTCTGCTTTTACGCGCATGGGATGAGTTTGATAATTCAAATTTTGGTGGAAATTTCCCCGGGTACGTCATTGCATAATTTAACATCGCTTGCTCATTTGGGCACACAAAAGAGCGTACAACAAACAGACCACACCTACTGAATTGAGAAATTTTTAGTAATTACACAGAGTCAGTTGACCTAAACATTGCTCTAACAAAAGACCAGTATTAAAAACAAAGCCTAAGTCATAATAAAAAATACGCTGCCGCACCGGCATATGCATCGCCGGTGTGAGATGAGACGTCGATGACTTGTCCTGGCGACATGCCGCAGTTGGTGGACTCCGCGTCCCCCCTGCTGAAGTCGACCGCGTCCTCGTCGTCGTCCTCGGCGCTGCCCTCAAGGTTGTAGTACTCATAGTAGTGGCTGCGCCAGAGCTCGCGTTGGTACTCCACCACCGATTCCTCGACGGACAGACTCTTCTCTACCTCGACCTCGGCCACGCGCAACTCCTCCTCCCGGCGCTCCTCGATCTCCGCCGCCTCCTGCATCTCCAGCTCCCGCTCGGCGACCTCATGAGGAAGTAGGTGCTCCATGGCCACCGCCACCTTTTCAGACATGGGTTGCATGCTGGAGTCCGAGGTGGCCAGGAATATCTTGGCGTGTGCATCCTCGATCTTGGCGTGGATGGCCCCGGGCCATGGCAAAATCAGCAGCACGGACGGCAGCTCGAGCGCTCTCGGTTTTTGTAGTCGTCGTCGCAGCAGCAGTTGGAGCCGTCTCGGCTGCAGCTGCTGCCCTGTCGGCTGCCGCAGATGCCCTCTTGGCGACACTCTCGGCGTAGGCGGCGGTGCTCGGGGGGGGGGGGGGGGGACGCGTCCATCGTACGGGCCTTCACGAAGCGTTCCCACGGCCTCATATTTGCAAGAAGGGGGTGCGAGAATGGGGATCGCGATTCGTGGACTCGGGGGTTGCCGGCACTAGAGCAGACGAGCCGGCGAAGCTTAAGGAGGGGGTCTTAAATAGACCCAGATATTTTCATCGCAAACGGTTCCTAGAAAACAACTGTGTGTGATGTTGTAGATATTTTTTATTAGCTGTGAAAGACGAATTTGGAATAAAATGCCAACGGATGGTGTTTTAAATGAATGAGAAATTTAGTGGTACTAATACAACTGTCATGTCAAATTTTGGAAAATTTCAGGGGTCATTTGACCTTCTAAGAAATTGAAGTGATTTTCTAGGCACTTAATGACCGTAATTGAAATTTGAACTACATGTACATGCAACAGCGAACCATAACAGTTTGAAAACTCATATTTCATGTACTTGTGTGCGATTTAATTCCATGTGCAGTGAATTGGAAGGACTTTGCAAACATATTGGTCTAACGGCTATGACAGAATTAAGCATGGAGTGACATGGCATTTTAATTCCAAAAAATAAAAAAGCCAGAAACACAAGAAACCTTGGTTGATGTAATGTCATGCAACCAAGATGATGTGGTAAAAAATTGGCATGTTTGACCAAAGTTTGGACACACAGCCCTCACAAACCGGAGCAACTCACTAGAAGGCTCGTTGTTCCGAGAGGGAACAATGCATGTTTGATGACGAACGGGAGATAGCTTCTTCTTACGGCCTTCAAATTTTTTTCTACGTCTAACATGCACTACTACAACTGTAATGTGAACTTTTAGAAAATTCTAGGGGTCATTTGACCTTTTAAAGACATTTAAGTGATTTTCTAGCCATTTAATGACCGTAATTCAAATTTGAACTACATCTACATGCAACGCTTAACCAAAACGTTTTGAAAAATCATATATGTGTACTTGTGTGCGAGTTAATTCCATGTGCAGTAAATTAGAAGGAATTTTCAAACATATTGGTCTCACGATATGGACACATGCATACGTATGCATGGAGTGACATGGCATTTTAATTCAAAAAGTAGAAAAATGATGAGAAACACATGAAACCTTGGTTGATGTAATGTCATGCCACCAAGATGATGTGGTAAAGCAATTAGAATTTTTGACAAACGTTTGGACATGCACCCCATTCAAACTGGAGTAACTTGCTAGAAGGTTCGTGGTTCCGAGAGGGAACAATGCATGTTTGATGACGAACGGGAGATAGCTTCCTCTTACGGCCTTCAATTTTTCCCTATGTTTAACGTGCACTAATACAACTTTCATGTGGAAATTTGGTAAATTTCAGGAGTCATTTGACCTTTTAAAGACATTTAAGTGATTTTCTAACCATTTAATGACCGCAATTCAAATTTGAACTACATCTACATGGAACGCCTAACCAAAACGGTTTGAAAAATCATATTTTTGTGTACTTGAGTGCGAGTTAATTCCATGTGTGCTACCACTACAAGAAATATGTCAACTAGTGACCTTCTGTCAGTGACCCTGGAAGAATTGGTCATAGATCTATGACCATTTCAGACCAATTGGTCAAAAGCTGTTCGAGGGGCTCCAAACCCAAAACCATTGCGACCATTTTGGTCAGAAAGGTCGTAATTTTCCTTACACGAAAAGGTCATAAAGCAAACATCGCTAGTCCGTTGCCTTATTTCTAGTTGTTAACGACCAATATAGATGGTCATAGCCTTGTAAATTGTGGTGGGTTGCTATGACTAGGCGCCACCTCATCAGTTTTGCCTATGTGTCATGTCCATGTGGCAGTTTTTGCCCTAGGTTGTGAAGCAACCTATATTTCTGTCATTCCCAAAATTCCCCAAAAAATCTCATAAATTCTTTGGGTCATATCTTCGTCAAATATGTAAAAACTTTCCTTGCCTAGTTCAAAAATAATTCAAAAATATTCATTTTCCTATTCTGCTCGTAACAACAGTTTGTGAAGGAAGTACCACTTTGGCATGTCCAAATAGTATCCATTTTCTACAGTGCTTTTCTATGCCCACATAACCATCCTCCACCAAATGCCAGCTCAATCCATTCACTATTTTGAGCCAATCTTCAACATTCGTATTTATGTCCAGTGTGGTAGTTTGCAAAGCAAATACCACATAGGCTCCTCCTTTTGAGCTGAAAATTTGTGAAGACGGTATTCTTAGTAACTGATCATCCTCAGCCAAAACTCACGCCCATTAGCCATGTGCATTTCCGTACATAAATCAAACACTTGGCTGCTTATTCATGTTTGAGCATCGATTGGTCTCCTCGTGAGAATCTTATGTTGTGATTTTCTTCCTAGCACCTACCTGGGGAGTGCCCAACCCACTAGACATACCTAGGCCGCCCAGAACACATGGCAACACCACGGTCACGCGGTGACCATGCGGCGGGCATGCGAGTTCACGCACTCTAGAGTTGGGGCCCTCGGCCACCGCCCAAACCTCAACGTATCGCCACCAAACCATGTATTTATGATTAAATAGGTACTTATGTAACTAGAAATGATTTTTGCAAAAAAATAAATAGCAAACTATAAGGCAGCTGCAGTTCAAATTTGACCCGCTTCCAACTGAATCGGCGGAAATTTGTCTTTTTCACGAGAGGTGGATCAAAACTTTTTGCACCCAACCATTTTCTCAATTGTGCATTAAATATGTCCTAGTATTTTATAAAAATGATTTGGTCCAGTTTTGCAACAATTATTTGGTAGTTCCTTCACAAAAAAACCTTCCTTTGTGCAGTCGGAAAATGAAAAATGGTTATTTCGTCCAAAGAAAATGAAAACTTCCTTAGGCAACATTGTTGGACATTCCAATATGCACTCTTGTGCACAATATGAGATCGTTTGAACAAACTATGCCACGAATGTGGCCATAAGATTGATCATTTGGCTTGAAAGCCATGAATCTTCAGAGATGATAGCTCATTTAAAGAACACTTTTTTAAAATAATTGTTGTATTACAAGTTTGTTATTTTTTCTGGGAACTTGGCGACATATAATGACACAATGCGAAGGTTTCCAAAATTTTTGATTTTTTTTGAATTGTTTATGCCCGTTTCAAAATGCGGTCAAAACGGCAGGAATGACCGTTCCTAGCTAGTGGTTGAATCTTGGAATTTTTTTGGTGTTTCTCTGATTAAATAGGTACTTATGTAACTAGAAATGATTTTTGGAAAAATAAATAGCAAACTAGTATGCAGCTGCAGTTCAAATTTTACCCGCTTCCAACTGAATCGGCGGAAATTTGTCTTTTTCACGAGAGGTGGATCAAAACTTTTTGCACCCAACCATTTTGTCAATTGTGCATTAAATATGTCCTAGTATTTTAGAAAATTGATTAGGTCCAATTTTGCAACAATTATTTGGTAGTTCCTTCACAAAAAAACCTCCTTTTGGGCACTCGGAAAATGAAAAATGGTTTTTTCGTCCAAAGAAAATGAAAACTTCCTTAGGCAACATTGTTTGCCATTCCAATATGCACCCTTGTGCACAATATGAGATCATTTGAACAAACTATACCATGAATGTTGCCATAAGATTGATCATTTGGCTTGAAAGCCATGAATCTTCACACTTGATAGCTCATTTCTGAGAACACCTTTTTTAAATAACTACCGTATTACAAGTTTATTATTTTTCCTGGAAACTTGGTCACATATAATGACACAATGCGAAGGTTTTCCAATTTTTTGATTTTTTTGAATTTTTATGCCCGTTTCAAAATGCGGTCAAAACGGCGGGCTTGACCGTTCCTAGCTAGTGGTTGAATCTTGGAATTTTTTTGGTGTTTCTCTGATTAAATAGGTACTTATGTAACTAGAAATGATTTTTGGAAAAAATAAATAGCAAACTATGATGCAGCTGCAGTTCAAATTTGACCCGCTTCCAGCTGAATCGGCGGGAATTTGTCTTTTTCACGAGAGGTGGATCAAAACTTTTTGCACCCAACCATTTTGTCAATTTTGCATTAAATATGTCCTAGTATTTTAGAAAATTGATTAGGTCCAATTTTGCAACAATTATTTGGGAGGTCCTTCACAAAAAAACATCCTTTTGGGCACTCGGAAAGTGAAAAATGGTTTTTTCGTCCAAAGAAAAGGAAAACTTCCTTAGGCAACATTGTTTGCCATTCCAATATGCACTCTTGTGCACAATATGAGATCATTTGAACAAACTATGCCATGAATGTGGCCATAAGACTGATCATTTGGCTTGAAAGCCATGAATCTTCACACTTGATAGCTCATTTTTTAGAACACTTTTTTAAAATAATTACCGTATTACAAGTTTATTATTTTTCCTGGAAACTTGGTCACATATAATGACAGAATGCGGAGTTTTCCAATTTTTTGATTTTTTTAATTTTTTATGCCCGTTTCAAAATGCGGTCAAAAGCAATGGGCTTGACCGTTCCTAGCTAGTGGTTGAATCTTGGAATTTTTTTGGTGTTTCTCTGATTAAATAGGTACTTATGTAATTACAAATGATTTTTGGAAAAAATAAATAGCAAACTATGAGGCAGCTTCAGTTAAAATTTGACACGCTTCAAGCTGAATCGGCGGGAATTTGTCTTTTTCACCAGAGGTGGATCAAAACTTTTTACACCCAACCATTTTGTTAATTGTGCATTAAATATGTCATAATATTTTAGAAAAATGGTTTGGTCGAATTTTGCAACAACTATTTGCTAGGTCCTTCACAAAAAACCCGATTATTGGCACTCCGAAAATTGAAAAATGATTTTTTGTGCAAAGAGATAAAACCCCCATCCCAATATACACACATGTACACAATATTGGGTCATTTTCACAAAATATGATCCAATTTTCCATCAAAGATTTCATATGTTCTTAAAAAACCATTTTACACTCAGAAAATTAAATTAAATTGTCATTGGTGGAAAGGTGTGTGCCACGGATCGATGACATGGCACACATCCATCCATCCATCCATCCACATCCATCCATCCATCCCACACCATCCCTCCCTCCGCTCCTCCTTCTGCTCCTTCCTCCCAAACCCTAACTCCCACTCCCCCGATTCAGATCGAATCGATGGCGCCGCCGCACTCCCTTCCAAAGCCGCCTCCCTTCCGTCGCCGCCACTCCGCTCTCGATCTAGATCCCCCTTGCAGTCGCACCTCTCCCTCACTACCACACCTCTCCCCTCGCCGCCGCCTCCCTCTCAGCCACCCACCTCTCCCCTCGCACCGGTCTGCCACATCCAGCAACGTCGAGGCCAGTGGGCGCTGGATCCGGCACCGGCGTGGCCCCTTCATCAGCAATTCGAACAGGGGGCGGCGGCGCCATGGCTTTCTCCAACCCCACGGCGTGGGCCTGAGCCACCCGCTGGCCTCGGCTGGGTCCCGGACGAGCAGCCGCGCGGGATGATGTTGATGGCGCTGCGTTCGCGGCCCCCGACCATCCCGCCAACACTGTGGCCCGCGGAGGTCCTGCTGCGACTACACCCAACGGAGGAGGAAGAGCGGCGCCAACAGGTCCAGATCAAGGCGGGGTCCTTCCTTCCTCCGTCTGCTTCTGCTCGGACGCCATGGGAGTGCTAGAGACGCCACAACGCAGCTGCTCCCATGTCAAGGTAGCCACTATCTCGCCCATCTTCTCCCCATCCCTTCCATTCCCTTCGCTGACGCTTTTGGTTTCCAAGGGAGTAGCTCGTGCGCTGGGGCATGTGTTGAGTTGTGGCTCGTCTTGCTTGATTGTGGCGCGTTTAGTTTCCACGGCTCGTCTTGCTGGGGCTCGTCTTGTTGAGACACGCGGATGCATGCCTCTCGTCTGTAATTTTGATGACTGCACAGAAGCTCATGCCATGGCCTTGATCTGTAGGTTTTAACTGTTTCTGTTACCGATTCGGTTTTGCGAGATGTTCCTGAATCATGTCCGTGCTTTGTTGCATGTGTTGTTGGATGGATTCGTGTAGTACTTCTGGTTCTGTAGGATCTGTGAGTTCTCTATGAGAGTTGACAGCATGAACTTCATCATGTACTTGTATGGTGAATTGGTTAGATTTGTTTGTTGTTAGCGTAATTACCGCAGTCTGATTGCTTCAAGTGTAATTCCATCTCGTTAAACGCATACTTGTCTGTATGGTTGTTTCATATGTTAACCTCACAAATAGATAGGA
This sequence comes from Aegilops bicornis, assembly GCA_021605145.1. NCBI lineage: Eukaryota > Viridiplantae > Streptophyta > Magnoliopsida > Poales > Poaceae > Aegilops > Aegilops bicornis. Next base: position 66,344,818 of record CM038671.1, read on the forward strand.
TATTACTTTGTTGACACTTGTTCACTTGGATATGTTGTTTCTAACACCTGCTTACCTTGATGTTTCTGTTTGCTAGCTTCAGCCATGGGTAAGGAGAAGACTCACATCAACATCGTGATCATTGGCCATGTCGACTCTGGCAAGTCGACCACCACTGGCCATCTGATATACAAGCTTGGAGGTATTGACAAGCGTGTGATCAAGAGGTTCGAGAAGGAAGCCGCTGAGATGAACAACTAGTCTAGAATGGCCGGCGTCGGGTCGGCGGTGCGGCGGCTCTACCTCTCCGTCTACAACTGGGTCATCTTCTACGGATGGTGCGCCCTTTACCATGCCCGCTCTCCTTTCCTTGGATGGATGGATCTCTGGTTTCTTGCTTCGTCTGACCAGTTCGGATCTCTTTTGTTGGCAGGGCGTAGGTGCTGTACTACGCGGTGACGGCGCTGCTGGGGGCGGCCATGAGGGCGTCTACACTGCCGTCGAGCGCCCGTTGCAGCTCGCGCAGACCACCGCCGTCATGGAGGTCCGCTTCTCTTCTCTTCTCTTCTTGCCCCCCTCTCCCACCTCTTCGACTCTTAGCTTCAGAATTCTACTTGCTGAAAACATTCATTTTGGTCAAACTATGTAGTCACATTTAGCTTCTTTTTAAAGTGGGGGTTGGACATATTGATCAAGTAGGATTACTGCTGTGAACTGAGTTAAGGCAGACACAAAATGGAGTTGAAGCTAAACTCAGTCTGAATGTAGAACCGCAAACCAACAGAGTACCGCTAAAGGGACTTCAAAACACCGCTGATGATGATTTGACTCCATTGTCATTTCTGTCCTTATTACAATTTTTTCTGAATTTACTATGGTGTCCTGGTTCTTTCTGAGTCTTGTTCTGAGTTTGAGAGGTACTGACAATCTTGTGTTTGCCTGGCCCTGGCGCTGATGATGATGCTGCTGGTGGTGGTGGTGGTGCAGATTCTTCATGGGCTTGTATGGTTGGTGAGGTCTCCGGTCTGTGCCACTCTTCCACAAATAGGATCAAGATTGTTTCTTACATGGGGCATCTTGTGGAGCTTTTTCCTGAGGTACCAACCTTGATCACTTGCAAGTTGTATCTTTTCACATTGGATAGATGATGAAAGTAAAAATTGCTTTGACAATGTTGATTCATCACTCTGTACATCTATCTTGCAGACACAATCTCATATTCTTGTAACTTCTTTGGTCATAAGCTGTAATGTAACTCATCTTGTATCTTGTGTAGGGTGCACGAATGCCACTTCTTCCACCAGCGACCCTCCCCTCGCCCATGGAACACTTTGATGCCATCTTTGGAGCCAATGCCTTCCTGCAGGTAGCACCTCCTTGTCCCTCTCCATCCTCCATTCCCTGCAGTTCCATTTTTCTTGAAGTCATCCTACATACCTGCATAATTAGGCACATATGCTAAAGTGAAACTAGTGCTATATTGCATCGATGGTTATTTCTGGATTTGGTACCGGTTTATTGTTGTCTGGCTGTGCTCCATACCTTGCTTTGGTTTTCAGTAGCAAGTAGTGCCTTAGTACCTTTTCTATCATCTGGTGTCCATGGATCGAATTTTTGGCTGTTATGTATTCGGTGTAGTATCGAGAATGGCTCAAACACGAAGTTCTTAGGCTGTACATATGGCTATGGTCCATTCTTTTGTGCATTTTAATTCAGTGTTGGCGTTTATTTGATGCCCATGTTTAGAAACAAATTACAGTAGGCTAAATAGGTTAATCTTCTTGGTTTGTTCGCGTGCAGATGACTGATGAGCTGATCTTCTTCCACCACTGGTAGCGGGAGGTGATGCTGGAGCAGTACATCGATCAGCAGATGGCAGGGAGAAGCTGGGACAGCCCTAATGCAGTAACATCACCATGTGACAAATCCAGTAGATTGACACAACATTGGTGCTTGGGTGATGGGACAAAGTATGTGTACTAGTGATGGTACATGATATTCGTGCTTCTCATTGATGTTATGTGTGATCAGCTAAAATTTGTGCTTCTCGTCCAATTTATGTGGATGTGCGCTTGTGCACTTGTTGGGCCTTGAACCTTGCTGTGTAGAGGAGTCAATTGGCGATGTATTGTATTTCATGTGATGTGTTGCTTTGAAATGAAATATATGAAATATTGTATTATGTTGTATTTGTTTTCTAATGGGCCTATCCTTAAATGTGCATGCTTTTGACAAAATAATGCATCAGCCCAAATAAATCAAACCAATTCAATTAATAAAATAGGTATTGGGCTAGGCCCATCTCGGCTAGATTGGTGGATTGGGCTATGAAATTTACGATGATTGGGCCAGGCCCATGTAGGCTAGATTGGTGGACTGGGCTATGAAATTTATGATGATTCCCTTTGGTCACTAACAATGCCACGTCAGCTCTGCCACGTCAGATCCTACGTGGCTCAAGCAAATGGGTAGTGACCTTTCTGAAATTTTGGTCGTTGGTCTAGCTATGACAAAAATTCCAAAAGGTCAAGTTTGTTCGTTCTTGACGGCCAACTGTTGACCTTCTGAATTTGGTCAAAAAAAAGGTCAATAATCGATAAATATGACGAATGAACGACCAAAATAGGGAGTCATAATTGACCGTATTTCTTGTAGTGTACCTCTTGAGCATGCGTTGGTTCTCCCTTGAAGAGGAAAGGGTGATGTAACAAAGTAGCATAAGTATTTCCCTTAGTTTTTGAGAACCAATGTATCAATCCAGTAGGAGGTTAAACACAAGTCGCCTTGTACCTACACAAACAAATAAGAACCTCGCAACCAACGCGATAAAGGGGTTGTCAATCCCTTCACAGCCACTTGCAAAAGAGAGATCTGATAGAGATAATAAGATAAATACTTTTGGTATTTTATGATATAGATTGGAAAGTAAAGATTGCAAAATAAAATAGATTGGAAACTTATATGATGGAAAATAGACCCGGGGGCCATAGGTTTCACTAGTGGCTTCTCTCAAGATTGCATAAATATTACGGTGGGTGAACAAATTAGTGTCGAGCAATTGATACAAAAGTGCATAGTTATGAGAATATCTAGGCATGATCATGTATATAGGCATCACGTACGCGCCAAGTAGACCGAAACGATTCTGCATCTACTACTATTACTCCACACATCGACCGCTATCCAGCATGCATCTAGAGTATTAAGTTCATAAGAATAGAGTAACACATTAGGCAAGATGACATGATGTAGAGGGATAAACTCAAGCAATATGATATAAACCCCATCTTTTTATCCTCGATGGCAACAATACAATACGTGCTTTGCTGCACACCTGCATCCTTTGGGAAAGGACACACAAGATTGAACCCAAAGCTAAGCACTTCTCCCATTGCAAGAAAGATCAATCTAGTAGGCCAAACCAAACTGATAATTCGAAGAAACTTGCAAAGATAACAAATAATACATAAAAGAATTCAGAGGAGATTCATATATTGCTCATAGATAATCTTGATCATAAACCCACAATTCATAAGATCTCGACAAACACACCGCAAAAAGAATTACATCGAATAGATCTCCAAGAAGATCGAGGAGAACTTTGTGTTGAGATACAAAGAGAGAGAGAGAAGAAGCCATCTAGCTAATAACTATGGACCCGAAGGTCTGTGGTAAACTACTCACACATCATCGGAGAGGCTATGGTGTTGATGTAGAAGCCCTCCGTGATCGATTCCCCCTCCGGCGGAGCGCCGGAAAAGGCCCCAAGATGGGATCTCACGGGTACAGAAGGTTGTGGCAGTGGAAATAGGGTTTCATGGTGCTCCTGGATGTTTTTGGGGTATATGAGTATATATAGGAGGAAGAAGTAGGTTGGTGGAGCTACGAGGGGCCCACGAGGGTGGGGGGCGCGCCCAGGGGGCAGGCGCGCCTCCCTACCTCGTGTCTCCTCGCTTCTTTATTGACGTCCACTCCAAGTCCCCTGGATCACGTTTGTTCCAAAAATAACTCTCCCGAAGGTTTCACTCCGTTTGGTTCCGTTTGATATTCCTTTTCTGCGAAACACTGAAATAGGCAAAAAAACAGCAATTTGCATTGGGCCTTTGGTTAGTAGGTTAGTCCCAACAATAATATAAAAGTGTATAATAAAGCCCATTAAACATCCAAAACAGATAATATAATAGCATGGAACAATAAAAAATTATAGATACGTTGGAGACGTATCAAGCATCCCCAAGCTTAATTCCTGCTCATCCTCGAGTAGGTAAATGATAAAAACAGAATTTTTTATGTGGAATCTACCTAGCATATTTCTCAATGTATTCTTCTTTATTGTGGCATGAATGTTCAGATCCGAAAGATTCAACAGAAAAGTTTAATATTGACATAAAAATAATAATACTTCAAGCATACTAACAAAGCAATTATGTCTCCTCAAAATAACATGGCCAAAGAAAGTTATCCCTAAAAAATCATATAGTCTGGCTATGCTCTATCTTCATCACACAAAGTACTCAAATCATGCACAACCCCGATGACAAGCCAAGCAATTGTTTCATACTTTTGATGTTCTCAAACTTTTTCAATATTCACGCAGTATATGAGCGTGAGCCATGGACATAGCACTATATGTGGAATAGAATGGTGGTTGTGGAGAAGACAAAAAAAGGAGAAGGTAGTGTCACATCAACTAGGCGTGGGCTATGGAGATGCCCATCAATAGATATCAATGTGAGTGAGTAGGGATTGCCATGCAACGGATGCACTAGAGCTATAAGTGTATGCAAGCTCAACAAAAGAAACTAAGTGGGTGGTCATCCAACTCGCTTGCTCACAAAGACCTAGGGCATTTTGAGGAAGCCCATCATTGGAATATACAAGCCTAGTTATATAATGTAAAATTCCCACTAGTATATGAAGGTGACAACTTAGGAGACTTTCTATCATGAAGATCATGGTGCTACTTTGAAGCACAAGTGTGGTAAAAGGATAGTAACATTGTCCCTTCTCTCTTTCTCTCTCATCTCTCTCTCTTTTTTTTATTTGGGCCTTTTTCTCTTTTTTATGCCCTCTTTTATCTTTATTTTCGTCCGGAGTCTCATCCCGACTTGTGGGGGAATCATAGTCTCCATCATCCTTTCCTCACTTGGGATAATGCTCTAATAATGATGACCATCACACTTTTATTTACTTACAACTCAAAAATTACAACTCAATATGACTCTATGTGAATGCCTCCGTGATGATGTCTTAGGGATATGCAATGAATCAAGAGTGACATGTATGAAAGAATTATAAAGGTGGCTTTGCCACACATACGATGTCAACTACATGATCATGCAAAGTAATATGACAATGATGGAACGTGTCATAATAAATGGAACGGTGGTAAATTGCATGGCATTTTGATAAAGGTATATGATGGGTGTATGATACCGGTGAAAGGTGCGCGGTATTAGAGAGGCTAGCAATGGTGGAAGGATCAGAGTGCATATAATCCATGGACACAACATTAGTCATAAAGAAATCACATACTTATTGCAAAAAATCTATTAGTTATCGAAACAAAGTACTACGTGCATGCTCCTAGAGGGATAGATTGGTAGGAAAACACCATCGCTCGTCCCCGACCGCCACTCATAAGGAAGACAATCAATAAATAAATCATGCTCCGACTTCATCACATAACGGTTCACCATACGTGCGTGCTACGGGAATTACAAACTTTAGAACAAGTATTTCTAAAATTCACAACTACTCAACTATCATGACTCTAATATCACCATCTTTATATCTCAAAACAATTATCAAGTATCAAATTTCTCATAGTATTCGATGCACTTTATATGATAGTTTTTATTATACATATCTTGAATGTTCATCATATTAGGACTAATTTTATAGCCAAAGAAAACTACCATGCTGTTCTATAAGACTCCCAAAATAATATAAGTGAAGCACGAGAGATCAATAATTTGTATAAAATAAAACCACCACCGTGCTCTAAAAGATATAAGTGAAGCACTAGAGCAAAATTATCTAGCTCAAAAGATATAAGTGAAACACATAGAGTATTCTAATAAATTCCGATTCATGTGTGTCTCTCCCAAAAGGTGTGTACAGCAAGGATGGTTGTGGTAAACTAAAAAGCAAAGACTCAAATCATACAAGACGCTCCAAGCAAAATACATATCATGTGGTGAATAAAAGACGAAAGAGGGGATGCCTTCCGGGGCATCCCCAAGCTTAGGATTTTGGTTGTCCTTGAATTTTACCTTGGGTGCCTTTGGAATCCCCAAGCTTAGGCTCTTGCCACTACTTATTCCATAATCCATCAAATCTTTACCCAAAACTTGAAAACTTCACAACACAAAACTCAACAGAAAATCTTATGAGCTCCGTTAGTATAAGAAAACAAATCACCACCATAAGGTACTGTAATTAACTCATTCTTTATTTATATTGGTGTTAAACCTACTGTATTCAAACATCTCTATGGTTCATATCTTCTGATACTAGCCATAGATTCATCAAAATAAGCAAACAACACACGAAAAACATAATCTGTCAAAAACAGAACAGTCTGTAGTAATCTGTATGAAACGTATACTTCTGTAACTCCAAAAATTCTTAAATAAATTTCTGAACGTGAGGAATTTGTCTATTAATCATCTGCAAAAATAATCAACTAAATAGCACTCTCCAGTAAAAGTTTGTTGCTAATCTCGTGAGCGCTGAAGTTTCTGAGCCATTTCACGAATCAATAGAATGTCTCTCTATCCATATCTATTCTATCTTTATATGACGGGCCATAAAAAAAGTATTCTTTATGGCATGCGGAATGATCGCGCCTAGTACAGCAAGATCATAAAGACTTCACCCAAGTCTTCCCAAAGGTTCTACTTGGCACAAACACTAATTAAAACATGAAAACACATCTTAACAGAAGCTAGATGAATTATTTATTACTAAACAGAACCAAAAAAAATAAAATTGGGTTGCCTCCCAACAAGCGCTATCGTTTAATGCCCCTATCTAGGCATAAAAGCAAAATAGATCTAGGTATTATCATCTTTGGTATGCAATCCATAAGTGGCATTCATAATAGATTCATAAGGTAATTTAATTTTCTTTCTAGGAAAGTGTTCCATGCCTTTCCTTAACGGAAATTGGAATCTAGTATTTCCTTCTTTCATATCAATAATTGCACCAATCTTTCTAAGGAAAGGTCTACCAAGAATAATAGGACATGTAGGATTTCAATCTATATCAAGAACAATGAAATCTACGGGCACATAATTCCTATTTGCAACAATAAGAACATCATTAGTTCTTTCCATAGGTTTCTTAATGGTGAAATCCGCAAGATGCAAATTTAGAGAACAATCATCAAATTGACGGAAACCTAACACAACACATAAGGATTTTGGAATCATGGAAACACTAGCACCCAAATCACACAAAGCATAGCATTCATGATCTTTAATATTAATTTTAATAGCGGGTTCCCACTCATCATAAAGTTTTCTAGGGATAGAAACTTCCAATTCAAGCTTTTCTTCATAGGATTGCATTAAAGCATTAACGATATGTTTGGTAAAAGCTTTATTTTGACTATAAGCATGAGGAGAATTTGACACGGATTGCAACAAGGAAATACAATCTATTAAAGAACAATTACCATAATTAAATTCCTTGAAATCCAAAATAGTGGGTTCATTGCTATGTAAAGTTTTGACCTCTTCAATCCCACTTTTACCAATTTTTGCATCAAGATCTAAAATCTCTGAATCATTGGGACGCCTTTTCACTAAGGTTGACTCATCTCCAGTCCCATCATTATCAAGATTCATATTGCAAAACAAAGATTTAATAGGGGACACATCAATCACTTTTAGATCTTCATCCCTATTATCATGAAATCTAGAAGAACACGCTTTTACAAAGCAATCTTTCTTAGCACGCATCCTAGCTGTTCTTTCCTTGCACTCATCAATGGAAATTCTCATAGATTTGAGAGACTCATTGATATCATGCTTAGGTGGAATAGATCTAAGTTTCAAAGAATCAACATCAAGAGAAATTCTATCAACGTTCCTAGCCAACTCATCAATCTTAGGCAATTTTTCTTCAAGAAAAGCATTGAAATTCTTTTGAGAAATCATAAATTCTTTAACACTAACCTCAAAATCAGAGGGCATCTTATTAAAATTTCCATAAGAGTTGTTGTAGGAGTTACCATAATTATTAGAGGAATTACTAGCAAATGGCCTAGGATTAAAGTTTCCTCTATAAGCGTTGTTACCAAAATTGTTCCTACCAACAAAATTCACATCCATAGATAAATTACTATTCTCAATCAAAGTAGACAAAGGCATATCATTAGGATCAGAATAAACACTCTTATTAGCAAAAAAATTCCCAAGTTCATCCATCTGTCCACTCAAAACATCAATTTCTTCTATAGCATGAACCTTTTTACTAGTAGATCTTTCGGTGCGCCAGTAAGAATAATTAACCATAATATTATCTAGGAGTTTAGTAGCTTCTCCTAAAGTGATTTCCATAAAAGTGCCTCCCGCGGCCGAATCTAAAAGATTTCTAGAAGAAAAATTCAATCCGGCATAAATTGTTTTGTATAATCATCCATAAATTCAAACCATGTGTAAGGAAATTACGTATCATTAATTTCATCCTCTCCCAAGCTTGTGCAACATGCTCATGATCAAGTTGCTTAAAATTCATAATGTCATTTGTAAGAGAGATGATCTTAGCGGGAGGAAAATACTTAGAGATAAAAGCACCTTTGCACTTATTCCAAGAATCATTACTATTTTTAGGCAAAGACGAAAACCAAGTTTTAGCATGATCTTCAGCGAAAACGGAAACAACTTCAATTTAACAATATCATTATCCACATCTTTCTTATTTTGCATATCACACAAATCAACAAGGTTGTTTAGATGTGTAGCCGCATCTTCACTAGGAAGGCCAGAGAATTGATCTTTCATGACAAGATTCAGCAAGGCATCATTAATTTCACAAGATTTAGCATCGGTAATTGGAGCAATCAGAGTGCTAAGAAAATCATTGTTGTTGGTATTGCAAAAATCACACAATTTTGTATTGTCTTAAGCCATCATGACAAACAATCCAACACACAAGAACACAAGAAGCCAGAAAAAGGGCGAACGAAAAAGAGGGCGAATAAAGCGGCAAAGGTGAAGTGGGGGAGAGGAAAACGAGAGGAAAATGGCAAATAATGTAATGCGAGGGATAAGAGTTTGTGATGGGTACTTAGTATATCTTGACTTGAGCGTAGATCTCCCCGAAAACGGCGCCAGAAATCGTCTAGTTGACGGGAGATCAAATCTTGACTTGACTTTGCGTGAGCCTCCCCGGCAACGGCGCCCGAAATCCTTCTTGCTACCTCTTAAGCATGCGTTGGTTTTCCCTTGAAGAGGAAAGGGTGATGCAGCAAAGTAGCATAAGTATTTCCCTCAGTTTTTGGGAACCAAGGTATCAATCCAGTAGGAGCTTACACACAAGTCGCCTCGTACCTACACAAACAAATTAGAACCTTGCAACCAACACGATAAAGGGGTTGCCAATCCCTTCACAGCCACTTGCAAAAGTGAGATCTGATAGAGATAATAAGATAAATATTTTTGGTATTTTTATGATATAGATTGGAAAGTAAAGATTGCAAAATAAAATAGATTGGAACTTATATGATGGAAAATAGACTCGGGGGCCATAGGTTTCACTAGTGGCTTCTCTCAAGATTGCATAAATATTACGGTGGGTGAACAAATTACTGTCAAGCAATTGATAGAAAAGTGCATAGTTATGAGAATATCTAGGCATGATCATGTATATAGGCATCACGTCCGCGACAAGTAGACCGAAACGATTCTGCATCTACTACTATTACCCCACACATCGACCGCTATACAACATGCATATAGAGTATTAAGTTCATAAGAACAGAGTAACACATTAGGCAAGATGACATGTTGTAGAGGGGTAAACTCAAGCAATATGATATAAACAACATCTTTTTATCCTCGATGGCAACAATACAATACGTGCCTTGCTGCCCCTACTGTCACTGGGAAAGGACACCGCAAGATTAAACCCAAAGCTAAGCACTTCTCCCATTACAAGAAAGATCAGTCTAGTAGGCCAAACCAAGCTGATAATTCAAAGAGACTTGCAGAGATAACAAATCATACATAAAAGAATTCAGAGGAGATTCAAATATTGTTCATAGATAATCTTGATCATAAACTCACAATTCATCGGATCTCAACAAACACACCGCCAAAAGAACTACATCGAATAGATCTCCAAGAAGATCGAGGAGAACTTTGTATTGAGATCCAAAGAGAGAGAAGAAGCCATCTAGCTAATAACTATGGACCCGAAGGTCTGTGGTAAACTACTCACACATCATCGGAGAGGCTATGGTGTTGATGTAGAAGCCCTCCGTGATCGATTCCCCCTCCGTCGGAGCGCCGAAAAAGGCCCCAAGATGGGATCTCACGGGTACAGAAGGTTGCGGCGGTGGAAATAGGGTTTCGTGGTGCTCCTGGATGTTTTCGGGGTATATGAGTATATATAGGATGAAGAAGTAGGTCGGTGGACCTGCGAGTGGCCCACGAGGGTGGGGGGCGTGCCCGGGGGGGGGGGGGGCCGGCGCGCCTCCCTGCCTCATGGCCTCCTCGCTTCTTTCTTGACGTCCACCCTAAGTCCCCTGGATCACGTTTGTTCCAACAATAACTCTCCTGAAGGTTTCATTCCGTTTGGATTGCTTTTGATATTCCTTTTCTGCGAAACACTGAAATAGGCAAAAAAACAGCAATTTGCACTAGGCCTTTGGTTAGTAGGTTAGTCCCAAAAATAATATAAAAGTCTATAATAAAGCCCATTAAACATCCAAAACAGATAATATAATAGCATGGAACAATAAAAAATTATAGATACGTTGGAGACGTATCAATGTGCAGTAAATTCGAATGAATTTTCAAACATATTGGTGTCAAGGCATGGGCACATGCATGGAGTGCATACCATGGCATTTTAATTCCAAAAAATTAAAAAATGATCAGAAAAACATGAAACCTTGCTTGATTTAATGTCATGCACACCAAGATGATGTGGTAAAAAATTTGGCCTGTTTGACAAAAGTTTGGACACACACCCCTCACAAACCGGAGCAACTCACTAGAAGGTTCGTGGTTCCGAGAGGGAACAATGCATGTTTGCTGACGGACGGGAGATAGCTTCCTCTTACGGCCTTCAAATTTTTTCCCTCGTTTAACGTGCATTAATACAACTGTCATGTGAAAATTTGGAAATTTTCAGGGGTCATTTGACCTTTTAAAGACATTTAAGTGATTTTCTAACCATTTAATGACCGTAATTCAAATTTGAACTACATCTACAAGCAACGCCTAACCAAAATGGTTTGAAAAATCATATTTTTGTGTACTTGTGTATGGGTTAAAAAAGCATCAGACGATGTAAATATCTGGTGTTCAAAAAAGAAAATGTAAAGATCTGGCAAGACAACCGGCCCCCACACGATTGGCACTCTATCTCGTGGCTCGAGGTTTGGTAGGTGATTGGCGGGGATCATTAATCAGACACGATTCCATATTGGAAACCGTCAGCTATTATGTTCACACACGGATTTGCTGCGGGAATTGTGTGTAATTCAAACTACGGTACTCGTAAATTCCGGCGACCGGCGTGTGTACTATCCCCGTCGATCTAGAATCCGGCTGCCAATAAATACTACCTTGCTCACGTCGTCCCACCTGCATTCTCATCTACATCCTCCCCCCGCTCCCCCTCTCCCTTTCTCTCTCTCTCTCTCTCTCTCTCTCTCCCAAATCTTTACCATTGCGCCGCCGGTTTGCCCACGCACCGACAAGGAGCCTCCCCCCTGAGGACGCTCACTCGATTAGCAGCGACGAGGAACCCTACGCGCCGCCTGACGAGGTTGCGCCGGACCCCCAACTTTGGATTGGTTTTGGGCCAGTACAATCTTTGTCTGTAGAAGTCACTACCGCCGGCTCAGAAATACAGGCAAGTGGCATTCAAGAAGGAGATGGTGGAGGAGGAAGCTAGGTATCAAGCGGCCTGTGAAGCCCGTGATGCCGCTTGGAAAAAGGAGGCGGCGGAGCTTTGGGGGCAGGCGCGTCGTCGTGCCGAGGAGGTGTACGAAGATGGGTACTTCATGAGGAAGGTCATAGGCGCTGGGTGCCTCGTCGCTGCGTGGAGGTGGGCCGATAAACTCTAGTGTGCCACCGACGAGGAGCTCCGGTGGGCGCCCAACAAAATGGCAAGATCGGTCGCGCGCGTCCGCAAACAAGAGGCAGATCGGTACGTCCAGCGCTACGAGGCGGAGGAGTCAGAGTACTGCCTCCGCACTGGGAAGACGCCGCGCACCAGGGAGCTGCTGGCGAGGGGCTGCCAGAATACTGGCCCCAGGAGGGATTATTAATTTTAGTATTGTTTGTTTTCAATTTTATGCATTGTACCTAGTAGTTAAGTGTCATCACGTATATGTGATGATATATATGTTCTGTGATGATCTAATGAATAATATATATATATATATATATATATATATATATATATTATTAATTCCATTTTCTATCTGTTTGTGTATACTAATATAAATATATTTGTTCTCATCCACATATACAGAATGGAAAGCATATATACAGACATTGAACCAGAACATATAAGAATGGAAAACAAAGTACACACATTGAAACAGAGCAATAAACAGAGCAATACTATGATTGCTGTGAATACAAAGCACGTGGACACAACTTCTCAAAATAAAACGCGTCCATGAGACCATGACCAGCAACCCTTACCTAGGGTAGCTCTTGGCTCTGCCTGAACTCATGTAGGTGTTCGTCCAAGCGGTCGACACGCTCGCGGTACATCTGGAGCGTGATCTCGAGCTCCAAGTTGGCTATTTCATCGGAGATCACCAGCTCGAGGATGCGACGGCCATGTTCCTCTACTGTGCCCAGGTGGACACCTGGGCCAAGGAGGTGGTCGAGCCTACAGACCAGCGCATTGGCATCTAGTGGGTTGCGGACAAGGCGAACGGCGGCACCCATGCGAACAGCGCGGCGAGCGTCCGGTGCAAGTACGCCGTGGCCGACATCTGGTGCAAGTACGGCGCTGAGGGGCTCTGCCCACTCCTGGCGAGGAATGGGGGTACTGACGGGACGCTTACCCAGCTGTGACGCCGTGTCGACAGCAGGCAAGCGTCGATGGATCCACTCTTGCTGTGCGGCGCGCCGCGCCTCTCGCTCTGCGGTGCTCCAACGGTCTCGCCGTGCGGCGAGCCACAGCCTATCGGTGCGGACGCGCCTAGCTTGCTCTGCAGCGCGCCATCTATCATGTTGTATGGCGAGCTGCAACCTGTCGGCACGGACATGCCTATCTTGATCCGCGGTGCTCAAGCGCCATGTGCCAAAGGTCTGCTCAACCCTGGCGATGACGCGCATCACAGCGTTGTCCATCGCGTTGTCGGGGTGCTCCTCAGCCTCGATGGGCCATGGCGCCTACTCGTTTTCCTCATCGACGAGGTTGATGACAGAGGCAACGCTTTGGTGGGTTGGCATGCTTGGGAAAGGTGAATGTGCTACAGGCTGCGCTTGTCGCCTCCGTGCGTCGCGCACCCCCTATGCGCAACATAGCAGGGTGGCGGGAAACAGGTGAGGAAATGGTGGGAAACGGTGGCGTGTTCATAAAACGCCATCAATTAATGGAAACTTAACATCGAGCTAGCACAAGAAGTAGATGATGATCAGATGAACAAGGACCACACTAGGGATCCCGTTGGTGATGAATTCATCAATCCCAAACGGTTGAATACTAGCAAGCGTTTTCCCACAACACACACGGCCTATTCCATCACAAATAGGTCGGATGGATCAACTGTATGCCATGTATCGCACATTATCAAAAAGTAATGCGGTAGACCTTCTTTAACATGTGTTAAAAAATAAAAAATAAAATAAAAAACAAGGACCTCGAGGTTAAATTATCTTAGCGAATGGGGCATTTCGGTCATTTGACCGAAATGACCCATCCCATCACCTAATTTAATATCGACACAACTTCCCATCCAATCACCCATCCGATGGCTGCTCCAGCCTGAGCACATTTAACTTTGTAGTTTCTTACATGAGCTACCGGTGGAACTGCTTGTCCTTACTGATAGGAATGCCTCTTCGCATCCTTATGGCGTATCCGGATGACCGCCCGTCCCACAATGGCCAATAGATGTTGTGTAGACAGAGCATATCACATACGTCTTATTAGAAGCAATCGTCTGTGTTATTATCGGTCTTCGCACACATTTCTGATTACAGACCTATTTGCCGCGTATCACACACATCTTGTTATATTGAACCGTTTATGTTCTCTTGCCTAATCACAAACAGTTCATCCGAGTGAACCGTATGCTCTACATCGCACACACCTTGATCGGACTGTCCATTTCTTTTGTGTTGCCTAATCACAAACAGTTCATACGAGTGAACCGTATGTTGTACACCGCACACACCTTCATCTGGCTGCCTGTTTCTTTTGTTCCTCCTCATCGCAAACAGTTAATTGAACTGAACCGTATGCCCTTCATCACACACGCGACTAAAACCTAAACGTGTTTGATGCATCTGTCATCGCAAACGTTTTATACATTTCTGACGGTTTTCCTACACCACCGTTTGCGATCATTGCATCACACACAGTTTCTTGAAGGGTATCTGATTGTAGTGTCACATTAGCAGCATCCTGCAGCAGTGGGGTTGCCAACACTAGAGCAGACGAGCCGGCAAAGCTTAAGGAGGGAGACTTAAATAGACCCACATATTTTCATCGCAAACGGTTCCGAGAAAACTACTGGGTGTGATGTTGTAGATATTTTTTATTACCTGCGAAAGATGAATTTGGTATAAAGTGCAAACGGATGGTGTTTGAAATGAACGAGTAATTTTGTAGTACTAATACAACTGTCATGTCAAATTTTGGAAAATTTCAGGGGTCATTTGACCTTCTAAGACATTTAAGTGATTTTCTAGCCATTTAATGACCATAATTGAAACTTGAACTACATGTACATGCAACACCTAACCATAACGGTTTGAAAACTCATATTTCGTGTAATTATGTATGATTTAATTCCATGTGCAGTAAATTGGAAGTAATTTTCAAACATACTCGTCTAACGGCTATGACACAATTAAGCATGGAGTGACATGGCATTTTAATTCCAAAAAATTAAAAAAATCAGAAACACATGAAACCTTGGTTGATGTAATGTCATGCCACCAAGATGATGTGGTATAAAAATTGGCATGTTTGACCAAAGTTTGGACACACACCCCTCACAAACCGGAGCAACTCACTACAAGGCTCGTGGTCCCGAGAGGGAACAATGCATGTTTGATGACGAACGGGAGGAAGCTTCCTCTTACGGCCTTTAAATTTTTTCTACGTCTAACATGCACTACTACAACTGTAATGTGAAATTTTTGAAAGTTCTAGGGATCATTTGACCTTTTAAAGACATTTAAGTGATTTTCTAGCCATTTAATGACCGTAATTCAAATTTGAACTACATCTACATGCAACGCGTAACCGAAATGGTTTGAAAAATCATATTTGTGTACTTGTGTGCGAGTTAATTCCATGTGCAGTAAACTAGAAGGAATTTTCAAACATATTTGTATCACGACATGGACACATATGCATGAATACGTATGCATGGAGTGGCATGACATTTTAATTCCAAAAAGAATCAGAAACACATGAAACCTTGGTTGATGTAATGTCATGCCAGCAACATGATGTCGCGTTTGAAGAAAGTTTGGACACACACCCCTCACAAACCGGAGCAACTCGCTAGAAGGTTCGTGGTTCCGAGAGGCAACAATGCATATTTGATGATGAACGGGAGATAGCTTCCAATTACGACCTTCAAATTTTTTCTACGTCTAACGTGGACTACTACAACTGTAATTTGAAAGTTAGGAAAATTCTAGGGGTCATTTGACCTTTTAAAGACATTTAATTGATTTTCTAAACATTTAATGACCGTAATTAAAATTTGAACTACATCTACATGGAACGCATAACCAAAACGTTTTGAAAAATCATATATGTGTACTTGTGTGCGAGTTAATTCCATGTGCAGTAAATTAGAAGGAATTTTCAAACATACTGGTCTCACGACATGGACACATGCACACGTATGCATGGAGTGACATGGCATTTTAATTCAAAAAATAGAAAAATGATGAGAAACACATGAAACCTTGGTTGATGTAATGTCATGCCACCAAGATGATGTGGTAAAGAAATTGGCATGTTTGACGAACATTTGGACACACACCCCTCAGAAACCGAAGCAACTCGCTAGAAGGTTCGTGGTTCCGAGAGGGAACAATGCATGTTTGATGACAAACGGGACATAGCTTCTTCTTACGGCCTTCAAATTTTTTCCTATGTTTAACATGCACTAATACAACTTTAATGTGAAAATTTGGTAAATTTCAGGGGTCATTTGACCTTCTAAAGACATTTAAGTGATTTTCTAACCATTTAATGACCGTAATTCAAATTTGAACTACATCTACATGCAACGCCTAACCAAAACGGTTTGAAAAATCCTATTTTTATGTACTTGTGTGCGAGTTAATTCCATGTGCAGTAAATTCGAATGAATTTTCAAATATATTCGTGTCAAGGCATGGGCACATGCATGGTGTGCATGGCATGGTATTTTAATTCCAAAAAATTAGAAAATTATCAGAAAAACATGAAACCTTGCTTGATTTAATGTCATGCCACCAAGATGATGTGGTAAAAAAATTGGCCTGTTTGACGAAAGTTTGGACACACTCCCCTCACAAACCGGAGCAACTCGCTAGAAGGTTCGTGGTCCCGAGAGGTAACAATGCATGTTTCTTGTGAGCAGGAGATAGCTTCCTCTTACGGCCTTCAAATTTTTTCCTACGTTTAACATGCACTAATACAACTGTCATGAGAAAATTTGGAAATTTTTAGTGGTCATTTGACCTTTTAAATACATTTGAGTGATTTTCTAACCATTTAATGACTGTAATTCAAATTTGAACTACATCTAAATGCAACGCCTAACCAAAACGGTTTGAAAAATCATATTTTGTGTAATCATGTGCGAGTTAAAAAATCATCAGACGATGTAAATATCTGGTGTTCAAAAAAGAAAATGTAAAGATCTAGCAAGATAACCGGCCCCCACACGGTTAGCACTCTATCTCGCGGCTCGAGGTTTGGTAGGTGATTGGCGGGGATCATTAATCGGACATAGTTCTGTATTGGAAACCGTTAGCTATTATTTTCACACACGGATTTGTTGCGGGAATTGTGTGTAATTCAAACTATAGTACTCGTAAATTCCGGCGACCGGCGTGTGTACTGTCCCCATCGATTTAGATTCTGGCCGCCAATAAATACTACCTTGTTCACGTCCTCCCACATGCATTCTCATCTACATCCTCCCCTCGCTCGCCCTCTCTCGCTCTCTCTCAAACCTCTACCATGGCGCCACCGGTATGCCCATGCGCCGATGAGGATTCGCCGCCCCCCGAGGACGCTCACTCGATTAGCAGCGACGAGGACCCCTACGCGCCGCCTGACGAGGTTGCGCCGGACCCCCCAACTTTGGATTGGTTTTGGGGCTAGTACAATCTTTGTCTGTGGAAGTCGCTGCCGCCGGCTGAGAAAGCCAGGCAAGTGGCGTTCAAGAAGGAGATGGCAGAGGAGGAAGCCAGGTACCAGGCGGCCTGCGAAGCTCGTGATGCCGCCTGGAAAAAGGAGGCGGCAGAGTCGTTGTGCCAAGGAGGTGTACAAAGACGGGTACTTCGCGAGGAAGGTCATAGGCGCTGGGCGCCTCATCACTACATGGAGGTGGGCCGATAAGCTCCAGCGTGCCACCGACGAGGGGCTCCGGTGGGCGCCCAACGAAATGGCAAGATCGGCCACAGCGTCCGCCAAAGAAGAGGCAGATCGGTACATCAAGCTGCAAAGGCGGAGGAGTCGAATCTTGCCTCTGCCTTTGGGAAGACGCAGCGTACCAGGGAGCTGCTGGCGAGGGGCTGCCGGAATACTAGCCCCAGGAGGGATTATTAGTTTTAGTATTGTTCGTTTTTAATTTTATGCATTGTACCTAGTAGTTAAGTATCATCATGTATATGTGATGATATTACATACATACATATATATATATATATATACATATATATATTCTGTGATGATCTAATGAACAATTAATATATATATCACTACTAAGGAAAACCCTAGTAGTAGCGCGGGTTTAATGCCCACTAGTAGCGCGGGAAACCGTGCTACTACTAAGGCGCTACAGCTACTCCTTAGCAGTAGCGCGTGTGACACGCGCTACTGCCGCAGAGTTTGTTCACTCCCGCGCTACTGCTATACTCCCGCGCTACTGCTAATATAGCTAGTAGTAGCGTGTTTACTCTCCATCGCTACTAGTATTCTTTTTCTCATTTTTTAATATTTAGTGTATTTATATGCCGTTATACAAATTTTGGTACAATATCAGTTATGAGGTTGTTATATCAATATGTCCATAACAGTGTGTCAAATGAAGGTGGATTAGGTTCAAGTGGAGGCAACATGTGATGCATGTCAAAAGTATACTACTAATCCAAACTTGATCTAGTTTGGACTAGTAGTACTTTCGATGTGCAGCACATGTTGCCTCCACTTGAATCTAATCCACCAACACAAGCTATTTAATCATCATCATAGTCATTACCACCAACAGTAGCTATTCAATCATCATAGTCATTGTGTAGCACACATCATCATCTTCAAACTCATTCTATCTAGCTAATCACCACCAACACTAGCTAATAATAATCATCATAGTCATTACCACCAACACTAGCTATTTAATCATCATAACTCATTTCTAGCTAGCTAATCAGTCCTGCTGCACTCTCTCTTAGGTAAAATAACATAAAACATGTGTAGCACTCCTGCTTCATCAAGTTGGAGCATGCAGATGAACCTGTCTCCTAATCGTGGGCTGCGCTTCTGATTTCTGCCCCCTAGTACTTCTTTGCGATCATTCACAAGTTTGCTCCAGTCTTTCACTATTAAGCATTCCTCGCTATTAGAAATCCTGAATGCACTAAAGTGCATTGTAGGATATCTTGGCCGTAAGCTAACAATTCTCATGCGACCTTTAGTCTCGATCCAATGAGGCACAACATTCATCGGGAGTCCCTGTTGAAGAACATCGTATAGTAACATACTTGGCAATGAACTTTAGCTTAAAAAATAATGTATGCAAAAGATGCACTGAGGACAAATAGTAAAAATCTTACCATCTTTCCTAAATAGATGTGAACGTAGTTCAGTACGAACACTATTGGTCGCACGCTTTGAGTACTAAGATTTTTAAGTCCAGGAAAATAATTTGTCTTGACAGTATGAAGATACTCAAGCCATGAAACATAATGACCTATCTCCTCACAGTTTAGTTCAGCCCCGAGACAGTGGACGGTCATGTCTACCAAGCGCCGGACATGTTTGCTTGAATGAAAATAAGCTGTCAATAGAAATTAGTTGTCAACTATTTTTGAAAAAAAATATCAAAGACATAAATATGGTTGAGAAACTCACATAATGGTATAACTGGAGGTGTCTGCACATTGAACCAGATGTCGATATTACCTTCAATGTCATCTTCCGGACGAATATCAAAGGTGATAACCATATTAGGTTCAAATGCATAAGTCTTGCATAGTGCTTGCCAAGTTTTGCATTCAAAATAGGTGTAGGTGTCTGCGTTGTATAATTTTGCATGGAAAGTATAACCATGCTCAGTCTTCAAGTAAACTCTCTTTACCTCCATAGTAGTTTCCATAGGACTGAAATCTATCTTATCCAAAACAAAAACTCTTGCATGGCAGGGGATACGCTAGTAGAATAGTAAAAGATTTAAATTATAAGTTGAAGAAAATGAAGCACATGTCATGCTTAATTACGAGAAAAGACTTGTCATTGTGACTTACTGTATCCACTTCGAAGTTCTCCTCCAGCTTGATGTTGAATCGCCTATCATCATCTAGGAAGATTCTGTCACACAGGCTGCGCTCGTCTTCGCAGTATTCGCAAATACCGAAATCCTTTTCGTCGTCAGACATTTCCTATGTTCATGGTTGAAACATTAATTGAAAATCGTTCGAAGGCAACTACCACGATACTCAACACACAAATCCGGGGCACTCAATATTTCCCACATATTCGGGCACAAGTCATGCCAAAATTCACGGAAAAATCCGGCATGACCTTTGCTAAAATAGGACATATCGAGCGCCTGAAATTTGTCGGAACGGAAATGAATCAACACTCCGGCAAAACATAGGCCACTCGGAGGTATAACCTGCAAACATGACCGGACACTTGGGCAAGCACATATCCTATTTGAGCAACACAAGATATACATTTCAAAATATCTTATAGGACTCATATTGACATGAGCATTCAATAAGCAAAACCAAATCATAAAATAAATAAGTATTCAAATTAGCATGCATTTACGCAAAAGTAAATCATCTCATGCGTCCTTACATCGTCGAATATTATCACTAATACATCCCGACTAGTATCATACATATAACATAACTAATACAACTAAAGGCCTAGCACACGACAGGTATCGGCGCGGGCGATGGACACCCAAAGAGAAGGAACCATCACAGGATCATAGCTCCAGTGAGATCCCTGGAGAACCTGCCGGGTATTGGAGAACCTGTGCTCCAACGCAAACAAGTAGCGCCGGACGTGCGCGTCCTCCTCACTGACACGGTGACGTACCACCTCCGCAGGGTCCTCGAGCCTCTGAACCGTCACTGGCCCATGCGACCGCCACCAAAGAAGGTTCGGGTCAACGACGGGCTGACTCCTCACCAAGTTGCGCCCCCCGGTAGGTAGCGCCTCCCAATACCAGCGTGGCGGAGCCCAGTCCCGGATATGGCCCATCTGGTCAAGCAGGTGTCCTCCGCTGAGTCGACGACGATGAGAATGCGGGATAGGCATCGTCGACGTTGATGCGGGAATAATTTCTTTAACTAAAAAAATAACAACAAATGTGACATGTTCAACTAGTTCTATTGATTCAACTAGTTCTTACTAAAAGTAAACTTATTATAAATAAAAATAAACTAGTACCTAATTAGTACCTAGTTCTTACTAACTAATTAGTACCTAGGAACTACTGCCCTAATTACCATCTAATTTGATGAACCTAGGGGTGGAAAGTGGTAGTGGATATTCCAATTATCCAACTTAAAAGTGAAATAAGTGGTCAAATTTTACTCATTTTATTATGCATTACAACAGTGTTTATTCATTATCTACGAAAAAATCATCTAAGAAAACATCCGAGCCGCATCCGCATCCGATTCGTTTCCACCCATAGATGAACCCTGACTAATTTGATGCAACTAAAATTTGAAGAACCCTAGGCAGAGGTTGTGGATGGGGAGGAGCAGGCGTGCTCACCTCGGGTGCCTGGCGAGGAGGGCAAAGGCGTCGAGGTCGGGGTCGGGGCTCAGGCGCGCGGCGAAGGGCGGCGTCGAGGTCGGGGTCGGGGGCGGCGTCGATGTCGGGGGCGGCGTCGAGGGTGTGCGGAGTGCGACGAGAGAGTTTGCGGCGGCCGAAATGGGGGAGTTGGATTTGGGGGAAGTGGCCGTGGGAAAAACGAACCGCGCGGTTAAGTCAAGTAGCGATGGCTGCGTTCGAAGTCTTTCTTGCTAAGCTAGCTTCTGATAGCGTTCCTCTATAAGCGCTACTGCTATTCCTTTCTCTTTTTTTCCTCTTTTTCATTTATTTTTCTTTACATTTTATTTTTTTCCTTTCACCTTTTTCTATTTCTATCATTTTAATTTACTTTTTGATTTGCTTTCCATTTAATTTTATTTCCTTTAGCGATGGCGCCTTTTCAACAGAACGCGCTGCTACAAAGCAAGTAGCGATGGCGGTTCGACGTGAGATCGCTACTACTATGTGTAGCCTATCGGCTAAGCCGTGGGAATTTTAGTAGTAGCGCTTTTATCTTCAGCGCCGCCATCGCTATTAATCGCATCTCAGTAGCGCTGTTTACATCAGCGCGCTACTGCTACTTAGCACCAGCGTGCTTTTTTAACACGCGCTACTGCTAAAGTTCTGTGTATAAGGTTTTCCCTAGTAGTGTATATATAATATGAATTCCATTTTCTATCTGTTTTTGTGTACTAATTTGAATCTAGCTGTTATCATCCACATATACAGAATGGAAAGCGTATATACACACATTGAAACAGAACATACAAGAATGGAAAACAGAGTACA
Organism: Aegilops bicornis; assembly: GCA_021605145.1. Classification (NCBI taxonomy): domain Eukaryota; kingdom Viridiplantae; phylum Streptophyta; class Magnoliopsida; order Poales; family Poaceae; genus Aegilops; species Aegilops bicornis. The sequence goes on from CM038671.1 coordinate 66,367,246, forward strand.
CACATTGAAACAGAGCAATACTATGATTGCTGTGAATACAACGCTATCCACGTCGAAACAACTTTTCAAAATAAAACGCGTCCATGAGACCATGACCAGCAGCCCTTGCCTAGGGTAGCTCTTGGCTCTGCCTGAACTCGTGCAGGCATTCGTCTAGGCGGTCGACAAGCTCGCGGTACATCTGGAGTGCGATCTCGAGCTCCAAGTTGGCTATTTCGTTGGAGATCACCAGCTCGAGGATGCGACGGCCAAGCTCCTCTACTGTGCCAAGGTGGACACCTGGGCCAAGGAGGCGGTCGAGCCTACCGACCAGCGCGTTGGCATCCAGCGGGCCGCGGACAAGGCGAACGGCGGCACCCATGTGAACGGCGCAGCGCGCATCCGGTGCAAGTACGGCGTGGCCGTCATCTAGTGCAAGTATGGCACGGAGGGCCTCTGCCCACTCCTGGCGAGGAATGGGGGTACTGACGGGACGTGTACCCAGCTACGACGCCTTGTCGATAGCAGGCAAGCGCCGATGGATCGGTTCTTGTTGCACGGTGCGCTGCGCCTCTCGCTCTGCGGCTCTCCAACGGTCTCTCCGTGCGGCGAGCAGTAGCCTATCGGCGTGGACGTGCCTAGCTTGCTCGGCGGTGTGCCATCGATCATGTTGTGCGGCGAGCAGCAGCCTGTCGGCGCTGACATGCCTATGTTAATCCGCGGCGCTCAAGCGCTATGCACCAAAGGTCTGCTCAACCCTGGCGATGACGCGCATCACAACGTCGTCCATCACATTGCCGGGGAGCGTCTCGGCCTCGACGGGCCATGCGCCTGTTTGTTTTCCTCGTCGACGAGGTTGACGGCAGAGGCGACGCTTTGGTGGGTTGGCATACTTGGAAAAGGTGGATGTGCTACAGGATGCGCTTGTCGCCTCCGTCCATCGCGCCCCCTATGCGCAATATAGCAGGGTGGCGGGAAACAGGTGAGGAAATTGCGAGAAACGGTGGCGTGTTCATAAAACGCCATCAACTAATGGAAACTTAGCATCGAGCTAGCACAAGAAGTAGATGATGATCAGATGAACACGGACTACACTAGGGATCGCGTCGGTGATGAATTCATCAATCCCAAACGGTTGAATACTAGCAAGCGTTTGCCCACAACACACACGACCTATTCCATCACAAATAGGTCGGATGGATCAACTGTATGCCGCGTATCACACATTGTCAAAAAGTAATGCGGTAGACCTTATTTAACATGTGTTAAAAAATAAGATAAAAATAAAAAACAAGGACCTCGAGGTTAAATTAGCTAAGGGAATGGGGCATTTCAGTCATTTGACCGAAATGACGCATCCCATCACCTAATTTAACATCGACACAACGTCCCATCCAGTCACCCATCCGATGGCTGCTCCAGCCTGAGCACATTTAACTTGATAGTTTTCTTACATGAGCTACTGGTGGAACAACTAGTCCTTGCTGATAGGAATGCCTCTTCGCATCCGTATGGCGTATCCGGATGACCGCCCGTCCCACAATGGCCAATAGATGTTGTGTAGACAGAGCATATCACATACATCTTATTAGAAGCAATCATCTGCATCATTATCGGTCTTCACACACATTTCTGATTACAGACCTGTTTGCCGCGTATCACACACATCTTGTTATATTGAACCGTTCCTGTTCTCTTGCCTAATCACAAACAGTTCATCCGAGTGAACCGTATGATGTACATCGCACACACCTTGATCGGGATTTCCGTTTCTTTTGTGTTGCCAAAACATAAACAGTTCATCCGAGTGAACCGTATGTTGTACATCGCACACACCTTCATCTGGCTGCCCGTTTCGTTTGTTCCTCCTCATCGCAAACAGTCAATTGAACTAAACCGTATGCCCTTCATCACACACGCAACTAAAACCTGAACCGTGTTTGACGCATCCGTCATCGCAAACGTTTTATACATTTCTGACGGTTTTCCTACACCACCGTTTGCGATCATTGCATCGCACACAGTTTCTCGAAGGTTCTCTGATCGTAGTGTCGTGTTAGTAGCATCCTGCAGTAGTGATACCTGAAGAGCTTGCTGCCACCATTGGTACCCTTACTACCGGTAACATGAGTGGCAGGTTCACATAACCAACTAGGCATGGGAAGCGTTATCCACAATGGTAAAAAGCAGACATTCAGAAACACACCTCCGGAATTAGCTACCACAACATCCAGAAGGAGTATAGAAGCTCCATGGTGGTATGTATATCTTTGTCAAGACCTGCGAGATCTTCTTATGATCAAACCCTATGCCTCTCGACAATGAGTCAAAGGGCAGCCGACCCCTAGGAATAACTATGCCCGGCAACAACTTTTCCAACCGACTCCCAAGAGGTGCTAGACCACAACACCGCATGCATGGCATGCTAGTTGTGCACACACATACCTTTTGCAACACATGGTGGGTAAACAAACTAGACCGCGGAGTAACAACTGTGAAAGGCTAAGTCATCCCACCACTGACCGCACAGTGAACACATGTACCTATGCGTTACCGCGGCACCAAGTAACCACCTTGACCAGTGATAAAATGATGGGCATTCGTTCCCGAAGGCAAGGATGTAAGGATACTTCATGAAGCATTAAATGTGCATACCTACCTTGTCGTCGTCGTGCAAGATATTATCATCTATAGCATAGCCACTGTGGTATATCTTGAACTACAAAGGAGGAGCGGGCTACTGTAAATGGGTTTGACACAAGGTAGAAGCTAGATTGGAGCAACACTACACTTTCCGTTCCCGAAAGGATTTGTAGCTATTTGTCCACTAGATAAACCACACACAAAGCAAGAGTACACTACTAGGGAAAACCTTATACACAAAGGTATAGCAGTAGCGCTGGTTAAAAAGGGTGCTACTGCTAGTTGGTAGTAGCGCGTTCCCACAAAGAGCGCTACAACTATAGTTATAGCAGTAGCGCGCTTGCTGAAAAACACGCTACCACTATAATTCCCATTGTATTGGCGGTAGGCTAGGAATAGTAGTAGCGATGCCACGAAAAGCACGCTACCACTAAGTGCATTGTAGCAGCACGTTTTCTGCATATGACGCTACTACTAAAAAATAAAATAAAATGGAAAACACATAGAAAAGTAAATGAAAATGAAAGAAGTAGAAAAAAGAGAAATGAAAAAAAAGAAAATGTAAAGATAAAACAAAAGAAATGAAAAAAATAACTACTTCCCATAACAGTAGCGCGTTTTACGAGAGACCGCTATAGCTAACTTAGCTATAGCGCATTTCTCAACCAGTGCTACTGCTAGTTCGACTTAACCACCGAGCGGGCTCATAATTTTGCTAAGTCTTTCCCCCCTCTCCACCCTGTTCCCCTGTTTTGGACTCTAACTTGCATGATTTGAATGGAACTAACCCAGACTGACACAGTTTTCAGCAGAATTGCCATGGTGTTATTTTGTAGCAGAAATAAAAGTTCTCGGAATGACCTGAAACTTCACGGAAAATATTTTTGGAATTAATAAAAATAATGGCGAAAGAATCAACACCAGGGGCCCACACCCTGTCCACAAGGGTGGAGGGCGCGCCCCCTGCCTCGTGGGCCCCCTAACGCTCCACCGACCTCAATTCCAACTCTATATATTCACGTTCGGGGAAAAAAAATCAGAGGGAAGGATTCATCGTGTTTTACGATATTAAGCCGCCGCAAAGCCCTAATCTCTCTCGGGAGGGCTGATCTGGAGTCTGTTCGGGGCTCCGGAGAGGGGAATTCGTTGGCATCATCATCATCAACCTTCCTCCATCACCAATTTCATGATGCTCATCGCCGTGCGTGAGTAATTCCATCGTAGTCTTGCTAGACGGTGATGGGTTGGATGAGATTTATCATCTAATTGAGTTAGTATTGTTAGGGTTTGATCCCTAGTATCATTATGTTCTAAGATTGATGTTGCTATGACTTTGCTATGCTTAATGCTTGTCATTAGGGCGCGAGTGCCATGATTTCAGATCTGAACCTATTATGTTTTCATGAATATATGTGAGTTCTTGATCCTATCTTGCAAGTCAATAGTCACCTACTATGTGTTCTGATCCAGCAACCCCGAAGTTACAATAATCGGGACCACTCCCGGTGATGACCATAATTTTCAGGAGTTCATGTATTCACTAAGTGTTAATGCTTTGGTCCGGTACTCTATTAAAAGGTGGCCTTAATATACCTTAATTTCCAGTAGGACCCCACTGCCACGGGAGGGTAGGATAAAAGATGTCATGCAAGTTCTTTTCCATAAGCACGTATGACTATATTCGGAATACATGCCTACATTACATTGATGAACTGGAGCTAGTTCTGTGTCACCCTAGGTTATAACTATTGCGAGAGGAATCGCATCCGATATAATTATCCATCACTGATCCATTGCCTATGAGCTTTTCACATATTGATCTTTGCTTAATTACTTTTCCGTTGCCACTGTTACAATTACTACAAAACTACTACTGTTAGTTTTGCCACTGTTACCGTTACTCCATACTACTTTGCTACTAAATATTTTGCTGCAGATATTATGTTTTATAGGTGTGGTTTAATTGACAACTCAACTGCTAATACTTGAGAATATTCTTTGGCTCCCCTTGTGTCGAATCAATAAATTTGGGTTGAATACTCTACCCTCGAAAACTGTTGCGATCCCCTATACTTGTGGGTTATCAAGACTATTTCTGGCGCCGTTGGCGGGGATCATAGCTCTATTCTTTGAGTCACTTGGGATTTATATCTGTTGATCACTATGAGGAACTTGAAAGACGAAAAAACCAAGATTTATCCCTCAACTACGAGGGGAGGTAAGGAACTGCCATCTAGCTCTGCACTTGATTCACCTTCTGTTATGAGCAAATTTGCGACACCTACACCTACTTTTGATTCTGATATGTCGCATGTTATTGATGATGCCACTTCTGCTATGCATGATTCTAATGATGAAACTACTTCTATGCTTGATAATACTATGCCACTAGGTGAATTTCTTGATGAACAACTTGCTAGGGTTAGAGAGAATGAAATTATTGAAACAGATAATATTGATGAAAGTGATGATGAAGATTCTCCCCCTAGATATGAATTGCCTGATGTGACTGAGGGTTATGTAATGGATGAAGAAACTGCTAGAGACTTTTTTGCTTGCAAAGATAGATATGATCTTAAGAAACTATTAGTTAAGCTGAAAGAAAATTCTTTGAATGCTAGAATGAAATATGACCCTGCTTTTGCTACTTCACCTATCTGTATTTCTGATAAGGATTATGATTACTCTGTCGATCTTGAGTTAATTACTTTGGTTGAATCTGATCCTTTTTATGGCCATGAATCTGAAACTGTTGTGGCACATCTTACTAAATTAAATGATATAGACAACCTATTCACCAATGAGGAAAAAATTTGTTACTACTATATCCTTAAGTTATTTCCGTTCTCATTAAAGGATGATGCTAAAATATGATTTAATTCTCTTGATCCTAGTTGTGTGCGTAGTCCCCGGGATATGATTTATTACTTCTCTGCTAAATATTTCCCCGCTCATAAGAAAAAAGTTGCCTTAAGGGAAATATATAATTTTGTGCAAATTGAAGAAGAGAGTCTCCGACAAGCTTGGGGGAGGCTCCTCCGATTACTTAACACTTTGCATGATCATCCTCTCAAGAAAAATGAAATACTCGATATCTTTTATAATGGACTAACCGAGGCTTCCAGAGACCACCTGGATAGTTGTACTGGTTGTGTTTTCAGGGAAAGAACTGTTGATCAATCTGAATTGCTATTGAATAATATGTTGAGTAATGATAATAATTGGACGCTTCCTGAACCTACTCCTAAGCCAACTCCGAAGAAAAGGGGTATTCTATTTCTCAGTCATGAAGATATGCAAGAGGAAAAGAAATCTATGAAAGAAAATGGTATTAAAGCTGAAGATGTTAAGAATTTACCACCTATTGAAGAAATACATGGTCTTGATAACCCGACACAGGTAGTAAAGGTAAATTCTCTCTATAGATTTGATGAAGGTGATATTCCTCGTTATAAGTCTGCTAGTCAATGCTTAGATGAGTTTGATAATTTTATAGTTAAATAAGAAAACTTCAATGCTTATGTTGGTAGACATTTGAAACGAAATGGTTATATGATTGAACACTTGAGTGATTATATGTAAACAGTCAAGTAGAACAAGTGCTTCAAGCTCAAAATGATTTGCTCAATGAATTAAATAATAAGAAAAATGATAATGCTGTTAGAGTTGTGACTAGAGGGGGTAGAATGACTCGGGAACCTTTGTATCCTGAGGGCCGCCCCAGGAGAATTGAGCAAGATTCTCAGAGAACTAATGTTGATGCACCTAGTCCTTCTAAGGAGAAGAAAAAGAAAAATGATAGGACTTTGCATGCTTCTAGTGAACTTGTTGTTGACACACTTGAGAATCCCAATGATATTTCTATTTATGATGCTGAAACACAATCTGGTAATAAACATGAACCTAGTGATAATATTGATGATGATGTTCATGTTGATGCTCAATCTAGCAATAACAATGATGTAGAGATTGAACCTGATGTTGATCTTGATAACCCACAATCAAAGAATCAATGTTATGATAAGAGAGACTTCGTTGCTAGGAAGCACGGTAAAAAGAGAACCATGGGTTCAGAAACCCATGCCCTTTCCTCCTAAACCATCCAAGAAAAATGATGATGAGGATTTTGAGCGCTTTGCTGGAATGATTAGACCTATCTTTTTGCGTATGCGTTTGACTGATAAGCTTAAAATGAATCCTTATGCTAAGTATATGAAAGATATTGTTACAAATAAAAGAAAGATACCGAAAGCTGAAATTTCCACCATGCTTGCCAATTATACTTTTAAAGGTGGAATACCAAAGAAAATAGGAGACCCCGAAGTACCAACTATACCATGCTCCATTAAAAGAAACTATGTTAAAACTGCTTTATGTGATCTTGGAGCCGGTGTTAGTATTATGACTCTCTCTTTATATCGTAGACTTGATTTGAATAAGTTGACACCTATAGAAATATCTTTGCAAATGGCCAATAAATCAACTGCTATACATATTGGTATTTGTGAGGATGTGCCTGTTGTGGTTGCAAACGTTACTATTTTAACGGACTTTGTTATTCTTAATATTCCCGAGGACGATAGTATGTCGATTATCCTCGGTAGAGCCTTTTTGAATACTGCAGGGGCTGTTATTGATTGCAACAAAGGCAATGTTACTTTTCATGTTAATGCTAATGAGCATACGGTACACTTTCCGAGGAAACAACCTCAAGTCCATAGTATCAATTCTATTGGAAAATTTGCAACGATTATTATTGGAGGTTTTGAATTTCCTCTTCCTACTATCAAGAAGAAATATGATATTATTATTGTTGGGGATGTGCATATCCCCATTGATGCAACTTAGTGTTATTCGAAAATTCTCTGGTTTCATGTTATTCAGAAAGAGTTTGTTAACAAGACTTGATCAACCTTGTTAGTGGATTCCTTTTGATGAGCATGAGATGGATGAAGTTATAAAGCACAACTTTTTGTAACCTCCTTTTACTTTCTGTTATTTAGATTAATGAAAGCAAAAATAGTATTTTCTGTCTGTTTTCTGAATTATCCTTGGCCCCCATCCCCACCGCACACACCTCCTGCAGTGTTCAATTTCGAGGCCTGGCTTGCTGGAGAAGGTTTGCAGGTGCATCATGGTATTCCTCCTCTCAACAACCTGCAAGATAGAACGGCTACTTCTTGGAATGACTCAATATCCGTCTTCAGCAGCTCGGACTCAAGTGCAACTATGTCTGATGGATATGCCCTCGTTCCTTTAAACATCTTCAACCAACTAATCTCTGCCAATGGTTCTGCTATTGGTGTTTTGTCTGTTGACACAGCTCAGTCCAGTGATTCTGTCCAGGGCCCGATCGCTGCTCCGCCTGAGGTAAACAGTATTGAACTGTCCCTGACTATATCCAATGCTGGTATGCAGTTCTCCATGTCTTCAGATCAAGACAGCTATGCCTCGCTCATACTGAATGACTGTGTGCCTATGTTGAGGCTAAACACCTACCTCACTGCTGTTATCAAACCCATCATTGCTGCTTTTGGCCCTTGGAGTTCAGGATTTGGCTTTCGTGACAGTTATGTGCAGTTCATGGTCAGTGTTGCAGAGACAAATGGACAATTCTCTATTCTGTCAGCATCTAAAACTGTCAAGCACTCTGCTGACTCAGTTTCTCGTACTGCTCCCATTCCTGGGCACACCTCCTAGGCTCTGACCCAGGGGACTGCCGCGCCCTTTACTCTTGAAGACTCTGTCATTGTCTCCAGGGCTACTCCCTCCAAGGTTGTCATTACTGAGATTGCTGCTGACCTCGATCAGGAAGTGCCGTCGGATGTGGCCATTACTAGTAACACCAATGCTATGAGACTCACAGCTCCTGATAATGCAGTGTTTCCTCAACTTCCCACTGTTACTAGTGAAGCCACAAGTGAAGCCAAAAATGTACTGATTGCTCCTCGTGCTGTTAATTTGGATTCAGGCACATCAGTGACCAGGAAGGGCAAAGCCAAAGCTCCAACATCTGTGGTGGAGGTTCGTCGCAGTAATAGGTCCAACAAATATGATGGGTTTAAGGTACCATATGTCTCTGATACTAAGCGAAAAACCTCCAAAGTTAAACCCCGTGTTGTGCCCTCTGTTGCTGCCACCCAAGTGGATAATGTTGATCAGACAGTCAATCAGGGGGACCGCATCCCGCCGCCCACTCCAATTCAGGTTCTGCAGCACACTGGAATTAACAAGTGCGCCATTCCGCCAGCCGAAGTCACTGAGGAAGCTCTCTCGGCGGAACCGGCAGATGGCCCGTCCCAAGCTTGAAGTCTCTGAACGTGCCTGTGTCGCGGCTTCCTTATTTTGCATTATCCTATCATGTCTTTTATGTTGAATTGGAACATCTTATGCTGGAATGTACGTGGCTTAAACTCTGAACCTAAACTTTTGGCTCTATCTAATGATATCACTTCTAGTGGTTGTGCTATAATTTGTCTGCAAGAAACAAAAAAACACACCATTGATAATAAGTTCATTAAGTTTTGGTGCCAGAAGAGATTTGACAATTTCGCTTACATACCCTCGCATGGTGCTTCGGGAGGGATCGTCACAATATGGAATAGTGCCATTTTTACTGGCTCTGTGACTATGGAAGAAGATTTTGCTTTGGCCATTAAGTTTTGTTCCACACAGTCTTCCCAGGAATGGACGCTGGTGAATATTTATGGCCCCTGTCAAGGTGATTCTAGAGTGACCTACACAAACTGGCTCCAAAATCTTAATATACCAGCTAATGATGATTGGCTCTTATTGGGAGACTTTAATTACATACGAGGCCCTGAAAACAGAAACAAACCTGGAGGTAATCTGAATGACATGATTGCTTTCAACGACATCATACGATCTAATCAGTTAATTGAACTGCCAATCAAGGGCAGGGCCTACACATGGAGCAATATGCAGCTTGATCCACTCCTCGAATAGCTTGACTGGTTCCTCACTTCCAACAACTAGACATCTTCATACCCAAACACCATAGTTGTGCCTTTGGGAAAACCAGTTTCAGATCATATCCCATGCGTGGTAAAAATTGAAACATCCATTCCACGCAGTAAAATTTTCAGGTTCGAATCTTATTGGACTGAACATCCTGGTTTTTTTTGAGTTGGTCCAATCGGTCTGGTCACGAACTTTCAAGAATACCACAAATGCAGCCACTTTATTAGACAGAAAATTCAAGGCACTAAGGTATGAGTTGAAGCGGAGGAGCAAAAGAATCTCTAAACTGACATTGGGGATTGATAACTCCAACCTTGCGTTGGCCAATCTGGATGCTCTTGAAAACATTAGAACCCTCTCCACGCCAGAGCAAAACTTCAGGAAAATCCTGAAAAAGCACCTCCTTCGGCTGTTGAGCTATCAACGACAATATTGGCAAAAGAGATGCACTATCCGTTGGATCAAATTTGGTGACGAAGACCCTAAATTTCTGAAAGCTCTGGCTTCTGAGAGATACAGGCGGAACACAATACCAACACTCAAAATCTCGGGCAGGGGCGGTCGTGGATGACCACGTTGGTAAGGAGGCAGTCATATATCAAACATTTAAAGAGCGGTTGGGAAAATCATGCGATTTCCAAATCAAATTCAACCTCCCTGACATCATCAAGAAAGTTGAGGGACTGGATCTACTTACTGTTCCCTTCACCAAGGAGGAGATTGATGTGATCATCAAAGAAATGCCAGCCGATCGTGCCTGTCGGTGTCAAAACCGGCGGATCTTGGGTAGGGGGTCCCGAACTGTGCGTCTAGGCGGATGGTAATAGGAGACAAGGGACACGATGTTTTTACCCAGGTTCGGGCCCTCTCGATGGAGGTAATACCCTACTCATGCTTGATTAATATTGATGATATGGGTAGTACAAGAGTAGACCTACCACGAGATCAAGGAGGCTAAACCCTAGAAGCTAGCCTATGGTATGATTGTTGTTGTTGTTGTTGTGTCCTACGGACTAAAACCCTCCGGTTTATATAGACACCGGATAGGTTAGGGTTACACAGAGTCGGTTACAATGGTAGGAGATCTACATATCCGTATCACCAAGCTTGCCTTCCATGCCAAGGAAAGTCCCATCCGGACACGGGACGAAGTCTTCAATCTTGTATCTTCATAGTCTTGGAGTCCGACCGTGATAATAGTTCGGCTATCCGGACACCCCCTAATCCGGGACTCTCTCAGTAGCCCCTGCACCAGGCTTCAATGACGACGAGTCCGGCGCGCATATTGTCTTCGGCATTGCAAGGCGGGTTCCTCCTCCGAATACTTCATAGGTTTTGAACACCAGGATAGTCTCCGGCTCTTCAAAACAAGTTCCACATACCACCGTAGAGAGAATAATTTTTTGCACAGATCTGCTGACGTATTCCGCGGCGTGACATCACACCACGGCCAGGCCTTTATATGAATCGTTTTTTACTGCTCCACCTCAGCTAGCGAGGCGGTTTCCTTAGCACGTCTTATCAAAGCATAGATCGTGCCCCCTTATTCCGGGATTCTCATCAATACGGACGTGGGTAACCCAACCGTGCCCGCTGGCACGCCTCCTCTACCAAAGGCGAGTCCTAATCGACCACGGGGTGGGCTCTTGGTATTCAACCTCTTTATAATGAGACCAAGGCCCTCTTCTTTTTACACCCTCCATCGAGTTCCCTCGCTCTTCGAGTTCCAACACCCAAAGCTCCAAATTCCGGCGCTTCGGACCCTCGACAATGTCCGGTTCTGACCAGCACGGCCGATGGATGCCTTCCTCTGTCACAGAGGAAGATGTGCTAAAGCTGCGAGACGCCAGTATCTAACCGCGAGATCTCGCATAGGCTGCCTGCTCTAGGGCAGGTCATTCCCACTCTGAGCCCGGCGAGAACGTGGTGTTCGTGGTCCCACTTCCTTCGGGTTTAGGCTTCCCGACGGATCCCTTTGTGCGGGGCTCATGTTTTATTATGGGCTTGATTTCCATGACTTGAATCCGAGTCCATCCTCCATATCTCGTCATTCATTGTCATATGTGAGGCCTTCCTCCATATTACCCCTCACTTTGGGTTGTGGCTCAAGACCTTCAAGGTGGAGCCAAAGACGATCGAGGGGCAGCAAGCAGAGTGCGGAGGGGCGGTCATAAGCAAATGTGCTGATGCTCCGTGGCTCGAAGGCTCTTTTCAAAAGGAGCTTGGTTTGTGGCAGGAGTGGTTTTATATTACCGCTCCTAGGGGCACCAAATGGGCGGTGCTTCCCGCCTTTTGCTCAGGTCCACCACAGCGGCTGGCTTCATGGGTCAACAAGGGACTCGACTGGGGGCCGTCCAAAGACGTTCCTTTGCTGCAGGGCCGTATTCGAGACCTCCAAGAAAGAGAGATCAATCTAGTAGCAGTGGCACAGGTTATGTTGATCCGGCGCCTTCAGCCCTGCATCAGTCGCCCCCTTCGCCTGTGGGAATTTAATCCGGAGGGACCGCGAGCTCTCCAAAATTTTATGGGCACGACGCCCGTGGAGATGTATAAACTGTTCTTCGGATCACAAGAGAAGTGTCCGGACCTGACTGAGGACGCAGGACTAAGCTGCAATCGCCCAGATACTCAAGTAAGTAGTCCTGTAACGGACAAGCTGTCCATTCATTTATCATATATACATGCCCTTCAAAGGAGCCGTTTTTTGAACAGGAGTGGATAGCCAAAGCAAAGTTAATAAGGTGTCCGGCTCCCCTCCCGGAGAACACGCCGGACCCCATGCTGGCTAAGATGTTGCAGGCCGCGCCTTTCAAAGAAGGCGAGGTTAGCGGGGAGGCAACTGCCTCCACGAAGGAGGTCTTTGAGGAGGGAGGGATCAAAACCCCCACCCTCCAAGGAGAGAAGAGGACCGCTTTGGAAGATCTGGAGGTCAAGGCCTCGAAGAGGGGGAAGAAATCTTCGTCGGAGAGTCCGGCGCTGGGGAGTAGCCCAGCCGCACTATTTCTCCAAGGGGATCAGCCCTCCAGCGAGCCGTAAGTGAAAAGTAGGGGTCTTGTAAATAAGGAACATCCTCAGATTTATTTCAAGATAACCGAAATTGTACCTTGTAGTTCGGATCTCAGCCCTTCTCAACAGAGCTCGTCTTGGGGATCTTCTTTCGGAGATGATGGAGAGCGAACGCCTCCACCTATCGCACCCTCATGCAGTGAGGGCGACCCTAAGGTGTCGTCGCGGAGGTTCCCCAAGTCCGGCGGGGCGGAAGGTCCGGCGCCAAGGGTGTCTTGATCGGAGGGCTGAAGGATCTGCTTGGGCGGCGGCTATCTCGAGAAGGTCACCGTGTTCTAATGGGTACGGTGATTGAAAGAATTGCATCCGCGAGAGCGGATTGCATGAAGCCGTCGAAGCTTCTTGTGACGGGGTTCGAGGTACGCAAAAATGATGTACCTTCCGGCGCTTATGCATATAAAATGCGCCCTGTATAGATAGTAGCCCCTGAGACTCGGTATGTTGTCAAAATTGACAGCGTGCCGAGGATCAAAATCTCAGTTATAACATATTGCCGCTCCTAAACAGGTGGTGGGGCGTCCGGTGGCCAGCCGGACTGATGAATAAGCCGAACTAAAGCGGCAACTTGACGGGCGGATGCGGACATCGCGCTGGTCAATAAACGGTTCGACGAGTCACAAGGTATGCGACTTCTATGCGGACACCTGGTAAGGGAGCTTGACGCCCATGTCTTACTATTTGTATGCTTAATGCAGATGGTGCCGCTGTTGTTGAGGAGCTTCGGGCGGAACTCACCCGAGCGAAATAGCAAGCCAGAAGTAGTAATGCGGCCGCTTTAAGGGCGGCCGAAGAGCTAAAAGCCGAACGGGCTACTCAGCCCGAAGCGAGGAGGAAATGGCCGATATGGCCAGAAAGTTGAAGAATATTACCGACCACTGCGAGGTTCTTGAAAAAGAACGTCAAGTGGAGCAAGAGGGCCTTTAAAAGGCCACCGCCGAATCCAAGGATGCCCGTTCCGCTTTGAGAGCTGCCAAGGAGGAGCTGAGTCAAGCCGGGGCTATTGCGGCTGGAAAACCGTTTTCTTTGCGGAGGAAATATACGGATCCAAAGTATGCTCAATTTGACAAGTTGTGGAGTTCGGAGGATGCTTATCTGGACTTGGCGGCGAGCGCTGCAGACGCAGTTGAGCACTTCCGGGGCTAGAAGGGGCACAGAAGGGAAGAGCTATATTGGTCGCAATTCCATAGTACGGAGTGTCTTCTTCCGTTAACCGATCGGTTGGCCGAATGGGCCGAGCTGAACCGACTATCCGGACTTGCCATGAAGCATGTCATGACTCATTTGTGGCCGGGTGGACCCCAGCCGAAGAGTTATTTTGGTTTAGTGCAGCAGTTCCTTGGTGCGGTACCACGTATTGACGCAATGAGGCGGTCCGCGTGTATTGAGGGAGCGCGGATGGCTCTGGCCCGTGTCAAGACATACTGGGAAGAGATGAAGGCCACCGACGTTGCATCCCAAGATTCGGACAGAAGCCGAGTACCTGCCGAGCACTACTTTGAAGAAGTCCTGCAGGGCGCTCGTTTAATAGAGGCGTAGTGCTCGAAGGATGTTATGTTTAAATGACATGTATGATTTTGTGAAAACAATGTTTCAATATAATATAAGAGCTTTTTATACTTGTGCGTTCAAGTAGTAAACTACTCCCTGTGCGGCCGTTTATGTATATGTATATATAACCTGAAAGATGGCAGTCCTTGGCTTTAGCCCCCACGCACATAGTGCGGGGGTGTTTGCAAAGAAAGCGCTTTGTCACACTTAATCCAACGTCTTGGTCCTGTTAAGGAGGTGATAGCGTAGCAAACTAGGCAACCGGACTATAATGCTTTATCACTTTCACTTAGCCATGGGAGTTTGAGGTGGGGCTACTATATAGCCCACAGGGCACCGCACTCTCCGAATTTAAGTGCGTATGTGCCTGACCGAAAACCGGTCCTTCGTCAATGCGGAGGAATCCTAAACATTCCAGTGAGTCATCGAGTGGTTGACCAGTCTCTCGCTATATCATGACAGTCAGTTTTCGGCTTTCTCTACTGAGGTGCTCGCCCGGCCGAACCGGGGCACAATCGCAGTAGTTCTCCTGGTGCTGCGTTAGCCGATAAAACGGAACGTAAGGCAGCAAAACACAGGAGCCGGGCAAACCCAACATTTGACCAAAGACATGATTCGGAGCTGATGCATATAAGGCCTAACTCGAGACGCTGAACACTCCCTAAGGTATTCGGTCTTTATAAAAACGGGCAGAATAACGCCCTGAGCCCCTGGTGTCCAGGTACATGCAAAAATTCTGGTGCGGCCAATGCCAAAACACCAGCCTCCTCCACGGTTATAGCAAGAAACCGGGGGATGTATATCAACAAGAGACAGTAAAAAAGGTTTACGCAGGGTCTTAATCTGAAAAGAATCCTTGCAACGGGTCCCTACTGCACGTCTGCGCCTGTGTCTCCGTTGTGCCGTATCCTGGACGAGTGTAGCACGTTGTTCATCTGTAGAAGAGAGGAACTTAGTTTAAAAAGAAAAAAGATCGTGCGAAAGATGTACTTTATATTGAATAAACAGAGTACGAGTCCAAGAATTGGATAAGATTGAGCTTTATTGTCTCTTGTGATACATGCATGCAGCCCCTTGTATGGGGGTATGTCGCTAGTAGGCGCCAGACTCTTCTAGCCGTGTCCGGGGTTTGAATGACCAATTCAGTATCTTTGACTAGTGGTGCCGGATAGGTGTGGGGCTGTCAAGGCAGTCTCACGTTCCTCCATTCTCAAGTAACACTTAATACTTCCTTTTAATGAGATGATGCCGCGTGGACCGGGCATTTTAAGTGTGAGAGATGCATAATGCGGTATTGCGTTAAAGCAGGCGAAAGCTTCGCGTCCCAATAGTGCTTGATGGCTACTTTTGAACGGGGCGACATGGAAGATTAACCTTTCGCGGCGGAAGTTGTCGGATGAACCAAACACAACTTCTAGCAGTATGGAGCCCGTACAATGGGCATATGGGCCTGGCATTACTCCTTTAAAGGAGGTGTTGCTACGGCGAATTTTGGTTGGGTTTATCCCCATCCTGCGGATTGTGTCCTGATATATCAGGTTTATGTCACTGCCGCCATCCATGAGGACTTGTGTAAATTGGAATCCATTGATTATAGGATCCAATATCAAGGCAGTCCATCCTGCGTTTCGGATACTTTCGGAATAGTCCTCATGGTCGAAGGTGATTGGTTTTGACAACCCGTGTGCGGCGTGCATTTTAGTGGGCGCCGCTCTGTTTTTCCCTTTGATCACGTGAAGTGAGTTTACTGTTTTAACCTCGTGCGGGAAATTCCTTTGTTTTCCGGGGCTCTGCTTGTGGTTCTCGTCATCATCTTCGCTTGGTGTGTCAAGCCCCTTGTGTTCGGCGTTGAGTCTGCCGGACTGTTTGAAGACCCAACAATTTCTGTGGGTATGGTTTGCACGCCTCCTAGGAGTACTGTGGATTTGACATATCTTATCCAAGATTTTGTGGAAGTTGGATAGCTCATCGCTATTGTCCTTGAGGGGCAGTTTTTTGTTGGTCTGCCGTGAGCTTTTGAATCCGGCGTTGACTGCCGCGCTCTTTGGACCGTTCCCTTTAATCCGGCGCTGGTCCTTGTTGCACCGTGGTTTCCCATTTCCATCCCTGACTTCGGATGTACTTGGGTCGCTGGTGCTGCATCTTGCTAGCCAGCTATCCTCTCCCGCGCAAAAGCGGGTCATGAGGCTTGTTAATGCGGCCATGGTTCTCGGCTTTTCTTGGCCGAGGTGTCTGGCGAGCCATTCGTCTCGGATGTTGTGTTTGAAAGCTGCTAAGGCTTCGGCCTCCGGACAGTCGACTATTTGGTTCTTTTTAATAAGGAACCTGTTCTAGAATTTCCGGGCTGACTCTCCGGGCTATTGAGCTATGTGACTTAGATCATCTGCATCCGGAGGGCGGACATATGTCCCCTGAAAATTTGCCCGAAACGCGTCCTCGAGGTCTTCCCAGCTTCCAATGGTATTTTCTGGGAGGCTTTTAAGCCAATGTCGAGCTGGCCCTTTGAGTTTGAGGGGTAAGTATTTTATGGCGTGGAGATCATCTCCTCTAGCCATGTGTATGTGGAGGATGTAATCCTCAATCCAGACTCAGTGGTCTGTTGTACCATCGTATGCCTCTATGCTTACGGGTTTGAACTCACCGAAATTCATGATCCAGCACCTCGTCGGTGAAACATAGGGGATGTGCGGCGCCCCTATATTTGGGTGTGCCGTGATGTTCGGAATTTTGACCTGTTGCATTGCTTTGAAGAGCTTGCTTTCTTGGCCCATAGATGGACCTAACTGGGCCATCCTTTTGTTGTGAATCCATATGCGGATCGCATACCAGCTTGTGTGCGGCACTATTTGCCGCTCTCTTTTTGCCGTGGGGTCGTCCATCCGACCGGGTGGCCTTTTTGTTCTTTGATTGTGGGGGCTCTAAGGCCTCCTCGTCAAATTCGGGCAGTAGTTTTCTTTTTGGGTAGCTCTTTGTTCGGCAACTGTCGCCGTATTTGTCTGCGGTGTTGAATACTTTGCTCCATCTGATCCTGAGTGCATCTTCCGCTGTTTTGAGCTTCCGCTTCTGCTTTTTCAGGCTACGCGCAGTGGCGACGAGCCTTTTCTGGAGGTTATCTTGCTCCAACGATTTGTCCGGCGTGAGATCGTCTAGACTGTTGTCTTCCCCGGGGACGGGTTGTTTTATCCAAGTTTTCTTGTTCGGACGATTGCTCGATAGCATGTTCGTCGTCCACCGGTTCGCCCTGCTCTATGGCTGGGTCTCTATTGAGGCGGGACTTGGTCCAGCGTCTACGTTGCCGTTTTGACTGCTTTTCGAGGGATTTATCCTTCGTAGCGTCCCGTTGTTCCTCGTCCTCATTTCCTTTAAGTGTATCCACCATGTATACATCATGAGAAGAGGTGGTTCTCCAGCATCCTATAGGTGCTGGTTCATTGTTGTGTCGTACATCGTCGTCCATACCGTCGATGTCTTCGGAGTCGAAATCGAGCACGTCGTGTAAGCTTTTGACGGTGGCTACGAAGTGGGTGGTGGGTGGGCGTTGAATTTCTTCGTCGTCCGCATCCCAAACTTCCTGACCGTAGTCCGACCATGGCTCTCCGGATAAAGAGAGAGATTTTAGTGAATTTAGGATGTCGCCAAAGGGCGAGTGCTGAAAGATGTCCGCGGTAGTGAACTCCATAACCGGCGCCCAATCGGATTCGATTGGTAGGGGCGCTGAGGGTTCGGAGTCCGGAGAGGAGTCCAGCACCCTGGAGTCAAGGTCTTTGCAAAGGGCAGGGGTAGAGTTCGGCTCAATCGCCGTAGAGATTTTAGCCTCCGAGGCGGTGTCCAACCACACGTCCTCGATCGGGGAATCCGGCCCCGGATTAAGGGTCGGGCCGGATCTTTGGTGCGGCCTCCGAGCACCGCTCGCTGCAGAGCTAGATCATGCCCATCGAGACAGTGCGGCGCGCTTGGCTATGGCTCGAGCCCATCGAAGATCAAGTCTCCGCGGATATCGGCCGTATAGTTCAAACTTCCAAATCTGACCTGATGGCCAGGAGCGTAGCTTTCGATCTGCTCCAGATGGCCAAGCGAATTGGCCCGCAGTGTAAAGCCGCCGGATACGAAGATCTGTCCGGGGAGAAAGGTCTCACCCTGGACTGCATTGTTGTTGATGATCGAAGGAGCCATCGGGCCTATCGGTGACAACACAGAGGAACTCTCAATGAAAGCACCAATGTCGGTGTCAAAACCGGCGGATCTCGGGTAAGGGGTCCCGAACTGTGCGTCTAGGCGGATGGTAACATGAGACAAGGGACACGATGTTTTTACCCAGGTTCGGGCCCTCTCGATGGAGGTAATACCCTAGTCCTGCTTGATTAATATTGATGATATGGGTAGTACAAGAGTAGATCTACCACGAGATCAAGGAGGCTAAACCCTAGAAGCTAGCCTATGGTATGATTGTTGTTGTTGTTGTGTCCTCTGGACTAAAACCCTCCGGTTTCTATAGACACCGGATAGGTTAGGGTTACACAGTCGGTTACAATGGTAGGAGATCTACATATCCGTATCGCCAAGCTTGCCTTCCACGCCAAGGAAAGTCCCATCCGGACACGGGACGAAGTCTTCAATCTTGTATCTTCATAGTCTTGGAGTCCGGCCGTGATAATAGTTTGGCTATCCGGACACCCCCTAATCCGGGACTCCCTTAGTGCCCCAGGACCGGATGGTTTTTCTGGTATCTTCATCAAAAAATGCTGGCATATTATTAAGAATGACTTCTACGAGCTATGCAACCAGTTCTATGAGGGGAATTTAAATCTCGAAAGCATTAATGAGGGGTTACTCATTCCTAAGGTTCGCTCCCCAGAGGTTGTCTCTGATTTTAGACCAATCACTTTGTTGAATTGTTGTCTTAAGATTCTCACAAAACTTCTTGCCAACCGACTACAAAAGCTCATACTTAAAATCGTTCATAGAAATCAATATGGATTCTTGAAAGGCGATCACTACAGGACTCTTTAGCCTGGGCGTTCGAATATATCCATCAGTGTGGAGCCTCCAAGGAAAAGATCATTCTCCTAAAGCTGGATTTCGCCAAGGACTTTGACACGATCGAACATGATGCTATGCTTATGATTATGCTGCATATGGGCTTTGATGACAGATGGCTCAATTGGGTAAAATGCATTTTCTCTTCTGGCAAGTCAGCGGTGCTTTTAAATGGTGTGCCGGGTCGACAATTCAACTGTAAATGCGGAGTTCGCCAAGGCGACCCCTTCTCTCCATTGATTTTTGTACTGTCGGCTAACCTCTTACAAGCTGCAATAAATGATGCCTTCAGGCAAGGGAGAATCCATCTACCGTTCCCCAGAAAGAATCAACATGACTACCCTGTGATACAGTACGCGGAAGACACGCTCATTATTGTTCCCGCCTGCCCGTTCCAAGCCCGCACGATCAAAAACATTCTCACTGACTACGCTGTCTCCATTGGGCTCAAGATAAACTTCCACAAGTCCACACTTATCCCAATCAACTGTGAGGCCAACTGCTACAATGAGCTCTCCCATATCTTTGGATGCAAAGTTGGTTTCGTGCCTTTCACTTACCTAGGGTTACCTCTCGGGACAACCAAGCCCTCCGTCCAAGATCTAATGCCGCTTGTTTGCACAATGGAACGACGGATGACAAGCACTCTGGCCTTGATGTCGTATGGAGCCAGGCTATCACTACTTAATACCATGATCACATCCCTAGTTATCTTTGCTCTGTGCACTCTCAGACTGCCACCAAAGATCCTTGATCTGCTTGACAAACTGCGAAGGAAATGTCTATGGACAAAGAAGACTAAACATGGGGACAAATGCAACTCTCTTGCGACATGGAGCATGGTGTGTCGACCAAAACAATGTGCGGGTCTTGGCATAATAAACCTACGCATACAAAGTGATGCCCTCCTCAAATACCTGCATAAATTCTACAACAGACACGACGTACATTGGGTGGAGCTCGTATGGTCCACATACTACACAAACATAATCCCCCATGCCACGGAACCATGCGGATCTTGCTGGTGGCGAGATGTTCTCAAGCTCACCCCGATTTACAGAGGTATTTCTAAAGCAATTGTGCATGATGGATCCACAGGGCTCATGTGGAAAGACCTGTGGCTTGACGCCACTCATGAAGAAACATACCAGCGCGCCTTTTCCTTCGCTAAAAATGAAGATATTTCGGTTCAAGATTTCCTGGGATCCACGTCGTTGCATGAAACGTTTCACCTCCCTCTCACAGTTCAAGCAATGCAAGAACTCCGTGATCTACAGCAAAAGGTGTGGCATGTTGGCAACATTACTGACCTGACCCCCCATGATAACTGGACATATTGTTGGGGTTTAGTGGATTTTAAGGCAATCAGATATTACAAGTTCTACTTTAGAGAAGTGCATGCACATCAATCGTACAAGTGGCTCTGGGCAGCCAAGTCAACGTTGAAAATTAAGGTGTTCGGGTGGCTTCTTCTCTCTAACCGCTTAATCACACGTAACATGCTCAAGAGGAGACACTACAACATTGGAGAAAATTACAACTGCCTTCTTTGTGACCAGCGAATTGAAGAGACTGTCGAACACATGATCTTCCAATGCCCTTTTAGCCAACACTGTTGGTCCATTCTAGGGATATCTTGGCAACAAACTGGTACAAGGCTTCAATGGATCAGTTTGGCAGCTCATGATCGGAACAATCACATGTTCATGGATGTCTTCCTTCAAGCGGCTTGGAGCATTTGGAAAGAGAGGAATAACAAGCATTTCAGAAGCATCACACCAACTATTCTCTCTTGGCTTGGACGTTTCAAACATGATTTTAGCCTGCTCCAACATAGAACCGAAGATGATGTGAGGGACTTTATTCTCTCCTTTGTAAATAGCTTAGAACCCCCTTGACTTCCTCCTCATAAATTAGTAGTTGCCCAAACCTCCACAAGTGGAGGTCAGGCACCATGTAAGTCCACCATGTACATTGTATTCTTCTTTTGAGTAATACAAACACAGTGGGAGCCTCTCCCACTGTCTAATTCCTCAAAAAAATACCTTGAAAACAGAAGTTCCCAAATGTCCTGAAAATTATATATGATTTTTTATAGAATATTTAAGAATATCTGGCACTGAGAACGCACCAGGGGGATCCATGACCTAGCCACGAGGGTCCAAGGCGTGCCCATCCCCTGGGGCGCGCCCCTGCCTCGTGGACCCCACATGGCCCCCCTCCACTTATTCCAGCATCCACTCACTTCTTCTTCCTCCAGAAAAAAATCATCCCATAGCTCAAACCCGTGTTCTATCTCTTCTTGCTGCCATTTTCGATCTCCTTGCTTAGAGCTCCATTCATAAAACTGTTTGGGGAGATTGTTCTTCAGTGTGACTCCTCCAATGGTCCAATTAGTTTTTGTTCTAGTGCTTTATTTATTGCAAATTTTTGCTGCTTAGGTGACCCTGTTCTTGAGCTTGCATGTCAAATTTATATGGTCAAAAGTAGTTTTAATGCATGATATGGCCTCTAGGCACTTGTGGGAATAGCTGCTATCAATCTTGTTGAGTTTGTATCACTTTTATTTTTGAGTCACTAAAAATTTCAGAAATTTTTAGAGGAAGAAAGATGTTTAGGAAAATATACCAAGGTGGTTCCTCAAGGAAGCAGGGACCAAAGCTCGCGATACGTGAGCCGGACGATGAACCACCAAGGGAAGCTCAAGGGCAGCCTTGCGAATGGCTGTCAGAGGAGTTTATGGTCCGGGCAAGCATCAAGGAAGAATTTGACGCGTATGTGCGTAATGCTGATCCTGAGGGCTTCGTGTCAGATAAGTGCCCGCAATACCACTACCTAACTAATTCGTTTGTGAGAAGGTATAAATTTACATCCTCGCACAATTCTCACACTGCTTTATTTGATCTATATGATAAATCATATACCATCCTAGAAGATTTTAATGCTGCTTGTAAACTTCCGCAGTGGGGTAATGTTAGTGAACCTCGCAAAACTGAATATAAAGATTTTCTTGATAGTATCACTCTGGGGGAATCTAGAGAAATCACACAAGCTACCATAGGGAGCATTCATTTCCCTGCCATACATTATTTCGCTCTCTTCATAGGTAGATGCATTAACGGTAAAGAATAGGCCTGTCACATGTGTGTTCCAGATCTTTGTGTCCTCAAAAGTGCGGTATTAGGTGATAAACAATATAACTTTGGGGCTGTTGTGGCACGAAGGTTGCATCTTAACGGTTTAAGTGGAGATTTGTTTGGTGGAATTTATGCAACTAGTGTAGCTAATTATCTTGATGTACCCATACATGAAAATGATATGGAGTTACCTCCTGCTTATCTAGATTATAAAGCTATGGTTCGCCATCAGTTTGTTGAGAGGAATGAACAATTCCTCCAGTACCGACTAATCTTTGGCAGACGTTGCACTATCCATATTTCTCTCCCTACTCCTACTTTCTTTGGATTTTAGGCAAAAAGGAGATATGTTATAACCAGGGAGGAGGCGTACGAGTACGAAAGGAGGACGGAGGCAGCTCGCCTCCAAGCTGCAGCTCGTCAGGCAGTAGCCGCTGCATCTCACACTACTAGGAAAAGGCATGCTAGTGGCGCACCATTTTCGCCTTCTAATGGCGCACCAGTGGTGCGCCACTAGCATCACGCCATTAGAATTTTTTTCTAATGGCGCACCACCTGTGCGCCATTAGAATCTGGTGTTCTAATGGCGCACCACGTAGTGCGCCATTAGTATTTCCCACGATGCGCCATTAGAATGCCTCCCGAGGGCCATATGTACCCATGTGCTTTGGCATACTAATGGCGCACCCGATAAATCTTGCGCCATTAGTGTGATTATCACGGTCGCCATTAGTGTCTTGTGTGTAGTGCGCCACTAGTATGAATATTAGGGATTTTTTTCTTTTCTGATATTTTCACAGGTTACAAAATATATTATTGGACAGAATTTAGACAACAATACACAGCAACAGCAGATTCATCGAATACAATAGAAGATTAGTCTCCGAATACAATTCATCATATTAGTCTCCGAATTCAGAAGACCGAACAAAGATAGAACATTACAAGTCTCGAGACCGCGAGTAGCGAGTTTGTCTTCACATTACAAGTCGATATCGATCATCTAAACTACCATCACATAGAAGAGAGCTGCGGTCATCACGATGAGCATCATCGCGATGAAACTGGTCTTCATCCGGTTCCTCCAACGCTCCCTCCTCTCTCCCGCTAGATAGTGGGCGTATCTAGATTCCGCCTCCGCCCTAGTGGTGTACCCTTTGTAACTGTTACCGCTGAAACGGTGAACCTGTCTCCGACACTCCTCCCAGTCGTCGTAGACTCTGGGAACCTTACCCTTGTACACGACATACAACGACATCTCTATGCACAAGCCAAACAACAGACAATACATAAGCAATATATAAGTATGCAACAAAAGGATCGGAAGAGAAAAGCAAGACATTAATAGCATCGATTACATCTAAGTTGAACGACTCTCCAACCCAAAGAGACATACAAGTTCATTAAAGTTTAATTACAACATGAGCCAATCAATGTTTCAGAACTACACATAGCATCACTACTGTCGACTCGACTCATGGGACCGGAGCGTGGATGAAGCCGCCGTCTGTCGTGATGGTCATGAAATCGCGGGCATTATCAGCCTGCATTTGTAGCGTTGTGTCTATCTCACTGTTGGACGGTTGATGTCTGAGGTAGAACTGCCCTGAGGTACGAAGGACATCTTGATGGATAATTTCCGCAAACTCTGACTGGATGCGAAAGAATTCTTGTCTGATGTCCGCGTCCTGGATTGCCGACAAGCTCGCGGCCCAATCTTTGAGATTATCCGTAGCGAAGGTGATGATGGTCCCGTCGATCTCCGCATGTGATGGAGGGCGTAGTAGGCATCCTTCTCGATCACAAAGGCTGCTTGACGCAGGAGAACTTTGTATTGTGGGCAAACACGTGCGCGCCGTACCGCCTACGAGCTGGCTTGGCGAAGGTGCCTCCAGATTTGGTGTAGCCGGGGAGAACATCATCAAGAACTTTCTTGATATTTGTGTAGTCTATCTTGGATTCACGGTCCGGGTCGAAATACGTGGCCATGGAATATTTCGGGCTTAAGAGGATGAGTGTGCAATGTGTGTCACTACACAGAACACGGAATGTTAGAAAAAAAAGAACGATCGAAATCTAAGAAATCATATGTTACGGGGGTGAGGGATGACTTACTCGGGAAAGTAAGGCACGAGAAAGTTATCCTTATCTGGTTTGCCGTAATGACGCCTTCGAGGTAAGAACTTGTGACTTGCGGTCCCAGCGGTGCCCAAGATCTTGCACGCATGTAGAAGGGTCGACTATCACGATGTCCTGGGTCTTGTCTCTAATGATCCGCATCTCCATACTCAGCCGAAAACAGCCGAGCGAAGGTGTAGTGCAGCGGATGAAGGTTAAACATAGCAAAGATGTCGACCAAACCGCAGGAGACGATCGTACCCCGGACGGCGCCATCCACAAAGCCCTTGCCCTCACGGCACCTTGGCCACGAAAACCGGGTATGCCACATCATTCTCTCCGAGACGCCGCTTCTCCAAAGAAAGAACAACATCATGCGAGACTCCGCATAGCACGGTTGCAGCATTGAGCATATTTAGCCGGTAGCATCGCCCTACCCGCCACATGCACCCTCCTCGAGATATCCTTAGGTGAAGGTGGCCCGTCCACGAGCACGCAGATCGTACTCGGTGCGGCTGGCTCGCACCCTTGTTACTCTTTCTTTTCCGTCCCTTCTTGATCTTACATTGTAATGGGACCGAGTTCTGCTCACAGACCGCCTTCTTGAGTGTGTTGGGGCTGATAATATTTGGCACCTCGGCTGCTCGAGGCTCGGTGAAGTCGGCAGGCTGGGCGTCTCACGAGAACCGAGCGACGGGCAGCGCCTATTGCAACTGGGTTTCTCCGCCGTACCAGCTAGACCGCGGTCGTCTTGGTTGGGTTCTTGACAAAGAGGCCCGCAGAATTCGTCATCGTACCCATGTTTGGCAAAGTACTTATCGACGTTGCTAAATGTATGGCCGTCGTCGTTGTCATCGACGTCCAGATCCTATGCCATATGCATGTTTGGATCCTGTGCCATAGGGATGTCCGACATGTCCGGTAGCGTTGCGGCGGTCTTGCCATGGCTTGGCGCTGGCACGACTGGTGGTGTTGTCTTTGGGGTGGTGTCCCCCGCCCCCAAACGAATCTGGCTCTTCGGCCAAAGCAGGGGCACACTTAGGCAGGCGCTGAGGGTCATCAGATCATCTTCGTCGGCCCCGGCGGGTTGAATCGGAGGTAACAACTCATCGCAGCCTGGCAGCACCCGAACCAGTTGAACCCTATACACGGTGGGTGGCATCGTTTTACCGTGGAACATGGGGTTGCCTGGTTGAATGATTTTGCCCTTGGCGACATCGACCAACTCGTCGTTCACGAAGTGCAGGAGAGTGCAGGCGTCGGCAGCATACTGAGAAAACATGTAGGGCATCAGGGATGCCCAGTCAAAGGCAAAAGGAGATGAAGTCCTCGGCCAAGAGGCTTAATTAGTTACCGTGATGATGGAGTCGAGCTCGGCTAATGTCGAGGCACCGCCAACGGCGGGCGGTAACGGACGGGGCGCTTCTTTGGCGAGGTGCCGACCGGCGTACACTCGGGTGCATTAAGCCCCAATGCCGACCGTGCCAGCATCAGAGACACCAATACCGCCGCCGCCGGAGACACCAATGGCGCCGCCTGCGTGTTGTGCGAGTTGCTGGCCGTGAAGCTGGGAATCGAGGGCAGCCCCTGTTGGCCACCCGCAATCCACGCTGTCAGCCCATGAATCAAGGTAGGCATAATGCCGGTGAGCGTCGATCCCAGTTGTTCATGCACTTGCTCTTGGACAATCTCCGGAATCCGCGCCACTTGTGCCTTGAGTTCTTGAACCTCGTGCGACTGGCTTTCCAAGCTGGTAATTTTCTCCTTTCGCCCACCAGCGGTATAGTATGACGACCATTTTGTGGACAAGCCTTTGCCGGCCACACGACCAGCTAACGACGGCTTACTGAGCTTATCCTTGTTTTTCATTACGTTCAACACCCTATTTAGAGTGCTGTCCCAAGCATGGGTGCTCTGAGACGACCCTGCGCTACTACTTTCAGTCTCCTTCGCCAGAACAAGCTCAAGCGCCCTGGTCTTCGGATCCGTGGTAAGCTCCTTTGTTATCGGGTCCTCCTTGTACCGGGCCTTGACATAGTTCCTGGTCTGCTTGTCACTGCTGTATTTCTCGAAGCGGGGCGGTAGGCCTTGCTCGGCATGCTCCGCGTCCTCCTTGTCCCATATAGGCTCCGCCACTCTGTAACCGCCGGGACCGAGTTTGTGTTCCCCAAAGTTCAACTCCCGCATTTCTTTCCCCCGACTTGATTCGGAGGTTGCACTGCTCTCGCACTTGATCTTGAACTCCTTGTAGTCCTCTTCGCTGATCGAAGGATTTTTCGCGTTGATCTTCTCATAACTATCACCTTTCTCATCATTCTCTTCACCGCGCTTCTCCAAGTAGACAGGGCCGTGCTCATCCTCGTGAGGGCGGCACTGTTCACTTTATTCCCTGAGAGGCGTGTGTTTTCAAAATCAGCAGGGAACTTGTATCGTTCGTGCGGCTTTGTGAAGAGGAGGTTGCGCAAATTCCCTCGGTCCTTATGCCTAAGGTTCTCTGCGTTGATCGAGACGGTGCTTCGGAGAATGCACCCGAGCTGAACCGAGTACCCCTTGACAATATGTTTGGGCTCCATTGGATTCCCGTCGGAGTCCACTTGAGTAAATTCCTCCTTGACGGTGCGGAGCGCGTTCGGGCGCCTGTCCTTCCGTTGCTTCTTCGGTTGGCTGACATCTGTGCATGCGCCGCCATCATCAGTGGTGGCATCCTCGGCGGCACCATCAGTGGTCGCATCCTCGGCGGCACCATCAGTGGAGTCATCCCCGACGCCACTAGGGGTTGTGTAGTCAGGATCGGTGTCTTCTGCGGCGTCCTCATAGCGGTGAGGTTGTTCCTCCATCTCCTGGGACAGCTCCCAGAATTGCTTGCCACCCGAACTGCCGGCCTCATCGTTGTGGGCATGCTTCGCTCTAAATAGGAAAAAAGTTTGGTCAAAAAGTTGGTTGTTGTCAAGGAACAAGATCATGGTCTCATCATTTAGGGATTTTCGACACCGAGGCATCCTAAAAGCTAAGCTTTTATCATTTAGGGTTTGTTGACACCGAGGCATCCTAAAAGCTAAATGCCAAGTTAATTTTTCATCATTTAGGGTTTATCGATGCCGAGGCACCCTAGGTTGGGCCTAATCACTTGGCACTAATCACTTGGCTCTTTTGCCACCTATGGTTTAATGCAGCAAGAATAAAGGGGCAGTTGATCCTACTAAACTAAGTACTAAGATACCCCGGCCCATGCATTAGTAGCAAGTACCCCATATGTCCGATTTTTAGCAAATTCATGCTAAAGTTCACGGAAAATTTCAGCATGACCTTTGCTAAAAAATAGGACATATGGAGTACCCGAATTTGCCGGAACGGAAGTTAATCGACATTCCGGCAAACTCAAGGGCCTCTCGGGGTACCTGCAAATTCATCACGACACAATGGTCGGAGACAAAATCCAGCAAACTAGCAAAGTTACTGATGTGTTTACAGAAATTGTTTTCTGTAAAAGATGTTCATCATCTTTGCAAGTCTTTCTCAATGTGATCACAAATAATTCAGAGGCATCACAATAAAGCAACACCCTGCACTAGCCTAAAAACAAGTGAAGTTTCACCCATATAAGAACAACTTTATAAAATCAGAGAAGTTGCTACATTTTATGTATCCTTCATACACACTGGACTACAATGCTTTATAATGATCCATCATCATTACAGAAATCCAAGACTGTCGGATTTCGGGTTCCGGCAGACCCGTGAGGTTCGAACACTGGGGTGCGCGCGGAGATCCAACCCTCCATCGTCTCGCACCTCGCCGAATCGCTGGGACCTAAACTACTAAACGGAACAGCACAAGAGACACGAGATTTATACTGGTTCGGGCCACCATTGTGGTGTAATACCCTACTCCAGTGTGTGGTGTGGTGGATTGCCTCTTGGGCTGATGAGGAACAATACAAGGAAGAATAGCCTCGCGAGGGTCTGTTCTTGGTGGGTGCGATGAACTGCTAGGTGGTGTTCAGTCGCTCTAGCTATTGGTTTCTTGATGAGGATTCCGATCTCGGATCCTCCGCCCTGGGGGTGGCTACTCCTATTTATAGGCGAAGGCCCTGGGCCTCTTCCCAAATATTGAGCGGGAAGGGCGCCAACAATTGGCCATTTTTAAGGGGAACAACGGGTACACTTATCCTGACTAAAGTTGGTCCACGCCTGCTAAGGGCTCTGGTGATGACGCCTGCTTGGGCTCCACAATGACTCCCTTCCAGCCGTTCGGCTGGTCTTGGTCTTGTTGCACCGAAATGGATGCCTTTGCTTGATACTCTCGCCTGCGCTTGCTCCCTTTGCACCAAAGAGGAAAGGAGGACACTGCGCGGGCTGGTGCCCGACTGGCGCCCTTGGTCGTCATGGCTTGCGTCATGGGCACCTCGCGAGGTACCCTGCCTTGAACTCTCCGCCTCCTCATGAGCCAGCCTGACGAGGCCGTGCCTGAGGAAGCTCCTTGTCGTCCGCCCCGCGAGGGTCTTGAGCTGCGTTGATGAAGATGGGCGTCTTTGGGCCTCCTTGAGCCACGCCGGAGGCCGCAGGCGAGCAAGTCTGGGACCCCTGTTCCCAGAACACCGACAATAGCCCCCCCTGGCCCACGGCGCCCGAACTTGGCCGGCAGAGGCGAAAGGGCAAGTCTTGGCGTCATGAGCCCCTAACAGCTCTTGACCTTGGGCGCCAGCGTGGCGATTGATTGGGCCAGCGTCGCCTTTGCTTCCCCATGATGCCTCGGTAACCACCCGGACTCGACAAGTCCCTGCATGCAGAGTCGGTCATGATTACCGGTGATCATGGAGGCCGACGGTTGGCCTTCGCCGGCTATAAGTACGGAACAGCGCGCGCCCTTCCAGTCTATCCTTCTGCTTTTCCTCCTCCTCGTTTCGTCTGGTTGCATGGCTCCGGTCCGCCGGTTCTCCATGGAAGAGAAGGGAAAGGCTCCTCAAGAGGATCCTGACGTGCTCCCCCCCAAGAAGCGGCTTGCTCTCTGGTGTCAGGGCAAGAGCGCTCGCCAGGAGGCGCCCATGCCCTGGTGCGAGCGGCCGCCACAAGGGTTCCCTCTTACCTTGTACGCGCACATCGGCGGCTCTGAAGGAGGCGACGCCGGGCGCCACGAGCGGCGCCGCCGATGATGCCGGCGGGTCACGAAGGTGTGCGTCTTCCCCCCTGGAGTCCACGCCAAGGGCTCCTGCCGGGAGTTCGTGCTTCACGTCGCCACGCCACCTAAATCTTGGATTCGTCTTCCTTCTTTCTTCGCCTCTGTCGTCCGGCAGGGGAACCCCTGGGACTCTGGCTGCAACACGCCCGGTCTGGCGCCCTCGCGATCAGGGCAGAGGTCGCGATGGTTGCCCAGGCGAGGTCTTCATGACTCGAGGCTAGGCGAGGTCGCCAGGTCTGCAGGACGAGGGCGCCCTCACGATCCACAGAGTACGATGGTGCTTGGTGGTGTCCTTCAAGGTCTTCGACGCGGAGGGTCGTCGGCTGGAGTGCTGCCCCGGGAGAGGTGGTCGGGATCCTGCTGCGGTGAGACAGAGGCCGGCTGATCGCCCCCTTGGCCGCTCCTCAGGCGACGAAGGCGCCGGAAGATCCAGCGGCTCCGCCGAGCTCGTCGCGACGCCGGAGACGAGCGACGACAGCTACGAGCCTCCGAGCCTGCGCCGCTCCCGGAGCAGGGCGGGCTCGTCAGGTCGTCGCCGCCCCTGATCTGGATGGGGTTGGCGCCGGACCGGGTGGCCCACTGTTGGTGATGGCATCTGCCGCGATGCCCCCTGTAGTTAGAATTCCTTAGGACGCGCGCCTTTTTTTCCTGCGAGGGGCCAAGAATATACCCCACGGGGGCTTGTAAGATGTCCGCAGCTCCATCCGTCAATATAATCCTTTTTATGAAGCAGTGCGAGATGCTCATTCCGTTCTAGCTCAGTTTCCTCCTTTCAGTCCTCACGAGGGCCTGATGCTCTGCACCGACAGGTCCCAGTCCCAAGGCGGCTTCAGCCGTCGCTAGTATGCCAGGTCGCGATGCCGTGGTCAAGGCCAGGAGGTGAGCGGCCCGAGGTCCGGTAAGAGCCCCTGAGTCGCGATGCTCAGGGGGTCCCCCTTGGCGCTCAAGCAGCCATCATTCGATGAGAAAGGAGAGCGACGTTGCTAACACGAGGTTGCATTGAGTGTGGGGATGGTGTTGCGATAACTAGTGTGTCCGGAGGGTGACTTATCTCGAGGGTCAGGACAATGCTTCCTGGTGCGGCGCTAGGTCCGTGCCTTGGCCGGCGAGAGATTGCGTGGTGAGGTTGTTTCGTGCTCCTTGGAGGGACCCTGCAGGTTCACCACAAAAGGAACAAGAGCTCGCCGTGGCGATCGTTAGTTCTGCCACTAGTTGCTTGGGAGAGGCGCGAGAGGCCTCGTGAGGTGTGTTGGGGCACCCGTGAGCCAGCACAGGGCTCATGGGGCCCTACCTCAAGGCGGGTTGCGCCTGGCTCTGGGCCTTATCTTCGAGTGTGTTCCTGCAAATTTGGCCAGATGCCGGTGCTCTACGTCTTCGGGTCCGGCTCTCGGGCTGGTCTCGGCCGTCACGGCAAGCCAGGTCAGCGATGCCATGGACAAGACCAGAGGGTGAGGGCGGAGAGCGGTAGGAGCCCTGAGTCGCGATGCTCAGGCACCCCCCTTTAATGCGCAAGCTGGGTTAGATGCAGCAACTCTACGTCCTCCGGTCCGGCTCTTGGGCTGGTCTCGGCCGTCGGCAAGCCAGTCAGCGATGCCATGGACAAGACCAGAGGGTGAGGGCGGAGAGCCGGTAGGAGCCCCGAGTAGCGATGCTCGGGCACCCCCTTTAACGCAGCAAGCTGAGTTAGGTGTGAAACTCTCGTCCTCGGGTCCCGGCTCTCGGGCTGGTCTCGGCCGTCGCTTGCAAGCCGGTCGCGATGCCATGGACAAGACCAGAGGCTGAGGGCCGGGCCGGTAGGAGCCACAGTCGCGATGCTCGGGCACCCCCTTTAGCGTGCAAGATTCCGTCACCCGTGAAAAGGCACCAAATAACAAGCATGGTGGATCGAGAGCATAATCCTAAGGAAAACGTAAGAAGGATACATGCCGCTGGGGACAGGCCCGGCGGCTTGGGGATAATGCAGCCCGAGGGGCGCCCCCAACAGGATAGGCTAATGACATGAAATAAAAGTGATACATGCCGCAGGGACGGACCCACGCGGCCTGGGAATAATGCGGCCCTGAAGGCGCTCCTAGCCGGAAACAAAACTTAAAGATATCACCTGGTGATGTTGGGGACGAAGGGGTGTTGGTGTAGTAGACTCGGTGGGCTGCGGGAGCCGATCCTCACGAGCCCCCAGGCCCGGGGGCCTCTAGAGGATCCGGAGGCGCTGGCGGCTCCTCGGGGGCCATCTCCATCTCCGCCAGGGCTGCGGCGTGCCTGACCTCTCGAGCCTCCAGGATGGCCCTCATGAGATGCTGGTGCGCAGCAGCCGCGTTTGGCAGGCCGTGAGGCATGCGCACGTAGCTATGGGGCGGGCCCTTGCAACGTCCCACTCGCGAGAGCCAGAGGCTCTCTTGAGGCCTTGGCTCGGTTGAGCCCTGGTATGTCGATGCAGATCGCAGCCCACCATCCTCGCTGGATGGGGGCCCCAACGGGTAGGCGGCGGCTGCCCTCATGACCCTTGACTCATGTAGCTCACTGAATGGCCTTGGCAGCGAACTCCGAGGGTTCAGCCCTCCTTGCCTTGCTCACCTTGCTATGGAAGCGTGCTTCGAAGCACGCCTCCATGTGGTGCCCAAGCGCCTCCCTCGTGACCTTGGTGAGGTCGACGGCCCTCCTGGGGAGAGCCCCCGAGCCCGGCCTGAGGAGGGCGTCGGGCGCGCTTTCCTATGCGATGGAAGGAGGCTCCCCCTGGCCTGGTGCGGGCCTTGAGGGGCCTGCCTCTTGAGGAGCCGGGCTGATCGATGTCTTCTTCTTATTGGGTGCGGCCTCGGGAGGCCTCCTGCTGCTGTGGTCTGGGTCTTCTAGGGATGCGGCCTGAAAGGCTCGCTCCAGGGAGCACACTGCGTCTCTCTCTTCACAGGGCACCGTGATGACCCCGCCGCTTCCTGGCATCTTGAGGACATTATAGCCGTGGTGGGTTACGGTCATGAATTTGGCCAGCGCCGGGTACCCGAGGATGGCGTTATCTGGCAAAGCGAATGTGGGCGGCGTCAAAAGTCGATGAGCTCGGTGTCGTGGTTGTCGCGAGCCCGAAGGTGACAGGAAGGCGGACCTGCTGATCGGGACCGTGGAGCCGTCGGTGACTCCGGAGAAAGGCTTGGTTGGCGTGGTTTGACTGTAAGGCACTTGAAGATTGTTGAATGTTTCCACGGACAGGACGTTGAGCCCTGGCCCGCCGTCGATGAGGGTCTTGGTGACCAGCATGTTGCTAATGATTGGGGAACAAAGCATCGGGAGGACTCCGGCTGTGGCCGCGCACTTGAGCTGATCCGCTGAGCTGAACGTGATGGCGCACGCCGACCATCTGAGAGGGCGCGCGGCCTCGAGCTTGGGGAGGATTGCATTCACTTCGCGGGCGAACTGCTTGAAGATGCGCTGAGAGGCTGGGGCTTGAGCTCCGCCAGGATGCAAAGCGATCGCCACGTGGTTCCTGGAAGCCCCCAGCCCCCTCGTCCTGATGACGGTCCTCAATTCTCCTTGGCTGCGGCGGCAGTGGAGGGAGGCCTGCGTTCCCCTGCGGGCGATCCTCGCGAGGCTGATCCCTCCAGCCTCCCTCGTGAGGCGGGTCTTGCCAACGGTCCTCGTGAGGTTGGTCGCGCCACCCTTGGCGCGGGCCGTGGTCTTCCCAGCGTCCTGTGTTCCTTCCTCCTCCTCGGCCGTAGCCCCGGTCGCTGCGCTCGGGGCGTCTGCCGACCCTTCCTTCGCGTACAGCCCGGAGCTCTTGGCATTCATTGGTGTTGTGGGTGTGGAGGTCGTGGTACACGCAGTACCGACTGCCCTTGGAGGACTCGGGCTGATCTCTACCTCGCTTGGTGTCTGGTTCAGCCGCGAGTACAGCAGCCCCCTTGCACTTCACGTCCTTGGCCTTGGACTTCTTTTCTTCGGGATCCGCGGCAGGCAGCTCGAGGAGGGAGTGGCGCCCCTCCTCAGCCTTGGCGCACTTGGTCGCCAAGTTGAACAGCTCCAAGGAGGTGCACAGATCTTCATGCATTGCCAGCTCCTCCTTCATCTTGACGTCACAAGACGCCCGTCGGAGAGAAGGTAGAGATGATGGCCTCCTCCGTTACCCTGGGAATCTTGAGGCGTGCATTGTTGAAGCGCTGGATGTACTTTTGCAGGGTTTCCCATGGCTGCTGCATGATTCGGCGCATGTCGCTCACGGCGGGTGGCCGGTCGCGAGTACCCTTGAAGTTGGCGATGAAGCGGGTGCGCATCTCGGCCCAGGAAGAGATCGTGCCTGGGGACATATTCAGGAGCCAGGTGCGGGCTCTGTCCTTGAGCGCCATGGGAAACCAGTTTGCCATGACCTTTTCATCCCCGTTGGCAGCCTCGATGCCCAGCTTGTAGAGCTGGAGGAACTCCGTAGGGTCAGCTGTGTCGTCGTAGCGAGGAGGCAGGTCTGGCTTGAACTTGGCGGGCCACGCGACGCTGCGCAACTCGGAGGTGAAGGCGCGGCAGCCCGCCGTGGCCGCGGGGGCCCTCGGACGACAGAGAGCTTGGTCTTGTGGGCCTCAGCGCCCTTGGCTGGGGGCAGCGCAGGTCTGACGTCTTTGGAGCGGGAGCGCTGGCGGCTTCTCGTGGGCGAGGAACTTCTTGACAGCTCTGCTCTTACAGCGCGGCGCTGGCGGAGCGGGTTCCGCCAGGCGCGCCTTGGGGCCAGCGCCTTCTTGAGGAAGAGGCGGTGGCGCCCGAGCTTCGCCACCTTGGGCGGGATGCGGTCTGTGGCCAGACGGACGGTGCGGGCGCCTCCTGCAGCACGGACGAGCTCGGCGACTTCGGTCGAGCCATTCTTCGTAAACGTCGTCGGCCGACGGGCGGTAGCGCAGAGCTCGTTTGCCGCGATGAGTGCAGCTCGGGCCTCCATGGCGCGCGGGCGCGCGTGGACGAAGAACCAGCGGGGTGAGCGGCGAAGCGTGGCGGCCGTCCCGCCTCATGGACGGGTGCTGGGACGATGCTTGCTGCTCGTTCCCCGCCGGGCCGGTGGCGGCATTGACGGCAGGTGACGGGGAACGACGAGGGCGCCCGCCGACGGGAGCTGTCTGGGCGACATGGGAGGCGAGGGCGGCTCGGCGCTCGGCGCGGGCCCGACGGGCGTCAGACATGGTTGCGGTGGTCGGGGAAGAACGAGGCGATGAAAGGCAGATTCTGGCGCACCACTACCTGGCGCATCAAATGTCGGATTTCGGGTTCCGGCAGACCCTTGATGTTCGAACACTGGGGTACGCGCGGAGATCCAACCCTCCACCGTCTCGCACCTCGCCGAATCGCTGGGACCTAAACTACTAAAGGGAACAGCACAAGAGACACGAGATTTATAATGGTTCGGGCCACCATTGTGGTGTAATACCCTACTCCAGTGTTTGGTGTGGTGGATTGCCTCTTGGGCTGATGAGGAACAATACAAGGAAGAACAGCCTCGCGAGGGTCTGTTCTTGGCGGGTGCGATGAACTGCTAGGTGGTGTTCAGTCGCTCTAGCTACTGGTTTCTTGATGAGGATTCCGATCTCGGATCCTCCGCCCTGGGGGTGGCTACTCCTATTTATAGGCGAAGGCCCTAGGCCTCTTCCCAAATATTGAGCGGGAACGGCGCCAACAATTGGCCATTTTGAAGGGGAATAGCGGGTACACTTATCCTGACTAAAGTTAGTCCTCGCCTGCCAAAGGCTCTGGTGATGATGCCTGCTTGGGCTCCACGATGACTCCCTTCCAGCCGTTGGGCTGGTCTTGGTCTTGCTGCACCGAAATGGATGCCTTTGCTTGATACTCTCGCCTGCGCTTGCTCCCTTTGCACCAAAGAGGAAAGGAGGACACTGCGGGCTGGTGCCGATCGGGCGCCCTTGGTGCGTCATGGCTTGCGTCATGGGCACCTCGTGAGGTACCCTGCCTTGAACTCTCCGCCTCCTCATGAGCCAGCCTAACGAGGCCGTGCTCGAGGAAGCTCCTTGTCGTCCGGCCCATGAGGCTTGGCCCCTCGCGAGGTCTTGAGCTGCGTTGATGAAGATGGGCCGTCTTTGGGCCTCCTTGAGCCACGCCAAGGGCATAAGCGAGCAAGTCTGGGGACCCCCGTTCCCAGAACGCCGATAAAGACCATGTGTTCCATCATCATCATTACAGAAATCCAAGAAACGTCATGCTTTTTAAGAGTTTTCAGTTTGGACAGAATACTGAAAACTACAGTTTGGACAGAATTCCTAACACTTTGGTCTTCTAGTTACAAAACAAAACTGACATAATTCTAGATGCCATAACTGAATTTTTTGACAGTAGCTCAAGTTTTTGACAGTAGATCCTAACTAAATTTTCTGCTTAAAGGGACTGCTGACTTAAGTGGCAAGATGATACAATTTGCCTAACATAACAATATATGCATCTTAATATAACACCATCTCCTAACAGAAATAGTATCCAGGTTTCCATCTTAATACCACAAAGAATACCATAAAAAAATCCAGGATCATTTTTTCTAGAGAAAAGCATCATTATAAGGGGAGTTTCTTACTCTACCAGATCTACTAGGGGGCAAAGTAGAACTGATATTCTTTTGCTGACTTCTAGTACAAAGGTATAGAAGAGGAGGTAAATACAATAGACACGTAATTGCAGTGTATTAACAATTATAATTTCAATAGATTTATAGTGCAAATTTATAGTAGAATTACAAATACAGTGTGAGCCAGAACCATACTCCAAATGTAGTAGAAGATACCTTCTGTCCAGCTGTCAATCTAAAGGGCTGCAACTTGGGCTTTGAAATGAAGATAAGTGGCCAGTTAACACACTGTCAAAAAATTCAGTTAAAACACTATCAAAAAAATTCAGTTAACACACTCTCAAAAAAATTCAGTTAACACACTGTCGAAAAAATTCAGTTACGAACATACATTCAGTTTGAATTAATCTCTCATATTCCCTTCACATTGCTAACCATATGGCCAAAATATTGTCCCTAGACATCTCCTGGTCCTACCCAAGATAAACCCTAGTTACAAAAATGCGGTCACGAAAATTCAGTTAACACACTGCCAATACATTCAGTTTGAATTATTTCTCATGGTGATCCTCAACAAATTCTTATGACAGAACTATCAACTTTATAAACCCAAGATAAACCCTAGGGATTGGCAGTTATACTCTATTTTCGGAATACATCTACAAATATTTTCAGAATATACACTATTTTCAGAATACATCTACAAATATGTTTACTTAATTTCAGTATAAAAACTTGACCAATGCAAGCAAAATAAACCCTAGGGATGACCTACACTGCCACGGTCGAGGGGAGGGAGGGAGGGAATGGGGAATGGTGGAGAGAGGGAGGAAGGAGGAAGGAAGAGAGGTACCTGGTCGCCGGAGGAGTCGGGGTCGGGTTCGGCAAAGGGGTCGGGGTCCGAGCTCGTCCGGGTCCGAGCTTCGCCATGATCGAAGGATAGCGAGGGGACGGTGGCGGAGGACGGCAGGGCAGGCGGGGGCGTCGAGTCCGCTTGCCAGCTCTTTGGAGGGGCCGGAGGAGGCCCTCGCTCGTCGGAGGGAGGAGGAGAGGAGAGGAGCGGCGGCGGCCGCCGATCCTGCTCGTGGGGCGCAGTCGGCGGGGTGGAGTCCCACGGGGTCGGGCGGCGGCGTCGGGGCAGCGCAAGACCACAGCGGCGGCGACGTCGCCGACGGCGCGCAGGCGTGGCGGGCGGAGGGGGCGGAGCAAGGGCGGCGGCGTACGGTTGGTCGAGTGGATCTGGCGAGGGAGGGAGGGAGGACACAGTGCGAGGGGAACAGGTGAAGTGGGGGAGGGTTCTAATGGCGCACCTCCCCCTAGTGCGCCATAAGTACAACGATTCTAATGTCGCACCTCGCCCCGGTGCGCCATTAGAATTTACTAGCCCGGCTGGTCATGTTATATTCCACCTAACCCCCACTTCATCACAACACGCCCACTAGCCCGACTGGCCAGCACGCAGCACACACACCAGGAGGTCCTGGGTTCGATTCCCAGGCTCTCCATTTTTTGTATTTATGCATTTAAAATGATGTTTGATATTTATTTGTGTTTAAATATGTTCAAACTTGTTTAAATCATAACAGTAATAATTTTTTTAAAAATATCATCAAATTTGTCATTTGAAAATATTTATGAATATGAAAAAATACCATCAAATTTATTATTTGAAAATATCATCAAATTTGTTATTTGAAAATATAATCAAATTTGTTTTTTGCAATTTTAGTTGCATTCATTTGTGACGGTGGAGCGGGCCGGGAGGCTGGAGTGCGGGGGATAGGAGTGCGGGTGGTCGTCGGCGGTGGAGTGGGGGGTGAGGGCCGAGGTGGCAGGCCCGGCCGATGGAGAGGGAGGATCTGATTGGGGTCGTCGTGGCGGTGGAGTGGGGGAGGTGCTTGGGTCGGCATGCATTTAAATGCTATTTGATATTTATTTTTGTTTAAATATGTTCAAACTTGTTTAAATCATAAGAGTAATATTTTTTTAAAATATATCATCAAATTCGTTATTTGAAAATATTTACGAATTGAAAAATATCATCAAATTTATTATTTGAAAATATCATCAAATTTGTTATTTGAAAATATAATCAATTTTTTTGCAATTTTAGTTGCATTCATTTCTCGATTGGAGCGGGCCGGGAGGCTGGGTGCGGGGAGAGGTGCGGGTGGTCGTCGGGCCGGTGGAGTGGGGAGGTGCGGGCGGGAGGGTGCGGTGGGTCGGCAGCGGCGGTTGAGTGGGGAGGTGCGGGGGGGTCGGCGGCGGCGGCAGTGGAGCGAGGTCGACCACAGTTACTAATGGCGCACCCGACAGTGCGCCATTAGAAGTTGTGCAAAAAAAGAGAGTATATATTCTAATGGCGCACAGTGTGGCCAGTGCGCCATTACTAGTTAGCACTAGTAATGGCGCACCGACATATGATGCACCATTAGTATGTTTGGAAAAATTAAAAAAATTGTTACTAGTGGCGCACCATGTTCACTACTAGGAAAAGGCCTACTAATGGCGCACTTGTTTTGCGTACTAATGGCGCACTACAGGTGCGCCATTAGTATCACGCCACTAGTATTTTTTACTAATAGCGCACCATGCAGTGCGACATTAGTATCTGGTATACTAATGGCGCACCACGCAGTGCGCCATTAGTTTTGCCCAGAGTGCGCCACTAGTGTCTGCTATACTAATGGCGCACCACATGGTAGTGCGCCAATAGTAACAAGTTTTTAAATTTTTTTTCTTAATCTCAGGTCACTATTTCACATATGAGATATCCAACACATATATATAACAAGCATCCATATAACAATCATAGCCAACACACAAGTTCCATCATATATACATACATAGCCAACACATAGTTCCATCGTTACATATTACAAAAGTTTCACATTGTTCATCCAACACCATTATCCATCAATTCACAAAAGTTTCACATTGATACAAAATAAAAGTACAAATGGAAAAGAAGCACTCCATCCATGCAAGCATCCGTGAATTAAATCAAATCTGCAAAATGGTAAACAAGAAGGTAGAAGAAGAAGAAGAAGCAGAAGACTAGAAGAATACTAGAAGAAGAAGAACACTAGAAGAAGAATAAGAAGAATTTTGGAAAAGAAGAAGAATAAGAAGAATACTATAAGCTTATTATGTAAACTTGATCATTTTGTGCTAACATAAGTTATTTTGGAGCTAACCTATAGGAAACTAAGCATATAAGCTCTAAGTTAGCATATTAGAGCCAACTAAGGTAAAATGAAGCTAACCTATGTCATTTTGGAAAAGAAGAAGAATAAGAAGAAGACTATAAGCTTATTATGTAAACTTGATCATTTTGTGCTAACATAAGTTATTTTGGAGCTAACCTATAGGAAACTAAGCATATAAGCTCTAAGTTAGCATATTAGAGCCAACTTAGGTAAAATGAAGCTAACCTATGTCATTTTGGAAAAGAAGAAGAATAAGAAGAAGACTATAAGCTTATTATGTAAACTTGATCATTTTGTGCTAACATAAGTTATTTTGGAGCTAACCTATAGGAAACTAAGCATATAAGCTCTAAGTTAGCATATTAGAGCCAACTTAGGTAAAATGAAGCTAACCTATAGGAAACTAAGCATATTAGAGATAACATAGGTAACTAAGTATGTATATATCATTTTGGAGCTCTGACATACCTGACATAGTTCAGTTCTCATTGTTCTTCTTCTCCTTCCTCACCCTGATGCGCCAAGAGCGGCGAGGCGGTGGAGGAAGTGGAGGCAGTGGGATGTAGTCTTCTACCACAATTGGCGTGGTCATGTCGCCCAGCTGTGGGATCGCCGGCGCCACCACCGGTGTGTGGTCATTGTCAGGCACCACCACCATCGCGAGGCCACCTTCTGGCAGGACGGGCACGACCATCGCTAGGTCATCCTCAGCCACCTCCATCTCTTGCCCATGGTCATCCACCACCACCATCTCCTGCCCATGGTCAGCAACCACCATCTCTTGCCCTTGGTCAGCCACCACCAGTGCTAGGTCATCCTCAGCTTGATGCCCATCGTCATCCTGCAGCTCCTCATCCCCACTCTGCTCCTCTTCTCTACTTTTCTGATCCGGATCATCCTTCTTGTTGTCTATCTTGCTGCCGAGAATCATTGCTGCTTCGCTAAAGCCGAATCGGTGTTGCTTTTGCTACAGCCATAGTCGATGCTGCTTTGGTCTGTAGCGGTGTCATTCTTGCTGCTCCCATTACCTGTCCAAATGCAACGATGACCGTTAACAATCGATGTGAGACAAAGCCAAATGTAGAGGAATAAGAAGAGGCGAGCGTCTGCGGCATCATCATCGTCGGCGTGGCGCATCGACACATAGTCGCGTTGAACAACTTCACGATGAGCATGGTGGCATCGTCGTCGTACTTGAAGAGAAGGAAGTACCCCAGCCGCAGGTCGTAGGCACGATAGAACTTCACCCACCCACGAGACAAGTACATGTGGCCCTCTTTGATCACCAACTCCACATCCCACTGCCTGCGAAACCCGCTGCCGGCCCGTCATAGCTTCACATTATTTGGCGGATCTCACCCAGCATGTTCATAAAACTGTCAGGCAGCCTCTGTAGTTTGGGACAATGAGTGATGTAGCAAACAACAGATATCATAATGGGATGGGTGAAGGGGAGATCTCTCATTTTATATACCTGCGTCATGGATGATCTTGAAGTCCCAAGTATGATAATCAAGAACTTCGGAAGCATCCAACTCAGATCTTTGATTAATGTCGCAAGTGTGGCTGCTTCCCCCATCTCTGATAAGCAGCAGAAGAGACCAATTAGTACCCTTACAACAGATCATAAAACATGCATTAGTCGCAAGTACCCCATATGTCCTATTTTTAGCAAAGTCATGCTAAAATTCACACAAAATTTCAGCATGACCTTTTGCTGAAAATATGACATATGGAGTGCCCGAATTTGCCGGAACGGAAGTTAATCGACATACAGGCATACTCAAGGGCCTCTCGGGGTACAGCAGCAACATCACAAGTTGACAAATTAGATATAAAGGCCGCAAATCTTAGTCCGGATGCCTTAAATCTTAACCACATTTTGTTATTGCTAATTTCTAGAAGTGAGCTCTGACAGCTTTCTATAATAAATTAGTCAAGATAAGTTCCTAAGCTCCTGATATGACGAAACTAGCGTACATATACCAATAAATGCAATTTGTAACAAATTGTTGTACAACAATATATCTTCTAGCCATGAAACCCTACCCTGATTCTCCTTTCTTCCTCTTGCCGAAGAAAAGTTGGCTCTGAGAGGATGGTCCAACTCAGATCAACTGCAGAAGTTCATTGTATAATTCTGTTTAGTTCCAAGAAGTAGTTCAAGAAGTGCAAAATGCAGAAGTTTGAGAAAGCACTAACTGGAAAGTCTCGTGTTTCCTTGAAAACATGAAAGGGCACGACTATGCATACAATTTTACAACAAGACATCCACCATACAATTTTTATTAAAGGAAAAGACTTAAGTTAACTTTAATTAAAGTTTCAGTTAAAGTTTAAATTAAAGTTTCAGTTAAAGTTTTAGTTGATTTTAAAGTTAAATTAAAATTTCACTTAAAGTTTCAGTTAAAGGAGAGCATTTTCTAATTGATTTTAGGGCTATATATTGTAAGCGATTGCACTCTTGCACTATTATTCATACTCTGCACTATTGCACTCTGGAATCCTCCTTCATACTACTACAAGCAGGAATACTAATGCAAACCACGGAACTTGCAAGCGATGGCAGGAGTACAACAAGACAAGAAGATGAGACAATATGGAGGGCACAAGACAAACTACTGAAAAGGTTTCTTTGTGCTGTACTCCAATATTCAACCAGACAAATTAACTGAAACTTAATAGCAGCAGCAGAGCTAATTGGTTCAACCATGGAAGTTCCAGGGGATATATTCTGGGGGCCTTAATTACATGCCTACAGAATATTTTTTTTCACTCAATGGCCACTCCTCACCAGACAGTCATACACATAACCACTACTCTGTCACTTTCTATAGAAGCCAACAGCTGGAAACTCCAAAAATAAATATGTAAGGTGCTTCGATAGATGGAGCTGCTAGCAAGGTTGATGAGAGAGAGAGAAGATATGATCTTGAACTCCCAAATCCAATCCATACCTACTCATTCACCAAATCCCAGGGCATGAGTTCAGAGAATTGGACTTGCAACCTACCATAAAGCTCATCATCATCAACGCAACGATACTATCTGGTTGTTGCCACCAACCTAGCTGAGCTAGAACCCTTCCAACAAAATCTCTAAACTTGCCGCTGAACCACAACAAAAAGCGCTCTCAACTCAAACTGCAACAAAAATAAAACCACTACTACTATACTTGCCCCATTGATTTTGATTTCTAGTATTTGATTAG
Organism: Aegilops bicornis; assembly: GCA_021605145.1. Classification (NCBI taxonomy): domain Eukaryota; kingdom Viridiplantae; phylum Streptophyta; class Magnoliopsida; order Poales; family Poaceae; genus Aegilops; species Aegilops bicornis. Next base: position 66,409,888 of record CM038671.1, read on the forward strand.
GTTGGGGACAAGTTTTGTAAGTTTGGACCTTCCATTCCTAGGTAGGGTAGCAACAAAGATGGCAGCTTACTTAGTTTTGACTACACGAAGGTCAATCTCTAGGCCTGTAGTTGTATGTAGGCTCTAGAATTCAATTCAGATAACTACACTTTGTACACCTATCTATCATCATTTTCATTTCATTCTCATTTCTTTTCACCTATATATGTATGCTATCCTCTCCACAAACCTAGATAGCCCATTTCTTACTCTAGATAGGGTACCCAATTCACAGCAGCTTAACTGATTGATTTTAACTATCCACCTGCTTGTATCATGGGCTGGGGTTACATTACCTGGGGAGGAATCAGCAACGGAGAAGAGAGGGGTGCTGCTGGTCGCCGGCCTGCCGCTCGTCCCTGACCTCCTCCGCGCTGCAGCTCGGAGACGAAAAATCAGATCAAGGTGGAGAGAGGGGGAGGGGAACCAGAGCAGGGAGAAATGGCATCCAACGCCACCGCTGTCAACCACCCATGGGGATGCTCGAGAGAGAGGGGCAGAGCAGCCCCAAGGGGAAGGGGGCGAGGGAGAGGAGAGGGGCAGCACCTCGACGCGCCGCCGGCCGAGGCTCCTAGTCTCCGGCGGCTCCGAGGGTTAGGAAGGAAGGGGAGAGGGAGGTGGCGGGGGCGCGTGGGCGGCTGCGGCGGACGGAGGCGGCGGACGGCGTGGGCATGTGGGCGGCGTGGGCGTGAGGGGCGTGGGCGAGGCGCGTGGGCAGCGGACGGCGGGGCTCGATCGAGTGGGGAAACACAGGACTAAGAAAAAATAGTAACCACAGTACTAATGGGCGCCAAGATGCAAATGCGCCATTAGTGCGCCATTATAAGTTTTGAAAAAAAATAAAAAAGTATATATTCTAATGGCGCACCGTGGCACAGTGCGCCATTACTAGTTTAAACTAGTAATGGCGCGCTGTGTCACGGTGCGCCATTAGTAGTTTTGCAAAAAAGAAAAAGAAAAAAAAACAACAGTAGTGGCGCAGCATGTCCCTTGTGCGCCATTAGTGTCTTCCACACTAATGGCGCACCAGAACATGGTGCGCCATTAGTATATACTAATGGCGCACCACATGGCAGGTGCGCCATTAGTGTCCATCCCATCTATAGCCCTTTTCCTAGTAGTGGTTCCTGGTGCGCCATTAGTGTCTTCCACACTAATGCCGTACCAAAACATGATGCGCCATTAGTATATACTAATGGCGCACCACATGACAGGTGCGCCATTAGTGTCCATCCCATCTATAGCCCTTTTTCCTAGTAGTGTCAGTACGACCCCAGTTGCAACTTTGGATATCCGCCAGGCCAGCCGTGGCCATAGACCAACTTAGGTCAAAAGCCTATGCTAGGGGGAGTAATTATTTCTCACCGACATTACATTCATGTTCACTCACTCATTCTAGTTGTCGGTGCTCATACTTTCTCATTGTACCATCCATGCTAGTTTATTTTCTTTTCTAAGTATTTTTCTTGTGTGTTTGAAAAACCTTAAGAAAAAACCAATCAATTTTTTTATTAGTTGTAGCTTTTAGCCAGTTTACTTTCCATGCCCGTAGTAGTAGTAATTAAAAAGAAAACCCAAAAAGATTTCTCATTCTTCTTTTTCTTGTTGGGAGCTTTCTCGTGTAAATAGTTTTATTTCTTTTCTTTTCTTTGGGGGTCGAGAGGAGAAGACCATGATGAAAATGTTGAAGTGGCTCTTATATGCATTATTTTTTATTTAACCAAGAGCCCATATTACCTTGTCTTCTCCCTTGTATTAAATTGCTTGCAGATTCCAGATTAGTCCAATGCACGTGCACTATTATAATTATCCACACCGTTCGGTCGTGCGAGTGAAAGGCAATAATGACGATATATGATGTACTGATTGAGATGAGAGAAGCTGGTATGAACTCGACCTATCTTGTTTTTGTAAATATGATTAGTTCATCGTTCCTGACTCAGCCTATTATGAATGAAACATGTTTGCAATGACAATTAGAGATTATAGTTGCTCATGCCATGCTAATTTGCTAGGAGTTTATAATGGTTTACCCTGCATGCCAACATGCTATTAAAATGGTTGTGATGTCGTTTGATAGGTTGGTATCCTCCTTTGAACGATTCGAGTGGCTTGACTTGGCACATGTTCACACATGTAGTTGAAACAAAATCAACATAGCCTCCACGATATTTATGTTCATGGTGAATTATATCCTTCTCATGCTTGCACTCAGTGTTTATTAATTTTAATGCATGTTCATGACCGTTTTCGCTCTCTAGTTGGTCGCTTCCTAGTCTTTTTCTAGCCTTCACTTGTACTAAGCGGGAATTATGCTTGTGCATCCACTTCCATAAACCCCAAAGTTATTCCATATGAGTACACCATACCTTCCTATATGCGGTATCTACCTGCCGTTCCAAGTAAATTTGTATGTGCCAAACTCTAATATTCAAATGAAATTCTGTTTTGTATGCTCGAATAGCTCATGTATCTACTAGGGCTTTCTATATCTTCCATGCTAGGTGGGTTATTCATACGAGGAGTGGACTCTGCTCCTCAGTCACGAGAAAATGGCTGGTACCGAGATGCCCAGTCCCATGCTTAAATCAAAATAATTATAAAAAACTCCCCCGGGGCTGTTGTTAGTTGGAGGCACCCGTTGTTTCGGGTTAGCCATGGATTGATGCTTGTTGGTGGTCGGGGAGTATAAACTTTACCATTCTGCCTGGGGACCGCCTATAATGTGTTTAGCATGGAAGATATCGAGATCTCTCGGTTGTTATGTTGACAATGAAAGTATGCCATTCAAAATATTATTTATCCCTGTTTCAAAACTCTAGCTCTGGCGCCTCTACAAATCCCTGCTTCCCTCTGTGAAGGGCCTATCTATTTACTTTTATGTTGAGCCATCAACCTCTTATTAAAAAGCACCAGTTGGAGAGCACCGTTGTCATTTGCATGCATTACTATTAGTTTACATTGAGTATGGTTGGATCTCTTTTACCATGAATTACAATGTTTAGTCAGTCCTTGATCTTCAGGGGTTCTCTGCATTTATGTTTTGCGATCTCAGAAAGGGCTAGTGAGATACCATCTTTTTATATCATATTATGATTGTTTTGAGAAAGTGTTCTCATCCGAGATTTACTATTATTCCTCGCTAGTTGATTATGCCATTGATATGGGTAAACATGAGACCTAAGTGTTATTGTGAATATGGTTGGTTCATAATCTTTGCTGAAAACTTGAATGTTGGCTTTACATATTTACAACAACAAGAGCAAACAGAGTTTGTAAAAGTTTTTCTTTATCACTTTCAGTATATCAACTGAATTGCTTGAGGACAAGCAATGGTTTAAGCCTGGGGGAGTTGATACGTATCCAACGCATCTACTTTTCCAAACACTTTTGCCCTTGTTTTGGACTCTAACTTGCATGATTCGAATGGAACTAACCTAGACTGATGCTATTTCAGCAGAATTGCCACTGTGTTATTTTTGTGCAGAAATAAAAGTTCTCGGAATGACCTGAAACTTCACGGAGAATATTTTTGGAATTAATAAAAATACTGGCGAAAGAATCAACACCAGGGGGCCCACACCCTGTCCACGAGGGTGGAGGGCGCGCCCCAGCCTCATGGGCCCCCTGAGGCTCCACTGACCTCAACCCCAACTCTATATATTCACGTTCGGGGAGAAAAAATCGGAGGGAAGGATTCATCGCGTTTTACGATACGGAGCCACTGCCAAGCCCTAATCTCTCTCGGGAGGGCTGATCTGGAGTCCATTCGGGGCTTCGCAGAGGGGAACCCGTCACCATCATCATCATCAACCTTCCTCCATCACCAATTTCATGATGCTCACCGCCGTGCGTGAGTAAATCCATCGTAGGCTTGCTGGATGGTGATGGGTTGGATGAGATTTATCATGTAATGGAGTTAGTATTGTTAGGGTTCTAAGATTGATGTTGCTATGACTTTGCTATGCTTAATCCTTGTCACTAGGGCCTGAGTGCCATGATTTCATATCTGAACCTATTATGTTTTCATGAATATATGTGAGTTCTTGATCCTATCTTGCAAGTCAATAGTCACCTACTATGTGTTATCATCCGGCAACCCCGAAGTGACAATAATCGGGACCACTCCCGGTGGTGACCATAGTTTGAGGAGTTCATGTATTCACTAAGTGTTAATGCTTTGGTCCAGTACTCTATTAAAAGGAGACATTAAAATCCCTTAGTTTCCAGTAGGACCCCGCTGCCACGGGAGTAGGACAAAAGATGTCATGCAAGTTCTTTTCCATAAACACGTATGACTATATTCAGAATACATGCCTACATTACATTGATGAACTGGAGCTAGTTTTGTGTCACCATAGGTTATAACTGATGCATGAGGAATCGCATCCGACATAATTATCCATCACTGATTCATTGCCTACGAGCTTTTGACATATTGATCTTTGCTTAATTACTTTTCCGTTGCCACTGTTACAATTACAACAAAACTACTATTGTTACTTTTGCCATCGTTGTCGTCACTTCCATACTACTTTGCTACTAAATATTTTGCTGCAGATATTAAGTCCTACAGGTGTGGTTGAATTGAAAACTCATCTGCTAATACTTGAGAATATTCTTTGGCTCCCCTTATGTCGAATCAATAAATTTGTGTTGAATACTCTACCCTCAAAAACTGTTGTGATCCCTATACTTGTGGGTTATCATCCCCCAACTCCTTTGTCGCCGCCGTCGATCGCGCACACCCTCGACCTCCCGCCGCCGCCTGAGGCCGCCCTCAACCTCACCGCCACTGCTGGAGGCCGCCCTCAACCTCACTGCTGCCGCCCGAGGCCGCCCTCGACCTCACCATCGCCACCCTCGACCTCACTGCCACCGCCCTCGACCTCACCGCCGCCGCCCGAGCCCGCCCAGGACCGCCGCCGCCTAAGCCCGAGCCCGCCCTCGCCGCCCCTGCCTCCGTCGCCGAGCACCTCCCCGCCATCGTCTCTCTCCTCTCTGTAAGCCCCCACCCCTCCCCCCACCCACCTCTCTATCTCTGCATTTTGTTCCTGCCATGTTAATTAGCAGTAGTAGTAGATGTCAATTAGTAGTAGGGTTCATAGATTATGTTTTTTAGTAGTAGTAGTAGATGATGTTAATTAGTAATAGTGGTGGTACTAGTTAACTAGGGTAGTAGGGTTAATAGTAGATGTTTTTTAGTTAGGATAATAATCGATGTTAATTAGTAGAAATGTAGATGTTAATTAGTTCAGTAGGGTTTAGTTTTTGGAATGAGTTTGTTTAACTAGATGTTAATTAGGGCAGTAGGGTTTAGTTCAGAGTAAATTTTAGTTCAGTAGTTAACTAAAAATAATCTATATTTGGTTTTTGAATTGAGTTTGAGAGAGCATGAGATTTGTGTAGATTTTCTTGAAGTGTCAAATACTAGGAGATGCAACATTGAAGTGGTTCGCTTGTGCCCAAGTGGCCTTTTGTTGTTTCTAGGGAATGAAGACGAGTGGCCTATGTTTTGCCGGAAAGTTGGTTCATTTCTGTTCTGGCAAATTTCAGCTGCTCGATTTGTCGACTTTTTAGAAATTGTCATGCCGACATTTTCCGTGAATTTCGGCATGATCTGTGCTACAAACTAGGACATATCGAGTGCCTGGGATTTGCCGCACCGAGAAGGAATCAACGTTCCTGCAAAACATATTCCTTTTTAAAATCATTATTCATTTTATTAGGTCTTGAATTAATTGACTAGATTTAATCGTAGAAAACATGGCTAGCAATGATGAAGGACAGGGTTCTGGTGATTGCGATGACGTCTACCGGGCGACAGACGAATTTTTGAACCTTGGCAACGATCAAAGATTGTTCTTGCTGGGACCACCTGTCGAATCGGAGACTGAGACCGACATCGATTCCGGCGCTGAGACTGAGACCGACGCCGAGACCGGCACGGAGACTGGCAGAGTCGTTATAGGACCGAAAGCAAAGAGGCAACGGCGCCTATACCAACTCATCACTACTAGAGTGGTGGTCACGGAGGTGGACGACGGCAATTTTGAGCCAAAAGTGCCTGTAGAAGCGCGCGCATGCTACGGAAATTAAATAGGCTGCATCATACGGTCAACGCCACCATCAACGATGGGAAACTAAAGAAGATAGAAAATATGAGGCCCTCCCCCCTAAAGAAGCTGCACCAGGTATTCTTGTTCCCGAGCCGGGATGAAAAGAAATATACTGATCCAGATAAAGACCCGGCAATGAAGAAGATAAACAAATGCACCATGACCAAGTTTAGCGACGCGTTGGCCGCTTGGAAAGCAAGGGTGAAACATCGGATCATCACTAAAAAGGAACCCTACTCCGAGATTGTGAAGGATCACTGGTACAACGACGTCCTAAACAAACGGTTTTTAACCCCTTTCCGTGACCGCATTTGGAACCGTCGCCAAGTGTGTGTGTGTGATAGGCTGTCCTTCCCACACGACCCAGAAATCGTCGGGGATAGGCCCTCCTGGGACCCAGGCTGGGGCCGTGTGCGATCGGGCGAGGCATCGAAACCCAATCATTTCCATAGGTATGTACATCCCACACGGTAATCCGATAAGATCGTTTCCGTAGGTATGTACATTCCACACGGTGGATCCCAGAAAATCATCTCCATAGGTATGTACATCCCACATGGTGAATCCCAGAAAATCATTTCTGTAGGTATCTACACCCCACACAGTGAATCCTAGAAAAACATTTTCCGTATGTATGTATATCACACACAGTTCTTTGTGTGGAAACGTTTGTGCAAGGTGGCTTAACGCAAACAGTTCGCTGCCGGAAGCCGTGTGTGATTGTTAGTTGATTGAACAAGCCTACTTTCTAGAAACCATGCGGGTTGTTTGAGTTCATCGCCCACGGTGCTGTCTGAGTAAATGTTTGCAATAGAGAACCCCAATAAGCAGGGTAATTAGCCTATTATTGATAATCCATGTAATCAAACTGATATTTCTTATAAAACACGCCAGATATTTCGTATCCGTATAAAAGCAACCAGGATTTCATAATCAAATTACATCAGATAGCTTCGGCACTCAGTTACGCCATTACACAAAAGCACCAAGTTTCACATGCAGCATCAAAAACCTTTGGGAAGTAGCATCATACACGGTAAATAGACAGATGAATCTCATCTGGGAAACTGCAAAAGCGGAAGGCAAATATTGAGCCTTCAGTGATGTTGAATGTCCTTGCAACTTTAGGCCAGTGGCTATGGATAATTGCCTGCCCAACCTTCGTCCTCTTCAGCAAGACTTCAATATTGTGTCGTGGGTGTTGAATGAATACCTTCCTCGCCTCTTGACCATGTAGGTGGTTTGAGAGGTAATCATAGGTGAGCTGCTTTGAAAAGTACTGAAAATAAAGCTATGCATAAATCGCTGTTGTTAATTTTGAAACGGCGCAAGGGGTAAAAACAAGGTAAAAGAGTTGGTACCATCCTATAGTCTACTGATGTCTTCTTCATTGTGCAAACAAAGATCTTGCTGTTATTAAATGCATGAAGTTTCTTCATTCAAACAATCTTTCTGAGTTTCTTGACTTGACTGATATTCATGGACATCTCATTTCCCCATATGCAAAATGGGTCGAACAGTGGGCCTAAGCGTCTGACAGCAGGACCTACATGTGCAAGACCAAATTGTAAGAAAGCTCAATATTAGAATGATTCCTGCAACTGCACAATAATGTGCTATTAGCCAAAGGACCCAGCTTGAACAAACCTCGATGGTAAACCGTAGTGTCTCCCATTGTTTCCCTGCAACACACATTAGGAAGATCTTGATCAGGTTAAGTGAGAGTTGCCATACTATCAGTAGAATATGTATTAAGTACAACCAAATTCAATTGGTGTCACATGCATAACAGTACAAAATAGTACCCACAGAAAATGAAAATCAAATTGCAGAACTGAACTAAACAGTTAAATGGACAGCAGACCAAATGAACCAAAATAGTTAACTGAGCACGACATTGCAGAATAGAAACATGTACTAGAAGATAAGACAGTTAACAAAACAAAGAATGCTTGAGAACAGTACTACGAAATGTAGCAATTGTTGGACCAAAGTGTTAACTGAACATTACATTTCAGAGGACCAAACTGTTAACTGAACATCATATCTAGTATATAATTAAAACAAGAGCAAAATAAGCCATGTGGTGCGTCCACGCGGATTAAAATATCTGCACCGTTAATCTGGGATTTTTAATGGCTATGATTTTAAGAGGTAACGTTACGTGCAATTTGAACAGACACATGTGCGTTCTCAAAAAAGGACATACACGTATGCATTGGCCAAACAAAGTTTGAAAAAAACACCAAATACATGCATAGGCACGTACCTAATCATTTGTGTGTACAGCGTTCACAAAACAAATCTGACCGAGTCCAACACCTATACGAGGTTACACTTTTTGTTTTTGCTAATAAGGAGCCAACACATGCATAGCCATGTACTAGAATCCAATGCCTATACGGGCCAACTCTTTCCTTGAAAAGAAAAACAAATATACAAGCCACCCCCGCATGTTTTGATCGATCAGAACACAAACAAACTATTGTACACATATTGCTGTAGAAAAATAATATTGTTAGATATGCGCAAACAAATCCATGGGTCGCACATATTGTTAAATATGTTAAAAAAAGAAATTTACTAGGCGCACATATATTCTTCTCGATTATAACAGTAGAAAAGGAGTTAAAAGGAACGGTTGTGATTCGCAAGAAATATATCAACTTAACAACTCGAGTTCATATTAAAAACTATCGCTAGGCACTTCTAAGAAAGAGATGACTGTTATCAAAAAAGAAAGAAAGAGACGACTTCGAGTCAATGTCCAGAGTATAAACTATCGCTAGGCACTTCCTTATCTGTATTAATATGAAAAGAGAACTCAGAGTCCTCATTGAAAACTATCGCAGGGCACTTTTAGGAAATAGACCAGGCTATGTCCGATTACCGCTAGGCATTTCCTAATATGTATGAAAGAGCCTATCTGATTAAATGCGACACCAGCCAGCAGCCACTCCCATCATCAGCGATTACGGCTACATGGTGTGAGCGTCGTGTTGGCGGTGTCTAATCGGAGCTTGGGACATCAAGCGTTGCTGCACGGCGCCGACGCACATACTCGCTTGGCTTGATCCCAGCTGAGAAACACAAGTACAAGACATACGGCTTTGGAAGCAGACTACAAGATCGTTCTTGACAAGGGTTTGCTAGCTTTCGATCGGCCGGAAACACATGCATGCTACAACCTGGGTTAATTCATTTCATTGATCAGCTTGGTGATGTTTTTGGGAGGGACAAAACACGGCCTCTGCCTCCGACCTGCTCTCGGTGCACTTCAAGCGGACATGCAAATTCATAATACAGCTTTTGTTTACTCATCTCCAATTCCTTTATGTTGCCCCCATTACCGTGCATTATATGATTGGTTTCTACTACAAGATGCCAAAGAATTATTTGTACTAGGCGTTGGGACTACAGGCGGTATTAGGCGAGGTGCGCTGAAGGGACAAGATGGCGAGGTCGACCTCGGACTTGCTCTGGGCGCACTGCAAGCATCCGTGCTAATTCAGACTATGGTCTCTGTCTACTCATCTTGGATTTCTTTGCAGGTTTATCCTTTGGCGTGTGTGATATATAAGAAAAAACAGTATACTTTTATCGATGGTAGATTATAGGTTTCAAACTAAAATAATTATGCAATGAGATTACATGATGTACCAAGCAAAACATAAAAGACTGTGTCATATCTTTTTTACAATGCAGATGGTGGAGGACTCACCTAATAATAATAATAATAATAATAATATATATACAGCTAAAAAAAGTGTATATATAACTACTACAATATCAACTTCACCCAACTAAGTAACACATTTTTTCTTGGGATTCAAATACTTTAAGTTTGATCTGAAGCATGAATAGTTAATCCAATGATTAATCCTTTTTATGATGACAATGTAATTATTGGTTCTTCTATTTTTGCATGAATATTCTACAATATCCAAGATGTATTTTTCCCGTTTCTTTTAGGTCATCCTACATTCCTCGAGGACAAGTGAGATGCTTGAAGTGCATGAGCCGTAAGAATCTCTAAATTATGTACATATCTGATAATACTGCAATTCTAAATCCCTAATTCTATTGTTATCCTCATATATGCTTTTACTGTTTTATCTATATATACAAAAAACCTGCAATATATATGGATTTGTCATTTGATTTACTTTCATGGCAACCATCTCATTTGGTGGCTTATTTTGTAATGATTTTTATAAATGTTGAATTACATTTTAGAATTATATCAGTACACAACTCTTAGATTTTAGAATTTAACTATGTACATATCTATGTAATATTATGCGGCTTTCACCAACAGTAGTGCACTTAATATAAAGATTTCTTCCTAATTTTTGGTTGTGTTTCCGGGACTTCTAAGTTATCATGAGTACAAGTGAGAACATTTACCAGTTTTGAAGCATTCACCAATAATTACCACATAGATAATTAGATTACAATCGGATGTGATCTATGCAAATGATCCAAGTATGATATGGCGTTAATAAGGAGAACATAGCTGCAGTGTGGCCAAATGCGAGTCGAATGATGGAATGGACAACAGGGTTCATCAAAGATTAATAAATTTATGAAGAAATAACAGAGAACAAGTGGAATTTGGAAAGCTTGAAAATAGTATGAGAACTAATGGTTTTACATTATGGGAAAAGTGTCCAAAGGTTTAGTTTTGTTTTTTCAAGATGTAATGTTGACTATCCATTCAGATTAATATTAGAGTAACAAAGAATAATTTAGAAAAATACTAAAATAAAAAATAACACAATAAAATAACATATAACGAATCTAGCCGCGCAAATGCGCGGGAGACCCGGCTAGTTGCATATTAAGTTATAAACATTACAGAGGACAAATAACTAGAAGGCACTGGCGGTGGCCTTGAGAAAACATCACAAACTGTATTTTAAAGTAGACAACCATGTGGCGGTGTCGACAATGGCCTCGAAGATGAGGTGCTCCTCCAAGATCTGGCGGTCGACACGCATGGCAGCCATAGCGACCTCATTCGCGCGTGCGGCCGCATGCTACTCAGCACCATGTTATACTTCGTGTAAAATGGCTATGGGCGACCATTAATTTGAGGAGGGGGGCAGTGATTTCGGTGGAAGGTGTTGCTCCGTCAGTTGGGCCATGTGGGATGAGAAAGGAGGAGGATGGTGTGGGTGGATTGTGGATTACCTGACCATATCGACGAGGCCGCACACCAAGAAGAAGGGTCAGCGGCGAGGAGGCCGCACAGCAAGAAGAAGGTTCACAGGTGAGGAGGCGGCGCTGCAAGAAGAAGGGTCGCCGGCGAGGAGGCGGCGCTGTAAGAAGAAGGGAAGCCGGCGAGGAGGCGGCGCTGCAAGAAGAAGGGTCGCCGACGAGGAGGCTGAGCTGCCAGTAAGCAGCAGTGAAGGTTTGAACTTGGAAAGCAAGGAGGGATAGTGGAAATGTGGTTTTTGGTAGGAGGGAGGGGGCGGGGAGATAGATATTTCCGCGGTGGCAAAACAAATTCGCTCGATGCCGCGAGAAACTGGCGCACAAGTGTGGTTCAAGCGGGGGCGGTGGACTGTAGACGAGTCATGCGTAAGCCAGACAAGACGGTGCGCCAAGATATTTTATATCGCATCCTACACGATTCTTTCTAGTAAACTGTTTGTGGTATACCTGATTTTTTCATTATGTTTTGAAAGACAGAATGGTGTTACGGAGGGAAAGGATGGTGTTAGAATTGCTAGAACATTTATGTATAGTGAACATGCAACTAGTACATGAGTGTTGTGTTTAAATTTGGAATTATTCCGGGTTAGTTTGGCATTTTTATGCATTAATTGAGTTTCTGGGCATTTAATGTGCATAATTCAAATCTGAACTACAAGCACATGCTCCAATGCACCAAAGTTTGCTGAAAAATCACATATCTGTCTTTGGGTGAATTTATAGGTCCCATGAAAGAAATGGAATAAAATTCAAACATTTGGGTGTCGTGGCTCGGCTCAAATGATTGAGAAACTTGGTTTTTTAATTCCTGTAAATCCAAAACACGGCTGAAAATCATGAAACTTGGCATGGTGTCATGACATGGCACCAATATGCTGTAGTAATTTTTTTGGCCGAATTGGGACAGGCTTTGGTGTAAGCTTCTACAAACCGGAGCTTCCCTCAAGAAGGCTCCTGGTTCCAAGAGGGAACGTGTCACCTCCGTGTGCGAAACGACATACGTACACTGCCTTCTCCCGCCTTAATTTTTATACACTGGCAGATTAGACCAAATAGAAGTATCGTGCTTAGTTTTGGAATTATTCCGTGTTCATTTGGCCTTTTTATACATTAATTGAGTTTCTGGGTATTTAATGTGCATAATTCAAATTTGAACTACAAGCACGTGCTCCAGTGCACCAAAGTTGTTTCAAAAATCACATGTGTGTCCTTGGGTGAATTTCTAGGTCCCATGCAAGAGATGGGAGTGAAATTCAAACATCTGGCCGTCGTCGCTCGAGCGGAAAGATTGAGGAACTTGGTTTTTTAATTCCTGTAAATCCAAAACACGCCTGAAAATCATGAAACTTGCCATGGTGTCATGACATGGCACCAACATGCTGCGGTAATTTCTTTCGCCGAATTGGGACAATCTTTGGTGTAAGCTTCTTGCAAACCAGAGCTTCCCCCAAGAAGGCTCCTGGTTCCAAGAGGGAACGTGTCACCTCCGTGTGCGAAACGACAAATGTACACTGCCTTCTCCCGCTTTAATTTTTTCCAGAGGCAGATTAGACCAAATAGAAGTATCGTGCTAAATTTTGGAATTATTCGGTGTTCGATTGGCCTTTTTTATACATTAATCTAGTTTCTGCGCATTTAATGTGCATAATTCAAATTTGAACTACAAGCACGTGCTCCAGTGCACCAAAGTTGTTTGAAAAATCACATGTGTGTCCTTGGGTGAATTTCTAGGTCCCATGCTAGAGATGGGAGTGAAATTCAAACATCTGGGTGTCGTGGCTCGGCCGGAAAGATTGAGAAACTTGTTTTTTAATTCCTGTAATTCCAAAACATGCCTGAAAATAATGAAACTTCTCATTGTGTCATGACATGGCACCAACATGCTGCGTTAATTTCTTTGGCCGAATTGGGACCATCTTTGGTGTAAGCTTTTTGCAAACCGGAGCTTCCCTCAGGAAGACTCCTGGTTCCGAGAGGGAACGTGTCCCCTCTGTGTGCGAAACGACATACATACACTGCCTTCTCCCGCCTTAATTTTTTTACACAGCCAGATTAGACCAAATAGAAGTACCGTTCTAAATTTTGGAATTATACCATGTTCTTTTGGCCTTTTTTATACATTAATTGAGTTTCTGGGCATTTAATGTACATAATTCAAATTTGAACTACAAGCACAGGCTCCAGTGCACCAAAGTTGTTTGAAAAATCACATGTGTGTCCTTGGGTGAATTTCTAGGTCCCATGCAAGAGATGGGAGTGAAATTCAAACATCTGGGCGTCGTGGCTCGACCGGAAAGATTGAGAAACTTGGTTTTTAATTCCTGTAAATCCAAAACATGCCTGAAAATCATGAAACCTTGCATGGTCTCATGACATGGCACCAACATGCTGCGGTAATTTTTTTGGCTGAATTGGGACAAGCTTTGGCGTAACCTTCTTGCAAACCGGAGCTTCCCTCAAGAAGGATCGTGGTTCCGAGAGGGGATGTGTCACCTCCATGTGCGAAACGACATATGTACACTGCCTTCTCCCGCCTTAATTTTTTTACAATACTAGATTAGTCCAACTAGAAGTACCGTGCTAAATTTTGGAATTATTCCGTGTTCGTTTGGCCTTTTTTATACATTAATTGAGTTTATGGGCATTTAATGCGCATAATTCAAATTTGAACTACAAGCACAGGCTCCAGTGCACCAAAGTTGTTTGAAAAATCACATGTGTGTCCTTGGGTGAATTTCTAGGTCCTATGCAAGAGATGGGAGTGAAACTCAAACATCTGGGCGTCGTGGCTCAGCCAGAAAGATTGAGAAACTTGGTTTTTTAATTCTTGTAAATCTAAAAAACAACTGAAAATCATGAAACTTGGCATGTGTTGGTGTCGAAACCGGCGGATCTCGGGTAGGGGGTCCCAAACTGTGCGCCTATGGTCAATGGTAACAGGAGATGGGGGCCACGATGTTTACCCAGGTTCGGGCCCTCTTGATGGAGGTAATACCCTACTTCCTACTTGATTGATCTTGATGAATATGAGTGAGGGAGTCCTGGACTAGGGGGTGTCCGGATAGCCGAACTATCATCTTCGGCCGGACTCCTAGACTTTGATTATACAATATTTAAGACTTCGTCACATGTCCGGATGGGACTTCCCTTGGCGTGGAAGGCAAGCTTGGCGATACGAATATGTAGATCTCCTACCATTGTAACCGACTCTGTCTAATCCTAACCCTATTCGGTGTCTATATAAACTGAAGGGTTTTAGTCCATAGGACGAACAACAATCATACCATAGGCTAGCTTCTAGGGTTTAGCCTCTCTGATCTCGTGGTAGATCTACTCTTGTACTACCCAAATCATCAATATTAATCAAGCAGGAGTAGGGTATTACCTCCATCGAGAGGGCCCGAACCTGGGTAAAAACATCGTGTCCCTTGTCTCCTGTTAGCATCCGCCTAGACGCACGATTCGGGACCCCCTACCGAGATCCGCCGGTTTGACACCGACATTGGTGCTTTCATTGAGAGTTCCTCTGTGTCCTCACCGATAGGCCCGATGGCTCCTTGATCATCAACAACGACGCAGTCCAGTGGTGAGACTTTTCTCCCGGACAGATCTTCGTATTCGGCGGCTTTGCACTGCGGGCAATTAACAGCCATCTGGAGCAGATCGAAAGCTACGCCCCTGGCCATCAGGTCAGATTTGGAAGCTTGAACTATACGGCCAATGTCCGCAGAGACTTGATCTTCGACGGATTCGAGCCACAGCCGAGCGCGCCGCACTGTCTCGATGAGTACGATCTAGCTCTGCCGCCGAACAGTGCCCTGGAGGCCACACCAGTGCCCGCTCTGACCTTTAATCCGGAGCCGGTTCCCCCAATCGAGGACGAGTGGTTGGACACCGCCTCGGGGGCTACAATCTCAACGGCGATTGAGCCGAACTCCATCCCTGTCCTTTGCGAAGACCGTGACTCCGAGGTGCCGGACTCCTCTCCGGACTCCGAACCCTCCACGCCCCTGCCAATCGAATCCGATTGGGCGCCGGTCATGGAGTTCACCGCCACGGACATCTTTCAGCACTCGCCCTTTGGCGACATCTTGAATTCACTACAGTCTCTCTCTTTATCCGGAGAGCCCTGGCCGGACTACGGTCAGGAAGGTTGGGATGCGGACAATGTAGAAATTCAACGCCCACCCACCACCCACTTTGTAGCCACTGTCGATGATTTAACCGACATGCTCGACTTCGACTCCGAAGACATCGACGGTATGGACGACGATGCTGGAGACAACCAAGAACCAGCGCCTACAGGGCACTGGAAGGCCACCTCGTCATACGACATATACATGGTGGATATCCCAAAAGATGGGAACGGCGATGGAACAGCGGAGGATGAACCCTCCAAGAAACAGCCCAAGCGCCGACGTCAGCGGCGCCGCTCTAAATATCGCCCCAGCAAAAACGATGATTCCGGCACGGGAGACAATAACACCCCGGACAGTGCCGAAGATGACCCCCTCCAGCAGGACTCAGCGCAGGAGGAGGAAGAAGCAAGTCCGCACGACAGTGCGGCAGAAAGAGAGGTAGAGGGCGATAATTATGCGCCTCCCTCCGAAGACGAGGCAAGCCTCGACGATGACGAATTTGTCGTGCCTGAGAATCCCGCCGAACAGGAGCGTTTCAAACGCAGGCTTATGGCCAAGGCAAGTAGCCTCAAGAAAAAGCAGCAACAGCTTAGAGCTGACCAAGACATGCTAGCTGACAGATGGACTGAAGTCCTTGCAGCCGAAGAGTATGAACTCGAACGCCCCTCCAAAAGCTACCCCAAACGCAGGCCGTTGCCTCGATTAGAGGAGGAAGCACCCAAGTCACCAGCGCCGGCGTGGCAGACCGGCCACCCGTGGGCCTTGACAGAGAAGCCTCTCGGCCCTCCGCTCAAGCCACGCCCAGCGCCGCTCAAAAATACCAAGGCACGGAAAAGCGCACCGGACTTGCGAGATATATTGGAGGATAAGGCAAAGCATACAAGATCGATATACGGATCGCGTGGGCGCCCCACGACACGGGATGATTACCGTCACGCCGGATACAGCAAACCCGGCCGAGCCGAACACAATAGACAAAGCTCATATGAGCTACGTCGTGATATAGCCCAATACAGAGGCGCCGCACACCCACTATGGTTCACAGATGAAGTAATGGATCATCAAATCCCCGAGGGCTTCAAACCCGTAAACATCGAATCATACGATGGTACCACAGATCCTTGATGCGGATCGAGGACTATCTCCTCCATATCCACATGGCCTGCGGTGATGATCTACATGCCATCAAATACCTCCCACTCAAGCTTAAAGGACCAGCTCGGCATTGGCTCAACAGCTTGCCAACAGAGTCAATCAGTTGTTGGGAGGACCTGGAAGCCGCATTCCTTGATAACTTCCAAGGCACATATGTGCGACCACCAGACGCCGATGACCTTAGCCATATAATTCAGCAGCCAGAAGAATCGGCTAGACAATTCTGGACGCGGTTCCTAACAAAGAAAAATCAGACCGTCAACTGTCCGGATGCAGAGGCGCTAGCAGCCTTCAAACACAACATCCGCGACGAGTGGCTAGCCCGGCACCTAGGACAGGAAAAGCCGAAATCCATGGCAGCCCTCACCACACTCATGAACCGCTTTTGCGCGGGAGAGGACAGCTGGCTAGCTCGAAGCAACAACTTGGCTAAACACCCTGGTAGTTCGGATACCAAGGACAGCAATGGCAGGTCGCGTCGCAACAAGCATAAATGCTGCATTAACAGTGATAATGCTGAAGATACGGCAATAAATGTCGGATTCAGAGGCTCTAAACCCGGTCAGCGGAAGAAGCCATTCAAAAGAAATACCCAGGGCCCGTCGAACTTGGACCGAATACTCGATCGCTTGTGCCAGATACATGGCACCCCCGAAAAACCAGCCAACCACACCAACAGGGATTGTTGGGTGTTCAAGCAAGCAGGCAAGCTAATCGCCGAAAACAACGACAAGGGGCTGCATAGCGATGACGAGGAAGAGCCTCGGCCGCCGAACAATAGAGGACGAAGGGCTTTCCCACACAAGTGCGGACGGTGAACATGATATACACAACCCACATACCCAAAGAGAGTGGAAGCGTGCGCTAAGGGGCGATATCTGGCGATGGAGCCGATCGCCCAGTTCAACCCATGGTCCTCCTGCCCGATCACTTTTGATCGAAGGACCACCCACTAGCATCCGTCCACGGTGGTTTCGCCGCATTGGTTCTTGACCCAATTATTGTGGATTTCACCTCACCAAGTCTGATGGGCCGGCGGTAGCAGCCTGAACCTGCTTTATCGAGGATACGGTCATAAAATGGGCATAGACCCCTCAAGGATTAAACCCACAAAAATGACCTTTAAAGGCGTCATACCAGGTGTAGAGGCCAATAGTACAGGCTCAGTTACACTCGAAGTGGTCTTCGGATCGCCGGATAACTTCCGAAGCGAAGAGTTAATCTTCGACATAGTCCCGTTTCGCAGCGGCTATCACGCACTGCTCGGACGAACAACATTCGCAAAATTCAATGCGGTGCCGTACTACGCATACCTCAAGCTAAAGATGCCAGGCCCTCGAGGCGTAATCATGGTCAATGGAAACACCGAACGCTCTCTCCGAACGGAGGAGCAAACGGCCTCCCTTGCGGCAGAAATGCAGAACAGCCTCTTAAGGCAATTCTCCAGTCCAGACAATAAACAACCAGACACTGTCAAGCGCGCCCGGAGTAACCTACAACAAGACCGCCTGGCACGATCCGAGCACGCGTAGCAATCCGGCCCCAACCCCAGCCCTCGCGAAGTTGCGAAGCCAGTACTAGGCGTACATAACTACGCTCTGGAGATACCATGGGCATAAGGGAGGGGCACGACCACAGGCCCGAATGCGGCTCAACCACACCGGGGGCTCGATGGTGTCATTCTTTTCTTTTTCCTTTTTTTCTTACTTTCAAGACTCTGTTCTCCAGAAGCACTGTCCGACGTTCGCGCCGAACTCACGATGCAACAGCCAGGGAAGCAGAAAACTGTGTCGAGTGTCCAGGTGGTCTCTACTACGAGCATACCTGTTTTACATACCATCCCGCAGCTTACCCCTGGAGGGGGACATGTTAAATAGTCCCATCCCTTGCTTATCGCACTATTTGTGTCGTTCTGCTTTCATTCAGTTCCTTTTTGAATAAACAATACATAGCTTTTGCCTATTATTGCATTCCTTTCTTTATCTATATATATGTTCATTTCATGACATGTTGCACCCGTACACTTTGGTACGGCCAATACACCAGGGCTTAAGTTCCCCGAATATGGTGTTAGAAGTCCGAACACTTTCACAAGTGCGGCACCCGAACTTATAGCATTATATGCATCGGCTCCTAATCATGTCTTGGGTCAATAGTTGGGTTTGCCGGCTCCCATGTTTTGGTACCTTACGTTCCGTTATATCGGCTAAGGTAGCTGGGAGAACCACTACGATTGTGCCCGGTTGAGCTGGGTTGAGCACCTCGGTGGAAAGCTAAAACTGACCGTCATGATAGGGCGAGAGCGATCGCTGTTTGAGAGGTTTTTTCGGGTCCCTAAAGACTTATGCCGCTTAGAGCGAGGAGTCGGCATTGTCCGGCCAAAGGCGTGGATAGCGCCCCGAACTCGGTCTTCCGAATACTAGGGGCTTCGCCGAAATTTAAAATTATAGAATTCTATGGCTAAGTGAGAGTGTTAAAGCATTATAAGTCCGGTTGCCTTGTTCATTGCATTGAGCGCCTCCCTCTATGGACCCAAGAATGGGAACAAGAGCGCTCAAGTTTATCACGAACACCCCAGCACTCGTGGCATGGGGGCTGAAGCCAACGACTTGCCATCTCTCATATTTGATAAACGACCGCACATAAAGTAATATTTTAAATTAACAAGCGTTTCTTAGCGCATATGAACAAGTTTTCAGCGCATAGGATAACAAATGCGAGTCTATTCAAAAATTACATATTTGGAGCACTCGTCCGCTATACGGCGGGCACCCTTCAGGACGCCCTCATAATACATTTCGGGCGTGCGATGCTCCTTGCCCTTTGGTGGCCCGTCTGATACAAGCTTCTCCCCATCCAGCTTGCCCCAGTGCACTTTAGCACGGGCAAGGGCCCGACGGGCACCTTCAATGCAGACGGAGCGCTTGATGACTTCAATCCATGGATGGGCGTCCACCAGCCGCCGCACTAGCCCAAAGTAGCTCCCAGGCATGGCTTCCAATGGCCACAGCCGAACTATAAGGCCCTTCATGGCCTGTTCGGCGACCTTGTGGAGCTCGACCAGCTGCTTCAGCTGGTCGCTTAGGGGCACCGGATGTCCGGCCTCAGCATACTGAGACCAGAATACCTTCTCCGTCGAGCTCCCCTCCTGGGCGCGGTAGAACGCGGCAGCATCAGACGCACTACGGGGCAGATCTGCGAATGCTCCTGGAGAGCTCCGAATCCGGGTAAGTAATAGGTAATTGACTTTTACATTCTTGCTTTGCATAAAGAATGCCTTACCCGCCGCTATCTTCTTTAATGATTCAGTTTCTTGGAGGGATTTTTGGGCTTCGGCCCTAGCGGCTTTGGCACTCTCAAGAGCCAAGGCGAGCTCGGACTCTCGAGTCTTCGAGTCACGCTCCAAACTCTCATGTTTTTCCACGAGAGCCTGGAGCTCTTGCGGCACCTCCGCCACCCGCTCCTCCTGCTTTTCTCGCTCGGTGCGCTCCGCGGCCGCTTTGCTTTCGGCCGTAGACACCGCTTCCTACAGGGTTGCCACCTCGTTCGTGGCCCCTACAATACCCACGTTATTCCTGTCATTTTTTTGCAACCAAATCCTTTCTATGAGGTATTTCTTTAATAAGGTATTACTTACCTTCCTTGTCCTCGAGTTGCTTCTTGGCAAGGCTGAGCTCGTTCTCGGACCGCTCGAGGCTCTGCTTCAATGCATTGACCTCCGCAGTAAGTGCGGTAGAGGTCAGCAGCGCAGCCTGCATTCCCATATTGACATACTTATGTTAGACTCCTGCCTATATCTTTTTAGATCCTTAGTCCGGCTTTTCTTTCTGAACATCGAACTAAGCATCAGGGGCTCCTGTCTATGCGGTAATATTTTTACATATTCTAAACTTACCTCAAAGCCTGTTAGAAGGCTGGTATAGGCTTCGGTCAACCCGCTCTTGGCAGACTGAACTCTCTGGATCACCACACTCATAACAGTGCGGTATTCCTCCTCGTTGGAAGCGCTGTTAAGCGCCTCAAGTAAGCTATCCGGTGCCTCCGGTTGGACGTAGGACACCGGCGTCTTACCCTTCCTACGAAGGGGCTGCTTTCCGAACTTCGGAACCGCTGAAGGTTCCGTTATGGAGTCCGGACAAGGGTCGGGCTTAGAGCCCCTGGGGGTCTCGCTCCCCAGCGCTGGAGTCCGGGAGGCTGCCTTGCGGTGCCTCTGCGCCACCTCCTCTCGACCAGGCCCCCTTGGGGCCCCACCACCAGCGTCGTCCGCAGCGTGAGGTGAGGAGGCGGCCGAAGGAGGTATTCTCCATTTCCGGCGAACTCGGGGACCCGCTCGGCCAAGCGGCGAACTCGTCCTTGGGCGGGCTGCATGATTGTTCGGCATTAGAGAACACTATGCAACGATAAAAAAGCCATGGGTATCCGGACACTTACGATCTCGCCAGGGGCTTGGCCCTTGTTGGCCACTCCTCCTCGTCGTTGTCGACGTTGGTTGAGAAGTCCGGAGTAAGGGTCCTCCCCTTCTTGGACCCTCCGGCCTCCATAGTTGGGGCGGCTTTCCTCTTCTTCTCTTCCCCCGCTAGGGGAGAGGCTTCTTTTTCTTCCTCCTATTCCTCAGAGGAGGATTCCGCCTCAGGGTCGTCGGGCAATGAGTCCGACAGCCCCTGGCGCCGGGAGCTCCTTCGAGTTCCCGTGGCCTCCTTCTTGGCCTTCTTCTCCGTCACCACGTGAGGTGCCGGAGCCAGCAGCCCCGTCAATCGGGCGTCCGCTGGGTCTTCTGGCAAAGGGGCCGGACAGTTAATCTGTCCGGACTTCTTTAGCCAGTCCTGTCAAAGGTTAGGGTGTTTTAAATCCCGCATAGAGTCAAACTATGAAAAAAGAGTCCCATAAAGGATAGAATAATTTGCCTCACTGGCTTGACGTAGCGAGCTGAACCCGCGATCTTTGTTAGCGGATGCGGGGGCTTCGGCGCCCTTAAACAGCACCTTCCAGGCATCTTCGTATGTAGTGTCGAAGAGCCGGCTCAAGGTCCGATCTTTGTGCCGGATCAAACTCCCACAAATTAAAGGCCCGTTGCTGGCATGGGAGAATCCGGCGGATGAGCATAACCTGGACTACGTGGACAAGCTTGAGCTTCTTGTCCACCAGGTTCCGGACACAGGTTTGGAGTCCGGTCAGCTCTTCCGAATCACCCCGTCGGGCCCGTCTCTTTCCATGATGTGAGCCGTGTGGGGAGCCAGATCTGAATTCGGGGGCCGCCCATTTGGAGTCGCGTGGCTCGGTGATGTAGAACCACCCGATTTCCACCCCTTTATTGTCTCCACGAGCGAGCCCTCGAGCCAAAGGACATTGGGCATCACCTGCCCACCATAGCGCGCCTCCTCTGCATCGGCCGCCCACTATCTTGACTTGACGCTAAAGGTCTTCAACCATAAACCGAAGTGGGGTTGGATGCGAGAGGAAGGCCTCGCACCTGACGATAAGCGTCGAGATATTGAGGATGAAGTTTGGGGCCAGATGTTGGAAATCCAGGCCATAGTAGAACATGAGCCCCCGGACAAATGGGTGAAGTGGAAAACCTAGTCCGTGGAGGAAGTGGGTGAGGAACACCACCCTCTCATGGGGCCTGGGAGTGGGGATGAGCTGCCCCTTGTTGGGGAGCCGACACGCGATGTCGCCGGACAAGTATCCAGCCTCTTGCAGCTTTGTGATGTGCCCCTCCATGACGGAGGAGGCCATCCACCTGCCTCCCGCTCCGGACATAGTTGGAGAAGGTTGAAGCGGGATGTGCGGACTTGGGCACTGGAGCTCGAGTCTTGTGAAATGGATGAGCAAAGGAGGAAGAAGGCGTGGGTGAAAAGGTGGATCCTTATCCCTTATATGGAATGAATGACTATCGTCCCCACCGACTGATAAAACTCGCTTATCTCCCAAGCGCCGCAATCAATGGCGCGGTTGGGTTACCCACGTCCTTATTGATGAGAATCCCGAAATAAAGGGGCACGATCTACGCTTTGATAAGATGTGCCAAGGAAACCGCCTCGCTAAACGCACTGAGGTGGAACAGTAAAAACGATTCGTATAAAGGCCTGGCCGTGGTGTGATGTCACACCGCGGAATACGTCAGCAGATCTGTGCAAAAAGTTATTCTCTCTACGGTGGTATGTGGAACTTGTTTTGCGAGCGGACACTATCCTGGTGTTCAAAACCTTCTATGAAGTATTAGTAGGAGGAACCCGCCTTGCAATGCCGAAGACAATATCGCACCAGACTAAATGCGTCATTCAAGCCTGGTTCAGGAGACTCTTGAGGAGTCTGGACTAAGGGGTGTCCGGATAGCCGAACTATCATCTTTGGTTGGACTCCTAGACTATGAAGATACAAGATTGAAGACTTCGTCCCGTGTCCGGATGGGACTTTCCTTGGCGTGGAAGGCAAGCTTGGCGATACGGATATGTAGATCTCCTACCATTGTAACCGACTCTGTGTAACCCTAACCCTATTCGGTATCTATATAAACCGAAGGGTTTTAGTCCATAGGACGAACAACAATCATACCATAGGCTAGCTTCTAGGGTTTAGCCTCTCTGATCTCGTGGTAGATCTACTCTTGTACTACCCAAATCATCAATATTAATCAAGAAGGAGTAGGGTATTACCTCCATCGAGAGGGCCTGAACCTGGGTAAAAACATCGTGTCCCTTGTCTCCTGTTACCATCCGCCTAGACGCACAGTTCGGGACCCCCTACCCGAGATCCGCCGGTTTTTACACCGACAATGAGGATTACAAGAGTTGATCTATCACAAGATCGTAATGGCTAAACCCTAGATGTCTAGACTGTATGATTGTGATTGTCTCTACGGACCAAACCCTCCGGTTTATATAGACACTGGAGGGGCCTAGGGTTGTACAGAGTCGGTTTACAAAGGAAGGAATCTACAAATCCGAACGCCAAGCTTGCCATCCACACAAAGGAGAGTTCCATCCGAACACGGGAAGAAATCTTCTGTCTTGTATCTTCACAGCCCATTAGTCCGGCCCATGTTACATAGTCCGGACGCTCGAGGACCCCTTAATCCAGGACTCCCTCAGTAGCCCCTGAACCAGGCTTCAGTGACGATGTGTGCGGCACGCAGATTGTCTTCGGCATTGCAAGGCGGGTTCCTCTTCCAAATACTCCAAAACAACTTTTGAACATAGAAAATGTGTTCGGCTCTGTAAAACAAGTACCACACACACACGCAGAGAGTATAATATTTCACGAGTCCAATCCACTGAGAACTTTCATAGCGTGACGTCACGTCACTACCCCATCATTATTTCGAACCGTTTTAAGCCTCCTACTCCAGGTTTCAAGATGCGGTTTTATTGGCACGTCTTGTCAAAGCAGAGACCGTGTCCCCTTATTGCGGGATTCTCATCAATACGGGCGTGGGTAATCCAACCGTGTCGTCTGCACGACCCTTGGGGA
This sequence comes from Aegilops bicornis, assembly GCA_021605145.1. Taxonomy (NCBI): domain Eukaryota; kingdom Viridiplantae; phylum Streptophyta; class Magnoliopsida; order Poales; family Poaceae; genus Aegilops; species Aegilops bicornis. The sequence goes on from CM038671.1 coordinate 66,434,027, forward strand.
ATAGGCGAGTTTTAAGGCGAGTGGGGATGCGCTTGATATTCGCTGCCTTTATAAGGAGATAAGGATTCACCCTTTCACCCACGCCTTCTTTCTCTCTGCCCATCCATTCTCGAGCTCCAGCGCCCAAGCTTCCATCCTTTCCACCTCAAAAAGCACTCCGGCCATGTCCGGATCTAGAGTGCTAGGCAAGTGGATGGCCTCCTCTGTCTAGGAGAAGGACATCACAAAGCTCCGAGAGGCTGGGTACTTAGCCCAGGAAATCGCCCACCGGCTTCCAGCAAAGGGGCAGATCATCCCCACCCCGGAGCCCCATGAGAGGGTGGTGTTCATCCCCCACTTCGTCCGCGGGTTGGAATTTCCTATCCACCCATTCGTCCGCGGACTCATGTTCTACTGCGGGCTAGATTTCCATGATCTTCCCCCCAACTCCTTCCTCAACATCTCGGCATTCATTGTCATGTGCGAGGCCTTCCTCTGCATCACACCCCACTTCGGATTGTGGCTAAAGATCTTCATTGTGAAGCCGAAGGTGGTGGGTGGTCAACATGAAGAGTGCGGAGGTGCCATGGTGAGCAAGATGACCAACGTCTCATGGCCCAAAGGTACCTTCGTGGAGACCGTCAGAGGGTGGCAACAGCTGTGGTTCTACGTCACAGAGCCCGGTGACACCACCTGGGCCGCAGCTCCCGAATTTAAATCCGGGGCCCCGATGCGGCTCACCTCCTGGCTAGAGAAGGGCCTGAACTGGGCGTTGTCGGACGAGGTGTCCGTGCTACAAACGCGCATCAGGAGCATGGTGGACAAGAACATCAGCTTGTCAATGTGATCCAGGTGATGCTCTTTCGCCGGATCCTTCCATGTCAAAGCCGAACTTGCCATTTGTGGGAGTTCGATCCGACCGAGCACCAGACCTTGCAATAGTTCTTCGGCACTACACACGAAGACATATGGAAGGTGCTTTTCAAGTCCAACGAGACATGGCCGAAGACGACCGAGGACCGTGGGTATAACCTGACCCACCCTGCCAGTCCGGTAAGTTTTTTGTATTTCAAGGTGTATCCTTTACTTGTATACTCAAGGAAGATGTCTAAGCTTCCCTATTTGATCTTTCAGGGCTGGACAAAGAAGGTGGACCAGATCCAGTGTCCGGCTCTGTTGCCCGAAAACCCAGCAATCCCGCTTCTGACGAAGATGCTGGTTTTGGTGCCCTACCAGGCGCCGGAGAAGAAGGCCAAGGAGACCACAAGTTGCCTCCGCCGTAAGGGCACTTCTGACATGACGTCCGAAGACGCCGAGACTCACTCCTCCGCCACCGAAGACGGCGAGGAGGAGGAGGAAAGCAACTCTCCCCTGAGGGGGGAAGGAAGAAAAGGGCGGCCTCCACGCATCTGGAGGCATAGGCGTCCAAGAAGGGGAGAGCCTCCCTTGCGGACGACTCCGCGTTGGATACTAACAACAACTCGGAGTGGCGCCCCAGGGATAAGCCCCTGGCCGAATCATAAGTACCCAAAGGCACTGACGCACTCATATATCCAACTCCTTTTATTTCGAAGCTTTAAAATATTGAATCATGCACTGCAGCCCGGCTCGCTCCCACCTCCAGCAATCCTCATCTTCAGGGAATTCGCTGGATCCCAAGGTGATGGACAGTGGGTTCCTTCTGGCAGCCTCTTCTCCCAAGGCCATGGATGACACCGAGGTGATGTCCCGAATGACCTCCCCAAGCCGGGGGGAGACACAGGAGGCCGTGATACCTCGGCCGCCTGACACATGGGGGAGCAAATCCCCCTGGAGACTGGCGATGGGGGCCATATTCAATTCGGCCCCCAGCCGAATACAAATTTCGGAGACCTATACGGCTCCGGAATCAGGCAAGCAGCCTCCTTCAAAGGAAGGAGGTGCACCGATTCATCCGATGACCTATGTCCATCCAGAGGCACAAGATACTCTACTGGAAGCGCTGCAAAGCGCATCCATTCTTGAGGAACACCGTATCCTTGTGGGTACGGTGGTTGAGAGGGTTCAGTCTGTTAAGAGCGGACTGACCAAAGCCTCCACTAGCCTTCTGACAGGATTTGAGGTATGCTACGTATTTATGCAAAAATTATGTCATAGTATAGACAGTAGCCCCTGAGACCCAGTCCGGTCTTCGGAAAGAAAAGCCAGATAGAGGATAAAATAATTTCTCGCAGGAGACTAACCATGCACGTCTACGTAAATAAGCAGGCGTCGTTGCTGGCTGCGACCTCCCATTCTGCCGAATTCTCCGGACTGAAGCAGACTCTGGAGCGGACCGAGGAAGAGCTCGGCCGTGTGAAAAAACAGCTGGAGGGCAATCAAGGTATGCAATGACCTTGTGTAGATTCAGAAAGGATGAATGATTGGTGTTGACCATAGCGCCATGATATTTCGTAGGAGAGGCGACCGAGGTGGAGGCCCTCAAGAAGGCGTTGGCTGAAGCCCAGGAGAGGGCGGCGAAGGAACAAGCCGCTCATGAGAAACATGAGGCTAGGGTCGGTGAGGTCCAGCACGAGCTCCAGGACGCCGTGAAGAAATGCGAGTCCTTGGAGCGCGATATTGCAGATCAAATGGCCGAACTTGCCAAGGCCCGCCAAAGCGCAAGAGATGCCCGGGTTGAAGCTGAGGCGCCCTCCAGGAAATCAAGGAGGCCAGAAACATCGCGGCGGGTAAGGCCTTTATTATGCAGAGCAAGTATGTGAAGAAAAGGTACCTCTTACTGACCGGGATTTGGAGTTCTCCGGGAGCGTTTCCGGATCTGGCTGACTGTTTCTTTTGTGTTAATCCTTCGGAAGCGTACGCCCTCAATCACACACACCTTGATCTGGCTGACCATTTCTTTTGTGTGGCCTAATCACAAACAGTTCATCCGAGTGAACCGTATGTTGTATATCGCACACACCTTCATCTGGTTGCCCGTTTCTTTTGTGTTGCCTAATCACAAACAGTTCATCCGAGCGAACCGTATGCTCTATATTGCACACGCCTTCATCAGGCTGCCCATTTTTTTGTTCCGCCTCATGGAAAATAGTTCATTGGACTGAACTGTATGCCCTGGATCGCACACGCAACTATAATTTGAACCGTGTTTGATGCATCCTCCATTGCAAATATTTTGCACCTTTTTTGACGGTTTTTTACATCCCCGTTTGTGATTAATGCATCACACACAGTTTCGTGAAAGGGCCTCTGATCGTAGTGTCGCGTTAGCAGCATCCTGCAGTAGTGGATAATCCAACAATCACAGCAGAGCAGTTTGAAATATTCAAGGAGGCCAAAGAAAAGTCGAAGTACATGAAGGGGCTTCAACAAAGGAACATGGGGTGCCACCACCTTGGAAGCCGTGGTTACGGCGGGAAGAGGTCCATATGGGCCAACGAGGACGAGGAACGCGAAAGTCTGGGCATCCCAGACCCCTTGGCGGAGTTCACCATCCCGCAGGAGCGTGACATCCTCAGGGCCCGATACCAGTGGGACCTAGTCAAGAAGGTTTTGGAGATGGACCCGGTCACGACGGAGTTCATGAGACTGCTGGTAATTTCAGTTTCTGACCAATTCGACTCCACGTTTAGACATATTTGTAAATGCTCCTTGTTCCTTTTGCATAGAAAGCAACACAGGATTGCAGCCGAAAGTGACTCGCCGTCTGAGGCATTGGCGAGGCCCAAGTGGGACATGATACTTCTCCAACATATATATAATTTTTGATTGCTCCATGCAACTTTATCTACTGTTTTAGGCTTTATTGGGCTTTATTTTCCACTTCTACATTATTTTTGGGACTAACCTATTAACCGGAGGCCCAGCCCAGAATTGTTGTTTTTTGCCTATTTCAGTATTTCGACGAAAAGAAATATTAAACGGAGTCCAAACGGAATGAAACCTTCGGGAACGTGATTTTCTCACCGAACGTAATCCAGAGAACTTGGAGTGCAAGTCAAGAAGCAACCGGAGCCTCCACGAGATAGGAGGCCCCCCCCTATAGGGCACGCCCCCTGTCTCGTGGGCCCCTCGGGCGTCCACCGACGTACTTCTTCTTCCTATATATACCTACGTACCCCGAAAACATCCAGGGGCACCACGAAACACAATTTCTACCACCGTAACCTTCAGTATTCGCGAGATCCCATCTTGGAGCCTTCGTCGGCACTCTGCCGGAGGGGGAATCAAGCACGGAGGGCCTCTACATCAACATCCTTGCCCCTCCGATGAGTTGTGAGTAGTTTACCACGGACCTACGGGTCCATAGTTATTAGCTAGACGACTTCTTCTCTCTTTTTGGATCTCAATAGAATGTTCTCCCCCTCTCTTGTGGAGATCTATTCGATGTAATCTCTTTTTGCGGTTTGTTTGTCGAGATACAATGAATTGTGGGTTTATGATCAAGTTTATCTATGAATAATATTTGAATCTTCTCTGAATTCTTTTATGTATGATTAAGTTATCTTTGCAAGTCTCTATGAATTATCAGTTTGGTTTGGCCTACTAGATTGATCTTTCTTGCCATGGGAGAAGTTCTTAGCTTTGGGTTCAATCTTGCGGTGTCCTTACCCAGTGACAGAAAGGGTTGCAAGGCACGTATTGTATTGTTGCCATCGAGGATAACAAGATGGGGTTCATATCATATTGCATGAGTTTATCCCTCTACATCATGTCATCTTGCTTAATGCGTTACTCTGTTCTTATGAACTTAATACTCTAGATGCATCTTTGGATAGCGGTCGATGTGTGGAGTAATAGTAGTAGATGCAGGCAGGAGTCGGTCTACTTGTTATGGACGTGATGCCTATATACATGATCATGCCTAGATAATCTCATAACTATGCGCTTTTCTATCAATTGCTCGACAGTAATTTGTTTACCCACCGTAATACTTATGCTATCTCGAGAGGAGCCACTAGTGAAACCTATGGCCCCCGGTCTATCTCTTATCATATTTGTTTCCAATCTACTTTTATTTGCATCTTTACTTTTTGCATCTATATTATAAAATACCAAAAATATATTTATCTTATCATACTATCTTTATTAGATCTCACTTTCATGAAGTGGCCGTGAAGGGATTGACAACCCCTTTATAGCGTTGGTTGCGAGTTCTCGGTTGTTTGTGTAGGTGCACGGGACTTTTGAGGAGCCTCCTACTGGATTGATACATTGGTTCTCAAAAGCGAGGGAAATACTTACGCTACACTTTGCTGCATCACCCTCTCCTCTTCGGGGAAAACCAACGCAAGCTCAAGACGTAGAAAGAAGGATTTCGGGCGCCGTTGCCGGGGAGGTCTTCGCTGAATTCAAGACATACCAAGTACCCATCACAAACCTATCTCCTCGCTTTTACATTATTTTCCATTTGCCTCTCATTTTCCTCTCCCCCACTTCACCCTTGCCGTTTTATTCGCCCTCTCTTTCCCAGTCTCCTCTCTCTTCGCTTGCCTTCTTTTGTGTGCTTGTTTGCTTGTTTGACCTTATGGCTGCGCCTAAGGGTCCTGACCACCTTCTCAGAAGGATGGATGAGATTGAATCAAATATTAGAAGTTTCATGAATTTGCAGTTTGAGCATAATGATTTCTTTAGAAAAGAGCTCAAGGAACAAAAAAGTTTTTTGGGGTTTATGAACAAAGAGCTTGATGATATGAATAAATAATTCTATGGTGTTAACGCTCAAATTACCCGGCTTGAAAATGCTATAGCCATAATTTCTGACAAGCAAGCCACCTTAGTCAATAAGATGGCCGCTAAACCAGGAAAATTACATGAAAATAATGATGAGGATCTTAAAGTTATTGATGCATCTCCAATTAGATCTATGTTTTGCAATATGAACTTTGATGATTATGGGACTGCTGATGAATCAACTTTGCCTAGAAGGCGTCCCAAGAATTCAGAATCTTGAGATCTTAATGTTAAATTTGGTAAAAGTGAGATTGGAGAATCCTCAACTTCTAATAATGTTGAACCCACTATCTCGGACTTCAAGGAATTTAATTATGATAATTGATCTTTAAAAGGTTGTATTTCCTTGTTGCAAGACGTTGTTAATTCTCCTCATGCTTATAGTCAAAATAAAGCTTTTACCAAGCATATTGTTGATGCCTTGATGCAATCTTATGATGAAAAACTTAATTTGGAAGTTTCTATACCTAGAAAACTTAATGATGAGTGGGAACCTACTATAAAGATTAGAATTAAAGATTATAAGTGTTTTGCTCTGTGTGATTTGGGTGCTAGTGTTTCCATGATTCCGAAAACTTTATGTGATATTCTAGGTTTCCATGATCTTGATGATTGTTCTTTAAATTTGCACCTTGCGGATTCCACCATTAAAAAGCCTATGGGAAGGATCAATGATGTTCTTATCGTTGCAAATAGAAATTTGGTGCCCGTAGATTTTATCGTTCTTGATATAGATTGCAATCTTTCTTGTCCTATTATTCTTGGTAGACCTTTCCTTAGAACGATTGGTGCGATAATTGATATGAAGGAAGGGAATATTAGGTTCCAATTTCCATTAAAGAAAGGCATGGAGCACTTTCCAGGAAAGAAAGTCAAATTACCTTATGAATCTATCATGCGTGCTACCTATGAGTTTAGTGCCAAAGATGGCACCCGTTAGATCTATCCTCGCTTTTATGCCTAGCTAGGGGCGTTAAACGATAGCGCTAGTTGGGAGGCAACCCAATTTTCTTTATGTTTTTTGTTTTTGTTTCTGTTTAGGAATAAATAATCCATCTACCTTCTGTTTAGATGTGGTTTTATCTTTTAATTAGTGTTTGTGCCAAGTTAAACCTATTGGATCTTCTTGGATGATAGTTATTTGATCTTGCTGTAATTTCCAGAAACTTTGCGCTCAGTGCCCGAATTGTTAAAATTCACCAGAACGTGATAAAATAGTGATTCCAATTGCTGCTGATCAATAAACAAATTTTCTAGGTTGTCTCATTTTGGTAGATGTTTTGGAGTTCCAGAAGTTTGCGTTAGTTACAGATTACTACAGACTGTTCTGTTTTTGACAGATTCTGTTTTTCGTGTGTTGTTTGATTATTTTGATGAATCTATGGCCAATAAAATAGTTTATAATCCATAGATAAGTTGGAATACAGTAGGTTTAACACCAATATAAATAAAGAATGAGTTCATTACAGTACCTTAAAGTAGTCTTTTGTTTTCTTTCTCTAACGGAGCTCACGAGATTTCTATTGAGTTTTGTGTTGTGAAGTTTTCAAGTTTTGGGTAAAGCTTTTATGGACTATGGAATAAAGGGTGGCAAGAGCCTAAGCTTGGGGTTACCCGTGGCACCCCAAGATATTCAAGAATAGCCAAAAGCCTAAGCTTGGGGATGCCCCGGGAAGGCATCCCCTCTTTCGTCTTCGTTCATTGGTAACTTCTCTTGGGGCTATATTTTTATTCACCACATGATAAGTTTTTTGCTTGGGGCGTCATGTATTATATTAGTATTTGCTTTTTAGTTTACCACAATCATCCTTTCTGTACACACCTTTTGAGAGAGCCATACATAAATTGGAATTTGATAGAATACTCTATGTGCTTCACTTATATCTTTTGAGCTTGATAGTTTTGCTCATAGTTCTTCACTTATATCTTTTGAGCGTGATAATTTTTGCTCTAGTGCTTCACTTAGATCTTTTAGAGCACGGTGGTATATTTGTTTTAAAGAAACTATTGATCTCTCATGCTTCACTTAGATTATTTTGAGAGTCGTTAATAGCATGGTAATTTTCTTAAATATTAATATACTTGGTATTCAAGATATGTGAAACTTTCTTTTGAGTGCGTTGAATACTAAGAAAAGTTTGATGCTTGATAATTGTTTTGAGATATGAAGATGGTGATATTAGAGTCATGCTAGTTGAGTAGTTTTGAATTTAAAGAATACTTGTGTTGAAGTTTGTGATTCCCGTAGCATGCATTATGGTGAACCGTTATGTGATGAACTCGGAGCATGATTTATTTATTGATTGTCTTCCTTATGAGTGGCGGTCGGGGAATGACGATGGTCTTTTCCTACCAATCTATCCCCCTAGGAGCATGCGCTTAATACTTTTCTTTGATAACTTCTAGATTTTTGCAATAAGTATATGAGTTCTTTATAACTAATGTTGAGTCCATGGATTATACACACTTTTTCCCATCCTTCCACCATTGCTAGCCTCTCTAATACCGCGCACTTTTCGCCGATATCATACACCCACCATATATCTTCCTCAAAACAGCCACCATACCTACCTATTATGGCATTTCCATAGCCATTCCGAGATATATTGCCATGCAACTTTCCACCGTTCCGTTTATTATGACACGCTCCATCATTGTCATATTGCTAGCATGATCATGTAGTTGACATCGTATTTGTGGCAAAGCCACCATTCATAATTCTTTCATACATGTCACTCTTGATTCATTGCATATCCCGGTACACCGTCGGAGGCATTCATATAGAGTCATATTTTGTTCTAAGTATCGAGTTGTAATTGTTGAGTTGTAAGTAAATAAAAGTGTGATGATCATCATTATTAGATCATTGTCCCAGTGAGGAAAGGATGATGGAGACTATGATTCCCCCACAAGTCGGGATGAGACTCTGGACGAAAAATTAAAAAAAAAGAGAAAAAAAGAGGCCATAAAAAAGGCCCAAAGAAAAAAAAGGAGAAAAAAAAGAGAGAATAAGAGAGAAGGGGCAATGTTACTATCCTTTTAACACACTTGTGCTTCAAAGTAGTACCAAGATCTTCATGATAGAGAGTCTCTAATTTTGTCACTTTCATATACTAGTGGGAATTTTTCATTATAGAACTTGGCTTGTATATTCCAATGATGGGCTTCCTCAAATGCCCTAGGTCTTCGTGAGCAAGCGAGCTGGATGCACACCCACTTAGTTTCTTTTGTTGAGCTTTCATGTACTTATAGCTCTAGTGCATCCGTTGCATGGCAATCCCTACTCAATCACATTGATATCTATTGATGGGCATCTCCATAGCCCGTTGATATGCCTAGTTGATGTGAGACTATCTTCTCCTTTTTTGTCTTCTCCACAACCACCATTCTATTCCACATATAGTGTTATATCCATGGCTCACGCTCATGTATTGCGTGAAGATTGAAAAAGTTTTGAAAATGGTAAAGTATGAAACAATTGCTTGGCTTGTCATCGGGTTGTTCATGATTTAAATATTTTGTGTGGGGAAGATGGAGCATAGCCAGACTATATGATTTTGTAGGGATAACTTTCTTTGGCCATGTTATTTTGAGAAGACATAATTGCTTAGTTAGTATACTTGAAGTATTATTATTTTTATGTCAATATGAACTTTTGTCTTGAATCTTTCGGATCTGAATATTCATACCAAAATTTAGAAGATTTACATTGAAATTATGCCAAAGTATCACTCCGCATCAAAAATTCTCTTTTTATCATTTACCTACTCAAGGACGAGCAGGAATTAAGCTTGGGGATACCTGATACGTCTCCAACGTATCTATAATTTTTTATTGCTCCATGCTACTTTGTTTACTGTTTTAGGTTTTATTGGGATTTATTTTCCACTTTTGTATTACTTTTGGGACTAACCTATTAACCGGAGGCCCAGCCCAGAATTGTTGTTTTTTGCCTATTTCAGTATTTCGAAGAAAAGGAATATCAAACGGAGTCCAAACGGAATGAAACCTTCGGGAACGTGATTTTCTCACCGAACGTGATCCAGAGAACTTGGAGTGCAAGTCAAGAAGCAACTGGAGCCACCACGAGATAGGAGGGCGCCCCCCCTCTAGGGCGCGCCCCTATCTCATGGGCCCTCGGTGACCACCGACGCATTTCTTCTTCCTATATATACCTACGTACCCCGAAAACATCCAGGGGCACCACGAAACACAATTTCCACCACCGTAACCTTCTGTATCCGCGAGATCCCATCTTGGAGCCTTCGCCGGCACTCTGCCGGAGGTGGAATCAAGCACGGAGGGCCTCTACATCAACATCCTTGCCCCTCCGATGAGTCGTGAGTAGTTTACCACAGACCTACGGGTCCATAGTTATTAGCTAGATGGCTTCTTCTTTCTTTTTGGATCTTAATACAATGTTCTCCCCCTCTCTTGTGGAGATCTATTCGATGTAATCTCTTTTTGCGGTGTGTTTGTCGAGATCCGATGAATTGTTGGTTTATGATCAAGTTTATCTATGAATAATATTTGAATCTTCTCTGAATTCTTTTATGTATGATTAAGTTATCTTTGCAAGTCTCTTCGAATTATCAGTTTGGTTTGGCCTACTAGATTGATATTTCTTGCCATGGGAGAAGTGCTTAGCTTTGGGTTCAATCTTGCGGTGTCCTTACCCGATGTGAGAAAGGGTTGCAAGGCACGTATTGTATTGTTTCCATCGAGGATAACAAGATGGGGTTTATATCATATTGCATGAGTTTATCCCTCTACATCATGTCATCTTGCTTAATGCGCTACTCTGTTCTTATGAACTTAATACTCTAGATGCATCTTTGGATAGCGGTCGATGTGTGGAGTAATAGTAGTAGATGCAGCAGAGTCGGTCTACTTGTTATGGATGTTATGCCTATATACATGATCATGCCTAGATAATCTCATAACTATGCGCTCTTCTATCAATTGCTCGACAGTAATTTGTTTACCCACCGTAATACTTATGCTATCTCGAGAGAAGCCACTAGTGAAACCTATGGCCCCCGAGTCTATCTCTTATCATATATGTTTCCAATCTACTTTTATTTGCATCTTTACTTTTTGCATCTATATTATAAAATACCAAAAATATATTTATCTTATCATACTATCTTTATTAGATCTCACTTTACTTGAAGTGGCCGTGGAGGGATTGACAACCCCTTTATTGCGTTGATTGCGAGTTCTCGCTTGTTTGTGTAGATGCGTGGGACTTTTGAGGAGCCTCCTACTGGATTGATACCTTGGTTCTCAAAACTGAGGGAAATACTTACGCTACACTTTGCTGCATCACCCTCTCCTCTTCGAGGAAAACCAACGCAAGCTCAAGATGTAGCAGGACACCGCATTCAACCGGACCTTGAACATATTGAAATGACTCCTGGTGGATACTCAGCCATCATATGGATGCGTGCACGGTGTCGAAGACGGCGCCACATGGAAAAAGTACTACCGTGTGACCACGGAGGAGAGAAAGGAAAGACAGAGGTTAACTGAAGAAAACATCGACAAGAAGGTTGACATTGCGGTTGAGAAGAAATCAGCTGAGACAGTCGCAACAGCGGTAGCTGCCGCAAAACAGGCGATTGAAGATTCGTGTGGTGTATTGGTTCCGGCCGTCGTTAGTTGGAGCAGGCAAAATCCAAAAAAAAATGCAGCGGACTTTCCCCTTGCCGACTTCTTCCGGAGCAGCTCGACTAGAGTTGGACGGACACCTGCACTAGCACCGGCTCCCGCACCAGCTCCTGCACCGGCTCCCGCACCTACTCATAGCAGCCTGTCCTTTGACTCGGACGTGCTCGGCGGTGTTTCATCTTGGCTGAGCTCGACGCCCTCACGGTACCTGTCACACCAGCCCTCTTCAATAAATGTATAACCTCCCGTTACCGTTGCCTTTCGGATGTCTCGGATTGCAGACGTGTCTTCGTAGGCCGACGTAACCCCGTGCACCATATTGTACTGAAGGAAATATGCCCTAGAGGCAATAATAAAGTTATTATTTATTTCATTATTTCATGATAAATGTTTATTATTCATGCTAGCATTGTATTAACCGGAAACTTAGTACATGTGTGAATACATAGACAAAACAAAGTGTCCCTAGTATGCCCCTACTTGACTCGCTCGTTTATCAAAGATGGTTATGTACCCTAACTATAGACATGTGTTGTCATTTGATGAACAGGATCACATCATTAGGAGAATGATGTGGTGGACAAGACCCATTCGTTAGCTTAGCATTACGATCGTTACAGTTTCATTGCTACTCCTTTCTTCATGACTTATACATGTTCCTCAGACTATGAAATTATGCAACTCCCGAATACCGGAGGAACACCTTGTGTGCTATCAAACGTCACAACGTAACTGGGTGATTATAAAGATGCTCTACATGTGTCTCCGATGGTGTCTATTGAGTTGACATAGATCGAGATTAGTATTTTTCACTCCATGTATCGGAGAGGTATCTCTGGGCCCTCTCGGTAATGCACATCACTATAAGCCTTGCAAGCAATGTGACTAATGAGTTAGTTGCGGGATGATGCATTACGGAACGAGTAAAGAGACTTGCCGGTAACGAGATTGAACTAGGTATGGTGATACCGACGATCGAATCTCAGGCAAGTAACATACTGATGACAATGGGACAACGTATGTTGTTATGTGGTATGACCGATAAAGATATTCGTAGAATATGTAGGAGCCAATATGAGCATCCAGGTTCTGCTATTGGATATTGACCGGAGATGAGTCTCCGTCTTGTCTACATAGTTCTCGAACCCGTAGGGTCCGCACGCTTAACATTTGATGACGATTTGTATTATGAGTTTATGTGATTTGATGACCGAAGGTTATTCGGAGCCCAGATGAGATCACGAACATGACGAGGAGTCTCGAAATGGTCGAGAGGTAACGATCGATATATTGGAAGGCTATATTCGGACATCAGAAAGGTTCTGAGTGATTTGGGTGTTTTTCGGAGTACCGGAGAGTTACGGGAATTCGCCGGGAGAAGTATTGGGCCGTATTGGGCCATACGGGAATAGAGGAGGCAGGCCAAAGGGAAGGAGGCGCGCGCCCCCCTATGGGTTCGAATTGGACTAGGGGAAAGGGGGTGCCCCCCCTTGCCCTTTCCTACTCCCTCTCTCTTTCCCTCTTTCTTCTCTCCTACCGCGGAAAGGAAAAGGGGAATCGTACTAGGACTTGGGAGTCCTAGTAGGACTCCCCACACTTGGCGCGCCCCCTCTAGGGCCGGCCTCCTCCTCCTCCCTCCTTTATATACATGGGCAGGGGGCACCCCAAAGGCGCAACAGACAATCTCTTAGCCGTGTGCGGTGCCCCCCTCCACAGTTACACACCTCGGTCATATCGTCATAGTGCTTAGGCGAAGCCATGCTCCGGTAACTTCATCATCACTTTACCATGCCGTCGTGCTGACGGAACTATACCTCTGCCTCTACTGGATCAAGAGTACGAGGGACATCACCGAGCTGAACGTGTGCAGATCGCGGAGGTGCCGTACTTTCAGTACAAGGATCGGTTGGATCATGAAGACGTACGACTACATCAATCACGTTGTCATAATGCTTCCGCTTACGATCTAAGGGTGCATGGACTACACTCTCCCCTCTCGTTGCTATGCATCACCATGATAGATCTTGCGTGTGCGTAGGATTTTTTTTTGAAATTACTGCGTTCCCCAACAGTGGCATCCGAGCCAGGTCTATGTGTAGATGTTATATGCACGAGTAGAACACAAGTGAGTTGTGGGCGATAATAGTCATACTGCTTACCAGCATGTCATACTTTGATTCGGCGGTATTGTTGGATGAAGCGGCCCAGACCGACATTACGCGTACGCTTACGCGAGACTGGTTCTACCGACGTGCTTTGCACACAGGTGGCTAGTGGGTGTCTGGTTCTCCAACTTTAGTTGAATCGAGTGTGACTACCCCCAGTCCTTGTTGAAGGTTAAAATGGCAAACTTGATGAAAAATCGTTGTGTTTTTTGATGTGTGGGTAAGAACGGTTCTTGCTAGAAGCCCGTAGCAACCACGTAAAACTTGCAACAACAAAGTAGAGGACGTCCAACTTTTATTTGCAGGGCTTGCTGTGACGTGATATGGACAAGACGCGATGAGATATAAATTGTTGTATGATATGATCATGTTTTGTCACTTTATTCTATGAAATGCATTCGTCATGTAATTGCTTTACTTTATCACTAAGAGGTAGCGATAGTCGTAGAAGCAATAGTTGGCGAGACGACAACGATGGTTCGATGGAGATCAAGGTGTCAAGCTTGCGATGATGGTGATCATGACGGTGCTTTGGAGATGGAGATCAAAGGAACAAGATGATGATGGCCATATCATATCACTTATTTGATTGCATGTGATGTTTATCTTCTATGCATCTTATTTTGCTTAGTATGGCGGTAGCATTATAAGATGATCTCTCACTAAATTTCAAGGTATGAGTGTTCTCCCTGAGTATGCACCGTTACTTTCTGATTCGTTGTCTTGAGACACCACGTGATGATCGAGTGTGATAAGCTCTACATTCACATACAACGCGGGCAAGCCAGTTTTGCACACGCAGAATACTCGGGTTAAACTTGACGAGCCTAGTATATGCAGATAGGACCTTGGAACACTGAGACCGAAAGATCGAGTGTGAATCATATAGTATATACGATCAACATTGTGATGTTCACCATTGAAAACTACTCCATCTCACGTGATGATCGGACATGGTTTAGTTGATATGGATCACGTGATCACCTAGATGATTAGAGGGATGTCTATCTCAGTGGTAGTTCTTAAGTAATATGATTAATTGAACTTTAATTTATCATGAACTTTGTCCACGTAGTATTTTCATAACTATGTTGTAGATCAATAGCTCGCGATGTAGCTCCCCGTTTATTTTTGATATGTTCCTAGAGAAAAACTATGTTGAAAGATGATAATAGCAATGATGCAGACTAGGTCTGTGATCTGAGGATTATCCTCATTGCTGCACAGAAGAATTATGTCCTTAATGCACCGCTAGGTGACGAACCTATTGCAGGAGCAGATACAGACGTTATGAACTTTGGCAAGCTCGGTGTGATAACTACTTGATAGTATAGTGCGCCATGCTCTACAGCTTAGAACCGGGACTTCAAAAACGTTTTGAACGCCACGAAGCATATAAGATGTTCCAAGAGATGAAATTGGTATTTCAGACTCATGCCCGAGTCAAGAGGTATGAGACCTCTGACAAGTACTTTGCCTACACGATGGAGGAGAATAGCTCAACCAGTTGAGCATGTGCTCAGATTGTCTGAGTACTACAATTGCTTGAATCAAGTGGGAGTTAATCTTCCAGATAAGATAGTGATTGATAGATTTCTCTAGTCACTGTCACCAAGTTACTAGAACTTCGTGATGAACTAGAATATGCAAGGGATAACAAAAACGATTCCCAAGCTCTTCGCGATGCTGAAATTGGCGAAGGTAGAAATCGAGAAAAAGCACTAGTTTCAAGTAAGAGGGGAAGGGAAAGAAACGGAACTTCAAGAAGAATGGCAAGCAAGTTGCCACTCCCATGAAGAAGCCCAAAGATAGACCCAAGCATGAAACTGAGTGCTTCTACTGCGAAGGAAATGGTCACTAGAAGCGGAACTGCCTCAAATACTTGGCGGATAAGAAGGATGGAAAAGTGAACAGAAGTATATATGATATAGATGTTATTGATGTGTACTTTACTAGTGTTGATAGTAGCCCCTGGGTATTTGATACTGGTTCAGTTGCTATGATTAATAACTCGAAACATGAGTTACAAAATGAACAAAGACTAGTTCAGGGCAAGGTGACGATGTGTGTTGGAAGTGATTCCAAGGTTGATAAGATCACCATAGCACATTCCCTTTACCTTCGGGATTAGTGTTGAAGCTAAAATAAATGTTATTTGGTGTTCGTGTTGAGCATAATATGATTGGATCATGTTTACTGCAATATGGTTATTCTTTTAAGTCAAAGAATAATTGTTATTCTGTTTACATGAATAAAACCTTCTGAAGTCATACACCCAAGGTGAATGGTTTATTGAATCTCAATCATAGTGATACACATATTCATAATATTGATGCCAAAAGTTGCAAAGTTGATAATTATAGTGCAACATATTTGTGGCAGTGTCGTTTAGGTCATATTGGTGTAAAGCGCATGAAGAAACTCCATGCTGATGGGCTTTTCGAATCACTAGATTATGAATCACTTGATGCTTGCGAACCATGCCTCATGGGCAAGATGACTAAGACTCGATTCTCCGGAACAATGGAGTGAGCAACTGACTTTATTGGAAATAAAACATACTGATGTATGCGATCCGATGAGTGTTGAGGCTCGCGACGGGTATCGTTATTTTTCTGACCTTCACAGATGATTTGAGCAGATATGGGTATATCTACTTGATGAAATATAAATCCGAAACATTTGAAAAGTTCAAAAAATTTCAGAGTGAAGTGGAAAATTATCGTAACAAGAAAATGAAGTTTCTACGATCTGATCACGGAGACAAATATGTGAGTTACGAGTTTGGTCTTCATTTGAAATGATGTGGAATAGTTTCGCAACTCATGCCACCTAGAACACCACAACATAATGTTGTGTCTGAACGTCATAACCGTACTTTAATAGATATGGTGCGATCTATGATGTCTCTTACCGATTTCACTACACCACAACACTTGTTTAGGGGCAATTAACTGCCGGGAGAAATAGGTGTTCAAGGGCAAATGAACTGTCGGGACATTTGTGTCTGCCAGTACAAGCATCTTAGGGCAGGCTAACTGCCGGGAGAACTTGAGCAACAACGTCACATGAACTGCCGGTGAAATTTAGGGCACACTTTCTGCCGGGACACCTAGGACCCAGGCCATAAACTGCCGGTGACCGTCTTTGCCGCGAGAATGACTAATATTTGGCCCCAAAAAGAACTTAACACGCGCCGACCCTTCACCACATCAGACCACTCCATCTCTCTCTCTCAAAAAAAAAGCAGACCACACTCGTTCCCCCAGATCCACAAATCGACCCAAGCATCGGATCCCACCGCCGCCGCCGCCGCCCAACCACCGCCGCCACGGCCGCCCCCAACCACTGCCGCCGCCGTATCCCCCATCCACCGCCGCCGTATCCCCCATCCACCGCCGCCGTAGTCCCCAACCACCGCCGCCCCCAACAACTGCCGCCGCCGTATCCCCCATCCGCCGCCACCGCTGCCGCCATAGCCCCCATCCCATTGTGACGGCCTCTACCAAGAGCACGCCGTCGCTCCCCACCATTGCACTCCTCCCCCGCCCAACCCACACCCCATTGCTGCGCCCTCCACCAGGATCCCCGCGCCATCGCACACAAGCTTCAGAGCTTGGGCCATCGCCCCCAAGCACTCCGACGGCGACCATCGCATCAGAGCCGAGCCATCGACCCCACGCACTCCGACCATCCTCCTCCGCCATCGTCCCTCACCACCATCCTCCTCTGCAGACCTCCTCCCTCGAGTAGGCCCTCCGCACAAGCTTAACCGAGCACCAAGGAGGAGATTGGTATACTGTTCAAGCAAGTTTGTGTTGCTAATTTCTTCTTGAATCAATCTGTTGGGTGTCCTTTTGTACTTAAAATAGATGCAGTTTATCTTGCTAATTTTTGCTTGTACTTGATCTATTGGGAGTGTTTATTTACTTTATAGTCACTCGGACATAATAAGCATTTTGCATTATTAGTGAAGAAACAATGCAGGAGACAACCTGTGGACCAATGAGCGCCCTTTTATCATCAAGATCTCACTGAACTGTGTGAAATTATATGCGGTTGTGTCAACTGCAAATTGTTGTAGATTTGAAGTTTGCTCATTTTTCATATTGATGTCAGATCAAACTGTGTGAAAGCATTAGCATGTTGCTTCCATTATTTAGTTTATCACGGTTGCACCCTTGATTTTGTCCTTCGATTTGTATCTTATTAATATACTATTTGGTCATCCTTTCCTTCAGGCAAGGCGCCTCCAGAACGTTGTCTCCTCCAGGGTAGCGCCTCATCTACCTCCTTGCCCGAAGCAGCGCTGCCTCACCTCTACTTCCTTGCCTGAGTAGTGCCATGTAGGATGACTTGGATGTCACACGTGTGAACATCAAGCATTTACTCAAGCAACTCAAGTGTACTATGTGCAAGATGATCTTGATACAGATTGGTGTTTTGTTAGAAGTTTTCCACATCCACGAGACCTTTATGAAATGTTTGTAGTGGAAGATGATGTTTATGACCAGCATGATGAACCTATAGTACCAATCCTTGATCTAGATGCCAATGTAGATCTCAGTGTTGATGTTAGAAATATACCTCGTAGTAGTAGGACAGATATAGATGGAACACTTTCGTTAGGTGCAATTCAGCAACCAAAGTGGGTGTCTTTTCCTTCCATTTTTCAGTTATATGCTTACCTACTTGACATCTAATGTGTTGTTAATTTTCTTCTCAGGAAAAAGAATGGAAAAAGGAAGAGACGAGGACAATGTTCAAGAACAAGAGGAAGAGAGGCTAGCAATACTTAGAGCAAGAAACAGCGAGGATTTTGAACGATTTGGCCGCTTTAGATTTTCAAATATAAATGAAGAAAATGGAGGCCCAGCTAGTCAGTGAAGGTGTGTTGCTCTAATATCTATGCATATAGTCTATTAATTAAATATATTATAGACTAGTAACTACTCTCCATGTTTAGACCATGAGTCGGATCAAGAAACAAAAGGGAAGAAGAGCAAAAAGCGCACTAGAATACAATGTCCAATCCCCCTCAATATGAGGTGCTGCAAGAGACTTAGAAGGAAGCCGCCATTTCCCAAAAGAAGAAGGCAACAATGCAACACGATAAGGATGTGACACTTCATCGTAACAAGATGGCAACATCCCCGTGGCAAAAGCTACCTTTCTATCAGTTGATCGGAGAGAGGAGGTAGGTGGTCAGGAGCTTGGCTCTCAATATTGTAAGTTTGTCGTGAACTATGTAATAAAAAGGGATGCTATTCTTCCTTGTGGTGTTGGGAACATGACAACCATGGGGTAAGCTCAAGGGCAATGTATCGCATGGCCTTACAAGCATGTAGGTTCTTTTGCTAAATTTACAACGACTATCATGGTTGATTGTTTAATACTCTTTTGCTTCTATGTATGTAGTTGGAAGTGGACAAGTCAATGGCAAATGCAGCAATGCGACCACAAGCAAGCTGAGGAGGTAATATACATATTTCTCTTGGTTGAATATATACATTGGCATTGAAAGAGAATTTTTTTACCATAGAATGGCCATTCTTTATGTTCAACACTCCCTGTACAGTTCATTATTTACCATAGAATGGTAGCTTGCACATGTCAATTACTAAAAATTGCTCAAGTTCCTGGAAATTAGCATCATGTACATGCCCTTGTTCAGTCAAAGTGTTTTACATGAAAGAATATATGATTCAGTTTGCACCCAGCACCTAAACTTGTGAAATGTAAATTGACATTCAAAGTGCGCATTTATACTTCTTTTACAACTCAACTCAGGTTCCTCGAGTTGCCATATTTGCCCATGGAGGACATAATCATATTATTTGCCCGTGGTCTATTTTGTAACTACTATGCTGAAATCTTTTATGTCATTCCTAGAGACTCTGTACAAATGTTTATCTCCGTGCAAAAAAAGGAAAGGTTCGAACAAAGCATGTTTTGTCTATTTGTACAGAATTTTGCCTATTTGTACTACTGTATTATGTATAGTACAGAGTTTTGCCTATTTGTACATAGTTTTGACTATTTGTTTAATATAGTACTGTATAGAGTTTTGCCTATTTGTCCAGTTTAGGTCAGTGCAAAAAAGATTTCAACTCAAGAGTACTATATTAACTCCGGAGATACATGTTTAACTCAGTTTTAGTTATAACTTTCACTAATAAGTTGTATTTTTTATACTGAGCAACTTTTGCAAGTTCATTGTACAGGTTTTTGTTTTGCTTATTTGCACATGATTTTTTTGTTTGTGTACTTCAAGCAGTTCCTGCTTGATCTAATGATGTAACATTGCTTGCTGTGATGATGAGGTGTTGCTCATTTAGAAGAGTTTTATTTATGCCGACGAGTTAAAAACTGCAGCATGTCAAAATCTTTAATGTGCTAATTTAATATGAAACTGCTGCAGAAGTTGATGGAGGTTTGGAACATCTTCAATCTGCTGAAGGGTTGGGAGATTTGTAAGATCTTCAAGCTAGTGAAGATTTGGTAGACCTATAATTAAGTTCGTAGAGTGATTATGACACTTGCTTTGCTCATTTTGCTGGTTGTTAAGCCAAGATATGCTCATTTTGCTTGTGTGGCACCCTAGAAACATATGTACTCCTTTTGTGGCACACATTTAGAAACATATATGTACTGTGTACCTTTTGTGGCGCGACCTGCTTATACATATGGTCGTTATGCTAATTTATTGAATCAACTTAGGTTCTAGATGAGGCCTACATGCTACTTTGATTGTAGTGTATGGATGAGACATGTTACTTTGAGTGAAGTGTATGTACGAGTTGTGTGATATGTACTAATTGTTTGAACATAATGAATGGATATTACATAAGGGATGCCTAAAACAAATAGGAACTAAAATCTATGTCTTTGGCATACCTGACCGCCGAAAATGAGCTTCTACAGCAGAATCTGCCGTAATCGATGTTACACGTGCCTTGACCAATCTGCTGAGAGAAACTGGACTGCCGGCAAATAGATGGGCACCGGCAATGTAACTGCCGGGAAAAAATGAACTGCCGGGAGAAGTAATCCCCGGCAGCCGTTCTCGTGGCAGTTCTATCTGCCGGGAGAAATTCTGTCCCGGCAGTTTGCCTGCCCTTTAAAGTGCTTTCTCCCGGCAGTTTTTTTGTCCTTACATCGGTGTTGTGGTGTAGTGTTTATCACTATTGTTTTTGGGTTATGCATTAGAGACCGCTGCATTCACGTTAAATAGGGCACCATCTAAATCCGTTAAGACGACACCATATGAACTGGGGTTTGGCAAGAAACCTACGTTGTCGTTTCTTAGATTTTGGGGCTGCGATGCTTATGTGAAAAAGCTTCAACCTGATAAGCTCGAACCCAAATCGGAGAAATGAGTCTTCATAGGATACCCAAAAGAAACTGTTGGGTACACCTTCTATCATAGATCCGAAGGCAAGATATTTCTTGCTAAGAATGGATCCTTTCTAGAGAAGGAGTTTCTCTCAAAAGAAGTGAGTGGGAGGAAGGTAGAACTAGATAAGGTAATTGTACCTTCTCCCGAATTGGAAAGTATTTCTTCACTGAAATCAGTTCAAGTGCTGCTTACACCAATTAGTGAGGAAGTTAATGATGATGAACGTGAAGCTTCGGATCAAGTTACTACCGAACCTCGTAGGTCAACGAGAGTACATTCCACACTAGAGTGGTACGGTAATCCTATTATGGAGGTCATGTTACTTGACCATGACGAACCTACGAACTATGAGGAAGCGATGATGAGCCCAGATTCCACGAAATGGCTTGAGGCCATGAAATCTGAGATGGGATCCATGTATGAGAACAAAGTAGGGACTTTGATTGACTTGCCCAATGATTGGCAAGCCATTGAGAATAAATGGATCTTCAAGAGGAAGACGTACGCTGATAGTAGTGTTACTATCTACAAAGCTCGAATTGTCGCAAAAAGTTTTCGACAAGTTCAAGGTGTTGACTACGATGAGATTTTCTTACTCGTATCGATGCTTAAAGTCTGTTCGAATCATTTTAGGAACTGCCATATTTTATGAAATCTGGCAAATGGATGTCAAAACTACATTCCTTAACGGATATCTTAAAGAAGAGTTGTATATGATACAACAAGAAGGTTTTGTCGATCCAAAAGGTGCTAACGAAGTGTGCAAGCTCCAGCAATCAATTTATGGACTGGTGCTAGCCTCTCGGAGTTGGAATATACGCTTTGATAGTGTGATCAAAGCATATGGTTTTATACAGACTTTTGGAGAAGCCTGTATTTACAAGAAAGTGAGTGGGAGCACTACAGCCTTTCTGATAAGTATATGTGAATGACATATTGTTGATCAGAAATGATGTAAAATTTGCTGGAAAGCATAAAGGAGTTTTTCAAAGAAAGACCTCGATGAAGCTGCTTACATATTGAGCATCAAGATTTATAGAGATAGATCAAGACGCTTGATATGTTTTTTCAATGAGTACATACCTTGACAAATTTTTGAAGTAGTTCAAAATGGAACAGTCAAAGAAGGAGTTCTTGCCTGTATTGCAAGGTGTGAAATTGAGTAAGACTCAAAATCCGACCACGACAGAAGATAGAAAGAGAATGAAAGTAATTCCCTATGCCTCAACCATAGGTAGGCTCTATAAAGTATGCCATGTTGTGTACCAGATCTATTGTATTCCCTACACTGAGTTTGGCAAGGGAGTACAATAGTGATCTAGGAGTAGATCACTGGACAACAGTCAAAATTATCCTTAGTGGAATAAGGATATGTTTCTCGATTATGGAGGTGACAGATGGTTCGTCGTAAAGGGTTACATCGATGCAAGTTTTGACACGGATCCAGATGACTCTAAGTCTCAATCTGGAAACATATTGAAAGTGGGAGCAATTAGCTAGAGTAGCTCTTTGCAGAGCATTGTTAACATAGATATTTGCAAAATATATACGGATCTGAATATGGCAGACCCGTTGACTAAACTTCTCTCACAAGCAAAACATGATCACACCTTAGTACTCTTTGGGTGTTAATCACATGCCGATGTGAACTAAGATTATTGACTCTAATAAACCCTTTGTGTGTTACTCACAAGGCGATGTGAACTATGGGTGTTAATCACATGGCGATGTGAACTATTGGTGTTAAATCACATGGCAATGCGAACTAGATTATTGACTCTAGTGCTTTCATGTCAAGGTGAACATAGACAGACAAGGTTAGTTTGTTTTCCTTAATTCTCAGAGAAAAGTGGGAGACTGAAGGAAATATTCCCTAGAGGCAATAATAAAGTTATTATTTATTTCCTTATTTGATGATAAATGTTTATTATTCATGCTAGAATTGTATTAATCGGAAACTTAGTACATGTGTGAATACATAGACAAAACCAAGTGTCCCTAGTATGCCTCTACTTGACTAGCTCGTTTATCAAAGATGGTTATGTTTCCTAACTATAGACATGTGATGTCATTTGATGAATGGGATCGCATCATTAGGAGAATGATGTGATGGACAAGACCCATTCGTTAACTTAGCATTATGATCATTACAGTCTCATTGCTACTGCTTTCTTCATGACTTATACATGTTCCTCAGACTATGAGATTATGCAACTCCCGAATACTGGAGGAATACCTTGTGTGCTATCAAATGTCACAACATAACTCGGCTATTATAAAGATGCTCTATAGGTGTCTCCGATGGTGTTTGTTGAGTTGTCATAGATCGATATTGGGATTTGTCACTCCGTGTATCGGAGAGGTATCTCTGGCCCTCTCGGTAATGCACATCACTATAAGCCTTGCAAGCAATGTGACTAATGAGTTAGTTGCGGGATGATGCATTATGAAATGAGTAAAGAGACTTCCCGGTAATGAGATTGAACTAGGTAAGGGGATACCGATGATCGAATCTCAGGCAAGTAACATACCGATGACAAAGGGAACAACGTATGTTGTTATGCGGTTTGACTGATAAAGATCTTCATAGAATATGTAGGAGCCAATATGAGAATCCAGGTTCCGCTATTGGTTACTGACCGGAGATGAGTCTCGGTCATGTCTACATAGTTCTCGAACCCGTAGGGTCCGCACGCTTTATGTTTGATGACGTTTAGTATTATGAGTTATGTGATTTGATGACCGAAGGTTGTTCAGAGTCCCGGTTGAGATCACGGACATGACGAGGAGTCTCAAAATGGTCGAGAGTTAAGATCGATATATTGGAAGGCTATATTCGGACATCGGAAGGTTCTAAGTGATTCGGGTATTTTTCGGAGTACCGGAGCGTTACGGGAATTCGCCGGGAGAAGTATTGGGCCTTTGTAACATCCCAAATTTTCAATTTGGAATGTTATACATAGGTCATCCATGCATATCATATTTATTGCATCTTTGTTCCGCAATCCTCGAAATCCTAAGCAACTCAAGGACCCTCGGAGAGAGTTGGGGATTTTCCGGTTTTCATATTTGATTTTTATCAAATACTGAGAACGAGGATTTTTTATTTTAATTATTTTTCTCTCCGGAAAAATATTCCATATTAAAAATAAATGAGGGGAGATAATATGACTTCTCCAAAGCAGTGAAATATTGGAGGAAAAATGTTAAAATCATTATTTGGATTTTATTTGTGTTTTATTTGCGTTAGGAAAATTGCACGTTTTAACAAAATTGCATTTTAGGGCCAAGAAAATGTTCATCCCGTTCTAAATATTTCATTTAAACGGTGAAAATTTGTTTTGGCATTTTTAGATTTTTATTTTATTTTATAGGAATTTTTCTGTCGGCGGAACCAATTTAAAAAAAAACTCCTCGCTTTGGCGGGCCCAAGGCCCAGAGCAAAGCCCGTTCATGCCGCCGCCTCCCTGTGGCCGTCGTCTGCAGAAGACGGACGCCGAGGAGAGTCCGAGCCGACTCCTCCCGGGCGCCTCGCCCAAGGCACTGCCGCTCCCCTCTTTTAAATACCGCCGCACCCACCACCACCCCTGCCGGAGCCCGAGCCGAGCCCCGCCACCGCCGCCGGAGTCGCTGCCGCCGCCGCCGCCGCCTCCCGTCGCCGAGCCCCGCCGCCCCACGCCACCCCGCCCCGCCGGAGCCCCGCCTCGCCGGACCTCTCACCGGAGGTATCCGCCGGATCCGAGACCGCCGGTTTTTTTAAAAACCGTCCGGTTTATTTTTTTGAAACCCTAGTTTTCGTTTTTTTAAAATAGATCGGTTTTTCTCCGGCTTATTTATTTAGCGAGATTTCGATCGTTCGTTCGTTTTAACGAACGCGTTCTTCGTTTAGGTTCAGATAACGAACATTCGTTCGTTAAGCTGTTCGTCGCTTTTCTTTTCCTGGATTTATTCCGCGATTTTTCTGATCGCGATTTCTGATCCGATTTTCAATCTAGTATAACTTTTCGCTCGTTTATCGGAATCAGGCGATTCAAGCGCCTAGTGTTTCGTCTCGAAACCCTCTTTCCGAATAATCAACTCAAACAAGTTTTTACCTCTGTAAAATTTGACCTTAGTTCAGATTAGTAAACGGATCTTATTTCTTTCACCGTTTGAGTTTTGTTGCTTCGTTTGGTTTGATTCTTTTTGCGAACCGGAGTTCTTAGGTTGAACTTTCTGGTCAACCTCTTTTAGTTGAGTTTTACCTGTGCATCTTTGCTTGTTGCTTATGTATGTTATTGGTTGCTTGCGATAGAATTCCCGGAGTGCGAAGCGTGTTACTACGAGTCTCTAGGATTCACGGATCATCAGCAAGGCAAGTAACACATTGATCATACTCTTTTCATACCCAGTTTTTATGCATTAGTTTCAATCCTCAAACATTGCATGATTAGGATGTCATTAATTTGTGGATTGGGAAGTAGTAGTTGAGGTAGAACCTATTGCCCTGTTACTATCAAACCCTTGGGAGTTACTTCTACGTGTTGCTATTATTGCTATGCTATGCTCGTAGACGTGGATTGGGTTTGAGTGTATCCATGGCAGATGTGAGATTGTTAATTAATGGTTTACTTTAAGGTGGAAACTTTAATACACATCTGGGTGGATTGAGGCACCTGGGGAACCCAGTGTTGTCTGTTTTACTTTTGGAAATCCGGGGGTACCCGTGTGATCTTATCTATGGACCGCCACCCAGGCTCAAAGGGAATTGGGATTATTCATGCTAGAAAATTCCGTGTGCAGCCACAAGCTATTATGGGCTCTAGCATAGTTGAGTAAGTTACGTGAAAGCTCTTGAAGAGGTAGATCAGCAGGTAGTGGGTTTTGTAGGTTTGGTATGGTCTACCCTGAGTAGAGAGTTAATGTTTCGAAAGACTATGTCTCGGTCATCCGCTTTCTCAAACACCATGTAGTGCGAGAAATCAACGGAGGCGATCGAAGTCTTGTGGGGAAAAGTGCAACCTCTGCAGAGTGTACAATCTAATCATGGTTAGTCAGTGTCCCCGGTTATGGACAATTCTGAGTATCTAGTACCTCAGTATTCACATGTATCTCATCACTCTTAAATTAATATTTTTGGGATGTTAACTACTTTAATTGGGATTGAGTTTGGGTTATACCTTCTCAATGATGTTTCAACCACCATGATAGTTAAATAAAATTTATTCCTTTGTTGTCGGGAAAAATTGGCTTTTCGCAAAATTATAACCATAGAGCTTTCCACCAGCCAAATATGCATGTAGTGATAGCATTATTATGTTCTTGCTCTACTGTGTTATATTGCCAGCATATTCCATGTGCTGACCCGTTCTCGGGCTACAACGTATTATGTTGCAGACTTTTCACACGAGGAGTAAGGATCGTTAGGTCGTTGCCGTGCAGCTCAGCTATGCCGTTGGAGTTGATGGGCTCACTTTATCTTCCAAGCCTTCCGCTGTTATCGCATTAGATGGCCTTAAGCCATATTATTGTAATAAGTTCTCTTTTGAGACTTCCGATGTAATAAGTGTGTGATTGCTACTCTGTTATAAATCCTTCGAGTACTGTGTGTGTCAAACATTACGATCTGAGGATGACACTGAAACACAGACTCTTGACCATCTGAGGTCGGGTCGCTACAAGATGGTATCAGAGCACACGCTGAGTGTAGGACACGACCATTAAGATAAACCATAGGTCACTCTTCTCTACGCATTTCTGATTCCTCTCCATTTTTCCACTCTTTAGGATGGCGGAGATGAAGAACAAGTTTGCACAACCCGATGAAGACACACCTTTTGGACGCCACTTGAAGGAAGTCACTAGGTACTTGAACATTGGTATACGAAGCTTCACCGGAACATACAATGCCACCTTACCAGAAGAGGAGCGCTGGATGATTCAAGTACAAGTTCCAGGAAGGACGTTCTCGCCAACTTCTAAGCCCATAGAGTTTTCTTCCGAAGCACCCACCTGGAGTCTAGGAAAGAGTATGGCAGCTCACATTACCATGGGACGTATTGGAGAAGTCTACAACATGGAGCTTAAAGACACCATATACCAAATATGTGGGCGCCGAGACGAGCAATTGGAAGTAATCAGCACCAAGAAGGATAGATGTAACATCCCAAATTTTGGAATGTTAATATAATTAATTGAATTGTTTGTTTGTTTGCTTGAGTGAATTAAACTTGAGTGAAATTTGAACCTTTTCAAAAAAACTTTTGAATGAGAGGGAATAAAATGATTTTCCCCTTCTCCGGTAAATTCAAATTCATCCTATTAAAATCAATGAGAGAAGATGACATGACTTCTTCAACTATAAAAATTTGAACGGAGTTTTGCAATTTAATTCTTTCAAATATTTGCACTTGCTTCTCTATTTTTCTTCCCAGAAATACCGAAAAATAAATTCTTGCAAGCAAGAAAGAGCGGAGGAAAATGACCCTCCAAAATCAGGGGCATTTTTGAAAATATTTGAGCCAAGAAAACCAAAGTTTTTATTTAAAAATTATTTGCAAAAAGAAATAAAGCCTTTAGGGATTTTCTGAAAAACATTTTTTTAAGTTTTTATTTTGGCCGTGGAATAATGCTCATCATCTACATTTTATTTTTCTGATAATTTTAGTATATAAAAACTCTTTATTCCGAATTGATTTGATTTCCTTTTTATTGTTTTAGTTTCCTAATTTTAAAAATAGGAATGGAATCGTTTTATTAGGAAAAACCTGCTGGCCCATTAAGCACTTTCCTATTCTAGCCCAACAAGAGATCATCTCCTTCCTCTGTTTCCTCTCACGTTACAGAAGATTTCCATATCCATGGAGACAGGAATCTCCACCTTCCCGATCTCCCTCGTCTTTCCATCCCAGCGCCTCCCGAGACCGCCTATAAAACCCCCGCCCTCTCCTCGTTCCATTTTTCCCATCACCACGCCCCCTCCCTGCCCGTAGCCTCCTCGCCACCGTCCTCCTTTTCCTACCTAGAAACGCTCACCAGGAGCTCTCCTGAAACCTCCCCAAGCGCCGACCCCCTCCTCCGCCACCCCCACCCTCGACGACGACCTCGCCCCCTCGCCGGAGCAGCCCTCCACATCGCCGTCTCCTTCCTGCCATCTCTGCCTCACGTACAGGTAACTCCGTTCTCGTTTTTCAGATTTATTTCCGTAACAGATTTAGTTCCGTTCTTGTTTAGCTTATAACTTTTGATCTAGAAGTCCAATGATGCTGATTCTTTTGCGTTAGATCACAATTTTCTTGTAGTTTCCAAAAATATATTATTTGTCTATGTTTGGATTTATAAAAATTGAGTTAGATCAGATTTGAATTAAAGCTTGTTTTGCTTATTCCGGGAGTTTAAAAATAGGTTTTAATTAATTCTTTTTGCTCCTGGTCTCTAGGACCTTTGTTTATCCAGTAGTATTTAGTATTTTATTTTCAGGTTAATTTAAATTAGGTTTTTAGCAAAACAGTACTGTTTTAATATTAGTTCTGTTTTAGCTTTTTATTTATTGTTTTTATTAGTTTTAAATTATTTCTTTTTGTCACTTTTGACAAAATTAGTTGAGTTTCTGTTAGACAACAGGAGAAAATTTATTTTTACTTAAAAAAATTATTTTCCTTAGTTTTGTATGAAACCTTCTATAGGTCATAGTTAGAGTTTTATAAAAGCTTTTTATTTGTTTCTTTTTGCAAATAAAATTTTATGGAAAAAATACTTTCTGTTAAATTAGTTATTTTACATTTTATTTTCTGTTAATTTATTAGTTTAGTATTTTAATTGTTGTTAAGTTTTTACTTACGGCAAAACTATATTAGATGTTTGTAGCAAAGTCATAGATCTTCGTTAGTAGTTTTTCTTTGTAGTTTTATTTGAAGTTTCTTTTGATTTTGTTTGAGTTTTATTATCGATTTTCCTTGCTGTTTTGATTGTTATTTCGAAAAGCTAAAATTGTTTGCTAGGATGTTTGCTTATGTGAATGCTATGTTTGACTATATAGATTTTCAACGGAGTGACGATTAGTTCTACCAAGTCATTTTCCGACAGCGTTGTTATCTTCATCAAGTATTACCAGCAAGTTCACTTTGACCATGCTTTCATACCTATGTTTTATTCCAAATAGTCACAACTTTGCAACCAACCCTCAGGAGTGGTATTGAATCCTTGTAGACGAGGAGTATGCATGAGGTAGGAACCCAGCTCCCTGTTACCAAGCCCGGACGATAATTTATTTTTATGCTACGCTATAGTAGACGGGTTGGTATGAGTACTCGGGAGTGGTGTGAGAATGGAGGACTCTACGTCAATGACGACAACTCCATGATGGAATCTGCAAGGACTGCATCTTCAAGACCTCAAGACTTCAATACTCGAGACAGGAATTCAATACACACTACTGGGTGAAGGACGGTTGACGGGCACCCTGGAGAACCCAGTGGTTGGCCAGGATGCATGGAGAAGCGCCATGACATCTTGCGGAAAGCTTCACCCAGACTCAAAGAGACGGAAGAATACTTCATGCCCGGAAGCTTACCTGTGCAACCGCAAGTCAATATGGGCTCTGGCTTGTTTGACCTTAGTTGTGACTCAGGCTGGGGACGGTGCTAGCAGATGTAGAACTACGGTAGGATTGGATGGGTACGGACGGTGGTCGAGGAACTCTTTGGAAGACCATGTTTGGTCATCTTGTTCTCAAACACTCTGAAGTGCGAGAACGTAAAGAGAGGGATCGAATCTTGCGGGTAAAGTGTACAAACCTCTGCAGAGGGTTATAACCTAATCGATTAGCCGTGTCCCGGTTACGGACAATTTGAGCATCTGGACTTGGATCTATCTCGGAACTCTCAACACCGGATTGATAACTTAATTGTGGGCAACATATGATGATTTTGGGCTATGAGACATCGGTTGGCGGAACCATGTCATGATAGAAAACTCCATGGTACAGACTTCATTTATTCCTTTGATGTAGGGAAAATAAAATCAGCTTTTACGCAAACAAAACTCAGATACAGAGCCACAAAGCCAAATTGCATATAGTATAGTTTTACCATCTGTTTATTCATGTTGTGATCTTGCCGTACATTCAATGTACTGACCTACACGGCTGCAACGTATCATGTTGCAGATATTTCCTCGACGAGTAAGAGTTACGATACAGGTTACGGTCTACACTCAACCCGCCGATGGCGTTGATGGGACTCCACACCCGTTTGATTGTTTCCGCTGAGTATTATGAGGTATATATCAGTTTTACATTATTTATACATGTGATTGCACTTTGATATATACATTGATGTACTTGTGTGCCAAAGATACCGATCCGGGGATGGCATAAAGAACATAGAGGCTTGACCGTCTGAGGTCGGGTCGCTACAGAAAATGGTATCAGAGCACATGTTGACTGTAGGACGTGACCCTAGAAATCGGAAAGCCCCTTGGACAGGAAATTTCTAAAACTTTATTTTCAAAAAGACTCTTACTCCTCATCTTTTCTGATTTTATCAAATAGACACTCTCACCTCAAAATAGTTAGGATATACCCCTTTTCCCTTTTGACCACATGAAGGGTCAACTGAAGCCACTCCAAGAAAGATATCGAGGACTGATGACCTCTTCCAAGTAAAGAGGATTTCACCATGTATTAGAAGCTACAACAGTTGAAGACTCAAGATTTGAAGTTCCTAAAGAAATATTTGACCTTTAGAAGACCAAACCCTGTTGCACACTTACGTTAGATGCGATGATGTGTGAGCTGTCATTTGTTTGATGTTTTTCCGCAGCCACAAAGTAAAACTTGTTTAATCAAAAAACTATTGTTTGTATTGTGTGTATATCCTCCCCACCTCTCTCTCATCTCACCTTAAAACCCTTGAACCCCATAGATGATGAATGAAGTTGGACTGATATTCTCTGGATCAAGACTTCAGCCGGAGGCAGAGCTATGGATGCAGAACATGGAGAATCACTTCGGGAACAATTTGGTTTCAAGGAAGTATGAGGTCCAATACGCTCTTCAAGATTTTACGTAAAGTGCTGCAACCTGGTGGAGAATGCATCAATCCATACAAGGATTTAAAGGAGCAAGAACTTGGGAGGAATTCAAGAAGACCTCGATGAGATCACGTCTTATCCGGAAGCACAATGATACACCAAGAAATAAACCTTGTGCCTGCAAGATTTATGGAGAAATAGGACACACCCGTAAGGTTACGCAAAAACACGAGAGTGGTGAAGTAACGATAGATGTTTTGTTTGGCTTGCGTAAACCATGGAATTACTCGAACCCAGTTCGAGAACAAGAGAATTTCTGCAATGCTTGTGAGTATGCCCAAGTGTTAGAATACGTGATTCGATATTTACGTATGTGGTAATGATTCAAATGCACGGGATGGATTGGCCCCATACCGAAGACTTCTATCATGAACTATCATATGTTGATGGAAAATCGAGAGCCTCGAAAACCTTAGAAGAGTGTCGACGCGATAAGCCATAAAACCATAAAATGGTAGGACGATGGAACCCCATTACAGGCAACCGTTGCCAAACGTAGGTTATACGGTGACGTTCAACCCAGACCCGTTTCAGGAGCTAACCCAGCACATTCGACGCCAGGAGAACCAGATGTGCGCAGATATGATGGAATTGAAGAAGGAAAAGACCAGGATCATCGAACTGGAGGAAGAACTCAAGTTTACACATGATGGATACGAGGAGGAAATCAAGACACTACTAGAGAAGAACGACGACCTGGTCAAGAAGATCGTAGTATTCATGGGAGGACCAGCACCGGAAGAAGAAGACGAAGATCCCACTTGTCCGGACAACTACATCATCATCGACGACACCGAATCTGATCCAAGTGATGATGACTTCGAAGACGAAGCTGGAGCGGACATCATGGAGTCTTCCACCGATCAAAATTTCTAGATGACCACCATATAATAGTAGTATTTCCCTCATGTATCTAATAGTAGTTGAGCACTTTTGCGATAGTTCTAGACCGTTTGTATGCCCTTGCTTGATTGGTTGAGTGAAATGTTTGTGTTTGTCTCATATGCATATGGGTACTGTTCTCTCATTAGACCTCTTTCTATTCTAATCTCTTCCCTCTAAACCCATCAGATGCCTCCGAGACGTGACACCGGTTTTGTTTTTCCACCGGAGCTCACCCAGTTGATCCAGCAGCAGAATGCCTTGATGCAATAGCTAGTTCAGAGCCAGGGCAACAACAACAACAACAACAACCCACCGCCAGTGGACAATTTAGCCCGTCTTCTAAGGTTACAACCGCTGGTGTTTTCCAGTAGCACCGAGCCAATAGTTGCTAATGATTGGCTACGCTGCATTGGAAGGGAGTTAACCACCGCAGGATGCACAGATGCTGAGAGGGTGCTGTCGGTGTCAAAACCGGCGGATCTCGGGTAGGGCACTACTAGGGAAAACCCTATACACAGAACTTTAGCAGTAGCGTGGGTCAAAAAAGCACGCTGGTGCTAATTAGCAGTAGCGCGCCTGAGGTAACCGCGCTGCAGATAAAGATCTAGCGATGGCGCGTCTTCTTGAACACACATTACTACTAAAATTCCCACGGCTTAGCCCATAAGCTACACATAGTAGTAGCGATCTATGACGAATCAAGGCTATCACACGCTGTTTGTTTGTAGCGCATTTTAATGTAAACTCGTTGTTGCTAAAGGTTATAAAATTAAATGGAAAGAAAATGGAAAGGTAATTGAAAATGAAAGAAATAGAATAAGGTGAAAGGAAACAAATAAAATGTGAAGGAAACTAAATGAAAAGGGAAAAAGAGAAAGGAGTAGCGATGGCGTGTATCAGTGACGCAGCTGTAGTAGCTAACAGCAGCTTTTCTCTGAACGCGCTACTCCTACTTCTGAATTAACCACGGGCCGGTTCGTCCTTCCCCACGCCACTTTCCCCCAAATCCAACTCTCTCCACTCTACTTGCCGCCGTGCCGTCGCCTGTCTCCGCACCCTCTCGCCCGACCCCGACCTCAACGCCCGCCCCGACCTCAATGCCGCCCGGATGCCGCCTCGACCCAGATTCAACGCCGCCCCCGCCCGCGACCTCAACGCCGCCCCGACCCCGCCCCAACCCCGACCTCGACGCCGCCCTGCCCCTCCCTCGTCGCAGGCACCCGAGGTGAGCACACCTGCTCCTCCCTCTCCCCTACCTGATCTGCCTAGGGTTTCTTTATATTTTAGTTGCATATTAAGTTTATTTTTATTTATAGTAAGTTTATTTTAGTTGCATATTAAGAAATAGGTACTAATTAGGTACTATAATATTTTATTTATAGTAAGTTTATTTTTAGTAAGAACTAGTTGAATTAATAGAACTAGTTAGTAAGAACTTGTTTCTATTTTTTAGTTAAAGTAATTTTTCCGCCTCGGCGTGATTTATGCCTATCCCGCATCCTCGCTGCCGAGTCGACGAAGGACGACACCTGCTTGACCAGATCGGCCATGTCCGGGACTGGGCTCCGCCGGGGTGGTACTGGGAGGCGCTACCTACCGGGGGACGCAGGTTGGTGAGGAGCCAGCCTGTCGTTGACCCGAACCTTCTTTGGTGTCGGTCGCGTGGGCCAGTGATGATCGAGAGGCTCGAGGACTCCGCAGAGGTGGTGCGTCACCGTGTCAGTGAGGAGGACGCGCACGTCCGTCGCTACTTGTTTGCGTTGGAGCACAGGCCGTTCTCCAATACCTGGCAGGTGCTCGGGGATCTCACCGAGCTATGATCCCGTGATGGTTCCTTCTCTGTGGGTGTCCACCGCCCGCGTCGATAACCGTCGTGTGCTAGGGTTTTAGTTCTATTAGTGATGTTATATGTATGACACTATTCATGATGTATTAGTGATAATATTCGACGATGTACGGACGTATGAGATGATTTACTATTGCTTATTGAATGGATGCTAATTTGAGTCCTATAAGATATTTTGAAATGTATATCTTGTATTGCTCAATATCCAAGTGGCCCGTCATGTTTGCAGTTTACACCTCCGAGTGGCCTATGTTTTGCCGGAGTGTTGATTCATTTCCGTTCCGGCAAATTTCTGGCGCTCGATATGTCCTATTTTAGCAAAGGTCATGCCGGATTTTTCCGTGAATTTTGTCATGACTTGTGCCAGAATATGTAGGAAATATCGAGTGCCCCGGATTTGTGTGTTGAGTATCTTGGTAGTTGTCTTCGATCGATTTTCAATTAATGTTTTGACTATGAACATAGGAAATGTCTGACGACAAAAAGGATTTCGGTATTTGCAAATACTGCGAAGACGAAGCGGCCTGTCTTGACGGAATCTTTCTAGATGATGATAGGCGCTTGACATCAAGCTGGACGAGAACTTCGAAGTGGATACAGTAAGTCACAGCGACAAGTCTTTTTTCGTAATTAAGCATGACATCTTCTTCATTTGCTTGAACTTATATTTTTTTACTATTCTACTAGCGTATCCCCTGCCATGCAACAGTTTTTGTATTGGATAAGATAAGTTTGCAGTCATACTGCGGAGGTAAAGAAAGTTTATTTGAAGACCGAGCATGGTTATATTTTCCATGCAAAATTATACAATTCAGACGACTACACCTATTTTGGATGCAAAACATGGCGAGCACTATGCAAGACTTATGCATTTGAGCCTGATATGGTTATCACCTTTGATATTCGTCCAGGAAGATGATATTGAAGGTAATACCGACATCTGGGTCGATGTGCGACGCCTCGAGTTATACCATTATGTAAGTTTCTCAACCATATTTATGTCTTTGATATTGTTTATTCAAAAATAGTTGACAACTAATTTGTATTGTCAGCTTATTTCGGTGCAAGCAAACATTTCCAGTAACTTGGTAGGCATGACCTACTACCGTCTCCGAGGCTGAACTAAACTGCGAGGAGCTAAGTCATTATGTTTCATGGCTTGAGGATCTTGATACTGTCAAGGCAAATTTTTTTCCTGGATTTAGAAATGTTAGTACTGAAAACGTGCGACTAATAGTGTTCGTAATGAACTACGGTCACATCCATTTAGGAAGGATGGTAAGATTTTTACTATTTGTTCTCATTTTATCTTTTCCATACATTATTTTTGAAGCTAAACTTCATTGCTAAGTATGTTACCATACGATGTTCTTCAACAGGGACTCCCGATGAATGTTGTGCCTTACGGGATCGAGACTAAAGGTACCATGAGTATTATCAGCTTACGGCCAAGATATCCTACAGATTCTCAGTAGTGCATTCAAGATTAGCGACGGATGCTTAATAGTGCAAGACTGGACCAAATATGTGTTGGGGAGCGCAGAGACGTACTAGGGGGCAGCAAACAGAGGCGATTTCCACGATTAGGAGACAGGTTCATCTGCATGCTCCAACTTGATCAAGGAGGATAGCTACACATGTTTTATGTTGTTTTACCTAAGAGAGAGCAGCAGGAGTGATTAGCTAGCTAGAAATGAGTTTCAGGATGATGATGTGCTACACTATTACTATGATGATAAAATAGATAGTGTTGGTGGTAATGACTATGATGATTATTATTAGCTAGTGTTAGTGGTGATTAAATAAATACTGTTGGTGGTAATGACCATGATGATGATTAAATATCTCGTGCTGGCGGATTAGATTGAAGTGGAGGCAACATGTGGTGCACATCGAAAGTACTACTAGTCCAAACTAGATCAAGTTTGGATTAGTAGTATACTTTTGACATGCACCACATATTGCCTCCACTTGAACCTAATCCACCTTCATGTGACACACTGTTATGGACATAATGATTTAAACCTCATAACTAGTATTGTACCAATATTTGTATGATGGCGCATAAATACAATAAAAATAAAAAAATAAAAAAACAGTACTAGTAGCGATGGGCAGAAAACACGCTGCAAGTAGTTACCTTAGCGACAGTGGTAGCGAACAAACGCTGCAGCTATTTGTCCTAGCAAAGGCGCGGGCTGGCACGCGCTGCTGCTAAGCAATAGCTGCAGCGCCTTATTAGTAGCACCTATACCCGCGCTACTGATACATCTAAAACCCGCGCTGCTGCTAGCCTTTTCCCTAGTAGTGGGGGGTCCCGAACTGTGCATCTAGGAGGATGGTAACAGGAGACAAGGGACACGATGTTTTTACCCAGGTTCGGGCCCTCTCGATGGAGGTAATACCCTACTCCTGCTTGATTAATATTGATGATATGGGTAGTACAGGAGTGGATCTACCATGAGATCAGAGAGGGTAAACCCTAGAAGCTAGCCTATGGTATGATTGTTGTTGTGTCCTACGGACTAAAACCCTTCGGTTTATATAGACACCGAATAGGGTTAGGGTTACATAGAGTCGGTTATAATGGTAGGAGATCTACATATCCGTATCGCCAAGCTTGCCTTCCATGCCAAGGAAAGTCCCATCCGGACACAGGACGAAGTCTTCAATCTTGTATCTTCATAGTCTAGGAGTCCGGCCGAAAATAGTTCGGCTATCCGGACACCCCCTAGTCCAGGACTCCCTCGATAGCCCCTGAACCAGGCTTCAATGACGACAAGTCCGGCGCGCATATTGTCTTCGGCATTGCAAGGCGGGTTCCTCCTCCGAATACTTCATAGAAGGTTTTGAACACCAGGATAGTGTCCCGCTCTGCAAAACAAGTTCCACATACAACTGTAGAGAGAATAACTTTTTGCACAGATCTGCTGACGTATTCCGCGGCGTGACATCACACCACGGCCAGGCCTTTATACGAATCGTTTTTTACTGTCCCACCTCAGCGCGTTTAGCGAGGCGGTTTCCTTGATACGTCTTATCAAAGCGTAGATCGTGCCCCCTTATTCCGGGATTCTCATCAATACGGACGTGGGTAACCCAACCGTGCCCGTTGGCACGCCTCCTCTATCGAAGGCGAGTCCCAATCGGCCACGGGAGGGCTCTTGGTATTCAACCTCTTTATAATGAGACCAAGGCCCCTTCTTTTTCCACCCTCCATCGAAGTTCGCCTTTGCGCTCGAGTTCTAACACCCAAAGCTTCAGATTTAGGCACTTCGACCTTCGACGATGTCCGGCTCCGATCAGCTTCGGCGATGTATGTCTTCTTCTGTTACGAGAAGAAGATGTGCTAAAGCTGCGAGACGCCGTGTATCTAACCGGCAAGATTTCAGATATGCTGCCTGCCCTGTGGCAGGTTATTCCCACTCCCGAGCCCGGCGAGAGCGTGGTGTTCGTGTCCCACTTCCTTCGGGGTTTAGGCTTCCCGACGGATCCCTTTGTGCGGGGGGCTCTTGTTTTATTATGGGCTGGATTTCCATGACTTGAATCCGGAGTCCATCCTCCATATCTCGTCATTCATTGTCATATGTGAAGCCTTCCTCCGTATTACCCCTCACTTTGGACCGTGGCTCAAGACCTTCAAGGTGGAACCGAACATGATCGAGGGGCAACAAACAGAGTGCGGAGGGGCGGTTATAAGCAAGTGTGCAGATGCTCCGTGGCCTGAGGGCTCTTTTCAAGAGGAGCTTGGTTTGTGGCAACGGGAGTGGTTCTATATCACCGCTCCCAGGGGCACCAAATGGGTGGCGCCTCCTGCCTTCCGTTCAGGTCCACCACAGCGGCTGGCGTCATGGGTCAACAAGGGGCTCGACTGGGGGCCGTCCAAGGACGTTCCTCTGTTGCAGGGCCGTATTCGAGACCTCAAAGGAAGAGAGATCAATCTGGTCGTAGTGGCGCAGGTTATGTTGATTCTACGCCTTCTACCCTGCCAACGTCGCCCCCTCCGACTGTGGGAATTTAATCCGGAGGGACCACGAGTTCTCCAACATTTTATGGGTACGACGCCCGTGGAGATGTATAAACTGTTCTTCGGATCGCAAGAGAAGTGTCCGGACCTGACTAAGGATGCAGGACTAAGCTGCAATCGCCCAGATGCTCAAGTAAGTAGTCCTGTACCCGGACAGGCTGTCCGTTCATTTATCATAAACTTGCCCTTAAAGGAGCTGTTTTTTGAACAGGAGTGGATAGCGAAGGCAAAGTTGATAAGGTGTCCGGCTCCCCTCCCAGAGGCCACACCGGATCCCATGCTGACCAAGATGTTGAAGGCCGCGCCTTTTGAAGAAGGCGAAGGGGGGAGCGGGGAAGCAACTGCCTCCACGAAGGAGGCTTTCAAGGAAGGAGAGATCAAAAGTCCCACCCTCCAAGGAGAGAAGAGGACTGCTTTGGAAGATCCGGAGGCCAAGGCCTCGAAGAGGGGAATGAAATCTTCGTCAGAGAGTCCGGCGCTGGGAAGTACCCCAGCCGCAAAATTTCCCCAATGGGATCAGCCCTCCAGCAAGCCGTAAGTAAAAAGAAGGGATCCTGTGAATAAAGAACATCCCTGTATTTATTTCTAAAGATAACCGTAATTGTACCTTGTAGTTCGGATCTCAGCCCTTCTCAGCAGAGCTCGTCTTCGGGGGATCTTCTTCCGGAGATGATGGAGAGCGAAACGCCTCCACCTGTCGCACCTTCATGCTAAGCGGACAACCCCGAGGTGTGTCACGGAGGTTTTCTCCGGGTCCGACGGGGCCGGAGGGTCCGGCGCCGGCTGGCGTGTGGTCGGAGGAGCTGAAGGATCTGCTGGGGCGAGCGGCCATCTCAGAAGATCACCGTGCGCTAATGGGTGCGGTGATTGAAAAAATTGCGTCCGCTGAGAGCGGATTGCATGAAGCCGTCAGGAGCTTGCTGACGGGGTTCGAGGTACGCAAAAATGATGTACCTTCTGACAGTTATGCATAGAGAATGCGCCCTGTATAGATAGTAGCCCCTGAGACTCGGTGTGCTGTCAAAATTGACAGCGTGCCGAGGATCATAATCTCAGTTATAACATATCGCCACTCTAAATAGGTGGTGAGGCGTCTGGTGGCCAGCCGGACTGATGAATTTACCGAACTAAAGCGGCAACTTGACGAGGCGGATGCGGACATCGCGCTGGTCAACAAGCGGTTTGACGAGTCACAAGGTATGCGACTTGTCTGCGGACCCTTGGTAAGGTAGCATGACGCCCGTGCCTTACTACTTGTATGCTTAATGCAGGTGGTGCCGCTGCTGTGGAGGAGCTGCGGGCGGAACTCGCCCGAGCTAAAGAGCAAGCCAGAAGTAGTAATGCGGCCGCTTTAAGGGCGGCCGAAGAGCTAAAAGCCGAACGAGCTGCTCCTTTGCCAAGAAGAGGAAATGGCCGATATGGCCATGAAGTTGAAGAATGCTACTGACCGCTGCGGGGTTCTTGAAAAAGAACGTCAAGCGGAGCAAGAGGGTTTAAAAAAGGCCACCACCGAAGCCAAGGATGCCTGCTTCGCAATGAGAGCTGCAAAGGAAGAGCTGTGTCAGGCTGTGGATGTCGCTAATGGAAGGCCTTTTCTGCTGCGGAGGAAATATACGGATCCG
This sequence comes from Aegilops bicornis, assembly GCA_021605145.1. Classification (NCBI taxonomy): domain Eukaryota; kingdom Viridiplantae; phylum Streptophyta; class Magnoliopsida; order Poales; family Poaceae; genus Aegilops; species Aegilops bicornis. The sequence continues at coordinate 66,473,403 of CM038671.1, forward strand.
AAGTATGCTCAGTTTGACAAGTTGTGGAGTTCGGAGGATGCTTATCTAGACTTAGCGGCGAGCGCTGTGGATGCGGTTGAGCACTTTCGAGGCCAGAAGGGGCACAGAAGGGAAGAGCTATATTGGTCGCAATTCCATAGTCCGGAGCGTCCTCTACCGTTGTCCGATCGGTTGGCCGAATGGGCCGAACTGAATCGATTATCCGGACTTGCCATGAAGCATGTCCTTACTCATTTGTGGCCAGGCGGACCCCAGCCGAAGAGTTATTTTGGCTTAGTGCAGCAGTTCCTTGGTGCGGTACCGTGTATCGACGCAATGAGGCGATCGGCATGCATAGAGGGAGCGCGGATGGCTCTTGCTCGTGTCAAGACATACTGGGCGGAGATGAAGGCCATCGATGTTGCATCCCAAGACTCGGACAGAAGCCGAGTATCTGCCGAGCACTATTTTGAGGAAGTTCTTCCGGGCGCTCGTTTAATAGAGGCGCAGTGCTCGAAGGATGTTATGTTCGAATGCCATGTATAATTTTATGAAACAACGTTTCAATTTAATGTAAGAGCTTTTTATACTTGTGCCTTCAAGTGGTAAACTACCTCCTGTGCGGCCGTTGATGTATATATGTATATAACCTGAAAGATGGCAGTCTTCGGCTTCAGCCCCCACGCACATAGTGCGGGGGTGTTTGCAAAGAAGTCGTGCTTTTCACACTTAATCCAACGTCTTGGTCCTGTAAAGGAGGTGGTAGCGTAGCAAACTAGGCAACCGGACTATAATGCTTTATCACTTTCGCTTAGCCATAGGGGTTCGAGGGTGGGGCTACTATATAGCCCCTGGGGGCACCGCACTCTCCCGAAGTCGGGGTGCGTATGTGCCTGACCGAAAAACGGTCCTTCGTTAATGCGGAGGAATTCTAAACATTCCGGTGAGTCATCGAGTGGTTGACCAGTCTCTCGCTATATCATGATAGTCAGTTTTCGGCTTTCTCTACTGAGGTGCTCGCCCGGCCGAACCGGGGCACAATCACAGTAGTTCTCCTGGTGCCGCGTTAGCCGATAGAACGGAACGTAAGGCAGCAAAACACATGAGCCGGGCAAACCCAACATTTGACCAAAGACATGATTCGGAGCTGATGCGTATAAGGCCTAACTCGAGACGCCGAACACTCCCTAAGGTATTCGGTCTTTATAAAAACGGGCACAATAATGCCCTAAGCCCCTGGTGTCCAGGTACGTGCAACAATTCTGGTGCCGCCGATGCCAAAGCGCCAACCTCCTCCTCGGTTATAGCTATGAACCGGGGGATGTATATCAACAAGAGACAGTAAAAAAGGTTTACACAGGGTCTTAATCTGAAAAGAATCCTTGCAACGGGTCCTCATCGCACGTCTGCTACCGTGTCTCCGTTGTGCCGTATCCTGGACGGGTGTAGCACGTTGTTCATCTGTAAGAGAGAGGAACTTAGTTGAAAAGAAAAAGGATCGTGCAAGAAATGTACTTTATATGAAATAAATAGAGTATGGTTCAAAAAGTAAAGAAAATTGAGCTTTATTGTCTCTTGTTGTACATGCGTGCAACCCCTTATGCACGGGGTATGCCGCTAGTAGGCGCCGGACTCGTCTAGCCGTGTCCGGGTTCAATTACCTATTCAGGTGCTTTGGTTAGCGGAGCCGGATTGATGTGGGGCTGTCAAGGCAGCATTGCATTCTTCCGAGCTCAAGTAACACTTAATACTCTCTTTTAATGAGATGATGCCGCGTGGACCTGGCATTTTAAGTGTAACAGATGCATAATGCGGTATTGCGTTAAAGCGGGCGAAAGCTTCACGCCCCAGAAGTGCTTGATAGCTACTTTCGAATGGGGCGATGTGGAAGATTAACCTTTCGCGGCGGAAGGTGTCGGATGAGCCGAACACAACTTATAACAGTAGGGAGCCCGTGCAATGGGCATATAGTCCTGGCATCACCACTTTAAAGGAGGTGTTGCTATGGCAAATTTTGGTTGGGTCTATCCCCATCCTGCGGATTGTGTCCTGATATATCAGGTTTATGTCACTGCCGCCGTCCATGAGGACTTGTGTAAATTGGAATTCGTCAATTATGGGATCCAATATCAAGGCAATCCATCCTGCGTTCCGGATACTTTCGGAGTAGTCCTGATGGTCGAAGGTGATTGGTGTTGATAACCAGTGTTGATACTCCACTAGGGTAGTCTGTGCGGCGCGTAGTTTAGTGGGTGCCGCGCTGTTTTTCCCTTTTATCACGTGAAGTGAGTTTACTGTTTTAACCTCTTGTGGGAAATTCTTTTGTTTTCTGGGGCTCTGCTTGTGGTGCTCGTCATCATCCTCACTTGGTGTGTCGAGCCCCTTGTGTTCGGCGTTGAGTCTGCCGGAGTGTTTGAAGACCCAACAATCTCTGTGGGTATGGTTTGCAGGCCTCCCGGGAGTACTGTGGATTTGACATATCTTGTCCAAGATTTTGTTTAAGTTGGATAGCTCATCGCTGTTGTCCTTAAGGGGCAGTTTTTTATTGTTCTGCCCTGAGCTTTTGAATCCGGCGTTGACTGCCATGCTCTTTGGACCGCCCCCCTTAATCCGGCGTTGGTCCTTGCTGCGTCGTGGTTTCCCATTCCCATCCCTGACTTCGGATGTACTTGGGTCGCTGGTACTGCATCTTGCTAGCCAGCTATCCTCTCCAGCAAAAGCGGGTCATGAGGCTTGTTAGTGCGGCCATTGTTCTCGGCTTTTCTTGGCCGAGGTGTCTGGCGAACCATTCATCTCGGACGTTGTGTTTGAAGGCTGCTAAGGCTTCGGCGTCCGGACAGTTGACTATTTGGTTCTTTTTGGTAAGGAACCTGTTCCAGAATTTCCGGGCTGACTCTCCAGGCTATTGAGTTATGTGACTTAGATCGTCTGCATCCGGAGGGCGGACATAGGTCCCCTGAAAATTTGCCTGAAATGCATCCTCGAGCTCTTACCAACTTCCGATGGTGTTTTCGGGAAGGCTTTTAAGCCAATGCCGAGCTGGCCCTTTGAGCTTGAGGGGTAGGTACTTTATGGCGTGGAGATCTTCCCCTCTAGCCATGTGTATGTGGAGGATGTAATCCTCAATCCAGACTCCAGGGTCTGTTGTTCTGTCGTATGCCTCTATGTTTACGGGTTTGAATCCCGCTGGGAATTCGTGATCCAGCACCTCATCGGTGAAACACAGTGTGCGGCACCCCTATATTTGGGTGTGCCGTGATGTTCGGATATTTGGCTTGTTGCATTGCTTTGAAGAGCTTGCTTTCTACCATAGATGGACCTAATCGGGCCGTCTTTTTGATGCGAATCCTTATGTGGATCGCGCATCGCTTGAGTGCGGCGCCATTTGCTGTTCTCTGTTTGCCGTGGGGTCGTCCATCCGACCGGGTGGCCTTCTTGTTCTTTGATTGTGGGGGCTCTACGGCCTCCTCATCAAATTCGGGCAGTAGTTTTCTCTTTGGGTAGCTCTTTGTTCGGCGTCTGTCGCCGTACTTGTCTGCGGTGTTGAGTACTTTGCTCCATCTGATTTTGAGTGCATCTTCCGCTGTTTTGAGCTTTCGCTTCTGCTTTTTCAGGCTACACGCATGATGTGACGAGCCTTTTGTGGAGGTTCTTCTGCTCCAACAATTTGTCCGGCGTGAGATCGTCCGGACTGTTATCTTCGCCGGGGACGGGTTGTTCGTCCAAGTTGTCTTGTTCGGACGGTTGCTCGGTAGTATGTTCGTCGTCCACCGGTTCGCCCTGCTCTATGGCTGGGTGTTTGTCGAGGCGGGACTTGATGCGGCGTTTACGTTGCCGTTTTGACTGCTTTTCGAGGGATTTATCCTTCGTAGTGTCCCATTGTTCCTCGTTGTTACTTCCTTTAGGTGTGTCCACCATGTATACATCATGGGATGAGGTGGTTGTCCAGTATCCTATAGGTGCGGGTTCATGGTTGTCTCCTTCATCGTCGTCCATACCGTCGATGTCTTCGGAGTCGAAATCGAGCACGTTGTTTAAGCTTTCGACAGTGGCTACAAAGTGGGTGGTGGGTCCGCATTGAATTTCGTCGTCCGCGTCCCAACCTTCCTGACCGTAGTCCGGCCAGGGCTCTCCGGATAAAGAGAGAGACTTTAGTGAATTCGGGATGTCGCCAAAGGGCGAGTGTTGAAAGATGTCCGCGGCAGTGAACTCCATGACCGGCGCCCAATCGGATTCGATTGGCAGGGGCGCGGAGGGTTCGGAGTCCGGAGAGGAGTCCGACACCTTGGAGTCACGGTCTTCGCAAAGGACAGGGATGTAGTTCGGCTGAATCGCCGTTGAGATCGTAGCCCCCGAGGCGGTGTTCAACCACTCGTCCTCGATTGGGGGAACCGGCTCCGGATTAAGGGTCGGAGCGGGCACTGGTGCGGCCTCCAGGGCACTGTTCGGCGGCAGAGCTAGATCGTACCCATCGAGACAGTGCGGCACGCTCGGCTGCGGCTCGAATCCGTCGAAGATCAAGTCTCCGCGGACATCGGCCGTATAGTTCAAACTTCCAAATCTGACCTGATGGCCAGGGGCGTAGCTTTCGATCTGCTCCAGATGGCCAAGTGAATTGGCCCGCAGTGCAAAGCCGCCGAATACGAAGATCTGTCCGGGGAGAAAAGTCTCACCCTGGACTGCGTCGTTATTGATAATCGAAGGAGCCATCGGGCCTATCGGTGACGACACAGATGAACTCTCAATGAAAGCACCAATGTTGGTGTCAAAACCGGCGGATCTTGGGTAGGGGGTCTCGAACTCTGCGTCTAGGCGGATGGTAACATGAGACAAGGGACACGATGTTTTTACCCAGGTTCGGGCCCTCTCGATGGAGGTAAGACCCTACTCCTGCTTGATTAATATTGATGATATGGGTAGTACAAGAGTGGATCTACCACGAGATCAGAGAGGCTAAACCCTAGAAGCTAGCCTATGGTATGATTGTTGTTGTGTCCTACGGACTAAAACCCTTCGGTTTATATAGACACCGAATAGGGTGAGGGTTACATAGAGTCGGTTAAAATGGTAGGAGATCAAAATAAACCTAACGCCAAGCTTGCCTTCCACGCCAACGAAAATCCCAACAGGACATGGGACGAAGTCTTCAATCTTGTATCTTCATAGTCTAGGAGTCCGACCGAAGATAGTTCGGCTATCCGGACACCCCCTAGTCCAGGACTCCCTCAGGTGCGCTTTGCCGCACATCAATTAGATGGACCAGCAGCCGCATGGTGGGAGAATTACACGGCTACTTTTCCTATAGCCAATGTCACTTGGGACCAGTTTCAGCAAGCTTTTCGCACAACACATGTCTCAACTGGATCCATGCAGATGAAGAAGCGCGAAGTTTCGCAACTTACGCCAGGGAACCGTCTTCAGTAGCTCAAGACGTGGATGATTTTAGCAAGTTATCACGCTATGCCCCTGATGATGTGGCCACAGATGCCGCGAAGCAGGAGAAGTTCATGGAAGGGCTGAACGATGAGATGAGCATGCAGTTGATGGTGGCAACTTTCAACAACTACCAGGAGTTGGTAGATAAGGCCCTTATGATTGAAGGAAAGCAACAGCCGATTGAGAGCCGTAAGAGGAAGTATGGAAAAGGGAAGTATAATTCAGGAGCTCAACAGAAGCCCCGCTTAACCCCGAACTTGGGAGGACTTGTTCATAACCATGGAGGTCACAACCACACTGGAGGAGGATCGCATAACCACAATGGTGCGAAGAATGGAAATGGGAATGGAGTTAATAACAATCAGAACTGCCCCAACCCATCTACACCCGCCAAAAGGGACCTGAGTCTAGTTACTTGCTTTAAGTGCGGGAAGACTGGGCACTATGCCAATGACTGCCTTGAAGGAAGGAATGGAAACGAAGAAGGGAGCGCGGGGAAGAAGCCCAATCCATTCAACAAAGGACAAGTGAACCACGTTAACGTGGAGGAAGTTGAAGAGTAGCCGGACGTGGTAATAGGTAAGTTTTTGGTTAAGCCATTTACCGCTCTTGTTCTTTTCGATACTGGTGCATCGCATTCATACATATCAAGGGGATTTGTGGATAAGTTTAATCTACCAACCAAAACCCTTAGGACCCCTCTTTTAGTGAGCTCGCCTGGAGCAGAGTACATGGCTAGCCGATGGTGCACCCAGTACCCCTAACCATTGGCACACACATCTTTCCGTCTGACCTAATTATCTTGGAGTCGCAAGGATTGGATGTGATATTAGGTATGGACTGGATGTCGAAGTATGGAGGAAGCATTGACTGTGCTAGTAAGTCGATTTATCTCACCACCCCGGAGGGAAAAAGGATTAAGTATGTATCTAGGCATGTGCCTAGGAGGAGCCAAGTGAATGCCCTCACGGGAGTTGTTCAGGAGGAAGTGCCTGTAGTAAAGGATTTTCCGGATGTTTTCCCAGAGGAGTTACCAGGCATGCCACCGGATCGAGACATCGAGTTTTTGATAGAGCTATTGCCAGGTACAGGGCCAATATCCAAGAGACCCTATCGGATGCCCGCAAATGATTACGAGGAAATTAAGAAACAGATCAAGGAGTTATTGGAGAAAGGTAATATTCACAGGAGTTCATCACCTTGGGGAGCACCAGTACTTTTGGTCGAGAAGAAGGATAAATCCCCGAGGATGGTCGTTGATTACTGAGCCTTGAATGAAATAACGATAAAGAAAAAGTATCCATTACCGATGATCAATGATCTGTTTGATCAGTTGCAAGGAGCTAAGGTGTTTTCGAAGATTGATCTACGGTCAGGATACCATCAGTTGAAGATTCGAGAGAAGGATATATCAAAGACAGCGTTCACCATGCGGTATGGATTATACGAGTATACGGTCATGTCGTTCGGACTGACTAACGCCCCTGCCTATTTCATGAGTATGATGAACAAGGTGTTCATGGAGTATTTTGACAAGTTTGTCGTGGTGTTTATTGATGATATTATGGTATACTCGAAGAACGAAGTGGAGGGCAAGGAACATTTGCGTTTAGTTCTCGAGGAACTCAGGGAACACCAGTTATATGCTAAATTCAGCAAGTGCGAGTTTTGGTTGAAGGAAGTTGGATTTCTTGGGCATGTTATATCAGGAGAGGGTATAGCAGTGGATCCCAAGAAGGTTCGATCGAATCGAATGGTTGGCACAAACTTCAGTTAGCGAGATCCGCAGTTTCCTTGGACTCGCAGGATACTATCGGAGATTCATTGAATTTTTTTCCAAGATTGCTAAGCCAATGACTAAATTGCTAAAGAAGGATACTAAGTTAAATGGACAGAAAATTGCGAGGCAAGTTTTCAGGAGTTGAAGAAACGATTGACTACAGCCCCAATATTAACACTGCCATATATACATAAGGAGTTTCAAGTGTATTGTGACACCTGACGCTTGGGACTTGGATGTGTGCTTATGCAGTACGGAAAGATTGTTTCGTATGCCTCACGACAACTGAAGCCCCATGAGTTGAACTATGCCATGCATGATTTGGAGCTAGCAGCCGTAGTGCATGCATTGAAGACTTGGAGACATTATCTTATTGGAAATCGTTGTGATGTGTACACGGATCATAAGAGTTTGAAGTACATTTTCACCCAGAAGGAGTTGAACCTTAGACAAAGGAGATGGCTGGAGCTTATAAAGGATTACGATATGAAGCTGCACTATCATCCAGGGAAGTCCAATATCGTAGCAGACGCTTTGAGCCAGAAAAGTTACGCTAATATCCTTGAAAGTAAGGGATTGCCGAAGGAGTTAGCTGAGGGTATCATGGAACTTTGGTTGGAGATTGTTCCAAGAGGTTTCATTGCGACAATGGAAGTTCAGTCAACATTGTTGGACAAGATTTGAGAAGCTCATAAGGAAGACAAGGAGATTGCTGAGATAAAAGAGAAGATGGGTAAAGGAAAGGCCAAAGGATTTCGCGAGGATGAGCATGACACCTTATAGTTTGAGGACTGAGTTTATGTGCCCAATGACCCAGAGATCAGAAAGTTAATACTTCAGGAGGCCCATGACTCACCATACTAGATACACCCCGGAAACACCAAGATGTATTTGGATTTGAAAGAGCGTTTCTGGTGGACAGGTATGAAGAAGGATATTGCCGAGTATGTAGCCGTATGTGATGTATGTCGAGAGTGAAGGCGAGCATCGTAAGCAGCGGGACTGTTACAGCCTATGCCGATACCGAATGGAAGTGGGATAAACTTGGCATGGATTTTATCACCGGATTGCCCAGAACCAAAGCAGGATATGACTCAATATGGGTAGTAGTGGATCGCTTGACCAAAGTGGCTCACTTCATCCCAGTGAAAACCACGTATACAAGTGCGAAGTTAGCCAACATATATATGTCCAGGATCGTATGTTTGAATGGAGTTCCGAGGACCATCGTATCAGATAGAGGAACACAGTTTACTTCATAGTTTTGGCGTCAGCTAAACCAGACTTTGGGGACAAGATTGGAGTTCAGTAGAGCATTCCACCCGCAGACAGATGGACAGACAGAGAGAGTCAACCAGATTTTGGAGGACATGTTGAGAGCCTGTGCGCTAGACTATGGGTCTACTTGGGATGACAATTTGCCTTACGCAGAGTTCTCATACAACAATAGCTACCAAGCTAGTTTGAAGATGGCACCGTTCGAAGCTCTGTATGGACGCAGATGTAGAACACCCCTGGTGTGGGATGAGGTAGGAGACCGTCAGTTGTTTGGACCAGACTTGATCAAAGAGTCAGAGGAGAAGGTTAAACTGATCCGTGACAGACTGAAGATTGCTCGGTCCAGGCAGAAGAGTTATGCAGACTCAAAACGCAAGGAAGTAACCTATGAAATTGGAGACAAAGCCTATCTGCGAGTATCACCCTTGCGAGGAGTGAAATGTTTTGGAGTTAAGGCAAAATTAGCCCCGAGATTTGTAGGACCGTATCATGTTTTAAAACGGATGGGAGAAGTCGCCTACAAGCTGGAGTTACCTGAAGGATTGTCAGGAGTTCACGATGTGTTCCACGTATCACAGTTGAAGAAGTGTCATGCTGAGATGGCAGATATACCGTTAAGAGATACAGTTCCCCTGGAGGCGATTCAGTTGGACAATAATTTGACTTATGAGGAGAAGCCAGTAAAGATTCTTGACTTTGACAGCCGAGTCACGCGCAACAAGGTTATCAAGTTTTGCAAGGTTCAGTGGAGCCACCATACCGAGGAATAAGCCACCTGGGAACGAGAAGAGGATATTTGCAAGGACCACCCGCACCTATTTTCTATCCAACCCAAATCTCGAGGACGAGATTCATCTTAAGGGGGGTAGGTTTGTAACATCCCAAATTTTCAATTTGGAATGTTATACATAGGTCATCCATGCATATCATATTTATTGCATATTCGTTCTGCAATCCTCGAAATCCTAAGAAACTCAAGGACCCTCGGAGAGAGTTGGGGATTTTCGGGTTTTCATATTTGATTTTTATCAAATACTGAGAACGGGGATTTTTTATTTTAATTATTTTTCTCTCTGGAAAAATATTCCATATTAAAATAAATGAGGGGAGATAATATGACTTCTCCAAAACAGTGAAATATTGGAGGAAAAATGTTAAAATCATTATTTGGATTTTATTAGATTTTATTTGGGTTTTATTTGCGTTAGAAAAATTGCATGTTTTAAAAAACTTGCATTTTAGGGCAAAGAAAATGTTCATCTCGTTCTAAATATTTCATTTAAACGGTGAAAATTTATTTCGTCATTTATAGATTTTTATTTTATTTTATAGGAATTTTACTGTCGGTGGAACCAATTTTTTTTTAAAACTCCTCGCCCGGGGCCAAGGCCCAATGCTGGCCGGCCCGTTCACGCCGCCTCCTCACAGGCGATGCCGCCCGTCTTGCTGCAAGACGGACGCCGAGGAGAGTCCGAGCCGGACTCCTTCCCGGGCGCCCCCTCGCCCAAGCCACCACCACCCCCACCTCTCTTAAATATCGCCGCACCCACCACCACCACCGCTGGAGCCCGACAAGAACCGAGCCCGAGCCGAGCCCCGCCGCCGCCGCCTCTCGCCGCCGCCGCCGCCTCCCCTCCCCGCCGGAGCCCCGCCTTGCCGGACCTCTCGCTGGAGGTATCTGCCGGATCCGAGACCGCCGTTTTTTTTTAAAACCGTCCGGTTTATTTTTTTGAAACCCTAGTTTTCGTTTTTTAAATAGATCGTTTTTTCTCCGGTTTATTTATTTAGCGAGCATTCGCTCATTCGTTTGTTTTAACGAACGCGTTCTTCGTTTAGGTTCAGATAACGAACGTTCGTTCGTTAAGCTGTTCGTCGCTTTTCTTTTCCCGGATTTATTCCGCGATTTTTCTGATCGCGATTTCTGATCCGATTTTCGATCCAGTATAACTTTTCGCTCGTTTATCGGAATCAGGCGATTCAAGCGCCTAGAGTTTCTTCTCTAAACCCTCTTTCCGAATAATCAACTCAAACAAGTTTTTACCTCTGTAAAATTTGACCTTAGTTCAGATTAGTAAACCGATCTTATTTCTTTCACCGTTTGAGTTTTGTTGCTTCGTTTGGTTTGATTCTTTTTGCGAACCGGAGTTCTTAAGTTGAACTTTCTGGTCAAACTCTTTTAGTTGAGTTTTACCTGTGCATCTTGGCTTGTTGGTTATGTATGTTTTTGGTTGCTTGCGATAGAATTCCCGGAGTGCGAAGCGTGTTACTACGAGTCTCTAGGATTCGCGGATCATCGGCAAGGCAAGTAACACATTGATCATACTCTTTTCATACCTAGTTTTTATGCATTAGTTTCAATCCTCAAACATTGCATGATTAGGATGTCATTAATTTGTGGATTGGGAAGTAGTAGTTGAGGTAGAACCTATTGCCCTGTTACTATCAAACCCTTGGGAGTTACTTCTACGTGTTGCTATTATTGCTATGCTATGCTCGTAGACGTGGATTGGGTTTGAGTGCATCCATGACAGATGTGAGATTGTTAATTAATGGTTTACTTTAAGGTGGCAACTTTAATACACATCTGGGTGGATTGAGGCACCTGGGGAACCCAGTGTTGTCTGTTTTACTTTTGGAAATCCCGGGGTACCCGTGTGATCTTCATATGGACTGCCACCCAGGCTCAAAGGGAACTGAGATTATTCATGCTAGAAACTTCCGTGTGCAGCCACAAGCTACTATGGGCTCTAGCATAGTTGAGTAAGTTACGTGAAGCTCTTGAAGAGGTAGATCAGCAGGTAGTGGGTTTTGTAGGTTTGGTATGGTCTACCCCGAGTAGAGAGTTAATGTTTCGAAGACTATGTCTCGGTCATCCGCTTTCTCAAACACCATGTAGTGCGAGAAATCAACGGAGGCGATCGAGTCTTGTGGGGAAAAGTGCGCAAACCTCTGCAGAGTGTACAATCTAATCATGGTTAGCCGTGTCCCTGGTTATGGACAATTCTGAGTATCTAGTACCTGAGTATTCACATGTATCTCACCACTCTTAAATTAATATTGTTGGGATGTTAACTACTTTAATTGGGATTGATTTGGGGTTATACCTACTCAATGATGTTTCAACCACCATGATAGTTAAATAAAATTTATTCCTTTGTTGTAGGGGAAAATTGGCTTTTCGCAAAATTATAACCATAGAGCTTTCCACCAGCCAAATATGCATGTAGTGATAGCATTATTCTGTTCTTGCTCTACTGTGTTAAATTGCCAGCATATTCCATGTGTTGACCCGTTCTCGGGCTGCAACGTATTATGTTGCAGACTTTTTAGACGAGGAGTAAGGATCGTTAGGTCGTTGCCGTGCAGCTCAGCTATGCCGTTGGAGTTGATGGACTCAGTTTATCTTCCAAGCCCTCCGTTGTTATCGCATTAGATGGGCTTAAGCCATATTATAGTAATAAGTTCTCTTTTGAGACTTTCGATGTAATAAGTGTGTGATTGCTACTCTTTTATAAATCTTTCGAGTACTGTGTGTGTCAGCATTACTGATCCAGGGATGACACTGAAACACAGAGACTTGACCATCTGAGGTCGGGTCGCTACAACCTTATTGGGCCATACGGGAATAGAGGAGGCAGGCCAAAGGGAAGGAGGCGCACGCCCCCCTATGGGTCCGAATTGGACTAGGGGAAAGGGGCGGCGCCCCCTTGCCCTTTCCTACTCCCTCTCTCTTTACCTCTTTCTTCTCTCCTACTCTGGAAAGGAAAAGGGGAATCCTACTAGGATATGGGAGTCCTAGTAGGACTCCCCACACTTGGCGCGCCCCCTCTAGGGCCTGCCTCCTCCTCCTCCCTCCTTCATATACGTGGGCAGGGGACACCCTAAAGGCACAACAGACAATCTCTTAGCCGTGTGCAGTGCCCCCCTCCACAGTTACACACCTCGGTCATATCGTCATAGTGCTTAGGCGAAGCCCTGCGCTGGTAACTTCATCATCACATCACCACGCCATCGTGCTGACGGAACTCTCCCTTGGCCTCAAATGGATCAAGAGTACGAGGGACGTCACCCAGCTGAACGTGTGCAGATCATGGAGGTGCAGTACTTTCAGTACTAGGATCGGTTGGATCGTGAAGACGTACGACTACATCAACCGCGTTGTCATAACGCTTCCGCTTACGGTCCACGAGGGTACGTGGACTACACTCTCCCCTCTCGGTGCTATGCATCACCATGATAGATCTTGCGTGTGCGTAGGATTTTTTTTTGAAATTACTGCGTTCCCCAACATGTACTCCATCAGCGACCGGAAGGTGGACGTGGGGAAGGCGAGGATAATGAAGCCGAAGGAACAATTGTTCCACAGCCGGCCGACCCCCCTGACATCTTCAATTTTTCCGTGGCCAGTGTCAAATCGGGCCACGAGAATTTGGCTCCTCTGGAACTAAGGGGGGATGACAACGAGACCCCGCAGTGGCATGGCAATTGTAAGGGGTGGGTCCTGTTGTGGCCAAAGAGTCCACTTTGTCTGGAGGCGGCCGGGAGCACACCCACGACCACGCAGCCTCAACAAGGTATGAACATCAACACCCCACCTACCCAATTAGCATCAGCTGTTGTGCTGAGTGATAGCGGATGGGGTGAGGAAGAATCTCCATTAGTCATTGATGATGTATCCATATATGAGGATGAGGATGACGATGACACTCAACAGTATGTCAATATTGGCGCCTATGATGATGGAGGATTGATGGCTCAACAGTATGGGTACTCAGGGTTTGAACGTCAAGAGTTGGTGCCTGAATTGCTGCTCCGGAGGCTGAATGTATTATAGACGACCTTCCGGTAGTAAAGAAGCATAGGAAGAAGAGACCGAGGAAAGGCAACAAAGCTGCTTCTATGATCCAGCCACCTCAGCAACCTCGGGTTCAAGACCGTATACCTATCCCCGGTGCGGCAAAATGGCATATCCCTGGTGATCCAATCCTACCAAAGGCAGCGATAGAGGCCACACACGGCGATCTAAGGAGACTTCATGACGATGTGCTGCGGAGAGAGAAAAACTTCATCGCCTCGGAAAATCCAGGATACCCACTCTACGTAGTTAACATGCCGCGGCAAAGGTCGTACATCCACACATTCCCGCAGAGAAGTTCTTCCTCCCATTCGATTACATCTTCGACATGTTTCACTTGAAGAAGCTGGATTTTATGTTTGTCCGCCTTTATGCCTTGTACATGAACTACATCATCGGGATTGAGCAGATACCTTATATCTATGTTGCTGACACGTACTATGCACGAGGTCTTCTTGGCAGTCTGCACAGTTCACCATGAATACGTAGGGACTACATCGTCGATTTCATGGTCACCAATAAGGACAAGGAGACGATTCTCGTGCCTTATCATCCCCTGTAAGTCATCCGCGCGGATATCCTTCCTTTGATTTCAATCATTCATTTGCACGGTGGAGGCTAATTAATTTGAGGTGTACTTATTTTGCACAGCGGCGGGCGCGCCGTCCTCATCATCCTTTACCCTCGATACTCCCACGCTCTTTACTTGGACTCGTCAAAGAACATGAACAAAAAGGATTACACCCACATCAAGTCTATTCTCGACAGTTCTATCTTTTACTATGACGTACGGGGTGGAGAGATCAAGACCAAGAAATATAGGGACGGTAGGCCCACCTTTGTCCATAAGACTGACTTCTGCTGCATTCAGCAACCGAGTGATACTCTTAGTGATGGATTCTATGTCCTACACCACATTCTTGAGTACAAACGGGATCAGCAGAAACTTCACATGTCACCTAAATCCGGCGATGCCCATATTCTGCAATGGGCAAAGAATATAAGGATATATCCTGGATCATCGACTTCGAGCTAAGTTCTATCACATCCGGTGTGAACTTGCCCAAGTCATCATGAAGGATGTCCTCGAAAAAGCAGGGATGTTCTACGAGGAAGGGCAAATGTCGTGGGAAGACGTCCGAACATGCGTAGCCTCTCAGCGTCTCGACCGGAAGCCTTTCACTAAGCTCGGGGACTATCTCCCTGACTTGGATAGATTGCACGACATGTTGGAGTGATTGTCGATACATGATAATGTGTCTGTTTAGTCCATACTTTCTGTATGACAAAACTTTGAGTTATGCACGATGAAACTTTATTTGTGATGTAATTAAACCATTCTCCTCAACTAGCGAAGATCACTCTAGTTAGGGCATTTTGGGTACGATGAACTTTGTTATTTATGCTTATGATATGTTGTTTCTATTTTTGCTAAGTCTGTCTCTTTCTGTTGCTCAACTATATATGTTGCATATCATCGACTCATGTGACGATGCAGGTGCATAGATCATCGATGATGAAGAAGTGCTATGCCACGAGTATACGACGAGTGGCCGGAGTGTCAGGCCCAGGTGTACCGGTTTCCGGTTTCTGAGCAACAGCTAGTAGTTAGTTTATAGGTTCACGCTAGTGCGAGAGAGGGATACGAACCGATGCCTCAAGAAGTACTACATTATGTATGATGAGACATGTCATGTAACTTGTATAACACTATCGTGATTATGATGTGACGACATGATTTGTGTTCGATGATATGATGATACTATTATATGTATGATATGATGAGCATATTGCATGTTTATGATATGATTGGAATACTGCATAAAACCTATACAAAAACATTACAAATACGCGGCAAAAAAAATACATGAGAAAAATATAGTAGCAGCGCTCTTTAGCACTGGACAGGAATACTCTACTGCTAAAGCACTTAGCAGTACCGCTGGTACAAGACGCGGTACTACTAAGTAGTTATAGCAGTAGCGCGTGTCATCAAGCGCTACTGCTAAAGATTAGCTGTTGTGCCTTATCAGTAGCGCGTGTCCCTAATACGCCAAATACCCGCGGTACTGCTAGGCTTTTTCTTAGTAGTGGTAGGGTGTTACGCAGCCATACATCCCGAACCTGGGTAGATTGCTGTGTATTTTTACTTTTTTCATTGAGATAGACCCATGCCTTGAGCCCTGTCTATGAATTAGCAAGGGATGTCTCCAGTGTGTGTGTTCTACACACGTGCGACGACACTTACCTCAAACTTCTAACACGGATGGATGATCCGTCTTTGTGTCAAGAATGGTATAGTTCAAAGAGGCAACATTTGCGTATGGCCAATGTACCCCTTGTCCACGATAATAGTTGAAAGCTTCTTCTAGTGTGTCCCTACTTAAGTTCCACCTTTCAGCATCAAGCAGATAGTGCCTCTCTTCCGCCTCGTTCTTCGACCTCCTGAGATACATCATGTACTTTTGAAATGGCAAGTGGAACTTCTTATTTAGGGAATGCTTAATTTGTAGGATTTAGAAGATACGGAGATAGAAAAAAATTACATGATCGCAGTCATGTCCACTTGGCTTCCATATGATTGTGTGTGCACCATTTTTGTTGCGCGCGAAGCACCAAAATTAGTTTGATGTACAACCACATGAGGTTTTTGGACAGAACTAGGCCATTTCTTTATTTTGCAATTTTGCTCGAGTGATAGACTTCCTTTCCTTTAACCTCTTAGGTTAGGTATTCAAAATCAAACTTGCCACTACCTAAAAATTATCATGAGAGGTAACCAATCCTAGATACTAGAAAGATCATGACAAGAGCCAATCCTATAGGTACGAGAAATTTCGCGATGGGACAATTTTATCATCAGCCATCACCGTTTTGGTCATGATAGCACCGACCATGAAAGTTTTGATTGATCAGAAGCCCAAGCTTGTGTGGTATGCTGAGGCGGAAAAGGATATTGTGAAGTACCTCTCTGGCTTCTAGGAAACTTCTAGATGGGTTATATCATTTGGGACCCACAATGGAAAAGGAAAGTAATGTGAAAGGGTTAAGCCACTAGGTAATTGGTAGATGTGTTATGTCAGTTACCTATGGGACCAAAATGAAAAAAACGAAAGTAATACAGAAACCTTCTCCCCCTCCAAATCGCATAGGTGTGGGATCCACACACAAAAATACACTTTGTATCTCTCTTCCTTTCCCCTTATCTAGTAATATTGTTAATCAACTACTTATATAGAAGTTTACTGCTTGGGCCATTAAGCCAAAGAAGCATATTGCGGGACTCAAGATGTGCCTAGGCAGTTCCCGCTGCCTCCATATAGGTTCCTCTGAATTAGAAGCAGTAGTCCCTATGGGTGTTATGGCAGCACTAGAAACTTATTCACAAGCAAAAGCATCCCGCGGTTGTGTCTATCTCTCTCCGCAAAGTAGTCGCCACTACTATGAGTGCCTCTGTTTGCCCCCAGAAGATTGCCATGCACCATGCTAATGTAGGATGCCTCACCACGGGAATGGTAGGAACAAAATGCGCCCCATGTCTAGGAGTCATTGTGAATGTTTGCATATGAGCGGGAGGAGCAATACGACCACTATGTCACACCTAGCTGCAGTGATGATGACCAAGGCCGGTCCTGAGATTTCAGGGGCCCGGGACGAAGCAATAATTAGGGGCCCTTAGTATAAAATGTCTAGATACGAATCATTATATGTATATATAATATGTATCAAAGTAAACAATTAAGTGCATATCAAATAATGTATTACACATTCCTTCAAAAAAATACTCCTAACCTTCTGGGATGCAAAATTGCTAATGATAGTATAAATATCAATTTAGTCAAGCAATTTTTTCTCAATGCATAATGTTGCCAAGCTGTTGTAACTCCTTGTCAATTTGTTTCATGCTTTCTCAGTCTGGTTACTTAGTGTTTTCTTCTTCCCTTTTAGGCCCCTTTTCCACTAATATATCCCTTGCTTTGTTATCATGATTACCCAAATTGCTTGGATCAAAAATATCCATAATAATAACCAGTTTCTCATCAACACTAGTAAATTTTGCCGCAGATGAATTAAATATGGGTGCATGATCACTCACATTGGTATCATCGATTTTGTCAACATCATTTTGGTAATATGGTCAACACTAGCTTCATTTTGGTAATATGGTCAACACTAGCTTCATGTTCTTTCAGTCTCTCATTACTATGCTTCCAATCACAAAACCCATCATGCCCCAATGCACTCTTGCATTTGTCAGAATTGATAAGCTTAGAACAAAAACAAACATTTTTTGCATGTTTTGAAATAACTACACATTTCCTATCGCGCACCTCTACATTGCACATTTTTCTTGAGTAATAGCTATACGAAAAATGTCTCGAATTTTCATCCAAAGAATATTTATTGTTTTCTTCTTCCCTTTTCGGCCCCTTTTCCACTAATATATCCCTCGCTCTGTTATGATGATTACCCAAATTGCTTGGATCATAAATATCCTTAATAATAACTGGTTTCTCATCAACACTAGTAAATTTTGCCGTAGATGAATTAAATATGGGTGCATGATCACTCACATTGGTATCATCGATGTTGTTGTCAACATCATCTTCTGTAGAAGTATGATCATCATTTTCCTGATTGGCATTAGTTTGGTCATCGCAAGAACTATCGCCTACTCGTCTAGATTTCTTAAAGTGCTCGTATGGCTCTTATAATATTTATTAAGAAGGGATCCTCTTATCTCATCTACCTCCTTCCTTTTTCTTTTATCACACCCCGATGGATACTTTCTACCCGAATCCTGACGTGACGGTGCTGAAATTGAAAGGAATAATTAGCTTTTAAAATTAGCGCAAAACTAATTAAAACATTAAATTTATTACAGAAGATCTTCATCTAATATCATTTCAAAATCTGCTAGGGCATAGTATAGTACCTTCTCTCTGTAGTCTAATCTGGCTATGTGTGCGCTGTGCGCAATGATTTGATCACCCTGACAAAAATTCCCTATTGGCACAGTCGATCGATCCGTAATTCAGAAATCAAGATTAGAAAAGGAAAGAAACATGAAGAAGAACAAAGCGAGGGCGTATATGCCATGCGAGGAGATGTACCTGCCCCAGTTGTCGCGTCGTTCGTCAGGAGGCAGAGTTGAAGTCTTGAAGACGATTAGAAATCAGTGGATCATGCAAAAGGGCAGGGAACAAGACGAATCCGAAGGAAAAGGAATCATGCGTTTTTTTTTGAGAAACAGGAAATCCTGCGTGAATCGTGCAAACGTGGGCCAGGCCCATCATCTCTCCTTTTCTTTCCAGGTCTTCTAGCACGCGAGTCGCCAGATGAGAGGCTGAGGCGTCATGAGTTTGGTTTCAATTTTTTTGGCTGGAAGTATATACATGTATACAGTATCCTAACGTATACATACCTGGGAGGGGGCCCCTGACGTTTGGGGGCCCGGGGCGGCCGCCCCGTTCGCCCCCCCCTCAGGGTCGGCCCTAATGATGACCCAGGAATCACATCCCTGAATAGCATGCCGCCACCATGGGCACCCACACCACGCGCTCCAGATGCAGATGGCTAATCCATCCTTGTGGGAAGACTGGTAGGGTTCCAAGAGGCAACATTTGCGGACAACTGATGTACCCCATGTCCATGGTAATAGTTGAAAGCTTCTTCCAATGATGAGTTGGATGAGATTTTTCATGGAAAAATATTGAGCATATTGGTACGATAAATATCCGGTAAAATGCAACGTGCATGGGTCTTATATATAGAGCAATATGGGGTCTAAGAGTACTCGAAGATAATGATGCGAGCTAAACAAATACAAGCGGATGTATATGCAGGAATTAGTGGTCAAGGGTAGAGCTAATTAACCATGTCTTTTTAATTGAACATCGTACAATCAAAGTCGCTCGCATGCACTCACCCCTATGAAAGCACGCACGCACACCCTACCCATATGAGCACCTCTGAGAGACGGAGCCGGCACATCATCTTGAGATTGACGAAGTTGCCACAGACTCCTTCGTAGTTGACAGGAAATTTTCGTCCACTAAAGGCACAATGCTGGAAGGCCTAAAACAAATCAAGAAAAATGCGAGCACCAATTTCAAGATTGGAAATTGAACTCTGATGGGCGGGGATACCACAGTCCTCCTAACCATCTAATCACACATTGGTTTCGCATCTAACCCTGTCTTGGGGCAAGAAAAAGTGGTATATGTAAGCATACAACATACATAAGAGTATACAAAGTGTGTCTACTATGCAAAACGGAACAAAATTGTTTAGGCAGAAAAAGGAAAAAGGGATCAGCAAATTTAAATTACAATCCGTTGTAATACCAAATGTAGCTTAACGAGAATATTTAAAACAATGTCCAAATCATATTTCTTGAGACATGCTTTGGAGGAAATATTTCTATATATTTTAAAAGATTTATCACATGATAATATTTTAATTTTAAATCAAATACCATTTTCCCATAAGGAAATAACTAAGTGGCAAATAATTGTAAATAAGTTGCTTCATGTTTTATGTATGTGACAAGTTCGTTAGTAATTCCCAGCATAATTAAAGTTCTTTAATACTTAAATATATACCACTAAATGCCACAACTTCATTACAAAACCAATATTCCATCTAAAGATCTCAAAAGAAATATTGATGACAGAAGACCCAACTATACTATTCATTAAAAAATCTAGTCACAGAAATGTGCGGCTGACCCTGCTAGTTCTTGATAAAAATACTTGTCTTTTGAATGCCATGTCTTTGCTTATAGTTTAGTTTGAAAGGTAATTTGTGCATATGCATCCTGCTATACAAAGGGTACTTCTAGAATTCTCAAACATCCATGATCCTTCTGTTAAACAATTGGCCACATTATTTATAGCTTATAAATTTGGCCACATCATGAAGGAGGCACGAGAAATATTTGTTTATTAAAAAATAAATAAGAGGTGTCCTCCCATAGAATAAATTCTTTACAAACCAAGAGGAGATAAGAATATTACAATGTAAAGACTACGCTCCTTACAATGAGAATATTAGCAAGAAGTTTTCCCCTTCCATCTTGATTGCTAAAGTTTCTGAATATAATGATGATTTTTCTATACAAAACAACGGATTGGGGTGTGTGCTTAAGAAAAGGCTAAAGGAATTTCTCCATAGAAACATATATAATAAAGAAATAGTCATCACTTACAATGGGCCGAAGGAGGAACCTCCTCCTAAAATTTATCTTACAGATTCTTACCCTATTAGATTTAGCTCTTATGATTATTTTTTCTTACCTATTAGAAAGCTTGCTTCTAAAAGAAGGGAGTATGAGTTGAACATTGATGATCTCCCTTACTTTTATTATGATACATGAAACAATGCCTTACACCTAGCTAGGGGCGTAAAACAATAGCACTTGTTGGGAGGCAACCAAATAGTTATTTTTAGTTTTTGCTTTTACTTTCTATTTTGGTGTGTTGACACAATTATTGCTACTATTATAATTGTTCTTTATGTTTTAATTAGTGTTTGTGCCAAGTAGAGTCTTTGGTATGATTTGGATGATGGTTGACTTGATTCTGTGAAAAACAGAAACTTTTGCTCTAAGTCCAGGAATTACTAAAATTCACTGGAACGTGCTTTTAATCAAAATATTTCACACGCGATTTACATATAAATTTCCCATGTTTTCCTAATTTTCACAATTTTTGGAGTTACTGAAGTATGATTTTTATTCAGATCATTATAGACTATTATGTTTTAGACAGATTCTGTTTTCTATTGCATGGTTCGCTTGTTTTGATGATGCTATGGATTATATCGGGGGATATAAGTCATGGAGAAGTTAGAATACAGTAGCTATTATGCAAGAATAAATATGAATGGGTTCATAACAATACCTAAATTTTATGATTTGTTTGTTATACTAACGAATGTCGCGAGGTATCTGTTGAGTTTTGTGTCCTTATGTTTTGTGTGTGTGACATCCGTGAAGAGCATGTCGCCATTAGGGGAACCCGCACCCTATGGTCCAGACGCCGATGGATGATCTATCCTTGTGGGAAGACTGGTAGGGATCCAACTGGCAATGTTTGCGGACGCTGTTTTGCCCCATGCCCGTGGTCATAGTTGAAACTGCTTAGAGTGTATCCCTACTTAAGTTCCACCTTTCAAGAGCAAGATTTCTCCTCTCTTATGCCTCGTTGTCGATCCTTCTGAGTTCAATCCTGTACTACTGAACCGTCAAGTGGGAGGACTTATTTAGAAAAACTTAAATTTGTAGCCTTCCGAAAATATGGTGATAGGAAAAAAATACATGACCATACTATCATGTCCACTTGGTTCCACATGATTGTGTGTGCCCCATTTTCGTTGTGTGTGAAGCACCAAAATTTGTATGATGGTCAACCGCATGAGTTTTTGGATAGAAGTTGGCCAGTGAGTGTCTTCATTTCCTTTTCCTCTTAGGTTAGATATTCAAGATAAAACTTGCCACTATCTACAAATTATACCAATAGGTAACCAATGCTAGTTACTAGAAAGATCATGACGAGAACCAATCCTGTAGGTATGAGAAAAGTTTTGACGAGACATAATTAGCAAGACGAGAACCAATCCAAATTACCAGAAAAATCTTTCTAGTAGCAGCCACCGTCATAGCGGTCCCGCCAGCACCAACCACGAAAGTTACTGTCGATAAGAAGGCTAAGGGTGAATTCTACACTGAGGCTGAAAAGGATATTGTAAAGTACCTCTCTGGCCTCTGGATAATTACTAGTGTCAGTTACACATGGGACCCACAAGTCAAAATGAAAGTAATATGAATTGGTTATGCCACTGGGTAACTGCTGATGGATTATGTCAGTTACATATGGGACGCTCAAGGAAAAAAGCAAAGTAATACACAAACCGACTCCCCAGCCAAATTACATAGGTGTGGCATCCACACAAAAATAAATAACCTTTGTGTCTCTCTTCGATCGCCCTTATCTTGTAATATTGTATATCTATACCTATATATAAGTTTCCTTCTTGGGCCATTAAGAAAAAAAGTGCGTATTCGTGATTCTCGAGTTGTGCCTAGGTAGTTCCCAGGGTCTCCATATGTGTTCCTCTAAGCTAGAGGCTGGAGTCCCAGCAGGTGAAATGGTTCCACTACAAACAGATTCACAAGCAAAAGCATCCCGCGATTGTGTCTATCTTTGTCCGTAAAGGAGCTGCCACTACTATGAATGCCTCCGTTTTCCCCTAGCAGATTGCCATGTAGCTTGCTAATGTAGGGTGTCTCGCCACGGGGAAGGCTAGAACCAAATGTGTCCCATGTCCAAGATCCGTTTGACACGTTTGCATATGAGCTAGAGGATCAAGAAGGCCATCGTGCCACACTCGATAGTAGTGATGATGACCCAGGCATGTCATTTCTGGATAGCCTTTGTGTCTCTATTGCTTCGCCCTTATCTAGTAATATTGTTTATGTACTACCTATATGTAAGTTTCCTTATCGGGCTATTAAGCCAAAGAAGTGTATTCATGAGATTCGAGTTGTGCCTTGGCAGTTCCTAGTGTCTCGATATGGGTTCCTCTGAATCGGAGGCTGGAGTCCCAGTAGGTGAGATGGCTGCACTAGAAACTGATTCATAGGCAAAAGCATCCCGCGATTGTGTATGTCTCTGCCAGCAAAGGAGCTACCGCTACTATGAATGCCTATGTCTGCCACCAACAGATTGCCATGCAGCATGCTAATGTAGGATGACTCACCACATGAATGGTCAAAACCAAATGCGTCCCACGTTGCTGAGCTAGTTGATATGTTTCAATACAGCTGGAGGAGCAAGTGGGCCATTGTGTCACACCCGACAGTAGTGATGATGACCCAGGCATGGCATCCCTTAAGAGCATGTGGCCACCATGGTCACCCGCACCACGCGCTCCAGACGTAGATAGATGATCCATCCTTGTGGTAAGACTGGTAGGGTTTCAAGAGGCGATGTTCACGGATGGCCGATGTACCCCGTTTCCATGGTAATTGTTGAACCATTTTACAGTTTGTCCCTACTTAAGTTCCACCTTTCATCAACAAGCAGTTTGCGCTTCTCTTCCACTTAGTTCAACGACAAGTGCAAGGTCTTACTTCGGGAATCTTAAATTTGTGGCAAATGGAAAATACCGATATAGTAAAAATACATGATCGTAGTGTCATGGCCACTCGGTTTCCACACGATTGTGTTTGCACCATTTTCGTTGTGCGTGAAGCACCAAAATTAGTTTGATGGACAACCGCATGACTTGTTGGATAGAAGTCGGACATTTTTTTATTGCAATGTTGCTTCGGTGACTGGCATCCTTTCCTTTACCTCATAGGGTAGATATTCAAGAGAAAACTTGCCACTATCTAAAGTTTATAACGATAGGTAACCAATCCTAGTTGAAAGATAAAGAAAAAAATCAATCTTATAGGTACTAGAAAATTCACAACGAGACTTAATTAGCAAAATGAGAATCAATCCTAATTACTAGAAAAAATTACTTTATCAGCAGCTACCGCCATCGGGATCATGCCCGGCCCGACCATGAGTTCAGATCGATAAGAAGGCCAAGTGTGTGTTTTACGCCCCTCTGGCCTCTAGGTTAGTATTAGATGGGTTATGTCAATTACACATGGGACCCACTAGGAAAAGGATAAGTAAAACGGGTTATGCCACTTGGTAACTGCTAGATATTTTATGTGACTTACACATGTGACCAAGAAGGAAAAAGGAAAGTAATACACAAACATTCTCCCCCGCCAATTCACATAGATGTGGGATCACACACACAACACCCTCTGTGTCACCCTTCCTTCGCCCATATATACTAATATTGTTTACCCCGCAATTAAGACAAAGAAGTGTATTCGCGAGACTAGAGTTGCGCCTTGGAAGTTCATGGTGTCTGAATGTGCGCTCCTCTAAACCGAAGGCTAGAGACCAAGTGGGTGAGATGGCTGCACTAGAAACTTATTTGTAGGAAAAAGTATCCCACAATTGTGTCTATCTCTATCCGCAAAGGAGCTTCCACTACTAAGAATGCCTTTGCTTTCCCCTGTAGATTGACATGCATCATGCTCCTGTTAGATAACTCACCCTCGGAATGGCAAGAATGAAATGTGTCCCACGTTGCTGAGTCATCCGACATGTTTGCATATGAGAATAAGGACCAAGAGGCCACTACTTCACACCCGCAACAGTGATGTTGACACATGCATGACATCCTTGAAGAGCATGCCATAGGAAACATTTCTAGAGGACACTTACCCCATCAACATGGTAATAGTTGAAATCTTCCTCGAGTGTGTCCCTACTAAGTTCCACCTTTCAGCAGCAAGCAGATTGCGTCTCTCTTCCGCCTCATTCTCAACCCTTCTGAGATCCATACTGTACTTCTGAAATGACAAGTAGAAGGTCTTATTTGCAGCATTTAGAAAATATAGCTATAGGAAAAATACATGATCATACTGTCATGTCCACTTCGTTTCCACATGATTGTGTGTGCACCACTTTCGTTGTGTGTGCAGCACCATAATTACTTTGATGGATAACCGCATGAGTTGTTGGATATATGTTGTCCATTTGTTTATTGAAATGTTGCTCAAGTGACTTACTTCCTTTCCTTTACCACTTAGGTTAGATAATTAAGAAAAATGTTGCCACTATCTACAATTGATCATCAGAGGTATCCAATCCTAGTTACTAGAAAGATAACGACGAGAACAAATCCTAATTTCTAGATAATCATTCTAGCAGCAGTCACCGCCAACGTTGTCACGCTCGACCCGACCATGAAAGTTCTGATCGATAAGAAGGCGAAGCTTGTGTTCTACACTGAGGCTGAAAACGATGTTGTAAAGTACCTCTCCACTCTGGCCTCTGCGTAACTGCTAGATGGGTTATGTCAGTTACAAGTGGGACCCACAAGGAAAAGGAAAGTAAAATGTGTTATGCCACTACGTAATTGCTAGATGTGTTATGTCAGTTACACATGGGACCCACAAGGAAAAAGGGAAGTAATACAAAAACATTCTCGCCCACCAAATCGTATAGATGTGGAATCCACGCAGCGAAAAACCACCCTCTCTGTCTCTCTTCCCTCGCCCTTATCAAGTAATATTGTTTATCTACTATCTATATGTAAGTTTCCTTGTTGGGCCATTAAGCCAAATAAGTATATCAGCAAGACTAGAAGTGTGCCTAGGCAGTTCCTGGTGTATCCATATGGGTTCCTCTAAGCCGAAGGCTAGAGTTCTAGTGGGCAAGATGGCTACACTTGAAACTAATTCATTGGAAAAAAACATCCCATGATTGTGTTTGTCTCTGGTCACAAAGGAGCTGCCACTACTGTGAAAGTCTCTGTTTGCCCCCAATAGATTGCCACGTAGCATGTTCATGGAGGATGAATCGCCACTGGAATGGCTGAAACCAAATCTTTCCAATATCCATGAGCCATTTGACATGTTTGCACATGAGTTGGAGGAGGAACAGGGAAATTATCTCACACCCATTAGCAGTAATTACGAGCAAGGCATGGCATCTCTGAAGAGCATGGCACCACCACGGGCACCGACACCACACGCACCAGGATGAGATGGTTGATCCATCTTAGTGGGAAGACTGGTACGGTTCCAAGTGGCAATGTTTGCATCTGACCGATGTTTCCCATGTGCATGGTAATAGTTGAAAGATCCTTCCAGTATGTCCCTACTTAAGTTCGACCTTTCACCAACAAGAAAATTGTGCCTCTCTTCCGCCTCATTCTCGACCTTCTGAGATACATCCTATACTTACGAAGTGGCAAGTGGAAGGTCTTATTTAGGCAATCTTTAATTTGTAATATTTGGAAAATACGGATATAGGAAAAATACATGATCATAGTGTCATGTCCACTTGGTTTCTAATGATTGTGTGTGCACCATTTTCGTTATGTGTGAAGCACATAAATTATTCTAATGGACAACTGCATGACTTGTTGGATAGAAATAGGCCATTTGTTTATTGTAATTTTGCGCAAGTGATTGACTCCCAATCCTTTACCTCTTAGGTTAGATATTGAAGAGAAAAGGCCACTATCTACAGTTTATTACGATAGGAAACCAACCTAGTTACTAGAAGTATTATGACGAAAACCAATACTATAGGTACTAGGAAATTGACGACGAGACTTAATTAGCAAAATGAGACCAACTCTAGTTACTAGAAAAAAATTCTACCAAGAGTCACCACCATCGCCATCACACCCCACCCGACCATGAAAGTTCTGATCGTTAAGAAGGCCAAGCATTTGTTGTACGCTAAGGATGGAAAGGATGTTATCAACTACCTCTTTGCCATTGGGTAACTTCTAGATGGGTCTTGTAAGTTACACATGGGACCAAAAAGGAAATAGGAAAGTAAATAGGTTGTTCCACTGGCTAACTGCTGGATGGGTTATGCCAGTTACACATGGGACCCAAAAGGAAAAAGGAAAGTAATACACAAACCTTATCCCCCGCAAAATCGCATAGATGTGGTATCCACACACTAAATAAACACCCTGTCCGTCTCTCTTCCTTCACCCTTGTCTAGTAATATTATTTATCTACTATCTGTAAATAAGTTTCCTTCTTAGGACATTAAGCGAAAGAAGCATATTCGCCAGACTCCATGTGTACTTAGGCAGTTCCCTATGTCTCCATATCGGTTCCTCTGAGCCGGAGGCTGGAGTCCCAGTGGGTGAGATGTCTACACTAGAAACGAATTCATACGCAAAAGTAATCCGCGATTGTATTTGTCTCTGCCCACAAAGGTGTTTTCACTACTATGAATGCCTCTTTTTGCCCCCAACAGATTGCCATGCATCATGCACATGTAGGTTGACTAGCTACGGGAATGGCTGGAACCAAATGCATCCCATGACCGTGAGCCATTTGACATGTTTGCATATGAACTAGAGGAGGAAGAGGGCCACTATCTCACTCCTGGCCGCAACGATGACGACCCAGGCATGGCATCTCTGAAGAGCATGGCACCACCATGGGCACCCGCACCACACGCTCCTGGCACGGATGGACGACCCATCTTCATGGGAAGACTGGTAGGGTTTGAAGAGGCTACGTTTGTGGATGGCTCATGTATGCCATGTCACTGGTAGTAGTTGAAAGCTTCTTCCAATGTGTCCCTACTTAAGTTCCACATTTTAGAAAGCAAGTTGATTGTGCCTCTCTTCCACGTCATTCTCGGTCCTTCCTAATTACACCCTGTATTCTGAAATGAAAAGTGGAAGGCCTTATTTCGGGAATTTATATTTTGTAGCATTTAGAAAATACGGAGATAGGAAAAATACATGATCATAGTTTCATGTCCACTTGGTTTCCACATGATTGTGTGTGCACCATTTTCGTTGTGTGTGAAGCACAAAAATTTCTTGGTTGGACTCCCACATGAGTTGTTGGATAGAAATAGGCCATTTATCTATTCCAATGTTGCTCGAGTGACCGACTTCCTTTCCTTTACCTCTTAGGTTAGATATTCTAGAGAAAACTTGCCACTATCTACAATTTATCATGATAGGTAACCAATCCTAGTTACTAGGAAGATCACGATAAAAACCAATCCTATAGGTACAAGAAAATTCCCAAAGACACTTAATTAGCAAGACGAGAACCAGTCCTAATTACTAAAAAAATAATTCCATGAGCAGCCACCACCATCGGGATCATGCCCGGCCCGACCATGAAAGTTTTGATCGATAAGAAGGCCAAGCATGTGTTGTACGTTGAGGCCGAAAAGGATGTGGTCAAGTACCTATCTAGCCTCTGGGTAACTGCTAGATGGGTAATGTAAGTTACAATAGGACCCACAAGGAAATAGGAAAGTAAATTTGGTTATCCCACTAGGTAACTGCTAGATGGGTTATGTCAGTTACACATGTGACCTAGAAGGAAAAAATGAAAGTAATACACAAACCTTCTCCCCCGCCAAATCACATAGATCTGGGATCCACACACCAAAGAAACACCCTCTTCGTCTCTCTTCCGTCTCCCTTATCTAGTAATATTATCTATCTACTATAAATATATAAGTTTCCTTCTTGGGCTATTATGCCAAAGAAGTGTATTTGCGAGACTTGAGGTGTGCATAGGTATATTCTTGTGTCTCCATATGGGTTTTTCTGAGCCGAAAATTGGAGTCCCACTGGGCCAGATGGCCCTAATGGAAACTAATTCACTGACAAAAGCATACCACGATTGTGTTTGTCTCTGTAGGCAAAGGAGCTGGCACTACTATAAACGCTTGTGTTTACACCCAACAGATTGCCACGCAACATGCTTAGTGATGATGACTCACCATGGGAATGGCTGGAACCAAATGTACCTCACGTTCCCGAGACATTTGACATGTTTGCGTATGAGCTGGAGGAGGAAGATGGCCACTATTTCACACCTGGTAGTAGTTATGATGACCAAGGCATGGCATCTGTGAAGTGCATGGCACCACCAAGTACACCCTCACCACACGCTACGACATGGCTGGATGACCCATCCTTGTGGGAAGACTAGTAGGGTTCCAAGAGGCAAAATTTGTGGACTGCTAATCTAACCCATGTCCAAGGTAATAGTTGAGCACTCCTTACAGTATGTCCCTATTTAAGTTCCACATTTCATCAGCAAGCAGATTGCGCCTCTCTTCTGCCTCATTGTCGGCCCTTTTGAGATAAAACATGTACTTCTAAAGTGACAGGTGGAAGGTCTTATTTAGGAATTATTAATTCTAGCATTTAGAAAATACGAAGATCGGAAAATTACATGAAAGTAGTGTCATGTCCACTGCTTGGTTTCCACATGATTGTGTGTGCACCATTTTTGTTTTGCGTGAAGCACAAAAATTAGTTTGATGGATAACCGCATGAGTTGTTTGATAAAAGTAGGTCATTAGTTTATTGCAATGTTGGTCGAGTGACTAATTTTCTTTCATTTACCTCTTAGATTAGATATTCAAGAGAAAACTTTCCACCATCTCCAATTTATCACCACAAGTAACCAATCCTAGTCACTAGCAAGATCATGATGAAAAAAAATCTTATAGGTACTAGGAAATTAACGATGGGACTTAACTAGAAAGACGATAACCAATCCTGATTACTAGGAAAATCATTGTATCAGCAGCCACCGGCATCGCTATCACGCCCGACCCAACCATGAAAGTTATGATCGATAAGAAGGCAACCGTTTGTTGTAACCTTTGTCCGGGAAGGATGTTGTCAAGTACCTCTATGGCCTCTTTGTAACCGCTAGATGGGTTATGTAAGTTACACATGGGACCTACAAGGAAAAAAGAAAGTAAAATGGGTTATGCCACTGGGTTATTGCTTGATGGGCTATGTAAGTTACACATGGGACCCATAAGGAAAAAGGAAAGTAATACACAACCCTTCTCCCCAACCAAGTAGCATAGATGTGGGACCTGCAAACTAAAAAACACCTTCTTTGTCTCTGTTCCTTAGCCCTTATGTAGTAATGTTTTCTGTCTACTAATAAGTTTCATTTTTGGGCCATTAAGCCAAATAAGCACATTCGCTAGACTGAAGGTGTAACTAGGCAATTCCCAATGTCTCCATAAGGGTCCTCTGAGCCGGAGGCTGGAGCCTATTGGGCGAGATGGCTACATTGTAATTGATTCACTGGCAAAAGCATCTCGCGATTGTGTCTGCCTCTGTCCACAAAGGAGCTAGCACTACTATGGATGCCTCTGTTTGCCCCCAACGGATTGTCACACACCATGTTGATGTAGCGTTATACGTCCATTTTGCATCATGTTTTCTTGCTATTATTTATAATGTTTTTATCCGTAATAATGCATTTTGGAGTAATTCCAATGCCTTTTCTCTCGTAATATGCAAGGTATACACAAAGAGGAAGAATTCCGGCAGCTAGAAATCTGGACCTGGAAAAGCTACGTCAGGCTACCTATTCTGCACAACTCCAAACAAGCTGAAACTTCATGGAGATTTTTGATGGAATATTTGAGGAATATTGGAGCAAATAACTAACAGGGGGCCCACCAGGTGGGCACAGTCCACTTGGGAACGCCAGGGAGCCTAGGCGCGCCCTGGTGGGTTGTGCTCACCCAGGCCCACCTCCGGTGCCCATCTTCTGGTATATAGGTCATTTTGACCAATAAAAAAAGGAGAGGTCTTTCGGAACAGAGCGCTGCCGTCTCGAGGCGGAACTTGGGTAGGATCACTTTTGCCCTACGGCGGAGCGATTCCGCCGGGGGAACTTCCCTCCCGGAGGGGGAAATCATCGTCATCATCATCACCTACAACTCTCCCATCTTGGGGAGGGCAATCTCCATCAACATCTTCAGCAGCACCATCTCATCTCAAACCCTAGTTCATCTCTTGTGTTCAATCTTGTTACCGGAACTGTAGATTGGTGCTTGTGGGTGACTAGTAGTGTTGATTACATCTTGTAGTTGATTACTATATGGTTTATTTGGTGGAGGATTATATGTTCAGATCCAATATGCTATTTAATACCCCTCTGATCTTGCGCATGATTTTCATTTGTGAGTAGTTACTTTTGTTCTTGAGGTCACGGGAGAAATCATGTTGCAAGTAATCATGTGAACTTGATATGTGTTCGATATTCTGATAGTATGTTTGTTGTGATTCCCTTAGTGTGTCATGTGAACGTTGACTACATGACACTTCACCATATTTGGGCCTAAGGAAATGCATTGGGGAGTAGCAATTAGATGATGGGTTGCGAGAGTGACAGAAGCTTAAACCCCAGTTTATGTGTTATTCCGTAAGGGACCGATTGGTACCAAAATTTTAATGCTATGGTTAGAATTTTTCCTTAATACTTTTCTCGTACTTGTGGATGCTTGCGGGAGGGTTAATCATAAGTAGGATGCTTGTTCAAGTAAGAAGATAACCTAAGCACCGGTCCACCCACATATCAAGTTATCAAAGTACAGAACAAAAATTAAACCAACATGATGGAAGTGACTAGATGAAATTCCCATGTACCCTCAAGAACGCTTTGCTTATCATAATAGACCGTTTTGGCATGTCCTTTGCCTCAAAAGGATTGGGATACCTTGCTGCACTTTTGTTACTACTATCGATACTTGCTCATTACAAATTACCTTGCTATCAAACTACTGTGCTACTTACAATTTCAGCACTTGCAGACATTACCTTGCTGAAAACCACTAGTCATTTCCTTATGCTCCTCATTGGGTTCAACACTCTTACTTATCGAAAAGAGCTACAATTGATCCCATATACTTGTGGGTCATCAAGGCTATTTTCTGGCGCCGTTGCCGGGGAGTGAAGCGCCTTTGATAAGTGGAATTTGGTAAGGAAACATTTATATAGTGTGCTGAAATTTATTGTCACTTGTTACTGTGGAAAACAATCCTTTGACGGGCTTGTTTGGGGTATCTTCACCTCGACCGGAACCAAAATTAGCTACTCCTTCACCTACTGCAAATATTGAATATGAAATTCCTTCGGGTATGATAGAACAACTGCTAGCTAATCCTTACGCAGGATAAAGTTGTGGATTGTTCAAACTTGCATGTCTACCCGGAGATGAAGTTATGAAGAAGGTTTGCCCTTTCACTACTAGGGAAAACCTTATACACAGCATCTTAGCAGTAGCGCTGGACAAAATCATGCGCTACTGCTACTTAGTAGCAGCGCGTATAAATAAACCGTGCTACTGCTATAACTTTGGCAGTAGCGCGTACTAGCAAAAAGCGCTGCTGCTATGTTTGAACTGGGCGCACATGGCTAGCCCAACTTAGCAGTAGCGCATATCCTCGCCCAGCGCTACTACCACCGCGCCCTCCTCCCTCCTCCTCCCACCGCGCTCTCCTCCCTCCGCCTCCGGCCGCCCCCTCCTCCCTCTTCCTCTGGCCGCCCCCTCCCTCCTCCCTCCTCCGGCGGCAGCCCTCCTCCCTCCACCCCTCCATCCTCCTCCTCCGGCCGGCCCCACCCCCTCCTCCTCTGGCAGCCCCCTCCCCCTCCTCTCTCCTCCCTCCCTCCCTTATCTATGTTCTTGCAAATTATAGGTAATTTAAATGTAGATTTTAGAATGTAGACATTGTAGAACGTAGGTTTTTTAATAGAATACTTTTTTTGACTATTTTAGGTGTTTTGAATAAAATAGAAGTAAGAAAACTTAGGGTAGAACTATGGTAGTAGAATTTTTAACAAGTGTTTAATAGAAATAGTTTATTTAGTAAGTGATTAATATAACTAATTAATTTATATTAAGTGCTTAATAGAACTAGTTTATTTAGTAAGTGCTTAATAGAACTAGTTTATTTATAGTAAGTGCTTAATAGAACTAGTTTATTTAGTAAGTAGTTAATAAAACTAGTTTATTTAGTAAGTAGTTATTAAAACTAGTTTATTTAGTGTTAGGATTATATATAAGATATTTTGAAATGTTTTTGTTCATATTTTACACTATTGAAATGCA
Organism: Aegilops bicornis; assembly: GCA_021605145.1. Taxonomy (NCBI): domain Eukaryota; kingdom Viridiplantae; phylum Streptophyta; class Magnoliopsida; order Poales; family Poaceae; genus Aegilops; species Aegilops bicornis. The sequence continues at coordinate 66,506,241 of CM038671.1, forward strand.
ATGACCACCGATAAGTGGCCTATGTTTTGCCGGAGTGTTGATTAATTTCCATTTCGGCAAAATTTCAGGCGCTCGATATGTCCTTTTTTAGCAAAGGTCATGCCGGACCTTTTGGGTTTTGCCGTCGAGTTATAATCTTTGAATTTTGAACACAGGAGATGTCTAATGACGATGGGATCCCGGAGTGCGGGTACTGCTACGATGACCGGGATTTGTGCGATAGGTTTCCTCACCTGCAAAATGATAGCTTTTTCACCGTGAAGCTGGAAGAGATCTTTGATGTTTGTATGCGATGCATAGCGACATGCATTTCATCGTAATTAATATCATCACTTGTGCTTCTTTTCAACGTGTAATTTATGGATTTTTTTAAAATTTGATTAGTACATCCCGTGCCATGCTAGACCATATGTATTGGAGAAGCTTGGTTTTGGTTTAGATGACTTTGATAATGTGGAGACGAGGAGGGCTCACTTAAGAACTAAACATGGTTATGAGTTTTTGGTTAAGCTGTATAATGCGGTCAATCGCTCCCATTTCGGTTGCTCTAATTGGGAAGATCTCTGCAAGGCATATGGATTTGAGGAGGGAATGTGAATAAGATTTGATATCCGTCCCGAAGATTATGATGATGATGATAATATCGACATCTGGGTGGATGTGGATATGCCTCCAGTTTTGCCTAGATGTGAGTTTGTCAAACTAATTTTTTAAGTTCAGTAATTTATGTTATTAATTTGAAAATATTTGGTGTTCGTCGGTACTAAACTTATTTATTTATAATTTTCATCTTATTTCGTATCTTCAAGAAATACTCAGAAGGTAATAGACAACACAAACTATAGCTATGACTCCAAGCTTAATTTTGAGGAGAAAGGTTATCTTGTCTCATTCATAGAAGATGTTGAGGCCTTCAAAACCAGTCACTCTATCAGCCCAAATTATACTAGATATGTGCCACTAATCCATAAATTTCTTGATGGTAACTTCATTGCCAAAAACTTGGTAAGATTTTGTTAATGATGGTAACTTCATTGCATACATTATTCTTAAGTAAGCTACATTGCTAACTAAATATGTTACTATTACGTTTTTGAACAGAGGCTCCCGAAGCAGGTTGTGCCTGACATGCTTTTTACCGAAAGTGATATGCATATGGTTAGCTTACGACCAACTCCTTCGAAGGCTTACCATACTGCATACTCGATTTCTTCAAATGATGGAAGTCTCAAAATCAAAGAATGGAGCAAAGTGATGAATGCGCACATGCAAATAATTGGATACAAAATGAATGTACGCAAGCCACAAGTTGGAGATAGGTTTATGCCCATTCTCCATTATGGAGAAGGACCAGTTTATCTTTTTATGGTATTTTAGCTAGGAGAGAGGAGTAGGTCCTAAGTATTAAGAACAATTAATTAGTTAGTGTTGATTATATATGACTATGATTATGATGAGAAGCTTTTATTATGTGCTACAATGTCTTAGACTTGATGGTGATGCTGAGTAGGAGTAGTGATTATGAGTACTATGATGATGATGTGGAGTTGTTACTATAACTAGTGACCAAGTTGTTAGATGATGTCATGGACGAAAATGATGATGATGATGAGTTATATGACAATGATATATTACGATGATAAGTTGTTAATGATATTATGATGATGATGATGATGATTATGATGATAAGTTATTATGTCATCGGGTGAAAGAACCGCGGATTAGTTTCAAATGGATGGATCCAAAGTGACCATTGTTACTTTGGATCCATGCACTTGAAACTAATCCAAGGTTCTTTCACCTAGTGATTTAATAACTCATTATAATGTAAAAACAATCTCTAAATTGCTACTATATGAAAAATTGAATAAAGGTGTATGAATACGACCTAAAATTTAAAAGAAATAAAATGCGGAATAATAGTAGTAGCGGTTGTTTTGGAAAGCACTACTAGTAATTACCAGTACCTGTTGTTTTGGAAAGCACTACTACTAAGTAGATATAGCAGTAGCGAGTGCCAATAGGCCCTACTTCTAAGCTTTAGCTGTAGCACGTATCTGTAGCGTGCTTACCCGCGCTACTGATAGGCCAAAAACCAGCGCTACTGCTAGGCTTTTACCTTGTAGTGTTTATCTTTGAAGGGAAAAGCATTGGCATGGTATAGGTTGTGCGATGATATTGGATCTTGGAATTGGAATCGTTTGAAATTGGAGTTCCACCAAAAAAATTATCCTATGCATCTAGTTCATAATGATCGGTATTATATATATAATTTTTGGCCTTATGAAGGAGAAAGTATCGCTCTAGCTTGGGGGAGGCTTAAGTCAATGTTATATCCATGCCCCAATTATGAGCTATCAAGAGAAATTATTATCCAGAATTTTTATGCTTGGCTTTCTCGTAATGATCAAACCATGTTTGATACTTCTTGTGCTGGTTCTTTTATGAAGAAGACGATTGAATTCCGGTGGGTTATTTTGGAAAGAATTAAATGCAACTCTGAAGATTGGGAACTCGACAAAGGTAAAGATTCAGGTATTAAACTTAAGTATGATTGTGTTAAATCTTCTATGGATACCGATGCTTTTCAAAAGTATAGCACTAAATATGGACTTGACTCTGAGATAGTAGCCTCCTTTTGTGAATCATTTGCTACTCATATTGATCTCCCTAAAGAGAAGTGGTTTAAATATCACCCACCTATTAAAGAAGAAATTAAAGAACCAGTACCAGTTAAAGAAGAAACTATACTTTACAATGTTGATCTAGTTGTTCCTTCTGCTTATATTGAGAAACCACCTTTCCCTGTTAGGATAAAGGAACATGCTAAATTTTCAACTGTGGTCAACAAAATATATATTGGAACACCTAAACCTAATGAACAAATTAAAGTAGAACCTAGTATTGCTATGGTTAAAGATCTCTCAGAAGAAGATATGGATGGGCATGTTATTTACTTCTGTGAAGAAGCTGCTAGAATTGTCAAACCTGATAAAAAGGATAAACATAGACCTGTTGTTGCCATGTCCATTATCTCAGTTAAAATAGGAAATCACTGTTATCATGGTTTATGTGACATAGGTGCTAGTGTGAGTGCTATTCCTTACACCTTATATCAAGAAATTATGAAAGACATAACACCTGCAGAAATAGAAGACATAGATGCTACTATTAAACTTGCTAATAGAGACACTATATCACCAATTGGGATTGTTAGAGATGTTGACGTCTTGTGTGGGAAAATAAAATACCCTACTGATTTTCTTGATCTTGGTTCCCCATAAGATGACTTTTGTCCCATTATGTTTGGTAGACCTTTTCTTGAACACTGTTAATGCTAAAATAGACAGTGAGAAACAAATTGTCGGTGTTAGCTTTTGTGTTGAGTCTCATGAGTTTAATTTTTCCAAGTTTAGTAGAAAGCTTCATGAAAAATAATTGCCTAGTAAGGATGAATCAATTGGTCTTGCTTCTATTGCTGTACCACCTACTGATCCTTTAGAACAATATTTGCTAGATCATGAAAATGATTTACATATGCATGAAAGAAATGAAATAGATAAGATTTTCTTCGAACAATGTCCTCTACTTAAACAGTACTTGCCTATTGAAACTCTAGGAGGTCCTCCTCCACCTAAAGGTGATCCTGTGTTTGAACTAAAACAATTGCCAGACACTTCGAAATATGATTATCTTGATGAAAAGAAGATATATCCTGCTATTATTAGTGCTAAGTAACCTTTCAGAACATGAAGAAGAAAGATTATTGAAATTTCTAATGAAGCACTGGGCTGCTATTGGATATACTCTTGATGATTTAAAGGGCATTAATCCCACTCTATGTCAGCACAAAATTAATATGGAACCTGATGCTAAACCCGTTGTTGATCACTGATGACCCACAAGTATAGGGTATCAATGGTAGCTCTTTTCGATAAGTAAGGGTGTCGAACCCAAGGAGGAGCAAAAGGAAATGGCAAGTAGTTTTCAGTAAGGTAATGTCTGCAAGTGCTGAAATTGTAAGTAGCAGAGTAGTTTGATAGCAAGATAATTTGTAACGAGCAAGTAACGGTAGTAGTAACAAAAGTGCAGCAAGGTAGCCCAATCCTTTTGAGGGAAATGACAGGCCAAAACAGTCTCTTTTGATAAGCAAAGCGTTCTTGAGGGTACACGGGAATTTCATCTAGTCACTTTCATCATGTTGGTTTGATTTGTGTTCACTACTTTAATAATTTGATATGTAGGTGGACCGGTGCTTAGGTGTTGTTCTTACTTGAACAAACGTCCTACTTATGATTAACCCCCCCGCAAGCATCCGCAACTACGAGAAAATTATTAAGAATAAATTCTAACCAAAGCATTAAACTTTTGGATCCATTCGGTCCCTTACGAAATAGCGCATAAACTTGGTTTAAGCTTCTGTCACTCTCGCAACCCACCATCTAATTGCTACTCCACAATGCATTCTTTAGGCCCAAATATTGTGAAGTGTCATGTAGTCGACGTTCACATGACACCACTAAGGGAATAACAACATACGTACTATCAAAATATCAAACACATATCAAGTTCACGTGATTACTTGAAACATGATTTCTCTCGTGACCTCAAGAACAATAGTAACTACTCACAAATGATAAACATGTTCATGATCAGAGGGGTATTAAATATCATAATGGATCTGAACATATAATCTTCCACGAGATAAACCATATAGTAATCAACTACAAGATGTAATCAACACTACTAGTCACCCACAAGCACCAATCTATAGTTCCGGTAACAAGAATGAACACAAGAGATGAACTAGGGTTTGAGAGGAGATGGTGCTGTTGAAGATGTTGATGGAGATTGCCCTCCCCAAGATGGGTGACTTGTTGGTGATGATGATGATGATTTCCCCCTCCGGGAGGGAAGTTCCGCTGGCTGAATCGCTCCATCAGAGGGCAAAGGTGCTCCTGCCCAAGTTCCGCCTTGAGAGGGTGGCACTCCGTCCTGAAAGTCTCCTCCTGATTTTTCTAGGTCAAAATGACTTCTATAACAGAAGATGGGCACCAGAGGTGGGCCGAGGAGGCCACAACCCACCAGGGCACGCCTGGGGTGCCATGCATGCCTAGGTGGGTTGTGCCCACTTGGTGGCCCCACTCTGGTGTTTATTGGCTCCAGTATTTCTTAAATAATCCCTAAAAAATCTCTATGATGTTTTAGATCATTTGGAGTTGTGCAAAATAGGTGGCCTGGCGTGGCTTTTCCAGCTCCAGATTTCCAGCTGCCGGAATTCTCCCTCTTGGTGTGTTCCTTGCAAGAGAGAAAAGGCATTAGAATTACTCCAAAAAGCATTATTATGGATAAAACATTATGAACAACAGCAAGAAAACATGATGCAAAATGGACGTATCAGCTCCCCCAAGCTTAGACCTCTCTTGTCCTCAAGCGAAAACCGAAATCGAAAAACATATCCACATGCTTTGAGAGACAGGTGTCGATAAAAAAAAAATACGCACATAGAAGCATCATGTTGATTATTATAACAACAAGAAAATTAAACATAGTACTTTTATCATAGAACCTTTATCATATACTTCTCATGAATAAGTAATAGTTCATCGCACCATTGAAGTATAAAGAAAAAAACTCTATTAGAAACAGACAAACTATGTTTTTATTCAACTTTGCATCTACAATTCATCATCTTTTCAAGAAGGGTCACGTGTCAGATCCTTTAGGCAAGTCCACATACTCAACCATCATATAGTATTCTATGATTGCTAACACTCACCTCGTACCCATGAGCATAACGTTTCAACCGGACACATAGAAAGACAGGGGCTTATAGTTTTGCCTCCCAACATACTCACCTCAAGGGTGATGTCAACAATAATAACTCATGCTATCTATATTCAACTTGACATATGTGCCTAGATCTTTCCTCACCACATGATGCTTGCCAAAGGAGAAAATAAAAGGAATCGAAGGAAAACTTTGACTCTTTGCATAAAAGTAAATACATAAAAGTAAAAGATATGCCCTTCGCATAGGGAAGCAGAGGTTGCCATGCGCTTATTTGTTTGTATGCTCAATCCCTTAGTGCAAGAGAATGTAATTTTGTATTGCCCCTTAAGATGACAACCTTTATTATGTAGTCTGTCGCTTTTATTCTTTGTCATCCAAGTTCATACAATGCTCAATTTTCTCTTACACTAAATGATCTCACACATTTAGAAGCAATTTTTATTGCCTTTTTGCACCGATGACTACTTACTTGAGGAATCTTGCTCAATCCCCAGGTAGGTATGGTGGACACTTGAAAAATATTTGGGTTTAAGGGTTTTTGGATGCACAAGTAGCATCTCTACTTAGTCTTGGAATTTTTGGCTAGCAAAGATAGGGGCAAGCACCACATGTTAAAGGATCTATGACAATATGACCTCTATGTGAATATAAACAAACATAAACCATTAAGTTGTCTTCCTTTTCCAACATCAACAATTTTGGCATATAATATTTTGATGAGGGCTCACAATCACAAAAGATTTCTAGGATAGTATATCTATATGTGAATCTTCTCTTCCCTTATTAATTCTTTCATGAGTTGCATCATTGACTAATGCTATGCTTGTCAATCTCTAATGAAAATTTATACTTATACTTTTCCTTATGTGGTGCCATCACCTACCATAGGATTAGTATATAATCTTATTGATTTATTTACTTTATTTATTTATTTACTTTCCGTTTTTCTTTCTTTCTTTATTTGCAACATGAGAGTAAAGAAAGCAAAAACTCAAACTAACTTTATTATATAACTTGCACACGATTACAAGGATATATCACTAAGAAAACTCTCAAAGAAGAAAGGATCTAACTAAACTTTATTTCATCTAAAAGAAGATGATCAAACTAAGATAATGAAAAGCAAAAACATAGTGGGATGATACGATACCGGGGCACCTCCCCCAAGCTTGGCGGAAGCCAAGGCGAGTGCCCATACCCGATACTCAATTCTCCTTTGGTGGTGAAGAAGATGACAACGGTGAAGAAGAGATCTTGTCCTTGCACTTCCATGGCAGTGGTCAACCATCATAAGAGGAGGAGTGAGTCTCACGGGTCCTGCAACTAGCAGCCAAACTCATACCTTTGAACCTTGCCTCATATTCAAAGACTTGGTTTTGTACGTCATAGATCTGGCTTTGGAGGAAGTTGATTTGGTCGTTGAGGGTGAAGACGGTGTCCTTCATGGGCTTGCCATCCACCTTGAGATCACGGGAAAGGTCCACAATCATAAGGTGATTAGCATTGAGCCCACGCTCCACCATCCCATGACTTCCCATATATAAATCTTTACCTCCCGACCATTCCGGAACTCCTCGTGACGTCCGGGATCTCATCCGGGACTCCGAACAACATTCGGTAACCACATAAAAACTTCCTTTATAACCCTAGCGTCATCGAACCATAAGTGTGTAGACCCTACGGGTTTGGGAACCATGTAGACATGACCAAGACGTTCTCCGGTCAATAACCAACAGCGGGATCTGGATACCCATGTTGGCTCCCACATGTTCCACGATGATCTCATCGGATGAACCACAATGTCAAGGACTCAATCGATCCCGTATACAATTCCCTTTGTCTAACGGTATTGTACTTGCCCGAGATTCGATCGTCGGTATACCGATACCTTGTTCAATCTCGTTACGGGAAAGTCTCTTTACTCGTTCCGTAACACATCATCCCATGATCAACCCCTTGGTCACATTGTGCACATTATGATGATGTCCTGCCGAGTGGGCCCAGAGATACCTCTCCGTTTACACGGGTGACAAATCCCAGTCTCGATTCGTGCCAACCCAATGTACACTTTTGGAGATACTTGTAGTGCACCTTTATAGCCACCCAGTTACGTTGTGACGTTTGGTACACCAAAGCATTCCTACGGTATCCGGGAGTTGCACAATCTCATGGTCTAAGGAGAAGATACTTGACATTAGAAAAGCTTTAGCATACGAACTACGATCTTTGTACCAGGCTTAGGATTGGGTCTTGTCCATCACATCATTCTGCTAATGATGTGATCCCGTTATCAACGACATCCAATGTCCATGGTCAGGAAACTGTAACCATCTATTGATCAACGATCTAGTCAACTAGAGGCTTACTAGGGACATGGTGTTGTCTATGTACCCACACATGTATCTTAGTTTCCTATCAATACAATTATAGCATGGATAATAAACAATTATCATGAACAAGGAAATATAATAATAACTAATTTATTATTGCCTCTAGGGCATATTTCCAACAGTCTCCCACTTGCACTAGAGTCAATAATCTTGTTCACATCGCAATGTGATTAACATCCAAATAGTTTACTAGTGTCACTAAAATAATTCACATCATCATGTGATTAAGACTCAATGAGTTCTGGGGTTTGATCATGTTTTGCTTGTAAGAGAGGTTTTAGTCAACGGGTCTGCAACATTCAGATCCGTATGTACTCTGCAAATCTCTAGGTCATATTGTAAAAGTTGCTTCCACGCTCCACTTGGAGCTATTCCAAATGGTTGCTTCACTATACGTATCCGGTTTGCTACTCAGAGTCACTCGGATAGGTGTTAAAGCTTGCATGGACGTAACCCTTTACGTCGAACTCTTTATCACCTCCATAATTGAGAAACATGTCCTTATTACTCCAAGGACAATTTTTGACCGCTGTCTGGTGATCCACTCCTTGATCACCTTTGTACCCTCTTGCCAGACATGTGGCAAGGCACACATCAGGTGCAGTACTTAGCATAGCATACTGTAGAGCCTACGTCTAAAGCACAGGGGACAACCTTCGTCCTTTCTTTCTTTTCTGTCGTGGTCGAGCTTTAAGTCTTAACTTCGTACCTTACAACTCAGGCAAGAACTCCTTCTTTGACTGATCCATCTTGAACACCTTCAAGATCATGTCAAGGTACGTGCTCATTTGAAAGTACCATTTAGCGTTTTTGATCTATCCTCATAGATCTTGATGCTCAATGTTCAAGTAGCTTAATCCAGGTTTTCTATTGAAAAACACCTTTAAAATAACCCTATATGCTTTCCAGAAATTCTAGATCATTTCTGATCAACAATATGTCAACAACATATACTCATCAGAAATTATATAGTGCTCCCATTCACTTCTTTGGAAATACAAGTTTCTCATTAACTTTGTATGAACCCAAAACCTTTGATCATCTCATCAAAGCGTACATTCCAACTCCGAGATGCTTACTCCAGTCCTTAGAAGGATAGCTGGAGCTTTGCATACTTGTTAGCGTCTTCGTGATTGTCAAAAACCTTCTGGTTGTATCACATACAACCTTTCCTGAAGAAAACTGTCAAGGAAACAATGTTTTGACATCCTATATGCAAGATTTCATAAATAATGCAGTAACTGCTAATCCAATTCCAACAGAATCTTAGCATCGCTACGAGTGAGAAAGCCTCACCATAGTCAGCTCCTTGAACTTGTCGGAAAACATCTTTAACGACAAGTCGTGCTTTCTTAATGGTGATACTTACCATCATTGTCTGTCTTCCTTTTAAAATCCATCTTTACCCAACGTCCTTACGACCATCAAGTATTTCTTCCAAAGTCATGGATCCTCTCTCGGATGTTATGGCCTCGAGCCATTCATCGGAATCCGGGCCCACCATCGCTTCTCCATAGCTCGTAGGTTCATTGTTGTCTAGCAACATGACCTCTAAGACAGGATTGCGTACCACTCTAAAGTAGTACACGTCCTTGTCGACCTACGAGGTCCGGTAGTGACTTGATCCGAAGCATCATGATCACTATCATCAGCTTCCACTTCAATTGGTGTAGGTGCCACATGAATAAATTCCTATGGCCTGCTACACACTGGTTGAAGTGATGGTTTAATAACCTCATTAAATCTCCACCATCCTCCCACTCAATTCTTTCAAGAGAAACTTTTCCTCGAGAAAGGACCCGTTTCTAGAAACAATTACTTTTGCTTCCGGATCTGAGATAGGAGGTGTATCCAACTGTTTTGGGTGTCCTATGAAGATGCATTTTTATCCGCTTTGGGTTCGAGCTCATCAACCTGAAACTTTTTCACATAAGCACCGCAGCCCCAAACTTTTAAGAAACGGCAACTTAGGTTTCTCCAAACCATAGTTCAAAAGGTGTCGTCTCAACGGAATTACGTGGTGCCCTATTAAAGTGAGTGCGGTTGTCTCTAATGCCTAACCCATGAACGATAGTGGTAATTCGATAAGAGACATCATGGTACGCACCATACTCAATAGGGTGCAACTATGATGTTCGGACACACCATCACACTATGGTGTTCCAGGCGGTAATTATTGTGAAACAATTTCCATAATGTCTTAATTGCGTGCCAAAGCTCGTAACTCAGATACTCATCTCTATGTTCATATCATAGATATTTTATCATCTTGTCACGAAGATATTTAACTTCACTCTGAAATTACTTGAACCATTCAATAATTCAGACTTGTGTTTCATTAAGTAAATATACTCAACATCTACTCGAATCATCTGTGAAGTAAGAACATAACGATATTCACTGCATGCCTCAGCACTCATTGGGTTGCACACATCAAAATGTGTTACTTCCAACAAGTTTCTATCTTGTTCCATCTTACTGAAACGAGGCTTTTCAGTCATCTTTCCCATGTGGTATGATTTGCATATCTCAAGTGATTCAAAATCAAGTGAGTACAAACAATCCATCTGCATGGAGTTTCATCATGCGTATACACCAATAGACATGGTTTGCATGTCTCAAACTTTTCAAAACGAGTGAGTCCAAAGATCCATCAACATGGAGCTTCTTCATGCGTTTTATACCAATATGACTTACATGGCGATTGCCACAAGTAAGTGGTACTATCATTACTATCTTATATCTTTTGGCATGAAAATGTGTATCACTACGATCGAGATTCAATAAACCATTCCTTTAGGCGCAAGACCATTGAAGGTATTATTCAAATAAATAGAGTAACCATTATTCTCCTTAAATGAATAACCGTATCGCGATAGACATAATCCAATCACGTCTATGCTCAACGCAAACACCAAAAGACAATTATTCTGGTTTAATACTAATCTTGATGGTAGAGGGAGCATGTGATGTTTGATCACATCAAACTTGGAAACACTTCCAACACATATCGTCAGCTCACCTTCAGCTAGTCTCCGTTTATTCCGTAGCCTTTTATTTCGAGTTACTAACACTTAGCAACCGAACCGGTATCTAATACCCTGGTGCTACTAGGAGTACTAGTAAAGTACACAATAATTTAATGTATATCCAATATACTTCTATCGACCTTGCCAGCCTTCTCATCTACCAAGTATCTAGGGTAATTCTGCTCCAAAGGCTGTTCCCCTCATTACAGAAGCACTTAGTCTCGGGTTTGGGTTCAACCTTGGGTTTCTTCACTGGAGCAGCAACTGATTTGCTATTTCATGAAGTACCCCTGCTTGCCCTTGCCCTTCTTGAAACTAGTGGTTTCACTAACCATCAACAATTGATGCTCCTTCTTGATTTCTACATTCGCGGTGTAGAACATTGCGAATAGCTCAAGGATCATCATATCTATCCCTGATATGTTATAGTTCATCACGAAGCTCTAGCAGCTTGGTGGCAATGACTTTGGAGAAACATCACTATCTCATCTGGAAGATCAACTCCCACTCGATTCAAGTGATTTTTGTACTCAGACAATCTGAGCACAAGCTCAACGATTGAGCTTTTCTCCCTTAGTTTACAGGCTAAGAAAATCATCGGAGGTCTTATACCTCTTGACGTGGGCACGAGCCTGAAATCCCAATTTCAGCCCTCGAAACATCTCATATGTTCCGCGACGTTTCGAAAAACGTCTTTGGTGCCTCAACTCTAAACCGTTTAACTGAACTATCACGTAGTTATCAAAACGTGTATGTCCGATGTTCGCAACATCCACAGACGACGTTTGGGGTTCAGCACACTGAGCGGTGCATTAAGGACATAAGCTTTCTTCTGTCCGCATAATCGCTACTGTCAACTTTCAACTATATTTTCTCTAGAAACATATCTAAACAGTGGAACTAAAGCGCGAGCTTACCATCCCCTTGCACCGGAAGACTTCCTGCTCCATGGCTTCAAGCCTGGCCTCCACATTTCCCTTGCCCTTGGGACCTTGCTCATCGCGGATGTACATCAACCCCTCCTGCATCTGGATGGTTTGAGGGTGTTGCACCACCTCCCGCAGATAAGGGTTGATGACGTTCTTAAAGAACTTGTCCTTGGAGGAGCTTTAAGAGGCCATGGTAGATGGGATCTGACAGAAAACAACAACGAAAAAAGAGGACACATGATTTCTTTGCGATACGGTGATTATCGGGTTTGGGAAGTATATATAGAATTTTTTATCTTGGAGGACAAGCATACGGAAGAAAAACGGAGTATGGAAGGTGTCCCAGGTGGGCACAACCCACCTGGGTGCGCCAGGCTGCATGGCGCGCTCTGGTGTCTTGTGCCCACAAGCAGACGCTTCCTAGAAGTTTCCTTATTTCCAAAATTGTAAAATATTCCAAAACTGATAAAATTATTTTTGCAGATTTTTCGGAGTCCGTTACTTAACGTATCACGTACCTCTTTATTTTCACGATTCTGGAGTGTTCCGGAAGGACTCTTTTATGTGTTCTTCCGGTGTCAAAGTTTGGATAATATTACTTTCAACATTGATAGGCGTACCTGAGATATAATACTTTATTTGTTGCCCATTGACAATCATTGGGTTAGTACCTTCAGAGTTATTTATTTTGATGGCTCCAGACCGATAAACCTCCTCGATGATGTATGGGCCTTCCCATTTTGAGAGGAGCTTTCCTGCAAAAAATCAAAAACGAAAGTTGTACAAAAGAACATATTCTCCGACTTTAAACTCACGCTTCTGAATTCTTTTTCCATGCCATCTTTTAAGTTTTTCTTTGAATAACTTTGCATTTTCATAAGCCTGGGTTCTCCATTCATCTAAGGAGCTTATATCAAATAACCTCTTCTCACCAGCAAGATTGAAATCATAATTGAGTTCTTTAACTGCCCAATATGCTTTATGTTCTAACTCAAGAGGCAAATGACAAGCTTTTCCATAAACCATTTTATAAGGAGACATACCCATAGGATTTTTATATGTTGTTCTATAAGCCCAAAGTGCATCATCTAATTTCTTAGACCAGTTCTTCTTTGACCTATTAACAGTCTTTTGCAAAATTAATTTTATTTCTCTATTGCTAAGTTCAACTTGACCACTAGACTGAGGATGATAGGGTGATGCAATTATATGGTTGACATCATACTTAGCAAGCATCTTATGGAAAGCACCATGAATAAAGTGTGAACCACCATCAGCCATTAAATATCTAGGGACTCCAAACGTTGGGAAAATAACTTCCTTATGCATTTTAATAGAGGTGTTGTGATCAGCTCTACTGGTTGGAATGGGTTCTACCCATTTAGTAACATAATCAACAGCAACCAAAATATGTGTATACCCATTAGAGGAAGGAAAAGGTCCCATGTAATCAAATCCCCAAACATCAAATGGTTCAAAAGAAAGTGAATAATTCATAGGCATTTCTTGACGCTGAACGATATTACCTATTCTTTGACATTCATCACAAGAAGAGCCAAACTTACGGGCATCCTTGAAGAGAGTAGGCCAATAAAATCCAGATTGCAATACCTTGTGTGCAGTTCTATCTCCAGCATGATGCCCTCCATAGCCTCGGAGTGACATTTCCGTATGATTTGTCCCTGTTCATGCTCAGGTACGCAACGTCTAATACTACCATCTACTCCTTCTTTAAAAAGATGAGGGTCATCCCAAAAGTAATGTCTTAAATCATAGAAGAATTTTTTCTTTTGCTGTTATGTAAACCTAGGTGGTAAATATTTAGCAACAATGTAATTAGCATAGTCAGCATACCAAGGAGGACTATGAGAAACATTTATTGCAGCTAACTGCTCATCAGAAAAACTATCATCAATAGGTAGTTGGTCATCAAGCAAATTTTCAAGCCTAGACAAGTTATCAGCTACTGGGATCTCAGCTCCTTTTCTATCAATGATATGTAATTCTTGTAACAAGAGAACCCAACGAATAAGTCTAGGTTTAGCATCTTTCTTCCATAAGATATTTAATAGCAACATGGTCTGTGTCAACAGTTATTTTGGACTCAACAATATAAGATCTAAATTTATCAGAAGCAAACACCACTTCTAAGAATTCTTTTTCAGTAGTAGCATAATTTGTTTGAGCATTGTCTAGAGTTTTACTAGCATAATGAATAACATTCAATTTCTTATCAACTCTTTGTCTTAGAACAACACCAACATCATAATCACTAGCATCACACATAATTTCAATAGACAAGTTGCAATCAGGTGGTTGAACAATAGGTGCAGACATTAAGGCTTTCTTGAGTGTTCCAAATCATCATAAAAAACAAAAGGAATATCCTTTTGCAAAAGATTAGTAAGAGGCCACGAAATCTATTATATATAAAAAGTACTTAACGAGTTAACCAGAAAAAAGAGAATTAAGCTAGGAAATCCCACAAAAATTAGGAATATCTGACCGTTTATTTCATGGATTAGATGATCACAACCATTTGATCTTGCTAATGTCTTAAAAAGTCTGGAAAATTACCCACCACTGCCCTTACGTATATAACCTTTGAATCACTAAAAAAACATCCACGATGGATGGACGTCATCATGTATCTCTTCCGCCTCTTGAGAGCCCCAAAAAAAACATCACGATCAATTCTCTAATCCCCACGCCTCTTCTCTTTTGCGGCGCCTCAGCCAAGCAGCGGACCACGACCTCCTCGCTCAGGTCTAGATTGCCTCCCCTCATCCTAATTTCATTCTTAATATCGTCTATAAATCTGACTGATTAGTTTGGCCTTTGGAGGGCCTTGCCGACCTGTGGAAAAGTCAATATAACCATGGCCCTAGCGGTGCTGCTGCACGCCTGCATAGGGATGACAGTGGCGGAAGCAAGGAGTTGCATGGCCATCTCCATGTCCAGCAAGATGTTCAAGTGTGCTACTAGATTTGAGAATTTAGAGGTATGTTGATTTTCTAGGGCACATATTAAATTCAATTATAAATAGGACAATTTGTCATGGGTATTTTTATTAATATAATACTGACTAAGTACCCAGATGCCGAGACTATGATTAACTAGCAAGGAAATCACGTATGCATAGAATGCTGGAAATAACCATGAGTCCGAATTGGGCTGGTTTCAAGCACGTAAAAGATTTCCTACTTAGCTAACTATTGAGGCTATATATCTGTTTGTAACCTGCCTCTGTAAACTCAGCCAGATTGGAAGAAAGAAACTAATCGTGTGATAACCGTGTTCATTTGTGTTGAAGTTCTGCCGAGTTGAGCTACTGTTGATTGATACGTTGTGTGTTGAGTGCTGCATGCGTTCTTGCCGGAATACGAGTACAACTCATTCAAAGCTAGCCTCACGTGCTAGCCCAGGTAGGAATCGGTCTATGCTTTGGCTTATGCACTTCTATCTCTACACGCTAGACAAAACCAAGTATGCGTACACCCGGAAAGTACTGCGCCGGGCTCAGCAACTGAGGAAGAGCTCTTGACAGAAAGTAATAGTCTAGGAGCCACCTACAAGGGACCTGCACCAACATAGAAGGATTTAGTATACGCACTAGGTTCTGGCTTGAGGTGCTTCAGAAGCTTAATTCTAGTACTTATATTTGAGTTGTGGGTTTCAGTTATTGTGTCACAAAAAAGAGAAAAAATCATTTACCTGTTGATAATCTGCCATTATATTCATGTAGATTAGAATAAATGAAAAGAAACTAAGACCTGCTTCCAAAATTTCTTTGATTGTTTTTCTGCCCCTAATTGTCTGCCAATTATCAATGTTTTGTCGAACATATTTATTTCTTACTATATTTTTCTTGCATTGTTAATCTGAACATAGTAGATTCATATAATATCTGAACTACTTTTGTAAGAACCACACTTCCTTGACAGTGACGTAGCTAAGAACATCAGTATCATACTTGCACCAACAAGTTGATACCTTTCTCAATGTGGCTCTCACTCTTTTCAGTTCCTACTAATTTCTATAGTATTTGTTTTGCCTACCTATTATTTCCATTTATATTCTCTTGTACAGTTCACTACAGTCGCCTGACAAAGTAAGGTGCATATCTGTCTCAGGTACTGTTATGATCCATTGTATTATATACGACCCCTCCTAATGAGTGAGGGCTTATGGAGCTCGGGCTCCAGGTAGCTCTATATTTTCAAAAAGTTCAAAAGGCATATTTAGAAGTTCCAAAAAATTCAAAAAAATTTCCATGGAATCATATATGTGTTCCCCATGAATGTGTCAAAAATTGTTTGAAAATATGGTTATTTGTAGGCTGGAAAGAAACGGCCTATTTTAGAAATATGTATTTGTCTATTTCCTATATGCCACATGTGAAAGTACATTGTTATGAAATTTTGCAAATACATAATATACATGTGGTGTCGACACAAAATTCAAAATTTTCCACGCATGGGAAAATGTATTTTGAAAACAAGCTCCCTGGAGCTCGGCCTCCGTTTGCATTATATATTTACTTCTTTATATCATAACTGTGTCTGCGTTGGTGCAGTAAGCATCATGTATAGAAATGATCAACCTTACTATGTTGTATATATTCTTCTTTCTCTGGAATGCTTATCATCACGTGGTCGTAACTCTGAAATTTGCCGAGATGAAGACATGTCATTCAGCGAACATCTAAGTATTCTAAGTACTTTCACCCCCACTAGTGCAGAACCGGGCAATAGCACCGGTTCGTAAGGCCCTTTAGTGCCGGTTTCATAACCGGCACTAAAGTGTGGGCACTAAAGCCCCCTTAGCACCGCTTCAGCATGAACCGATGCTAAAGGGCAACTACGTGGCACGAGCCAGCTCCGGGGGCCTGGAGCCCTTTAGTACCGGTTGGTAAGACCAACCGGTACTATAAGGTTTGGGGGGTTTTTAGTTTTATGATTTTTTTTCATTTAATTTTGTGTTTCCATTTTAATTCTTTTTCGTTTGCTGGTATTTTACGATACTACACATTGTACACGTTATGCATATATATATATATATATATATATATATATATATATATATATATATATATAGAATTTCTAGTAGAACCAATCATGCATATATAGATATCATCGATGTCTCACAAACCACCATATTAATTAATTCACACATACACACATGTATAGCTATATACAATTTTTCCTACATATGCATGTTGCCTTCAGAGCCAGTGGCATTAGCCTAATTGGTGCCTTCGGAGCACGATGAAAATTGGAAGTGGTTTTCATTGGGGCGGTAGCGGGTAATAGTATTCTCCCTTCGGATTTATGACCTGGTCGAGCAAAAATTCCGCTATTTCCTCTTGAAGTGCTTCTACGCGCTCCGTTTCTAGGAGCTTGTCCCGCACCTTTGTGAACTGTTAAGAAGGAGATCAATATGCATGTGTATTAGTTGTGTGACTAGATATCGATAATGGTGTAAAAATTGTGAATAGTGTTCTGACAAGCGTACCCATTCCTGTCTCTGCTCCTTTCGGACGCCATCATGCGAATGTTCTCGCAAACGCAGAATGCACACAGATCAGTCCCCTGCGCCTGCTTCAGGGCCTTTACGAGAATGGAATTTGATCAGATAATAATTAATCAAGCATGATAATTAAATAGATGGCAGCAAGATAGCTAGCTAGTACTACTTAATTACTTACCTTGAGTCGAAACCATTTAATATTTTTTTTTAAATTCGCCTTCCGTGACGCTGATGAACCTTGCCCAAGCCCTGCCCGCTGACAAAGAAAATGAATAAAGGGGTTATTAAATAGTTCATATCATGAAATGACGAACTAAATAGGCCGAGATATATAGTTAATAATGATTGAAATTACCTGTTGACTATCCCTAACAAGATGTTATAGTCAGTATTTGCTTTGAGTAGTGAGTCCAGTATTTCAACTGTTCCGGCGTCAACTTTAATGAAACACAAGATCCAGTGAAATCTGCATGCACACTTGTAGCTAGCTAGTAGGCAAAAACAGAGAATTTGTAGTACAAGACAGTGTGACTCACTGGAAGTTGTAAGGAAGTAGTATATCTTCATTGTATTTGAGGCGCTTCAAGAACTCTAGCATGTTGTCCTCTATGGCCTTTTGATGATGTGGATTTATTAGCCATGTGTATTCATTAACGGTGTTTGGGTCAATGAACCCAATGCCAAAGCGTCCACCTTTTCTCATTTCATACATCTTCATCCTCCATAATACCACAGAAAAGAATATAGTGAGGATAATTACAGGTAATGATTGATTAAAAGGATCACTACAGCTAGCTTGAGACTTAAATTACAGAAAAGAAATCACTTACGCATAATAGCAACCCATTTATAGATTTGTCGAGTGCGTCTTGATTGTATAACTGAAACAGTTCAGAATACTCAACGGACAGAGCTTTCTCATGGAAGTAATGCTCCTCCTTGACATTCACCATGAGGGACAATCGATTGGAAATCTTGGTAATGTTCATGTACCATTGATGCAATTCATACATTCTCGTTGGGAGGTTCTTGACCTTGTCTGGCTCGACCAAAGGTTGACCCCAGACATATTTCCGTTTTATTACATCCTCTGTAAGCACAGGCATGGCCTCGATCTCGAGGAGTTGTCCAACAGTGATGTTGAGAACTTCAGCCTGCATTATATGGTCCTTGGTTATTACCACATTGCCCACCTTGAGAACGTAAACTGTTTGCCCACAATAATCTTGGTAGCGTCTTTGTCTACGTTGTTGGCACAACAAGCGAGGGGATCGATTACTACGCTTTGTTCTCCCAGCCGGGAATGGTTTTCCGCATTTTTTGACAGCTGCTTGTTGTTTGCTCGATCCCGAGCTCGCCTCCTTATGTAGACGTGCTCGATTTAACTTCCGATGTGGCGCTCATAGTCTGTGTCAACAGGCTTGGGAGCTGGTGGTTGAGCCATACGAATGAAGTGGTCAATCGTTTCTCGTGCACTTTCTCCCTTGGCGGCGGTGGCGGTTTCAAGTGCAAAATGGGCTTCCACACAGGCCTTCGATATGGCTGCATTTTCCTCCTCGGACTGTCATAAGGCCTCTGCGGAAGAGGCGTGAGGCTTGGACCATATTTATATCGCTTGCCTCCGCTGTACTTCCTGTACTACCTCGACTCGTGCCGCTCGCACCATAGCTGCGGGTATCTCTTCTGCGATTCTTGAGGCGGCGGAGACGGCCGACGGGCTGAGTTGGACGAGGAGGAGTAGCTTGAAGCTATGCCGGACTTGGAGGAGGAGTGGCCTGAGGTTGTGCCGGACTTGGAGGAGGAGGTGGGCGTCTGGCGTTGTGGCGGACTTGGAGGAGGAGGTGGCACGACACTTTGCGGACTTGGAGGAGGAGTGGCCTAACACTTTGCGGACTTGGTGGACTTGCAGGAGGCGGAGTCTGCTGACTCGGTGGCGGACTTCGACGAGGAGTCGGCCGACGCAGTTGTCGGTGGCCTTCAAAGATGATGCAATCATTTTCCATAGGATGATCTGATGTTTGGCCTCTCCGAGAAAGTGCTCGTCGTCACCTCCAGGAATGTCAAGCTGTAGCTTCGAATATGGGTCCACCACCTCATCAACCAAGACACGAGCACAGCCCGCTGGAATCGGGTTGCAATGGAAGGTTGCCTCACGGGGATTTGTAAAAGCAACGGCGTCCGCCACCTTCATGGATATGTTCTTCATTTTGACGTGTAGCTCGCAGTTAGTGTTATCCGTGATGTCATCCACGGGGTATCTATCCAGCATTGCGTCATCCGGGGCGGAACCCATGGTGCTTCTCGGCATGGATGGGGCGGTGCTATCCAATGCTGGATCATCCGCTAGCTGCTGCAGCTGCTGAGACCCCCTTTGCTGGCTAAGTGAGTCGATCTGCTCCTGCTGCCGCTGGAATTTAACTGCCAATTCCGCTTGACTTGCTTCTAGTCCTTGAAGGCGTTCATAGTCCCACTTCCTCTGCTCCTCCTCCATCTTCCTCTTCTTCTCTTCCGCAATCTTCTTTCTCGCACGGGTTCTGTAGTCGTTGTTCCTGTCTGAAAACCCCTCATACCACAGAATAGCGCCCTTGCCTCGTGTTCTTCCCGGGTGTTCAGGATTTCCCAGGGCACGCGTAAGCTCGTCGTTCTCTCTGTTGGGCTGGAACACCCCCGATCGTGCCTCTTCTATTGCAACAAGTATCGCATCGTCGGCTCCTTCAGACTTGCCCTTGTCGAAACATTGCCTATCTTGGGTCCAACTCCCCCATGCGCATAGAACCAAGTCCTGCACACAGGGGCCAGCTCTTAGTAACCGGAGTGACACCTGCATCCTCCATCTCTTTCTCGGACTTATCCCCCCTCGGCACTGCCACCGCATAGCCACCTGGCCCCAGCTTATGGAACTTATCCTTTTTTCGGCATTCTTCTTGTTTATTCTCGACCGTTCCTTAGCTAATTCCGAATCCTTGAATTTCACGAAATCGTCCCAATGAGCACGTTGGTTCTCTAGTGTTCCCTCGAATACTGGAGTCTTCCTTCCTCCCTTGACGTACTTGTCCCATTCACGATTCTTGTGGTTCTTGAATGCAACCGCCATCTTCCTAAGAGCAGCGTCCTTGACTTTTTGCACATCTGCTTCTGTGAAATGATCTGGCAGGGTGAAATGTTCCATGAGAGTATCTCAAAGCAGATCTTTTTGTCTTTTGTCGACAAAAGTAACATCTGGACGTGGAGCAGCGTCCTTTTTGTCTTTTTGTCTTTTGTCTTTTGCTGGCTCTCTCCATTCTTGAAATGAGATCGGGAGTTGGTCCTTCACAAAAACTCCGCGACCGATTTAAACGAACTTGTCCGCAATATTCTTAGGCGCTAATGGTTCGCCATTAGGTCTGATTACTCGATATTGTACTTTTTACGACCTCCTTCAACTTTTTGTTCGGGCCTCGTTTCGTCCTTTTGCCTGAAGATTTGCTCGATCCGAATGGCTGAAAGAACAAAGATCGATTCGTTAATATATCTTCAAGTCATTTAAAACATGTGATGATCACCAGATGCATGCTTATATAAATATATATACCTCTAAGGTCTTTGTTGTTTCAAGATCAACATTTTCTTCGTCATCATCATAATCATAGTTCATGACTTCATCAATTCGGTCGTCAGCGATCGAATATCATATCACCCTCTCCGGTGTTGTTTAGAAATTCGAGCCGTCATAATCTTCTTCATTACGATCATCATCCGCCCGTGAGGATGGCGTATCATATCAAACATGGCCTGTTCTCCCTCTCTGCCGGTATTGTCCGCCATAGCTTTTATTTAACTAATCCAAAAGAAATATAAAACAATTTAGTATTCAAATTACATCGTCTCGAATAATAGATATAATCTCGAATACATCGTCTCGAATAATAGATATAATCTCGAAAACATCGTCTCGAATAATAGATATAATCTCGAATACATCGTCTCAAATAATAGATATAATCTCGAATACATCACTGGCTAGGTAGCTAATAAAGATCGAATACTACAGAAGAATCTAGGACAGTCGCGGTTCTCGGCGGGCTGTGGACACCCAAAGAGAAGGAACCCTCACAGGATCATAGCTGAAGTGAGATCCCTGAAGAAACTGCCAGCTATTGGAGAACCTGCCGCCCTCTAACGCAACCATGTAGCGATGGATGTGCTCGTCCTCCTCCCTGACACGGCGACGTACCACCTCCGGCGGGGCCGGCTCCCTCCGCACCATAACTGGCCCACGCGAACGCCACCAAACGAGATCAGAGTCGACGACGGTACCCGGGGCCGGGTTCCTCATCAAGCGGCGCGCCCCTCCAGGCAGCACCTCCCAGTGCCAGCCCGGCGGAGCCCAGTCCCGGACATGGGTTATCCGGACGTCGTCGCGAACGTGTCGACAGCGAGGATGCGGGTCGGGCATCGTCGAGAACAAATACTAGCTATATGCCCGCAAAAAGTAACATTTTTTTAATGATTGAATTTTGATAACTAAAATTTCTAACATTTCTATATAATTAACATTTCTATAACATTTCTAACAATGCTATATATAACTAACATTTCTATAACATTTCTAATATTTTTATAACTAAAAAACAGAAAAAAATTATAACATTTCTATATATATAACTAACATTTGTATAACAATTCTAACATTTCTAACTATTCTAACATTTCTAACTATTCTAACAATTCTAACTATTTCTGAAAAACAGAAAAATTTCTAACAATTTCTAAAAAACAGAAAAATTTCTAACTATTTTTATAACTAAAAAAAATGTATGTGTGTGTGTGCGCGCTCACCGGCGAGGCGAGGGACAACGAGGGGCGACGACGGGGGCCGGGCGCGCGGCGATGGGGACGGCGACGGGCGCGGCGACGACGGGGATGACGACGACGGGGACAGGGACGGGGCGGCGACGACGGGACGGGACGGACGGGCAGGGCAGCGCCGACGACGGGACGACAGGGCGGCGCCGACGACGGGACGGGACGACGCAGGGACGGCCGGACGGGCGGCGGTGGACGACGGGACGGGACGACAGGCGGCGACGACGGGACGGGCGGCGACGGGGCGGCAGAGGATGGAGACGTCTGGGGCGGCGGGCGACAAAGGCAGAAGAGAAGAAGCCAGATGAGAAACTGAAAATTTAGTAAGTGTTGTTTATATAGGAGGGGCCTTTAGTACCGGTTTGTGCCACCAACCGGTACTAAAGGCCAGTTTTGGCCAGCCTAAGCGGCGGAAGCGACCCCTTTAGTACCGGGTGGTGGCACAAACGGTACTAAAGGCCCCCTTTAATACCGGTTTGTGCCACGACCCGGTACTAAAGGGAGTCTTATTTAGCGCAGTCTTGCGGTCTTGACAAGTTTAGTCCCACCTCGCTAGCCGAGGGATGACCGCACTGATTTATAAACCTCGTGCGGTCGCTCTCTCGAGCTCCTCTCCAAAGCAGGCCTCTGGGCCTACGTGTTCTTTTGCCACTGTGGGCCCACTTGGCCTTTGCGGGCCTGCATCCTGGCCCAACAACAGGTTGGGTTTCTAGTCGTATGCAGGCCGCTCTGGCCTAGTAGGCGGGCTTTTTTTATTTATTTTTGCTTTATTTATTTTTGTGTTTTTTTGTGTATTTAGAGTTTCTTTGTGAATATTTTTGCTTTAGGTACAAAAAATTACAAACTTTACATTAGTGCCCGTAGTTTTCAAATTTGAATAGTTTAAATTTTGAATTATTTGAAATTAGTGTGAATCACTAGTTTGTGAATAATTTAATTTTAAAAATCAGTAAAGGCATGGAAGAATTTGTTTGCACATAAAATTTCTTCGCGTTTCAAATGCCAAAACACATAACTACCCTAACTATTACAGAGATTCCCCTCTGGGTGTGAAACACAGAAGAAAGTGATGATAGTGAAGCCGATCACATCCCAGATCTTAGGGTGTGAAACTTTTTCTTCAAGTGTGTCCCTTTTGCGCCGTAACCATGGAAAATCTTCATCATTTAACGGGATGCTCGGGTCAATATTCACCGTGAATGGAACAATTCCATCAAACTTTTCATAATCTTCTCGACTTGTCTGTCTTGTCATCCACTCCCACGATGTTTCTCTTCCCATAAAGAACTATGTGCCGCTTTGGCTCATCGTACGATGCATTCGCTTCCTTATCTTTTCTTTTTCTTGGCTTGGTAGACATGTCCTTCACATAGAAAACCTGTGCCACATCATTGGCTAGGACGAATGGTTCTACTGCATACGCAAGATTGTTGATATCCACTGTTGTCATTCCGTCTTTGCGGGTCTTCCGTTACCCCGCCTCGTGTCATATTGACCCATTTGCACCGAAACAAAGGGACCTTTAAACCACGTCGATAGTCAAGTTCCCATATGTCCTGTATATAACCATAATATGTTTCCTTTCCCATCTTGTTTTCTGCATCAAAGCGGACACCACTGTTTTGGTTGGTGCTCTTCTTATCTTGGGCGATCGTGTAAAATGTATTACCATTTATCTCGTGCCCTTTGAAAGTCATTATATTCGAAGATGGTAACTGGGACAGCAAGTACAGGTCATCTTCAATAGAGGTGTCATGCATGGTACGTGTCTGCAACCAGCTGGCGAAACTCATGGCTTGTTCACGTGTAATCCGGTCATCAGACCGCTCCGGGTGTTTGGAGCGTAGCAAATTCTTGTGTTCATCCATATACGGAGCCACCAAGGCGGAATTCTGTAGAACTGTGTAGTGTGCTTCAGTGAGAGAATGTCCGTCCACACATATTATTTGTTCCCCTCCTAGCGTGCCTTTTCCATCCAGTCTGCCCTTATGCCACGATTCAGGAACACCAATCGGCTTAAGGTCAGGAATAAAGTCAATACAAAACTCAATGACCTCCTCATTTTGATGGCCCTTGGAGATGCTTCCTTCTGGCCTAGCATGGTTATGAACATATTTCTTTAAGACTCCCATGAACCTCTCAAAGGGAACATATTGTGTAGAAATACGACCCAAAAGCGTTAATCTCTTCGCATAGGTGAACTAGGACGTGCGTCATGATGTGGAAGAAGGATGGTGGGAACACCAACTCGAAGCTGACAAGACATTGCACCAAATCATTCTGTAACCTTGGTATGATTTCTGGATCGATTACCTTCTGAGAGATTGCATTGAGAAATGCACATAGCTTCACAATGGCTAATCGAACATTTTCCGGTAGAAGCCCCCTCAATGCAACCGGAAGCAGATGCGTCATAATCACGTGGCAGTCATGAGACTTTAGGTTCTGGAACTTTTTCTCTGCCATGTTTATTATTCCCTTTATATTCGACGAGAAGCCAGACGGTACCTTAATACTGAGCAGGCATTCAAAGAAGATTTCCTTCTCTTCTTTGGTAAGAGCGTAGCTTGCATGACCCTGATGTATGTCGTCTTCTCCGTGCATACGTTGCTGGTCCTCCGTGCCTCGGTGTATCTTTTGTCTTCCCATACACGCCCAAGAAGCCAAGCAGGGTCACGCAAAGATTCTTCGTACGTGCATCACGTCGATTGCGGAGCGGACCTCTAGGTCTTTCCAATATGGCAGGTCCCAAAATATAGATTTCTTCTTCCACATGGGTGCGCGTCCGTCAACGTCCTTTGGAACAGTATGTCCGCCAGGACCCTTTCCAAATATCACCTTCAAATCCTTGACCATATCATGTACATCAGCACCAGCACGGTGGCGAGGCTTCGTCCGGTGATCCGCCTCACCTTTGAAATGCTTGCCTTTCTTTCTTACGGGATGCCTGCTCGGAAGAAATCGACGATGTCCCAGGTACACATTCTTCTTACAACTAACATATAACTCTCTAGCTAAAGCATTTAAATGCAACAACAAATGCGATCAGCATAATGATACCAAGCCTCACTATCGATGGCATATTTTCTAATCTTTCTAATCTTCAAGCGCATTTTCTCCATCTTGATCTTGTGATCATCGAAGACATCGGCAACATGCAACTCCAATTCCATCTTCTCCCCCTCAATTCTTTTCAATTTTTCTTTCAAGTACTCGTTTTCTCTTTCAAGTAAATTTAACCTCTCGACAATAGGGTCGGTTGGAATTTCCGGTTCACATAGCTCCTAGATAAAAATATCTATGTCAACTTGATGGGCATAATTTGTCATAAGCACGAAATGCAACAAATAGTTTTAAAAGAGAATATACCACATCCGAATCATAACAAGGACGAGGGCCGACGGGGACGGATATCAAAACCATGGCACTATGTATAACAAACAACGTACGGGTAAGATAATTATACGAGTAACTATATATCCAAATCACACAAACATCAATTTTTTATATAAAATTTCATGAAGAAGAGGATCACCACAAGGTGGTGCCGGCGACGGGACGGTGCGGGCGATCGACGGTGGTTACGATGGAGATTTAGAAGGCACTAAGTAAAACACACCTACATATGCAAACTAAGTGTTATTTTGACCTCAAATTGCATATAAATCAAATACTACCACATATAATTCCTCCCAAATTACTAAAACCCACAATTAATCACTATATAAACCAATGCAAGAGCTAATCTAGCAATGAGAGATGAAAGGACAAAGTTGCTAACCTTGGTGATCATTTGAATGGATGGGGGCTGCAAATCTTGACAAATTTGGGGCAAATTTTGTGATGAACTCGAGAGGAAGAAGGGAAGAACAGAGGAGAGGGAGAGGGGAAAGGGGGAAGAACAGAGTGTGGGTGGACGAAGGGTTTATATAGGACGACCTTTAGTACCGGTTCGTGCCACGAACCGGTACTAAAGGTGCTGGAAGGGCCCCACTCTGACAACATCCTGCCACCACTTTCTTTAGTACCGGTTCGTGGCACGAACCGGTGCTAAAGGTTCACCATGAACCGGTACTAAAGAGCTCCTCCCGCCTAGCCGTTGGAACCGACACTAATGGACACATTAGTGTCGGTTCTGTTACAAACCGGGACTAATGTGTCTCACATTTGACCCTTTTTCTACTAGTGCCCATAAATATCCTATTATGATTCTTTTCTTGGTAACCTCCGCGGGCATGTAAGTATTCTAAGTAGGTTCCTTACTTATACTTTCGCAAATATTACGTGACCTTGAGCATCGTGGAAGATACAAAAATTAGATTAATGTTTAGCTATTGTGACATCATGCATTAACTTGAAAGGATATACTTGACGAGAGGTGATTAAATTGTGGACGGTGAAGTACCCAAGGGCCTATTTAAGAATACTGTGAATATAATGAAGTTCACCAACACTTTAAAGAACTATCACTTTATTGTAATTTTCTCCATTTGTTTCAATCATAGGTATCAGCTTACCTTCAAAATTCATAAATTTCCATTTATTTTCTAGCCCACTTGCTCTTTGACCCCTTAAATATTATCTAATAGTTTATTTTAAAATCATCTTACATTCAGGAGGATAACTCCCTAAACTATAAAATATTTGTCAGGAAAGGAACTTTTATTTCTAACTATTCACCGGCATAAAACACATTTTGATGCGCCACTTTTGATCGAGAAATGATAACTATCGATATTCAATACCTTCGATGACTTCTTCTATGTATTTTAATCTCATACAAGTGTAAAGTCACATGAACTGGCCAATATGTACACATTGTATATTCTCCCTTCATGGAAGCAATATTTACAAATTGTATGGAAAATATTATTAAAATCTTTCCCTTATGGTGTTTAACATTTGGGCAACAATAAAACATAAAATGGACAACAATACTAAATGAAAACAAAAGGTATGTGAAAATAGGTATAGATCCTAATTGTTGTTAGATAGGACCGAAATGAATTAACTAATATTATAAAATTGTGAGTGTAAAAAATTCTCATGGTTCTGTCGCAATTTTATCCATGAGCTGCTAGGTGAAGGATGCACAGACAAACATGGGTTTGCATAGGATATGGTGCCAATATATAAATGAGGAAAATAGAAAATAGCAACCACATGAAATAAGATGGGAAACAATGTGGTAGTTAGAACGGAGGACATGGCATGGTTGGTCATTAAGCCATAAACTGCTAATGGGAACAATTTTTTATTATTAAGAATTAAGGACATGAACATTTCAATTATATGTTCACCGTATTTTTTAATAAACAATGCTCCCCATTATTCAGTTGCTCAATTTAAAATAAATAGATCTGGTGGATACATTCTCATAATTAGATTCTAGGATGGTGAAACATGTACCAGGCCAATTCAGAGTGTTACGTTGGATTTACATAGTGTCATTTAGTGGTTATCTATGTTTTAATTTTATATCTAATGATACATTTAATCGGATCTAACAAGTAAAATTTTCCTTAAAAAATATCTCATTACTAAATTTATAAAATTCTAGCCCACGCATCGAGCGGGCCACTCTGCTAGTTTTAGAAAAGTCTTTGATAAATCTCCTATAGAAACATGCTTGACCTAGGAAACTACGAATACCTTTGATGTCCTTAGGACATGGCATTTTCTCAATTGCATCAACCTTAGCTTGGTCCACTTCAATACCTCTTTCAGTAATTTTATGACCCAAGACAATGCCTTCATTAACCATAAAGTGGCACTTCTCCCAATTAAAGACAAGATTTGTTTGTTCACATCTCTGCAAAACTTGCTGAAGATTGCTTAAACAATCATCAAAAGACTTCCCATAAACAGACAAGTCATCCATGAAAACCTCAACAATCTTTTCACAAACATCAGAGAATATAGCAGTCATACATCTTTGAAAGGTAGGAGGTGCATTACATAGACCAAAAGGCATACGTCTATAAGCACAAGTTCCAAAGGGATAGGTAAAAGTAGTCTTTTCTTCATCAGGTTGAGAAACAGGTATTTGTGAAAATCCAGAGTATCCATCTAGGAAGCAAAAGTGTGTGTGCTTAGAATCTTTCAAGCATTTGATCAATAAAAGGCAAAGGGTAATGATCTTTTCTAGATGCTTTGTTTAATTTTCTGTAACCAATTACCATTCTATAACATGTAACAATTATTTGTGGAATAAGTTCATTCTTATCATTAGGAACAACAGTAATACCTCCTTTCTTAGGGACACAATGAACATGACTTACCCATCTACTATCAGCTATAGGATAGATTATACCTGCTTACAGAAGTTTTAATATTTCCGTTCTTACCACTTCCTTCATTTTTGGATTCAACCGACGTTGGTGATCAACAACGGGTTTAGCATCAGGTTCCATATTAATTTTTTCCTAACATAGAGTGGGACTAATGCCTTTTAAATCATCAAGAGTATATCCAATAGCAGCCCGGTGCTTCCTTAGAACTTTCGATAATCTTTCTTCTTCATGTTCTGAAAGGTTAGCACTAATAATAACATGATATATTTTCTTTTCATCAATATAAGCATATTTCAAAGTGTCTGGCAATTGTTTTAATTCAAACACAGGATCACCTTTAGGTCGAGGAGGACCTCCTAGGGTTTCAATAGGCAATTTGTGTTTAAGCAGAGGACATTGTTCAAAGAAAACCTTATCTATTTCATTTCTTTCATGCATATGTAAATCATTTTCATGGTCTAGCAAATATTGTTCTAAAGGATCACTAGGTGGAACAACAATAGAAGCAAGACCAATTAATTCATCCTTACTAGGAAATTCTTTTTCATGATGATTTCTACTAACTTGGAAAAATTAAACTCACGAGACTCATCGCCAAAGCTAACACCAATAATTTGTTTCTTAAAATATATCTTAGCATTAACTGTATTCAGGAAAGGTCTACCAAAGATAATGGGACAAAAGTCATCTTGTGGGGAACCAAGAAGAAAATCAGTAGGGTATTTAATTTTCCCATACAAGACTTCAACATCTCTAATAATCCCAAATGGTGATATGGTGTCTCTATTAGCAAGTTTAATAGTAACATCTATTTCTTCTATCTCAGCAGGAGCTATGTCTTTCATGATTTCTTCATATAAAGTGTAAGGAATAGCACTCACACTAGCACCCATGTCACATAAACCATGATAAAAGTGATCTCCTATTTTAACTGAAATAACAGGCATGCCAACAACAGGTCTATGTTTATCTCTTTTATCAGGTTTAGCAATTCTAGCAGCTTCTTCATAGAAGTAAATAACATGCCCATCCATATCTTCTTCCAGGAGATCTTTAACCATAGCAATACTAGGTTCAACTTTAATTAGCTCATCAGGTTTAGGTGTTCTAATATAGCTTTTGTTAACCACAGTTGGAACTTTAGCTTGTTCCTTTATCCTAGCAGGGAAAGGTGGTATCTCAGTATAAGCAGAAGGAACAACTGGATGAACATTATAAAGTATAGTTTCTTATTTAACGTGTACTGGTACTTTAATTTCTTCTTTAATAGGTGGGTGATATTTAAACCACTTCTCCTTGGCGAGTTCAACATGACTAGCAAATGATTCACAAAAGGAGGCTACTATCTTAGAGTCAGGTCCATATTTAGTGCTAAACTTTTGAAAAGCATCGGTATCCATCAAAGATTTAACACAATCATACTTAAGTTTAATACCTGACTCTTTACCTTCGTCGAGTTCCCAATCTTCAAAGTTGCATTTAATTCTTTCCAAAAGATCCCACCGGAATTCAATAATCTTCTTCATAAATGAACCAGCGCAAGAAGTATCAAGCATGGTTTGATCATTAAGAGAAACCCGAGCATAAAAATTCTTGATAATAATTTCTCTTGAGAGCTCATGATTGGCGCATGAATATAACATTGACTTAAGCCTCCCCCAAGCTAGAGTGATACTTTCTTCTTCACGAGGCCAAAAATTATATATATAATTCCGATCACGATGAACTAGATGCATAGGATAATTTTTTTGGTGGAATTCCAATTTCAAACGATTTCAATTCCAATATCATCACATAGACTATACCATGCCAATGCTTTTCCCCTCAAAGATAAAGGGAAAACCTTTTTCATCACTTCATCCTTGGGTAATCCTGCAAGCTTAGACAATCCACAAATTTGTTCCACATATATCTAGTGCATATCGGGATGTTCGGTTCCATCTCCTACATAAGGATTAGCTAGCAGTTGTTCTATCATACCCGAAGGGATTTCATATTCAATATTTTCAGTAGGTGCAGTAGGTTGAGGGTTAGCTAATTGTGGTTCCGGATGAGGTGAAGATACCCTGAACAAACCCCTCAAAGGATTGTTTTCCATAGTAACAAGTGCAATAAATTTCAGCACACTATATAAATGTTTCCTTACCAAAGGAGCTTCACTCCCCGGCAACGGCGCCAGAAAATAGCCTTGATGACCCACAAGTATAAGGGATCAATTGTAGCTCTTTTCGATAAGTAAGAGTGCCGAACCCAACAAGGAGGAGAAGGAAATGACAAGTAGTTTTCAGTAAGGTAATGTCTGCAAGTACTGAAATTGTAAGTAGCGGAGTAGTTTGATAGCAAGATAATTTGTAACGAGCAAGTAATGGTAGTAGTAACAAAAGTGCAGCAAGTTAGCCCAATCCTTTTGAGGCAAAGGACAGGCCAAAACGTTCTCTTATGATAAGCAAAGCGTTCTTGAGGGTACACAGGAATTTCATCTAGTCACTTTCATCATGTTGGTTTGATTTGTGTTCGCTACTTTGATAATTTGATATGTTGGTGGACTGGTGCTTAGGTGCTATTCTTACTTGAACAAACCTCCTACTTATGATTAACCCTCCTGCAAGCATCCAGAACAACGAGAAAAGTATTAAGAATAAATTCTAACCATAGCATTAAACTTTTGGATCCAATCGGTCCCTTATCAAAATAGCGCATAAACTGGGGTTTAAGTTTCTATCACTCTCGCAACCCACCATCTAATTGCTACTCCATAATGCATTCTTTAGGCCCAAATATTGTGAAGTGTCATGTAGTCGACGTTCACATGACACCACTAAGGGAATAACAACATACGTACTATCAAAATATCGAACACATATCAAGTTCACATGATTACTTGCAACATGATTTCTCCCGTGACCTCACGAACAAAAGTAACTACTCACAAATGATAATCATGCTCAAGATCAGAGGGGTATTAAATAGAATATTAGATCTGAACATATAATCTTCCACCAAATAAACCATATAGTAATCAACTACAAGATGTAATCAACACTACTAGTCACCCACAAGCACCAATCTAAAGTTCCGGTAATAAAATTGAACACAAGATATGAACTAGGGTTTGAGAGGAGATGGTGTTGTTGAAGATGTTGACGGAGATTGCCCTCCCCAAGATGGGAGAGTTGTTGGTGATGATTACGACGATGATTTCCACCTCCGGGAGGGAAGTTCCCCCGGCGAAATCGCTCCACCGGAGGGCAAAAGTGCTCCTGCCCAAGTTCCGCCTCGAGACGGCGGCACTCCGTCCCGAAAGTATCCTCCTGATTTTTTCTATTTTAAGATAACTTATATACCAGAAGATGGGCACCGGAGGTGGGCCGAGGAGGCCACAACCCACCAGGGCGCGCCTGGGGGGCCTGGCGCGCCCAGGTGGGTTGTGCCCACCTGGTGGCCCCCTCTGGTGTTTATTGGCTCCAGTATTTCTTAAATAATCCATAAAAAATCTCCGTGAAGTTTCAGCTCATTTGGAGTTGTGCAGAATAGGTGGCCTGACGTAGCTTTTCCGGTAAAGATTTCCAGCTGCCGGAATTCCCCCTCTTGGTGTGTTCCTTGCAAATTATTAGAGAAAAGGCATTACAATTACTCCAAAAAGCATTATTATGGATAAAACATTATAAATAACAGTAAGAAACCATGATGCAAAATGGACGTATCAATCACCAACGTCGGTTAAATCTGAAGATGAAAGAAGTGGTAAGAACGGAAATATTAAAGTTTATGGAAGAAGGTATAATCTATCCTATAGCTGATAGTAGATGTGTAAGTCATGTTCATTGTGTCCCTAAGAAAGGAGCTATATCTGTTGTTCCTAATGATAAGAATGAACTTATTCCACAAAGAATTGTTACAGGTTATAGGATGGTAATTTATTTTAGAAAATTAAATAAAGCAACTAGAAAAGATCAGTACCCTCTGCCTGTTATTGATCAAATGCTTGAAAGATTATCTAAGAACACACACACTTTTGCTTCCTTGATGGATATTTTGGTTTCTCATAAATACCTATTTCTCAACATGATCAAGAAAAGACCACTTTCACTTGTTCCTTTGGGACCTATGCTTGTAGACGTATGCCTTTTGATTTATGTAATGCACCTGCTACCTTTCAAAGATGTATGACTGCTATATTCTCTGACTTTTGTGAAAAGATTGTTGAGGTTTTCATGGATGACTTCTCTATTTATGGGAAGTCTTTTGATGATTTTTTAAGCAATCTTGAGCGAGTTATGCAGAGATGTGAACAAACAAATCTTGTCTTGAATTGGGAGAAGTGCCATTTTATGGTTAATGAAGGCATTGTCTTGGGTCATAAAATTTCTAAAAGAGGTATTGAGTGGAACAAGCTAAGGTTGATGCAATTGAAAAAATGCCATGTCCTAAAGATATAAAACGTATTCGTAGTTTCTTAGGTCATGCTAGTTTCTATAGGAGATTTATCAAAGACTTCTCTCAAATTTCTAGGCCTCTTACAAATCGTTTGCAAAAGGATATTCCTTTTGTTTTTTATGATGATTGTTTAGAGGCCTTTGAAACACTCAAGAAAGCCTTAATTTCTGCACCTATTGTTCATCCACCTGATTGGAACTTGCCTTTTGAAATTATGTGTGATGCTGGTGATTATGCTATTGGTGATGTTCTAGGACAAAGAGTTGATAAGAAACTGAATGTTATTCATTATGCTAGTAAAACTCTAGACAGTGCTCAATGAAATTATGCTACTACTAAAAAATAATTCTTAGCAGTGGTGTTTGCTTGTGAAAAATTTAGACATTATATTGTTAGTTCCAAAGTTACTCTTCACACTGACCATGTTGCTATTAAATATCTTATGGAAAATAAAGATGCTAAACCTAGACTTATTCGATGGGTTCTCTTGTTACAAGAATTTGATTTACATATCATTGATAGAGAAGGAGCTAAGAATCTAGTAGTTGATAATTTATCTAGGCTTGAAAATATCCCTGATGACCCACTACCTATTGATGATAGTTTTCCTGATGAGCAGTTAGCTGCAATAAATGTTGCTCATATTACTCCTTGGTATGCTAATTATGCTAACTACAATGTTGCTAAATATTTACCGCCAAGCTTTACATACCAACAAAAGAAAAAATTCTTCTATGATTTAAGACATTACTTTTGGGATGACCCACATCTTTGTGTACCTGAGCATGAACATGAACATGAACTACTACAGGATGCTGCTAAAGCGACACTATGGTCAGAGACCCTTCGACGAAACTATGTGCGATGTAATAATCGCAAACGATGGTGTAAAAGAATCGTCAAAAAAGGTGCAAAACGTTTGCGATGGCGGAGCCACCAAACACGTTTCCGGTTTTAGTTGCGTGTGCGATCCAGGGCATACGGTTCAGTCCAATGAACTGTTTGCGATGAGGTGGAACAAAAGAAACGGGCAGCCTGATGAAGGCTTGTGCGATATAGAGCATACGGTTCACTCGGATGAACTGTTTGTGATTATGAAACACAAAAGAAATGGTCAGCCAGATCAAGGTGTGTGTGATTGAGGGCATACACTTCAAAAGGATTAACTGTTTCCGATTAGGTAGCAGAACAGAAACTGGTCAGCCAGATCAAAGTGTCTACGATTGATGGCATACACTTTACATGGATGAACTGTTTGCGATTAGCCACAACTACTGAAACAGTTAGATAGATCAACGTGTGTGCGCTAGACGGGCACACACATCTATTATATATAAAAAGTATTTGACGGGTTAACCAATAAAAAGAGAAATAAGCTAGAAATTACCACAATAATTACAATGGCTCCGGTTTGTAAGTAGATTGTACCAAAACTTGACCCAAATTGGACTAGTTTTTTACCACAACATGTTGGTGCTATGACATAACACCATGCCAAGTTTCATGATTTTGAGGCAAGTTTTGGATTTACAGTAATTTTAAAACCAGGTTTCTCAATGTTTCTTTGTCGAGTCGGCACATACTGGATAGGCTTTTTCCTTGTGGGTCCCAAATGATAAATCCAAATATGTGACCACCATGCAGCTTTTCTTATTAAGATTACAGCCCTTGGTGTGCAAGCTGAAAATAAGTTTCTGGTTGCTGGTGGGCATTAAAAACTTGTGGTTCTGTAATGAACAAAGATCTCAAGGATACCGCGAGAGAGATGTTCTTTGCCTATGTTGTGAATGCTTATAATATTTATGTCTTAATTAAAGAAATGGCTAGCCATTGGCCCAGTATGAAAGAAAATATGTGTCAAAGCCGAGTTGAAAAGGGCAACAATATCTATCTCCAGCTAACAAACAATACAAAAGCACG
Organism: Aegilops bicornis; assembly: GCA_021605145.1. Taxonomy (NCBI): domain Eukaryota; kingdom Viridiplantae; phylum Streptophyta; class Magnoliopsida; order Poales; family Poaceae; genus Aegilops; species Aegilops bicornis. The sequence continues at coordinate 66,541,406 of CM038671.1, forward strand.
AGGATTAATTGCTCATCAGGTTTAGACAAAATCCAGATTGAACGGGACAATGACATCTAACTCAACCAAAGTTTTCGGCAGTCACAATCAAATGGATCGTGTGATCCATAAAATCAAGATCAACGGCCAGAAATTCTACTGGTCCATGATGACAAGTTGTTGTAAATAGAAGCCGAGCACGATCAGAAGGCCTTAGGTCCACATGAAACTTCTTTTTATGTTGTTCAACACTTGCAACCGTAAGAAATTTCTTGTTGAAAAACTTAATCCTCACGGACAATAGTGCCCTCGCATTCGACATGAAGAATGTGATAAATCTAGTGTTTGCATTGTTGGATGCATATCCTTCCAGTGTTACTGTCTTCAAACGAATGTCGTGAGATCTGAGAAAATCTAGGTGCTTCTTGAACCATCGATTGGTTATACATTTTTTTTCCATGTGTTAGTGCCTAAATAGAGATGAAGATTGAAAACAGTTAATGTCTAAAAAAGATTATGTTGAAAGAGTGATAGCTGAACGATTAATTATAGTACATTATATATGGGCTTTCAATGTGCGTGAAATCATCACCTTCATATACAAATTCTATATGGGCCACCGAGATGCGAGGACTCGTGTGCGGCAGCCATTCTTGCTGGGGAGAAGGGAGATGATCTCCCCAAGGATTCCGTCCGGGAGATCATTGATGGGGTCCGCCGGAGATTCTACTGGTTCCTCAGGTCCAGGGGGGCGCTTCTGGCCGCACAACCAGGTCGAAGATCTACATCCGGCGGCGGCGCTGGTCGGAGCCTCATCTATGTTCATACCAATCTGAAAAAAAGGGCATAACATGTAGGGCATTTGAAACCAATTCCCAAGATCAGGAACAAAAAGGCACAAACGTATATGTAGGTGACTAACCGGTTTTCCGTCGGAGTCGTAGTTGTTGCCGGAGTTACGGTTGACCTCCGGCTCCAGCTGGGGTGGGGGGGGCACGACGGCACCGACGAATTCAAGGTCGTGCTGCTGCCCGCGTGAGACCTCGTCGGCAGCGACGGAAACCTCTACGGCCAGCTTGACGCGTTGTGCGGGTGCTTCACCAGCCCCGTCGTCGCCACTCCTTCCGATAGTGCGCTTTGGCGGCATCATCATACACTCCGGAGTCTAGACGTCGGTGACCACTGTGGACCGGGGGTGCGGCCTCCTATTATGGCCGGCGGCTCGGGTGTGCAATTAGTACGGACCAGTGGGAGCGAGGCAGGCTGTTGTCAAAAGTTGTCTCGCCTCCCGGTGAGCCTGAGCGGGAGACGTCTACCATTCTTACCATCATTTCACAAAGCTATTCGCACGCCTCCCCGTCGATACACACACCTGCACACACCCCTCTAGGTATGCCTGCGCGGAGGATTGCTCGCATGCGTCCCGTCATCTCATGTCTGCTCGTACGATACACAGGGAGTGTGGCAGCATGTTTACTTTTTGGTTTATTTTCTGCCGCTTTACTGCTTCACTGAACCGTTTGCGTTGAAGAGATGCACAAATCCTGCGTTGAACATCTCGCATGCTTCCCGGTGAACTTGCGCACAAGACTAGTTTTTGATTTACTAGAATTTAAAAACCAGGCATCTAAATGTTCTGTCGGCAATCAATAGTGCCCTGGTGTTTGAAATTCATTATCATTTCTTGCATGGGACCTAAGCACGCACATAAGGGCACACATTTGATTTTTCAACCAATTTATAGTCACCGGAGCATGCGCATGTAGTTCAAATTTGAATTATGCACATAAACGCATTGAAAACTTAGTTAATGCATAAAAATGTCCAAACAAACCCCGAAAAATCACAAAAATTGACACAACACTCTAGTTGTTCTATGTTGACACGAGAAAAAAAATTGAAAGCAATAAGAGGCAATGGATATCGTTTCGTCCCAAAAGGCGGGACGTTCCCTACCGAAAACCATCACGCTTGTTGTGAGAAGCTCCGGTTTGTCAGAAGCATATCCCAAACCTGCCCCAAATGGGACAAAATTTGTACCACGGCATGATAGCATGCCAAGGTTTATGAATTTCAGACGAGTTTTGGATTTACTAGAATATAAAAATTAACCAGGCATCTCAATGTTTTGCCGGCAATCAACGGTGCCCTGGTGTTTGAAATTCATTCCCATTTCTTTCATGGGACCTAAGCATGCACCCAAGGACACAGATTTGATTTTTCAACCAATTTATATGCACTTGAGCATGCGCGTGTAGTTCAGATTTGAATTATGCACATAAATGCATTGAAAACTTAGTTAATGCATAAAAATGTCCAAATGAACCCTGAAATATCACAAAAAATCACACAACACTCCTATTGTTCTATGTTGGCACGAGAAAAAAACTTGAAATCAATAAGAGGTAATGGATATCGTTTCGTCCCTAAAGGTGGGACGTTCCCTACCGAAAACCATCATGCTTGTTGTGAGAAGCTCCGGTTTGTGAGAAGCATATCCCCAAACCTGCCTCAAATGGGACAAAATTTGTACCACGGCATGTTGATGCCGCTCCATGATAGCACGCCAAGTTTCAAGAAATTCAGACGAGTTTTGGATTTAATAGAATTAAAAAACCAGGCATCTTAATGTTTTGTCGCCAATCAATGGTGCCCTGGTGTTTGAAATTCATTCCCGTTTCTTGCATGGGACCTAAGAATGCACCCAAGGACACAGATTTGATTTTTCAACCAATTTATATGCACTGGAGCGTGCACATGTAGTTCAAATTTGAATTATGCACATAAATGCATTGAAAGCTCAGTTAATGCATAAAAATGTCCAAATGAACCCCAAAAAATCACAAAAATTCACACAACACTCTTGTTGTTCTATGTTGACACGAAAAAAAAACTTGAAAGCAATAAGAGGCAATGGATATTGTTTCGTCCCCAAAGGTGGCACGTTCCCTACCGAAAACCATCATGCTTGTTGTGAGAAGCTCCGGTTTGTGAGAAGCATATACCCAAACCTGCCCCAAATGGGATAAAATTTGTACCACGGCATGTTCATACCGCTCCATGATAGCATGCCAAGTTTCATGAATTTCAGATGAGTTTTCGATTTTATAGAAATTAAAAACCAGGCATCTGAATGTTTTGCCAGCAATCAACGATGCCCTGATGTATGACATTCATTCCCATTTCTTGCATGGGAGCTAAGCATGCACCCAAGGACAAATATTTGATTTTTCAACCAATTTATATGCACTGGAGCATGTGCATGTAGTTCAAATTTGACTTATGCACATAAATGCATTGAATACTCACTGAATGCATAAAAATGTCCAAACGAACCCTGAATAATTCCAATTCTTTTATGGTCACTGCAGATAAAAGGTCTAGCAATTCAAACACCGTCCATGGCCGTTGTGACCCCTTTATGTAATTCAAATCAAGACGAAAAATCAAGTAGATCCCACACAGTTTATTATAACCAACCGTGTGACCCTCCTTCACACTGCTTGGCCTCGCCTATCCAGGCAGGTAATCCACACCCGACCACTATCCTCCTCCTCTGCTTGGTTCAATTCTGCAAATGTGATATTCAATTGTTCAGGGTGCAATATTTCCAAGTTGTTAAGCATGCTTGGTTTGGTTAACTGTCTGATCTTCTATTAGGTGTTTGTTATATTGTTCAATTGGTGTTTAGTTAACTGCTTGGTTCATTTGTTGTGGCTTGGTTCACTTGTTGTGGTGTTTAGTTAACTGCTTGGTTCAATTCTGCAATGCGATGTTCAATTGTTGTGGCTGCATTACATTATTGTATACCATGTGAGGAATAAATCGAATTTGGTTGTACTAAATACATGAGAAACAAATATAATTGCTATATTACCAAGTTTTTAAGCATGCTTGGTTTGGTTAACTCTCTGATCTTCTATTAGGAGTATGTTATATTGTGCAATGTGGTGCTTTCGATTAACGTTTGGTTCATTTGTTGTGGTGTTTAGTTAACTGCTTGGTTCAATTCTGCAATGCGATGTTCAATTGATGTGGCTGCATTCTCTTATTGTATACCATGTGAGGAATAAATCGAATTTGGTTGTACTAAATACATGAGAAACAAATACAATTGCTTTATTTCCAAGCTGTTAAGCATGCTTGGTTTGGTTAAATGCTGATATTCTATTAGGAGTATGTTATATTGTGCAATGTGGCGCTCAGTTAACGTTTGGTTCATTTGTTGTGTTGTTTAGTTAACTGCTTGGTTCAATTCTGCAAAACGATGTTCAATTACTGTGGCTGCATTCTGTTATTGTATACCATGTGAGGAATAAATCGAATTTGGTTGCACTTAATACATGAGAAACATATACAAGTGCTATATTTCCTAGTTCTAATCATGCTTGGTTTGGATAAATGGGTTTTCGATGTGGCTTGAATTAATCTGATGAATCTGCAATGTGCTTATTTAACATCAACATATTTTACTGATAGCATGTGAACCCTTACTTAACCTAATGACACTACCTTATTGTCGGTGACGCATAGCAACGAGAGGGGAGAGTGTTGTCCATGTACCCTCGTAGACCGAAAACGGAAGCGTTAGCACAACGCGGTTGATGTAGTCGTACGTCTTCACGATCCGACCAATCAAGTACCGAACATACGGCACCTCCGAGTTCAGCACACGTTCAGCTCGATGACGTCCCTCGAACTCTGTAGCGACCAGACCTCAAACAGTCTGATCTCTGTGCTCAGTGTCATCCCTGGATCAGTAATGCTGACACCACACAATACTCGAAGGATATATAACAGAGTAGCAATCACACACTTATTACAATCGAATGTCTCAAGAGAGAACTTAATAAAATAAATATGGCTTAAGCCCAACTAATACTAAAACAGCGGAAGGCTTGGAAGACTAATCAAGACCATCAACTCCAACCGCATCACTGAGTATAGTACCACGACCTAAGCACCTTTCTAAATGCGTCTAAAAAGTCTGCAACATGAAACGTTGCAGCCCGAAAACGGGTCAGCACATGGAATATGCTGGTAATGTAACACATAGAGAATAATGGAATGAATAGCCTATACTACATGCATATATGGCTGGTGGAAAGCTCTATGGTTACAGTTTTTGCATAAAGCCAATTTTTCCTTGCTGCAAAGGAATAAATTTATTTAACTATCATGGTGGTTGTGAAACATTGAGAATGGTTGATGACATTCTTAATCCCAATTAAAAGTACTCATTAACAAACCCAACAATATTAATTAGAAGTAACATGATGAGATTCACATGATATCCAGGTACTAGATACTCAAGATGTCCATAACTGGGGACACGGCTAACCATGATTAGTTTATACACTCTGCAGAGGTTTAGCACTTATCCCCACAAGACTCGATCGCCACTGTTTGGTTTCTCGCACAACATGGTGTTTGAGAAACGTATGACCCACACATAGTCTTTCAGAAGCGCTAGCACCTTACATGTGGGTAGACCGTACCAACCTACATCCCCTACATCTGCTAGCCTACCCGTAAGAGTTCGCACAACTTAATCAACTATGCCAGAGCCCATAATGGCTTGTGGCTGGAGACGGAAGTTTCTAGTTTGAATAATCTCATGATCCCTTTGAGCCTGGGTGGCGGTCCGAAGAAATACAGGCAAGTCCTGATAGAAACGAGGTGCCTCAATCCACCCAGATGTGTGTTTAAGTTGCCACCTTAAATAAACCATTTAATAACAATCTTACATCTGTCATGGATACACTCACCCAATCCACGTCTACTAGCATAGCATGGCATAATAAGTAAACATAGAAGTAACTCCCAAGGTTTGATAATAAAACAGGTAATATGTACTACCTCATCTACTTCCCATCCCACAATTTAATTAGATCCTAATCATGCAAGTGTTTGAGGATAGATCTAATGCATAAAAACTGGGTATGAAAAGAGGTATGAGCAAAGTGTTACTTGCCTTGCTGATGATCCGCGAAACCTAGAGACTCGAAGTAACAGGCGGCGCACTCTGGGTAATCTATCGCAGACAAACAAACAAGCATACAATAAATACTCATCTAATGCACAGGTAACACTCAAATAGATCTAACCAGATAGTTCAACTTAAGAACTCCGGTTTGCAGAAAGAATCAAATCAAATGAAGCAACGAAAGTCAAATGGCGGAAGAAAACAACTTCATTTTACTAACCTGGATCTAAGTCAAATTTTACACAAGCAAAAACTTTTGTAAGTAGATTATTCAGAAAGAGGGTCTCGAGACGAAACTCTAGGCGCTTGAATCGCGTGATTCCGATAAACGAGCGAAAAGTTATACTAAAACGAAAATCGGATCTGGAATCGCGATCGAGAAAAATCGCGGATTAAATCCGAGAAAAGAAAAAAAATCGACGAACATATTCGAAAGGAAATAAATAAATAAATAAATAAAAATAAAATAAAAAAATAATAAAAATAGAAATAAAAAATAAAAAAAGATAATAAAAAAATCGAAAAAAAACCCGAAAAAACCGAAGAAAAACCGCGGAAATCGAGGCGGCGAACCTCGAAGCGGCGTCACAGGCTCGGCGGCGACGGCGGGCGGCGGCTAGGGTTTGGGCTGAGGCGGGCGGCTCGGGGTGGGCTGGGAGCTTGGGCGGCTCCGCTTATAAATGCGCCCCCGAGCGGAGTCCCGCTCGAATGCCTTGATAAAGGCGGTGCGCGTTTTTTTAAAAAAAATAACTCGCAGGAAAAAATAAAAAGAAGTACCAAACGGACTCCAAAAATCCCGAAATATATTTTCCCCGGCTTCTAAAATCAAGCCGGATTAAATGAACATTTATTTGGGGCTTAAATGCAATTTTGAAAAACGCGCATTTTTCCTAAATTCAAATAAAAAGATGAAAAACTCCAAAATAAAATCTTATTTGATTTTATTATTGAATCTTCATTATTTCTTTATTTTGGGAAAGTCATTTTATTCCCTCTCATATTTTTGGTAGTAGAAATAATTGAAGATAAAATAAGTAAAATCAAATGATCCTATTTTCAAAATTTGAGAAAACTCAAATCTGAAAATAACGAAAATCCCCAACTCTCCCCGTGGGTCCTTGAGTTGTGTAGAATTTCTAGGATTGAGCAAAATGCAAAGAAAATGCAATGAAAAATAGGATATGCAATGATGCTCTATGTATAACATTCCAAATTGAAAATTTGGGATGTTACAAACCTACCCCCTTAAGATGAATCTCGCCCTCGAGATTCGGGTTGGCTAGAAAATAGGTGAGGGTGGTCTTTAAGCAAATCTTCCTCTCGCTCCCAGGTGGCTTCATCCTCTGTGTGGTGGCTCCACAGAACTTTGCAAAACTTAATGACCTTGCTGCGGGTGACTCTGCTGGCATACTCCAAAATCTTAACTGGTTTCTCCTCATAGGTCAAATCATCATTCAACTGAATCACTTCCAGGGGCACGGTATCTCTCAGTGGTATATCAGCCATCTCTCCGTGACACTTCTTCAACTGAGAAACATGAAACACATCATGGACTCCTGACAATCCTTCGGGTAGTTCCAACTTGTACGCAACTTCTCCCATGCGCTCCAAAACACGGTAAGTTCCTACAAATCGAGGTGCTAACTTTCCTTTAACTCCAAAACGCTTAACTCCTCAAAGCGGAGATACTCGAAGATAAACTCTGTCTCCGACTTTGTATTCTGTCTCCTTGCGTTTTGAGTCCGCATAACTCTTCTGTCTTCACTGGGCTACCTTGAGCCTATCGCGAATCAACTTTACTTTCTGTTCAGACTCCTTAATCAAATCCGGTCCAAACAACTGGCGGTCTCCAACTTCATCCCACAACAACGGGGTCCTCCTCCTTCTTCCGTACAAGGCTTCAAAAGGTGCCATCTTCAGACTGGTTTGGTAAGTGTTGTTATAAGAAAACTCCGCATACGGCAAATTGTCATCCTGTGACGCCCCCGATTCAATCATACACTAATCATGCACGCAAATGTGTACGATCAAGATCAGGGACTCACGGGAAGATATCACAACACAACTCTAAAACATAAATAAGTCATACAAGCATCATAATACAAGCCGGGGCCTCGAGGGCTCGAATACAAGTGCTCGATCATAGACGAGTCGGCGGAAGCAACAATATCTGATCTGGACATAAGTTAAATAAGATTGCCTTAAGAAGGCTAGCACAAACCGGGATACTGATGATCGAAAGAGGCGCAGGCCTCCCGCACAGGATCCTCCTAACTACTCACGGTAAATGGATTAACGGGCTGCACGTAGTAGTAGGCACCTCCGGTGTAGTAGTCGTCATCGACGGTGGCGTCTGGCTCCTGGGCTCCATCGTCTGGTCGCAGCAACCGGGTAAAGAAAGGTGGAAAAGGGGGAACAAGGAAACTGTGAGTACTCATCCAAAGTACTCGCAAGCAAGGAGCTACACTACATATGCATGGATATATGTGTAAAGGGCCATATCAGTGGACTGAACTGCAGAATGCCAGAATAAGAGGGGGATATCTAATCTTGTCGAAGACTACGCTTCTAGCAGCCTCCGTCTTGCAACATGTAGAAGAGAGTAGACTGAAGTCCTCCAAGTAGCATCGCATAGCATAATCCTACCCGGCGATCCCCTCCTCAATGCCCTGTTAGAGAGCGACCACCGGGTTGTATCTGGCACTTGGAAGGGTGTGTTTTATTAAGTATCCAGTTCTAGTTGTCATAAGGTCAAGGTACAACTCCAAGTCGTCCTATTACCGAAGATCACGGCTATTCGAATAGATTAACTTCCCTGCAGGAGTGCACCACATAACCCAACACGCTTGATTCCATTTGGCCGGACACACTTTCCTGGGTCATGCCCGCCGCGGAAGATCAACACGTCAGCAGCCCCACCTAGGCCAACAGAGAGGTCAAGACACCGGTCTAAACCTAAAGCGCCTGGTCTGGGCCCATCGCCCTTAGCACACCTGCATGTTGCGTGGGCGGCCGGAAGAAGAACTAGCCCCCTTAATACAAGAGCAGGCTTACGTTCCAAACCGGCGCGCGCCGCTCAGTCGCTGACGTCACGAAGGATTCGGTTGATACCACGACGTCGAGTGCCCATAACTGTTCCCGCGTAGCTGGTTAGTGCGTATAGACCAAATGGCTAGACTTAGATCAAATACCAAGATCTCGTTAAGCGTGTTAAGTATCCACGAACGCTGAACAGGGCCAGGCCCACCTCTCTCCTAGGCGGTCTCAACTCGCCTGCCGCCTCCGCCACAAAGTAACAGTCGGGGGCCGTCATGAACCCAAGCCCACCTCTACCGGGATGGAGCCACCTGTCCTTTTAGCCCCCATCTCCGAACAGTATCACAGGTAATGTAACAGTGTAAAGTATATAGTATATGCCCGTGATCACCTCCCGAAGTGAACACAGCCTAGTAGTATAGCATGGCAGACGGACAAGAGTGTAGGGTCACTGATGGAACACTAGCATCCTATACTAAGCAGTAGGATAGCCGGTAAAGGTAATAACAGTAGTAGCAAGGACAGGCTATGCAGCAGTATAGGATTAATTAAAAGTAGTAACATGCTACGCTATTCTAATGCAAGCAGTATAGAGTAGAGTAGGCGATATCTGGTGATCAAAGGGGGGGCTTGCCTGGAAGCTCTGTTGTACAGGGAGAAGGGTCGTCGGTGACGTAGTCGTACTCGGAGGTAACAACGCCGGTCTCGGGGTCTACCGGGGAAGAAGAGGGGGGAAGAAACAGTAAATACGGAGCAAACAAAGCATCACAAAACATAATGAGGCAATACGCGGTGCTAGGTATGCCCTAACGCGGTAGTAAGTGATACCGACGAAGGGGGGAAACATCTGGGAAAGTATTCCCGGTGTTTCGCGTTTTCGGACAGATGAACCAGAGTGAGAAAGTTGCGTATTTGCTATGCTAGGGATGTGTGGCGGACGAACGGGCTGCATATCTGGATTCGTCTCGTTGTTCCGGGCAACTTTCATATATAAAACTTTTTCATCCGAGATACGGTTAGTTTTCTATGAATTTCTAAAGTTTTAAATGATTTTATAATTTACTTTTAATTCGAGTTGACCAAGTCAAATTGACTAGTCAAAAGAAGAGGTGTGACCCACATGTCATAGGCTTATATATTTTTAATCTAATTTATCTTTTTACTTAACAGTAGGGTCCACGTGTCATATACACTACACCTAACCATTAATTAGCCTAACTAATAGTAGTAATTTAGCTACTAACATAAAAAAGGGATGTTCTCATCCAGAGACCCAGCCGGCCACAGACAACACACACACACGCTGCACGCACACACTGACACACACAACACACACACACGGCCGCTTGGCCATGGCCATGGCCAGCGGTAGCAGGTGCGCGCGGCGGACAGCGGCGTCGGCGAGCAGCAGCGGCACCGGCGAGCAGCGGCAGCACACAGGAGCAGCAGCCGTTAAAAGCAGCAACAGGAGGAGGAACGGCAGCAGCTCAGCCGCAAGCAGGCAGCAGGAGCAGCAGCGGCAAGCTGGGCGGCGACGGGGCTGCGAACAGGGAGCTCGTGTGGGAGAAGAGAGCTCCACAGCTCGAGATTGAGCCATGGATTGGGCTAGGTGGCATCTACACAGGGCCTAGAGTACACACACATTAACAGAATACGATGGGGAGAACGACATCGATGCATCCATCGGCCATGGCGGACAACGGAGCGAAAGTTCGTGGGGACGGCGCTACTTAAAGAAATCGAGCATGGGGAGAGAGGGGAAACGAACAGAGGCTCACAGCGGATGTGATGAGAACCTTGACGGCAACAACGGTGGTCGGAGTGTAGCGAATTGGCGTGGTGGCCGAGGCAGGCGCGATCGGGGAAGACCATCGATATTGTCGACGTAGTGCCTCCCGACTCGAACTGGTCTTCGTGGTCGATGAAGACGAAGGAGGCTGAGCGTCTGGACACCATCTCTCTATGCGGGGAGGCAAGCGGCCGCGGGATCGACACGACGACGGCGACGGCAGCGCTCGGGTTAGCTCGAACAGAGGAGAGGGAGCGAGGGAAGGGAAAGCAGAGGAGCTAGGGTTCGAGAGGAGGGGCGTTGGGGTCTTATAGGCCGAAGGGGGCACAGGATGGCCGCCACGCACGGCCTCAGCCGGCGGATGGCCGCCACGGCCACCCCTGCCTCCTGTAGCGAGAGGTGGGAGGCAAGCGGGGGTTGGTCTGGGCTGTTTTGCTACATGGGCCAAGGGCCCCAGTAGATTAAGTTTCCCTTCTTTCTACTAGTATTTTTCATTTACTTTTCTATTTATTTATTTAGGTAATGTTTTGCACTTTCTTTTAGCATCAAAATAGTTTTGTAAAATGTAAAACCTTGCCATATAATTACTATGCATTATTTTGCACTGCCTCAAAAAGTTTGGGTTCAAAATAATTTATTAAGTTTGAGTTTATATTTAAATGGGAAAAAAGTTGTTGGTCCACTGTTTTAATATCCATGGGAAGTTATATATAAATGTTAATTCTTTCATGAAAAATTGTTAGTGAATATTTGCAACCTAACCCACATTTTTGTTTTACCGCTTGAAGAAATAATAATTTGACTTTATTTTAATTTCCTTTTGAATTGAATTTTGAATCAGTTTCGAATCAACGCGAGTTTATCAACAGTAACCGAGGTGACATGGCATCATTAGCAGAGGGTACTGTAGCTTAATTATCGGGGCGTCACAATTCTCCCCCACTACAAGAAATCTCGTCCCGAGATTTAAGCGGTGGAGTAAGGGGGGGGGTGCTGGTATCAAAAACCTAACGAGTCTTCTCGGTCTTGGATGCCCTTTCGAAGAGGTTGATCCCTTTCATTGATGTCTTCATTTCTCTGCTTCAAGTCACCATGATCAAGTCGTCATCCTTTCTTCGGGATCTCCATCATCCTACGAACACGACCAAGGGGAAAAACTCCGGAAGAACGCATCTCCATAAAGTTGGGCATCTGATGGTGAACTCAATGGGAAATACACAAGGTACCCCACGAGTTGTATTTCAGTGAATTCGTTGAGTGCAATATACGATGGTACCAAAGTTTCAAACGGGTAGGCAATCATTTGATGACTAGACAGAAGCTGGAATGGGGGTTTGAACAACAAGACTAACATGGTATTTGATTCCAGGATGAATAATGGTATAGCATTTAGCTCGTGAATCACATACAAGCCAGGTGCAAAGGATACATTAGAATCCGGGTCGTAAAGAAGAGTCTGGTTTCGATCCAGTGGACCTGTGGGTTGTGGGCCCACCATGTGGCTTGAAAGTAGGAAGGGTGGTGACATCTTGCACAGCCACAACAGGGAGGCATGTCAGTGAATAGCTTGTCAGCTATGACGGCAACAATGTCGGTACCAAGGACGAGGGATGAAGTGAACCATTTTCCTGCTCGTTGAACGAGGCGGACCAATAGGCAAAGTTCTCGTCCATCGGTGGTTACCAGAATGTCATCAACAATAGTAATAGGGTCTTCTTGTAATTGTACAACCAGTGTTTACATAAGCAGGAGAATATTACTGCTTAGATCATATAGATCACAAGAAAGGTTAAAACCAAACAATGGAAGGAAAATATGATTATCAGTTAAATGAGAACAATGGAAAGGAAAATGTGTTAAAACACATATTTCAGGGGGGTATATCCTACCCAAGGACGAACAGAGCATGATATACACGACAGGATATAATGTAGAAACCCTTTAGGAAAGGGGGGAGAAATCTCATGACATTACCCATGCAACGGTGATTTGGATAAGTGAGCAAGTAACATTTAGCATTGGGCTTCAAATGTTTTGAAAATCGAAGCACCACAGACATGCTTCGAGATAGCATTGACATGGTCTTTAAGCAAAGGTCAGACTTTGGATACACAAAGGATCCATCAGGATAAACTTATTAAACAAGGCATTCAATTTCCTCATGGAAAAATGATTAACCTTGTTAAAAAGGAAACTATAACACTAGGTCCTCTGGTCAGGTGTGCTAGGCATGACATCACCTTACCGGGCATATAGGGACCAATGTTATAATTCTTGAAAATATGTTTCAACCATCATATCTGACCGAGATTCAGATCTGATCGGTATTAGGATACCTCAAACTCAGGATGCCTGAGAAGAAAAGGTGCAAAACAAATTGATGAGACGACATTGTAAGATTCTCGGGAAATTTACTACGGAAGCGAGTTCCGAAATAAGAGCTCATCATTAAATCAAAGAGAGGATGAGGAGGTGGCTGATGGTCTCATCGACAATTCATCGAGATTTCAAAAAGATGGATCTCCACAATTGTGTGAACAAGGAGATAATGTTTAACAGATCAAATGATATATGATGTATGCTCGAGGGAAACATACACAATTAATCACTGGTTGAAAGGTGCACCCTAAGTATGACCTTAGGCAGAAAGATCAATGTTAGAGTGACGATCTAATAACCAACAGTCTAAGAACAAATCGAGGATCGTAAACTTCAAAGCAATAAGGTTGCTAGAAGTTTGGAATTACACCGCACATTTCATTTGTTGGTATTCCGGTTAGCAACAACAAGGAGACCAAGATATGAATGGTGATGGTGAGAAGTATCACCTATATCAAGAATTCTTAAGAGGTGGAGTAATCCTCACGACATTCTTGACATAAAAGATGGTAATACTCCAAGGTAAGGAAGAACAATTGCTAGATTGCATGGATCTCAAGGTACAACGCAAAACCAGAACAAGTTTTGTGTTGCGGAAATGCAAGAATTCGTTGATGTTAGCACCATCATCAAGGGGGAAAAGATGATATCTCTCATCATGGAATTGATTGATATTATTGAAAAGCTCAGAATGTTGATGATGATCACGACACAATTGTCGAGAGATTTCATGAAGATGTAATCGATCGGCGATGACATCAAGTCAAATGAATGGTGAAGCGAAAAGTTATTGGAACCAAGGGTACGACACAAACTCGAACTCAAGCTTGTTGTTTAAGGTGAAAGGGTATGACGAGGAAAATCGACGTAAGCTTAGCTATCGTTGCAAATTGGTGCTCTGAGAATAAGGACCAGGTAGCACAGTTAGAATCATCACGACAATGATATAGCCAAACAGGCTAGGAATGGCGTGATCGGGTACAAACTCGTACTTATAGAAGCTTACTGAAGAGTTGTTGAACCGTAGTGCGGACTCGGTTCAGTTATCGGTGTCTTTGAGTGTTTAATAACTCAAAGCCCGTGAAAAATTGGAATCAGTGGGAAGGTAGCACTTGATGAAGAACTCATAAGAAGTTATGCAGTTCCATGATAATCTCGAGATACCGTGGGGTAATACTCGACACAAGATCAAAGTAAAGGTTGGACTGGTGTATTGATCCATAGAAGACAATTGTTTTAACTTGTCCGAGAAATGGAATCAAAGAAGAACAATCATGGTCGGAACCACGGTTGCAAGGGATCAATTCACGGATACCATATGTTAGTTATCAAGGAAATAGTTATTATTAGAAGAAGCTTCCATGATAGGATATACATCGCGTCCATGGGCATGAACACAAAGTTCAAGGTCGACTCCCACTTCCTCAATGCATAATCTTCCATTCACCTCTCGTATTTCGAAGATGACATTAGTTGTTGAAAGTTTTACCTGGTGCAATACTAGATAAGTATGACTCGTGAAATCTTTCGGGTTCACACCTATGAGGGAAGGCGTTGGTTCAATCCCATCGGGGCTTCTTACAAACATATACCATAAGCTTCAAGAGTAAGTATCACCAGCTCGAAAGCAGAGCATGGATGACAAAAGGAAAGGATACAATTTAACAAAGGCATTATGTATTGGAGAAGGACTCACAAGGTGATTAATTATGAAGGACAACATGGGATATAATAATCCAACAGTGGATACGGCGATCCACAGTGGAGCTGAGGTGAGTATCGATACCCAATCAGAGGAAGAAAGAATGCGAATGCAACAAGTTATGGAATCATCTGAATAATTCAAAGCTTAAATGCAAAGGAATTATGATTGCCAAAACAAGGGATTAGAAGCAGACGTTCTGATCAAGGATGGATCATTTGAATATACCAGAGGCACAATCCACGACAGATAGTTTGGTCGAGAACCAGCTCATGTTCAAAATGACGTCTGAGCCGGAAAGATAATCCTAGGACTCGACTGATGATTCTGAACATTCACAACGTATTGAATCAACGGACTCAAAAAGGATGGTGACAAAGGATGCCAATATGATTACTATACTTATGGGATTAATCATAATGAAAGCAAACAAGATATTCCAGAGCAATAGGTTGATGAGCATTTTCGGAATATCGAATGGTATTTCGAAGACTTTTGTGTAACACAGGAACAACTGGGGGATGAGCGGATACTTGATAAGTGCGAGAATTAACCGTAGGGGTATTCAGGTCACAAGGAACAACACGGCAGTAAGCTCAAAGGATTATCAAAACAACGACGAGTTTTTCGGGGTATCTTGTAATAACAAGACCAACTGGGGATGAGGGTAAGAATAACAACTGCAAGTAGTTATCCATAAGGGTTTACGGTGGAAGGGGAATTGCAAACGCGATGAACACAAGTTCTCGAGTTAACAGCGGAGAGTATCTTCAGGGTCTTCTGGTGCAGCAGACGATCATCAGTAATAAGGGGCTCTCCGGGTGAAAGTGATAACGAGATCCTAATGTTAGATTTAGTAAAATTCATTTAACCCGAATAGAGGAGAGATCAGACTCCCAGAGTAAAGGTCGAGGAGTAAAAGAATCCTAATACCATCCAATGGCAACGTGGGCCCGTAAGCCACACAGCCATGTTAGTAAAAGTTTTTTAACGACTAGACTCGACTTCGGACAAGGAGTTGGAAGGGGGATTCCGACAGGCAGTCGGCTCTGATACCAACTTGTGACGCCCCTGATTCAATCATACACTAATCATGCACGCAAATGTGTACGATCAAGATCAGGGACTCACGGGAAGATATCACAACACAACTCTAAAACATAAATAAGTCATACAAGCATCATAATACAAGCGAAGGGCCTCGAGGGATCGAATACAAGTGCTCGATCATAGACGAGTCAGCGGAAGCAACAATATCTGAGTACAAACATAAGTTAAACAAGATTGCCTTAAGAAGGCTAGCACAAACTGAGATACAGATCGAAAGAGGCGCAGGCCTCCTGCCAGGATCCTCCTAACTACTCTTGAGTGTAAATCGTCGGGCTGCGTAATGTAGTAAAGGCACCTCCGGTGTAGTAGTGGTAAATCATCGGCGGTGGCGTCAGCTCCACAGGCTCCATAAATGCATGCGTAGCAACCGGAGTAAAGAAAGGGGAAAAAGGGGAACAAGGCAACGGTGAGTACTCATCCAAAGTACTACTTAAGCAAGGAGCTACACTACATATGCATGGATATATGTGTAAAGCGCCATATCGATGGACTGAACTGCAGAATGCCGTAATAAGAGGGATATCTAATCACAGTCGAAGACTACGCTTCGCAGCCTCCGTCTTGCAGCATGTAGCAGAGAGTAGACTGAAGTCCTCCAAGTAGCATCGCATAGCATAATCCTACTCGGCGATCCCCTCCTCAATGCCCTGTTAGAGAGCGACCACCGGGTTGTATCTAGCACTTGGAAGGGTGTGTTTTATTATGTATCCAGTTCTAGTTGTCATAAGGTCAAGGTACAACTCCAAGTCGTCCTGTTACCGAAGATCACGGCTATTCAATAGATTAACTTCCTGCAGGGGTGCACCACATAACCCAACACGCTTGATCCCATTTGGCCGGACACACTTTCCTGGGTCATGCCCGGCCGCGGAAGATCAACACGCCGCAGCCCCACCTAGGCCAACAGAGAGGTCAGCACGCCGGTCTAAACCTAAGCGCACAGGGGTCTGGGCCCATCGCCCTTAGCACACCTGCACGTTGCATGGGCGGCCGGAAGCAGAACTAGCCCCCTTAATACAAGAGCAGGCTTACATTCCAAACCGGCGCACGCCGCTCAGTCGCTGACGTCACGAAGGCTTCGGCTGATACCACGACGTCGAGTGCCCATAACTGTTCCCGCGTAGCTGGTTAGTGCGTATAGACCAAATGGCCAGACTCAGATCAAATACCAAGATCTCGTTAAGCGTGTTAAGTATCCGTGAACGCCGAACAGGGCCAGGCCCACCTCTCTCCTAGGCGGTCTCAACCTGCCCTGTCGCTCCGCCACAAAGTAACAGTCGGGGCCGTCGGGAACCCAGGCCCACCTCTACCGGGATGGAGCCACCTGTCCTTTCAGCCCCCATCTCCGAACAGTATCACAGGTAATGTAACAGTGTAAAGTATATAGTATATGCCCGTGATCACCTCCCGAAGTGATCACAACCCAGTAGTATAGCATTGCAGACGGACAAGAGTGTAGGGTCACTGATGGAACAGTAGCATCCTATACTAAGCAGTAGGATAGCAGGTAAAGGTAACAACAGTAGTAGCAAGGACAGGCTATGCAGCGGATAGGATTAATCGAAAGCGAGAACATGCTACACTACTCTAATGCAAGCAGTATAGAGAAGAGTAGGCGATATCTGGTGATCAAAGGGGGGGGGCTTGCCTGGAAGCTCTGTTGTACAGGGAGAAGGGTCGTCGGTGACGTAGTCGTACTCGGTGGCATCAGCGCCGGTCTCGGGGTCTACCGGAGAAGAAGAGGGGGAAGAAACAGTAAATACGGAGCAAACAAAGCATCACAAAACATAATGAGGCAATATGCGGTGCTAGGTATGCCCTAACGCGGTAGTAAGTGATACCGGCGAAGGGGGGAAACATCCGGGAAAGTATTCCCGGTGTTTCGCGTTTTCGGACAGATGAACCGGAGGGGGAAAGTTGCGTGTTTGCTATGCTAGGGATGTGTGGCGGACGAACGGGCTGCGTATCCGGATTCGTCTCGTCGTTCCAAGCAAGTTTCATATATAAAACTTTTTCGTCCGAGATACGGTTAGTTTTCTATGAATTTCTAAAGTTTTAAATGATTTTGTAGTTTACTTTTAATTCGAGTTGACCAAGTCAAATTGACTAGTCAAAAGAAGAGGTGTAACCCACATGTCATAGGCTTATATATTTTTAATCTAATTTATCTTTTTACTTAACAGTAGGGTGCATATGTCATATACACTACACCTAACCATTAATTAGCCTAACTACTAGTAGTAATTTAGCTACTAACATAAAAAAGGGCCGGTCTCATCCAGAGACCCAGCCGGCCACACACAACACACACACACGCTGCACGCACACACTGACACACACAACACACACACACGGCCGCTTGGCCATGGCCATGGCTGGTAGCAGGTGGCCACAATGACAAGGCCGTGACAGCGGCAGCACACAGGAGCAGCAGCCGTTAAAAGCAGCAACAGGAGGAGGAACGGCAGCAGCTCAGCCGCAAGCAGGCAGCAGGAGCAGCAGCGGCAAGCTGGGCGGCGACGGGGCTGCGGACAGGGAGCTCGCGCGGGAGAAGAGAGCTCCACAGCTCGAGATTGAGCCATGGATTGGGCTAGGTGGCATCTACACAGGGCCTAGAGTACACACACATTAATGTATCACGATGGGGAGAACGACATCGATGCATCCATCGGCCATGGCGGACAATGGAGCGAAAGTTCGTGGGGACGGCGCTACGAAAAGAAATCGAGCATGGGGAGAGAGGGGAAATGAACGGAGGCTCACAGCGGATGTGATGAGAACCTTGACTGCAACAACGGTGGTCGGAGTGTAGCGAATTCGCGTGGTGGACGAGGCAGGCGCAGTCGGGGAAGACCATCGATATTGCCGATGTAGTGCCTCCCGACTCGAACTGGTCTTCGTGGTCGATGAAGACGAAGGAGGATGAGCGTCTGGACACCATCTCTCTATGCGGGGAGGCAAGCGGCCGTGGGATCGACACGACGATGGCGACGGCAGCGCTCGGGTTAGCTCGTACAGAGGAGAGGGAGCGAGGGAAGGGACAGCAGAGGAGCTAGGGTTCGAGAGGAGGGGCGTTGGGGTCTTATAGGCCGAAGGGGGCACAGGATGGCCGCCACGCACGGCCTCAGCCGGCGGATGGCCGCCACGGCCACCCCTGCCTCCTGTAGCGAGAGGTGGGAGGCAAGCGGGGGTTGGTCTGGGCCGTTTTGCTACATGGGCCAAGGGCCCCAGTAGATTAAGTTTCTCTTCTTTCTACTAGTATTTTTCATTTACTTTTATGTTTATTTATTTAGCTACTGTTTTGCACTTTCTTTTAGCATCAAAATAGTTTTGTAAAATGTAAAACCTTGCCATATAATTACTATGCATTATTTTGCACTGCCTCAAAAAGTTTGGGTTCAAAATAATTTATTAAGTTTGAGTTTATATTTAAATGGGAAAAAAAGTTGTTGGTCCACTGTTTTAATATCCATGGGAAGTTATATATATATATATATAAATGTTAATTCATTCATGAAAAATTGTTAGTGAATATTTGCAACCTAACCCACATTTTTTGTTTTACCGCTTGAAGAAATAATAATTTGACTTTATTTTAATTTGCTTTTGAATTGAATTTTGAATCAGTTTCGAATCAACGCGAGTTTATCAACAGTAACCGAGGTGATGTGGCATCATTAGCAGAGGGTACTGTAGCTTAATTATCCGGGCGTCACATATCCCAACTTGATCCATAATCCAAAGCACAAGCTCTAAGCATATCCTCCAAAATCTGGTTGACTCTCTCGGTTTGTCCATCGGTCTGTGGATGAAAAGCTGTGCTAAACTCCAGCCTGGTTCCCAAAGTCTCGTGCAACTGCTTCCAGAATTTTGAGGTAAATTGGGTTCCTCTATCTGATACGATACTCCTCGGAACTCCATGCAAACATACAATCCTTGTCATGTATATCTTAGCCAATTTGGCACTGCTGTAGGTAGTCTTTACTGGAATGAAATGAGCTACCTTCGTCAAACGGTCGACTATAACCCAAATCGAGTCATAGCCTGGACGAGTCCTGGGTAATCCCGTGATAAAATCCGCACCTAGTTTATCCCACTTCCATTCGGGTATAGGCAATGGCTGTAACAATCCTGCTGGCTTCTGATGTTCTGCTTTCACCCTCTGACATACATCACAAACTGCTACGTACTCTGCAATATCCTTCTTCATTCCGGTCCACCAGAAAGTATTCTTCAAATCCAAATACATCTTGGTATTTCCTGGGTGAATCGAATATGGTGAATCATGTGCCTCTTGTAGAATCAACTTCCTGATCTCCGGGTCATTGGGCACATAAACACGGTCCTCAAACCAGTGGGTATCGTGCTCATCCTCATGAAATCCCTTTGCTTTTCCTTCGCTCATTCTCTCCTTTATAGAGGCAATCTCTTTGTCAGTCTTCTGAGCTTCCCTGATCTTGTCCATCAAGGTTGACTGAATCTCCAATGCTGCTACATAGCCTCTCGGAACTATTTCCAAACATAGCTCTCGAATCTTCAACTGATGGTACCCTGATCGCAAATCGATCTTGGAAAACACCTTAGCTCCTTGCAACTGGTCAAACAAATCATTGATCATCGGCAGTGGGTACTTGTTCTTAATGGTCACTTCATTCAATCCTCGATAATCAACAACCATTCTTAATGATCCATCCTTCTTCTCCACTAGAAGTACTGGTGATCCCCAAGGTGAAGAACTTGGGCGAATAAAACCTTTATCCAGTAACTCCTTAATATGCTTCTTAATTTCCTCCAAATCTTGGGCTGGCATCCTGTATGGTCCCTTAGATATCGGCCCAGTGCCTGGCAGTAGTTCAATCAGAAACTCAATGTCTCTATCCGGTGGCATGCCTGGCAACTCTTCCGGAAACATGTCCAGGTAATCCCTTACCACTAGTACTTCCTCCTGCACAACTCCTGATAAGGAATTTACATGTGCTCTCCTCGGCTCATGCCGTGATACATACTTGATTCTCCTTCCTTATGGGGTGGTAAGCAAAATTGACTTGCTGGCGCAATCTATGTTCCCTCCATACTTCGATAACCAATCTATGCCTAATATCACATCCAATCCTTGGGATTCCAGAACTATTGGGTCCGAGGGAAAAACATAGTGTCCAATCCTTAATGGCAGTCGATCACACCATATACTAGCCATGTATTCTCCTCCGGGTGAGGTTACTAGCATGGGTGACCTAAGGGCTTGGGTTGGTAATTTGTACTTATCCACAAATCCCTTGATATGTATGAATGCGATGCACCAAGTATCAAAAGAACAAGCTGCGATAAATGACTTAACCAAAACTTACCTATTCTCGCATCCGGCCGAGCTTCAACCTCCTCCATGGTAACGTGGTTCACTTGTCCTTTGTTGAAAGGGTTCGGCTTCTTTCCTGAGCTTCCATTGCCATTTGCATTCGCCTTACGGACATTCGCTTGCATAATGCCCGCCTTATGCGGCACTTAAAGCAAGTGATGTGGCTCAGGTCTACCTTGGATGGTGTGGACGGGTTGGTGCGGTTTTGTCCATTGCTTCCTCCATTCCCGTTCCAATTCTTGGTGCCATTATGGTTGTGCGAGCTACCTCCTCCATGGGTATGCTGAAATTGTCCTCCTGTCTTCGGGGTAAAGCGAAGTTTCTGCTGAGCTCCAGAGTTATTCTTTCCCTGTCCATACTTCCTCTTGCGATAGTCAATCTGCTGCTGCTTCCCTTCAATCATAAGAGCACGATCTACTAACTCCTGGTTGTTATTGAAGGTGGCTACCATCAACTGCATGCTCAGCTCATCATTCAGTCCTTCGAGAAACTTCTCCTGCTTAGCTGCATCCGTAGCAACGTCATCTGGGGCATAACGTGCTAACTTACTAAAATCATCCACATACTGGCCAACTGTCCGTCCTCCTTGGCGCAAGTTGCCAAACTCACGCTTCTTCATGGCCATAGCTCCTGCTGAAACATGGGCAGAATGGAAAGCTTGCTGAAACTGATCCCATGTGACAGTGTCTATAGGGTAAGTGGTTGTAAAATTCTCCCACCATGCTGCTGCGGGTCCTTCAAATTGATGTGCAGCAAACTTCACCCTTTCTCCATCTGTACATCCTGCAGTGGTCAACTCCCTCCCTATCTTACGGAGCCATCATCTGCAACAATCGGCTCGGTGCTACTGGAAAACACCGGCGGATTCAGCCTTAAGAAACTGGTCAAATGGTCAACTGGTGGTGGTGGTGGTGGGTTGTTGTCGTCGTTGTTGTTGCTGTTGTTGCCTTTGTTCTGTACCAATGTTTGAATCAAGGCATTCTGCTGCTGAATCAACTGAGTGATCTCTGGCGGGAAAACAAATCCGGGGTCGCGTCTCGGAGGCATCTGAGGGTTTAAGAAAAGACGAGAATTTAGAATAGAATGAGGTCTAGAGAGAAACACTACCCATATGCACATGAGACAAATCACACAATATCACTCCAAATAATTCAAACAAGGGCATACAACGGTCTATCTATCGTTACAAAGTGCTGAAACTAAAACTAAAATAACATGGGGGTAATCTACTACTGTTATTGTGGTCAACTAGAAAAACTGCTCCGATGAAGACTCCATGATATCTACTCCAGCTTCATCTTCGTAATCATCTTCACTAGGATCAGAATCGGTGTCGTCGATGATGATGTAGTTCTCTGGACAGGTGCTATCTTCATCTTTTCCTCCGGGTGCTGAATTTCCCATGAGTTCTTCAATCTTCTCCTTAAGATCGCCGTTTTGTCCCACTAGAGCTAAAATCTCCTCCATGTAGTCCTTGCGAGTGGCCTTCAGTTCTCCTTCTAGTTCGATAATCTTGGCTTTTACTGTCTTCAACTCCATCATGTCTGCTTACATCTGGTTCTCTTGGCGTCGAATGTGCTGGTTTAACTCCTGGATGAAAGCTGCAATGGATCGATCCTTCTTAGTGCCAACTATCTCCCATTGTTCATCTCGGCGCCCGCAAATCTGGTAGATAGTATCCTTGAGGTCTTCTTTGTGAACTTCTCCAATGCGTCCCATGGTTATGTGAGTTGCCATGCTCTTTCCCAGACTCCAGGTTGGTGCATTGAAAACACACTCTATGGCTCCGTGATTGGCGCAAACTTGCTTCTGGGAACTTGAGCTTGAATCTTCCAACGCTCCTCTTCGGGTAAAGTGGAATTGTAGGTCCCGGTGAAGCTTGGTAATCCTATGTTAAGGTACTTAGTGACTTCCTTCAGGTGTCGTCCAAAGGGTGTATCCTCATCCGGCTGGGTGAACTTGATCCTCGCTTCCGTCATCCTAAAAGAGTAGAAAAGATGAGGACTTAGAAATGAGAAGAGAGACTAGTGATCCAGGGCTTTAGCTTAATGGTCGTGTCCTACAGTCAATGTGTGCTCTGATACCATCTTTGTAGCGAACAGACCTCAAACAGTATGATCTCTGTGCTCAGTGTCTTCCCTGGATCAGTAATGCTGACACCACACAGTACTCGAAGGATTTATAACAGAGTAGCAATCACACACTTATCACAATCGAATGTCTCAAGAGAGAACTTAATATAATAAATATGGCTTAAGGCCATCTAATACGATAACAGCGGAAGGCTTGGAAGAATAAGCGAGTCCATCAACTCCAACGGCATCACTGAGAATAGAACCACGACCTAAGCACCTTACTCGTCATCTGAAAAGTCTGCAACATGAAACGCTGCAGCCCGAAAAAGGGTCAGGACATGGAATATGATGTCAATGTAACACATAGAGAATAATGGAATGAATAGCCTATACTACATGCATATATGGCTGGTGGAAAGCTCTATGGTTACAGTTTTTGCATAAAGCCAATTTTTCCCTACTGCAAAGGAATAAATTTATTTAACTATCATGGTGGTTGTGAAACATTCTCAATCCCAATTAAAAGTAATCATTAACAAACCCAACAATATTAATTAGAAGTAACATGATGAGATTCACATGATATCCAGGTACTAGATACTCAAGATGTCCATAATCGGGGACACGGCTAACCATGATTAGTTTATACACTCTGCAGAGGTTTGCGCACTTTTCCCCACAAGACTCGATCGCCTCCGTTTGGTTTCTCGCACTACATGGTGTTAGAGAGACGGATGACCGACACATGGTCTTTCAGAAGCGCTAGCACCTTACATGTGGGTAGACCGTACCAACCTACATCCCCTACATCTGCTAGCCTACCCGTAAGAGTTTGCACAACTTAATCAACTATGCCAGAGCCCATAATGGCTTGTGGCTGCACACGGAAGTTTCTAGTTTGAATAATCTCATGATCCCTTTGAGCCTGGGTGGCGGTCCAAGAAATACAAGGGCAAGTCCTGATAGAAACCAGTGCCTCAATCCACCCAGATGTGTGTTTAAATTGCCACCTTAAATAAACCATTAAATAACAATCTCACATCTGTCATGGATACACTCACCCAATCCACGTCTACTAGCATAGCATGGCATAATAAGCAAACGTAGAAGTAACTCCCAAGGTTTGATAATAAAACAGGTAATAGGTACTACCTCATCTACTTCCCATCCCACAATTTAATTAGATCCTAATCATGCAAGTGTTTGAGGATAGATCTAATGCATAAAAACTGGGTATGAGAAGAGGTATGATCAAAGTGTTACTTGCCTTGCTGATGATCCGCGAAACCTAGAGACTCGAAGTAACAGGCGGTGCACCCGGGGTAATCTATCGCAGACAAACAAACAAGCATGCAATAAATACTCATCTAATGCATAGGTAAAACTCAAATAGATCTAACCAGATATTTCAACTTAAGAACTCCGGTTTGCAAAAAGAATCAAATCAAACGAAGCAACGAAAGTCAAACGGCGGAAGAAAACAACTTCGTTTTACTAATCTGGATCTAAGTCAAATTTTACAGAAGCAAAAACTTGTGTAAGTAAATTATTTCGAAAGAGGGTTTCGGGACGAAACTCTAGGCGCTTGAATCGTCAGATTCCGATAAACGAGCGAAAAGTTATACTAAAACGAAAATCGGATCTGGAATCGCGATCAGAAAAATCGCGGATAAAATCCGAGAAAAAGAAAAAAAACGACGAACAGATTCGTACGGAAATAAATAAAATAAAAAAATAAAAAAATAATAAAAAATAATAATAAAAAACCCGAAAAAAACAGAAGAAAAACTTGTGAAATCGAGGCGGCGAACCTCGAGCGGCGTCTGGCGCTCAGCGTGGCCATGCGGGCTGACTAGGGTTTGGGCGTGAGGCGGGCCGGCTCGGGTGGGCTAGGAGCTCGGCGGCTCCGCTTATAAAGCGCCCGAGCGGAGTCCCGCTCGAGTCTGACCCGATAAGGCGGTGCACGTTTTTTTTAAAATAAATAACTCGCAGAAAAAGAATAAAAAGAAGTACCAAACGCACTCCAAAAATCCCGAAATAAATTTTCCCCAGCTTCTAAAATCAAGCCGGATTTAATGAACATTTATTTGGGGCCTAAATGCAATTTTGAAAAACGCGCATTTTTCCTAAATTCAAATAAAAAGACGAAAAACTCCAAAATAAAATCTTATTTGATTTTATTATTAAATCTTCATTTTTGTTTGTGAAAGTCATTTTATTCCCTCTCTCATATTTTTGGTAGTAGAAATAATTGAAGATAAAATAAGTAAAATCAAATGATCCTATTTTCAAAATTTGAGAAAACTCAAATATGAAAATAACGAAAATCCCCAACTCTCCCCGTGGGTCCTTGAGTTGTGGAGAATTTCTAGGATTGAGCAAAATGCAAAGAAAATGCAATGAAAAATAGGATATGCAACGATGCTCTATGTATAACGTTCCAAATTGAAAATTTGGATGTTACAAACTCCGTTCTAGCCGAGCTTTCAGGGAGAGTTCCGTCAGCACGACGGCGTGGTGACGATAATGATGTTCTACCGACGCAGGGCCTCGCCTAAGCACCGCTACGATATTATCGAGGTGGACTATGGTGGAGGGGGACACCGCACACGTCTAAGAGATCCAAGGAATCACTTGTTGTGTCTAGAGGTGCCCCCTGCCCCCGTATATAAAGGAGCAAGGGGGGGGGGGAGAATCGGCCGGCCAGGAGGAGGCGCGCCAGGGAGGAGTCCTACTTCCTAGTTGGAGTAGGAGAAGGGGGAAGGAGGAGGGAGAGAGGAAGGAAAGGGGGGGGGGGGCGCCGCCCCCCTCCTTGTCCAATTTGGACTAGAGGGGGAGGGGCGCGCGGCCTGCCCTGGCCGCCCCTCCTCTTCTCCACTAAGGCCCGTCTTGGCACATTAAACCCCCGAGGGGGTTCCGTTAACCCCCGGTACTCCGGTAAAATCTCGATTTCACCCAGAACACTTCCGATATCCAAATATAGGCTTCCAATATATCAATATTTATGTCTCGACCATTTCGAGACTCCTCGTCATGTTCGTGATCACATCCGGGACTCCGAACTCTCTTCGGTATATAAAAACACATAAACTCATAATGTAACCGACTTCGAACTTTAAGCATGCGGACCCTACGGGTTCGAGAACTATGTAGACATGACCGAGACATGTCTCCGGTCAATAACCAATAGCGGAACCTGGATGCTCATATTGGGTCCTACATATTCAACGAAGATCTTTATCGGTCAAACCGCATAACAACATACATTTTTGCCTTTGTCATCGGTATGTTGCTTGCCCGAGATTCGATTGTCGGTATCTTAATACCTAGTTCAATCTCGTTACCGGCAAGTCTCTTTACTCGTTCTGTAATACATCATCCCGCAACTAACTAATTAGTTGCAATGCTTGTAAGGCCTATAGTGATGTGCATTACCGAGTGGGCCCAGGGATACCTCTTCGACAATCTGAGTGACAAATCCTAATCTCGAAATACGCCAACCCAACAAGTAACTTCGGAGACACATGTAGAGCACCTTTATAATCACCCAGTTACGTTGTGACGTTTGGTAGCACACAAAGTGTTCCTCCGATAAACGGGAGTTGCATAATCTCATAGTCATAGGAACATGTATAAGTCATGAAGAAAGCAATAGCGACATACTAAACGATCGAAAGTGCTAAGCTAACGGAATGGGTCAAGTCAATCACATCATTCTCCTAATGATGTGATCCCGTTAATCAAATGACAACTCATGTCAATGGCTAGGAAACATAACCATCTTTGATCAACGAGCTAGTCAAGTAGAGGCGTACTAGTGACACTCTGTTTGTCTATGTATTCACAGATGTATTATGTTTCCGGTTAACATTTATCATGATATAAGTAAATAAAAAATAATTTTATTATTGCCTCTAGGGTATATTTCCTTCAGTCTCCCATTTGCACTAGAGTCAATAATCTGGATTAAACAGTAATGATTCTAACACCCATGGAGCCTTGGTGCTGATCATGTTTTGCTCGTGGAAGAGGCTTAGTCAACGGGTCTGCAACATTCTGATCCGTATGTATCTTGCAAATTTCTATGTCTCCCACCTGGACTTGATCCCGGATGGAGTTGAAGCATCTCTTGATGTGCTTGGTTCTCTTGTGAAATGTGGATTCCTTTGCCAAGGCAATTGCACCAGTATTGTCACAAAAGATTTTCATTGGACCCAATGCACTAGGTATGACACCTAGATCGGATATGGACTCCTTCATCCAGACTCATTCATTTGCTGCTTTTGAAGCAGCTATGTACTCCGCTTCACACGTAGATCCCGCCACAACGCTTTGTTTTGAACTACACCAACTTACAGGTCCACCGTTCAATGTAAATACGTATCCGGTTTGCGATTTAGAATCGTCCGGATTAGTGTCAAAGCTTGCATCGACGTAACCATTTACGACTTGCTCTTTGTCACCTCCATAAACGAGAAACATATCCTTAGTCCTTCTTAGGTATTTCAGGATGTTCTTGACCACTGTCCAGTGATCCACTCCTGGATTACTTTGGTACCTCCCTGCTAAACTTATAGCAAGGCACACATCAGGTCTAGTACACAACATTGCATACATGTTAGAGCCTATGGCTGAAGCATAGGGAACATCTTTCATCTTCTCTCTATCTTCTGCAGTGGTCGGGCATTGAGTCTTACTCAACTTCACACCTTGTACACAGGCAAAACCCTTTCTTTGCTTGATCCATTTTGCACTTCTTCAAAACTTTGTCAAGGTATGTGCTTTGTGAAAGTACAATTAAGCGTCTTGATCTATCTCTATAGATCTTTATGCCCAATATATAAGCAGCTTCACCGAGGTCCTTCATTGAAAAACTCTTATTCAAGTATCCCTTTATGCTATCCAGAAATTCTATATCATTTCCAATCAGCAATGTGTCATCCACATATAATATCAGAAATGCTACAAAGCTCCCACTCATTTTCTTGTAAATCCAGGCTTCTCCAAAAGTTTGTATAAAACCATATGCTTTGATCACACTATCAAAGCGTTTATTCCGACTCCGAGAGGCTTGCACCAGTCCATAAATGGATCGCTGGAGCTTGCACACTTTGTTAGCTCCCTTTGGATCGACAAAACCTTCCGGTTGCATCATATACAACTCTTCTTCTCGAAATCCATTCAGGAATGCAGTTTTGACATCCATTTGATAAATTTCATAATCATAAAATGCGGTAATTGATAACATGATTCGGACAGACTTAAGCATCACTACGGGTGAGAAAGTCTCATCGTAGTCAATCCCTTGAACTTGTCGAAAAACTTTTGCAACAAGTCGAGCTTTATAGACAGTAACATTACCGTCAGCGTCCGTCTTCTGCTTGAAGATCCGTTTATTTTCAACGGCTTGCCGATCATCGGGCAAGTCAACCAAAGTCCACACTTTGTTCGCATACATGGATGCCATCTCAGATTTCATGGCCTCAAGCCATTTTGCGGAATCTGGGCTCACCATCGCTTCTTCATAGTTCGTAGGTTTGTCATGGTCTAGTAACATAACCTCCAGAACAGGATTACCATACCACTCTAGTGCGGATCTTACTCTGGTTGACCTACAAGGTTCAGTAACAACTTGATCTAAAGTTTCATGATCATCATCATTAACTTCCTCACTAATTGGTGTAGGTGTCACAGGAACCGGTTTCTGTGATGAACTACTTTCCAATAAGGGAGCAGGTACAGTTACCTCATCAAGTTCTACTTTCCTCCCACTCACTTCTTTCGAGAGAAACTCCTTCTCTAGAAAGGATCCAAATTTAGCAACAAAAGTCTTGCCTTCATATCTGTGATAGAAGGTGTACCCAACAGTTTCCTTTGGGTGTCCTATGAAGACACATTTCTCCAATTTGGGTTCGAGCTTATCAGGTTGAAGCTTTTTCACATAAGCATCGCAACCCCAAACATTAAAAAACGACAACTTTGGTTTCTTGCCAAACCACAGTTCATAAGGCGTCGTCTCAACGGATTTTGATGCTGCCCTATCTAACGTGAATGCAGCCGTCCCTAAAGCATAACCCCAAAAAGATAGCGGTAAATCAGTAAGAGACATCATAGATCACACCATATCTAGTAAAGTATGATTACGACGTTCGGACACACCATTAGGTTGTGGTGTTCCGGATGGCGTGAGTTGCGAAACTATTCCGCATTGTTTCAAATGAAGACCAAACTCGTAACTCAAATATTCTCCTCCATGATCAGATCATAGAAACTTTATTTTCTTGTTACGATGATTTTCAACTTCACTCTGAAATTCTTTGAACTTTTCAAATGTTTCAGACTTATGTTTCATTAAGTAGATATACCCATATCTGCTTAAATCATCTGTGAAGGTGAGAAAATAACGATACCCGCCGCGAGCCTCAACATTCATCAGACCACATACATCTGTATGTATGATTTCCAACTAATCTGTTGCTCGCTCCATAGTTCGGGAGAACGGCGTTTTAGTCATCTTGCCCATGAGGCACGGTTCACAAGTACCAAGTGATTCATAATCAAGTGGTTCCAAAAGTCCATCAGTATGGAGTTTCTTCATGCGCTTTACACCAATATGACCTAAACTGCAGTGCCACAAATAAGTTGGACTATCATTATCAACTCTGCATCTTTTGGCTTCAATATTACGAATATGTCTATCACTACTATCGAGATTCAACAAAAATAGACCACTCTTCAAGGGTGCATGACCATAAAAGATATTACTCATATAAATAGAACAACAATTATTCTCTGATTTAAATGAATAACCGTCTCGCATCAAACAAGATCCAGATATAATGTTCATGCTCAATGCTGTCACCAAATAACAATTATTCAGGTCTAAAACTAATCCCGAAGGTAGATGTAGAGCTAGCATGCCGACCGTGATCACATCGACTTTGGAACCATTTCCCACGCGCATCGTCACCTTGTCCTTAGCTAATCTTCACTTAATCTATAGTCCCTATTTCAGTTGCGAATATTAGCAACAGAACCAATATCAGATACCTAGGTGCTACTGCGAGCATTAGTAAGGTACACATCAATAACATGTATATCACATATACCTTTGTTCACCTTGCCATCCTTCTTATCCGCCAAATACTTGGGGCAGTTCGCTTCAAAGGACTGTCATTTTGCGAGAAGCACTCGATCTCAAGATTAGGTCCAGACTTGGGTTTCTTCTCCGAGCAAGAACTTGTTTGCTGTTCTTCTTGAAGTTCCCATTCTTCTTCCCTTTGCCCTTTTTCTTGAAACTGGTGGTCTTGTTGACCATCAACACTTGATGCTCCTTCTTGATTTCTACCTCTGCGGCCTTTAGCATTGCGAAGAGCTCGGGAATTGTCTTATCCATCCCTTGCATGTTATAGTTCATCACGAAGCTCTTGTAGCTTGGTGGCAGTGATTGAAGAATTCTGTCAATGACGCTATCATCCAGAAGATTAAATCCCAGTTGAATCAAGTGATTGTTATATCCAGGCATTCTGAGTATATGCTCACTTACATAACTATTCTCCTCCATCTTACAGCTGTAGAACTTATTGGAGACTTCATATCTCTCGATCCGGGCATTTGCTTGAAATATTAACTTCAACTCCTGAAACATCTCATATGCTCCATGACATTTAAAACGTCATTGAACTTCCAGTTCTAAGTAAGCATGGCACACTGAACTATCGAGTAGTCATCAGCTTTGCTCTGCCAGACATTCATAACATCTGGTGTTGCTCCTGCAGCAGGTCTGGCACCTAGCGGTGCTTCCAGGACGTAATTATTTTGTGCAGCAATGAGGATAATCCTCAAGTTACGGACCGAGTCCGTGTAATTGCTACCATCATCTTTCAACTTTGCTTTCTCAAATTCAACGGAACAACAGCACGGGCCATCTATCTACAATCAACATAGACAAGCAAAATACTATCAGGCACTAAGTTCAGGATAAATTTAAGTTCAATTAATCATATTAGTTAAGAACTCCCACTTAGATAGACATCCCTCTAATCCTCCAAGTGATCACGTGATCCAAATCAACTAAACCATGTCCGATCATCACATGAGATGGAGTAGTTTCAATGGTGAACATCACTATGTTGATCATATCTACTATATGATTCACGCTCGACCTTTCGGTCTTAGTGTTCCGAGGCCATATCTGCATATGCTAGGCTCGTCATGTTTAACCTGAGTATTCCACGTGTGCAACTGTTTTGCACCCGTTGTATTTGAACGTAGAGCCTATCACATCCGATCATCACGTGGTGTCTTAGCACGAAGAACTTCCACAATGGTGCATACTCAAGGAGAACACTTGTACCTTGATAATTTAGTGAGAGATCGTGTTACAATGCTACCGTCAATCAAAGCAAGATAAGATGCATAAAAGATAAACATCACATGCAATCAATATAAGTGATATGCTATGGCCATCATCATCTTGTGCTTGTGATCTCCATCTCCGAAGCACCGTCATGATCACCATCGTCACCAAAGACGACTCCTTGATCTCCATCATAGCATCGTTGTCGTCTCGCCAACTTATGCTTCTACGACTATCGCTACCGCTTAGTGATAAAGTAAAGCATTACAGGGCGTTTGCATTGCATACAATAAGCGACAACCATATGGCTCCTGCTAGTTGCCGATAACTCGGTTACAAAAAATGATCATCTCATACAATAAAATATAGCATCATGCCTTGATCATATCACATCACAACATGCCCTGCAAAAACAAGTTAGACATCCTCTACTTTGTTGTTGCAAGTTTTACGTGGCTGCTACGGGCTGAGCAGGAACCGTTCTTACCTACGCATCAAAACCATGACGATAGTTTGTCAATTTAGTGTTGTTTTAACCTTCTCAAGGACCGGGCGTAGCCACACTCTGTTCAACTAAAGTTGGAGAAAGTGACACCCGCCAGCCACTGTGTGCAAAGCACGTTGGTAGAAACAGTCTCGCGTAAGCGTATGCGTAATGTCGGTCCGGGCCGCTTCATCCAAAAATACCACCGAACCGAAGTATGACATGCTGGTAAGCAGTATGACTTATATCGCCCACAACTCACTTGTGTTCTACTCGTGCATATAACATCTACGCATAAAACCAGGCTCGGATGCCACTGTTGGGGAACGTAGTAATTTCAAAAAAATTCCTACGCACACACAGGATCATTGTGACGCCCCTGATTCAATCGTACACTAATCATACACGTAAACTTGTACGATCAAGATCAGGGACTCACGGGAAGATATCACAACACAACTCTAAAAATTAAAATAAGTCATACAAGCATCATAATACAAGCCAGGGGCCTTGAGGGCTCGAATACAAGTGATCGATCATAGACGAGTCAGCGGAAGCAACAATATCTGAGTACAGACATAAGTTAAACAAATTTGCCTTAAGAAGGCTAGCACAAACTGGGATATGATACGTCTCCAACGTATCTATAATTTTTGATTGCTCCATGCTACTTTATCTACTGTTTTGGACTATATTGGGCTTTATTTTCCACTTTTATATTATTTTTGGCACTAACCTATTAACCGGAGGCCCAGCCCAGAATTGCTGTTTTTTTTTGCCTATTTCACTGTTTCGAAGAAACGGAGTCCAAACGGAATGAAACCTTCGGGAACGTGATTTTCTCACCGAACGTGATCCAGGAGACTTGGACCCTACTCCAAGAACTAACAGAGGCGGTCACGAAGGTGCCCCCCCTAGGGCGCGCCCCCCTGCCTCGTGGGTCCCCTGTTGCTCCACCGACGTATTCCTTCCTCCTATATATACCTACGTACCCCCAAACGATCAGAACAGGAGCCAAAAACCTAATTCCACCGCCGCAACTTCCTGTATCCACGAGATCCCATCTTGGTGGCTATTCCGGAGCTCCGCCGGAGGGGGCATCCACCACGGAGGGCTTCTACATCATCACTATAGCCCCTCCGATGAAGTGTGAGTAGTTTAGTTCAGACCTTCGGGTCCATAGCTAGTAGCTAGATGGCTTCTTCTCTCTTTTTTGATCTCAATACAATGTTCTCCCCCTCTCACGTGGAGATCTATTCGATGTAATCTTCTTTTTGCGGTGTGTTTGGTTAGATCAATGAATTGTGGGTTTATGATTAAGATTATCTATGAACAATATTTGAATCTTCTCTGAATTCTTTTATGTATGATTGTTTATCTTTGCAAGTCTCTTTGAATTATCCGTTTGGTTTGGCCAACTAGATTGGTAGTTCTTGCAATAGAAGAAGTGCTTAGCTTTGGGTTCAATCTTGCAATGTCCTTTCCAGTGACAGAAGGGGCAGCAAGGCACGTATTGTATTGTTGCCATCGAGGATAACAAGATGGGGTTTTTATCATATTGCATGAATTTGTCCCTCTACATCATGTCATCTTGCTTAAGGCGTTACTCTGTTTTTAACTTAATACTCTAGATGCATGCTGGATAGCGGTCGAAGAGTGGAGTAATAGTAGTAGATGCAGGCAGGAGTCGGTCTACTTGTCTCGGACGTGATGCCTATATACATGATCATACCTAGATATTCTCATAACTATGCTCAATTCTGTCAAGTGGTCAACAGTAATTTGTTCACCCATCGAAGAATAATTATGCTCTTGAGAGAAGCCACTAGTGAAACCTATGGCCCCGGGTCTATTCTCATCATATCAATCTCCATTACTTTAATACTTGCTTTGTTTTTACTTTGCCTTTTACTTTTCACTTTGCATCTCTATACCAAAAATACCAAAAATATTATTTATCATCTCTATCAGATCTCACTCTCGTAAGTGACCGTGAAGGGATTAACAACCCCTAATCGCGTTGGTTGCGAGGAGCTATTGTTTTGTGCAGGTACGAGGGACTTGTGCGTAGCCCCCTACTGGATTGATACCTTGGTTCTCAAAAACTGAGGGAAATACTTACGCTACTCTGCTGCATCATCCTCTCCTCTTCGGGGAAAACCAACGCAAGCTCAAGACGTAGCAGTATACTGATTGAAAGAGGCGCAGGCCTCCTGCCTGGGATCCTCCTAAACTACTCCTGGTCGTCGTCAGCGGCCTGCACATAGTAGTAGGCACCTCCGGTGTAGTAGGAGTCATCGTCGACGGTGGCGTCTGGCTCCTGGGCTCCAGCATCTGGTTGCGACAACCAGGTAGAATGGAAAGGGGGAAAAGTGGGAGAAAAGCAACCGTGAGTACTCATCCAAAGTACTCGCAAGCAAGGATCTACACTACATATGCATGGTATCTGTGCAAAGGGGCAATATCGGTGGACTGAACTGCAGAATTCTAGAATAAGAGGTGGATACCTAGTCCAGTCGAAGACTACGCTTCTGGCAGCCTACATCTTGCAGCATGTAGAAGAGAGTAGATGGTAAGTTCATGAAGTATCATCGCATAGCATAAACCTACCCGGCGATCCCCTCACTACTAGGGAAATCCTTATACACAGAATGTTAGCAGCAGCGTGGCACAAAAAGAAGCGCTACTACTAATTAGCAGCAGCGCGGGTTTTTAACCCTCGCTGCTACTAAGTTGATAGTAGGAACGCGGGTTTTTAACCCTCGCTACAACTAAGCGGTCTCTACCGTGCCCCACAACACATGCCATAGTAGTAGCGAGGGGTATAAACCCGTGCTACTACTAAGTTGATAGTAGTAGCGTGGTTTTATACCCCTCGCTACTACAAAGTACGAGGTAGGTGAAGTTGCCATATCCTCGGCCGAATCCCCATCTCCTCCCCAAATCCCTCCCCTCTTCCACCACTCTCGCCTCTCACTTTCCATACGCTCTCACATGGACCTCTTGCCCATGCACCCATCCTCCTCCATGGCGCCGAAAGAGGCCGCCGCCTCGCGCCACCAGCGTCTAGGAGCTTGCCGGTCTTCCACTGACGTCTAGGAGGCCGCCGCCCCGCGCCACCACACCGGAGCACCTCGCCACCGGTGACTAGCTCCGCTGCTCCCTACATCACCTTCCTCTCTCCCTCGGTTTTCCTTTTCTCTCTCTCCCTCTGGTTTGACTCACCCGCCCATGTCCATGCCCGTGCAGGTCGTCGCCATGGATGACTCGGAGCTATCTGGCATGGTCGAGAAGAGGAGCCCCACGCCGCGGCCGGGCTCTGCCATAGAAACGGGCCCTCTCCAACAGCCACTGCTGGATATGGTCTTCCGCTGTCCGTTCATGCCTCCGGCAACGCTAGTCATTGCTAGATCTTACCATTGCTGCCATTGACAGCACGCACGGGATCGAGATTTTTTTTTTGAAAGTGATAATAGTAGCGCGGGGTATAAGACCCGCTACAGCTAATTAGCGGTAGCGCTGTTTGCAATGCACGCTACAGCTAACCATGTATAGCAGTAGCGTGTGTCAACCCACGCTACCGCTACAAGTTAGCTATGGCGCCGTTTCAGTAGCGCGGGCAACTGCGCTACTGATACACCCAAAACCAGCGCTGCTGCTAGGCTTTTCATTAGTAGTGCCTCCTCGTCGCCCTGTTAGAGAGCGATCACCGGGTTATATCTGGCACTTGGAATGGTGTGTTTTATTAAGTATCCGGTTCTAGTTGTCATAAGGTCAAGGTACAACTCCAAGTCGTCCTGTTACAGAAGATCACGGCTATTCGAATAGACAAACTTCCCTGCAGGGGTGCACCACATTTACCAACACGCTCGATCCCATTTGGCCGGACACACTTTCCTGGGTCATGCCCGGCCTCGGAAGACCAACACGTCGCAGCCCTACCTAGGCACAACAAAGAGGTCAGCACGCCGGTCTAAATTCTATGGCGCAGGGGTCTGGGCCCATTGCACACCTGCACGTTGCGTACGCGGCCGAAGGCAGACCTAGCCTAGCAGGCGTTCCAGTCCAATCCAGCGCGCGCCGCCCAGTCGCTGACTTTACGAAGGCTTCGGTTGATACCCGATGCCGAGTGCCCATAACTGTTCCCGCGTAGTTGGTTAGTGCGTATAGGCCAGTGGCCGGACTCAGATCAAATACCAAGATCTCGTTAAGCGTGTTAAGTATCCGCGAACACCGACCAGGGCCAGGACCACCTCTCTCCTAGGTGGTCTCAACCTGCCCTGTCGCTCCACCATAATATAACAGTCGGGGGCCGTCGGGAACCCAGGCCCACCTCTACCGGGATGGAGCCACCTGCCCCTTCAGCCCCCATCTCTGAACAGTATCATAAGTAATGTAACAGTATAAAGTATATAGTATATGCCCGTGATCACCTCCCAAAGTGATCACGGCCCAGTAGCATAGCATGGCAGACAGGCCACTGATGGAATACTAGCATCCTATACTAAGCAATTAGGATTGCAAGTAAAGGTAACAACAGTAGTAGCAAGGACAGGCTATGCATCAGGATAGGATTAACGGAAAGCAGTAACATGCTACACTACTCTAATGCAAGCAGTAGAGAGAAGAATAGGCGATATCTGGTGATCAAGGGGGGGGGGACTTGCCTGGAAGCTCAGCCGAGAAGGAGGGGTCATCAACACCATAGTCGTATTGGGTAGCAGCGACGTCGGTCTTAGAGTCTAACGAGAGAAGAGGGGGAAGAAACAATAAATATAATGCAAACAAATGCATGACGATGCATGACATGGCAATGAGCGTTACTAGGGATGCCCAATCGCGGTAGTAGGTGATACCGGCGAAGGGGGGGAACATTCGGGAAAGTATTCCCGGTGTTTCGCGTTTTCGGACAGATTAACCGGAGGGGGAAAGATGCGAGTTCTATAGGTTAGGAATGTGTGGCAGATGAACGGGCTGCGCATCCGGATTCGTCTCATCGTTCTGAGCAACTTTCATGTAGAAAGTATTTTCATCCGAGTTACGGATTATTTTATATAATTTTCTAAAGTTTTAAATCATTTTTAGAATTTATTTAATTAATTTAATTCAACATTATCCAGAACAGTGCATGCTGACATCATCATGACATCAGCATGACGCAATAAACAGAGGTGTTGACTGGTCAAACTGACGTGTGGGGTCCGTTAGTCATTGAATGTTAACTAATTAACCTAGTTAGTTAATTAAGAGATTAATTAGGTGAATTAAACACGATTAATTAAGTTAATTATCTTAGTTAGTTAATTAATTAGTATTTTTATTTTTATTATTTTCTTTTCCTTTTTTTCTCAGGGGCGAGGCCCCACTGGTCATTGGCCCAGGGCCTTAGCGGGCGCTGGGCGTGGGCGGTTACGGGCTGCGGGCGCTAGCGATGCCTGACGAGGCGAGGGCTGAGCGGCCGCCGACGGGCGCCGGCGTCGGGTGATGACCTGGGCCGCGGTGAGGCTGGCCGGGAATGGCACCGGCGAGGCCAGCCGAGTGCTGGACTGCAGTAGAGGACGACGGGGTCGCGCGAGGGGGAGGTGGAGGTGGCTGCAGGGCAGGGTGGCAGGGGGCTGCTGGACGGTGCGGCGGTGAGCAACGGGAGCGAAGCGGCGTTGTAGGGAAGCGGGGCACCGGCGTGGAGTCGAGGTGGGCGCGACAGTAGCAGCTGTGGCGGAGGCGGAGCGAGCGGCACCAACGCGGGGTGGAGTTGGGCGACGGCCGCGGTGCACGCGCGGGTGCGGTCCAAGGACGGCCGGCGCGGGTGAGTAACGACAGGGCGCGGAATCGGCAGGTAGGGAGTGGCGGCAGCATGCAGAGGAGGAGGGAGGCTCACGAGGTAGCTATAGGGTACGGGGCAACGATGCTCGGGAAAGAGGTCGGAGACGGCATGACGGAGAGGAGGCTGGCCGGCGGGGAGGTCCGGCGAGGTGCTCGCAGGCGGCGGCGAGGCTCGGCGTCGGCCGGTGAGGAGGAGGCCGAGGACGCGGAGACGTAGGGGAGGAGCGGCGATGGCGTCCGGCGTGGTCGTCCTGGTCGGTGGCGACGGTCGGTCCGGTCGGCGTGGCTCGAGGAGGTCGGCGGGGCAGGGGCGACGACGTCAGGGCGGTGACGGACGACAAGTCCCTGGGTGGCGGCGCATCCAGATCGGGGGGAGAGGGGGAGGCGCCTGGGAGAGTGGGGGGATCGGGGGGAGTGGGTGTAGTTGGGGTGTGGGTGGACCAATCTAGGTCATGGGGGAAGTGGGGGGTTATGGGCGCGCCGATTGGGCCGGCCTGGCTTGCCGAGTGGCCAGCTGGGCCGAGGCCCAGCGGGGGGGGGGGGGGTCGTTGTTTTATTTCTATTTTTTTGGTTTGTGTTATTCTTTTAATTATTTGTTTTACTGTTTTATTTTATTCCAACGTATTTAGGCATTTTCTAAAAATATGTGTTCCGCACTATAATTACCTAGGCATTTAACTCCACACTCCGAACATTTTGGTTTTAGTGTTTGAAAATTTTTGATGCTTGACAAAAATACAAATTTGAATCTGAACAGTTTTGACCCAACGCTAGATTAGCAACAGTAACGGAGATGACATGGCATCATTAGCGGAGTTTTACTGTAGCCTAATTATCCGGGCGTCATAATCATGGTGATGCATAGCAACGAGAGGGAGAGAGTTGTCCACGTACCCTCGTATACCAAAAGCGGAAGCGTTAGCACAACGCGGTTGATGTAGTCGTACGTCTTCATGATCCGATCGATCAAGTACCGAACGTACGACACCTCCGAGTTCAGCACACGTTCAACTCGATGACGTCCCTCGAACTCCAATCCAGCTGAACTTTGAGGGAGAGTTCCGTTAGCACGACGGCATGGTGATGATGATGATGTTCTACCGATGCAAGGCTTCGCCTAAGCACCGCTATGATATTATCGAGGTGGACAATGGTGGAGGGGGCACCGCACACGGCTAAGAGATCCAAGGAATCACTTTTTGTGTCTAGTTGGAGTAGGAGAAGGGGGAAGGAGGAGGGAGAGAGGAAGGAAAGGGGGGCGCCGCCCCCCCTCCTTGTCCAATTGGAACTAGAGGGGGAGGGGGCGCACGGCCTGCCCTGGCCGCCCCTCCTCTTCTCCACTAAGGCCCATCTTGGCCATTAAACCCCCCGGGGGGGGTCCGGTAACCCCCGGTACTCCGGTACAATCCCGATTTCACCTGGAACACTTCCAATATCCAAATATAGGCTTCCAATATATCAATCTTTATGTCTCGACCATTTCGAGACTCCTCGTCATGTCCGTGATCACATTCGGGACTCCGAACTATCTTCGGTACATCAAAACACATAAACTCATAATATAACCGTCATTGAACTTTAAGCGTGCGGACCCTACGAGTTCGAGAACTATGTAGACATGACCAAGACATGTCTCCGGTCAATGACTAATAGCGGAACCTGGATGCTTATATTGGCTCCTACATATTCTACGAAGATCTTTATCGGTCAAACCGCATAACAACCTACGTTGTTCCCTTTGTCATCACTATGTTATTTGCCCGAGATTCGATCGTCGGTATCTTAATACCTAGTTCAATCTCGTTACCGGCAAGTCTCTTTACTCGTTCCGTAATACAGCATCCCGCAACTAACTCATGTGCATTACCGAGTGGGCCTGAGCGGCAGACGTCTACCATTCCTACCATCATTTCACACAGCTACTCTCACGCCTCCCCGTCGATACACACACCTGCACACACCCCTCTAGGTATGCCTGCGCGGTGGATTGCTCGCATGCGTCCCATCATCTCACGTCTGCTCGCACGACACACAGGGCGTGTGGCAGCATGTATCCTTTTTGGTTTATTTTTTGCCGCTTTACTGCTTCACTCAACCATTTGCGTTGAAGAGATGCACAAATCCTGCGTTGAACATCTCGCATGCTTCCCGGTGAACTTGCGCACAAGACGAGTTTTTGATTTACTAGAATTTAAAAACCAGGCATCTAAATGTTTTGCCGGCAATCAATAGTGCCCTGGTGTTTGAAATTCATTATCATTTCTTGCATGGGACCTAAACACGCACATAAGGACACATGTTTGATTTTTTAACCAATTTATAGTCACCGGAGCATGCGCATGTAGTTCAAATTGGAATTATGCACATAAATGCATTGAAAACTTAGTTAATGCATAAAAATGTCCAAACGAACCCCGAAAAATCACAACAATTGACACAACACTCCAGTTGTTTTATGTTGACAGGAGAAAAAAATTTGTGAGAAGGATATCGTTTCGTCCCAAAAAGCGGGACGTTCCCTACCGAAAACCAACATGCTTGTCGTGAGAAGCTCCGATTTGTGAGAAGCATATACCCAAACCTGCCCCAAATGGGACAAAATTTGTACCACGGCATGTTGATGCCGCTCCATGATAGCATGCAAAGTTTCATGAATTTCATACGAGTTTTGGATTTACTAGAATTTAAAAATTAACCAGGCATCTCAATGTTTTGCCGGCAATCAACGGTGCCCTGGTGTTTGAAATTCATTCCCGTTTCTTGCATGGGACCTAAGCATGCACACATGGACACAGATTAGATTTTTCAACCAATTTATATGCACTGGAGCATGCGCATGTAGTTCGCATTTGAATTATGCACATAAATGCATTGAAAACTCAGTTAATGCATAAAAATGTCCCAATGAACCCCGTAAATTCACAAAAATTCACACAACACTCCTGTTGTTCTATGTTGGCATGAGAAGAAAATTTGAAAGCAATAAGAGGCAACGGATATCGTTTCGTCCCCAAAGGTGGGACGTTCCCTACCGAAAACCATGATGCTTGTTGTGAGAAGCTCCGGTTTGTGAGAAGCATATACCCAAACCTGCCCCAAATGGGACAAAATTTGTACCACGGCATGTTGATACTGCTCCATGATAGCATGCCAAGTTTTATGAATTTCAGACGAGTTTTGGATTTACTAGAATTTAAAAATTAACCAGGCATCTCAATGTTTTGCCGGCAATCAACGTTGCCCTGGTGTTTGAAATTCATTCCCATTTCTTGCATGGGACCTAAGCATGCACCCAAGGACACATATTTGATTTTTCAACCAATTTATATGCACTGGAGCATGCGCGTGTAGTTCAGATTTGAATTATGCACATAAATGCATTGAAAACTCAGTTAATGCATAAAAATGTCCAAATGAACACTGAAATATCACAAAAAATCACAAAGCACTCCTATTGTTCTATGTTGGCACGAGAAAAAAACTTGAAAGCAATAAGAGGCAATGGATATCATTTCGTCCCTAAAGGTGGGACGTTCCCTACCGAAAACCATCATGCTTGTTGTGAGAAGCTCCGGTTTGTGAGAAGCATATACCCAAACCTGCCTCAAATGGAACAAAATTTGTATCACGGCATGTTGATGCCGCTCCATGATAGCATGCCAAGTTTCATGAAATTCAGACGAGGTTTGGATTTAATAGAATTAAAAAACCAGGCATCTTAATGTTTTGCCGCCAATCAACGATGCCCTGGTGTTTGAAATTTATTCCCGTTTCTTGCATGGGACCTAAGAATGCACCCAAGGACACAGATTTGATTTTTCAGCCAATTTATATGCACTGGAGCATGCACATGTAGTTAAAATTTGAATTATGCCCATAAATGCTTCGAAAACTCAGTTAATGCATAAAAATGTCCAAACGAACCCCAAAAAATCACAAAAATTCACACAACACTCTTGTTGTTCTATGTTGACACGAAAAAATACTTGAAAGCAATAAGAGGCAACGGATATCGTTTCGTCCCCAAAGGTGGGACGT
The DNA here is from genome assembly GCA_021605145.1 of Aegilops bicornis. Classification (NCBI taxonomy): domain Eukaryota; kingdom Viridiplantae; phylum Streptophyta; class Magnoliopsida; order Poales; family Poaceae; genus Aegilops; species Aegilops bicornis. Next base: position 66,583,522 of record CM038671.1, read on the forward strand.
TCCCTACCGAAAACCATCATGCTTGTTGTGAGAAGCTCCGGTTTGTGAGAAGCATATACCCAAACCTGCCCCAAATGGGACAAAATTTGTACCACGGCATGTTGATACTGCTCCATGGTAGCATGCCAAGTTTCATGAATTTCAGATGAGTTTTGGATTTAATAGAATTTAAAAACCACGCATCTCAATGTTTTGCCAGCAAGCAACAGTGCCCTGATGTATGAGATTCATTCCCATTTCTTGCATGGGACCTAAGCATGCACCCAAGGAGAAAGATTTGATTTTTCAACCAATTTATATGCACTGGAGCATGTGCATGTAGTTCAAATTTGACTTATGCACATAAATGCATTGAATACTCACTTAATGCATAAAAATGTCCAAACGAACCCTGAATAATTCCAATTCTTTTATGGTCACTGCAGATAAAAGGTCTAGCAATTCAAACACCTTCCATGGCCGTTGTGGCCCCTTTATGTAATTCAAATCAAGACGAAAAATCAAGTAGATCCCACACAGTTTATTATAACCAACTGTGTGAGATGCAGCACAAAATATCTTTGGACCGTGTCTGATTAAGGGACCGTATATGATGACACTTTGCGCGCCAGCTTTTTGTCTGAAGCGATTCCAAATTTTTTGCTTCCGTGGAAATATCTACCTCCCCGCCCCCTTCCCTTGGCAAAAGACACATTTCCCCCCTTTCCACCTTCCTTTCCAAGTTGAAACCTTCACTCCTTGCTTGCAGCGCTGTCGCCTCCTCGCCGGCGACCCTCCTTCACACTGCTTGGCCTCGCCTATCCAGGCAGGTAATCCACACCCGACCCCCATCCTCCTCCTCCTTCCACATCCCACATACCCCGACCGCCAGCGCGAGCGCGACACCTTCCACACAAATCACCGACCCCTCCACCAAATAAGCGCCAGCCTAAGCCATGGTGCATGCAGTATAGCCAGGACCTCAAGGAGCATTAGGCATGGGAGAAGCAAATCACGGCCGCACGCGCGGATGAGGTGCCGACCCCCAGATCTTGGAGGAGCACCTCGCGATCGAGGCCACGGTTGACACATCGCACGCCGACGCCGCAACGGGGTTGGCTGCTTCAAATGACAGTTTGTGGTGTTTTCTCGAGGCCACCGTCGGTGCCTTCGACGAAGACTGTGAGGTGTTTTCTCAGCGTGCACGTGCTTACCTCATCTTGAGAGCCAGCAGGTTGGTGCCCGGAGCGGCTCAGGCAACTCAAGACTACAACGAGGGCACCCACGAAGCAGAGGCCTCGCCCTCTTCCATGTCCAAGGAGCCAATCGTCATCGATATCTCCGACAATGAGGAGTAGCTTGTCTTATTAGCTCACCATAAGGACCCATGTTCAGTTTGCTAGCTACTGCCTTTCCTTAAGAAATTCTAGTGAATTGTGTTATCTACTTTCACCATGCAATCTTCTACTATAGTGTATATGTTCTATATGTCGTGCAATGTGGTGTTCAATTAACTGCTTGGTTCAATTCTGCAAATGTGATATTCAATTGTTCAGGGTGCAATATTTCCAAGTTGTTAAGCATGCTTGGTTTGGTTAACTGTCTGATCTTCTATTAGGAGTTTTTTATATTGTTCAATTGGTGTTTAGTTAACTCCTTGGTTCATTTTTGTGGCTTGGTTCACTTGTTATGGTGTTTAGTTAACTGCTTGGTTCAATTCTGCAATGCGATGTTCAATTGTTGTGGCTGCATTCTGTTATTGTATACCATGTGAGGAATAAATCGAATTTGGTTGTACTAAATACATGAGAAACAAATATAATTGCTATATTTCCAAGTTTTTAAGCATGCTTGGTTTGGTTAACTCTCTGATCTTCTATTAGAAGTATGTTATATTGTGCAATATGGTGCTCAGTTAACGTTTGGTTCATTTGTTGTGGTGTTTAGTTAACTGCTTTGTTCAATTCTGCAATGCGATGTTCAATTGATGTGGCTGCATTCTCTTATTGTATACCATGTGAGGAATAAATCGAATTTAGTTGTACTAAATACATGAGAAACAAATACATTTTCTATATTTCCAAGCTCTTAAGCATGCTTGGTTTGGTTAAATGTCTGATATTCTATTAGGAGTATGTTATATTGTGCAATGTGGTGCTCAGTTAACGTTTGGTTCATTTGTTGTGTTGTTTAGTTAACTGCTTGGTTCAATTCTGCAATGCGATGTTCAATTACTATGGCTGCATTCTGTTATTGTATACCATGTGAGGAATAAATCGAATTTGGCTGCACTTAATACATGAGAAACATATACAAGTGCTATATTTCCTAGTTCTAATCATGCTTGGTTTGGATAAATGGGTTTTCGATGTGGCTTGAATTAATCTAATTAATCTACAATGTGCTTATTTAACATCAACATATTTTACTGATAGCATGTGAACCCTTACTTAACCTAATGACTAACTATCTTATTGTTGGGGAACTTAGTAATTTCAAAAAAATTCCTACGCACACACAGGATCATGGTGACGCATAGCAACGAGAGGGGAGAGTGTTGTCCACGTACCCTCGTAGACCGAAAGCGGAAGCGTTAGCACAACACGGTTGATGTAGTCGTACGTCTTCACGATCCGACCGATCAAGTACCGAACGCACGGCACCTCCGAAGTTCAGCACACGCTCAGCTCGATGACGCCTCGAACTCCGATCTAGCCGAAGCCAGGAGAGTTCCGTCAGCACGACGGCATGGTGAAGATGATGATGTTCTACCGACGCAGGGCTTCGCCTAAGCACCGCTACAATATTATCGAGGTGGACTATGGTGGAGGGGGGCACCGCACACGGCTAAGAGATCCAAGGGATCACTTGTTGTGTCTAGAGGTGCCCCCTGCCCCGTATATAAAGGAGCAAGGGGGGGAGAGTCGGCCGGCCAGGAGGAGGCGCGCCAGGGAGGAGTCCTACTCCCACCGGGAGTTGGACTCCCTCCTTTCCTAGTTGGAGTAGGAGAAGGGGGAAGGAGGAGGGAGAGAGGAAGGAAAGGGGGGCACTGCCCCCCCTCCTTGTACATTTTGGACTAGAGGGGGAGGGGCGCGCGGCCTGCCCTGGCCGCCCCTCCTCTTCTCCACTAAGGCCTGTCTTGGCTCATTAAACCCCCGAGGGGGTTCCGGTAACCCCGATCTCAAGAAATCCCGATTTCACCCAGAACACTTCCGATATCCAAATATAGGCTTCCAATATATCAATCTTTATGTCTCGACCATTTCAAGACTCCTCGTCATGTCCGTGATCACATCTGGGACTCCGAACTGTCGTCAGTACATCAAAACACATAAACTCATAATATAACCGTCATCGAACTTTAAGCGTGCGGACCATACGGGTTCGAGAACTATGTAGACATGACCGAGACATGTCTCCGGTCAATAACCAATAGCGGAACCTGGATGCTCATATTGGCTCCTACATATTCTACGAAGATCTTTATCGGTCAAACCGCATAACAACATACATTGTTGCCTTTGTCATCGGTATGTTACTTGCCCGAGATTCGATCATCGGTATCTTAAAATCTAGTTCAATCTCGTTACCGGCAAGTCTCTTTACTCGTTCTGTAATACATCATCCTGCAACTAACTAATTAGTTGCAATGCTTGTAAGGCTTATAGTGATGTGCATTACCGAGTGGGCCCAGAGATACCTCTCCGACAATCTGAGTGACAAATCCTAATCTCAAAATACGCCAACCCAACAAGACCTTCGGAGACACCTATAGGGCACCTTTATAATCACCCAGTTACGTTGTGATGTTTGGTAGCACAGAAAGTGTTCCTCCGGTAAACGGGAGTTGCATAATCTCATAGTCATAGGAACATGTATAAGTCATGAAGAAAGCAATAGTAGAATACTAAACGATCGAGTGCTAAGCTAATGAATGGGTCAAGTCAATCACATTATTCTCCTAATGATGTGATCCCGTTAATAAAATGACAACTCATGTCAATGGCTAGGAAACATAACCATCTTTGATCAACGAGCTAGTCAAGTAGAGGCATACTAGTGCCACTCTGTTTGTCTATGTATTCACACAAGTATTATGTTTCCGGTTAATACAATTCTAGCATGAATAATAAATATTTATCATGATATAAGGAAATAAATAATAAATTTATTATTGCCTCTAGGGCATATTTCCTTCACTTATATGTGTTGCAGGGAAACAATGGGAAGCACTAAGGTTTACAAGATGGTTCTAACTATTATACCTTGCCTTTTTGTATTCCTTTGCCCCATTTCCAATATAGAGAAGATATTTATGCACATCCTTGTTTTCAGGCTTCACTGATGATTACCTCTCAAACCACCTCTGTGGGTCGAGGCGTAAAAGTTTTCATACAACACCCACGGTTCAATATTGAAGTGTTCCTGAAGAGGTCGAAGGATGGACTGTCAATCATCCACAGGCACTGGCCTAAAGTTGCAAAGACCTTCAACATGAATGAAGGCTCAATATTCGCCTTCCACTTTAGCAGTTTTCCAATGCATCTCTCTATGTACCGTCTATGATGCTAATTTTGAAAGGTTCGAGATGTTGCATGTGAAACTTGCTGCTGGTGCAGTTGTGTAATGGGGTAGCTGAGTGCTGAAGCTATATCATATTGTACTTCGATGTATTTCAATTATGAAATCCTGCTTCCTTAATATGGAAATGGAATATATTATGTGCTTAATATGAATGTCAATTAGATTAGTAAATGGATTATTAATAATAGGCCAATTAGCCCGCTAATTGGCCAATTAGCTTGTTAATTGCATTTTCCTATTGCAAACGGTTAATGAGAAAACACCGTGGGCGATGACCTACGGCAACGGACACAGTTTCTAGGAATAAACCGTGTTGGATCAATGAACAATCAGACACGACATTTTCTTCAAAACTGTTTGCGTTACGCCAGCTTGTGCAAACGTTTTCCTTATAGTGAATGTGTGGGATGTATATACGAACGGAAACCTTTAGTGGTGAGTGACTGTGTGGGATGTACTTACGACCAGAAATGATTTTTCCTATAATTGTATTTTTAGCACTATTGTATGTATTTCTGTATTTTACTGCTCGCCCATCGCACACGACCTCTTTTTGTCGAGCATGTGTGCCAGGAGGGCATATCCCCAATGGTTTCTGGGTCGTGTGGGAAGGACCCCCCTATCTCCCACACTCACTTGGCGACTTCCAAATGCCATCGCGGAAAGGGGTAAAAAACCGTTTGTTTAGGACCGACGCGCACTAGTGATGGAGAAATCCTACGGAAATGTCACTCCGAAGCTTAGGGAGGGCATCATGGTGGACATAGAACTGCTCACAAGGTATTGCAATCTGGATATTGGCCTACTCTCTTCAAGGGTGCTCATAAGTTCGTCTTATCGTGCGATGAATGTCGAAGAATAGGTAATATCGGTAAGCGTCAAGAAATGCCTATGAATTATTCACTTGCTGTTGAACCATTTGATGTTTGGGAATTTGATTATATGGGACCTTTTCCTTCCTCTAATGGGTATACACATATTTTGGTTGCTGTTGATTATGTTAATAAATGGGTAGAAGCTATTCCAGCCAGTAGTGCTGATCACAGCACCTCTATTAAAATGCTTAAGGAAGTTATTTTCCCAAGGTTTGGAGTCCCTAGATATTTAATGACTGATGGTGGTTCACACTTTATTCATGGTGCTTTCCGTAAAATGCTTGCCAAGTATGATGTTAACCATAGAATTGCATCGCCTTATCATCCTCAGTCTAGTGGTCAAGTTGAACTTAGCAATAGAGAAATAAAATTAATTTTGCAAAAGACTGTCAATAGGTCCAGGAAGAATTGGTCTAAGCAATTAGATGATGCACTTTGGGCTTATAGAACAGCTTATAAAAATCCTATGGGTATGTCTACATATAAAATGGTTTATGGAAAAGCTTGTCATTTGCCTCTTGAGTTAGACCATAAATCATATTGGGCCATCAAAGAGCTCAATTACGATTTCAAGCTTGCTGGTGAAAAGAGGTTATTTGATATTAGCTCTTTAGATGAATGGAGAACCCAAGCTTATGAAAATGCAAAATTATTCAAAGAAAAAGTTAAAAGATGGCATGACAAAAGAATCCAAAAGCGTGAGTTTAAAGTCGGAGAATATGTTCTTTTGTACAACTCTCATTTTAGATTCTTTGCAGGAGAAATCCTCTCAAAATGGGAAGGGCCCTATGTTACCGAGGAGGCTTATCGGTCAGGAGCCATCAAAATAAATAATTCCGAAGGTACTACCCCGAAGGCTGTTAATGCGCAACGCATAAAGTATTATATCTCAGATACGCCCATTAATGTTGAAAGTAATATTATCCAAACTTTGACACCGGAAGAACACATAAAAGAGAGCTTCTGGAACACTCCAGAATAGTGAAAATAAGGAGGTACGTGATGCGGTAAGTAAACGGACTCCAAAAAATCCGCAGTAATATTTTTTATCAGTTTTGGAATATTTAAAAAATTAGCAAATAAAGAAGCTTTCAGGAAGCGTACCCTGGTGGGCACAAGACACCAGGGCGTGCCCAGGTGGGTTGTGCCCACCTGGGACACCTTCCGGACTCCGTTTTTCTACAGTTTGCTGGTCCTCCAAGATAAAAAAAATCTATATATACTTCCCGAACCTGTTGATCACCGTATCGCGGAGAAATCCTCTATTCTCTTTCCTTGCTATTTTCGGTCAGATTTATCAAGCCACGCATCATGTCTTCCTCCTCCAACAAGAACATGGTAGGAGATGCTTGGTTGATGAAGATCGAGTTGAAGAGGGAGGAGCCTACCATAGATCCACCTTTGGTGGTAGAATAAGCAATACCTGCTGAGGAGAAAGAGGAAGATATCCTTAAGCCTTACCTTGCTCACCTTACCCCTGTTGAGATTGAAGCCTTTCGCATTACTGAAATAGTTCGCATACAAAATAAGTATCTTACTTGCGAAAATATTCTGCATCAAGAGCATATCATCGATCTCCGGAGCGTCATCCGTCGTTTGGAGAATCTCTTGATCCTTAAGGATTGGATCGCTTCATCACCACCATCATCTTCTTCACCACCAAGAGAGAACTGAGTATCAGGTATGGGCACTCCCCTTGGCTTCCGCCAAGCTTGGGGGAGGTGCCCCGATATCGTATCATACCACTATCTTTTTGCCTTTACTTATTTTAGTTTGATCTTTTCCTTTATATGAATAAAAGTTTAGTTTGATCGTTTCTTCTTTGAGAGTTTGCTTAGTGATTTATCCTTGTAATCGTGTGCAAGTTATATAATAAATTTTAATTCGAGTTTTTGCTTTCTTTATTTTCATGTTGCAAACAAAATAAAAGAAATAAGAAAGTAAAGAGAAAGGAAATAAATAAAAGAAAGATAATAAATGAAGAAAAGATCATATACTAATCTTATGGTAGGTGATGACACCACATAATGAAAAGTATAAGTAGAAAATTTTATTAAAGATTGACAAACATTGTATTAGTCAATGATGCAACTCATGAAAGAATTAATAAGGGAAGAGAAGATTCACATATAAATATACTATCCTAGAAATCTTTTGTGATTGTGAGCCCTCATCAAAATATTATATGCCAAAATTGTTGACGTTGGACAAGGAAGACAACTTAATGGTTTATGTTTGTTTATATTCACATAGAAGTCATATTGTCATAGATCCTTTACATGTGGTGCTTGCCCCTATCTTTCCTAGCCAAAAATTATGCACTAAGTAGAGATACTACTTGTGCATCCAAAAACCCTTAAACCCAAATTTTATTTTCAAGTGTCAACAATACCTACCTAGGGATTGACCAAGATCCCTCAAGTAAGTTGTCATCGGTGCAAAAAGGCAATAAAATTTTCTTCTAAAAATGTGAGATCATTTAGTGTAAGAGAAAATTGAGCGTTGCACGAACTTGTGATGGTGAAGAATAAAAGCGACAGACTGCGTAATAAAGCTCGCTATCACAAGGGGCAATGCAACGTGATGTTCTTTTGCACTAAGGTGTTAAGCATACAAACCAATAAGCGCATGGCAACCTCTGCTTCCCTGTGCAAAGGGCCTATCTTTTACTTTTATCTATTTACTTTTATGCAAAGAGTCAAAATTTTTCTTCTATTCTTTTTATTTTTCTCCTTTGGCAAGCATCATGTGTTGAGGAAAGATCTAGGCACATATGTCCAGTTGAGTATAGATAGCATGAGTTATTATTGTTGACATCACCCTTGAGGTGAACTCGCACTGCAAAAAAAAGACACATCCGTGACATTTTGGGTCGAACGAATTTTTTTCCTGTCATACATATGACACTTCTATGACGATAATTGTGACAAAATCCGGTATCATCATAGATGTGGTGGGCTCCTACTTCTACGAAAAAAATCATGACAGAAAATGGGCTTTTCGTCCTGGGCGGGCTGGAGATGCAGCTGCATGACATTATTTGGGCCGTCCATGATGGAAAAAACCGTGGTAGAAGCGAGGGGGAGGAAAATTTTGGGGAGTTGCCGGTTACGGTGGGAGGTCGGGGGCCGAGTGATGCGCGTTTCTCTCGTACGTACGCGCGTGTGCGCGAGGCATTCGCTCTAACTGAACCTGAGTGAGGCGTTGGGCTCTAACTGAACCTGATCCATTGCACTGCAGGCTACGCGTTACTGAACCCGAGCGATCATCGATGGCTGTTAACTGAACCCGATGGAGCGATTCCTTTGCTGTTGCTGCTAACTGAAGCCGATCAATTGGATGAACAGTGAGTGTTGCGGGGGGGGGGGGGGGGGGTTGGATGAACAGTGAGCGGTGGCGTTGCCTCTGGATGAACAGGAACCCGGGGTGTGCAGGGCGGGATGAACGATGAGACGATGGACGGGTGGCCGTGGAGGGGTGGTTGAACAGACCCCGTGGCGTGGAGGGCTGGATGAACAGAGACGATGGAGGGTGCCCGTGGAGGGGTGGTTGAACGATGGCGGTGGAGTAGCGCGCGGTGGAGGCTGGATGAACAGGTGCCCGTGGAGGCTGGAGGAGGTCGACGGTGGATATGAACAGTATCCCGTGTAGTCCCGTTTTGCGGTACGCCACACCCCTCCCGATGAACAGGACCCCCGTTTTGACCGTAGCGCTCCAACACAAGTCCGTTCGTCCGTTTTGCGGTACGCCACACCCCCCCGATGAACATGACCGCCGTTTCGACCGTAGGAGGTCCGTTTCCTCCGTTTTGCGGTACGCCACACCCCTCCCGATCAACAGGACCCCCGTTTCGACCGTAGGAGGTCCGCTTCCTCCGCTTTTGCGATCGCCGGACCCTCCCGATGAACAGGATCCCGTTTCGAACGTGGCCGGTCGAACACAAGGACGTTTCCTCCGTTGTGCGGTACGCTAGGCCTCGTTTCCACCGCCTGTTCCGTCCAAGCCCTCCCTATGAACACGACCACACATTCCGTTCCGACCCAGCCGGTTGGCTCCCATGCGTTCCATTGCCTCCCGATGAACATGACGCATTCCGTTACCTCCCCATGAACACGACGCATTTCATTGCCTCCCCATGAACACGACGACGATGCTATTTCTCCGTTCCGACCCAGCCATGTACGTATGCGCGAGTAGGCGTTCGAGACCCTGCCCGTATGTACGTACGTGGCCGTATTTTCTTTCTTGCACCCTCGCCGCTGTACGTACGTGTACATGCTACGTGCGCGCCTCTACTACAACACGTGCGCGCCTCTACATCCACCAGTATATATGTACGTACACGTTCGCGACCAGAATGACAACGCTACGTACGCTTCGACCAGGTGGGTCCCGACTGTCAGGCACTTCCTTGCCTGCGAAGATGTAGCTGGTGGGTCCTAGCAGTTAGGGGGGCAAATCGTTTTTTTCCCCGAACGCGCTTCCTTGCGTGCGAAGATGTAGCTGGTGGGTCCCGGCCGGTCGGGCGAATCGTTTTTTTGCCGTCGCACTTCCTTGCGTCGCGAAGGTGTAGCTGGTGGGTCCCAGCAATCGGGAAACGTTTTTTCGCGAAATATGGTGGCCCGTCCGGTGGGTCCCCGCTGTCAGGTGGAGGAATAATTATTTTCCGCGTAATAAGGAGGCACTTCCTTGCTGCGGCCGTGGACCCAGCAGTCAGCCTCTCCACATACAGTCCACATCCAATGGAAGTCGTTCCTTGACCACGTTGACCACGCCGCGCCGAGAGCACCAGGGCGGTGGACGACGGCGAGGCCTAGGAAGGGGACGACGGGGAGCCGGGGAAGACGCGGCAGTGGAAGCCCGCGCCGAGAGGAGTACGAGGGTTCACTGGTTCGGCTGCGGTGTGAGGCTGCCGTCGCCGCAGGGCCTGGCCAGCGATGGGAATAGTCGGGGACGGTGAGGCCTCCGCGGCAGCACATCCGGCCATGGGAGGCAGGAGCATGCGGCACGACCGGCGCTGGTTTGGTGGCTGGAGCAAGAAGACCAGAGGTTGAAGAAGCACTGCGGCCGTTGGATGGACATCGTACGGTCACTGGAGCTAGGATCGTTCATATATTGACTAAAGTTGACAAAGGCCTCCGTCCCAGTCAACTTAGTAGGCCCACAAGTTAGCCTCCCACCAAGGTTGGTCCCAGCTAGCAGGGGGTATTCATTTTTTGTGCGTAATAAGGAGGCACTTCCGGTGGGTCCGAGCGATGTGAGGGGAACGTTTTTTTCACGAAATACGGTGGCCCGACCTGTGGGTCCCAGCAGTCAGGGGGAAACGTTTTTTCATGAAATACTGGTGGCCCGTCCAGTGGGTCCCAGCTGTCAGGTGGAGGAATAATTATTTTCCGCGTAATAAGGAGGCACTTCCTTGCGGCTGCCGTGGACCCAGCTGTCAGCCTCTCCACATACAGTACTCTTCCGATGGAAGTTGGTCGTTGACCACATTGACCACGCTGCGCCGAGAGCACCACGGTGGTGGACGACGGCGAGGCCTAGGAAGGGGATGACGCGGAGCCGGGGAAGATGCGGCAGTGGAAGCCTGCGCGAAGAGGAGTACGAGGGTTCACCGGTTCGGCTGCAGTGTGAGGCTGCCGTCGCATGAATAACAGGGGTGTGGGTGAGTAGAGGGATTCCACGGCCAGCGGTGGGAGTAGTAGGGGCGCCGAGGCCTCCGCCGCATCACAACCCGCCACGGGAGGCAGGAGCACGAGGCACGACCACGCTGGTTTGGGTGGCTGGAGCAAGAAGACCAGAGGTTGAAGAAGCACTCTGGCCGTTGGATGGACATCGTCACAGTCCTTTGGAGCTAGAATCGTGCATATTGACTAAGTTGACAAAGCCCTCCGTCCCCGCCAACTTAGTAGGCCCACAATTCAGCCTGCCACTATATGGGTCCCAGCCTAACGGTGAGTATTCATTTTTTTGTGCGTAATAAGGAGGCACTTCGTTGCGTGCAAAGATATAGCTGGTGGGTCCAAGCTGTCAGCGGCGGTAACGTTTTTTTCGCGAAATACAGAGGCCCTTTCAGTGGGTCCCTGATGTCAAGTGGAGGAATCATTATTTTGAGCATAATAAGGAGGCATTTCCTTGCGTGCGGCCGTGGACCCAGCTGTCGGCCTCTCCATGTACATTCCACTTCAGATGCATGTCGGTCGTTGACCACGTTTACCATGCCGCGCCGAGAGCACCAGGGCGGTGGACGACGGTGAGGCCTAGGAAGGGATCAACACATAGGCAAGGAAGACTCAGCAGTTGTTTCCCACGCGGAGGGGAGTACGACTGAACGAGGGTTTACTGGTTCGTCTGCTGTCGCCGGAGAATAACAGCAGGTGTGGGTGAGTAGAGGGATGGCTAGGCCATCGATGGGAGTACTATGGGGGGGGTGAGGCCTGCGCGGCAGTACAACCGGCCGTGGGGAGGAGGGAGCTGGCAGTCCCGCCGGCGCTTGTTTGAGCGGCTGGAGCAGGAAGAGCAGAGATTGAAGAAGCACGACGGCCGTTGGATGGCCATCCAACAGTCACTGCTTGTGCGTCAACCTTTTTTTAGGAAAGCCTCAAATCTATGGAAAATAGCATACAACCCCTCTACCATTATTTCTAATAATTTACAGCCCATTTGCTAATTCTTAAGGATTTTTTGGAGCCCATATTCTTTTTGTTAGCATTACAGCCCATACTGTGGCCATGATTAAAAAATTATACGAAATTTTGCATATTTCGGTGCGGTCCGAACTGTTTATAATCCCGAAATTTTGACTCAAATTCAAACAGATTTTAAAAATAAATGTATATCAATATAAAATACAACAAATTCTCCACACATAAAAATTAATGTAATTTAAAATCTCGAAATGAAAAAAAGATATTTGAAACTAATTGCCGGTTTGATGTGTTTTAAAAATGTACAGCCCATTTCTCATTACTGATGGGCCATTTTCTCGGCCAGTCGAATGAAAGCTCTCCTCGTCTTGAAAGATTTGCAGCCCAACAGGCCTGACAAAGCGACTTACTTGGCAAATAACAAAAAAACTGGGCTGTGGCCGTGGACCCAGCTGTCAGCCTCTCCACGTACAATACTCTTCCGATGAAAGTCGTTCCTTGACCACGTTGACCACGCCACGTGGAGAGCACCACAACGGTGGACGACGGCGAGGCCTAGGAAAAGGACGACGTGGAGCCGGGGAAGACACGGCAGTGGAAGCCGGCGCGGAGAGGAGTACGAGGGTTCACTGGTTCGGCTGCGGTGTGAGGCTGCCGTCGCCGCAGGGCCTGGCCAGCAGTGGGAATAGTAGGGGCGGTGAGGCCTCCGCGCTAGCACAGCCGGCCACGGGAGGCAGGAGCATGAGGCACTACCGGTGGCTGTTTGGGCGGCTGGAGCAAGAAGACCAGAGGTTGAAGAAGCACTACGGCCGTTGGATGGACATAGTACGGTCACTGGAGCTAGAATCGTTCATATTGACTAAGTTGTCAAAGCCCTTCGCCCCCTTCAACTTAGTAGGCCCACAAGTGAGCCTCGCACCAAGGTGGGTCGCAGCTAGCAGGGGGAGTATTCATTTTTTTGTGCGTAGTAAGAAGGCACTTCCGGTGGGTCCGAGCCGACAATGGGGCATTTTTTGCAAAATACGGTGGCCTGTCAGGTTGGTCCCAGCAGTCAGGGGGCAAACATTTTTTTCACAAAATACGGTGGCCCGTCCAGTGGGTCCCTGCTGTCAGTTGGAGGAATCATTATTTTCCGCGTAATAAGGAGGCACTACTTGCTGGGGCCGTGGACCCAGCTGAGACTCTCCACGTATAGTATACTTCCGATGGAAGTCGTTCCTTGACCAAGTTGACCTCGCCGTGTTCCGTTGCATGCATGCGTCCATGGGCGTGGTGCGTCCCCACTGCCAGCCTCTCACGTACAGTCATCTTCCGATGACTCTCGGTTGTTGACCATGTTGACCACACCGTGCCGAGTGCACCAGCATCGAACGACGGAGATGGGTAAGACGGGCGGTGGAGTCGCAGATGGAGAGGAGTGGGAAACTTCACTGGTTGGTCTTGGCGCGGCACAGCCATGATGCACGGGATACGTGAGCAAGAACAGAGGTTGAAGAAGGAGCACGGCTGTTGGATTAACATCCAACGGTCCAGCTGCTACAATCATTTGTTGATTAAGTTGACAAAGCCGTGCGTACCGCCCGCTTAGCGAGCCCACAAGTCGCTACCAAATCGACAGTCCCAAATTGTCAACGGGATGAATATTTGTTTTCACAAAACAAGGAGGCACTTCCTTCCATGCGAAGATACAGCCGGTGGGTCCCAGCTGTTAGGTGGAGGAAACATTTTTTTCAGATTAATAAGGAGGAACTTTCCTTGCGTGCGACCATGGACCTCATGGGTCCCAGCCGTCAGGCTCTCCACGTACAGTCCTCTTTTGATCACTCCCGTTTGTTGACCACGCCGCACCGAACACAGCGAGGCGATGGACGACAGCGAGGCCCCGGACAGGAACAACTCAGAGATGGGAAAACGCGGCAGTGGAGTCGCAGATTGAGAGGAGGAGAAGGGTTATAACTGGTTCTGTTGCAGCGTGGGGCTGTAGTCTGTGGAGAATAACAGGATGTGTCGAGGGGTGGAGGATAGACTCTTCGCACTGATGCGTGCTAAGCAGAGCCGCTAGCCAGCAGAGGCCGGACCAGGCGGTCCCGGCGGCGCTGGAGGAAGAAGACGAGAGATTGAAGGTGCATGCCGGCCGTTGGATATAAATCCAATGGCTGTGGATGACACAATCACAAGTTGACAACGCCCTGCGTAGGCTTCGACCTATTGGCCCACATGTCAGCCTGCAAAAATGTGGCATATATTTAACCCATGTTTTCTAGAATGCATAGTCCATTTGCTGGGCTGGGTGAACAAATAATTTCGCGTCAATCCGGCCCATTTATATTTTCTAAGAAATCCCAGCCCATTTGCACTTCCTTGAAATACACGTATTAGGTGGGCTCATTATATATATAATGTTATGTTAGAAGGAGCAATTAATATCAAAGAATAAACCGGAGAGGCACATTTTTTATATATATAATTAAGAAATTAGTGAGTTATTGCTCAAAATAAAATTGAGCACGTTATTATTAAATTGGTCCTTAAAATCTTCGCAAGCTTTTGTACGCAATCACCAGGATTTTCCTTGCCTGTGAGTTAAAAACAACCAGGATTTTCCGTTAAACATTTACTTTTATAAGTTAATGACACGTGGGATGTTTTTATAATGTATATATAAGTTTCTATAAAATATACGATAATTGTAATAATATAAATATATATAATGTGGTTAGAAGGAAAAACATAAATTGGACACATCATTAGTTTTATAAGAGACCTGCATTTTATACCCGACAGTAGGCATACTAACAAGTTCACACACAAATACAACAGAAAAGGTAAACATTCATATCGAACTCAGGTTCACAGGACACGTTCATATTCATAGCCAACATTCACTATCAACAACTCAAAAGATTCATATATACACATGCTCAGCATATCTATGCATCCAAATGATTGATAGATCACACGACAATATTCATACATAATTCACAAAGAGATTCAGATATACACATGTTCAGTATGTTTATGCATCCAAATGATTGAGATCACAGCCAATATGATCAATGGACGAACTTTAATTACCTAGGGTACAGACTGGTAAATGGTGTCCAATCGGAGGTACTTCTTGCTAAAATTAGTTCTTGTACGAGTAAACTTTCGAGTACATAAGAGGCAGCACAGACAGTCTGAACTTTGCTTGTAGGTTTATCCTCAGATAGTGGCCTTGTGCCGAGGGAGGTTTGAGCAACTTGGCCACTACTTTCATCCAACTAGTTTACTGGCTCATCTTGGTACTCTATCTCGCCAAAATTCTACATTGCAAACGAGAAAGGAGGCGGTTGAGAAAATGAACCACCCAAATTTTTTGTTCAGTTCAACTGAAATGGAGCATCCTTGGCATGCGGACTGATTAAGTGCCAGATGAATATATGCGTCAACCAACTTGTGTGGAATCTTTTGACTCTATGCCATATAGTTCGCTACCATATGTGCCGATAACCAACCGGCACAAGTTGGGACCAGATACTGGACTACGTTTTTCTGGGTTATGCACCAAGCAATATTTTTGGCGTTCACTCTCCTAATACTTGGAGTTTGACAATTGGTTGACGCCGGTTGACACTCGAATGAATATAGGCACTTCTTGTCAACATCGATGCTTGTCTGAGTGAACTTTGGAGTACATAGCAGCAGCATAAGTACCTGTCCATCTGATCATTTTGTGCAGTTCTACTGAAATCACCCGATGTAATGATTTGCCTGCAAGTTCAGGCTCCAAATTACTCCTTTATGAAATCGGCAAACAGTAGCACAATACCAAATTATCAATACATATGACAGGCACAATAATCATGATAAAGACCAGTACCAACCTGTGTGAGGTAGCATATCAATTACTATTTCCTTTGACTGGAAGCCGAGATAAGCCAAGCGACTGACAGCAAAGGAAGAAAGCAAGCGGAGATTAGCGACTGATAGGAAAGGATGGAAGCTGTCGAGGAAATGAAGCACCCAAAGTTTTTGTACAGTTCCACCAAAATCAAGCATCCCTGTTGGCACATATATTGAGTGAGATTACTGTAATAGTGGGACTAGTTGATGAAACATACACTAACAAATATAAGCACCCTCATTATCTTAATGGGTAAAGTTAGAAACCTAGTAGTCTTGCTTAAAGAGAGGTATTAGTTTATTTAATCAGTGCCGATTAGCTCAACTCAACACTCAAAGCATTGCCATTTATCATAGGTTGCAAAACTTAAAAGTGCAAAGATAAAGGAGTTTCTCATGACAGTAGCATGATACAAATAGAGATGACAACAAACTAATATGGATGAAGGCCTTTGGCCCATTACCAACCTGAGAAAAAAGCTTATTCATGTAGTCCCATAAGAGATGATAAAGCACTCACCGGAATCACACAATAGTATATATTTTTGTGCACTTCAAACGTATGGTTGAAATCACTCTTGTTTACCAAAGGTCTTTGAGATTATATCGAAGATTATCAAGAACTTCCAAAGAGTTAAAGCACTTGCTGGGATACGATTCATTGTATTGTTGTCGGACCCGATTCCAAGTCACATCGATCTAGCGGTAACACCTCATATCACTTTGCGGCCTCACGCACGGTATTCCCACGGGTGTCGCCTTACCATGGCCCGGGACCGCTTATGCCTTTTGGCTCACGATATGATAGTGTCGCTAGCATCCATATGACAGAGAACCGGGCCGACATGGCTAGTCATGAACCCAAAGCGGCGCTAACCCATGGGGACAGGCATACATGAATCGCATCGAGCATGTCGGTCATCAACGTATGAATTCGGGCTGTAGCACCGGGCTAACAGGACTCCGGTAACCCAGGCTCTAGCAGGCTAGGCAGGACTCCGAATATCACCGCGTGACATTTCCCCGAAGGGACAGACATAGGAACAAAGTGAAACACATGTCGGCCAGTCAAGTGTCCAAGCAGTAGTGCTGGGCTAGCAGGACTCCGGTGAACCGGGCTGTAGCGGACGACTATCACTCAGAAGCACAAGACTACATTTCCCCATATGAGAGGCTGCCAAGGATAAACAACTAGATTGTCGGATCCCACACATACCAAGCATTTCAAACATACACACAATATGCTCAATATGTGTAAATACAACATGGCATCACAACATAACTCTACGACTCAAATATTTATTCATTAGGCTCCGAGGAGCGGCCATATTACAAACATGGGTCTCATGACCCAACACTCAGAGCATACAAGTCAAAGCACAAGCGGAAGCTAAACATGTCTGAAAGTACGGCATAACTATAAATGAAAAAGGCTGAGAAGCCTGACTATCTACCACATCCTGCCGAGGGCACAAGATCATAGCTGAGGTAACAAGCTAAACGTCGAAGTCCAAGCGGAACTACTAGCGAGACTGACGTCTCTCTGCAAAACATAAAATAAGCAAACGTGAGTACAAATGTACTCAGCAAGACTTACATCAGAACTAACTACATATGCATCAGTATCAATAAAGGGGGTGGTGGAGTTTGACTGCAGCAAGCCAGCTTTGACTCGGTGGCTATCCTGAACTACGACTGCAAGTAACTCTTTTGAGGTGGCGCTACGAGTCCACATATTCACCATATCAATACACCACTATGGACCCGCTCCTGCCTCCCTACGAGAACGCCATCCATAGCACTCATGCTTATCTTGCGCATTTTAGAGTATCCACTTTCACTTGTCTATGAACTGATATAGGCAACCTAGAAGTCCTTTACCGCGGACACGGCTATTCGAATAGATCATTTATAACCCTGCAGGGGTGTACTTCTTCACACGCGCTCTCACCACTTATCGCCGTTTACACGACATGTACTCGGCAACCTTCAAGCAGAAGCCCAGCGAGGGTGTCGGCCACGGCCTACCTAAACACTCAAGTCCCTAGTCCAGGTTTATCGCCTATTCGGTTTCCATCCGCAGGGAGTCCGGCCGAGGTTTCCACTAACGGCCCCGAATGATGTGTACAGGGTTCCCGAGATACCAAACGGGCATTCGCACACCGTGCCATGGTGTATCTACCACATCATAGCCCACCCCTAGGGTCAGCGCTACGCACGGCCTCCAAGACATATCCTACAAACACCAGAAACTAGTTGCAACTCCTGGACAGAGGACAAGGGTGGTTAAGAAGCCGAGAGAGTCAATTAAGGATCCCAATGTGTGGTAGCAACTGTTCATGGATCACAAACACAGAACTCAGTTCCTGAGGACGGTTTCAATGAGACAACCCACCATGTACTCCTACATGGCCTCTCACCGCTACCTTTACCAAATTGTGTTCACACACTTAGCTCACACACGATGGGACATGTTTACACACCTCCGATTCATCCCGATGAATCGGACTGACTCAACTCTAAGCGTATGGCAGGCATGACAAACAAGGATGAATGAGTAGGCACATCAGGCTCAAACAACTCCTACTCATGCTAGTGGGTTTCATCTAATTACTGTGGAATGACAGGTCATGCAGAGGATAAAGGGGTTCAGCTACCGCAGCAAGTAACAGATGAATCGTTGTTGTCCTAATGCAGTAAAAGAGAGCAGGAGCGAGAGAGTGGGATTGTATCGGAATGAACAAGGGGGTTTTGCTTGCCTGGCACTTCCGAAGATAATATAGCTCTTCATCAGTGTCATCGATCTCATCGTCGAAACCACGTCTATCGAGAGGGAACAACCACCGACAAACAAGAAGAAACACAATGTCGGGGAGGCTGATCTGACCCACGAACACCTATGGGACCGGCGAACCGAGCCCCTTTTGGTTCGGCGGGTGGCGGAGGTCGCACGAAGAGCAGATCGAGGCAAAGAACACGAGCAGTTTACCCAGCTTCGGAGCTCTCCGGAGAGATAACACTCCTACTGCTGCATGTCTGAGTGTATTGAGTTCATGCTCAGGAGCGCTGAGTGCTACAGTACACACAAGCTGCTAACGAGACCGAGCGTGAGTGTTTCTGGCTTCGAACCTCCTGAACCCCCCTCTACGTTGCGCATGGGCCTCCTTTTATATGCTCAAGGGGTCTCCGACAGGTGGCAACGTAGACAAGGGTAAAAATGGAAATGGAGTGCGGTTGGTACAACTACTTGTACAGTGTATCATACCTAACCCTGACGGCAAGGGACAAAGGCATTAAATGCCCGTCTACGTCGCCCTAACAAAGGCGTAAAGGGACCGTCAGCGCCACCGCTGCCACACGATGGCAATCTTGTCGGCGCCGCTTGCCACATCACGCTCCGCTGGCCGCCTGACGTTTCTTGCCACGCCAAGACCTGGAAAGGTCCTGAGGCGACACGTTAGTGGATGTGCTCGGAGCGCAGTACAGTAGTGGTGGTGCCGCGCAAGCGCCTTGCCGCGGTTGTTGTCTTGTCGCGTCCGGAAGCTTGTCGCTCACGGGCCTTCCCGGCAAGCTCCTCTTGCCGGGCCTTGTCTCCTAGGTGCCTTGGGTGGCCTTCCGGCAAGCTCCTCTTGCCGGGCTTTGTCTCCTAGGCTTGAATACTTTGTTCTTGAATGGCTCCAAAGGAACCACGGAGGACCTTGGCGGTCACCCGCAAGCCTTGCCGCGAGGGCTGCAACTGCCCGTGCACAAGTTCGGGATACTAGGGTACTCCTACTCTAGTACACCGGTCAGAGCCCTCGGCCTGGGCCACACGGTGCCGGCGCTGTTGGGCCAGGCCCAAAACAGGCTGCAGACACGCTGCGTGGCCTGGGTCACGCCGTAACTCACCCTGGACCCACCACGCCCTCCACGAACGGCACGCGTCGAATGCGGCGTCGTGTGAGAGATCGTGGGTGGTTTCTTTATTCGGAAAGACGGAACGTCCGCCCCTCCCTCTTTATAAGCAGGGGAAACAGGGGCAGTTCGCCCATCTCGCCAGTTGCTGTCCAATCTCGAAAAACCCCCGCTGCCTCCCCCTTCTTCCCAAGGCTGGAGAGAGAGCAGCGCTCCACCCCCCATCGCCACCAGCATCACCAACGCCGTCGATCTCCCACACCACCTCCGCCATGGCTCCGAAAGCCGACAAGGGGAAGGCCGTGAAGTCGGCCGAGGCGTAGCGGCTTCTTGCGCGCCGCGGAAGGAGCGGCAATCTTTCCCCCAGCTCACCGCGAGGGAGCTGAGGGAGTACTACTACCTCTTCTGGTCGACGGAGACGCGAGCGCATCCGCGCACGAAGGTACTCCCAGCTGCTGCTTCGGAACTGGCTCCGAATGGGTACCCTTTCTTCGCACTGTTCTTCTACTACGGGCTCTGCCCGCCTTTCTCTGAATTTTTCTGCGATATCATGAACACCTACGGGTTCCGCCTCCTTGACTTCACCCCCAATGTTGTTCTGACCATGGCAGTTTTCGCACATCTCTGCGAAAACTTTGTCGGAGTCCATCCAAACATAGCCCTTTTCCGCCACTTCTTTATGCCCCGAGTTGAGAGAGGGGAGCCTCTTTCCGGTGGGATCGCCTGGATCTCGAGGACAGCCAAGAAGGAAGCTTATCTGGAGGGAGAGCTCCGCGGCAAATGGGATGAGTGGAGAGCAGACTGGTGCTGGATTGTCGAGGAGAACCCGCAGCCGTTTACCGCCCAGCGCCAAACCTCAGTAGTGCGCGGCAACGATTGGAGCAGTCTGGCCCCGGAAGACGCTAGGCTGAAGATTGCCGTCATCCGGATCCTACGCCTGAGGCTTGCCGGACTCACTATAGGCGCCGTTGGCGCAGATTTCCTTCGTCGCCGCATCGCCCCCCTGCAGGAGAGGAGGAGACCCGCCTGGGAGTTCCAGAACGTGGCGGATATCATGAGGCTGCGCCCGGGCCTCAACTTTAGTTTCACTGTCCTAGAACTGGATGCGATGCTCTTGGAGCTGTTCAAGCACGATCCTGAGCATCCCGGAGCGTTCAGGTTGCCGAAGAATGTCGTCCCGCTGTGCAACAATTCCTCGCTCGGCCGCATCCGTGCAATGATGCCGCCAGCGACTTCGCATGGAATCGCTCCAACCTGGCAAGAGCCTCGCAGATGACGCGTTGTCAGCGAAAGTGTTCTTTGACAGCTGGTAGAAGTGCCGGTCCGCCCGATGAAATGTAAGAGCCTCACCGCGACACCACCGATGATGAGATGCGCGACGCCACCAAGTGGGAAGAGGCGGCAGCAGGCTGCCGGGCGAAGTTCGGATTCACCGTGGAGGAGGCAGAGGCAGCAGAGGCGGCAAGCCTTGTCGAGCGAGGGAGTTTGCGGTGAGGAAGAGCTTGTCGGGCCTGAGTCGAGCGAGCCCGCCGAGGGCGCCTCCTCCCCTCCTTCAGACAGCTTGCCGCGAGCGGAGCCCTCAGCTCCACCAAGAAGGCGTCTCCGCAAGGCCGGAGACGTAGCAGGGCGGTAGACGGGTCAACAGCCGCCGCGCCGCGCGACGCGCTCCACCGCGGCAAGCACTGTTGCCGCGAGAGCACCTCACGCCGCTGCGGCAACTGGAGCGGGGCCCTTGCAGACCACCGCTTTTGCTCCCGCCAAGCGGCCAAGGGAACCTACTCCTCCGCCTCGTCGTGACCGAGGCGAGCTGACTTGATCTCTCCGCTCAGCTCAAGCGAGGAAGAAGAAGAGTAAGATTCTTTGCAGCATTTGTAGTTCTTCGCTTGTTGCTTTGTCTTGTATCGATTTGCTTCACTCAACCCATTCCTTTTCGTGACGCTGGCCCAGAGCGTCGAAGAGAGCCAAGGCCCCGGTGATTGTCATCGAGGACGAACCCACCGCGACAAAGCCAGGAGGCGCTGCTCGAGACCACCTTGCCGGACGCGGCAACTCTTCCTCAAAGCAGCCCCCAGCGTAAGTATATGGTTTACTTCCTGCTGTTAGGCGTGCATGGGTGCCCTTTCTTTGCTTATATCTGACTGCTAATTTGTGTAGGAGCAGAGCAGCCTTACCAGGAGTGCCCTGAAGCCGCTCCTGACATGCCTTGTGCTTGGACTACACCGCCAAGGGAGGATTCCCCGGCAAGGGAGCATTCTCCGGCAAGGGAGACTTCTGCGGCAAGGGGCAGTTCTCCGGCAAGGGACAGCTCTCCTGCGAGGGACTGCACCAGCGATCCCCTGGTGGTGGAGACCATGACTGCAGACCCTAGCACAGGTAATCCTCTTGCTTGAAAACTTCCCTTGTGTTCTTCTTCTTCTGGTTTTCTTTTTGAATATTTGCTTGACTTTTCTTCATTTTCCGGCCGTCAGATCCATCCGCCACAGAGCCAATGGAGACCGAGGTCGCCGGCGAGGAGGACGCGCGCGGAAATACTGACGACGCCGCTGCCATCGAAGAAGAAGCTGGCGCTGACGAGCCCGCCGGCGAAGAGGCCGCCAAAGCTGCCGCCGCAGAACCAGTCGAGGGGTCCGGCGATCGCACTGACGGCCCTGAGGCCGCAGGAGCGCCAGGCGCTACGCCGACCGCCGATCCCTCCGCCGCTGCTGCAGCGTCGAGTTCAAGAGCCCCAGCCCGGCGCTTATTTGAAGGCGGCGATGGCGTCTTCATCAAGCTCCATGGGCGTCGAGCTCGAGCGCCGGCGAAGGAGAAACTTTGATGAAGAGCTGCTCGCCTCGCCGGATCGACGCTGGTCGGCGTGCTAAGCAGCAAGCGGCCGTGGCGAGTCTAAGGAGGAGCATCTGCGAAGTTGCCGCTTCTACCGCTCGACAAGTCAAGCTGGAGTCCCGGGAAGCGCTTGTCGCGAAGGCGGGAGCAGACATCGAGAAGCGCGCGGAGGAGCTCCGGGTCCTTAACCAGGAAGCTCTCCGGTCCTTGGCAGCAGAGCGGGAGCAACTTGCCGAAGAGCGCAAAGCCTTCCTCCTCGAGAAGGCTGAAGCTGAAGAGCAACAGCGGCTTGCTGCCGAGAAGCTGTCTGCGCAGGAAGGCGATTTGGCGCAGTGGAAGGTTAATCTTGACAGCCACGAGGAGGATCTTGCCACGCGTGAGCAAACATTTGGCGGGGCTCTCAAGGAAGCAAAGGATGCTGCCGCAGCTGCCGAGGCCGCCAAGAAGGAGCTGGAGACGAAGGTGGCGCAGTTGGAGGCCAATCTCAAGGAGAGCGGCGAGGAGCTTGCTGCACTCAAGCACGAGCGCGAGAAGGACGCCTACACTCTTGGCGAGCTGCAGGGCCGTTTCGCCGAGAGGAGCAAGGAGCTCAGCGCCGCCAAGGACTCCAATGCAGATCTTGAGTTGAAGCTAAGCACCTTGACTCAGACGCTGGACGGCGCCAGGGAGCAGGAGGTGGCCTTGAAGGAGAAGATCAAGGCCGACGAGGCGCTGCTGGCGAGTGCTGCTGCCACCCAGAATACCTTTAGGGAAAATGTGGTGCACTGGACCGAGGGTCTCGTGGATGTTGCTGCAGCCATCGACAGAGAGAGGCGCGCACTGGGATGGAGGATCTTGGATATTCCTCCGATGAGCACCTCCAGCCCAGCGCCAAGCTCAGCTTGTTCTTCAAAGGCGTGGTGACGGCCCTCCAGCGACTCCGGGAAGAGATCCCAAGGTAGCTGGCCGACGAGTCGCGCCAGATCTGCGCGGGAGCTCTTCATAAGGTGCTGATGAAGGTGGCCTTCCGCAATCCAGGCCTCAATCTCACCAACGTCCTCAAGTCCTTGCCGCCGGATGCTGATGTGGAAGCTCTCAAGACCCTTGTCACACCTATCGTGGACAGGGTGAGCGGGATCAAGAGGGTTGATGGCGATCGCGTAGATTAGGCCACTCGTTTTCTTTTTTTCTTGCCGCTGCTGGTCATGTTATGAGAACAATCTATTAGAGCTGTGACAAGCTATCTTGTAATATAAATCTATTTCGGGTAGTGATTTCTATGTTATTTCCTTTACTTGATTCCTTCCTTTGTATGTTTTTGCCCTACGCTTTTAGGGAACTTGTCGGCGCAGGCACCTGGGCCGCGAGCGCTGAGTGCGGGACGTCAGCAGCCTGCTGGCGGTGCCGCTTCCAACAAGTAACCTTGTCGCAACTAGTCGCAGCTCACTTAAGTTGTTGAGCGGACTCGAAACAAAGTCAGGCGCAACTAGCTACGAGTTGGTTCCTCCGCGCACAGGTTTTCCATACAAAGCACGGTCGTTCGCGGAGAATAACTTAAATTTTTTAAAATTGATTGCTCAAACTCTAACAACTTAGCTTTTCTATCGTTTGCTTCCCGGTAAGGCTAGACTTCCTTGAGCGACGCTTGGTCCACACCATTATCTTCTCCTTTCCCCCCGGCAAACTTGTGGGCGAGGGAACCTTCCTTTCTTTGAGAAAGAGAAAGAAGAGAAAATAAAGATATGGAGCCTTATGGCTCGTTATTGCTTACCGGGGGTGGGTGCTGCACAAAGTGTCAGATAACGCATGTAAAATAGAAGTAGAAAGCATGAAATTGACAAGATGTGCGGCACATTAGCTTTACTTATGCACGGGTCTGCGCCGGCTTTGTACAAAGGATTACATGCAACATCGGCAAGACTTGTATAAAGGTGGTTGCCGGAACAGGTTCCGCAACTGCGCTTCTATGGGTAAAACTTACGAAGATGCTCAATGTTCCGTGAGTTGCTCACCGAATGCCATCTTCGGTCTCAAGGCGGACAGCGCCAGGCCTAGTGACTCGTTTCACCCGGTAAGGGCCTTCCCACTTAGGCATCAACTTGTTGGAATTCTTGGCGGGCTGAAAGCGCCGAAGAACAAGGTCGCCTTCCTCGAGACTTCTGGCATTAACTTTGCGGCTATGGTAGCGGCGCAAAGCTTGCTGGTATCGAGTAGCTCGTACAGCAGCCTGAAGACGATCCTCCTCAAGGAGCAGCACGTCATCTTGTCGCAACTGCTCTTGCTCAAGCTCATCATAAGCGAGCACTCGAGGTGATCCGTATACGAGTTCCGTGGGGAGGATTGCCTCTGCTCCATAGACTAGAGCGAAAGGTGTCTGGCCAGTGGCTCGATTTGGCGTCGTCCTGATCGACCAAAGAACCACCGGCAGCTCCTCAATCCAGTTCTTTCCGCACTTGTGCAGCCTGTCGAAAGTTCTGGTCTTGATCCTGCGCAGCACTTCAACATTTGCCCTCTCCGCTTGACCGTTACTTCTCGGATGAGCAATGTAAGCGAAAGCGAACCTTGGCGCCAAGATCTTGGACGTCTTGCATGAAGGTGCGGCTCGTGAATTGCGTGCCATTGTCGGTGATGATCCTGTTAGGTCTTCCAAACGGCAAACAATCGACCTAAAGAACTTGATCGCTGACCGCTGTCACCTTCCTCATCGCTTCCACTTCCGCCACTTTGTGAACTTGTCGATTGCAACGTACAAGTACTCAAAGCCCCCGACAGCTCGAGGAAAGGGGCCGAGGATGTCGAGCCCCAAACCGAAAATGGCCATGATAAAGGGATCGTCTGGAGAGCTTGAGCTGGCTGGTGTATCTGCTTGGAATGGAACTGGCACGCTTCACACTTGGTTACTTGTGCAGTTGCATCCTGGAGGGCTGTCGGCCAAAAGAATCCTTGCCGGAACGCTTTGCCGGCAAGTGCTCTGGCGCCAATGTGGTGACCACATATGCCTCCATGTAGGCTTCCACATTTCTGTGCATTTGCGGCTCAAAAGCGTCATGGAATACTCTTGCAAATGTTGAACCAGCATTCTTTAATCCGAAAGGCATCCGTACGAAACAGTATGTGCCACCTGGGGTGATGAATGCGGTCTTCTCCTCATCCTCTTCTGCCATGAAGATCTGATGATATCCTGAGTATGCATCCGTAAATGAAAGCAAATCACATCCGCCATTGAGTCAACAATCTGGTCGATGCGCGGCAAGGGAAATGGGTCTTTGGGACAAGCTTTATTGACATCGGTAAAGTCGATACAAAGCCTCCATTTCCGCTTGCCTCTATGCATACAACTACAAGATTAGCCAACCACGTAGGATGGAGCACTCCTCGACAAGGCCCGATGCTTCCAATTTCTTGATTTCTTCTGCGATGAATTCTTGGCGCCCAACGCTCGCTTCCTCGACTTTCGCTTGACGGGCCGCGATGAGGACAAACGGCAAGATGGTGCTTAATTACTTTCACAGGAACACCGGGATGTCGACGGTTGCCACGCAAACACGCCGACGTTCGCCGCCAGGAAAGCAACGAGCGCCTTCCTATTTAGGGTCGAGAGTGGCACCGATGGTGAAGGTACCACCGGTCTGCCGTCCTCCTTGGCGGACACCTTCTTGGTCTCCGTGGAGCTGCCATCGTCTTCTTACACTTGACGGTGGAGCTCGATGGTGCGTCCTCGACGGTAGCGCAGCACTCCGAAGAGGTGCGCTTGCTGGAGTGGGCATCAGAGCTCTTGCCGGACTTGATCTTCTTCTTCGCCCCGGGAGCTTCAGTGGCAAGTGGCTTGCAATCTGCTGCAGCAGCTGCTTCCTGGTAGATCTTGTCAGCGCAGATAAGAGCATCCTTCTTGTCACCAGGGACAGAGATGACACTTATCGGGCCTGGCATCTTCAGCATGTTGTATGCATAGTGAGAGGCTGCCATGAATTTGGCGAGTGGTGGACGGCCAAGTATCCCATTGTAAGGCAATGGAAAGTTAGCAACGCCAAAAGTGACCCTCTCAGTCCTGAAGTTCAACTCGCTGCCAAATGTCAACGGCAACGTGATCTTTCCCTTCGGCTTGCTCCTTCCCGGATTGATTCCTTGGAATGTGCCGGTCTCTTCGAGCTCGCCATCAGGGATCTGGAGTTTCTGGAGCACCGCAGAGGAGATCAGGTTCAAGCCGGCCCCGCCGTCAACTAGCATGTTAGTGACCTTGAGGTTGCGGATAGTTGTAGAAACCAACATCGGCAAGCACCCGACCGCAGTTACGCGATCAGGGTGGTCCTCAATATCAAAGATGAGAGGCGTGCTGGACCATTTCAAGGGCTTGCGTGACTCGACGGATGGTTCTGCCGCATTGACTTCCCGCATCCACTGCTTGAGCTGGCGGTGTGAAGTATGCAGAGAAGCACCGCCATCAACGCACAGGACCTCTATGGCTTTCTGGAACTCCTGTTCATCGGTCTCGTCATCATCCATGTCTTCATCATCGTCGTCGTCTTCATCCTTGTCGCGGCCGCGGGGAGGTCTGTCTCCTTGCCGCTGCTTGGCCTTGCCGCGCGTCCTCCTCGGCCGGGACGTTTCTTGCCAGCTCCTCCAGCACCTTCTTGGGCCTTCTCCTTGTCGCGCCGCTCGTCCTCAGCCTTCTGCTGCTCGACAAGCTGCTCGACTTTCTTGCAGCTCTGGAGATCATGGCCCTTGGTGCGGTGGATCTTGCAAGATCGCTTTGTTGGAGCCGTCCTACTTGTCGTGACCGCCACAGCCGACAGCTTGGTGTCGCTGCAACCTCCTTGCCGGAGCTACCAGCTTTGGCTTTCTTGGCGCCACCTCCGTTGCCGGACTGCTCAACAACTAGCACATCTTTGCTTTTCTTCTTCCTGTTGTTCCGCCGGTTTTTTCTTTGCCGGGCGGTCTCCTCACTATCGATCCTCCCGCTTCAAAGATTCTCTCCGGAGTCTCCTCCCTTCCCCAAAGCATGTGCACACTTGTCGGCCAGGCATATAGCTCACCGACGCGTCTCGATCTTGCACATCGCCATATCCTCCCGCATCTCGCGGTTTCGCGACGCTCGATGGAACGCAGCTGATTACAGCGGTGGTGGACATCTGAGATGTTGTGCCGTCTGCGGCTGATTCTCTGAATGTACTTGCGCAGGGGCTCTCCTTCCTTCGGGCGGCAGATGAAGGTCGCTTTCTTGGCCATGGGGCTTATGGCACGCTGTAAAGGCGCCGACAAACTGATGGCATAGATCTGCCCAAGAGGATATGGAGTTGTCCGGCAAGTGCATGAGCCAGGATCTCGACATTGGGCTTGAGCACCGGCGAGAAGTAGTTGGTCGGGATCTTGTCGTCGCCCCGGCAGCTTGCACCGCGATGGTGTAGATGCTTGAGGAACTCCGACGGATGCGTCTTGCCGCCGCATTTCTCTCGTACGTCTCGGCTTGAAATTCTTCTTGCTGGGCCATCAACTTGCCGCAGCTCACGAGTGAACGCAGGGCAACCTACACAGACGGCAAGTCGCTGGTTCCTTCGGCGCATGCATGTCGACAGAGGGCCCAGCCGCTGGTCGGATTGACGCCGCTTCTCTTGGCGCCGATGCGAGTTCGAGCGTCTTTCTTGTCGCTGCTCAGGAAGAACTTGGCGCTGATCGCGACGAGCTCGTGGATCCGGCGATGCGGTGGAGTCGCTGTCGAGGTGGATCCGGCGAGTCGGCGATCTTGGCCTTCGGGCGGAGAGTGCATGGTGGTTGCACCCCCACCGGTTTCGCCGCCACCTGCTCATGTTTGGCAGTCCTGCCGCTGCAGCGAGCAAGCTTTCGGCTGCCGCAGGAGCCGCCGCTGGCAAAGCTGATGAGACTGAATGGTGGCCCTCCATTCATCGATCTTGTCGGCTGTTGAGGGTAATCCTGGAGCAGTTGAGCTCTCGCCAAAGCTTCTGCTTTGGAGTGGTGGGTGGCGATGGCGAGCAAGCGCGAGGCGGATATGCTCGGACTTCTAACTATGTTAGAAGGAGCAGGATCCCGCCCAGCGACCGCGCCTCGCTGCGTCTTGCCGCATGTTGGCGTGCATGCTGGTCTTGAGGACCCCGAAAATCCACCAGCTCGATCTTGGTCCAACGAGCGTATGGCGTTGTGAACACCATGACGCTTGTCGGTCCGCGCCTCTGAGATGGGCGCGGCGCATGTATCGACGCTGAGGTCTGCGCTGCCTTGTCCTTGGACTTGGCAGCAGGCGGCCTCTGCCGACGTCCATTCTTCCGGGCGTCTACCCCACCACCCGTCGGGCGAAATGGGGGAAGATTGCCGCTCCTTCCGCGGCCAAGAAGTCAGCTAAGGCTCGGCCGACTTCACAGCCTTCCCCTTGTCGGCTTTCGGAGCCATGGCGGAGGTGGTGAGGGAGATCGACGGTGTTGGTGATGCTGGTGGCGATGGGGGGCGGAGCGCTGCTCTCTCTCCAGCCTTGGGAAGAAGGGGGAGGCAGCGGGGTTTTTTCGAGATTGGACAGCAACTGGCGAGATGGGCGAACCGCCCCTGTTTCCCCTGCTTATAAAGAGGGAGGGGCGGACGCCCGCCTTTCCGAATAAAGAAACCACCCACGATCTCTCACACGATGCCGCATTCGACGCCAGGCCGTTCGTGGAGGGCGTGGTGGGTCCGGGGTAAGTTACAGCGTAACCCTGTGTCAGCAAGGTGCGTTGCGTGCCTGCTTTTGGGCTCGCCCAACAGCCGGCACTGCAGGTGGCCCAGGCCCGGGGGCCCCTGTCGGTGTACTAGAGTAGGGGTACCCTAGTATGCCGAACTTGTGCACGGGCAGTTGCAGCCCTCCGCGGCGCCCTGGGACATCCACTAACGTGTCGCCTGCCTTCAGGGTTAGGTATGATACACTGTACAAGTAGTTGTACCAACCGCACTTTATTTCCATTTTTACCCTTGTCTACGTTGCCACCTGTCGGAGACCCCTTGAGCATATAAAAGGAGGCCCATGCGCAACGTAGAGGGGGGTTCAGGAGGTTCGAAGCCAGAAACACTCACGCTGAACCTCCTGAACCGAGCGTGAGTATATAAAAGTTCGTTGCCACCTGTCAGAGACCCCTTGAGCATATAAAAGTACTGTAGCACTCAGCGCTCCTGAGCATGAACTCAATACACTTAGACATGCAGCAGTAGGAGTGTTATCTCTCCGGAGAGCTCCGAAGCTGGGTAAACTGCTCGTGTGCTTCGCCGCGATCTGCTCTTCGTGCGACCTCCGCCCATCGCCGAACCAAAAGGGGCTTGGTCCGCCGGTCCCATAGGTGTTCGTGGGTCAGATCAGCCTCCCCTACCTGGCGCGCCAAAGATGTCGGGAACGAGACCGAGCGTGAGTGTTTCGGGCTTCGAACCTCCTGAACCCCCCTCTACGTTGCGCATGGGCCTCCTTTTATATGCTCAAGGGGTCTCCGACAGGTGGCAACGTAGACAAGGGTAAAAATGGAAATGGAGTGCGGTTGGTACAACTACTTGTACAGTGTATCATACCTAACCCTGACGGCAGGGGACAAAGTCATTAAATGCCCGTCTACGTCGCCCTAACAGTGCAGAAAGGGACCGTCAGGGGCGCCACCGCTTGCCACGATGGCAATCTTGTCAGCGCCGCTTGCCACCAGGCCTCACCGGTCAAGACGGGCTTCTTGCCACGCCAAGCCTAGAAAGGTCCTGTATGCGACACGTTAGTGGATGTGCTGGAAGCGCAGTACGAGTGGTGGTGGTCTGCAGCGGCAAGCGCCTTTGCCGCGGTTGTTGTCTTGTCGCGTCCGGAAGCTTGTCGCTCACCGGGCCTTCCCGGCAAACTCCTCTTGCTGGGGCCTTGTCTCCTAGGTGCCTTGGGTGGCCTTCCCGGCAAGCTCCTCTTGCCGGGGCTTTGTCTCCTAGGCTTGAATACTTTGTTCTTCAATGGCTCCAAAGGAACCACGGAGGACCTTGGCGGTCACCCGGTAGGCCTTGCCGCGGAGGGCTGCAACTGCCCGTGCACAAGTTCGGGATACTAGGGTACCCCTACTCTAGTACACCGACACACAATCAATGCAATGCACAAACAAATGAATGACATGTCATGTTAAGGAACTGAATTGACCTAATGCAGCAGTAAGCCAAGTTAATTGAAGTGGAATTCAAACAAGGTTAAACTCCAACTTCAAATACTAGTTCATAAATTACCCTAATCATGGTTCATCCTATTCAGTGAGGTTAACTTGTTCAATCATGCATGATCATGGCATAAACAGATTCTTCATATTTTTCTGATCATTTTTCATATATAATTTATTTGATTTGGAGTTACGGTTGATTTCATATGATTTTTAGAAGTTTGGGGTATTTTCTGAAATTTATAAATCATTTCCTGATTTATTTTAATTCTAGAAATACTTTACTACGTCAGCATGACGCCTGTGTGACGTCAGCAAGTCAACAGGCTTGACCAGAGTCAAACCTGTGGCGCGGGACCCACGGGCAGAGTCATTAGACTAACTAATTTTAGTTAGTCCTAATCCTAGGTTTAATTAGCAGGGCGGGCCCACACGTCAGTGACCCAGGGGGTCAAATCCCTGGTCAACCGGGGCTAATCCACCGGCGTCTAGCCGCCGGCAACGACCAGACGCGGCGGAGGCTCGGGAATCGCCCACAGGGCACGATTCGAGCTGCTGCTAGGCGCGTCGGAGTGCCCTCGCCGACGCGCGTCGTTAGGTGGTGCTAGCAGGGCCTGTGGTGCCCAGAGGCGACGGCTACGAGCTCGGCAGCGGCGGCCGGAGCTCGGCTAAGTGCGGGCGCGGTACTGCAGCTCGTAGGCGAGTGAACGGAGGTGCTAGGCAGCACCTAAAGGGCAGCAGGAGCATGTCGGAGCTACTATGCGAGGCAGAGGTGCTCGGGGGCACGGAGCTCGCCGGCCATGGCGGACGGCGGCTTCGGGTGCTCGCGGGGCGGCGGCTACAGGGCGCGCGCGAGAGAGAGAGGTGAGGGGAAACGACGGCAAGCTCACAGGGAGGCAGCAGGGTGGCTCAGTGGGCTCGGGGACGACCTCCAGCGCGCGAACGACGGCGACGGCCGGCGAGTAGATGCGGCAATGACGAGCTCGAAGACGACGGTGTGGCGATCCTTGGCTTGCGTGTCTCGGCGAAGAGGGAGATGGAGTCGCGCCTGACCTTCCAGACACGGGGGAGGGGCGAGGAGGTGGCTGTGGCCGCGGTGGTGGCGAGCGGCGGCGACGGGCGTGTTCGATGGTGTCGTGGGGAGAGAGAGCAGAGGAGGGAGAAAGGTCCAGGGAGAGAGGAGAGGGGCCAGGGGGTCCAGAGCGGCGCCGAGGAGGGGCTTCGAGGCGCCTCGGTGAGGCAAAGCAGCGGCGAGGAGGCGTGCTGAGCTCGGGGCGCTGGCGCCAGGTTCCTCCTCTCGCCTCTTGGCAGAGGTAGGCGATGACTGGCAAGGTGAGTTGGTGGGCTGGGCCAACTGGGCCAGCTCCAGGTAAGTGGCTGGGCTTCTCTCTCTCTGTCCTTTTCTAATATATTCTGTTTTCTATTATTCTATTGTTTTAGGGCTTTATTAAAAATACCTAGACACTTCCAAAAATAATGAAACTATTCATGATCACTGTTGGGAGTATATCCTACAGTGAACATTTTAGTTTGTGATTATTTGAGCATTTAAAATATTATTTAGCAATTAAATTCCCAAATGCAAATACCATATGATTTAATTCAAAAATCCAGAATGGCCTAGAAATATGTGCACCATTTTTGGCAGAGGTTTGAAACCAATCCAAAAATGCTAAACTTTTCTGAAGGGCATTTTGGGTTCATTGAGAATATTTTATTTGAACCTAGTTGATTTGGTTTGGTGCTAGGGTTTGAGCAATCCCCATTTCAACTTTCATAAAATTTAAACATGATGCATGGATGCTAAAGCAAAAACAAGCAAGGCCTAAACTGGATGTGACAACTCACCCCCACTAAACAATAATCTCACCCCGAGATTCAAGACGTGAGGTAAGAGGAAAAGGGGAGTCACAAAACTATCACAATCTTCATGATCCATTTGCCCTTCTCGAAGATCTTGATTCATTCCATCATCTTGGTCTTGACGGCTTTGCTTTCGAGATCTTCACTCGACACGACAACAGAAAGAGGGGGAAACCCTACATGATTTAATCTTCTTGAAGATCGAGCAACTCAAGATCAGTTCATGGGGTGAGACGTAAGAACATCTCTTGAGTTGAGACACCAAACACACATTAGGAATGATGGAAAAGAAATGGATGGCGAAGGTTCAAATTGGTAGTCAACCATTCCACGCTTAGGTAAAATGCTGCATGGTTTCAAAGTAACAAGGAGATGATTGCCATGATTCCATAATGGGAGACTTTAGGAAAGGTGACTCGTAGAATTATTCCCTTAAGTGGCAAAAAGAATTACTTTTGATACAAAGATCATTGAAACTCTTTATACCAGCCTAAGGCAATCACAAACGATCGTTTGGTGGAGTGCAAAAGAATGGCATACCCAGACTAGAATGGATGATGTGGACTACCTTGTTGAAGACAACGCAATGGATGTTTTTTTCTTATCACCGGGAATGGATGGGACCCATGGTAGGACCGGTTTTGAAGATGATCATGGGCAACAATTGGTGGGGTGCAAGCTGGAAACATAACGCAAATGCTGGGAATGTTTCAACCATTATATCTGCCTGAGATTGAGATCTGGTTGGTAACGGGACATTTCAGACAGCATGTCTGAGAAGGAAAGGTTGCAACACAAATCGACAAGATGACGTTGCGAGATTCTTCGGATATGAACTACGATAGGAAGCTCCAAAACATGAGCCGGTTCTGCTACATACATGTGAGCATGTTGTCCAAGACAAGAATGACCACATAGTAGTCTTACAATAAAATACTATCGAATTCTGGTTGGGAACCATCGTCGAGGATATCAAAGTCCTTGCATAAGGCATGCTCTTAAGAAGGAACTTCTTCTCCTTGAACAATTCAATCAGTGGCTTGGTGTGCTAGGAATACATATGGAATGAAGGTTGCAAGTCTCCAGACCACAGAATACTTCGCCCATATGCATGACTGATTTGGGATGATTCCAAAGGAAACAAAACAAACCTTTCTCATAATCATGGTGGCAACTTGCATCAAATGCACATGAACTAGAGGAAGTCACTTCTTCCATCCAAGCATAAGCTTCATGAACGGCACACGAAGGCATTGCTTACAAAGTTTCCAACACTAGGTTGATGTTCAACATGAATCATGGGGGAGACAAAATGCTACTGATGGGCTCAACAACAACTCATCGGAATTTCCATATCACTGGACTTCCACCATCATGTGAACACGGTGATAGCATTGGTCAGACCAAAAGATGTAATGGTATATGCTCGAGGGATTAACCACGAGTACGACAACATTACGAGCATCGTTGGTACTGATTTGATTTGACGATAGCCCACACTCAAATCAAAGGATTGATAAGACAATAGGTCCAGCAAATGATCACAGGGACCAATCGATGAAGATATCATCTTTCTTCAGCACACACTACACAAGAATATCCCTTTGGAACGAACTAAGTCAGGCAAGCTTTTATCTTCCAACTCTCCAAGTTGTTGTTTGGCTTAACCAACTAGCTCAGGGGTATCCAACACAGATTCCTGGAGAAAGGGTGGTTCACAGGAAACCAACTTGATCACGAGCTCAACATAACAGTCAGGGGACAACCTGGTAATACTTCCGAGAAGATATTCGGAAAATCACGAACCACCGGTATGTTACTAAGCTCGGGAACAATCTTGCTTTTGAGGCAAGACGACATGATCAAATGAGTGAGGACTTGACAAGATCCTAACTCATCAATCAAAGTGTGCACCAGAAATAAGGACTAGGTAGCACGATCGATCTTAGGATGATGATTTAATAACCAACACGCTAAGAATGAGGATATTGTCCATTAGCTGCCAAGCAACGAGTTGCTCGGAGTATTGATTTCACACATCACAATTCACTTGTCGGCATTCCGGTTACAACAACTCGGGACCGAGGAATGAATAATGATGGTGAGAAGTATCATCGTCAAGAATTCATAAGAGAAGGTGCAATTCTCATGACGTTTGGACATAAAGTGGGTAATACTTCAGATAGAACAGAATCAAAAGCTTGATTGCATTTGAATCATGGAATACAACTGCTTTGACCCAATCCTAGATATGGATGAGGCACTGGAGTTTGTTTCTCCTAGTCATTCCGAAATAGAATGGCTTGACGGACCACAAGGATAATAGACATCGATAAACGAATGCACACATACTCTTGGTTATCAACTGATAGAGGATGGTCGGGATACAACTAAAGAGAGCAACTCAAAGGAACATATAATTTTCTGAGTTGTGGATGCATAGATTAGTATGTCGAGCAAAGCTCAACATTTCTTCCGGATAACCCATGCGGAGAAGGTAGAACTGGCAGAGTCACAATTATGAATGGAGAACTCCTCAAGAGTACTCTGATTGTGATCTTTTAATTCAAAGAATTTCTGCCTTAACTAGTTCATGGTATTTGGAAGAAGGAAATACCATGGACCTCGAGGACTATCGCAAAGTTACTAATATCCTAAAGGAACTAGCAAATACTAACAACATGAAGTAGGGTGAATCTCGGGTTCAAGAACCCAGGAATAGAATGCCTACTAACTAATAACATCACGGGATGCTTTCAAGAATAATGGCTTAATCATCACACTGGGGATACAAAAGCATTGCTAAGTTACTAGGTGACTTCCTAAAACACCTAGGGTCATAATAATAGCTCCAACATATATGCCGAGGCAACAAAGTACCTCAGGTCACCGATTAGTGTGCTTATCCTGACCCAAAGGAACAACGGGGTGGAAAGAAAGGATTTGCAAATGCATCAGACTAATTAGAAACCTGGGATGACTCGGACAACATAATCAACTGTAAATGCTCAAAATGATTTGAGACATCCTGCAAAAATGGTGGCATAACCACTCAACATCACAATATCAAGGTTCCGAGATCAACAGTTATCATACCGAAATAGTAGGAACTGAACTGGGGCTTAAAACCAACAATCTTAAAGGTCTATGGATTAGTAACACGTCATCCTAATAGATAGACGAGAAGCCTAGTTCTCAAACCCCGTGAGAAGAGAAGAGGTTGACTCGCATCGGAAGGCCATGAGATATAAGGAGTAAAAAGAGCCTTACGTTCCTTCCACAATCAATTCCCTTACATAACTAAAGCATTTCTAGACACAACTTCACCCGGTTTGGCTTGGTAACCCTACAGCAACAAAGCTCGATACCAACGCTGTCAGACCCCGATTCCAAGTCACATCGATCTAGCCGGTAACAGCTCATATCACTTTATGCGGCCTCATGCATGGTATTCCCACGGGTGTCGCCTTACCATGGCCCGGGACCGTTTAGCCTTTTGGCTCACGTATATGATAGTGTCGCTAGCATCCATATGACAGAACCCAGGCCGACATGGCTAGTCGTGAACCCAAAGCGGCACTAACCCATGGGGACAGGCATACATGAATCACATCGAGCATGTCGGTCATCAACGTATGAATCCGGGCTGTAGCACTGGGCTAACAGGACTCCGGTGACCCGGGCTGTAGCAGGCTAGGCAGGACTCCGAATATCACCGCGTGACATTTCCCCGAAGGACGTACATAGGAACGAAGTGAAACACATGCCGCCAGTCAAGTGTCCAAGCAGTAGTGCTGGGCTAGCAGGACTCCGGTGAACCGGGCTCAAGCGGACTACTATCGCTCAGGAAGCACTAGACTACATTTCCCCATATGAGAGGCTGCCAAGGATAAACAACTAGATTGTCGGATCCCACACATACCAAGCATTTCAAACATACACACAATATGCTCAATATGTGTAAATACAAACATGGCATCACAACATAACTCTACGACTCAAATATTTATTCATTAGGCTCCGAGGAGCGCGAGACATAAACATGGGTCTCATGACCCAACACTCGAAACATACAAGTCAAAGCACAAGCGGAAGCTAAACATGTCTGAGTACAGACAACTATAAATGAAAAAGGCCGAGAAGCCTGACTATCTACCACATCCTGCCGAGGGCACAAGATCGTAGCTGAGGTAACAAGCTAAACGTCGAAGTCCAAGCGGAACTACTAGCGAGACTGACGTCTCTCTGCAAAACATAAAATAAGCAAACGTGAGTACAAATGTACTCAATAAGACTTACATCAGAACTAACTACATATGCATCAGTATCAATAAAGGGGTGGTGGGGTTTGACTGCAGCAAGCCAGCTTTGACTCAGTGGCTATCCTGAACTACGACTGCAAGTAACTCTTTTGAGGTGGCGCACACGAGTCCACATATTCACCATATCAATACACCACTATGGACCCGCTCCCGCCTCCCTACGAGAACGCCATCCATAGCACTCACGCTTATCTTGCGCATTTTAGAGTATCCACTTTCACTTGTCTATGAACTGATATAGGCAACCCAGAAGTCCATTACCGCGGACACGGCTATTCGAATAGATCATTTATAACCCTGCAGGGGTGTACTTCTTCACACACGCTCTCACCACTTATCGCCGTTTACACGACATGTACTTGGCAACCTTCAAGCGGAAGCCCAGCGAGGGTGTCGGCCACGGCCTACCTAACACTCAAGTCCCTAGTCCAGGTTTATCGCCTATTCGGGTTCCATCCGCAGGGAGTCCGGCCGAGGTTTCCACTAACGGCCCCGAACGATGTGTGCAGGGTTCCCGAGACACCAAACGGGCATTGATTTTGCACACCGGGCCACGGTGTATCTACCGCATCATAGCCCACCCCTAGGGTCAGCGCTACGCACGGCCTCCAACACATATCCTACAAACACCAGAAACTAGTTGCAACTCCTGGACAGAGGACAAGGGTGGTTAAGAAGCCGAGAGAGTCAATTAAGGATCCCAATGTGTGGTAGTAACTGTTCATGGATCACAAACACATAACTCAGTTCCTGAGGACGGTTTCAATGAGACAACCCACCATGTACTCCTACATGGCCTCTCACCGCTACCTTTAACAAATCTTGTTCACAAACTAAGCTCACACACAAGTGGGACATGTTTACACACCTCCGATTCATCCCGATGAATCGGACGACTCAACTCTAAGCAGTAGCAGGCATGACAAACAAGCATGAATGAGTAGGCACAACAGGGCTCAAACAACTCCTACTCATGCTAGTGGGTTTCATCTAATTACTGTGGAATGATAGGTCATGCAGAGGATTAAGGGGTTCAGCTACCGCAGCAAGTAACAGATGAATCATTGTTGTCCTAATGCAGTAAAAGAGAGCAGGAGCGAGAGAGTGGGATTGAATCGAAATGAACAAGGGGGTTTTGCTTGCCTGGCACTTCCGAAGATAATATAGCTCTTCATCAGTGTCATCGATCTCGTCGTCGAAACCACGTCTATCGAGAGGGAACAACCACCGACAAACAAGAAGAAACACAATCAATGCAATGCACAAACAAATGAATGACATGTCATGTTAAGGAACTGAATTGAGCTAATGCAGCAGTAAGCCAAGTTAATTGAAGTGGAATTCAAACAAGGTTAAACTCCAACTTCAAATACTAGTTCATAAATTACCCTAATCATGATTCATCCTATTCAGTGAGGTTAACTTGTTCAATCATGCATGATCATGGCATAAACATATTCTTCATATTTTTCTGATCATTTTTCATATATAATTTATTTGATTTGGAGTTACGGTTGATTTTATATGATTTTTAGAAGTTTGGGGTATTTTTTGAAATTTATAAATCATTTCCTGATTTATTTTAATTCCAGAAATACTTTACTGCATCAGCATGACACCTGTGTGATGTCAGCAAGTCAACAGGCTTGACCAGAGTCAAACCTGTGGCACGGGACCCACGGGTCAGAGTCATTAGACTAACTAATTTTAGTTAGTCCTAATCCTAGGTTTAATTAGCAGGGCGGGCCCACACGCCGCTGACCCAGGGGGTCAAATCCTCGTCAACTCTAATCCACCGGCGTCTAGCCGCCGGCAACGACCAGACGCGGCGGAGGCTCGGGAATCGCCCACAGGGCACGATTCGAGCTGCGGCTAGGCGCGTCGGAGTGCCCTCGCCGGCGCGCGTCGTTAGGTGGTGCTAGCCGGGCCTGTGGTGGCCGGAGGCGGCCACGAGCTTGGCGGCGGCCGAGCTTCGGCTAAGTGCGAGCTGGTGCTGCAGCTTCGTGGCGAGTGAACAGAGGTGCTAGGCAGCACCTAAAGGGCAGCAGGAGCATGTCGGAGCTACTATGCGAGGCAGAGGTGCTCGGGGGCACGGAGCTCGCCGGTCATGGCGGACGGCGGCTTCGGGTGCTCGCGGGGCGGCGGCTACAGGGCGCCACAGAGACAGAGAGGTGAGGGGAACGACGGCAAGCTCACAGGAGGCAGCGAGGTGGCTCGGTGGGCTCGGGACGACCTCCACATGAACGACGGGCGACGGGCCGGCGAGTAGATGCGGCAATGGAGAGCTCAAGACGACGGTGTGGCGATCCTTGGCTTGCGTGGCTCGGCGAAGAGGAGATGGAGTCGCGCACGACCTTCCGAACACGGGGAGGGGCGAGGAGGTGGCGGTGGCAGCGGTGGTGGCGGCGGCGGCAGGCGTGTTCGGTGGCGTCGTGGGAGAGAGAGCAGAGGAGGGAGAAGGGTCCAGGAGAGAGGAGAGGGCGGGGTCCAGAGCGCCCGAGGAGGGGCTTGAGGCGCCTCGGTGAGGCAAAGCGAGCAGGGAGGAGGCGTGGCGAGCTCGGGCGCGTGCGCCATGTCCATCCTCTGCCTACTGGCAGAGGTAGGCGATGACTGGCAAGGTGAGTTGGTGGGCTGGGCCAACTGGGCCAGCTCCAGGTAAGTGGCTGGGCTTCTCTCTCTCTCTCTGTCCTTTTCTAATATATTCTGTTTTCTATTATTCTGTAGTTTTAGGGCTTTATTAAAAATACCTAGACACTTCCAAAAATAATGAAACTACTCATGATCATTGTTGGGAGTATATCCTCCAGTGAACATTTTAGTTTGTGATTATTTGAGCATTTAAAATATTATTTAGCAATTAAATGCCCAAATGCAAATACCATATGATTTAATTCAAAAATCCAGAATGGCCTAGAAATATGTGCACCATTTTTGGCAGAGGATTTCAACCAATCCAAAAATGCTAAACTTTTCTGAAGGGCATTTTGGGTTCATTGAGAATATTTTTATTTGAACCTAGTTGATTTGGTTTGGTGCTAGGGTTTGAGCAATCCCCATTTCAACTTTCATAAAATTTAAACATGATGCATGGATGCTAAAGCAAAAACAAGCAAGGCCTAAACTGGGGATGTGACAACTCACCCCCACTAAACAAGAATCTCACCCTGAGATTCAAGACGTGAGGTAAGAGGAAAAGCGGAGTCACAAAACTATCACAATCTTCATGATCCATTTGCCCTTCTCGAAGATGTTGATTCCTTCCATCATCTTGGTCTTGACGTCTTTGCTTTCGAGATCTTCACTCGACACGACAACAGAAAGAGGGGGAAACCCTACAGATTTAATCTTCTTGGAGATCGAGCAACTCAAGATCAGTTCATGGGGTGAGACGTAAGAACATCTCTTGAGTTGAGACACCAAACACACATTAGGAATGATGGAAAAGAAACGGATGACGAAGGTTCAAATTGGTAGGCAACCATTCCATGCTTAGGTAAAATGGTGCATGGTTTCAAAGTAACAAGGAGATGATTGCCATGATTCCATAATGGGAGACCTTAGGAAAGGTGACTCGTAGAATTATTCCCTTAAGTGGCAAAAAGAATTACTTTTGATACAAAGATCATTGAAACTCTTTATACCAGCCTAAGGCAATCCCAAACGATCGTTTGGTGGAGTGCAAAGGAATGGCATACCCAGACTAGAATGGATGATGTGGACTACCTTGTTGAAGAAAACGCAATGGATGATTTTTGCTTATCACCGGGAATGGATGGGACCCATGGTAGGACCTCTTTTGAAGATGATCCTGGGCAACAATTGGTGGGGTGCAAGCTGGAAACATAACGCAAATGCTGGGAATGTTTCAACCATCATATCTGCCTGAGATTGAGATCTGGTTGGTAACGGGACATTTCAGACAGCATGTCTGAAAAGGAAAGGTTGCAACACAAATCGACAAGATGACGTTGCGAGATTCTCGGGATATCCCTGTTTGCACAAGTAGGAACAAGGTGAAACCTACATTAGCTTAGTGAGAAAGGATAGGAAGACATTAGCCTATTACTCAAACAGTAGCATCAAATTCATGATGGACAATACGCAAAACATTGCCTCATTGAACCAATGGCAATAAAGTGACATGCAAAACAATAGCACTATTATGTCATGACACTAATAATATTCCCTCCCTGCTCCACCACATGATTCACCTCCATAGACAAACATTCACACGTACATAATTCAGCATAGGGTCCTACTAAAGATTTGTTTAACTCCAACAGTAAAATTAGCCAGTAATAAATTAGTGGTACTTATGTACTCCTAATTAATTAAGTGAGACGGCAGAAGTGGAAGGGCTCCCTGGAGGATCATCTCACATGTAAGGTAGTTGTTGCCGGAGCCCTTGAATAGCCTCAACTGAGGCCTCTGGCTTCAGCAAGATCACCTTGGAACTGTTTATTCTTCTTCTTCCTCCTCTTCATGCTCTGTTTCTCTTTCTCCTCACCAGTTGGTGAAACCAAGTACATGATTGGCCTTCTAATTTAGAATTGGTTTTGTCAGTGAGGGAGTACAAGTGTACTAGTAAAAGATAGCATTATTTTCTCATGGCAGTCGGAAAATAGAGATGAACACATGCATTAAATATCATTCTTACCTAAAGGAAGGTTATGGCGCCAATATGGATGATGAGGATTGGAACAGAGATCTCCCTTTGTGTAGTTCCACCAAAATGAACCAACTGTTCCATTCTGACATTCTAGTTAAACATCACAAAAGTCACTTCTTTTAAGAAGAGTTTTGTGCAGTGCACCAAAAGGTCACAACAGCAACCAGGTGAATTGGATATCCCTGTTTGCACAAAAAGGCACAGAGGAAACAATCAGAGTCTCGAACAATTACAGGCAAAAACATTTGGCTAAACTTGTCAGAGTCTCAAAGGATTACAGGCAAAAACAGTGGCATGGCTTCACTTTTACCAGGGACATTATATTAAGAATAGCTAAGGCTGCGTTCGGTTCACAGGTTTGGTGCAGGATTTTTGTAGGAACACAATTCCTATGGTATTCTTTCCCTTCCAACCGTTCGGAACACAGGAAAGGTGATTAGTGTTTCATAGGAAAGCTGGTCTGGTAGTACTGATTCCATCGGATTAGAAACATCCACGCGCTGCTCCACCTGCTGGAGGCGCTCGCTGCCATGCGTTAGACAGGTTGCTGTGCTTGGCAGGCGCTCGCTGCCATGCGTTAGACAGGTTGCTGTGCTATGTTTGCCCGAATAAAAAAATCAACCTATGTGTGGTACGTGAGGTGAGGACAAGAGTAGTCAATCTGCAGCTGAATAAACAAATAGCATCTCATACTGCCAAGCATGCTACTCTAAAAAAACAAATATGTACATTCTCTTGAGAGTTTCCTCCGGTTCGTTGTTCCATAGTTTTATACCTACATTCCTTTCCTATTCCGGTCCTCTTTTCTGCCCCTTTATTCCGAGCAGAGCCTAAATATTTGGTATAAGGGCATGTGACAGTGGGTGCACGAGCAGTACAACACCATGTACGTAAACATGGGCATAAAGTGGTGATTCATAGTTTGTTGACCAGAGAAACAAACATCCAAGAAACATATCTGGGTTGGTCCCATTTTTGTTCACTCTAGCCACCTACTCCTATGTGTGGATAGCAAATCTAGTCCTGGTCATACCACTGTGTACAGCGTTACCCCTATATTTCCCTTTTCGACCAAGAGACCGGCTGGATGACCAGTCTGTACTACTTTCATCACCTTTCCTTCCTGTTTGTACCAAGTCCGATGTACATACTGAATTCCCCCACCCCCACTTTGTTTCAATGACAAGTATTTTCGGACGGAGGGAGTACAAGATTCGACTCCATGAAGTAGCTTTACCTCTAACAATAGAAGAAAAAAAGATAGGTGACGTTGGACCATCCGATCGAGAGGGGCTGAAAGGTAGAAAATGATGCACATGCAGTGACGTAGCGAGCTGGGGAAGTAGAGCTAAGGCGGTTTCGAACGAAGATATACCTGAAGGTCATCGGGATGTGGATAGGTGGGCAGCGGGAGGCCGGATCCACCCACAGACAACGACGAAGGGATCGGAGGACCTCCCACGCCGGCGCTCGGCCAGAGATAACAGTGCGGCCGGCAGTGGGTCTCCTCCCTCGCTATCGACGACGGCCTAAACACTGCCCCTCCTCCCCTTCACCGGCGGAGGGGGATACGTCTAGATCTGTAACCAGCGGTGAGGATAGAAAGCCGTTGTTTTTGAAGGGAGAAAGACAGTGTTACTACCCCTATCTTGTTTAGATCTGGAGAGGATGAGAGTGTGAGAATAGAGCAGCCCTAGCAAGCAAGCGCGGAGGCTCCGGCCTATATATAAGTAGTGGGGTAGTTTCCTTTTTCACTCCGTCAAAACAATCATTTAAAATTGTGTACTACTCCTACATGCCAGGTCGCGGTTTTTTAGTTGTTGATTGTTTTTGAGATAGCTACCCGCTTGTTCCAAGTGGTGTTACGGTGTGTGCCAGGTCGCACTTTGTATCGTTCATGTCTGGTACTACAAGTCCCTCCATTAAATGAACAACCACCCCTCGTAAAAGTTGTGAACAAGCCCACGGCTAAAATTAGCGGAAACGTGGGTTGCCCCAACATGCATTATTATTTATATTTTCTACTCCCTCCATTCCTAAATATAAGTCTTTTTTATTAGCCACACCTAAGACAAGAATTTTTTTATTAGCAGTGAACCCCACATGTCATAGACACAAAAATTGTGGCAAGATTCCCTTAGGCAAGCCAAAGTGTGTCTAACAATTTGAGCAACTCAGGTTAGGCAAGTGTGGCAAGTCTGGGAAAAATAATGTGGCAACATAAGACAAACATAGTCACAATCCAAACAGCCCCGTAATTTTTTGTGACATGCATGCAAATTTGGCTAGTTAAATTTATAGTCAAAATTTGGCAAGGTGCATCAAATCAACACATGCAAGTATCAAAAGGAAAGTCACGGCATGCATGCATTGTACTCCCTCCATTTCCAAAGTAGCCCATTTGAAATGTGTAAAAAGACTTTTATCGAGTGCAGTGGTTTGATGTGTCGCGTCAACTCGTACAAGACCGAGAAATTTGATTACTACGACGCCCTCTCCCTCGCGGACGAGATCCGGTGCCTTAACTGCACCTGCCTTTGGCTGCATGACAGGTGGGCCAACCACCTGTTGGGCCCACCTATCATAGACGCAAAGGCAGGAGTAGTAAGTAGAAGCTTTCGCTACAGGCTATCTCTCCCGCACGAGGTGGACGGACATGCAACAGTGGATTCGATACTGTAGAAGTAGGAGTAACATCATTGTTCGTCTTCTCGAAGAGGCGAAGAGCCAAGCACAAACCAAACGTGGCAGTTGCGAACGCTCCCATGATGCGGTTCCTTGGAG
The DNA here is from genome assembly GCA_021605145.1 of Aegilops bicornis. Taxonomy (NCBI): domain Eukaryota; kingdom Viridiplantae; phylum Streptophyta; class Magnoliopsida; order Poales; family Poaceae; genus Aegilops; species Aegilops bicornis. The sequence goes on from CM038671.1 coordinate 66,627,970, forward strand.
TACTAGCCAGGATCTTGCATGAGACAAAATTGCTATTGTTTAACAATTAAACTCCATTATCCATTGGTTGATACTCATTCTGCATAGGTCCACGCGCTTAGCACCGTTTCCTCCTGGGGTCACCAATGTTTATTTGCTAATTAATAGCATTCCATGCAATGAACTAGCCATTGCAAGTCATTAAAGCATGCACACCTCTCATCTCTTATTGGTTGATACATATGTCAAGAAACAAGAAACAAGGTAGAAATTAATGCACCACGCCTAAGTGTTTTGGGACTATTTGGTTTTCGTAAGATGACTTACACACCTAGATGGAGGGAGTAGTATAGACCTGTAAACTGGAAAGGAGTATTTGCCTTTCTAGAGATTTCAACAAGTAACTAGACTACACCGTGTGCAGTACCCCCTCCCTTCCGGTTTATAGGGCTCAAATCTCAAATATCATGAACCAAGGCAGTTTGCGATTGGAGGAATGTACTGTATCTCGTACTTTACAAAACTACCCTAATTAAACTCATGCATTAATTACGTAGTTCTCTCGTTTTCCTCTCCGCCTTGGTCGCGGTGCACAATATTGAGCACTCCTATATGACTAGCCGCTCTATCTACATGCGGGACATTTCAAAGCATCCGGGCCCGCGTGCCATCCACCAAATCACAGCGAGGTGCTACAGTCGAGACTCACCTGTCACCCCAGTGTGGCCGTCATGACCCGTCATATCACAAAACCCACACCTTCAAGAAGTGGTAAGGTGGCCTCCAAGTTGGACTGGGCGAAGCAACCATCATTTCATTGGAACGCTCGTTCAAGATCTTTCTTCCCTTTCTTGAAGAAAACCTCACCTGTGCTACTCACTTCTGCCATTTTTCTTCTCTACCGATGAAGGAAAGGTGGGCGAATCAGTTATGCTGCTATATTTTCATTCCAATAATCGTCTTTTTGCGAAGCATCGACCGATTCTCACATCCTATTATTTTCCCGTTTTCATTGCGATTCTGGTTTCCTTTTGATTGCTTTTTGTTTGTCAGTTCATTGATGGATCCTGGAGCACTAGGCAAAGAGTTGCCGGCGGACAACCCACTGGAGACAGAGATCTCCAGGAAGCGAGCACCGACCAACGAGTTGACCATGTTGGTGGGCCAACCCATGGACACGAAGAACTCCTAGAAACAAGCACTGTCCAAAGAGTTGAGGACGTTTGCGGATGAACTCCTCAAATAAAGTTGGAAGAACAGCAAGGGCCCCACCATGCCTACCCCAGGAACTCTGATTGCCACCTATGCGAGGCTCAAGACCGAGTTTGAGGAGGTAGTCGCCGTTGAGAAGCAGTATTCCCCTGGCAAGGTGATGGCCCCCATCGAGGACGAGGAGATGGCCCCGGAGGATGAGATCCCCGTGAGCTGCACAAGGTAAAAAATAATTGCTTATTACCATAGTTGTGGTTTTTGATTGTTTGCAATGTGCTTGCTTTTTGATTATTTGCAATGTGCTTGCTAATATGTTAGGGTTGTGCAGGTGCCGGTGGTTGTCCTTGATGATTCCGATGTCGTGGCCCGTCCTGTTGGCACCGCCATGGAGATCGATTCCGATGCCGCTATCCATCCTGTGGACATCGCCCCAGAGATCGATTCCGATGTCGCGGTCAGTCCTGGGGACATCGCCCCAGAAATCGATTCGCATGCCGCTGTCCGTGCTGTGGTCATTGCCCGAGAGATCGATGACAAGAAATAGTTGGTCGCGCTAATCCTTCAGGGTAGTTCGCATTGCCCTGTGTTTAATTAGCAGAATGATGCGTGTTATCAAACCATCTCAGGGCTAGTGCACTGTGTTGTGTGGGCGGATCCTGCTACTTTTGTTTGATAGTGAATCATGCGAACCCTCTCCGAGTTATGGAAACAGATGTATCCTCACTAGCTTTTGATGTAATATATGGCATGCTCAGATGTAATTTTGAACTGTTTATCATATCAGCAGGGCTTGTTTGATGATTCTTGGTGTTAGTAGGGTAGCTACTTTATGCGAGCTATAGTACTTGCAAAACACTCACCGAAGAGAAAGCGTTGGGGCTGATGAGCTCGTGGTGCGCTTATACTTATCCCTCGTCGATCGACCAATAGCCCTAGCTCCTAAAATTGTAGGCTTAGCGATCGATCAGACAATAGTCGACATAAATTCAGGCCTCATTTTGTTCATAGGGTATAATCGTAGCAAAAGTACAGAGAACGTGCAACATAAAATCATAGCAGTACAGAGACGTACCCCCTCCGTTCCAAAATAGATGACATAGGCGGGCTAGTTTGGCCTAGTGGGTTTCAGTGATATGACGTGGTACAGTGCCGTCCAGTCTTCGCGTGTGGAGGTACAGTAAGTTTTCTTGAAGAAGCGGAATTCAACGAAGTCATGATGGTTTCTTCGTCCAAACAACTTACAGTGGGAAAGGTTGGGCCTGCGATGCGATCGGGGTAGACCAGGATAATTTTGTGCATGGCAGGTGGACCAGGATGGTCGAAGTCCCTCATGTCGGCGAATGAAAGTATTCTTTCCGATATAGAGGACGAGCAACGAGTATTCATTGTTTATTTTTGATGAAAGCTATTGTCTCCACTGTTACTCCTTGACTTTGTCAATGCCTCTCTCTCCTCCACATAAGCGGGGACTACTCCCTCCGTTCCCAAATATTTTTCTTTCTAGCCACCTCAAATGGACTACAACATATGGATGTATGTAGACATGTTTTAAATTGTAGATTCACTCATTTTGCTCCGTATGTAGTCATTTGTTGAAATCTCTAGAAAGACAATTATTTAGGAACGGAGGGAGTACTTGCTATGCATGTAGCGGGCAGCTAGCGTCTTGAGGGTCCAGGGGGTGAGAGCGGGCTCCAGAAGCGGTCCGAACTCCAGCATGGCCCACCTCACATTATCACCATATATTTCTTGGAGTCCGTGCGCGGCGGGCGGGCGATCTCTTCTCCCTCCCCCGTTTCTCTCTTCTCAGCCGACGCCCGCCAAGCGATTAGATTCCGGCTATCGACGGTTTATTCAATTACGGTCCCACATGTCAGTGAAATTGCAAGACAAATGCGTGTCCCCTCTGGTGAGCGGCGTGCGAGCCGGACTGTCGGGGTTGCGGACGTATGAGTCATAAGTGTGCCGCCTTTTCCTTTAGAACTTGCGAAGCGTAACATTTTCACGCGATCGATCGATAGAAATCCAGAACAAAATGACGAGGGCGGTGCTTTCCCGCTCGTTAGGTGGGCTAGTTCGAGTGATATGACGTGCTACAGTGCCGTCCACTTGCTCCATTTTTATGTAAGCAAGAGTTTACACTCTTACGCGGGAGGAGTGCGAAATACCACGGATCTGATTTTGATCGAGGGACAACTGTTCCCTGCCAAATAATGGAGGATTGTTAGCAATTATATCATGATAGTTAGGGCATCTCCAGCGCTTGCCCACAAATTTACACCGGCATCTGTCCGAGGACACTGATGGATGCCATCCGATGCTGCCCGCATACCTTTCGACAACTATATGAACTAAACTGATGAAATTCGTGCAAACAAAGCAAATTTCAAATTGACCGGATGAAATTCATTACATTTCGAGAATTTCCTATAAACTGGATGAAATTCATTACATATTTCGCACAAACCGTACTAAAACCTACTGTAAACCTAATCTAAACGATCGTCGGGCCCCGACCACCATGTCCGGCCATGAACCCGAGAAAGCAGGCCATTGCCTTTGCCTCCTCCTTATCCGCCTCGATAACCTCCTCCTCCGGAGCACAAGGTTATGAAGATTTCCGCATCCACGTCGCCATCAAGCGGCTAATCGGCCGCCGATTTTTATCCCACCAAGCTTGGCGTCGACTGAGTGGAGGAGCGGTGGCCTTCCTAGGACCAGAGCGGTGGCGACCTACCGTGTACTACTCTTCCTCGCTGCCGCCTGCGCCCGCGCACGCGCGCCGGCTTCATGGTCGCGGCGGCGGAGGGCGGCCGGGGGGAGCCGACGATCTCCTTCGTTTGCTCCTGCGACAGTACGTCGAAGAGAGGTGTGGAGCGCGCCCGGAGCGGAGCCGCCGATGTCCCTCGCTCGCTTCCTGCGACAAGACATCCAAGAGAGCTTCGGGCGCCAGGATGCCATGGTTGAAGTGGTGCCGATGTATGAAGGAAGGACCGGAGGAGAATAAGTGTGGGTCTTTGGCTATGGCTGGGAGCTGGGGCTCAAGTTAATATAAGCGGGCGAATGGCAATGAGCCGCGGCGAACAGATGGACAAGGCGCCGGAGTAGGTTCGTCGGGCGTGAATGGGGAAGTTGCTTCAGTGACTTAACTGCAGATGCGTTTGGGTTACTGACATGTGGGCAGAACGGGCGTCTAGCCCGCATGTCAGTGACACACCAATTGCACCTGCAGTTATGTCTGTTGAATTCGGCATTGACATTCTGGAGAGACGGTGACCGTTTCAGGCGGGAAGCGCGCGCTAGCGATGGAAGGGGTTTCGATTGTGCGGTGGCACTAAGATAGTTCGCTAACTATAGTACATACTCCGTTTCATACTACAATAGTACCCTCTATAGCTTAGTATTATTTATAGATTGTCGTTGTGATGGACGATATACATGAGCAAGGCGGTCCGAGTATGTCCGTTGGTGTTGAGCGGTGAATACATGCTCGGCGTTCACAGAGGCCTCCATCAAACGTCTAAACAGTAATGTCAGGCAACGCCGGGGCGCGCAGGTGATGGGCTCGCCGTTTGCGTTGCGCCATGAGCAAGACTTTGATTTAGAGGGCGACGTGCATGCATTAGCATGCTTTGACAGTGTCAGCGTGAGTGTATGACACGAAGTATTTCATTTTCATTTGGCTGACGAGGGTGCGTTGCACCGACGAGTCCGTGGTTTGATTCCCCACATACGCATAATTTTAGTTTTTATAGTATTTCTTTCTCCATTCACATGTAGGCTCGCGTAGATAGATAAAGAACACGAGCTGATGAGGCGCATGCGGACTGTTTGAATGGTCAACCATAGAAATACGGAGTTATACGCTGAGCCAGTGACCGAATAATCACCATATCTCGCATACAATGGTCAAAGTGAGCTATCAAGATAAGTTCGATGACCGCCAATGCGTTTTACTCGGTAATAAATGACCAGGATTGAAGGGGAATCCTAATTTGCTTCGTCTTCTGTCCTTGAGCTCTTGACAAACCAATGCACTCTACAGTTGTCTGGCCACTCCACCCCATAGCACTCACCAAGCGTCGTTCATGCCACCGTGCCGCACACTAACCAGTAAGGCAGCGATGGCATCCCGTCGCGCCGAGTTCCTCGCCGCCTGACGCACACAAAATGGTAGGGAAGCGATGGCATCCCGCCGTGCCGAGTTCATCCCCGCTCGCGACCTCACAACTATGTGGGAGGAATTTGAAGATGCCAAGGCCGAATGGGCGGTAGAGCAAGAGGTGGCCAAAGTCGCACAGAGGGAGCGGAAGTCAAAAAGCACTCAAGAAAAGAGAGGCCCGCCGCCGCAAGAAAGGAAAGGACGCACGCGCTGCTGCGGAGAGGTCGGCGGAGATCCAAGCACGGAGGGGTGTCACTGACAAAGCCGGGAAGGAGAACGACGGCGTCTGGCCAGCATGTGAGAAGTAGTAGTACTAGTAGTTAGTGTGTGTGTATGCGTAATGCGAGTACGAGCATGTACCAAGACTACTAGTTACTACTGTAGTTTTTAGATCTATTTACGATTACATTATCATAGTCTATATGGATACATTACTTTCATATGCATCAAATGTCATCTCTTTCTATATATGAATTGAGATGAATGTCATCTCAATTCCTATGATTTTCATATTCCTATCCTATGAATGAAAGGAGGCCTCTGTTGGAGTAAATCATAGCTAGCGATGCTCTTTGGTACAGTAGTTTTCTTCAAGAAGAGGAATTCAACGAAGTCATGATGGTTCCTTCGTCTGAGCAACTTCAAAGTGGGAAGTGGGCCTATGATTTGTGGCTCATTAGTCATTGTTACTATGGCGCGACGACCTGGGTGACTCTCCCTTGGAGTTCTGCGTGCATGGCAAGTGGACCAGGATGGTCGACGTCCCACATGTTGGCGAACGAAAGTATTCTTTCCGATATCGAGGAGCAAGGAAACCGCGTGCTATAGTATCACTGCTGATTGGTTCGCAAAAAAATAGTATCACTGTCAAATTATAATTATTTTTTATTTCTGATGAACGCTAGCGTTTCAACTCTTACAACGAAGGGTGCCAAACACGGCGCGTCTTTGGATGTCCCTGCGTCGGTGAAAGGAGTGGGACATGAACAGCGTGGTAGAGCCGAGCGTAAAAAAACAGCGTGGTAGAGCGTCTCCACTTCTTCCACTTCTGGGTCGGAGACCACACATAGTAGTACTTAGTGGTATGAACGATACAAAGTGCAAACTGGAGAGAAAGACACGTCTAGGTTGAAGGTCTCGGGGCATACACGTGAACAAATATAAAGTTAATATGTGCCTCCAACTAATATAGTAGTAGTAGAGTACTTTGGCACGTACTCCATAACATCACCGTGCATTGCACGTACAACATTTAGTGGTAGTACTTAGTACGAGACAAATGCCGCCCAAGAGTTCCCTTCTCGACCTACTTTTGGGTGTTTGGTAGAGTGTATGGAGGGTGCATGAGTCCACACTAGTTTAGCACAAATACACTAGAAGCATGCATGAAGAGAGCATGCATGAAGAGGGGTGTGGAGTTGAGCATGCATGAAGAGGGAACAACTATGCTGAGACGAGAACGCAACCAAACACAGCCTGTACGTAACACCCACGCATGTTCATACCATTTGTGCCTTTCTACTTCACTTACTGCGCTACATTACTCAGGTTCGTACGTCCACTCTTGGGTACATGTCCGTCTCGTAGTTTCGTCCCACGTGTTCTTCATATAGATGGAATGACACGTGCACCTTGATGCTAGATTTCTCGCGGGATGAACAAAGCTCACGTAAAAAAAATAGAGTGGAAGAACAATAGATTCCGGAAGACCGAGAAGGAGCAAGGAACCTCATGGTGGAGCTTCTGCACTCGTAATATTTAATATTATTCAGTGATATAAAATTAACCAATCATCTCCATAGTGGACTGGAAGAGTACGAAACACGTTAACCCAGTGTAGTTACATCATACTAGTACATGGCTAACCCACGCTATCACCATATTTCTTGGCTTCCGTGCGACACCTATCTCTAGTAATCCAGCAGCCTGTATCGCTTCTCCCTCCTTGTCTCTATCAAAGTGCGGCTGTAACATCCCAAATCTTCAATTTGGAATGTTATACATAGGTCATCCATGCATATCATATTTTATTGCATCTTCGTTCCGCAATCCTCAAAATCCTAAGCAACTCAAGGACCCTCGGAGAGAGTTGGGGATTTTCCAGTTTTCATATTTGATTTTTATCAAATAGCGAAAACGAGGATTTTTTATTTTAATTATTTTTCTCTCCGAAAAATATTTCATAAAGAAATAAATGAGGGGAGATAATATGACTTCTTCAAAACAATTGAAATATTGGAGGAAAAATGTTAAAATCATTTGTTGGGTTTTATTTGATTTTTATTTGGATTTTATTTGCATTAGAAAAATTACACGTTTTAAAAAATTGCATTTTAGGGCCAAGAAAATGTTCATCTCGTTCTAAATATTTCATTTAGACGGTGAAAATTTGTTTTGGCATTTTTAGATTTTTATTTTATTTTATAGGATTTTTTTCTGTCGGCGAAACTATTTAAAAAAAATTCCCGGCGCTCGACTGGGCCTTCAACTGGGCCTAAGGCCCAGCCGAGCAGGCCGGCCCAGCCGTCGCTGTCTCCCGTGCGCGAGCGCTGCCGCCGCCGCCGCCTCGGACCGGAGTCCGAGCCGCACTCTGCCTCGCCGCCGCGTTGCCCCCTCCTCCAAGCCGCCCTCCTCTCTTTAAATAGCCGCCACCCCCGCTGCCACACACCACACACCACCACCACCCGCCACCGCCACCCCCGAGCCGGAGGCGCCGCCCCGAGCCCGAGCCCCGCCGCCGTCGCCCCGAGCCCGAGCCCCACCGCCGCCGAGCCTGCCGCCACACCGGAACCCCGCCGGAGCCCCGCCGAAGCCAAGCCGAGGTAGCCTCCCACCGTTGCCGCTTTTCTGAGAAAAACCGTTTCGGTTTTATTAGAAACTCTAGTTTTCGTTTTTTTAAATAGATCGGTTTTTCTCCGGTTTATTTATTTAGCGAGCGTTCGCTCGTTCGTTCGTTTTAACGAACACGTCCTTCATTTAGATCCAGATAATGAATGTTCGTTCGTTAGCCTGTACATCAGTTTTTCTTTCTCGAATTTATTCCGCGATTTCTGGTCCGATCTTAGTTTCTGTTTATCTTTTCGCTCATTAGTCGGAATTAGGCGATTCAAGCGCCTAGATCTTTGTCTCGAGACCCTCTTTCTGTTTAAACAACTTAAACAAGATTTTGATACTGTAAAATTTGACCTTAGTTCAGATTAGTAAGCGGATCTTGTTTCTTTCGCCGTTTGAGTTTCGTTGCTCCGTTTGGTTTGATTCTTTTTGCGAACCGGAGTTCTTAAGTTGAACTTTCTGGTCAGCCTCGTTTATTTGAGTTTTGCTTGTGCATCATTTCTTGTTGCTTATGTATGTTATTGTTTGCTTGCGATAGAATTCCCAGAGTGCGAAGCGTGTTACTACGAGTCTCTAGGATTCGCGGATCGTCAGCAAGGCAAGTAGCACTTTGATCATACTCTTTTCATACCCAGTTTTTATGCATTAGCTCAATCCTCAAACATTGCATGGTTAGGATGTCATTAACTTGTGGGTTGGGAAGTAGTATTTGAGGTAGAACCTATTGCCCTGTTACTATCAAACCCTTGGGAGTTGCTTCTACGAATTGCTTATATTGCTATGCTATGCTCGTAGACGTGGTTGGGTTTGAGTGAATCCATGACAGATGTGAGATAGTTAATTAATGGTTTAATTTAAGGTGGAAACTTTAATACACATCTGGGTGGATTGAGGCACCTGAGGAACCTAGTGTTGTCTGTTTTATTTTTGGAAATCCCGGGGTACCTGTGTGATCTTCCTATGGATCGCCACCTAGGCTCAAAGGGAACTGAGATTATTCATGCTAGAAACTTCCGTGTGCAGCCACAAGCTACTATGGGCTCTAGCATAGTTGAGTAAGTTACGTGAAGCTCTTGAAGAGGTAGATCAGCAGGTAGTGGGTTTTGTAGGTTTGGTATGGTCTACCCGGAGTAGAGAGTTAATGTTTCTGAAAGACTGTGTCTCGGTCATCCGTTTCTCAAACACCATGTAGTGCGAGAAATTAACGGAGGCGATCGAGTCTTGTGGGGAAAAGTGTGCAAACCTCTGCAGAGTGTACAATCTAATCATGGTTAGCCGTGTCCCCGGTTATGGACAATTTTGAGTATCTAGTACTTGAGTTATCACATTTATCTCGTCACTCTTAATTAATATTGTTGGGATGTTAAATACTTTATACCTTCTCAATGTTTCAACCACCATGATAGTTAAATAAAAATATATTCCTTTGTTGTAGGGAAAATTTGGCTTTTCGCAAAACTATAACCATAGAGCTTTCCACCAGCCAAATATGCATGTAGTGACAGCATTATTCTGTTCATGCTCTATTGTGTTATATTGCCAGCATATTCCATGTGCTGACCCGTTCTCGGGCTGCAACGTATTATGTTGCAGACTTTTCAGACGAGGAGTAAGGTTCGTTAGGTCGTTGCCGTGCAGCTCGGCTATGCCGTTGGAGTTGATGGACTCACTTTATCTTCCAAGCCTTCCGTTGTTATCGCATTAGATGGCCTTAAACCATATTATTGTAATAAGTCCTCTTTTGAGACAATCAATGTAATAAGTGTGTGATTGCTACTCTGTTATAAATTGTAACACCCCAAAAATTTAACCAAGTTTTAAACATTAAAATTTTGCCAGGAAATTAAAAAGTTTATTTTCTGGGCTCCCTTTTGATTTTTGCACCATTTTTTCTCTCTCTTGTTATTATGGAGTTTTCCCAAAAAGAAAACCTTTCAAATATGTTATTGGACTTGTTTAACCTCTCAAGAAAAACTTTTCTTTTATTAGTAGAACTAATTACTTAATTAATTTGCTTGATCTTTATTTTCTTGAAAAATGGTTTTTCAAGATTATATGGCCATATTTGAACTACAATCATTTGATAAATTCACTTAAAATTCCAACCAAAAAATTGAGATGTCAAGTGATGTTTTAAAATCACTTTTATGCAAAAATATCTTTTATTCATGAAATATTTTGAGCTCTGCACCCAATTTTCTTCTCTGGTCCACTGGGCAATTTTGCACTACAACCCATTTAAATATTTCTTTCTAGCTTCCACCAAAATTATGGGATGTTAGTAGCAGCATGTGATTCAACTTTATGCAAAAATCCAGGGATGTTCTTTGAAAATTTTGAGTAAATCAACCTATTTTTCATTCTGGACCAGACTTGTGTTTTCTACTGCAACCCTACTCATTCTTGCTCTAGTGACCTTGTACTTCCTCCTGCTTGTAGTCAACCCTGCAAAACCCCTAAATCCAGGAGCATGAACCCATTGGATCATTTTTTGTTCATGAAATAATGCCATTCACATCCTGTCTAGAATTGGAGTTCTGCAAAACTTGGACTAGCAAGTTTGTACTTTTCACAAACTAACCTCACCACCCTCTCTTCCATCCAAAGAGACACTGATCTGGAGAAATTGGCCACCCCAAGTTTTGCCTAGATGTGCTTGGCAATTTGACAAACACCCTGAGTGCATAGCCAGATTTGGCATGATTTCAAGTCTATATTGTGAACTTGGTCTCCTGACCAAACCACCTTGTCCCTTGATCTTCCCTCTATCACTAATCTAGTTCTGTTGCTTGCCAACCTCACCCGAGACCCCTAGCTTGCCCCAGCATTTCGTCGAGCACGTTCTGTGCGTGCTCTGGGCGCGAACAGAGCACGCGTATTGCACGTGCCGCGCCCGAGCCGACACGTCGCGCCCCTGGTTATTGCCCGCTCTGTAGCACCACGCCACGCGCTCCCCTTCTCCCCGCAACGCGCCAAGTCGCCCTGGCAGCCTACAACAACGCCGTCAGAGCTCTTGGCGGCACGCCGGCGTCCGTAGCGTGTCTCGGCCAGGTCGGTGCCGCCCAAGCCACCAGCGCTCGCCAGCTGCCCCCTTGAGCATCTACAGCTCATCCGCAGCCTCATCCCCTAGCACGCGTCGCCGCCACGACGCCCTGGCACTACGGGAAGGCGGTCCGCCGTCGTTCTTATCCGGCCGCCACAAACCAACCTCATCGCGCTATATAAAGAGGCCCCAAAGTCATTCGAGCAGGCAGGCAACCTCAGGCCACCCCAGCACCCTCGGCCCACAATCGTCGGAGGAGACTGTCTTCCCGACTCCGGCGGTTCGGCCCGCCGCCATGTCTCGGTCCGATTCGTCATGAGCGAGCCCCTCCAGTCCAACCATTACCACCAACCTTCTCCTCTCACCCTTGCGGAGCCGTCCAGCACCTCAAACACGATCGATTGCCACCGGAGTTCAAACCCCCCAACACTCCCGAAGCCACCGGCCGCCGCGGAGCTCACCGCCGACGACTCACTCCGTCCCCGCCGACAAGTAGACCACCGGAAGGACCGCCTTGATCTTGCGGATCCATCCCTGTCCTTGGATCCCCGTGGGATGCCTCCGTTCGCCGGCGGCGATCGCCGGAGCTTCGTCCCTGTTCGGTCGAAGGAAGACAGCGCGCGCGTGGACTGGTCAAACCTGACCAGTGGGCCAGGCGAGCCCACCGTCAGGGACCTAGTGCACGGTCCACGCGGGAAAAGTGAAGGCGTATTTCCAGAGTACATCTTCACGTGTATTTATCCGAAGCGTTTTCTTTTTCTATTTTGTTTTATTTTTAAAAACCAGTTTTTGACTAAACTTTGACTGGCTATAACTTTTTAATGACAACTCCAAATGAATTGATTCTTTTTCCTACCTCTCTCAAATTTGACCTAGTTTATTTTAAGATTTATTTGAAAAAATTTCAAAAACAACTTTATGTGCTGTTTTGAAATATATGTGTTAATTCAAATTTATTTAAAATAGGATTTTGGTGAGAGGAGAAAACTTTCAAAAGTTTTGGAGTGCACCCTGCCTTACCACACATTGAAGGCAAGCATTCTAAACCCCGGCGTAATACTTATGGTGTGTTCGTTAACACATTTATAACACCACCTCATTTCGGAGAACTTGTTATTTCATGTGATATGATCATATGCATGAATGCATATTAGTGATTTCCATGCTGCTGGAAATGAACACACTTGTGATGATAATCATCCTCACGTGCCTTGCATGCATGCCGGAAGGAATCCGGGAAAACCTCTGCCTTGGTTAGGCATGAGTTTGTCGCCGGTCTCCGTCGGGACGGTAATGTCCGGTATGGCATAGTGAGGTATAGTGAGCGGTGATTCTGTTGCTTGAAATATTTTTGTTATGCGTGTCATGCAGGGAAATTTATAAACCTCCTGAGTCGACCGTAGATCGAGTCTTGTTCTAGTAACCCCCATACTTGTTTCGTACTGCCACTCGTCTCTACAACAAGTAGAGTACGGTTCAGTAATTTGTCAACCCCTTTCTAGCACACACCGTACTAAGGGGCCGGGATGAGGGTACCACGGCCATGGATTAAAGCCAGTCATCCGGTCAGGGGGCATGGGTGTTTTCGGTTGTATCCGAGGGGGTAGCTCCCCTGGTTTTGCGCGCGGTATAAATATTGTGATCCCATGCTAATCGAGGTTGTAGCCTCCCCACTTAGAGTTTTGCTTAACGAGTGTCGTGGGTGATTCCAGACACCGGTGAGTTAAGCTGGTGTGTGCCAGTCAGGTGTGTTTTCAATTAAAAGACCGTAGACGGAATTAGTCCGATGGACTAAAGGAATCCGTTACTTGTGGGTAAAGAGTACACCCTCTGGAGAGATTAAACCTATTCGAATAGCCATGTCCATGGTTAAGGATTACAGTCTGGGATGGGTCAAGTATCGGTCTTACTGTCGGTCTACGGAGGAGAAAACTGTTACTTGGAACATGGATTGTGACTTGTGACATATGATGATTATGATTATTATTTTTATTATGGACTAACCCCTTTATATGATTGGAAATAATGACTATCCCTGGGATGGTTTGACCTCCACTGGTATTCACCGTGATCTTTTATAAGGCCTTTATGTGGTGTCATTTGAGGCGCCCGAATCTTGACATTTCTTTTAAAGCCCTTTATGTGGTGTCGCTAAGACGCCTGATCATGACATTTCTTTTAAAGCCCTTTATGTGGTGTCGCTAAGACGCCTGATTGTGGCGTTCTTTTATAAGCCCTTTATGTGGTGTCATTTGAGACGCCTTGTGACATTTCTTTTAAAGCCCTTTATGTGGTGTCGCTAAGACGCCTGATCATGACATTTCTTTTAAAGCCCTTTATGTGGTGTCGCTAAGGCCTTGACTGTGGCATTTCTTTTATAAGCCCTTTATGTGGTGTCATTTGAGGCCTTGCATTGTGGCATTTCTTTCAAAGTCCTTTATGTGGTGTCGCTAAGGCGCCCGACTGCGGCATTTTCTTTTAAAGCCCTTTATGTGGTGTCGCTAAGACGCCCGACTGTGGCATGCTTGTTATTTATTTCATAATTTTAATGCTACTATGTTATGGCATATTCATAAATAACATGCTTGCGTGCATCAGAATTTTTATTATCTTTTGTGACTGACGTCATGAGCATAAATTTTTTTCAGCACATCATTGTTATATTATTGCTATGTTCATAATGTTTGCGAGTACATTCAAAGTACTCACAGGCTTGTACCTGGCTATTGTCTTGGCCAGATTTCTTGCGCGGAGAGGAGCAACCGTGTTGACAGCCCCGGGACCTAAGCAACGGTGATAGCAGTCTCGCGAAGATAGGAGTTAACCTGGTCAGTTGTTCCTGTGGGAAAATGGAGTCCCATAGATGATGATGATCCACAAACCGTTTCCGCCACCAACCACTAGAAACCATATTGTTGTACACATAGGCCAGAATGGTCTTGTACTACATATTTGTACCTTTGCTTGGAATTTCTGTATCAAGTTGGTGCCTCATCAGCTAACAGTTATCCTGGGGCTGGTGAGCACAAGGGCCATTTTTCTGGAAATTAATACCCAGAGATGTAACACCCCAAATTTTCTGGCCAAGTTTTTTATATTAAAATTTTTCCCAGGAGTTTAAATTTTTATTTCTGTGGATTTTCAAAACTTTTTTTATTGTTAAGTAGTTTTGCATCTTTTCCCAAGTGGAGCTTACCAAAATATATGGGACTTTTATGCCAGCTCATTATAACATTTTCTTAATCAGTGGATATATTTATTAGATTATTTCATCCTGAGCTTTATTCATTTAAATTTTTGAGCTCCTTTTGAACTACAACCATTTGATAAATCTCTTAATAATCCAACCAAAATTTGGAGATGTCATGAGATGTCTCTAAATCAATTATGTGCATTAATGAAATTATTTCATTGCTTATTTTGAGTTTTACACCTGTTTTTCTTCTATAGTCCAGTGGAAAGTTTTGCACTACAACCCATTTAAATATTTCCCCAGAGCCTCCACCAAAATTATGGTATGTCAGTGGTAGCATGCCATTCAACTTTATGCGAAAACATAGTGATGTTCTTTCGAAAATTTGAGTGCAACAGCCTCTTTTTCATTCTGGACCAGACTTGTGTTTTCTACAACAACTCTGTTATTTCTTGCTCTAATGACCTTGTGTTTTCTCATGCTTGTAGTCAACCCTGCAAAACCCCTAAGTCCAGGAGCATGCTCTATTTGGAACACTTTTGGTCCATGTAATGATGCCACTCACTCCCTGTCCCGAAGTGTAGTTTTGCAAAACTTGCACTAGCAAGTTTCTCCTTTTGCTAATCGACATCACCACCCTCTCCTATATCCATAGAGACACCGATCTGGAGAATTTGGCCACTCCAAGAGCTACCTAGGTGCCTTTGGCATTTTGTCAAACACCACAGTACATGACCAGTTTTGGCATGATTTCAAGTTTACATTGTGAGATTGAGCTCTGACCTACCCAAAGCATGTCCTAAGGTTTTGCCCTAGCCCATAACCCTTTACGCTAACTACCTTGTGGTTTGGAACTCTCTAGACTGCCACGACATTTCGCCGAGCACACCGGGCATGCTCTGGCGTGCCAGGCGTCATTGGCACCCGCATGCACCCGAGCCGCCACACACACCTCAAGACTCTAAATCCGGCCCCAGCCAGCACGCCGTGTCCCCTTGCACCGCCACGCCACCCCGACCACCCCTGGCACCCCACAGCGCCACCGCCAGGATGGCCGTGGCAGCTAGCTGCCGACCGCTAGCAGGCCCCGACTGTGTCGGCGCCGCCAAAGCCACCCCGGCTCGCCACCTGCCCCTATGAACAGCGTAAGCTCATCCCCTCGCTCGTCGGCTAGCTCCCGTCATCGCCACGACGCCCTGACGTTACAGGGAGGCGGTTCGCCGTTGTTCTTATCGTCGGCCGCCTCGGACCAACCTAGCCACACTATATAAGGAGACCCCGAGCTCAATCCCGCATGCAGGTAGCCTCTCACCATCCCACTCGTGCCCCCTTAGCCGCCAATTGGAGGGGACCAGGTCATCTTCTTCCTCTCCGGCAACTACAGCCGCCGCCACTAACCAGGCCATTGCGGCGCAACCAGGGCCTCCCCCTCTCCAATCTCTTCACCAGAAACCCTCTCATCGTCCCCTGAACCCTTCCCCCTACTCCATTTCGATCGGGAACCACCGCGGCCCCAAAACCACTTCGCCCCCGAAGCTTTCCTCCGCCGCGAAGCTCGCCGCCGGCAGCTCACGCCATCCTCGCCGACCCAGCGACTACCAGTAGGATCGCCCTCGACCCGCGGATCCATCCCCGACCTCCAGAGGCCACGAGGACCCGCCGTTCGCCGGCGATGGTCGCCAGAGTCCCGCCTCCGCTCGGGACAGAGGGAGAAGAAGGAAGGCGGACTAGTCAAACCTGACTAGTGGGCCACCTAGGACCCACTGTCAGTGACCATGCACGGTCCACGCAGAGTAAGTGGAAGCGTATTTCCAGATTACGCTTTCGACGTGTACGTGTCTTATCGAACCGTTTTTCTGTTTTTCGGTTTTATTTTAAAATCAGATTTGACCAGAACTTTGACTGTCTATAACTTTTTAAATACAACTCCAAATGAATTGATTCTTTTTGCTACCTCTCTCAAATACGGTCTAGTTTATTTTAAGATTTATTTGAATATTTTTCGAAACAACTTTTTGTGCTGTTTTTATTTTGTGTGTTAATTCAAATATATTCTTTTAAATAGGATTTTTGAAGATTTCAAGATGTTTTGGATGCACCCTTCTTTCCCTTGACCTGAAGGCAAGCATTCTGAACCCTGGTGAATTTTTATGTGTGTTGCATAGCACGGTGGCAACACCACTCCGACATATACATGCGTCATTTTATGTGAGGATGTGATCCTATTTATGGGTGCATATTAATGAGTTTAAGGTTGACATGATTTGTGATGGAAATCACCGTCATAAGTCTTGCATGCATACCGGAAGGAAAGAAGGAAATACCTCTGTCTTGGGTAGACACGGTCTTGTCCCTAATCCTCCGTCGAGACGGTCGTGTCCGGTATGGCATGAGGGGTATGTTGCGTGATGTTTCCATCTGTTGTTTGAAATATATGCATTATTATGATAATCATGCAGGAAATATTGCAACCTCCTGAGTCGACCGTAGATCGAGTCTTGTGCCAGTAACCCCCATACTTGCTTCATACTACCACTCGTCTCTACACCAAGTAGGGTACGGTTCAGTAAGTTGTCAACCCTTTCCTAGCACACACCGTACAGAGAGGCCGTGGTGGAAGATACTGGAGGCATCCGGTAGTCATACCACCGGTCCGGGAGCATGGGTGTTTCGGTTGTAGCCGAAAGGGGTAGCTCCCCGATTTCTTGCATGTATAAATTTTGTGATCCCATGTTACGTCGAGGTTGTGGCCTCCCCACTTAGAGTTTTGCTTAATGTGTCGTGGGTGATTCCAGACACATGTGAGTTAAGCTGGTGTGTGCAAGTTAGGTGTGTTTTCAACAAAAAGACCGTAGACGGAATTAGTCCCGATGGACTAAAGGAACCCGTTACTCGTGGGTAAAGAGTACATCCTCTGCAGAGATTAAAACTATTCGAATAGCCGTGTCCATGGTTAAGGATTACAGTCTGGGATGGGTCAAGTGTCGGTCTTAGTGTCGGCCTTCGGAGGCGAAACTGTTAAACTGTTAATTGAAATTACAAATTGTGGATTGTGATAATTATTATTATTATTATTATTATGGACTAACCCATGATTTTATTGGTATGATCGAATATCCCTGGGATGGTTCTACCTCCTGGATATTCACTGTTTTATTTATAAGCCCTTTATGTGGTGTCGCTCCAAGCCCGACTGTGGCATTTCTTTTAAAGCCCTTTATGTGGTGTCGCTCAGACGACCGACTGCGGCATTTCTTTTAAAGCCCTTTATGCGGTGTCGCTCCGACGCCCGACTGTGGCATTTCTTTTAAAGCCCTTTATGTGGTGTCGCTCATACGCCCGACTACGGCATTTCTTTAAAAGCCCTTTATGAGGTGTCGCTCGGGCCTTTGTTGTGGCATTTCTTTTAAAGCCCTTTATGTGGTGTCGCTCGGGACGCCTTTATCAGCATTTCTTTTAAAGCCCTTTATGCGGTGTCGCTCGGGCCTTCGTAACATTTCTTTTAAAGCCCTTTATCCGGTGTCGCTCGGGCCTTGGACTCAACATTTCCTTTAAAGCCCTTTATGCGGCGTCGCTCGAACCTTGGTAACATTTCTTATAAAGCCCTTTATGTGGTGTCGCTAAGACGCCCGACTGTGGCATTTCTTTCAAAGCCCTTTATGTGGTGTCGCTAAGACGCCCGACTGTGGCATTTCTTTTGAAGCCCCTTTATGTTGTTTATTTCATAATCTTAATACTATCATATTACTGCATATTCATAATTAACATGCTTGCACGCATCAGAGTTATTTATCTTTGTGACTGATGTCATGAGCATTAAATATTTTCAGCACATCATTGTCATTTTGTGCCCGTGTTCATAATGTTTGCGTGTACATTCAAAGTACTCACTGGCCTGTCCCTGGCTATTGTCTTGGCCAGATTTCTTGCTTGGAGAGGAACGTTGTGATGACGACCCCGGAACTTAAGCAATGGTGATAGCAGTCTCGCGAAGATAGGAGTTAACCTGCTCAGCTGTTCCTATGGGAAATGGAGTCCCATAGACGAGGATATTTCATAAACCGCTTCCGTCATCAACCACTAGAAACCATTTGTTGTACTCACAGACCATAATGGTCTTGTACTACATAAATTTGTATTTTTTCTTGGAAATTTCTGTATCAAGTTGGTGCCTTATCAGCTAACAGTTATCCTGGGGCTGGTAAGCACAAGGGCCATTTTTCTGGGATTAACACCTGAAAAAAATCGGTCGCCACAGGAGAATCGGTTGGGAACAAACTTGGTATCAGAGCCAGGCTGACCATTGGCTAATCCTATCTTAGTCAGGTCAATAAACTTAGGCAAACCAACCCACCAGACCATAACCGAAACCCCAGCCAAGCTTCTCGTGCAAGGTAGCCACACAGTGACCCGACACCTTTTGGCAGTCGGTGCCCAACCTATCAACCTAGCCCGTCTATCACGCACGATGACCAGCACCCAAGGTGTCTCATTACATAGCGTGCGAAGGAAGACTTCGTCCCCTTTTTCTATAAAAAGGGCACGCTTAGCCCTAACCCAAAGACAAAGACAAGCATTTTCCCCAAACCAAGCCACAATGCCCGGACCCGTTGTGCACAACGAGACCACAGCAACCAACCTTGGAGGCTTTGTGACCATACTCGCAAACCTCACCCGTCGTGCCTATGCGTTAGAAGAACCACCTGAATTTGTTGTGTACCAAGGACCCATGAGTGGTGAGAGCCGTCAATTCTAGGCCACCGTACACATTTACGGTAGGGGTCTAGCGCCCGAGCGCCCCTACAGGTTCACCGGAAGAACAACTTCCTTCGAGCCACAAGCCATCCAGCTAGCTGCTCGAGAGGCTATAGTTCAACTCCGGCAGTTGTCGCCCAGGGTTAACTGTCGCTCGTTCTACTACTACCCCAGGCGTGAAGGGTATGGTAGACCACCCCAAGTTGCCAACGGAGATCACGAGACGGATCCCGCATTGTTGCACCTAGTGCGCTATGTAAGTGCACTAGAGGCATTGTTCGATCAAATCACTATTTATCTGATCGCAGCTCGAGGAGAGCTGGTTCGCCGAGCCCCGATAAGCAGGGAAATCGAGCCCGACGCCGACAACCCAGTCGTGTTGTTCGGACACCCGATTGATACCCTGACGTCAGCCCCAGCCATCATCCAAGATACGGTGAAGACCCCAGAAGTACTTCGTCGCCTTTTGGGGACACACTCCAACGGGATTGTGGCTAACAATGCCCGCGATGGTCATCATCGCTACCCCGACCCTGCAGTTCCTCCACCGTCTCCGACAAATCCCGACAGTGAGACACGTGGAGAAGCGTCGACATCCACCAGGCACGCCAGTTTAGACATAAACGAGGTAGACTAAGATGTACAAGTAGTATCGAGTCTCAGTGTATCCTCGCTTTGTAATCGTGTGACCTTGTAAATAAACGCAGCCTGTTGTTGTGCCTCTGTTTTAAATAGTAGCCTTGCACATTTTTGTCAGCACGTAGTTGCATATTTTCCGGGCACAGCTACCAAAACCAACCCCGACGACACTCACAGTAACACGTCTCTTTATGAGATATGTGTATCTCCGACAGTGACACTGATCCTTGGAGGTGATCTGGCATATTATTTACCTTTCACCACGGTAAATGAATCAGCCCGGATGGTATATAAAAAGGCCACCTTGTGACCTTACACAACACCCTCACCTCGTGCACCACTCTCACAACCATTTCTTTCCATGCCGAGCCCTAGTATATGTCTGAGAACCCCAGATGCAACCCCGGGTAGCTTTGTCAAAATATTGTGGGACTTTACCTGCAGTACCATGGGTTCTACCCAGCCACCCCAGTACGAGCTGTTCAAATCGAGAATCACCCCTTCCACCTCGGAGTATTGGGCAGCAGTACACATCCCTCCCGTAGACCCCAACCAAGATCCAACGAAGGTTTCCTTCGTGGGGAAATCTATGCCAACCCCACGCCTAGCCATAGAAGCTGCTGCGAAAGAAGCGATTGCTCGTCTTCGATCCGCAGTACCCTATGCCCGCGAGCGAGGATATTATTACTTTCCGAGCCGTGCAGCACCCGGAGGAGTAACATATTTTCCCGGTGGGCGGATTGAGAGAGACCCAGTGCTAGCCAACATTATCCAGTACATCATCGCTCAGGAACATTTGAACCAGCGAGTAATGGATTATCTCCAGAGTCTCGCTGATTTAAACCCACAGATTGCCATCGGCAGACCACTGAGGCCCGAAGCGGAGAGACGCATACATCGACTAGTCAATCCACTTCCTTCGATAGAAGAGGAGTGTATTCCATTGCCAGAGACACTTTCTCGAGACCCCGTCCAGTTACCATTCTCATTTTAGACATCACTGCTGTGTTTGTTAGTCCAGCATTTAATATCACATTCTAACTTATGCTTGGTACCTCAAATTTGTGCGACGAGTCGAGTATTTAGTTCCTGCTTATATGAGTAGTTTTCCTTGTGATTAACATGTGTAACCGCGAAAAGAATCCGGGAGTGAGATTTCTTTTCCCTGAGTTGCTGCATCATATATCTTCTCACGCCGTGGATTACTTTATTTCACACGGCACCACGGCAGCAGACTCACCTCCGCTCGAACACATACCATGCTCGCAAAGACACGTAACCGTGGGGTATTTGTTTTTCAAAACCGCTCTTAACAAATCTCGAGGACGAGATTTTTCTTAAGGGGGTAGTATTGTAACACCCCAAAAATTTAACCAAGTTTTAAACATTAAAATTTTGCCAGGAAATTAAAAAGTTTCTTTTCTGGGCTCCCTTTTGATTTTTGGACCATTTTTTCTCTCTTGTTATTATGGAGTTTTCCCCAAAAGAAAACCTTTCAAATATGTTATTGGACTTGTTTACCCTCTCAAGAAAAACTTTTCTTTTATTAGTAGAACTAATTACTTAATTAATTTGCTTGATCTTTATTTTCTTGAAAAATGGTTTTTCAAGATTATATGGCCATATTTGAACTACAACAGTCGGTGTCAAAACCGGCGGATCTCGGGTAGGGGGTCCCGAACTGTGCGTCTAGGCGGATGGTAACAGGAGACAAGGGACACGATGTTTTACCCAGGTTCGGGCCCTCTTGATGGAGGTAAAACCCTACGTCCTGCTTGATTAATATTGATGATGTGTGTCACAAGAGTGGATCTACCACGAGAAGCTAGCCTATGGTATGATTGTTTTTCTTCGTCCTATGGACTAAAGCCATCCGGTTTATGTAGACACCGGAGAGGGGTAGGGTTACACAGAGTCGGTTACAATGGTAGGAGATCTACATATCCGTATCGCCAAGCTTGCCTTCCACGCCAAGGAAAGTCCCATCCGGACACGGGACGAAGTCTTCAATCTTGTATCTTCATAGTCTTGGAGTCCGGCCGATGATGATAGTTCGGCTATCCGGACACCCCCTAGTCCGGAACTCCCTCAACAACCATTTGATAAATTCACTTAAAATTCCAAACAAAAATTTGAGATGTTAAGTGATGTTTTAAAATCACTTTTATGCAAAAATATCTTTTGTTCATGAAATATTTTGAGCTCTGCACCCAATTTTCTTCTCTGGTCCAGTGGGCAATTTTGCACTACAACACATTTAAATATTTCTTTCTAGCTTCCACCAAAATTATGGGATGTTAGTAGCAGCATGTGATTCAACTTTATGCAAAAATCCAGGGATGTTCTTTGAAAATTTTGAGTAAATCAGCCTCTTTTTCATTCTGGACCAGACTTGTGTTTTCTACTGCAACCCTACTCATTCTTGCTCTAGTGACCTTGTACTTCCTCCTGCTTGTAGTCAACCCTGCAAAACCCCTAAATCCAGGAGCATGCACCCATTGGATCATTTTTGGTTCATGAAATAATTCCATTCACCTCATGTACATAATTGGAGTTCTGCAAAACTTGCACTAGCAAGTTTGTACTTTTCACAAACTAACCTCACCACCCTCTCTTCCATCCAAAGAGACACTGATCTGGAGAAATTGGCCACCCCAAGTTTTGCCTAGATGCCCTTGGCATTTTGACAAACACCCTGAGTGCATAGCCAGATTTGGCATGATTTCAAGTCTACATTGTGAACTTGGTCTCCTGACCAAACCACCTTGTCCCTTGATCTTCCCTTTATCACTAATCTAGTTCTGTTGCTTGCCAACCTCACCCAAGACCCCTAGCTTGCCCCGGCATTTCATCGAGCATGTTCCGTGCGTGCTCTGGTAGAACAGAACCGCAGCGTATTACGTGCCGCGCCCGAGCCGACACGTCGCGCCCCTGGTTCTTGCCTGCTCTGTAGCGCCACGCCACGCGCTCCCCTTCTCCCCGCAACGCACCAAGCCGCCCTGGCAGCCTACATCACCGCTGTCAGAGCTCTTGGTGGCACGCCGGCGTCCGCAGCGTGTCTCGGCCTGCTGCCCAAGCCACCAGCGCTCGCCAGCTGCCCCCTTGAGCATCTCCAGCTCATCCGCAGCCTCGTCCCCTAGCACGCGTCGCCGCCACGACGCCCTGCCACTACAGGAAGGCGGTCCGCCATCGTTCTTATCCGGCCGCCACAAACCGACCTCGTCGTGCTATATAAAGAGGCCCCAAACTCATTCGAGCAGGCAGGCAACCTCAGGCCACCCCCATGGCACCCCCTCAGCCCGCAATCGTCAGAGGGAGACCGTCTTCCCCGACTCCGGCCGGTTCGGCCGCCGCCATGTCTCAGTCCGATTAAATCGTCATGAGCCGAGCCCCTCCAGTCCAACCAGTACCACCAACCTTCTCCTCTCACCCTTGCGGAGCCGTCCAGCACCTCAAACACGATCGATTGCCACCGGAGTTGAAACCCCCAACACTCCTGAAGCCACCGGCCGCCGCGGAGCTCATCGCCGACGACTCACTCCGTCCCCGCCGACAAGTAGACCACTGGAAGGACCACCTTGATCTTGCGGATCCGTCCCTGTCCTTGGATCCCCGTGGGATGCCTCCGTTCGCCGGCGGCGATCGCGAAACCGTCCTGACCGGTCGAAGGAAGGCGTAGCAGCGTGGACTGGTCAAACCTGACCAGTGGGCCAGGCGGGCCCACCGTCAGTGACCCAGCGCACGGTCCATGCAGGATAAGTGAAGGCGTATTTCCAGAGTACGTCTTCGACGTGTATTTATCCGAAGCGTTTTCTTTTTCTATTTTGTTTTATTTTTAAAAACCAGTTTTTGACTAAACTTTGACTGGCTATAACTTTTTAATGACAACTCCAAATGAATTGATTCTTTTTCCTACCTCTCTCAAATTTGACCTAGTTTATTTTAAGATTTATTTGAAAAAATTTCAAAAACAACTTTATGTGCTGTTTTGAAATATATGTGTTAATTCAAATTTATTTAAAATAGGGTTTTGGAGAGAGGAGAAAACTTTCAAAAGTTTTGGAGTGCACCCTGCCTTACCACACATTGAAGGCAAGCATTCTGAACCCCGGCATAATATTTTTGGTGTGTTCGTTAACACATTTATAACACCACCTCATTTCGGAGAACTTGTTATTTCATGTGATATGATCATATGCATGAATGCATATTAGTGATTTCCATGCTGTTGGAAATGAACACACTTGTGATAATAATCATCCTCATGTGCCTTGCATGCATGCCGGAAGGAATCCTGGAAAACCTCTGCCTTGGTTAGGCATGAGTTTGTCGCCGGTCTCCGTCGGGACGGTAATGTCTGGTATGGCATAGTGAGGTATAGTGAGCGGTGATTCTGTTGGTTGAAATATTTTCATTATGCATGTCATGCAGGGAAATTTATAAACCTCCTGAGCCGACCGTAGATCGAGTCTTGTTCCAGTAACCCCCATACTTGTTTCGTACTACCACTCATCTCTACAACAAGTAGAGTACGGTTCAGTAATTTGTCAACCCCTTTCTAGCACACACCGTACAGAGGGGCCGGGATGAGGGTACCACGGCCATGGATTAAAGCCAGTCATCCGGTCAGGGGGCATGGGTGTTTTCGGTTGTAGCCGAGGGGGTAGCTCCCCCAGTTTTGCACGCGGTATAAATATTGTGATCCCATGCTAATCGAGGTTGTAGCCTCCCCACTTAGAGTTTTTCTTAACGAGTGTCGTGGGTGATTCCAGACACCGGTGAGTTAAGCTGGTGTGTGCCAGTCAGGTGTGTTTTCAATTAAAAGACCGTGGACGGAATTAGTCCAATGGACTAAAGGAATCCGTTACTTGTGGGTAAATAGTACACCCTCTGCAGAGATTAAACCTATTCGAATAGCCGTGTCCATGGTTAAGGATTACAGTCTGGGATGGGTCAAGTATCGGTCTTTGTGTCGGTCCTCGGAGGAGAAAACCGTTACTCCAGAACATGGATTGTGACTTGTGACTTATGATGATTATGATTATTATTTTTATTATGGACTAACCCCTTTATATGATTGGAAATAATGACTATCCCTGGGATGGTTTTACCTCCTGGGTATTCACTGTGATCTTTTATAAGCCCTTTATGTGGTGTCGCTGAGACGCCCGACCGCGGCATTTTCTTTAAAGCCCTTTATGTGGTGTCGCTAAGACACCCATTATGACATTTCTTTTAAAGCCCTTTATGTGGTGTCGCTACGACGCCTGATCGTGGCATTTCTTTTATAAGCCCTTTATGTGGTGTCATTTGAGACGCCTAACTATGACATTTCTTTTAAAGCCCTTTATGTGGTGTCGCTAAGGCCTTGATCATGACATTTCTTTTAAAGCCCTTTATGTGGTGTCGCTAAGACGCCCGACTGTGGCATTTCTTTCATAAGCCCTTTATGTGGTGTCGGTGAGACGCCCGACTGTGGCATTTCTTTTAAAGCCCTTTATGTGGTGTCGCTAAGGCGCTCGACTGTGGCATTTCTTTTAAAGCCCTTTATGTGGTGTCGCTAAGACGCCTGATCGGCATGCTTGTTATTTATTTCATAATTTTAATGCTACTATGTTATGGCATATTCATAAATAACATGCTTGCGTGCATCCGAATTTTATTATCTTTTTGGTAGCGTCATGAGCATAAAATATTTTCAGCACATCATTGTTATATTATTCCTGTGTTCATAATGTTTGCGAGTACATTCAAAGTACTCACAGGTTTGTCCTTGGCTACTGTCTTGGCCAGATTTCTTGCGCGGACAGGAGCGACCATGTTGACATCCCCGGGACCTAAGCAACGGTGATAGCAGTCTCGCGAAGATAGGAGTTAACCTGGTCAGCTGTTCCTATGGGAAAATGGAGTCCCATAGACGATGATGATCCACAAACCGCTTCCAACACCAACCACTAGAAACCATATTGTTGTACACATAGGCCAGAATGGTCTTGTACTACATATTTATACCTTTGCTTGGAATTTCTGTATCAAGTTGGTGCGTCATCAGCTAACAGTTATCCTGGGGCTGGTGAGCACAAGGGCCATAAATACCCAGAGAATCGGTCGCGACATAAATCCTTCGAGTACTGTGTGTGTCAGCATTACTGATCCAGGGATGACACTGGAACGCAGAGACTTGACCATCTGAGGTCGGGTCGCTACAAGATGGTATCAGAGCACACGCTGAGTGTAGGACACGACCACTAAGATAAACCATAGGTCACTCTTCTCTACTCATTTCTGACTCCTCTCCATTTTTCCAGTCTTTAGGATGACGAAGATGAAAAAAAAGTTTGCACAACCGGATGAAGACACACCTTTTGGACGCCACTTGAAGAAAGTCACTAGGTACTTGAACATTGGAATACCAAGCTTCACCGGGACGTACAATGCCACCTTACCAGAAGAGGAGCGCTGGATGATTCAAGTACATGTTCCATGAAGGACGTTCTCGCCAACTTCTAAACCCATAGAATTTTCTTTCAAGCACCCACACGAGTCTAGGCAAGAGCATGGCAGCCCACATTACCATGGGACGCATTGGAGAAGTCTACAACAGGGAGCTTAAGGACACCATCTATCAAATATGTGGGCGCCGAGACGAGCAATGGGAAGTAATCAGCACCAAGAAGGATAGATCCATTGCAGCTTTCATCCAGGAGCTAAACCAGCACATTCGGCGTTACGAGAACCAAATGTGCGTGAACATGATGGAGTTGAAGAAAGGCGAAGACTAGGATCATCGAGCTGGAGGAAGAACTCAAGTTTACATGCGATGGATATGAGGAGGAAATCAAGACACTACTGGAGAAGAACGACGACCTGGTTAAGAAGATCGGAGTATTCATGGGAGGACCAGCACCGGAAGAAGAAGACGATGACCCCACATGCCCGGACAACTACATCATCATCGACGACACCGATTCTGATCCAAGTGATGATGACTACAAAGACGAAGCTGGAGCAGACATCATGGAGTCTTCCACCAATCAAAATTTCTAGATGACCACCATATATTAGTAGTATTTTCCCCCATGTATCTAATAGTAGTTGAGCACTTTTGCGATAGTCCTAGACCGTTTGTATGCCCTTGCTTGATTGATTGAGTGAAATGATTGTGCTTGCCTCATGTGCATATGGGTAGTGTTTTCTCATTAGACCTTTTTTTCTATTCTAATCTCTTCCATCTAAACCCATCAGATGCCTCCGATCGTGACACGGTTTTGTTTTTCCACGGAGCCCACCCAGTTGATCCAGCAGCGTAATCGCTTTGATGCAATTGCTAGTTCGAACCAGGGCAACAACAACAACAATAACCCGCCGCCAGTGGACAATTTAGCCCGTTTCCTGAGGTTACAGCCGCCGGTGTTTTCCAGTAGCACCGAGCCAATAGTTGCTGATGATTGGCTACGCCTTATTGCAAGGGAGTTAACCACCGCAGGATGCACAGATGCTGAGAAGGTGCGCTTTGCCGCGCATCAATTGGATGGACCAGCAGCCTCATGGTGGGTGAACTACACGGCTACTTTTCCTATAGCCAATGTCACTTGGGACCAGTTTCAGCAAGCTTTCCGCACAGCCCATGTCTCAACTGGAGCTATGCAGATGAAGAAGCGCGAGTTTCGCAACTTACGCCAGGGGAACCGTACTGTGGCTCAGTACGTGGATGAGTTTAGCAAGTTATCACGCTATGCCCCTGATGATGTGGCCACAGATGCATGAAGGTGAGAAGTTTATGGAAGGGCTGAATGATGAAATGAGCATGCAGTTGATGGTGGTAACTTTCAACAACTACCAGGAGTTCGTAGACAAGGCCCTTATGATTGAAGGGAAGCAGCAGCAAATTGAGAGCCATAAGAGGAAGTATGGACAAGGGAAGTATAATTCAGGAGCTCAACAGAAGCTCTGCTTCACCCTGAACTCGGGAGGACTTGTTCATAACCATGGAGGTCACAACCACACTGGAGGAGGATCGCATGACCACAATGGTGCTAAGAATGGAAATCGGAACGGACTTAATAACAATCAGAACTGCTCCAATCCATCTACACCCGCCAAAAGGGACCTAAGTCAAGTTACTTGCTTTAAGTGCGGGAAGACAGGGCACTATGCCATTGATTGCCCTGAAGGAAGGAATGGAAACGGAAATGGGAGCGCTGGGAAGAAGCCCAATCCATTCAACAAAGGACAAGTGAACCACGTTAACATGGAGGAAGATGAAGAGCAGCGGTAGGACGGTGATAGGTAAGTTTTTGGTTAAGTCATTTACCGCTCTTGTTCTTTTCGATCTTTGGTGCATCACATTCATACATATCAAGGGATCTGTGGATAAGTTTAAGCTACCAACCCAAACCCTTAGGACCCCTCTTTTAGTGAGCTCTTTGGAGCAGAGTACATGGCTAGCCGATGGTGCAACCAGATACCCCTAACCATTGGCACACATGTTTTTCCGTCTGACCTAATTATCCTGGAGTCGCAAGGATTGGATGTGATATTAGGTATGGACTGGATGTCAAAGTATGGAGGAAGCATTGACTGTGCTAGCAAATCAATTTATCTTACCACCCCGGAGGGAAAAAGGATTAAGTATGTATCTAGGCATGTGCCTAGGAGGAGCCAAGTGAATGCCCTCACGGGAGTTGTTCAGGAGGAAGTACCGGTAGTAAAGGATTTTCTGGATGTTTTCCCAGAGGAGTTACTAGGCATGCCACTGGATCGAGACATCGAGTTTTTGATAGAGCTATTGCCAGGTACAGGGCCAATATCCAAGAGACCCTATCGGATGCCCACAAATGATCTGGAGGAAATTAAGAAATAGATCAAGGAGTTGTTGGAGAAACGTTACATTCGAAGGAGTTCATCACCTTGGGGAGCCCCAGTGCTTTTGGTTGAGAAGAAGGATAAATCCCTAAGGATGGTTGTTGATTACCGAGCCTTGAATGAAGTAACGATTAAGAACAAGTACCCACTGCCGATGATCAATGATCTGTTTGATCAGCTACAAGGAGACAAGGTGTTTTCGAAGATCGATCTACGATCGGGGTACCATCAGTTGAAGATTCGAGAGAAGGATATACCAAAAACAGCGTTCACCACGCGGTATGGATTATACGAGTATATGGTCATGTCGTTTGGGTGACTAACGCCCTGCCTATTTCATGAGCATGATGAACAAGGTGTTCTTGGAGTATTTGGACAAGTTTGTTGTGGTGTTTATTGATGATATTATGGTATACTCGAAGAACGAAGAGGAGCACAAGGATCATTTGCGTTTAGTTCTCGAGAAACTCAGGGAACACCAGTTATACGCCAAATTCAGCAAGTGCGAGTTTTGGTTGAAGGAAGTTGGATTTCTTGGGCATGTTATATCAGGAGAAGGTATAGCAAGGTTCAGTCCGTCACTGAATGGTTGGCACCCACTTCAGTTGGCGAGATCCACAGTTTCCTTAGACTCGCAGGATATTATCGGAGATTCATTGAGAATTTTTCCAAGATTGCTAAGCAAATGACTGAATTGCTAAAGAAGGATACTAAGTTTAAATGGACAGAAGATTGCGAGGCAAGTTTTCAGGAGTTGAAGAAATGTTTAACTACAGCCCCAGTGCTAACATTGCCAGATATACATCAGGAGTTTCAAGTGTATTGTGACGCCTCACGCTTGGGACTTGGATGTGTGCTTATGCAGGACGGAAAGGTTGTTTCATATGCCTCACGACAACTAAAGCCCCATGAGTTGAACTATGCCATGCATGATTTGGAGCTAGCAGCCGTAGTGCATGCATTGAAGACCTAGAGACATTACCTTATTGGGAACCGTTGTGATGTGTACACGGATCATAAGAGTTTGAAGTACGTTTTCATGCAAAAGGAGTTGAACCTTAGGCAGAGGAGATGGTTGGAGCTTATAAAGGATTATGACATGAAGCTGCACTATCATCTAGGAAAGGCCAATGTCGTAGCAGACGCTTTGAGCCGGAAGAGTTACGCTAATATCCTTGAAAGTAAGGGATTGCCGATGGAGTTAGCTGAAGATATCATGGAACTTCGGTCGGAGATTGTTCCAAGAGGTTTCATTGCAACAAAGGAAGTTCAGTCTATGTTGTTGGACAAGATTCGAGAAGCTCAGAAGGAAGACAAAGAGATTGCTGAGATAAAGGAGAAGATGAGCAAAGGAAAGGCCAAAGGTTTTCTTGAGGATTAGCACGACACCTTATGGTTTGAGGACCGAGTTTATGTGCCCAATAACCCAGATCGGGAAGTTAATACTTCACGAGGCTCATGACTCACCGTACTCGATACACCCCAGAAACACCAAGATGTACTTGGATTTGAAAGAGCATTTTTGGTGGACTGGTATGAAAAAGGATATTGCCGAGTATGTAGCCGTATGTCATGTATGTCAGAGAGTGAAGGTAGAGCATCAGAAGCCAGCAGGACTGTTACAGCCTATGCCGATACCCGAATGGAAGTGGGATAAACTTGGCATGGACTTTATCACTGGACTA
This sequence comes from Aegilops bicornis, assembly GCA_021605145.1. NCBI lineage: Eukaryota > Viridiplantae > Streptophyta > Magnoliopsida > Poales > Poaceae > Aegilops > Aegilops bicornis. The sequence goes on from CM038671.1 coordinate 66,658,335, forward strand.
CCCACGACCAAGGCAGGATATGACTCAATATGGGTAGTAGTGGATCACTTGACCAAAGTGGCTCACTTCATCCCAGTGAAAAGAACTTATACAAGTGCAAAGTTGGCCAAGATATATATGTACATGATCATATGTTTGCATGGAGTTCCGAGGACCATCGTATCAGATAGAGGAACACATTTTACTTAATGTTTTGTCATCAGCTACACCAGACCTTGGGTACGAGATTGGAGTTCAGTACAGCATTTCACTCGCAGACAGATGGACAGACAGAGAGAGTTAACCAGATTCTGGAGGACATGTTGAGAGCCTGTGCGCTAGATTATGGATCTAGTTGGGATGACAATTTACCTTACGCAGAGTTCTCCTATAACAATAGCTACCAGGCCAGTTTAAAGATGGCACCATTTGAAGCTCTGTATGGACGCAGATGTAGAACACCGCTTATGTGGGATGAGGTAGGAGACCGTCAACTTTTTGGACCAGACCTGATCAAGGAGTCTGAAGAGAAAGTTAAGCTGATTCGAGATAGACTGAAGATTGCTCAGTCCAGGCAGAAGAGTTATGCAGACACAAAACGCAAGGAGGTAACCAATGAAATTGGAGATAGAGCATATCTGCGAGTATCACCCTTGCGAGGAGTGAAATGTTTTGGAGTTAAGGGAAAATTAGCTCCGAGATTTGTAGGACCGTACCGTGTTTCGGAACGGATGGGAGAAGTTGCCTACAAGCTGGAGTTACCTGAAGGATTGTCAGGAGTTCACGATGTGTTCCACGTCTCACAGCTGAAGAAGTGTCATGCTGAGATGGCCGATATACCGTTAAGAGATACTGATTACCCACAGAGGCAATTCAGTTGGACAAGAATTTGACTTATGAGGAGAAGCCAAAAAGATTCCTGACTTTTCCAAATGAGTCACCCGCAGAAGGTTATTAAGTTTTGCAAAGTTCATTGGAGCCACCATACCGAGGAGGAAGCCACACAGGAGCGAGAGGATGATATTCGCAAGGACCACCCACACCTATTTTCTAGCCAACCCGAATCTCGAGGACGAGATTCATCTTAAGGGGGGTAGGTTTATAACATCCCAAATTTTCAATTTGGAATGTTATACATAGGTCATCCATGCATATCATATTTTATTGCATCTTCGTTCCGCAATCCTCGAAATCCTAAGCAACTCAAGGACCCTCGGAGAGAGTTGGGGATTTTCTGTTTTTCATATTTGATTTTTACCAAATAGCGAAAACGAGGATTTTTTATTTTAATTATTTTTCTCTCCGAAAAATATTTCAAAAAAATAAATGAGGGGAGATAATATGAATTCTTCAAAACAATTGAAATATTGGAGGAAAAATGTTAAAATCATTTGTTGGGTTTTATTTGATTTTTATTTGGATTTTATTTCCATTAGAAAAATTGCACGTTTTCAAAAATTGCATTTTAGGGCCAAGAAAATGTTCATCTCGTTCTAAATATTTCATTTAGACGGCGAAAATTTGTTTTGGCATTTTTAGATTTTTATTTTATTTTATAGGATTTTTTTTTGTCGGAGGAACTATTTAAAAAAATTTCCCCGCGCCCGACTGGGCCTAAGGCCCTGCCGAGCAAGCCGGCCCAGCAGCCGCCGCCTCCCATGTGCTGAAGCCTCCGCCTCGCCGACTCGGACGAGTCCGAGCCGGACTCCGCCTCCCCGGCCGCCTTGCCCCCTCCTCCAAGCCGCCTCTCTTTAAATAGCCGCCACCCCGCCACACAACACCACCACCCGCCACCGCCTCGAGCCGGAGCCGAGCCGCCGCCCGAGCAGGCAGAGCCGCCGCCCGAGCCCCAGCCCGCCCCGCCGCCCGAGCCGTCGCCGCCGCCGAGCCCGCCGCCATCGCCGAGCCGCCCCGCCGCCCCACGCAGCTCGAGCCGCCGCACCGGAACCCCGCCGGAGCCCCGCCGGAGCCAAGCCAAGGTAGCCGCCCGCCGTTGACGGTTTTCTGAGAAAAACCATTTCGGTTTTTTTAAAAACCCTAGTTTTCGTTTTTCTAAATAGATCGGTTTTTCTCTGGTTTATTTATTTAGCGAGCGTTCGCTCATTCGTTCATTTTAACGAACGGCGTTCTTTGTTTAGATCCAGATAACGAACGTTCGTTCGTTAGTCTGTTCGTCAGTTTTTCTTTTTCTCGGATTTATTCCGTGATTTTTCTGATCGCGATTTCTGATCCGATCTTAGTTTCTGTTTATCTTTTCGCTCGTTAGTCGGAATCAGGCGATTCAAGCGCCTAGATCTTCGTCTCGAGACCCTCTTTCTATTTGAACAACTTAAACAAGATATTGATACTGTAAAATTTGACCTTAGTTCAGATTAGTAGGCGGATCTTGTTTCTTTCGCCGTTTGAGTTTCGTTGCTCCGTTTGGTTTGATTCTTTTTGCGAACCGGAGTTCTTAAGTTGAAATTTCTGGTCAGCCTCATTTATTTGAGTTTTGCTTGTGCATCTTTGCTTTTTGCTTATGTATGTTATTGTTTGCTTGCGATAGAATTCCCGGAGTGCGAAGCGTGTTACTACGAGTCTCTAGTATTCGCGGATCGTCGGCAAGGCAAGTAACACTTTGATCATACTCTTTTCATACCCAGTTTTTATGCATTAGCTCAATCCTCAAGCATTGCATGGTTAGGATGTCATTAACTTGTGGGTTGGGAAGTAGTAGTTGAGGTAGAACCTATTGCCCTGTTACTATCAAACCCTTGGGAGTTACTTCTACGTATTGCTTATATTGCTATGCTATGCTCGTAGACGTGGTTGGGTTTGAGTGAATCCATGACAGATGTGAGACTGTTAATTAATGGTTTAATTTAAGCTGGCAACTTTAATACACATCTTGGTGGATTGAGGCACCTGCGGAACCCAGTGTTGTCTGTTTTATTTTTGGAAATCCCGGGGTACCCGTGTGATCTTCCTATGGACCGCCACCCAGGCTCAAAGGGAACTGAGATTATTCATGCTAGAAACTTCCGTGTGTAGCCACAAGCTACTATGGGCTCTATCATAGTTGAGTAAGTTACGTGAAGCTCTTGAAGAGGTAGATCAGCAGGTAGTGGGTTTTGTAGGTTTGGTATGGTCTACCGGAGTAGAGAGTTAATGTTTACGAAAGACTATGTCTCGGTCATCCGCTTCTCAAACACCATGTAGTGCGAGAAATCAACGGAGGGATCGAGTCTTGTGGGGAAAAGTCGCCAAACCTCTGCAGAGTGTACAATCTAATCATGGTTAGCCGTGTCCCCGGTTATGGACAATTTTGAGTATCTAGTACTTGAGTTATCACATGTATCTCATCACTCTTAATTAATATTGTTGGGATGTTAACTACTTTAATTGGGATTGAGTTGGGGTTATACCTTCTCAATGTTTCAACCACCATGATAGTTAAATAAAAATCTATTCCTTTGTTGTAGGGAAAAATTGGCTTTTCGCAAAACTATAACCATAGAGCTTTCCACCAGCCAAATATGCATGTAGTGATATTTATTCTGTTCTTGCTCTATTGTGTTATATTGCCAGCATATTCCATGTGTTGAACCGTTCTCGGGCTGCAACGTATTATGTTGCAGACTTTTCAGACGAGGAGTAAGGTTCGTTAGGTCGTTGTCGTGCAGCTCAGCTATGCCGTTAGAGTTGATGGACTCACATTATCTTCCAAGCCTTCCGCTGTTATTGCATTATATGGCCTTAAGCCATATTATTGTAATAAGTTCTCTTTTGAGACAATCGATGTAATAAGTGTGTGATTGCTACTCTATTATAAATCCTTTGAGTACTGTGTGTGTCAGCATTACTGATCCAGGGATGACATTGGAACACAGAGACTTGACCATCTAAGGTCGGGTCGCTATAGCGGCGGGCTGGTGTTTCTGCCGTTTATTGAGGTCGGTTAACTATCACATGTTAGCGACATGCCAAGAGCATTCTAAAAAAATTCCTTTCACGTTCCGTTTTCAAAAAGAAAAATCCTTTCACGCATTTAATTTGCATGTATGCTTTGAGCAACTTGCATGTCCTATACTGCTCCTGTTTGATACTCAAACTTAACTAGAGGTTAGACTAACTCATGACTAACCCTGAACTAACTGTAGCCAAAGAGGTGTTTGGGTGACAGGGTTAGATTGACAATAAATGCACTTCATGGAGAGAGAGAAACGTGATTTTTTTAGTGGTCCCAATGAGAACCATCTCCAGTTAGCACCTCTTGGGTGGGATAGTTTTTTTGGTGGGTTCGGTGCAACTTGCTGCAATTTAAACCCTCATGCTTGGATACTTTAGGGATATTTGAGCCCCAACTATCTCAAACTAACTCTAACCCATGGATCCAAACAGGGCCTATGGCCAGTCTCGACGCGGAGCAGTCGCGTGCACCGGGAAGCGGCGCTCTCTCGGCCGTCGCGCCACTTCAAAGCCGGCGCCAGTGAGAGGTCGCCTCCGCTCTGGCCGGGCATTAATGCGGCACTGACGCTCCAGGGCGACGCTGACCGTTTCATGCGGGAAGCGCGCGCTGGCAAGGGAGTATAGGTTTTGAACCGTTTCAGGTGTAGTAGTAATGGTAGTTTGCAAAACTACTCAATTATTGCACTCAGTTTCCTCAGAAATTGTGGTAAAAAACGTTACTCCACAGCCCGCTTCCCTTCTCCTTCCTGCTCGTGATTTACGTGGCCATGTTAACGTGGTTGTGTCAAAAAAATGTCACTTCCTGCTCGTGATTTGCGTTATATAATTACAAGTAAGATTCTCGTGCATTGCACGGAACATCAATATGAATTCTTTTACAAAACACCTGTTGTGATTGACCCATGCAGGAGTAATCCCATGTGTAAAAACTAACGATATTTCGAGAATTTTATCGGAAAACTGGTATCTCGAGAATGTCATCGAAAAAATGAAAGATGAGAGAGAAGACGAGGAGGAGTGGAGCGTGGTGGTGACTGGTGGTCGGAATGGGCGGAGGCATGGGGATGGGATTTGCGCCGGCGGTGCAGCCGCCACCATGCATGCTAGATTGTTCCGGAGACTTATTCCTTTTTTAATTGCTGAGCAATGAGGTTGCGGGAGATAATGATGTGGAGAGAGGTGTGGGTATCTTTTGTAAAATTATCATAGTTTGCTTTCTATCCGTCAGATATAGATCATATGGTCTGTATTACAAGATGGCTGGCACACCATCATCGCCAACTCGTTTTTTATAAGGGTACCGATGATAAGTTTGCTGACTACTAAAGTAAAGTGGAATCTGTCCATGTTATGCAAGTAAATAAAGGTGATTGTTTATCATACGGGTAAGCTTGGATGAAGGGTGGTCGGAACAAATGCTCCGCCTAGAGCATGTGTGTGTGAGATGGAGTCTTACTGTGTGTGTGGTGTGTGTGTGTGTGTGTGTGTGTGAGAGAGAGAGAGAGAGGAGAGAGAGAGATGGAGTCTTAGTTTGTGTGTGTGAGAGAGAGAGATGGAGTCTTAGTGAGTGTGGGGGGGGTGCGTGCATGCGCGCGCGCGCGCGCGCGTGTGTGTGTGTGTGTGTGTGTGCGCGCGTGTGTGTGTGTGTGTCGCGGGGTCCTCTGTGGAGGATGTAATTTAAGTGTGCATGGCTTCATCATAGAGAGGTGATGTGTATGGCAGAGGCCACCAACGATGGGTTGCGAGAGAGAAAATGCTCGTAGAGAGGGAAGAGAAGGTGCGTGCGCATGAGAGGAGTCAACATCGAGAGAACGTGTTTGTTCGAGAGACACCGAGGAAGACTACTATATATCGATGGTGCGTGTAGGCGGGAATTAAACAAAGGGATGGTCTTATTGGTTTCGGGGATATAGGGGAAGAGTGAGAGGCGCTCAGGGGCGGGGCGGCGGGCAGCTAGAAGGAGATTGTTAAGTGTGAGTGTGTGTTTTGCCCATCCAGGCGGAAGTTATGTGCACAAAAGAGGAGAACAATTCGATGTGGCGTTAGGATTGAGGGTAATTAACTACGTATGGAGACATAGAGACCTTGAACGTGCATGTGTGAGAGGTATACATGTATACATGGGCCGGATGTGTGTGTGTGCGCGCGCGCATGATCGACATAAAAGAAAGAAGACATAAGTCATAAGATCAACGACATGGGAGAGACGGGCCGGTATGACACTAGTAGAAAAGGGGGCAATCACCCAGGCCTGCTCAGCCCATTATTCCCGGTTCTACCACGAACCGGGACCAATGGAGGTATTTGCCTCGGTTCGTGATCCCAGGGGGCCGGCCGGGGCCTCGTGGGCATTGGTCCCGGTTCGTCTGGCCCTTTTGGTCCCGGTTGATGGGACGAACCGGGACCAATGGGCCTCGCTCATGGCCCACCACCATTGGTCCCGGTTGGTGGCTAGAACCGGGACCAATGGCTCCCCTTTAGTCCCGGTTTATGCCACCAATCGGGACCAATGAGGTGCCTATATATACCCCTTCGCGTGAGAGCAGAGCACACTGCTCTGTTTTTTCTGGCCGCCGAGGGGGAGAGGGCTTGCTGGTGCTCTAGCTCACCTCCTATGCACGCAAGGTGTTCGATGGAATGCCCGAGCCACACTATTTAAGCTTTCTCCTCTCCAAGCTCGACCTCCAAGATCCATTTTCCTCAATATTTGTCTAGGTTTAGCGGTACGTCACGCCCCGTCCCCGTCTTCACCATCATCGATCACCCGCGCCGATCTCATCGCCGGCACCACCGTGGTGAGCCTCTTGTTCTTATCTTCTTTCTGAAAGGAAAAATATTCTTACTTGTATGTTTAGATAGATACTTGTATTATTTTCTTACTTTTATTATTGCATCTTATATAGTGCGATGGTTTTGGTATCCGCCCCTGTCGGCCCTCGTCCTGTCTATGATTCGGATGTGGTATATATTATCTTTTCATAACTATTGGTTCATTTATTGTTTATGAAAAATATGCCGACCAACATGACATAGATTTTATTTATCTAGGAGGTTGTTGAATCGGAAATTCCAACCGACCCTATTGTCGAGAGGTTAAATTTAGTTGAAGAAGAAAACAATTTCTTGAAGGAAAAAATAAAAAAAATGAGGAGGAGAAGATGATATTGGAGTTGCATGTTGCGGATGTCGTCGATGATCACAAGATCAAGATGGATGCAATGCGCTTGAAGATTAGAAAGATTAGAAAATATTCCATTCATACCGAGGCTTGGTATCATTATGCCCTTGGATCAGTTGTTACCTTGGTTGCGATTATGATCGCATTTGTTTTCGCATTGAAATGTTTTACATAGTTTCAATGTATGGTTTAATCAATTTAGATGCTCTGCAGAGCTTTATGTTGTTAGATGAGAACTATGTATGTACTTTGGTTTTTATGTGATGATAAACTTCTATTAATTTGGTCACCTAATTATCTATTCATGATGTTCTGTAATGATTTTTGACACACTTAATTATATATAATGCACGCAGATGAACCGGCAATGGATGTATGGTGACAGACACACCTCCGAGTCCATTAAGGGCGTGCATGATTTTCTCGAAGTGGCTGAGGCAAACAAGTAGAATGGTTTTATGTGTTGTCCATGCCCTATATGTGGGAATATGAAGTCTTACTCTGACCGGAAAATCCTTCACACCCACCTACTTTACAAGGGTTTCATGCCACACTATAATGTTTGTACGAGGCACGGAGAAATAGGGGTTATGATATAAGACGGCGAAGAAGAAGAGTACGATGACAACTATGTGCCCCCTGAATACGGTGATGCTACTGAACATCAAGAGGAACCAGACGATGTGCACGATGATGCTGCAACGGGCGAAGCTGCTGAAGATCAAGAGGAACCAGACGATGTGCACGATGATGCTGCAACGGGCGAAGCTGCTGAAGATCAAGAGGAACCACACGATGTGCCCAATGATGATGATCTCCGCCGGGTCATTGTCAATGCAAGGACGCAATGCGAAAGTCAAAAGGAGAAGCTGAAGTTCGATCGCATGTTAGATGATCACAAAAAAGGGTTGTACCCCAATTGCGAATATAGCAACACAAAGCTCGGTACCGTCTTGGAATTTCTGCGATTGGAAGGCAGAGAATGTCTGTGCTCGATAAAGGATTTGAGAAGCTACTGAAAATATTGAAGAAGAAGCTTCCAAAGGATAACGAATTGCCGGACAGTACATACATAGCAAAGAAGGTCGTATGCCCTCTAGGATTGGAGGTGCAGAAGATATATGCATGCCCTAATGACTGCATCCTCTACCGCGGTGCATACAAGGATCTGAACGCATGCCCGGTATGCGGTGCATTGCGGTATAAGATCAGACGAGATGACCCTGGTGATGTTGACGGCGAGCCTCTCAGGAAGAGGATTCCTGCGAAGGTGATGTGGTATGCTCCTATAATACCACGGTTGAAACGTCTGTTCAGAAACGGAGAGCATGCCAAGTTGATGCGATGGCACAGTGTGGACCTTAAGAAAGACGGGAAGTTGAGAGCACCCGCTGACGGGTCACAGTGGAGAAAAATTGAGAGATAGTACTGGGATGAGTTTGTAAAGGACCCAAGGAACATATGGTTTGCTTTAAGCGCCGATGGCATTAATCCTTTTGGGGAGCAGAGCAACAATCACAACACCTCGCCCGTGACTCTATGTATGTATAACCTTCCTCCTTGGATGTGCATGAAGCGGAAGTTCATTATGATGCCAGTTCTCATCCAAGGCCCTAAGCAACCTGGCAACGACATTGATGTGTACCTAAGGCCATTAGTTGAAGAACTTTTACAGCTGTGGAATGGAAATGGTGTAAGTACGTTGGATGAGCACAAAAAGGAGGAATTTGACCTAAAGGCGTTGTTGTTCGTGACCATCTACAATTGGCCCGCTCTCAGTAACCTTTCAGGACAAACAAACAAGGGATACCATGCATGCACACACTGTTTACTTGACACCGATAGTATATACCTGGGAAGCTGTAGGAAGAATGCGTACCTGGGCCATCATCGATTTCTTCCGACCAACCATCAATGTAAAAAAGAAAGGCAAGCATTTCAAAGGCGAGGCAGATCACCGGAAGAAGCCCGCCATGCGTACCGGTGATCACGTACTTGCTATTGTCAATAATTTACACGTAATCTTTGGAAAGGGTCCCGGCGGACTAGCTTTTACGAATGACGCTGAGAATTACGCACCCATGTGGAAGAAGAAATCTATATCTTGGGACCTACCCTACTGGAAAGACCTAGAGGTCCGCTCTTCGATCGACGTGATGCACGTGACGAAGAACCTTTGCGTGAACCTGCTAGGCTTCTTGGGCGTGTATGGGAAGACAAAATATACACACGAGGCACGGAGGACCTGCAACGCTTGCACGAAAAGAGGGCATGCCTCCGAAGCAGTATGAAGGTCCTTCCAGCTACGCTCTTACGAAAGAAGAGAAAGAAATCTTCTTTGAATGCCTGCTCATTATGAAGGTCCCGACTGGCTTCTCGTCGAATATAAAGGGAATAATAAATATGCCAGAGAAAAAGTTCCAGAACCTAAAGTCTCATGACTGCCATGTGATTATCACGCAACAGCTTCCGGTTGCATTGAGGGGGTGCCGGTGTCAAAATCGGCGGATCTCGGGTAGGGGGTCCCGAACTGTGCATCTAGGCGGATGGTAACAGGAGGGACACGGTGTTTTTACCCAGGTTCGGGCCCTGTCGATGGAGGTAAAACCCTACTCCTTCTTGATTAATATTAACGATATGGGTAGTACAAGAGTAGATCTACCACGAGATCAGAGAGGCTAAACCCTAGAAGCTAGCCTATGGTATGATTGGTCTTCGTCCTACGGACTAAAACCCTCTGGTTTATATAGGCATCGAATAGGGTTAGGGTTACACAGAGTCGGTTACAATGGTAGGAGATCTACATATCCGTATCGCCAAGCTTGCCTTCCACGCCAAGGAAAGTCCCATCCGGACACGGGACAAAGTCTTCAATCTTGTATCTTCATAGTCCAGGAGTCCGGCCAAAGGTCATAGTCCGGCTATCCGGACAGCCCCTAATCCGGGAGTCCCTCAGTAGCCCCCGAACCAGGCTTCAATGTCAACGAGTCCGGTGCGTAGATTGTCTTCGGCATTGCAAGGCAGGTTCTTCTCCAAATCCTGTGTCCCTGTTTGAATAGTGTCCGGCTTCTTGTAAACATCGCGCTCCTTGGCTTCCACGCCCAATAATGGCTATCTTCCACGTGTTGAATGAATGCGAAAATCCAGGGTATTTTTACATTTATCCCCCTAGTTGCGCAAATGAGCTGCCTATATAAGGGACGAGAATCTAGATCCAAATCACACCACCTCTGAGCTTTCGTGAGCTTTCATCAGAGCGCATCTGACAGAAACCCATTCCATCATGGGCAGTCGACGCGGCTCCTCCTCTCGCCCTCCTAGTCCTCAGCCTGGAGATTGGGAGAGATGCTCCGTCCCGCACAGTGAGTTAGTGACGCTCCAAACCAAGTGGTTTCTTCCCCCGGCCTTCATGGTTCCGGTTCGAGCCGGACTCGCCACCTATAAGGGCGGAAAACAAGCGGAGAGCATCCCCAGTACCTCCCGAGGAGAGCGGGTATGCCTTGTCCCAGTTTTGATAAGAGGGCTCGGATTTCCAATTCATCCGTTTCTCCGGGGGCTCCTGGAGTTCTATGGCCTCCAGTTGCACAACCTTACGCCTACCTCCATTCTGCATATTGCGGGCTTCGTGGCCCTTTGCGAGCTGTTCTTGGGCATCGAGGCTCATTTCGCGCTGTGGAAGAGGTTTTTCTGCCTCGTACCCCGTTCTCAGGAGGGGTCGATATATCAAGCGGGCGGAGCCGAACTATGGCACATCGCCGGGACCGGATATCTATCCGGAACCCCGAAGAAGGCGTCCGAAGACTGGCCTTCGGAATGGTTTTATATAGAAGACGTCACCCTGCCGGACCCTGTTTGGATCGGCCTCCCGGAGTTAAGTAATGCTTCTCTGAAGAAACGCCTAAGCTGGCGTCCTCGGAGCCCCTAGAGGGAGAATGACAGGGGCGTCCTTTACCCGATGAGCTGAATAAGGTTGCTGGCTTATTCCGGATTGACCATGATCGGGTCATGGCCACATGCATTATCGCGGGAGTGCAGCCGCTCCAAAGATAGGGGCCACCCCATGTGGGATTTCAACGGGGAGTATGATGCCACCCGTCATGGCCGTAAGGGGCCGAGATCGGTCGCCGATCTGATGAAGATCTTGTCCGCATTGTACAAGGGAGATGAGGAAGAATTTCTTCACGTCAATCCTCAGGACGGGTTTTGTATGAACAATCCTTCAAGCTGGGTAAGAGGACATTTCTTTACGCCCATCCGTTCCATATTCCCATAGTTAAGTACCTTATCTTGTGATTTTGACGCAGGAATTGCGCGGGGCCGTAAAGGATATAAACAGCCCACCTACACAACCTGAGGATCCGGAACGGTCCCTCGATCCGGCCTCCCAAGAGGATATGGACATATCTATGGAGCTGATTGATCGGGTATTTTACCAACTGAGCATCGACAATGCCTTGGTTGCCATTACGGCCGATTACCCTGGAATATTTCCAGCCTCATAGGTAATTGAGACTGAAGTCCCAATACTTTAGAAATGATCCCTCCGTGCTTATCATTGACCACCGTATATCAATGGTGTTCTGCAGGGGGAGCCCTTGAGGCGGAAGGCCGAGCCTGCGGTGACTAGCCAACAAGGGGCAGCACGCCCCAGCAGGCTAAAAAGAAGTGCGATCTGGACTGAAGCGCCGGCGCAACGGTATGTCGTGTCGCCTTATTCCCAGGTTTTATTCCGGAAGGCATGCTAACTCTCACGCTCTTTTCAGGAAAAAGAGCGCTCGTCGGACTATATCGGGAGAGGTTGCCAATCGAGCCTCCGCCAGCCAGGCTTCAAAACCAGGCCCAGAAGCGGAGGCGAACACTAGGCGTGCGTCAGACGCTCCTCCGACAGAGGATGCCGACAGATTGTCCGCCACCAACTCCGAGGTGGAGAGTGCCATGAATCACAGGCGTCGCCGGACTGTTCTTCGTGATGCATGTTTCTCCCAAGAGGCATTGGATGCCTTCAATTCGGGAGATGCGCACCTCCGTGCTAGTCAAAATGGTCTAGCCAGAGCCACGCAGCAGTATGTGAAAGACGTAAGGGTGAGAAAATTTGATGGTTATATATACCAGTAGCCCCCGAGACTTAAAATAGTTAGAATAACTGATTTAAGGATCATTTATTGTGCAGGATCTTACAAAAAAGAATACCAATTGTCCCAGGAGCTTGTAGAGTGCAAAGCCCAACTTGAGGCTGCACAAGCCGCGACAGGAGAAGCCAAGGAGACCCCCTCTGGTAACATACGCTTTTAAAAGATAAGTATGTTATGAAGTGCGGCGTGTGTATAGATCTGACAATGACATTGCAGATGGCACCGGGGTAGATCCGGACAAGCAACTACACTTGCGCCGGTTAAAGGCCGGCAAGAATGTGCTTACGAGGGTGAGGCAGGAGAAAAATAATCTCCAAGATGCCAACACCCAGCTGGGTGAGGAGCTAAAGGATGTTCGTGCCCAGCTGTCTGACTCCGTTAAGGAGAATTGGCGGCTTCGACGCGGCATTTTTAGTAAGTGCTTAAAAGAACTTTGAAAAAAGAGTTCGGCGAGGAGGTCGACTAACAGAATTCTGTCTGTAGGTATGCTCACAGGCCGTCCTGCAGAGGAAATGCCCGGTTCTACGGGTGACCTTCTTCCCGAGCTCTTACAACTGCACGAGCGGGTTCGGCAGGTGATGAAAGGTGTCGCCCATGCCTTGTGGCCATCTGTCTCCCTGCCCGAAGGCCTTGGGGAGCTTGCAGAGAGGCTCCAGGGAGCGCGGCGGCGCTTCCGGTTATGGAAGATATCGGCCTGCCGTCAAGGCGCCAGGGAGGCCTGGGCCATGGTGAAGACGCGGTACACAAAGGCTGACCCAAACCACATGGTCGAGGTCGGACCCGTGGGGCCAGATGGGAAGGAGATCCCTGTGAGCTTAGTGTACGGCCAGGTGGAATTGGCCGCAAAGTATTCCCAGCAGGATTGTAAACTAGACAACCTGTTAGATGGTATAGAAGAGGAATACAATCAGTCAAATTGACTATGTAATTTTAAGTGACATGTAAAATGCCTTCTAGCCGGATTGTAGATCGTTTGTCTTAGCGGACCTTTTTGCTTCAACCTTGGGACCCGATAGTCCGGAGTGTGTCCGAATACCCTCGCGGTTATATAAAAACCGGGGCATGTGTGGATACCAGGCTTAGGGGTCATTAGGGCTTTATCAGACAAGTGCCCAACTAGTTATGTTATATTACATGGTTAGTAAGAAACATCTTCCAGGGAGAATAGTTCCGTTAGGGGTTCCTTTCCCTGGGAGGCATGCCCTAAAGTGCATGTCCGGACTGCAAAAAAAGCAGAAAAACATCTGGGGGCAGATAAATAAATAGGTAAGAAATCTTCTTTTAGTTCACCGACCGAATATTCTCTTAAGAACGCTAGCTTTCGGCTTCACCCAGTCTGAGGTACACATCCGGCTGACCAGCGAGAATAATCGCAGAGGTGCTCCCTTTACCACCTAGCCGAACAATCGGGAACGTAGGGGTAAGCACAGGAGCCAGGCAACCCATCTTGGCCAAAACTTAAGTCATATCGATGCATATAATGACGAATAAAAGGTACATGCGGAAGTGTGACACATGTATTGGGCATGAAGCCCTTATAATTATGCTTCTGTGAAAGAAGCTCCCAGGTACAATGAGCGCGGATACCGCGTCAAGGGTGTGCGAACAATGCGCTAACAAGCCTTCGAAGGCTTGAATGAAAAAAGGAGGGAGAAGGAGAAAAATAGAAGACAGCTAAAATGTAAAATATGGACAGAGGAAGGAGACGAACTCAGAATCCGGCGCTAGGCGTAGAATCTTCGGAGACGTGATGCGTTCCATGGGTTCGGCTCGAGTCGGTTATCCGATGCACTGTTCCACCGGTCAGGACTTGGTCGATGATAAAGGGACCTTCCCATTTGGGCTTTAGTTTGTCCTTTTTCTTGTCTGGCAGGCGTAGAACTAGCTCGCCAACATTGTAAGTTTTGGCCCGTACTTCTCGCTTTGATATCTTCGAGCCTCGCTGTTGATATAATGCGGAACGGGCTTTTGCTACGCCACGCTCCTCCTCCAAGGCGTCAAACTGTCCTGCCGATCGAGCTCGGCTTCTCTTTCTTCGCATACGCGCATGCGAGGTGAGTCATGAATTATGTCGCAGGGCAGAACTTCCTCTGCGCCGTATACCATAAAGAATGGTGTGAATCCGGTCGTGCGATTCGGAGTGGTCCGCAGCCCCCAGAGTACGGAGTCGAGCTCCCATACCCAGTGCGTGTTAGATTCCTTGAGGGACCGCACTAATCTGGGTTTGACGCCGCTCATAATTAGACCATTTGCTCGCTCAACTTGACCGTTAGTTTGAGGGTGATAGACTGAGGCGTAGTCGAGCTTAATGCCCATGTTTTTGCACCGTAGTTTGACATCGCCGGCCGTAAAGTTCGTGGTCGTTATCGGTGATGATCTTTGTGGGGACACCGTAACGGTGTACGACCCCTGATATGAAGTCTATCACCAGTTCGGATTCGGCCGTCTTGATAGGCTTGGCCTCTATCCATTTGGTGAATTTATCCACCATGACCAGTAGGTATTTTTGCTTGTGGGTTCCCCCTTTAAGGGGTCCGACCATGTCAAGCCCCCAGACCGCGAAGGGCCAGGTGATGCGTATAGTTTTGATGGCGGTGGTTGGCATGTGGCTCTGATTAGCAAAGAGCTGGCATCCGACACATCGTTGGACTAAGTCCTGAGCATCTGCCCGGGCCGTCGGCCAAGAAAATCTTGTGCGGAAGGCCTTGCCTACAAGGGCCCGGGCTGCGGCGTGGTGCCTGCCGAGTCCGGCATGTATTTCAGCCAGAAGATTCCGCCCTTCTTCTTCGGAGATACACCTTTGAAGGACTCCGGTTGTGCTTTTCTTATAAAGCTCTCCCTCATGGACTTTGTAGGCTTTAGATCGCCGCACTAAGCAGCGGGCCTCGTTTTGGTCCTCGGGGAGTTCCTGCCTGGTTAGGTAGGCTAGGAATGGTTCTGTCCACGGGGCAATGACTGCCATTATTACGTGGGCTGAGGATGTTATTTCGGTGGTAGAACCACCAACTGTGTCAGAATGTTCAGTGTGGAGCAGTGCGGTTGGGTCCAGATTGTTATTTCCGGACTCTCCCTTCCATAATACGGATGGCTTGAACAGCCTCTCTAGGAAGATGTTGGGGGGGAGAGCATCGCGCTTTGCGCCGATGCTTGCCAACACGTCTGCTGCCTGGTTGTTGTCCCGGGCTATATGGTGAAATTCGAACCCCTCAAACCGAGCTGACATTTTTAGGACTGCATTGCGATATGCTGCCATTTTCGGATCCTTGGCATCAAAGTCTCCATTTATTGGTGATATCGCGAGGTTCAAATCCCCGTGCACCTCTGGGCGTTGAATGCCCATGGAGACTGCCATCCGGAGACCATGTAGAAGGGCCTCGTATTCGGCTGCTTTGTTGGAGTCCGTGTACATTATCTGGAGTACGCATTGAACTGTATCTCCGGTTGGGGACGTCAGAACGACGCCAGCTCCTACGACAGCCAACATTTTGGAGCCGTCGAAGTGCATTATCCAGTTGGAATATGCACCATACTCTTTAGGGAGTTAGGCTTCGGTCCATTCAGCGATGAAGTCGGCCAAAACTTGCGACTTAATAGCTCTCTGTGGCTTATAGGTTATGTCGAACGGGAGGAGCTCAATGGCCCATTTGGCAGTCCGGCCCGTCGCGTCGCGGGTGTTTATAATGTCGTTAAGGGGTACTTCGGAGGCTACCGTTATTGAACACTCTTGAAAGTAGTGTCGCAGCTTCCGGGATGCCATATACACCGCGTACGCTATCTTTTGATAATGTGGGTACTGTTACTTGCATGGAGTTAGGACAGTGGACACGTAGTAATCTGGTTTTTAAAGAGGGAACTTGTGTCCGTTTGTTTCTCGTTCGACAACGAGCACCGCGCTTAGAACTTGATGAGTTGCCGCGATGTATAATAGCATTGGTTCGCCCATGTTGGGCGCGGCCAGGACCGGGTTTGTTGCCAATATGTCTTTTATTTCTTCGAGTCCGGCCGTGGCGGCATCCGTCCACTCGAAGTGTTCGTTGCGTCGGAGGAGGCGATAAAGGGGTAGTGCCTTTTCTCCCAAACGGGAGATAAAGCGGCTTAGAGCCGCCACGCATCCAGTCAATTTTTGTATTTGTTTGAGGTCTTTTGGAATATCCAATTGTCACAGAGCTCAGATCTTGGCTGGGTTTGCTTCGATTCCTCTACCGGATACAATGAAGCCCAAGAGCTTTCCGGCGATGCCAAAACGCATTTTTCCGGGTTGAGCTTAATGTCATATGTTCGGATATTATCGAATGTGAGCCTCAAGTCGTCTACTAGAGTTTCGACGTGCTTACTTTTGACGACCACATCGTCTACGTATGCCTCCACTGTTTTGCCGATCTTTTTTGCCAGACATGTCTGAATCATGCGCTGATATGTTGCACCGACATTTTTGAGCCCGAAGGGCATTGTGTTGAAGCAGAATGGGCCGTATGGAGTGATGAATGCCGTTGCGGCTTGGTCGGGCTCTGCCATCTTAATTTGGTGGTAGCCGGAGTATGCGTCGAGGAAACACAATGAATCGTGTCCTGCGGTAGAGTCGATGATTTGACCGATGCGGGGAGGGGGAAGGGATCCTTTGGGCAAGCCTTGTTGAGGTCCTTGAAATCGACGCATAGGCGCCAGGATTTGTCCTTCTTTGGTACCATCACCAGGTTTGCTATCCAGTACGGATGTTTGATATCTCTGATGAATCCGGCCTCACATAGTTTGGCTAGCTCCTCTCCCATGGTCTGTCTCTTTGGTTCGGAGAAATGCCGAAGAGCCTGTTTGACTGGCTTGAATCCTTTTAGGATGTTTATGCTGTGCTTGGCCAGCCGGCATGGGATTCCTGGCATGTCCGAAGGCACTAGTAGAAAACAGGGCTTTCGTCCAGGCCAGTTTAGCCCATTAGTCCCGGTTCAATCCAGAACCGGGACTAATGTGAGCATTTATCCCGGTTCGTGCGGCTAAGGCATTAGTGCTGGTTCAACTGTGCCCTTTAGTCCCGGTTTGTGCCTCAAACCAGGACTAAAGGGTGCGATGCCCATTAGTCCCGGTTCATGCCTCAAACCGAGACTAAAGAGTCGACCTTTAGTCCCGGTTTGAGGCACGACCCGGGACTAATGGGGTTGAGACCTTTAGTCCCGGTTCGTGCCCCGAACCGGTACTAAAGGTCCCATTTTCAAAATTTACCCCCCCCCCCCCCCCGTGGATCACCTTTTCAATTTTAAAAAAAATAAAAGAAAATGATGGAAATGTCAAATGTAAGTTTCCCATGTGATATGTGGTCTAGTTGTTGGGAAAATTTGCCAATGTGAATTTCGACTTTATTTGCAAAATCTCTCTGGAATTTGTAAATATGGTCATAACTTTTGCATACTAACTCGGATGAAAAAGTTTTTTATATGAAAAATCATCTACTCGAAAAGTTACATCCAAATTTAACTGGGGAACCTCGTTAAACATTTTCAAAATCCTCAAAAACCTAACAAAAAAAAAGTTACGGGGCTTTTAATATCTAGAGTGGAAAAAATCGAAAAAAATCCAAACTGTGGTCAAACAATGGTCAAACCATGGTCAAACTAATTATTCTAGAATATTAGTGTTACCAAATAATTTGTTCAGTTATTTTGAATTTTGGTCAAATCTGGTCAAACTGTGGTCAAACTATGGTCAAACAATGGTCAAACTATGGTGAAACTAGGGTGCCAGGCAAAAATGTCCCTATTTTCGCGTAGGAATTCTCTTAGTGCAACGTCTACATCAGGATTTAATTGTGCCCCGATGGAGGCCGTTTTGGCAGGGTCCATTAGATGGACTTGTAATTTGACTATTTCGTCCGCTGGTTTGAAGGAAGTGGATTTGGATCTCTTATCGAGTATCACATCATCCCTATTCACCGTGGGCCTTGTTGTGATGAGTTCCTCGGCCGCTAGGGCTTGGATAGTGCCTCAAGGGCGGTCTTGGCTGTCTTATTTTCGGTAGCAGTGCTATGTCCGGGTCACTAGCAAGAGTAATGATTCTGTTGGGCCTGGGCATTTTGAGCTTCATGTACCCATAATGGGGTATAGCATGAAAAATTGTGAATGCCTCTCGCCCTAATAAAGCGTGGTATCCGCTGCTGAACGGGGCCACTTGGAAAGTGACTTCCTCGGACCTGTAATTATCCGGCGTGCCGAACACCACATCCGGTGTGATTTTTCTGTCTGGCGTGCTTCCCGGTGAGGATTAGTCCTCTAAAGGTTGTGCTGCTTCGCTCCATGCGGCTCCAGTCTATCTCCATTTTTCGGAGGGTTTCCTCGTAAATGAGGTTCAATCCGCTGCCACCGTCCATGAGTACCTTGGTAAGGCGAAAGCCGTCCACTATCGGATTGAGGACCAATGCGGCTGGTGCTCGGGCTGTTCGGAATTTAGGTTCGTCACTGGCATTAAAGATAATAGCCATGTCACTCCATGGGTTTATTGTTGCTACTTGGTAGACTCCCGCGAGGCTACAGAGTGTTCGTTTCCGCATATTATTTGATGCGAAAGTCTCGAAGACTGTTAATACCGTACTGGTATCCTTGGGTTGGTGCTCTAGAGCTAGAAGCTCTTCGCCACTTTTGGCCACCTGCCGTAGTGTCCAACATGCTCTAAGGCTATGAGTTGGAGTGGCGCCCTCTGTATTATGAATTTCTGAGGTCCATTGAGCCATCCATCCAAAGACGGTTCCATGCCCTATAGAGGGTTTTGATTTTGGTATTTAACCCTGTGCACTGGCGATGATGCACCCTTTTATTTCGGACTGGGGTTGTATTCAAGGCCGGATTGTCCCAAAATCTTGATTCGGTTTTCCAGGCGCTTTCCATCGGACAGTACTTTCGTACTATGGTCGCCAAGTCAGCAAAGCGTGTAATCTCACGGCGACTTATAGCGTTTAGGATCCCGTTGTCCGTGCAATTGTTGCAGAATAATGAGATTGCGTCCTACTCGCGGCAGTCCTTTATCCTGTCCATAACCAGGAGGAATCTGGCCCAGTAATGGTGTAGTGTTTCTGCGGGCTCTTGCCGAATTTGAGATAGGTTGCTTATGTTTGGGTGGGCGGGTGGAATTAAATCCGGAACCGCGCCCAATCTGAAACTTAAGGGCCGAGGAGCTTCCGAACTTGGAAGCTTGGATTCTTGGATGTTGTCCAATGAATCTAGCACATTGCTGACTTTAGGTTAAGGGCTTGAGTGACGTCCTCTCCTCGCTGAATCCGGCATGGAGGGACTGGGAATCCAGACGTGGCTAGTCCTTAAGATAGAAGAAGGGTCGCCGTATTGTTCCTCCACCACAGCAACATGGTGGGTAACCTGGGGAGAGTTAA
This sequence comes from Aegilops bicornis, assembly GCA_021605145.1. Lineage (NCBI taxonomy): Eukaryota > Viridiplantae > Streptophyta > Magnoliopsida > Poales > Poaceae > Aegilops > Aegilops bicornis. Next base: position 66,677,941 of record CM038671.1, read on the forward strand.
TCTCTCTCAAATCGGGTTTAGGCCCAATCTGATCATAGTCTGTAGCGACTCCCAGGGCGGCGATGCGATCCAAGAGCTCGTTTAAGGAAGAGAGCTCCATCGGATCTAACTGCTCGGCGAGCTCCGAGTTAACGTGAAGATTGCTTTCGATGACCCGAGAAGTCATCGTCGGCGCGGCGGCCGAACAGGCGGTCATAAGAAAACCGCCTAGCCGGAGAGTTTGGCCGACAGCCAAAGCTTCTTTAGCAACAGTCCCGTCTTTAAAGACGAGATGAGGCATCCTTTCTGACGGCGACGACACAGAGGAACTCTCAATGAAAGCACCAATGTCGGTGTCAAAACCGGCGGATCTCGGGCAGGGGGTCCCGAACTATGCGTCTAGGCGGATGGTAACAGGAGACAAGGGACACACTACTAGGAAAAACGCAATACACAGAGGTATAGCAGTAGCGTTGGTCAAAACTCGGTGCTAGCGCTACTTAGTAGTAGCGCTTGTTGCAAAACGACGCTACAATCAATATTTTAGCGATGGCGCTGCCTTCACGTAAAAAAACGCTACTACTAAAATTCTCTCACTAGTGCCGGTAGGCTAGGAATAATAGCAGCGCTTCTCCCGTAGCACGCTCATCGCTAAAAACATTGTAGCAGCAGCGTTTCTTCTTCTGGTAGCTACTACTATGCAAAAGAAAAGAAATAGAAAAATAAGTAGAAAAGTAAATGAAAATGAAAGAAATAGAAAAAGGAGAAATGAAAAAAAAAGAAGATGTAAAGAAAACAAAAGAAAAAGAAAAAGAAAACAGAAAGGTTTAGCTGCAGCGCGTTTCTCTGGAACGCGCTATAGCTATCTTAGCTATAGCGCGTTTCAGCAAAACGCTCTGCTGCTAGTTTGACTCAAATCCCGGCGGCCCTGGCTCAAAATTTCGCTAAGTCCTTCCCCCCCCTCCCCGTCTCTACTCCCCCCTGTCCCCCAACTGCTCCATCGCCGCCGTTGCCCTGCCGCGCGCCTTCGACCACACCACCGCCGACCGCTGCCCGAGGCCGCCATCGACCACACCATCGCCGCCCGCCCGACCACGCCGCCACGCCGCCGAGGCCGCCCCTCGACCTCACGGCCGCCGCCCGAGGCCGTCGCCGACCTCACTGTCGCCACCCTCGAGCTCGCCGCCGCCGCCCTCAACCTCACCGCCGTTGCCCGAGCGAGCACGCCCTGCCGCCCGACCGTAAGGCTATGCCTCTCCTGTCCCTACCCTCCTATTTTTCTCTGCTAGGGCAATTATATATATGTGTTGATACTGTGTTGATGTTCATATGAACCCTAGGTGTTCATATGAACCCTAGATTTTTTTAGGGCAGTAATCATTTTATAGCATTTAGGAAAAATGATTTGCAATTTTTTTAGGAAATTAGCTAGGGCAATTTTTATGAAAATTCCTAAACAGTAATTCCATTTAGCTTTAAACTAATAGAGGGTATATAAATAATAGTAGCATTTAGATTTAAATTAACAGAGGGTATAAACAAAAAACACTTAGCTATAAGAAAATATTTTGACTACGGACCTGGATTTGTTCCAAATTTTATTCAAATGAAATTTGAATTATTTGGACTATGGACCTGAATATTTTTCAAGAAATTGGGTGTAGGTACTAAGGTCTTGCTTTGTATATTCTTGTGATGTCAAAAGGGTTAGAGAATATGTAGTTCCTATACTTTTTGCTTTAGACAAAAACAAAAGTATTTAGCTATAAATAAAAACAGTAGCTATGGCATTTAGCTATAAACAAAAAACAGAATTGTTTTTCTTTTCAAAAACTTGGTCAAACAGAACAGTAGCTATAAATAGTTTTAGCTTTGGACAAAAAACAAAAGTATTTAGCTATAAATAAAAAATAGTAGCTATGCCATTTAGCTATAAACAAAAAACAGAATTGTTTTTCTTTTCAAAAACTTGGTCAAACAGATATCTTTTCATTGAAGTGGCCATGTTATATGCAAATTCCTCAATAGTGTTTGCTCATGTTATATCTTTTCATTGAAGTTGTTCGATTGTGACCAAGAGGCTTTGTTGTTTCTGTGAATGATGTTGAGTGGCCTATGTTTTGCGGAATGTTGATTCATTTCTGTTCGGCAAATTTCAGGTTCTCGATTTGTCCACTTTTTAGCAAAGGTCATGCCGAAATTTTCCGTGAATTTCGGCATGACTGGTGCTACAAACGAGGACATATCGAGTGCCCGGGATTTGCCGCACCAGGAAGGAGTCAACATTCCTGTAAAACAATAGTCCTTTTTTATGTCATTATTCATTTTATTAGGTCTAGAATTAATTGACTAGATTTAATCATAGGACAGGGTTCTGGTGATTGCGACGATGTCTACCTGGCGGCAGACGAATATTTTAGCCTTACCGACGATCAACTGCTGTTGTTGCTGGGCCCACCGGTGGCATCGGGGACTGAGACCGACACCTTGAGACCGGTCTTTGAGGCGAGACCCGGCGCTGAGATTCAGACCGGCATCGAGATCGGCGCTGAGACCGGTGCTTCCTCGGGGAGGGGAGCCGGTGTAGAACCGAAAGCAAAGAGGCAACGGGTTCCTAACAAACTCAGGACTACTAGACTGGTGGTCACGGAGGTGGACGATGGCAATTTTGAGCCAAAGGCGCCGAGGAAGATAGCAGCGTGCTACGGCAATCAAATTGGCTGCATCGTGCGGACAAGCGCCACCATCAATGATGAGAAACTACAGAAGATAGAAAATATGAGGAGCTCCCTCCTAAAGAAGTTTCACCAGATATTCTTGTTCCTGGCCGGAATGAGAAGGATTATGAAGATCCGGGCGAGGACCCGCAATTAAGAAGATAAACAAACACGCCATGACCAAGTTTAGCGACGCGTTGGCCGCCTGGAAAAACCGAGTGAAAGCAAAGATCAACGACGGGGAACCCTACTCCAAGATTGTAAAGTATAATCTAACAATCACGGAAGAGCAGTTTCAAATATTCAAGGAGGCTTGCGAGGCCGAAGCTGCCAAAAAAAAGTCTAAGTACATGAAGGGGCTTCAAAAGAGGAACATTGGGAGCCACCACCTCGGAAGCCGTGGTTACGGCGGAAAGAGGTCCAAATGGGCCAAGGAGGACGCGGAAGCCGCGAGTCTGGGCATCCCAGACCCCTTGGCGGATTTCACCATCCCGCAACCGAACGATTCTCTTAATGATGGATTCTATGTCCTACACCACATGGTGGAGTACAGACGGGATCACCAGAACCTTCACATGTCACCTAGATCTGGCGATGCCCATATTCTGCAATGGGCAAAGGACATAGGAGATATCGAGGATCATCGACTTCGAGCTGAGTTCTATAACATCCAGCGCGAACTTGCCCAAATCATCATGAAAGAGGTCGTCGAAAAAATAGGGATGTTCTACGGAGAAGGACAAATGTCGCAAGAAGACGTCCGAACATGGATAGCCTCTCAGCATCTCGACATGAAGCCTTTCACTAAGCTCGGGGACTATCTCCCTGACCTTGATGGATGGCACGACATGTTGGAGTGATTGTCGATATATGACAATGTGTCTGTGTCCATACTTTCCGTATGAAAAAACTTTGAGTTATGCGCAGTGAAACTTTATTTGTGATGTAATTAAACCGTCCTCCTCCTCGACTAGCGAAGATCACTCTAGTTAGGGCATTTTGGGTACGATGAACTTGGTTATTTATGCTTATGATATGTTGTTTCTATTTTTGTCAAGTCTGTCTCTTTCTGTTGCTCAACTATATATGTTGTTGCATATCATCGACTCATGTGACGATGCAGGTGCATAGATCATCGATGGCGAAAAAGTGCTACGCCGGGAGTATATATATGATGAGTGGCCGGAGTGTCAGGCCCAGGTTTTGCCGGTTTCCGGTTTTCGAGCGATAGGCAGTAGTTAGTTTAGGTTCACGCTAATGCGAGAGAGGGATATGAACTCATGTACTCAAAGTGATAGCTCTTCTCGCGTATACCGTTGTTTAGATGGATGACGATGTATTTGCAAGTAATCAAGGACTTGTATCGCTATTTTCGAGATGATGACGAGAGACCACTTTGTGTTGGATGATGATTATGATGAGACTATTTGTATGTATATGCTATGATTATATTCGTGGTCTCATGAGCATTTGTATGTGTATCATGATGACATTTCTATGTGCTAAAGATTCTTCTATAAAGCATGTTCAAATACAAAACAAATATGCCCAAAAAAACAAAAAACCTGTTAAATTAGCAGTAGCGAGTGTATAGAAGTTAGCAGCAGCGCCGCTATAGCAGTAGCGTGTTGCTGCAAAGGGCGCTAGAGCTACTAGCAGTAGCGTGCTCCCAGTAACCGCGCTGCTGCTCCACTTGTGTAGTAGTAGCGCCGGTGACCACGCGCTACTTCTATATGTTAGCTGTAGCGCCTTATTAGTAGCGCCCTCCCCCGCGCTACTGATACACCTAAAACCCACGCTGCTGCTCGCCTTTTCCCTAGTAGTGACACGATGTTTTTATCCAGGTTCGGGCCCTCTCGATGGAGGTAGAACCCTACTCCTTCTTGATTAATATTGATGATATGGGTAGTACAAGAGTAGATCTACCACGAGATCAGAGAGGCTAATCCCTAGAAGCTAGCCTATGGTATTATTGTTGTTCGTCCTACGGACTAAACCCCTCCGGTTTATATAGGCACCGAATAGGGTTAGGGTTACACAGAGTCGGTTACAATGGTAGGAGATCTACATATCCGTATCGCCAAGCTTGCCTTCCACGCCAAGGAAAGTCCCATCCGGACACGGGACGAAGTCTTCAATCCTGTATCTTCATAGTCCAGGAGTCCGGCCAAAGTTCATAGTCCGGCTATCCGGACACCCCCTAATCCGGGACTCCCTCAGGGGGCTTCTACCGGAAAACGTCCGATTAGCCATTGTGAAGCTATGTGCATTCCTCAATGCAATATCTCAGAAGGTGATCGGTCCAGAAATCATACCAACGCTAAGGAGTGATGTGGGGCAATGTCTTGTCAGTTTCGAGCTGGTGTTCCCACCATCCTTCTTCAATATCATGATGCACCTGCTAGTTCATCTAGTCGACGAGATTGTCATTCTAGGGCCCGTATTTCTACACAATATGTTCCCCTTTGAGAAGTTCATGGGAGTCCTAAAGAAATTTGTTCGTAACCGCGATAGGCCAGAAGGAAGCATCTCCATGGGCCATCAAATAGAGGATGTCATCGGGTTTTGTGTTGACTTCGGTCCTGGCCTTAAGAAGATAGGTCTCATTAAATCGCGGTATGAGGGGAGACTGACTGGAAAAGGCACGCTTGGAAGGGACTCAATAATATGCAGGGACGGATATTCTTGGTCCCAAGCACACTACACAGTTCTACAGAACTCCTTGGTGACCCCGTATGTCGATGAACACAAGAACAGTCTGCGCTCCGAACAGTGCGACGACTGGATTACATGTGAACACATCAGGACTTTCAGCAGTTGGTTGGAAACACGTCTCAGAGGTGACAACACTGTTTGTGATGAGTTGTACTTGTTGTCCAGGGGACCATCTTCGACTGTAATGATTTGGAAAGGATACAAGATAAATGGGAATACATTTTACACGATTGACCAAGATCAAAAGAGCACCAACCAAAACAGCGCTGTCCGCTTTGATGCAGCAACCGAGAGGGGAAAGGACACATATTATGGTTACATAGTGGACATGTGGGAACTTGACTACGGAGTAGATTTTAAGGTCCCTTTGTTTAAGTGCAAATGGGTCAATCTGTCAGGAGGCGGGGTACAGGTAGACCCACAGTACGGAATAACAACAGTGAATCTGAAAAATCTTGGGTACACTGACGAACCGTTCGTCCTAGCCAATGATGTGGCATAGGTTATCTATGTGAAGGACATGTCTACCACACCAAGAAAAAGAAAAGAAAAGGAAGAGAATACATCATACGATGAGCCAAAGCGCCACATAGTTCTTTCAGGAAAAAGGGACATCCTGGGAGTGGAGGGCCAGACAGACATGTCTGAAGAGTATGAAAAGTTTCATGAAATTCCTCCCTTCAAAGTCAAGGCTGACCCAAGCATCCTGATAAATGATGAAGATTATCCATGCTTACGGCGCAATAAGCAAATGACACAAGCGAAGAAAAAGTGAAGACTTTCTCCATAACTATTATGATGATACCATGCCAAGTTTGTAACAGACGAGTATGATACCATTGTCCGTTTTGTACATGCACATGCTATGCCAACTTTTTCAGAGTTCATTTGAAAACTATGAATTTAGGTCGAATTTTCTCTATAGGTGCATCTATGTTCATATATTAGTCCCTGGCCCATGCGGCTCGCCCCTGGCCCATGACCATTAGTCCCGGTTTGTGCCACAAACCGAGACTAAAGGGTTGGTCCTCGTTGCGCTCAGAGTTTAGTCCCACCTCGCCAACCGAAGGGCGCTTACACCGGTTTATAAGCCCGTCCTCTCTGCCTTGTTGAGCTTCTGTCAAAGTGAAAATAGATGCCCCTATACAGGGAATTTGACCTAAATTCATAGTGAATTTCTCTGAAATTCATAGAAATTGATTATGAATTTAGCTCGAATTTTCTCTATAGGTGCATCTATGTTCATTTTTTTAGTAAAGTCAATCAAAAACTTCTGATTCACACAAATTTCAAAGAATTCAAATTTTAACTATTCAAATTTGAAAACTAATGGCACAAACAGAAAGTTTATAATTTTTCTAAAACTAATGGCACTAACAGAAAGTTTATAATTTTGCTGACCTAAAAGCAAAAAGAATTAAAAAATAAAGCAAAAAACCAAAATAAAATAAATAATGCAGAAAACAAAACAAAAAAACTGGAAGAAAATTAAAAATAGCAATAATAAGTATTTTGTTGTAAGAATAAAAAAAATAAAATAAATAAACCAAAAAATAAAACAAAAGAAGTGTTTTCCAATTTGAAAACTAATGGCACTAAAATAAAGTTTATAATTTTTCTAAAACTAAAAGCAAAAAGAATTAAAAAATAAAGCAAAAAACAACAAAAAATAAATAATGCATAAAACAAAACAAAAAAACTGGAAAATAAAAATAAAAATAGCAACAATAAGTATAAGTAGAAACAAAATAAAATAAATAAAGCAACAAAGAAAACAAAAAAAGTGTTTTCAAATTTGAAAACTAATGGCACTAACAGAAAGTTTATAATTTTTCTAAAACTAAAATCAAAAAGAATTAAAAAATAAATTAAAAAACAACAAAAAATAAATAATGCAGAAAACAAAACAAAAAACTGGAAAAAAATAAAAATAGTGCCGCCTACTGGGCCCCCACGGCCTGAATACGACTAGAAACCCTACATGGGCCAGGATTCAGGCCCGCAAGAGGCCAAGTAGGCCCACATGCACATAGCTAGTGATACATTAGGCCCGAAAGCCTGCAGTTGAGAGGAGCTCAAGAGGGTGGGCGCAATAGCGCTTATAAACCACTCTCGAGCCCTCTCAACTAGCAAGGTGGGACTAAACTTTTGGGCGCGGGGCAGCACAAGGCCTTTGGTCCCGGTTGGTGGCACCAACCGGGACTAAAGGGGGGCATTGGTCCCAGTTGGTTTCACGAACCGGGACCAATGCTCTTGCTATATATACAGCACTTCGCAGTTTTCGCCAAAATCCATCTGTTTCTTCTCCGCCGACGCTTACGCTCCTCGTCGTGCCGCCGAGCCCTGCCCGCCGTCAGCTGGCCCCACCTGTCGGTGCCGCCGTGCCTTGCCCGACACACCGTCACCGCGCCCGCCGCCCTGCCCCGACACCATCGCCGTCACTGCTGCGCGCCGCCCTGCGTCGACCCGTCGCCGTCATGCAGCGCCACCCATTCCGACCCGTCGCCCGTCGCCCTGTGCCGCCCCTTCCCGACCCGTCACCGTCGCGGGCGCCTTCCCGACACGTCGCCGTCGCCCCGACCACACGCTGCCGCCTTCGGTCCGGCCGCCGGCGCCCTTTCCTCTCATTTTTTTCAGTATTATAAAAATGTATATATATGTATATGTTCTCTGTGTATATATGTTCATATATGCAAAAGTTAGAATTTAGAAAAACTTTATATATGAAAAAGTTTATATATGCAAAAATTTATACATATATGCAAGTATATATGTATTTTATATATGCAAAAAATTATATATCTAGCTAGGAAGAAGGAACAAAGGAAGAAGAAGAAAAACTTATATATGAGAAATGTATGTATGTATATATGAGAAATGTATGTATGTATAGATGTATGTATCTGGATACATGAGGGTGGTCGATATACCCCCTCTCCGATAGCATTTCCTTCTTCATATGTTGAGTTAGTTGATTTAGGTTAGTGCATTTTAGGTTAGTTGATTTATAGTGCATTTTAGGTTAGTTGTTGTTAGTGCATTTTAGGTTAGTAAGTTTAGGTGAGTCTATTTCTTCTTCGAGCATTTTTGTGCATTTTAGGTTAGTAAATTTTTTCTGTTATAATTTAGTTCGATGAATGTTTTCTGTTAAAACTCGTATTAAGTTTGTTCGATGAATGTTTCATGGAAGGGAGGGAGTAAAAACTCAACAGACATGAGGGGTACGAGTCCCCCTTCGGTTCCTAACTCTCTCGGGAATTCAACATGAGGGGGGGTCGATACCCCCCTCCCCGATAACTTACATGAGGGGGGTTCGATATACCCCCTCCTCGATAACATTTTTGTCCATGTATGTATATCGTCGTTGTCAATATACCCACGTCACTTGTGGGACATAGATGTAGTGTCGTCGGTGACCGAACAGAGTCCGGTCAGGTATATATACTAGTTAAGCCTGTGTTGACTAGCTAATTGATGCATTCATTGTTTTGGTATGTACACATTAATTAACTCTCGTCTTTGTTCTTTTTTCTAGCCCTCCGGATCAAGCACAACTTCGGTAAAGAGACGAGGCCCGAAGAAAAACTTGAGCTCGGATGAAAAGTTTGAGATCATAGAAATCGCGCGCGAATTTCAACCGATTGAACCCATCCGGACAAACAAGGCATTTGTCGCTCAGTGCGGGGTTCTGGTTAGGGACAAGATCCCGATTAGCATCCAGCAATGGTATAAGCCTAAGAACGAAGACCCTGAGGTGCCTTATGTCAATGATATGCAGAAAAATGATCTTTGGACTGAGCTGAAGTCAAATTACACCCTACCGCCAGAGGATGATCCGGAGAAGCCGGTTGAGCAATTAATCAAGTCTTTCGCTCTTAAGAAGATGGCAGACCTATTCAGGAATTGGAAGAAAGAACTGAATAAGTTTGTCGATAAAAAAGAGACCCCAGAATTGAAAGGGCAAATATGAGAAGATCAGATATTACTGGCCCGCATTTGTGGCCCACAAGACATCGGAAAAGAGTAAAAAGATGTCGGCGACAAACAAGAAAAATGCTGCGAAGAAGAAGCTTCACCATCGCACGGGTCAGGTAGCTACCTCATAGCCCGGCCTAAGTGGGCCAAGGCTGAGAATGATCTGCTTGATAAAGGGATCGAACCAGAGACAATGAACTGGCCAGACTGTTGCCGAACTTGGTTCTTCGGGGCTGGAGGAACCTTGGACCCTGTATCAGGGAAGTGCATTTGGACGGATGATCAATTGGACATACCAGTCAAGAGGCTTCAGTAGTAAATCGAAGCAGCGCAGCAAGGACCGTTCTTTCCAGACAGAGAGAACGACGAGCTCACAATGGCCCTCGGGAATCCTGAGCACCCTGGACGGACACGAGGCATGCCAGGCTCCGTTTCGTGGAAGGCTGGGTTTCCGGACGCAGGCGGTTACAAATGCCAGGAGAGGAGGAAGAAAGTGCATCGACCAACCGCAGCGCTGCGTGCAAGGGTACAAGCTATAGAGGAACGAGAAGCGGATCGCAGCAAACGACCTGCCAAGCTTCCCCGGCTACCCCGCCATCTCGGCGGAGAAGCAGCATGGCTTCCACCGAGCTGCTTCACCGGAGCATGCCTTGACGGCTCCTCGCCAGCTATCCCGTGGATGCTATCACGGAGGCTGAAAATTGCCACCTTATGGCGCAATGGATGAATTTGAAGGTCAAGGCGGGTGTTGGCTCTGTTTATCCTACTAAATCCGCGCAACTTTTCACCGGCCGATTCTGAAGGATATGGTAGGGTGATGGTGAATGAAATCATAGAGGATTTGAGGACCTCCAGCTTGACCACCCTACCGGTGAAGGGGAGACTCGGCCGGTTCTCGCTCAAGACTCCATGCCTATGGTGGAAGGATCTCATCAACCTTCCGAACTGGACGCCTCCACCTCCTCCTCCTCCTCCGGCGAGTCAGGGCACTCCGCATCCTCCACCGCCTCCTCCTCCGGCGAGTGACGACCAGGGCACTTGGCCGGCTCCTTCTCCGGCGCGTGGCGGCACTCCCCCTCCTTCTCCGCCAGCGCCGGCGCGCCCAAGTAGCCAGCCTCCTCCTTTTCCGCCTCGTCAGCAAGGGCGGAAGAGACCTGTCGCTGCTCCGGCGTGTCGTAGTCCTTCTCCTCCGCCTCGTAAGCAAGGAAAGAAGACATCCGCTCCGTCTGCTCTGCCGGCGTCTAGCAGTACAGCCAAAGGCGGGAGGACGTACAGATTCGGTCCTTCTCTGAAAACTCCAGAGAAGTTACCATACGAGATGACCCCGGAGGAGAACGCGAAGATCGCACGAACTGAAGTGAAGGACTGGTTTCAAGGGTTGAAAGCACAGAGACATCCACCTCCGGAGGAGAAGGTAGATCCGGTGAAAGCGAAGCGCACTCTGGCTGCCCTGACAAAACCACCCAAGTCTCCGCCGAAAGGCAACTATGAGTGCATTATTGGAAAGGCATTTTCCGAAGCGGAGAGGTCGGGAAGTACTGTCAGTGATCAAAGGATGAAAGAATGATGAGCTGGGAAATAAATTGCCTAGCCCGGCGAACAAGCGAAGCAATCGTGCCCCCCGCTCAAGGTGCCTGCTAGCGACATCGTCGATCCGAGGATGGTGCCCGGTTATAGCAATCCTGGAGATTACCTGCCCGACGATGTACATTATGATTTCTTGGAGGTGCAGATACAAAGATACGAGTATGGGAAGCCTCTCATCAAAGATGAAAGATCTCTATCAACGATGATGCGAAGATTGCATGATTGGTACATGAAAACCTGCAGAGAGTCTGAAGGGAGGAGTACTTTGTATGTGAGAGTTAAAAAGGAGCATGACCTCGTTGGAATTGAACTGTTGCCTATTCCATTTGAGGAGTTCTATCAGTTTTCAATCAATTGGCCCTCGATAAAGCAACGGTCACCTCCTACATGCGTAAGTAGTACTACTTCTGTCATTAAGTCTCTCTATATAACTCAACTCTTTCATTGCATTATTTATAACTATCCTCACTATATTATGCAGATTGAAGATCGCCGAATTGAAGAAAAGACAAATGGGTCATATTGGGTTCATTAACACATATCTCATAGATGCAACTGAGGTTAAATTTCATGCCAAAAATACCGAGGCCAACTTGCTACAATCGTTGCTAATAAATGAACACAAAGATATAATACTCTTTCCTTACAACTTATGGTGAGTGTTACTGTCTTGTGCCATATTCGGTTTCCCTTATTAGTCCAGGTTATAGTGATGTAATATTGATGAGTTATGCATGCATGCGCAGCTACCACTATATTCTCCTGGAGATTAAGCTTGAGCAGGGAGTAGTAACTGTCTTAGACTCCAAACGAAAAAATCCGGAGGAGTATGCGGACATGACTGAAATGCTCTAGAAGTAAGTTAAATCGATCATTATCCACCATATCAGCAACTTTCTTCATTTCTGATATCAAGTAATTGTTTTCTTTGTATCGCAGGGTTTGGAGAAAATTCACCAAAAAAGCTCCGGGACTGCCGAAGAAGCTGCAATTTAGACACCCGAATGTAAGTACTATAGTAGCATAGTCCACACATCTCCTAGTGATTCAAGCGCTAGTTACATCAATACCATTTAGCATGCTTGCTAATTATCAGTTTGATTGACCTCTATTTCTTGTAAAGTGGTTGTGGCGGGAACAAGGGAATGATTTCTGTGGATACTACATTTGCGAGTCCATCCGCCACACGACACTGTGAGCGGGCTACTCGACAAACAATATGAAGTGCGTAAATAACAATATTCACAATTTTATTTTATTACCATCATTTGTGTTGAGTTTCATTCATTCATATATATATATATATATATATATATATATATATATATATATATATATATATATATATATATATATATATATATATATATATATATATATATATATGTATGTATTGACTCCTTCTTAAAATTAGATGTTTACATGCGGGATGAACTCCTAGCACTAGATCGCATGCGAGCAATTCAAGAGGAATTGGCGGCATTCTTTCTTGACCACGTGATCGCTGAAGACGGTGAATACTATGTGGACCACGCGTCCGTATGTTAGGAGATTATATTTGTAAAAGATAATTATTGTATATATGTAGCCGGTAGTGTCGAGATAGATATCGAGAACTTGTTGTTCGACCAATCTCTCGGAGAAGGAGAGGTGGTCGATATCACTTCTCTCTGTATGCATATATGTTCATGACGATCTTCTGTTTCCTTCGTAGCGTGTCTAGATAGTCCTCTCTATATGTATGTATAGTACGTAGCATCGACCAAGCACGGACGAAAGAGAGGACACTTCTCTCTATTAATTAGCTAGCTAACACAATATATGAAACACCTAAATTAAACCCCCAAAACCCCCAACCCCCCCCCCCCTTTAAAAAACAAGCCCCTGAAATGCTGACACGTGGATGCCTATTGGTCCCGGTTGGTGCCACCAACCGGGACCAAAGGCCCTCCTGGCTGGGCTCGGCGCACAAGCCACGTGGAGGCCCATCTGTCCCAGTTATGGACTAAACCGGGACTAAAGGGCCAGGGCATTAGTAACCGGGACTAAAGGCCCTTACCAACCGGGACAATAGGCCCTTATTCTACCAGTGCGACAATATGCATGCATGTGAGAATGCAGGGAAGATGGCCCGACAATTGAGCATGTGTTTTTGTCTTTAAGAGATAGTGGCGTGGGCTGGAGCATGCATCTATGGCGGCGAGAGGGGTGAGGCGCAACAATTGTGCAAAAGAGATCAACCTATAAATGCATATGTATGGAGAGACATATATAGTGTGGGTGATAGGAAGCAAGACTCCGTCGAGAAAGAAATGTTGACGGAGAAACTACAGATAGATACAGAGATGGAGATGCTAGCTAGAGGGACATCCGCTAGTTTGGGTGTTGGAGATGACCGCCGGGTGGTTCAAAGGGTGAAGTTATACATGTGTGTGGGAGTGCACTTGACTGCATGTAGAGAGAAACATATGTAGTGTGCGTGATAGGAATCAAGAGTGAGGGCGAGAAAGAAGGTTGATGGAGAAATAGATAAATAGAAAGATAAAGATGCTAGCTAGTGTGCGTTAGAGATAGGAGTCGAGTGGATCAGAAGGCTGGATTATGTGTGTGGGTGTGAGAGAGATAGAGAGAGGGTGCATGTGAGTCACATACAAACAGATATCCGAGAGAAACGAGATCCAGAGAGACGGAGTTTTGTGTCTCATGAGAGAGAAAGATATTTCTAGCGAGTGATAGCTAGAGAGACATATGAGGGAACACAAGATATCTCTTGGGAGAGAGGGTGTGTTTGAGCGACATACAAGAGAACAATGGAGAAATATGAGACCCTGGGAGACAGAATTTATGTTTTTGTGTGAGAAAGAGATATTGAAGAGGAAGAGTCGTAGGTTCTCATATCTAAGGAGCGAAATACATCTCTGTATAAGGGGTGTGCGAGTGGCACACATGGGAATAGTTGAGAGAAATGAGACCCCATGACGCAAAGGTTTGTGTTTGTGTGAGAGAAAGAGATTCCGCATGGAGAATCATAGCTACAGACACATAGCAGGGAGCGAGATATACTTAGAGAGAGAGAGAGTGATGAAGGTCGAGGGAGAGAGTACTGTTAGTGTGTTACAAAGATAAAAGATCATTGTCGACATACAGGTAGCACGAGAGATGCCTGAGAGAGATGAACGCGTATAGGTCCAGAGAGATAGTCCTATATAAGCATGAGTGATAGCTATATGAGACAAATATCTGGATTGAAGGGGATTCAAATATTTAAACTGGAGATCACGACATCGATAATATCATAACGCAAATTGGTGTATCAAACATGCTTATTCATTTGAATTTGGGCACACGTGTAATGTTATATAGTTTATCAATATTGGTGATCCATAGATTCTTGAATTACAAACAATGCATGGTTTATATGCAATTAATGTCTAAACGGGATTAAACTATATGTTGCGTGTGTGAAACACATTATACATGTTTGAGAAGTTAAAAAAAACCCGCATGAAACACACATTGATTAGAGACAGTTAGCGAGGAATGCATACATTGGATTTCAACATAAAGTGGTTTCAAATATTTTAAAATCCAAATTGATGGATACAACCTTATGAATCTGAGATCATGCCATTTGTAAACCATATTTATGTACAGATGGTGTTGTGCTTTTGAAAGTATATATAAAAAATGATGTATATAGAATGTAATTCCAATTGAAAATGGATCCCGCTCGAAAAAAAAGTAGAATACAAACGGGATTCGAATTGAGTTGGAACGGTAAACATGCATTGTTTAAAATTTGAACAAAGCGGGGAAAGTCGCAGTAACCCCGCCCAAAACCAAAATCTGCGAGATGGAAATCACTACTGCCTATCCCTGCCACGCAAAGCCTATTTGCTAGACTTCTATAGGTTTCGATAGGGGTAGGTTTGTAATTTCACCCAAACGTGACGTAACCGCCTCTCACCCGGATTCATACACGGTGGGCGCCAAAACACAGTGTGCCCTCAGCCGAAATCGACTCCCTCCCCGATTCATATTCATACACGATGGGCGCCAAAAAACAAACTCTCGTCGGCAAATATTCGGTGTATGCGAGATTACCGTCCTATCCCCAACCGACTAATGTTGTTGTGATGTAGTAGATATTTGAAACGGGGGCTAAGTTTGTAAATTTCCTCGCATTTGAGACAAGCACACCCTGAATACATGGTTCCCCCTTTCCTCTCTACCTCCCTTTTCCCCATTCGTACTCCGTGGGTGCCAAAACACCCTCTCCACCCCACCCTCCTTCGTCCGCCGCCGTCCGCCACCCCATCCACCGCCGTCCTCCTCCACCATGCCGGAGCTGATACCCCGATGCCGCCGTCCATTACAAGAGATTGACCTCTCACATCCACGCCTTCGGACCGGGATCCTTGCATCCCTTCCTCTCGCTTCATCCGCATCGTCGTCCACCTTGCCGGCGCCGCTCCTACGACCGTCTCGTCCACCGCGCCCCGCCGCCACCGTCTACCCTCCTAGATCTGCTTCCACGCCGCCGACAGCCATCGCTACCGCAGCATCAAATTCTCAGCAGATGCATTATCTGACGCCCGCACTGAGGCGGTACTCTTTCAGATGTCTGCTCAACTTATTTATTGCAGCAAGAAAATAGATCGCCACCGCTTTACTCTGATTTCTTGTCTTGGCTGCGGTTGCCTTTGTCCGGTTTGCACCTTCAGATCTGCCATGGCACGCTCAACACTATACTCCCAATGCTTATGGTTTTCCCCTTTTATATTCCACACTAGTTAAATCACAGTAGACTAAATTTCAAAATTGGGTCAGTCGATTTTTCAGAGCTCGCCGGAGTTCGACGGTGCGATCCAAGGGGCTCGGGTGGTTGTGGAGCCTCGCCGATCGAAGAAAACTTGACGCAGGTGGGGGTGGGGGTGGCGGAGGAACACAGGCGGTGGGGGCCGGTGGTCCGGCCGGCGGCCCGTGTGGTGTTCTGTATGGGAAGAACTAAGAGACGAGGAAGAAGAAGGGTTAGGAGACGTAGGATCTTCATCCAACCGCCTGAAATGGTCGAGAGACAGCTGGGAGTTGCATTCTCAATGCGCTCTGGTTCATCTTGTGGGCCTTTGGGCAACCAACATTTTATTATCCAAAATCTGCTTGCTCTTCTTTACCATGTTCGATAGTGCTGGCTCAGACGTGATCGATAGGCTTTCAATTACTAGTGGCAATACAACACCGTATTTTCAAGCCAGTTCCACTTTCCCGATTTTTATATCGTGGTTATGGTGTACCCCTATTATGTACACTATGATCTGCCTAGTTGTTGTGTGCTCTTGTTATCATGGTTTGGCAATAGACTCTTTATATAGTATATTATGAACCTATCATCTGCCAGCTATCCTTACTTCTGGAGCCTATTTTTTTGTGTACTTGTGCCGGATTATTTAAATGCACGCACGATATTACAGCACACGTGAGCTCTCTCATCAGAATCCAGTGATAGCACATAAGTGTTTACAGGGGCGCCCCTATATTAGAATATAATCTGCATTACAAAGATAATCTCACTACTATTTGTTTTCATGGTTCTCAGATATTATACGCAATTACAGTGAATATGAGAATCCGCGCATCAGAAGAATATTGTGGAACACTGCAATGACTTATAAAATTGGCACCAAGGCATTGAGTGCCATTCTGGAAGCAATGAAACTCGTACGCTCCCCACCTGTTGATTCTTGTTCAGAATATCATCCTAATGACTATTCTAACCTTGAGAAGTCAAAGGCGGATGGCACATCTGTTCACCCATCAAGGTGCCTGTTCTAATTTGGCAAGGTTTTATTGATTGTGCGTATCTTGCATATGTTGTGTTGCATTTCTTCTACTTTGTTGCACCACCATCTGCTTAGTTTACTCATCATATAACTCGAGATGCCATGCCCATCCATTATCAATACATATTCCATCTGTCGTCATACCATGTTTTCCACTCAAATGCTGTTCTTCTGCATCAGACATCAAAAAGGAAGAGGGTGATTGCCGAACATAAAGGAGCACCAGCAAAGTCCTTGAAATACGTGGTGGTGCCGGAGAAATCAGACAGCGCCCCACTTATATTGGCTGTACAACAAGTGACACAAAACATAGGACCGACTCCAGTAGACTGTACCCATACTTCACTAGCCACACCACTAGCCCCACCACAGAGGACCTACACTCCAGCAAAAGGTATACCGATTTCATTTGCCAAGGCACTAGCCGTACCACATAAAAATCCCACTCCAGCAAAAAGTACAGCAAGTCCACCGGCCGAAGACCTATCCCAACTGCAGAGACGACCAATTCCTGCAGATTGGAACCCCATTCCATTTATTCCCAGTTTAAAAGACAATGCTTCCAGTGTTGTTAGGGACTGTGTGCATATATTCCCATCATGGGAAGATTATAGTGAAGACAAACACCATTTTCACATCTTCCTGTCCAACTTACGTGTATGTGCTATTATTCATGGTTATTATTTTCCTGTTTTCTGCTGATTGAACACATCAATGATTTACATTACATTGTTGTAACTAGGTGAGGATCAATTTGGATAGTCATGACGAGCAAAGCTTGCTTGTGCTTTTCAAGGAAGCATTGCAGCAGTATCCGTGTTACCTGAGGAAATCACACTTTGATGGAAAGTCTATAAATGAATTTCCGGTGAAGTCTCATGTGCTAAATTTAGAACACATTGAATGGAAAAACCTTGTTATGCACCGGTCTCGTTCCCAGGATGAGATACTATCTATGAAATCACATGACAATTTGAACTTCTACTTTTCCGCATGTGCCTTACGGATCTTTTTTGCAGGAAATCTGCTCGAAGAAGAATTCCGGTTTGAAAACAACGATAGGATATCGCAAATATGATGCCCGCTGCTTTGCTCTTGTTAGTACCTGTTGTCCTGTATCACTGTACTTGCATACATACCTGGTTCATTATGTGACAGCAGTATGCATGATAGCTTGCTTATCAATTGTTCACTCCAAATTATCTGATTTGTATGAATGGTTACATTAGTGTAGAATATATCCAATGCCAATGAATTTTTTTAGCTCTGCATTGTTCTTGTAAATACATGTTGTCCTTTATCAGTGTTCTTATATTGATAGGTATTTGTTCATGTACCATCACTCTGCAGCTTATTTTCCTTTACCCTCCATTTTCTACACATCAGATCTATATTTACTCTTACCATAAGGTTGGTACTGAAGAAGTTTAGCTGTGCATTGCTCTTGGCTGTGCCTTTTGCCTGTATCGATGCACATACAATTATAGCTACTTGGTTATGTAGCATCACTCTTCATCTTATCTTAAATATTCTCCATTTTTTCGTATATTATCACATCTATATTTACTCTTAACAAAATGTAGAATGGGAATGCTTATGAAGAACATCCTGTGCTAAACTTCTTGAATTGCCCCCCCATCAGCATGGACAAGGGCTTTATAGAGCCTGTCTTCACCAGTAATGTAAGTTTGTCCTTCTCAAGCCTTCAAACTTTGTTGTGTATATTTGGTTAGGCATGACTGCAATAGTTGTTTATTTTTGGTGTTTGCATCAAATTGCATGTTTAAAGTTTATTATGTAGTTCATAAACAAAAGTTTGTCCTTCTCAATTTAAGTTTTCAGTTGTACAACCAAGTTCCTTCTTCATACCATGTAAATTAAACTATACAGAGCAAGTGATCTTCTTTTGCACAGCATGTATGCTTCTTTTCTTCATCTGTAATCCAGTGGTGTGGTGAACCTACCCACTACAGCACAATGTCATATTCTGCAATGTCTTAACTATGAACAATGTCATATCACCCGCAAAAAAGAATTCTACTACTCCCTCCGTCCGAAAAATTGTCATTGAAATGGATGTATCTAGATGTATTTTAGTTCTAGACACATCCATTTTGATGACAAGTAATTCCGGACGGAGGGAGTATTATTTAAACCGTCTCTTTATTTGCCAATCTGAAATGGGATAAATTGACAGCACACTAACCATTGATACTTATGAGTTCTTGATCAGTAATCCAGTGGTGTCGTGAAGCTGCCAACTCCTTCACAATGTCATTTCCTGCCATGTCTTGACCAGAACAATACCATATCGTGTTAATGCAATTTTAAACTGTGTCACTTTATTCATCAGTAAGAAATGTGATGAATTGTCAGCACTGATACTTTTATGTGCAAAACCTATCATCTGTCTGCTTGTTTATCTTTCAGAGTGAGGAAGATATAAGTGTTGAACAAGCGCAGCTCCCCAGCAGGGCTAACCTTTCTTGAACTCTATTGAAGTGATGTCGGTTTTGTATATTATTTTGTCGGCGTGTTTATTTGCACGGGTGGCGATCTTTGATGCCCAGTGTATGTAATCTGCGGTCTTCTTGTGCTTTATTATCATAGTGGCGATCTTTGATACCCAGTGGATGTAATATGCCGTAATTTCTTTATTGTATAGTCTAGGTTTTTTATTATTCACGATGCTGCAGTTATTTTACTGTATATATATCCTGTCTTCGCAGTAAATGTTGGAAATATGCCCTAGAGGCAATAATAAATTGGTTATTATTATATTTCCTTGTTCATGATAATCGTTTATTATCCATGCTATAATTGTATTGGTAGGAAACTCAGATACATGTGTTGGATACATAGACAACACCATGTCCCTAGTAAGCCTCTAGTTGACTAGCTCATTGATCAACAGATGGTTACGGTTTCCTGACCATGGACATTGGATGTCGTTGATAACGGGATCACATCATTTGGAGAATGATGTGATGGACAAGACCCAATCCTAAGCCTAGCACAAAAGATCGTGTAGTTCGTATGCTAAAGCTTTTCTAATGTCAAGTATCTTTTCCTTAGACCATGAGCTTGTGCAACTCCCGGATACCGTAGGAATGCTTTGGGTGTACCAAACGTCACAACATAACTGGATGGCTATAAAGGTGCACTACAGGTATCTCTGAAAGTGTCCGTTGGGTTGGCACGAATCGAGACTGGGATTTGTCACTCTGTGTAGACGGAGAGGTATCTCTGGGCCCACTCGGTAGGACATCATCATAATGTTCACAATGTGACCAAGGGGTTGATCACGGGATGATGTGTTACGGAACGAGTAAAGAGACTTCTTTGGTAACGAGATTGATCAAGGTATCGGTATACCGACGATCGAATCTCGAACAGAAATCTGATCTTGTTATACAAAGGGAATTGTATATGGGATCGATTGAGTCATTGGCATCGTGGTTCATCCGATGAGATCATCGTGGAACATGTGGGAGCCAACATGGGTATCCAGATCCCGCTGTTAGTTATTGATCGGAGAACGTCTCGGTCATGTCTGCATGGTTCCCGAACCCGTAGGGTCTACACACTTAAGGTTCGATGACGCTAGGGTTATGGGGAATAGATATATGTGGTTACCGAATGTTGTTCGGAGGCCCGGATGAGATCCCGGACATTACGAGGAGTTCCGGAATGGTCCGGAGGTAAAGATTTATATATGGGAAGTCCTATTTTGGCCACCGGAAAATGTTCGGGATTTTTCGGTATTGTACCAGGAAGGTTCTGGAGTGGGGCCCACCTGCATGGGGGGGGGGGCACACAAACGTGGGTAGTGGGGGCAAGGCCCCACACTCCTGGTCAAGGCGCACCAAGATCCCCCCTAAGAAGGAATAAGATCATATCCCGAAGGGATAAGATCAAGATCCCTAAAAAGGGGGGATAACAATCGGTGGGGAAAGGAAAGGATGGGATTTCTTTCCTCCCACCTTTGCCAACGCCCCAATGGACTTGGAGGGCAAGAAATAATCCCCCTCCACCCCTATATATAGTGGGGAGGTGCATGGGAGCTGCACCCTTGCCCCTGGTGCATCCCTTCCCCTGTCCCAAGTCCTCCTCCTCTCCCGCGGTGCTTGGCGAAGCCCTGCAGGATTGCCACGCTCCTCCATCACCACCACGCCGTTGTGCTGCTGCTGGATGGAGTCTTCCTCAACCTCTCCCTCTCTCCTTGCTGGATCAAGGCACGGGAGACGTCACCGGCTGTACGTGTGTTGAACGCAGAGGTGCCGTCCATTCGGCACTAGGATCTCCGGTGATTTGAATCACGACGAGTACGACTCCTTCAACCCCGTTCACTTGAACGCTTCCGCATAGCGATCTACAAGGGTATGTAGATGCACTCCTCTCTCTCTCTCTCTCGTTGCTAGTTTCTCCTTAGATAGATCTTGGTGACACGTAGGAAAATTTTGAATTTCTGCTGCGTTCCCCAACAGTGGCATCATGAGCTAGGTCTATTGCGTAGATTCTTTGCACGAGTAGAACACAAAGTAGTTGTGGGCGTTGATTTTGTTCAATATGCTTACCGTTACTAGTCCAATTATGTTTCGACGGTATTGTGGGATGAAGCGGCCCGGACCGACCTTACACGTACACTTACGTGAGACAGGTTCCACCGACTGACATGCACTTGGTGCATAAGGTGGCTAATTGGTGCCGCTCTCCACTTTAGTCGGAACGGATTCGATGAAAAGGGTCCTTATGAAGGGTAAATAGCAATTGGCATATCACGCTGTGGTTTTGCGTAGGTAAGAAAGCGTTCTTGCTAGAAACCCATAGCAGCCACGTAAAACATGCAAACAACAATTAGAGGACGTCTAACTTGTTTTTGCAGGGTATGCTATGTGATGTGATATGGCCAAGAAGAATGTGATTATTGATATGTGATGTATGAGATTGATCATGTTCTTGTAATAGGAATCACGACTTGGATGTCGATGAGTATGACAACCGGCAGGAGCCGTAGGAGTTGTCTTAATTTATTGTATGACCTGCGTGTCATTGATCAAACGCCATGTAATTACTTTACTTTATTGCTAACCGGTAGCCTTAGTAGTAGAAGTAATAAGTTGGGGAGACAACTTCATGTAGACACGATGATGTAGATCATGATGATGGAGATCATGGTGTCATGCCGGTGATGATGATGATCATGGAGCCCCGAAGATGGAGATCAAAAGGAGCAAAATGATATTGGCCATATCATTTCACTATTTGATTGCATGTGATGTTTATCATGTTTATACATCTTATTTGCTTAGAATGACGGTAGTAAATAAGATGATCCCTCATTAAAATTTCAAGAAAGTGTTCCCCCTAACTGTGCACCGTTGCGAAAGTTCGTCGTTTCGAAGCACCACGTGATGATCGGGTGTGATAGATTCTTACGTTCACATACAACGGGTGTAAGCCAGATTTACACATGCGAAACACTTAGGTAAAATTGACGAGCCTAGCATGTACAGACATGTCCTCGGAACACAAGAGACCGAAAGGTCGAGCATGAGTCGTATGGAGGATACGGTCAACATGAAGATGTTCACCGATGATGACTAGTCCGTCTCACGTGATGATCGGACACGGCCTAGTTGACTCGGATCATGTAATCACTTAGATGACTAGAGGGATGTCTATCTGAGTGGGAGTTCATTAGATGAACTTAATTATCCTGAACATAGTCAAAAGCCCTTTGCAAATTACATCATAGCTCAAGCTTTAGTTCTACTGTTTTAGATATGTTCCTAGAGAAAATATAGTTGAAAGTTGATAGTAGCAATTATGCGGACAGTAGAAGGCTTATGACCTTAATGCACCACTCGGTGTGCTGAACCTCAAACGTCGTCTGTGGATGTTGCGAACATCTGACATACACATCTTGATAACTACGTGATAGTTCAGTTAAATGATTTAGAGTTGAGGCACCAAAGACGATTTTGAAACGTCGCGGAACATATGAGATGTTTCGAGGGCTGAAATTGGGATTTCAAGCTCGTGCCCACGTCAAGAGGTATAAGACCTCCGACGATTTTCTTAGCCTGCAAACTAAGGGAGAAAAGCTCAATTGTTGAGCTTGTGCTCAGATTGTCTGAGTGCAACAATCACTTGAATCGAGTGGGAGTTGATCTTCCAGATGAGATAGTGATGTTTCTCCAAAGTCATTGCCACCAAGCTGCTAGAGCTTCGTGATGAACTATAACATATCAGGGATAGATATCATGATCCTTGAGATATTCGCGATGTTTGACACCGCGAAAGTGGAAATCAAGAAGGAGCATCAATTGTTGATGGTTGGTGAAACCCCTAGTTTCAAGAAGGGCAAGGGCAAGAAGGGATACTTCATGAAACGGCAAATCAGCTGCTGCTCTAGTGAAGAAACCCAAGGTTGAACCCAAACCCGAGACTAAGTGCTTCCGTAATAAGGGGAATAGCCACTAAGAGCAGAATTACCCTAGATACTTGGTAGATGAGAAGGCTGGCAAGGTCGATACAAGTATATTGGATATACATTATGTTAATGTGTACTTTACTAGTACTCCTAGTAGCACGAGGGTATTAGATACCGGTTCGGTTGCTAAGTGTTAGTAACTCGAAATAAAAGCTACGGAATAAACAGAGACTAGCAAAAGGTGAGCTGACGATATGTGTTGGAAGTGTTTCCAAGGTTGATGTGTTCAAGCATCGCATGCTCCCTCTACCATCAAGATTGGTATTAAACCAGAATAATTGTCATTTGGTGTTTGCGTTGAGCATAGACATGATTGGATTATGTCTATCGCAATACGGTTATTCATTTAAGGAGAATAATGGTTACTCTATTTATTTGAATAATACCTTCAATGGTCTTGCACCTAAAGGAATGGTTTATTGAATCTCGATCATAGTAATACACATTTTCATGCCAAAAGATATAAGATAGTAATGATGGTACCACTTACTTGTGGTAATCGCCATGTAAGTCATATTGGTATAAAATGCATGAAGAAGCTCCATGTTGATGGATCTTTGGACTCACTCATTTTTGAAAAGTTTGAGACATGCGAACCATGTCTATTGGTGTATACGTATGAAGAAACTCCATGCAGATGGATCGTTTGGACTCACTTGATTTTGAATCACTTGAGATATGCAAATCATACCACATGGGCAAAATGACTGAAAAGCCTCGGTTTCAGTAAGATGGAACAAGATAGAAACTTGTTGGAAGTAACACATTTTGATGTGTGCAGTCCAATGAGTCTTTGAGGCATGCGATGAATATCGTTATGTTCTTACTTCACGGATTATTTGAGTAGATACTGAGTGTATTTACTTGATGAAACACAAGTCTGAATTATTGAATGGTTCAAGTAATTTCAGAGTGAATTTCAAGATCATCATGACAAGAGGATAAAATGTCTATAATATGATCATAGAGATGAGTATCTGAGTTATGAGCTTTGGCACGCAATTAAGACATTGTGGAAATTGTTTCACAATAAAAACCGCCAGGAACACCATAGTGTGATGGTGTGTCCAAACATCATAGTTGCAGTCTATTGGATATGATGCGTACCATGATGTCTCTTATCGAATTACCACTATGGGTTAGGCATTAGAGACAACCGCACTAAGTTTAATAGGGCACCACGTAATTCCGTTGAGACGACACCGTTTGAACTATGGTTTGGAGAAACCTAAATTGTCGTTTCTTAAAAGTTTGGGGCTGCGACGCTTAGGTGCAAAAGTTTCAGTTGATAAGCTCGAACCCAAAGCGGACAAATGCATCTTCATAGGACACCCAAAACAGTTGGTATACCTCCAGTCTCAGTTCCGGAAGCAAAAAGGATTGTCTCCAGAATTAGGTCCTTTCCAGAGGAAAAGTTTCTCTCGAAAGAATTGAGTGGGAGGATGGTGGAGACTTGATGAGGTTATTGAACCGTCACTTCAACAAGTGTGTAGCAGGCACGTGAAGTTGTTCTGTGGCACCTACACCAATTGAAGTAGAAGCTTATGATAGTGATCATGAAGTTTTGGATCAAGTCACTACCGTACCTCGTAGGGTGACAAGGATGCGTACTACTTCAGAGTGGTACAGTAATCCTGTCTTGAAGGTCATGTTGCTAGACAACAATGAACCTACGAGCTATGGAGAAGCAATGGTGGGCCCATATTCCAACAAATGGTTAGAAGCCATGAAATTCGAAATAGAATCCATGTATCAGAACAAAGCATGGACTTTGGTGGACTTGCCCGATGATCGGCAAGCCATAGAGATAAATGGATCTTTAAGAAGAAGACGGACGTGGACGGTAATGTCACCGTCTATGAAGCTCGACTTGTGGCGAAGAGTTTTTCAAAAGTTCAAGGAGTTGACTACGATGAGATTTTCTCATCCGTAGCGATGCTTAAGTCCGTCGGAAACATGTTAGCATTAGCTGCATTTATGAAATCTGGCAGATGGATGTCAAAATGAGTTTCCTTACCAGTTTTCATAAGGAAAGATTGTATGTGATACAATCAGAAAGATTTTGTGGATCCTAAGGATGCTAAAAGGTATGCTAGCTCCAGCGATCCTTACATGGACTAGAGTAAGCATCTCGGAGTTGGAATATGCACTTTGATAAGATGATCAAGGATTTTGGGTTTATACAAAGTTTATGAGAAACTTGTATTTCCAAAGTAGTGAGTGGGAGCATTATAGAATTTTTGATGAGTATATGTTGTTGACATATGGTTGATCAGAAATGATGTAGAATTTCTGGAAAGCATATAGGGTTATTTGAAAGTTGTTTTTCAATAGAAAACCTGGATTAAGCTACTTGAGCATTGAGCATCAAGATCTATGAGGATAGATCAAAAAACTTTAAATGGTACTTTCAGATGAGCACATACCTTGACATAATCTTGAAGGTGTTCAAGATGGATCAGTCAAAGAAGGAGTTCTTACCTGAGTTGTAAGGTATGAAGTTGAGAGTTAAAGCTCGACCACGGCATAAGAGAGAGAAAGGACAAAGGTCGTCCCCTATGCTTCAGACGTAGGCTCAATAGTATGCTATGCTGTGTATCGCACCGGAAGTGTGCATGCCATGAGTCAGTCAAGGGGTACAAGAATGATCCATGAATGGATCATTGGACAGCGGTCAAAATTGTACTTGGAGTAAATAAGGACATGTTTCTCGATTATGGAGGTGATAAAGAGTTTGGCGTAAAGGTTTCCGTTGATGCAAGCTTTAACACCTATCCGAGTGACTCTGAGTAGCAAACCGGATACGTATAGTGGAGCAACCATTTGGAATAGCTCCAAGTGGAGCATGGAAGCAGCATTTACAATATGACATAGAGATTTATGGCTACATACAGATCTGAATGTTGCAGACCCGTTGACTAAAACCTCTCTCACAAGCAAAACATTATCAAACCCCAGAACTCATTGAGTCTTAATCACATGATGATGTGAACTAGTTTAGTGACACTAGTAAACTCTTGGATGTTGGTCACCTGGAGATGTGACCTATGGGTGTTGATCTCATAGCGATGAACTGGATTATTGACTCTAGTGCAAGTGGGAGACTGTTGGAAATATGCCCTAGAGGCAATAATAAATTGGTTAATATTATATTTCCTTGTTCATGATAATCGTTTATTATCCATGCTATAATTGTATTGGTAGGAAACTCAGATACATGTGTGGATACATAGACAACACCATGTCCCTAGTAAGCATCTAGTTGACTAGCTCGTTGATCAACAGATGGTTACGGTTTCCTAATCATGGACATTGGATGTCGTTGATAACGGGATCACATCATTTGGAGAATGATGTGATGGACAAGACCCAATCCTAAGCCTACCACAAAAGATCGTGTAGTTCGTATGCTAAAGATTTTCTAATGTCAAGTATCTTTTCCTTAGACCATGAGATTGTGCAACTCCCGGATACCGTAGGAATGCTTTGGGTGTACCAAACGTCACAATGTAACTGGGTGGCTATAAAGGTGCACTCTGGTATCTCCGAAAGTGTCTGCATTGGGTTGGCATGAATCGAGACTGGGATTTGTCACTCTGTGTAAACGGAGAGGTATCTCTGGGCCCACTCGGTAGGACATCATCATAATGTGCACAATGTGACCAAGGGGTTGATCACGGGATGATGTGTTACGGAACGAGTAAAGAGACTTGCTGGTAACGAGATTGAACAAGGTATCGTTATACCGACGATCGAATCTCGGGCAAGTACAATACCGTTAGACAAAGGGAATTGCATACAGGATCGATTGAGTCCTTGACATCGTGGTTCATCCGATGAGATCATCGTGGAACATGTGGGAGCCAACATGGGTATCCATATCCCGCTGTTTGTTATTGACCGGAGAACGTCTCGGTCATGTGTGCATGGTTTGCGAACCCGTAGGGTCTACACACTTCAAGTTCGATGACGCTAGGGTTATAGGGAATAGATATACGTGGTTACCGAGTGTTGTTCGGAGTCCCGGATGAGATCCCGGACGGCACGAGGAGTTCCGGAATGGCCCGGAGGTAAAGATTTCTATATGAGAAGTCCTATTTTGGCCACCGGAAAATGTTCGGGATTTTTCGATATTGTACCGGGAAGGTTCTAGAAAGTTCCGGACTGGGGCCCACCTACATTGGGGGGCCCACATGAACGTGGGTAGTGGTGGCAAGGCCCCACACTCCTGGTCAAGGCCCACCAAGATCCCCCCTTAGAAGGAATAAGATCATATCCCGAAGGGATAAGATCAAGATCCCTAAAAAGAGGGGATAACAACCGGTGGGGAATGGAAATGATGGGATTTCTTTCCTGCCACCTTGGCCAACGCCCCAATGGACTTGCAGGGCAAGAAATAATCCCCCTCCACCCCTATATATAGTGGGGGGCGCATGGGAGCTGCACCGTTGCCCGTGGCGCAGCCCTTCCCCTCTCCTAAGTCCTCCTCCTCTCCCGCGGTGCTTGGCGAAGCCCTGCAGGATTGCCACGCTCCTCCATCACCACCACGCCGTTGTGCTGCTGCTGGATGGAGTCTTCCTCAACTTCTCCCTCTCTCCTTGCTGGATCAAGGCATGGGAGACGTCACCGGGCTGTACGTGTGCTGAACGCGGAGGTGCCGTCCATTCGGCAATAGGATCTCCGGTGATTTGAATCACGACGAGTACGACTCCTTCAACCCCGTTCACTTGAACGCTTCCGCTTAGCAATCTACAAGGGTATGTAGATGAACTCCTCTCTCTCTCGTTGCTAGTTTCTCCTTAGATAGATCTTGGTGACACGTAGGAAAATTTTGAATTTCTGCTGCGTTCCCCAATAGTAAACTGGCCAAACCGTGAAATTACGGTACATAATCGGGCCGTCATGCAATCACGATGTATGATCCGCATCATGGGCCCCGTCAAACTGGCCCACTAGTAGATTCGGGCCTTTAATAGGCCGAGTAACCCCCGGCCCTCTTTTCGCAAGAAAACTCAATGAGCTTTTAGGAGGTCGAGAAGTAGGTGGACTGAAACGTGCCGAATAGCTCACGGGCCGGCAGCAGCCCAAAATGGACCCCGGCCCATGATTGTGCGAATCAATTCACGGGCTTTTAACAGGCCAAAATTGTCTCGGTCCTTGTTTTGCCCAATCAGATATCGGCTGCGAGCAGGCCGGATGCAAACCGGGCCGTAGTTAGGCCCAACTATATGACGGGCTTTTAACAGGCCGAAATTAATATAGGGCCGAAATGTTAAATGGGCCCTTAACAGGCCGAAACTAATATCAGGCCAAATTACTAAATGGGCCTTAGCAAGTGGGCCCAAAAGCATAGCGTCCAGTCAACGGGCCGAATCTGATATGGGCCATAATTGAGCCCAAAGCCTCTTAAAGCGCCGGACCTGATCTGGGCCGTGATTTGGCCCAGAAAGTGGGAGGCTTTTAACGGGCCGGATCTTATATGGGCCATTATTAGGCCAGGAACGTGGCAGGCCATTAATGGACCAGATCAAATATGGGCCGGCATTTGGCCCAAAACATGGCAACGAGTTAATGGGCCGGCCTACTCGGGTCCTCAAAATCTTGTGGGCCTACAGCTGGGCCGGCCCATTAATGTCGGCGAAATCTTGTGGGCCTTTAGCTGGGCCGGACCATTATGATCCGCAAGAATTTTGTGGTCCTTTACCTGGGTCGGCCCATTATGGCACACAAAAATCTTGTGGGCCTTTACTGGGCCGGCCTAATATGGCCCCCGAAATCTTATGGGCCTTTAGCTGGGCCAGCCCATTATAGTCCGCAAAATCTCGTGGGCCTTTAATCGGGCCGCCCATTATGGTCCGCAAAATCTTGTGGGCCTTTAGTTGGGCCGGCCCATTTAAACTTGATGGGCCGTGCCATGTGTCGACGTATAATAGGCGCCTTCTGTCCAATGAGTGCATGACATCTGTCCCAACGATGAGCCGACACGTGTTTCCTCCAGCCAATGATGATTTTACACGTGGAAATTTCCCATTGGTCGGGGCGGTTAACGGCTTATCAGATCCAAAATCCGACTCGATAGCTTAACGGTGTAAAGTTACGGTGGATGCCACGTGTCAGTCACCCTTGACGAAAGCACTTCTGTGACGCGCGATTTATCGTCATGGAAGTGGACACTTCCGTGATGATAATTTTGTTAATGTCATGGAACACTTCTACGACAGCACATGTATGACTATCTTGATTCTGTCATATATTTGTCATGGATGTACATGCATGACAAAAAACGCGACCTACTGTGACAAACACGTATCATCACGGAAGTGTATTTTTTTTGTAGTGACGTTGGGAGGCGAAACTGTAAGCCCCTATCTATCTTTGTGTCCGGTTGAAACGTTTTGCTCATGTGTACACGATGAGTGTTAGCAATCATAGAAGAATATATGATGGTTGAGTATGTTGACTTGCCTAATTAAAGCTCCGATACATGACCCTTCCTGAAAATATGATGAATTGTAGTTGCAAAGTTGACTGAGAACATAGTTTGTTGGTTATTAATAGAGTTTTTGCTTTATACTTCAATTGTGTGATGAATTGTTACTTATTCATGAGAACTATATGGTGAAAGTCTTATGTTTAATATTTTTGTTGTTATAATAGTCAACATGGTGCTTCTATGTCCGTATTTTGTTTTTATCGACACCTCTCTCTCTCAAAGCATGTGGACATGTTTTTCGATTTCGGTTTTCGCTTGAGGACAAGCGAGGTCTAAGCTTGGGGAACTTGATACGTTCATTTTGCATCATGTTTTCCTGCAGTTATTTATAATGTTTTTATCCATAATAATGCTTTTTGGAGTAATTCTAATGCCTTTTCTCTGATAATATGCAAGGTATACACAAAGAGGGAGAATTCCGGCAGCTGGAAATCTAGACCTGGAAAAGCAACATCAGGTTACCTATTCTGCACAACTCCAAACAAGCTAAAACTTCACGGAGATTTTTTATGGAAAATTTGAGGAATATTGGAGCAAATAACTACCATAGGGGGGCCACCAGGTGGGCACAACTCACTGGTGTGCTGTGGAGCCCAGCGCCACAGTGGGTTGTGCTCACCTGTGCCCACTTCCGTGCCCATCTTCTGGTATATAGGTCATTTTGACCTAGAAAAAATAAGGAGAGGACTTTCGGGACAGAGCGCCACCGTCTCGAGGCGGAACTTGGGCAGTAGCACTTTTGCCCTCCGGCGGAGCGATTCCACCGGGGCAACTTCCCTCCCAGAGGGGGAAATCATCGTCATCATCATCACCAACAACTCTCCCATCTTGGGGAGAGAAATCTCCATCAACATCTTCAACAACACCATCTCATCTCAAACCCTAGTTCATCTCTTGTGTACAATCCTGTTACCAGAACTATAGATTGGTGCTTGTGGGTGACTAGTAGTGTTGATTACATCTTGTAGTTGATTACTATATGGTTTATTTGGTGGAAGACTATATGTTCAGATCCAATATTCTATTTAATACCCCTCTGATCTTGAGCGTGATTATCATTTGTGAGTAGTTACTTTTGTTCGTGAGGTCACGGGAGAAATCATGTTGCAAGTAATCATGTGTTCGATATTTTGATAGTATGCATGTTGTGATTCCCTTAGTGGTGTCATGTGAACGTCGACTACACGACACCTCACCATATTTGGGCTTAATGGAATGCATTGTGAAGTAGCAATTAGATGATGAGTTGTGAGAGTGACAGAAGCTTAAACCCCAGTTTATGTGCTATCCCGTACGGGACCAATTGGATCCAAAAGTTTAATGCTATGGTTAGAATTTATTCTTAATACTTTTCTCGTAGTTGGGGATGCTTGCGGGAGGGTTAAACATAAGTAGGAGGCTTGTTCAAGTAAGAACAACACCTAAGCACCTGTCCACCCACATATCAAATTATCAAAGTACCGAACACAAATTAAACCAACGTGATGAAAGTGACTAGATGAAATTCCCGTGTACCCTCAAGAACGCTTTTCTTATCATAAGAGACCATTTTGGCCTGTCCTTTGCCTCAAAAGGATTGGGATACCTTGCTGCACTTTTGTTACTACTATCGTTACTTGCTCGTTACAAATTACCTAGCTATCAAACTACTCTGCTACTAACAATTTCAGCACTTGCAGACATTACCCTGCTGAAAACAACTTGTCATTTCCTTTTGATCCTCGTTGGGTTCGACACTCTTACTTATCGAGAAGTGCTACAATTGATCCCATATACCTGTGGTTCTTCATAGGATGACTCGCCATGGGATTGGCCGGAACCAAATGCATCCCACGCTCCTGAGCCATTTCACATGTTTGCATATGAGCTGGAAGAGGAAGAGGTCCACTGTCTCGCACTTAGCATCAGTGAGGACAAAATATACCTTGACAAATGATTGGTGCAATCACATAATGGGCTATTAGTAGGGCAGATGCAAAGTTTGGACATAAATGGGACCAATCATACCGGGCCTTGAGCAGGCCGTGAAGAGGCCGAAAGTCACTTTGGACCAGAAATTGGGTGAAATGTATCATGGACCGTTAAAAGGCCAAAAGTGACACTGTATCGAAAATGGCCCAATTGTACCAGGGGCCACTAATAGGTCGTAATAAACATCGGTCGAAAATGGGTCAAACTGCACAATGGGCCTTTAGGAGGAAATAGAGACACCAGGCCTTAATTGGGCCCAAAAAAGTGGACTTTTAACGGACCGGGTCTGCATATGAGCCGTTATTCGGCAGAAGGACATGGAAATTTTTTAATGGTCCCACCCACTAGTATCTGACCAAATCTCGTGGGCCCTTGATTGGGCTAGCCATTTAACCTAAATGAGCCACTGTTGGGTCGTCCCATGTGTTGATGTTTCATTGGTTCCATTCGCGAATGAGAAATTGGCACATGGAAAATCATCATTGTTTGTTGTTGTTAATAGGTATCAGATCAAAAATCGGCACCCGATAGCTTAACGGCGACCCATTACAGTGGCGTCCACGTGTTGGTTAGCCTTGACGAAATCACTTCCATGACGCGCCATTTATCATCACAGGAGTGAACACTTCTATGATAATAAATTTATAACACATGTATCACTACCTTGATTATGTCATAAAATTGTCATCGATGTACATGCATCACAAAAAATGTGACCTACTATGAAAAGTGAGTAGCATCATGGAAGTGTTTCTTTATAGTGATGGGTTCCACTGAACCGGAGGTTAGAGACCCAGTGGGTGAGATGGCTACACTAGAAAGTGATTCACAGACACAACATCTTGTGATTGTGTCTATCTATGTCTGCAAAGGAGCTGCCACTACTATGAATGTCTCTATTTACCCCCAACAGATTAGCATGAAGAATGCTCATAAAGGATGACTTGCCAAGGGAATGGATGGAACAAAATGCATCCCACGTCCGTGATACATTTGATCTGTTTGCATATGGGATGGAGGAGGAAGAGGGCCACTGTGCACACCCGACAGTAGCGATGACAGCCTAGACATCCCATCCCTGAAGAGCTTGCTACCACCATTGGTACCCTTACTACCGGTAACATGAGTGGTGGGTTCACATAACCAACTAGGCATGGGAAGCATTATCCACAATGGTAAAAAGCAGACATTCAGAGAAGAACCGCGGTAACACACCTCTGAAATTAGCTACCACAACATCTAGGAGTATAGAAGCTCCATGGTGGTATGTATATCTTTGTCAAGACCTGCGCGATTTTCTTATGATCAACCCCTAAGCCTCTCGACAATGAGTCAAAGGGTAGCCGACCCTAGGAATAACTATTCCCGGCAACCACTTTTCCAACCGACTCCCACGAGGTGCTAGACCAAAACACCCCACGCATAGCATGCTGGTTGTGCACATGCATACCTTTTGCGACACTTGGTGGGTAAACAAACTAGACCGCGGAGTAAGAATGGTCAAAGGCTAAGTCATCCCACCACTGACCGCACAGTGAACACATGTACCTACGCGTCACCACGGCACCAAGTAACCACCGTGACCAGTGATAAGATGATGGGCGTTCGTTCCCGAAGGCAAGGATGTAAGTACGCTTCACGAAGCATTAAATGTGCATACCTACCTTGTCGTTGTCGTGCAAGATATTATTATCTATAGCATAGCCAATGTGGTATATCTTGAACTACAAGAGGAGAGGGCTACTAGATAGGAGCAACACTACACTTTCCGTTCCCGAAAGGATTTGTAGCTATCTGTCCACTAGATAAACCACTCACAAAGCAGGAGTAGGGTGTTATGTACCCATGCACCCCGAACTAGGGTAGATTGCTGTGTATTTTAATTTTTTTTCATTGAGATAGACCCACGCCTTGCGCCCCGTCTATGAATCGGCAAGGGATGTCTCCAGTC
Source organism: Aegilops bicornis (assembly GCA_021605145.1). Lineage (NCBI taxonomy): Eukaryota > Viridiplantae > Streptophyta > Magnoliopsida > Poales > Poaceae > Aegilops > Aegilops bicornis. The sequence goes on from CM038671.1 coordinate 66,711,665, forward strand.
CATGTGTTCTGCACATGTGCGATGACAATTACCTCAGACTTCTAACACGGATGGATGATCCGTCTTTGTGGAAAGAATGGTATTGTTCAAAGAGGCAACATTTGCGGACGGCCAATGTACCCCTTGTCCACGATAATAGTTGAAAGCTTCTTCTAGTGTGTCCCTACTTAAGTTCCACGTTTCAGCATCAAGCAGATAGTGCCTCTCTTCCGCCTCATTCTCCGACCTTCTGAGATACATCATGTACTATTGAAATTGCAAGTGGAAGGTCTTATTTAGCGAATGTCTAATTTGTCGCATTTAGAAAATATGGAGATAGAAAAAAATACATGATCGTGGAGTCATGTCCACTTGGCTTCCATATGATTGTGTGTGCACCATTTATGTTGCGCGCGAAGCACAAAAATTAGTTTGATGTACAACCACATGAGGTTTTTGGATAGAACTAGGCCATGTCTTTATTGCAATTTTTCTCGAGTGACAGACTTCCTTTCCTTTAACCTCTTAGGTTAGATATTCAAAATCAGACTTGCCACTACCTAAAAATTATCATGAGAGGTAACCAATCCTAGATACTAGAAAGATCAGGACAAGAACCAATCCTATAGGTATGAGAAACTTCGTGATGGGACATAATTAGCAAGATGAGAACCTATCCTAATTACTTAAAAAATCATTTTAGCAGCAGCCATAACCGTTTTGGTCATGATAGCACCGACCATGAAAGTTCTGATTGATCAGAAGACCAAGCTTCTTTGGTATGCTGAGGCGGAAAAGGATACTGTGAAATACCTCTCTGGCCTCTAGGCAACTTCTAGATGGGTTATATCATTTGGGACCCACAATAATGGAAAAGGAAAGTAATATGAAAGGGTTAAGCCACTGGATAATTGCTAGATGGGTTATGTCAGTTACATATAGGACCAAAAGAAAAAAACAAAAGTAATACACAAATGTGGCACCCCGGCTCAGAGAAAACCGGAACGCCCCGTATTCCAGCCCAGAGATCGAGGAGAAGTCTTCTGGAATACAGCACTGCCTAGCATAGAACAAACCAGCTTACTATTATTACAGAGATATGAATACAAGTCTCCGATATTACAATGAATAACATCGGCACGACAAAACTACGCCATCCTAAGTTGCTCTATGCAAGCAGCAAAACAACTCGAAGCAGCGGAAAAACTACTGGCAGTGGAACAATGACCGCGGTGGTGAACTCCACTCCACAGGGACTCTGGCTGGAACGCTTATCCTAGCTCGCAAACACAGGAACAACACCAAACAAGCAAGCAATCCAGGCATGACCTGCAAACTGGCATGACACGCCAGGTCAGTCCATTGAATGTACTTGCAAGCTCACAATAACCAGAAGCAGTCAAGACAACCAACAGCATGGCAATTACAAGTTAAGCAGTAATTATCAAGAGATCATCAGAATAACATGGCATAAACAATATGGACATGATACAGATAGAACAACATGAGCATGGAATGAACATATAGATCTGGCGCTACTAGCATGCAACATGATGACACTATATGCACTATTTATTCTGTTCGGGTTACCTCGTAACCAGCACATGCATCACTTACCATCCTCGGACATCACACGATCATCTCAGGATCAAATCAAGCTTGGTATAAACAATACCGTAGTAATCATTAAATGACCACAAGGAGCTTGATCTTTACCCATGATTCTCGCACAACATCACGAATATCCCACAACTCGGTATCCTTGATACCACGGTGATCATTCCGGCGATCACAACCATGACCAACACTTGGTCTCAAACTGTGATCTTTCCGGCCATCAAAACCAACTTATCTCACCATCGAACCGGGGTTGTCATTAATCAAGTTATTGTTAATACTGTTGACTCACTGTGGGACCGACTACGAACTGGGCCCTTATCCGCGGCCGCGGCTATCGATAGATTTAATATACACTCTGCAGAGGTTAGTACACTGTACCCACACCACGGAACCCATGGCCTCACACTCCCATTCGGGTGGACCAACTGTGTTCCGACAAAACCGATCTACTGCCATGACACTCTCCCAGCCACTCCGAATCACTCCCCATTGGGCTAGTCCTGGGTGGCTTCGTGTCTACCTGTGATGCCTGGATAATCATGCTACAGTAGTCTCACGTTAACGGTGCCGTGTCACCCCGTTTACTGTTGCTAATCTCGCGTTGGATCAAAAACTTTTCAAATTCAAAAGTTTAAATAAATGTCAGACGTCAAACTTTTCAAAAGTCAAAACAAAATTGTTCGGGAGGTGCCATATTTTTTGCATATGTAAATATGGTGTAATAAACACATTTTTATAAAATTCCTAACTGATTTAAAATGAAATAAAATATAAAAGAAAATAAATAAATTAAAGAAAATATAAAAACAGAAAACAAAACAAAAACAAAAAGGGAAACACCCCTCCCACTGGGCTCAGGCCCAGCAGGCCACCGACCCAACCGGCCGCGCCCCACCCCCACTCCCTTATCCTCACACCCACTCCCCCAAACCCTAGCCCACTCCCCACTCGCCCCACGTCTCCCTCTTGTTCCCATCCCCCTTCTCTCGTTGGATCTAGATCAGGAGGGCCCGATCCCGTCCCCGACGCCGCCGCCCGGATCGAACCCCTTGATCGCCGCCGCCGGAGCTCCCATGAGATCGCCTCCTCCCCTCACCGGCATGCCTCCTCTTCGCCGCATCGTCCCCGTCTCTCCGCCTCGACAAACATTGCCCCGTCCCTACGAACACCTCATGAGCTCCCTCCTTCTTGTTCGCCAAGACGCGCCACGCACCGCTGCCTCGTCTCTGCGCTACCAAGGCTGTTTTCCACGCCAAGACGCCGCTGCGCATCATGCCCTCCTCGCGTTCGGCCGCGCTCCGCCGTGACGTCCCTGGCCACGGCCACGCATCCACCGCGGCCTCTGCCCACACCGCCTTGTGACGCTCACCGCCGAGCCCGCCACTAACGCGCCTGTTCAGGTCACCAGTGCCCCTAAATGCCCCCGCGCCAACCCTGCTAGCCCCGCTCCCACCGTCGCCCGCGTGGCCTCGCCTAGTGCCCCGCCTACGCCACAGCTCTGCCGCCACGCAGTCCGGTCATGGCCGCCGCCCGTGCTGCCACGCCGCCGCCGCTCGCTCCGGCGCCTGGCATCATCGTCGCTTCACCACATCGCCGCCGCCGCATGGCGCTCCCCCCCCCATCGACTGCAGGAGCTGCTCGTCATTGCCCCGCCGCCTCACCCCCGCGCTCGTTTCGCTCCATTCGGCGGAGCCTCTACTCCGCCTGCTAACTTCGCCACGCCCATGGCTCCCTGCGCCAATCGCCCGGCCTTTGCTTGGCCAGGGCGATGACAAACAGGGCCCACCAAATTTTAACGCTTTTTATTAAAATAAGGAATTAAAAATATAATAACGAAAATAATTAAAGAATTAATTAAATAATTAATTAACTTAATTAATTTTGATTAATTAAACTAGTCAAATAACTAAACTAATTAAACTGTTATGTAATTAATTAATCAGTCAATGACAGTGGGGCCCACCCCTAATTAATCCTGATTAGGTTAATTAATATGTTTAATTAAAAAATGTCACTGACCAGTGGGGCCCACTGGTCAGGTTGACCAGTCAACCCCTGTTGACTGCTGACGTCAGAATGACATCATTCTGATGTCATAAATCCAATTTCAAATTAAATTAAATAATTAATTAAATTCCATAAATTAATAAATTCTTTTGAAAATCATATCTTTTAATCCGTAACTCGGATGGAAAAAGTTTGTACATGAAAGTTGCTCAGAACGACGAGACGAATCCAGATACGCAGCCAGTTCGTCCGCACACATCCCTAACATACCGAACTCGCAACTTTCCCCCTCCGGTTCATTTGTCCGAAAACGCGAAACACCGGGAATACTTTCCCAGATATTTCCCCCCTTCGTCGGTATCACCTACTACCGCATTTGGGCACGCCTAGCATCACACTTTTTCATGTCATGCATCGTCATGCATTTGTTTGCATTGTATTTATTGTTTCTTCCCCCTCTTCTCTCGGTAGACACCGAGACCGACGCCGCTGCTACCCAGTACGACTACGGTGTTGACGACCCCTCCTTCTCGACTGAGCTTCCAGGCAAGCCCCCCCTTGATCACCAGAGATCACCTATTCTTCTCTCTACTGCTTGCACTAGAGTAGTGTAGCATGTTACTGCTTTCCGTTAATCCTATCTTGATGCATAGCCTGTCCTTGCTACTACTGTTGTTACCTTTACCTGCAATCCTAATTGCTTAGTATAGGATGCTAGTATTCCATCAGTGGCCCTACACTCTTGTCCGTCCGCCATGCTATACTACTGGGTCGTGATCACTTCGGGAGGGGATCACGGGCATATACTATATACATTATACTGTTACATTACTTATGATACTGTTCGAAGATGGGGGCTGAAGGGGCAGGTGGCTCCATCCCGGTAGAGGTGGGCCTGGGTTCCCGACGGCCCCCGAATGTTACTTTGTGGCGGAGCGATAGGGCAGGTTGAGACCACCTAGGAGAGAGGTCGGTCTGGCTCAGGTCGACGTTCGCAGATACTTAACACGCTTAACGAGATCTTGGTATTTTATCTGAGTCCGGCCACTGGCGTATACGCACTAACCAACTACGCGGGAACAGTTATGGGCACTCGGCAACGTGGTATCAACCGAAGCCTTCGTGAAGTCAGCGGCTGAGCGGCGCGCGCCGGATTGGACTGGAACGCCTGCTAGGCTAGGTCTGCTTTTGGCCGCGTACGCAACGTGCAGGTGTGCAATGGGCCCAGACCCCTGCGCCATAGAATTTAGAGCGGCATGCTGACCTCTCTGTTGTGCCTAGGTAGGGATGCAACGTGTTGATCTTCAGAGGCTGGGCATGACCCAGGAAAGTGTGTCCGGCCAACTAGGATCGAGCGTGTTGGGAAATGTGGTGCACCCCTGCACGGAAGTTTATCTATTAGAATAGCTGTGATCTTCTGTAACAGGACGACTTGGAGTTGTACCTTGACCTTATGACAACTAGAACCGGATACTTAATAAATCACACCCTTCCAAGTGCCAGATATAACCCGGTGATCGCTCTCTAACAGGTCGACGAGGAGGGGATCGCCGGGTAGGTTTATGCTATGCGATGATACTTGGTGAACTTACCCTCTACTCTCTTCTACATGCGGCAAGATGGAGGCTACCAGTAGCGTAGTTTTCGACAGGACTAGCTATCCCCCCTCTTATTCTGGCATTCTGCAGTTCATTCCACCGATATTGCCCCTTTACACTGATACCATGCATATGTAGTGTAGATCCTTGCTTGCGAGTACTTTGGATGAGTACTCACGGTTGTTCTTCTCCCTCTTTTCCCCCTTTCCATTCTACCTGGTTGTCGCAACCAGATGCTGGAGCCCAGGAGCCAGACCCACCGTCTACGACGACTCCTACTACACCGGAGGTGCCTACTACTACATGGAAGCCGCTGACGACGACCAGGAGTAGTTTAGGAGGATCCCAGGCAGGAGGCATGTGCCTCTTTCGATTTGTATCCCAGTTTGTGCTAGCCTTCTTATGTCCCCTGCGCCCGAATCGCCCAGCGTCCGTTTGGCCCCAAGGCCATTGAGAAACGGGGCCCACCAGCCCCAGAACGTTTTTATTAAAAAGGAATTAAAAATATAATAATGAAAATAATTAATTATTTAATTAAAGAATAAATTAATTTAATTAATTTTGATTAATTAAACTTGTCAAATAACTAAACTAATTAAACTGTTAGGTAATTAATTAATCAGTAAATGACAGTGGGGCCCACCCCTGATTAATCCTGATTAGGTTAATTAATATGTTTAATTAAAAATGTCATCGACTGTGGGGCCCATCGTCAGGTTGACTACCAACCCCTGTTGATCGCCGACGTCGAATGACATCATGCTGATGTCATAAATCCAATTTTGAATTAAATTAAATAAATAATTAAATTCCAGAAATTAATAAATTCTTCTGAAAATCATATCTTTTAATTCGTAACTCGGATGGAAAAACTTTGTACATGAAAGTTTCTCAGAACGACGAGACGAATCTGGAAATGCAGCCCGTTAGTCTGCCACACATCCCTAACATACCGAACTCGCAACTTTCCCCCTCCGGTTCATCTGTGCGAAAACGCGAAACACTGGGAATACTTTCCCGGATGTTTCCCCCCTTCGCCGGTATCACCTACTACCGCGTTTGGGCACGCCTAGCATCACGCTTTTTCATTTCATGCATCGTCATGCATTTGTTTGCATTGTATTTATTGTTTCTTCCCCCTCTTCTCTCGCTAGACACCGAGACCGACGCCGGTACTACCTAGTACGACTACGGTGTTGACGACCCCTCCTTCTCGGCTGAGCTTCCAGGCAAGCCCCCCCCCCCCTGATCGCCAGATACCGCCTATTCTTCTCTATACTGCTTGCATTAGAGTAGTGTAGCATGTTACTGCTTTCCGTTAATCCTATCGTGATGCATAGCCTGTCCTTGCTACTCATTGTTACCTTTACCGCATTCCTACATGCTTAGTATAGGATGCTAGTATTCCATCTGTGGCCCTACATTCTTGTCCGTCTGCCTTGCTATACTATTGGGCCGTGATCACTCGGGAGGTGATCACGGTTATATACATTATACTTTACATGATACCTGTGGTGACTAAAGTCGGGTCGGCTCGTAGGAGTACTCGCGAGTGGATCTTGTGGCCGAGCCACAGGGCAGGTTGAGACCGCCTAGGTGAGAGGTGGGCCTGGCCCTGGTCGGTGTCCGTGGTTACATCATTAACACGCTTAACGAGATCTTGGTATTTGATCTGAGTCTGGCCATTTGGTCTATACGCACTAACCAACTACGTGGGAAAGATACGGGCACTCGGCGTCGTGGTATCAGCTGAATCCTCCGTGACGTCAGCGACTGAGCGGCGCGCGCCAGATTGGAACATAAGCCTGCTCTTGTATTAAGGGGCGAGTTACGCTTCCGACCGCCAGTAACGTGGCCGGTGTGCTAAGGGCGATGGGCCCATACCGCGGCGCTTAAGTTTAGACCGGCGTCTTGACCTCTCTGTTGGCCTAGGTGGGGCTGCGACGTGTTGATCTTCCGAGGCCGGGCATGACCTGTGAAAGTGTGTCCGGCCAAATGGGATCGAGCGTGTTGGGTTATGTGGTGCACCCCTGCAGGGAAGTTTATCTATTTGAATAGTCGTGATCTTCGGTAACAGGACGACTTGGAGTTGTACCTTGACCTTATGACAACTAGAACCGAATACTTAATAAAACACACACTTCCAAGTGCCAGATACAACCCGGCGATCGCTCACTAACAGGGCGACGAGGAGGGGATTGCCGGGTAGGATTATGCTATGCGATGCTACTTGGAGGACTTCTCTTCTACATGCTGCAAGACGGAGGCTGCTGTGCGTAGTCTTCGGCGTGATTAGTTATCCCCTCTTATTCTCGCATTCTGCAGTTCACCCAATCGATATGGCCCTTTACACATATACCCATGCATATGTAGTGTAGTTTCCTTTCCGTGAGTACTTTGGATGAGTACTCACGGTTGCTTTCTCCCCTTTTTCCCCTTTCCTTTCTTTCTCGTTGTTGCAACCAGATGTCGGAGTCCAGGAGCCGACGCCATCGTTGACGCATTTACTCCTACTACATCGGAGGTGCCTACTACTACGTGAAGCCCAACATGACGACCGGGAGTAGTTAGAGGATCCCTGCGGGAGGCCTGCGCCTCTTTCGATCTGTATCCCAGTTTGTGCTAGCCTTCTTAAGGAAAACTTGTTTAACTTATGACTGTACTCAGATATTGTTGCTTCCGGTGACTCGTCTTTGATCGAGCACTTGTATTCGAGCCCTCGAGGCCCCTGGATTGTATTATGATGCTTGTATGACTTATTTTTATTTTAGAGTTGACTTGTGATATCTTCCCGTGAGTCCCTGATCTTGATCATACACGTTTGCGTGTATGATTAGTGTACGATTGAATCGGGGGCGTCACACTACCAAAGACACAACAACAACCGTCGTGGTCCGTCCCAAACAGGGACAAAAGTGCTTATCATCCAACCTACGGGCACACAAGGTTATGTCCGCCTACCTGATCAGGGTAAGCACGCCCATAACCTTCCCTAGTTTGAGGCATCAGTGAGAGGCACGACAATAGACCCACTTAGGACCTTCCCATATTGGCAAGTGTGGTTGCACTGGTTAGCTCGATATGGTGGCACCATGACTCAGCTAACAGTTGTTCAAGTTAAATTTAACCCGATTAAACTTGAATGCAAATATGCTGAGCCATGATAAAATAACATGATGCAATTGCAAAGCATGAGCATGATATCAACATAAGCATGAGAGTACGACATAACTCTCCACTATATCAAGAATGAATCATATCCAAATGAGCATGGCATACTGACTAACATGAACATCACAAGTACATTCTTCTCGGAAACATAGCATGACCACAAGCATCAACAATAAATATCATGCAAGAACATAACAACAATGCAAGCATTTAACCAACGGGATGCAATGAAACATGCATAACAACAGCACTCGGAACAGACGAGTCATGCACCAAAGACACTACCGACATGAACATGTACTACTAGCAATCATAAGCATATGAAAGGAATACTGACAACTAGCAGGGCATGATAACCAGGTGCATAACAACATAGCAAGAAAGTAAGCACTAACCCAGAAGCAACAGCGAGAACCATATTTTAAACAAGCAAACATTTAATAAATACTCAAGTTGAAAACCATGGCTACTGCATGACTATCATCCAAGTGGGTATTGTGGCTTGCTTGGGGGTGAAGAAGGCAGCGGGAAGGAGTGCGGTGAAGCCGCGGAAAGATTTGCCAGAAACAGTTCTCTCTCGGAGGGGCTGTTTATGGGCAAGGGCAAAAGTTCAGTTTCATAGTGTCAAACCATAGTGCGAATGAAACCAACAGAACGGGCTTGACGAGACGAAGAATTGGGCTTTGGAAGCACCTCATTTGGAGTTGTGGTTAAAAAGATATGAAGGGTTGAAGTTCAGGGACTTTTCTGAAAAATATCATCACCAACAAGTCCCTGAGTGGATAAGGCAGAAGCGCAAAGTTAGAAATACGCTTTTTGTTTAAGAAAACGCAATCTGGGCTGAAACAGAGAGGAAATACACTTTCAGTAAAAGAAAGAGTACTTTAAGCTGAAGCAGAGTGAAAATGCTCTTTCCCTAAGATGAAAACGTACTCTACCGAGTACGCCTCCACTTAATCCAGTCGGCCGAGGTGGGACCGGGGCGTGTGACGCTAACGTGCGGGTCCCATGCGGGTGGGGCCCGTCACTTATCCATGCTGGACCGGGCGGGGTCAACGCCATGCGGCCGACTAGTTGGGCCTGTGGGAGATGGGGCCTGCTTGCCTGACTATCTTCAACCTCCCGCTCGGGGAGCTCCTAGCCAAGGCGAGAGGCACGCCCCAACGGCGATTGCCGGTGCTACGGGGCATCTCCGGCGATGCTTCGGCTATGGATGGATTCAGCGCTCAACGGCGCATCCAAAGATCCTATCCACGGCCGGTGGGAGGACCCGAGACGATTTACGAGCCATAGCGCCCATGGACAGTGGACTTCGCCATCGGGAACTCTTGGCAAGAGGCCACCGGAGGAGGACTGGGAGTGCTGGGGTGGATCTAGGGTGTGGATGGGGGCCTCTAGAGGTGGAAGAAGGAGGGGAGGAGCCCGGGGCTGCTCGGATTCGAGCGGAGCCCGACGATGGCTGCGGTGGCCATCACTACAAAAAAATACACTTCCGTGATGATACGTGTTTGATAAAGTAGGTCGCGTTTTTTCTCATGCATGTACATCCATGACAAATTTTTGACAGAGTCAAGATAGTCATACCTGTGTTGTCATAGAAGTGTTCCATGACATTACCAAAATTATCATCACGGAAGTGTCCACTTCCATGACGATAAATCGCGCGTCACAGAAGTGCTTTCTTCAAGGGTGACCGACACGTGGCATCCACCGTAACGGAACGCCGTTAAGCTATCGGGTCGGGTTTTGGATCCGATAACCCGTTAACAACCCCGACCAATGGGAAATTTCCACGTGTAAAATTCTCATTGGCCGGACGAAACACGTGTCAGCTCATTAGTGGGTCAGATAGGCGCCTATGATATGTCGACACGTGCCACGGCCCACCACTGGCCCATTTAGCTTACAATGCCAGCTTGTTTGACTTGGTCAAAAGTTAACGGGCTGGCCCATGAAAAGCCTGTTAACTCATGGCCCGTTAGGCCCTAAAGGAAATCGGCCCAACAACGTCATGTGGGCCGTCGAATATAACACCAGCCCATTTCACGTTCGGCCCATGTATGGCCCACGACGTCTTTCGGCCCATATGAGGCCTTTCAGATCTTTCAGCCCTTTACCGGCCCACGGTGACTCTAGCCCATAATGAACAGTAATTTTCTTTGTACCCGTTAACGGCCCGTGATTTACATGGGCCGTTTCCAGCCCGTGTTAGCTTTCGGCCTATTGACGGCCCATACATTATTGGGCTCCTTTTCAGCCCTCGATTACTTCCGGTCCATTACTGGCCTGTTCCCCTAATGGGCCAAATTCGGCCCATGGCAAGAGTCGGCCCGTTACTGGCATGTTCCCCAAATGGGCCAAATTCGTCCCATGGCAAGAGTCGGCCCATTACTGGCCTGTTACCCTAATGGGCCAAATTTGGCCCATGGCAATAGTCGGCCCGTTTCTGGCCTGTTAACCCGTTGTGCCGTTTCCAACCCGTCCTATATTCTGGCCCATTAACGACCCGTTATGCCCGTGATAGAATTAAGCCTTTGCAGTCCTACGACCTATTAACGGCCCGTTACCGTGCTGGGCCGATACCAATTACGTCCGATTACGGCCCATGTAGACCCATTTATCCGACGGCCCGAGGCCCACCGATTACAGGCCCATTTATCGACGGCCCTAGGCCCACCGATTATAGGCCCATTTATCGACGGCCCGTAGGAGACCCATGGATCCTACGGCCCGTATATGGCCCATGTTAGTTGCGGCCACTAGCAAACCAGTGAAAAAGAAGACTGAGGGAGTCCTGGATTAGGGGGTGTCCGGATAGCCGAACTATCACCGTTGGCCGGACTCCTGGACTATGAAGATACAAGATTGAAGACTTCGTCCCGTGTCCGGATGGGACTTTCCTTGGCGTGGAAGGCAGGCTTGGCGATACGGATATGTAGATCTCCTACCATTGTAACCGACTCTATGTAACCCTAACCCTATTCGGTGCCTATATAAACCGGAGGGTTTTAGTCCGTAGGACGAACAACAATCATACCATAGGCTAGCTTCTAGGGTTTAGCCTGTCCGATCTCGTGGTAGATCCACTCTTGTACTACCCATATTATCAATATTAATCAAGCAGGAGTAGGGTTTTACCTCCATTGAGAGGGCCCGAACCTGGGCAAAAACATCGTGTCCCTTGTCTCCTGTTACCATCCTCCTAGGACGCATAGCATTCGGGACCCCCTACCCGAGATCCGCCGGTTTTGACACCGACATTGGTGCTTTCATTGAGAGTTCCTCTGTGTCGTCATCTTTAGGCCCGATGGCTCCTTCGATCGTCAACAACGACGTGGTCCAGGGTGATACTTTTCTCCCCGGACAGATCTTCGTATTCGGCGGCTTTGCACTGCGGGCAATTAACTTGGTCATCTGGAGCAGATTGAAAGCTACGCCCCTGGCCATCAGGTCAGATTTGGGAGTTTGAACTACACGGCCGACATCCGCGGAGACTTGATCTTTGACGGATTCGAGCCACAGCCAAGCGCGCCGCACTATCTCAATGGGCACAATCTATCTTTGCCGCCGAACAGTGCCCTAGAGGCCGCACCAGCGTCCGCTCCGACCCTTAGCTCAGAGCCGGCTCCGCCGATCAAGGACGAGTGGCTGGACACCGCCTCGGGGGCTACAATCTCTACGGTGATTGAGCCGAACTCCATCCCTGTCCTTTGCGAAGACTGTGACTCCAAGGTGGCGGACTCCTCTCCGGACTCCGAACCCTCTACGCCCCGACCAATCGAATCCAATTGGGCGACGGTTATGGAGTTCACTGTTGCGGACATCTTTCAGCACTCGCCCTTTGGCGACATCCTGAATTCACTAAAGTCTCTCTCTTTATCAGGACAGCCCTGGCCAGACTACGGTCAGGAAGGTTGGGATGCGGACGACGAAGAAATTCAACGCCCACCCACCACCCACTTTGTAGCCACTGCTGAAAGCTTAAACGACGTGCTCGGTTTCGACTTCGAAGACATCGACGGTATGGACGACGATGTAGGAGACAACCATGAACCAGCACATATAGGATACTAGACAGCCACCTCATCCCACGATGTATACATGGTGGATACACCTAAAGGAAGTAACGACGAGGAACAACGGGACGCTATGAAGGATAAATCCCTTGAAAAGCAGTCAAAACGGCAACGTAAACGCCGCACCAAGTCCCGCCTCGACAAAGACGGCAGCCACACAGACCCAGCCATAGAGCAGGGCGAACCGGTGGACGACGAACATGCTATAGAGCAACCGTCCGAACATGACAACTTGAATAAACAACCCGTCCCCGGCGAAGATAACAGTCCGGACGATCTCACGCCGGACAAGTTGTTGGAGCAGAAGAACCTCCACAACGCGTAGCCTAAAAAAGCAGAAGCGGAAGCTCAAAACAGTGGAAGATGCACTCATAATCAGATGGAGCAAAGTACTCAACACCGCAGAGAAATACGGCGACAGTCGCCAAACAAAGAGCTACCCGAAGCGTAAACTACTGCCCGAATTCGATGAGGAGGTCGTAGAGCCCCCGCAATCAAAGAACAAAGAGGCCGCCCGGTCGGATAGACGACCACATGGCAAACATGGAGCGGCAAGCGGCACCGCACACAAGCGGGCACGCGATCCGCATAAGGATTCGCATCAAAAGGATGGCCCAGTTAGATCCATCTATGGGCCGAGAAAGCAAGCTCTTCCAAGCAATGCAACACGACAAATATCCGAACATCATAGCACACCCAAATATAGGGGTGCCGCACACCCCCTGTGTTTCACCGATGAGGTGCTGGATCACGAATTCCCAGCGGGATTCAAACCCGTAAACATAGAGGCATACGACGGAACAATAGACCCTTGAGTCTGGATTGAGGATTACATCCTCCACATACACATGGCTAGAGGAGATGATCTCCACGCCATATAATATTTACCCCTCAAGCTCAAAGGGCCAGCCCGACATTGGCTCAAAAGCCTCCCTGAAAATACCATTGGAAGTTGGGAAGAGCTCCAGGATGCTTTTCGGGCAAATTTTCAAGGGACTTATGTCCGCCCTCCGGATGCAGACGATTTAAGTCACATAACTCAACAACCCGGAGAGTCAGCCCGCTAATTCTGGAACAGGTTCCTCACCAAAAAGAACCAAATAGTCGACTGTCCGGACGCCGAAGCCTTAGTAGCTTTCAAACACAACGTCCGAGACGAATGGCTCGCTTGAACACCTCGGCCAGAGAAGCCGAGAACAATGGCTGCATTAACAAGCCTCATGACCCGCTTTTAGCGGGAGAGGATAGTTAGCTGGCAAGATGCGCATACCAGCGACCCAAGTACATCCAAAGTCAGGGATGGAAATGGAAAACCACAACGCAGCAAGGACCAGCGCCGGACAAAGGGAAACAACCCGAAGAGCACGGCAGTCAACGCCGGATTCAGAAGCTCCCGGCAGAATCATAAAAAACTGCCCCTCAAGGATAAGAGCGACGAGCTATCCAACCTAAACAAAATCTTGGACAAAATATGACAAATCCACAGTACTCCCGGGAAGCCTGCAAACCATACCCACAAAGATTGTTGGGTCTTCAAGCAGTCCGGGAAACTCAATGCCGAACACAAGGGGCTCGACACACCAAGCGAGGACGATGACGAACCCCACAAGCAGAGCACCGGAAAACAAAAGAATTTCCCACAAGAAGTCAAAACAGTGAACTCACTTCAAGTGACAAAAGGGAAAAACAGAGCGGCGCCCATAGAAACACGCGCCGCACGGTCTATCTCAGCAGAGTCCCAACACTGGTTGTCAAAACCAATCACCTTTGATCATCAGGACTATTTCGGAATTATCCGGAATGCAGGATGGACTGCCTTGATATTAGATCCTATAATCGACGGACTCCAATTTACGCAAGTCCTAATGGACGGAGGCAGCGATCTAAACCTGCTATATCAGGACACAATTCGCAAAATGGGGATAGACCCAACCAAAATTCGCCATAGCAACACCTCCTTCAAAGGGGTAATGCCAGGCCTATATGCCCATTGTACGGGCTCCCTACTACTAGAAGTTGTGTTCGGCTCATCTGACAACTTCCGCTGCGAAAAGTTAACCTTCCATATCACCCCATTCGAAAGTAGCTATCAAGCACTACTGGGACGTGAAGCTTTTGCCTGCTTTAACGCAATACCGCATTATGCATCTCTTACACTTAAAATGCCCGGTCCACGCGGCATCATCTCATTAAAAGGGAGTGTCAAGTGTTACTTGAGCACGGAAGAACATGAGACTGCCTTGACAGCCCCACAATAATCCGGCTCCGCTAATCAAAGCACCTGAATAGGTCATTCGGACCCCGGACATGGCTAGACGAGTCCGGCGTAAACATATAAACGCCTACTAGCGGCATACCCCCGTACAATGGGCTGCACGCATGTACAACAAGAGACAATAAAGCTCAATTTTATTCACTTTCCGAACCGTACTTTGTTTATTTAATATAAAGTACATTTTTCGCACGATCTTTTCTTCTTTTCAACTAAGTTCTTCTCTTTTACAGATGAACACCGTGCTACACCCGTCCAGGATACGGCACAACGGAGACACGGGCGCAGACGTGCAGTAGGGACCCGTTGCAAGGATTCTTTTCAGAATAAGACCCTGCGTAAACCTTTTTTACTGTCTCTTGTTGATACACATCCCCCGGTTTCTTGCTATAACATAGGAGGAGGCCGGCGTTTTGGCATCGGCCGCACTGAATTTTTTATGCGTGTACGGACACGAGGGCTTAGGGCATTATTCTGCCTGCTTTTATAAAGACCGAATACCTTAGGGAGTGTTCGGCGTCTCGAGTTAGGCCTTATATGCATCAGCTCCGAATCATGTCTTTGGTCAAATGTTGGGTTTGCCCGGCTCCTGTGTTTTGCTGCCTTACGTTCCGTTCTATCGGCTAACGCGGCACTAGGAGAACTACTGCGATTGTGCCCCGGTTCGGCCAGGTGAGCACCTCAGTAGAGAAAGCCGAAAACTGACTGTCATGATATAGCGTGAGACTGGTCAACCACTCGATGACCCACCGGAATGTTTAGAATTCCCCCGCATTAACGAAGGACCGTTTCCCAGTCAGGCACATACGCGCACCGAATTCGGGAGAGCGTGGTGCCCCTAGGGGCTATATAGTAACCCCACCATCGAACTCCTATGGCTAAGTGAAAGTGATAAAGCATTAGAGTCCGGTTGCCTAGTTTGCCACGCTATCACCTCCTTTACAGGACCAAGACATCGGATTAAGTGTGAAAATGCGCCTTTTTGCAAACACCCCCGCACTATGTGCGTAATGGGGCTCAAGACTGCCATCTTTCGTGTTATATACACATATACATCAACGGCCGCACATGAGGTGTTTTAATACTTGAACGCACAAGTATAAAAAGCTCTTATATTATATTGAAACATTGTTTTCACAAATCATACATGTCATTAAAACATAATATCCTTCGAAACCTTTGCGTCTCTATTAAACGAGCGCCTGCAGGACTTCCTCAAAATAGTGCTCTCGGCGGTACTGGCTTCATCCAAATCTTGGGATGCAACGTCGGTGGCCTTCATCTCCGCCCGGTATGTCTTGAAATGGCAAGAGAAATCCGCGCACCCTCGATGCATGCTGACCGCTTCATTGCATCGATATGCGGCACCGCACCAAGGAACTGTTGCACCAAGCCAAAATAACTCTTCGGCTCGGGCCTGTTCAGCCACAAATGAGTCATGACAGCCTTCATGGCAAGTCCGGACAACCTATTCAGCTCAGCCCATTCGGCCAAACGATCGGTTAATGAAAGTGGACGGTCCGTACTATGGAACTGCGACCAAAAAAGCTCTTCCATTCCGTGATCCTTTTGACCTCGGAAGTGTTCGGCCGCATCTGTGGCACTCGCCGCCAAGTCCAGATAAGCATCCTCCGCACCCCACAGCCGGTCCAATTGAGCGTACTTAGGATCCGTGAATTTCCTCCGCATCAGAAAGGGCTTTCCAGCCGCAATATCTCCGGCCTGAGGTAGCTCCTCCTTCATAGCTCTCATCGCATAGCGAGTATCCTTGGCCTCGGTAGCGGCCTTTTTCAGGTCCTCTTGTTTCGATCGATCTTCTTTTTCAAGAAGCTCGCAACGGTCAGTAGCATTCTTCAATTTCACGGCCATCTCGGCCATTTCTTTCTTGCTTCGGCAGTGAGCAGCCTATTCGGTTTTAGCTCTGCGGCCGCCTTTAAGGCAGCCGCATCACTTTTTCTGGCTTGTTCCTTGGCTCGGGCGAGCTCCGCCCGAAGGTTCTCCATAGCAGCGACACCATCTGCATTAAGCATACATGTTGTAAGGCATGGGCGTCAAGCTCCCTTACCAGGTGTCCGCGGAGAAGTTGAATACCTTGTGACTCGTCAAGCCGCATATAAACAATAGTTATGTCTACATCCGCCACCTCAAGTAGCCGCTTGATTCGGCAAATTCATCAGCCCGGCTAGCCACCGGACGCTTCGCCACCTACATAGGAAGAGCGCATATTATACCTGGGGTTATGATCCTCGGCGCGCCGTCATTTTTTACACCGCAGCAAGTCTCAGGGGCTACTATCTATACAAGGCGCATTTTATATGCAAAACTTTCAGAAGGTACATCATTTTGCGTACCTCAAAACCCGTCAGTAAACTTACGACGGCTTCATGTAATCTGCTCTCAGCGGATGAAATCCGTTCAATCACCGTACCCATTAACGTACGGTGATCTTCCGAGATAGACGACGCTCGCCCGAGCAGATCCTTCAGCTCCTCCGAACGTACACCCGTTGGTGCTGGACTCGTCCGGTGGCCTTTTTCGAAGGCCAGACACGGAGGTCTTTGAGGGGACATACGGCTGAATTCTGGCCCCGACGGATTCGGAGAAGCCCTCCGCGACGACACCTCAGGGTCATCCGCCTCGCATAACGGTACGGCAGGCGGAGGCGTTTCGCTCTCCATCATCTCTGGACCAAGATCCCCTGAAGACGAGCTCTGCTGTGAAGGGCTGAGATCCGAACTACAAGGTAAACTTTCGGTTACCTTCAGATATAAACGGGGATGTCTCTCTTTTAAAAAAACGCCCCCATTTACTTACGGCTCGCTGGAGGGTTGATCTCCTTGGGGAAATAGTGTGGCCGGGGCATCTCCCGCCGCAGGACCCTCTGGTGAAGATTTCTTCCCCCGCTTCGAGGCTTTGGTCTCCGGATCTTCAGAAGCGGTCCTCTTCTCCCCTTGGAGGGAGGGTGTCGGTGTCAAAACCGGCGGATCTCGGGTAGGGGGTCCCGAACTGTGTGTCTAGGCGGATGGTAACAGGAGACAAGGGACACGATGTTTTACCCAGGTTCGGGCCCTCTTGATGGAGGTAAAACCCTACGTCCTGCTTGATTAATATTGATGATGTGTGTTACAAGAGTGGATCTACGACGAGTTCAAAGAGGCTAAACCCTAGAAGCTAGCCTATGGTATGATTGTTGTTCTTCGTCCTATGGACTAAAGCCATCCGGTTTATATAGACACCGAAGAGGGCTAGGGTTACACAGAGTCGGTTAAAATGGTAGGAGATCTACAAAAACCGATCGCCAATCATGCCGTACACGCCAACTAAAGTCCCATCCGGACACGGGACGAAGTCTTCAATCTTGTATCTTCATAGTCTTGGAGTCCGCCGATGATGATAGTTCGCTATCCGGACACCCCTAGTCCGGAACTCCCTCGTGAGCCCTCGAACCAGCTTCAATGATGACGAGTCCGGCGCGCATGTTGTCTTCAGCATTGCAAGGCGGGTTTTTCCTCCGAATAATTTATAGAAGATTGTGAACACCAGGATAGTGTCCGGCTCTGCAAAAATAAATTCCACATACCACCGTAGAGAGAATAATATTACACAAGATCAATCTGCTGACGTATTCTGTGGCGTGACGTCGCACCACTACCAAGCCTTTACTCAAATTGTTTTTATTGTTCCACCTCAACGCGTTTAGCGAAGCGGTTTCCTTGGCACGGCTTGTCGAAGCAGAGATTGTGTTCCCCTTATTCCGGGATTCCCATCCATACAGACGTGGGTAACCCAACCGCGCCCGTTGCCACGCCCCCTCCATCGAAGGCGGGTTCCAAACGGTCACGGGAACGGCACTTGGTATTCTTCCTCTTTATAATGAGACCAAGGCCCGTTCTTTTTATTCAATCCTCTATCGGATCCGCCCCTCTCCCCGAGTTCCAACACCCAGGGCCCCAAATCCGGGTACCTTTGATCTTCGACAATATCCAGTCCTGACCTACGAGGCCGGTGGGTGCCTTCCTCCGTCACGGAGGAGGACGTGCGGAAGCTAAGAGATGCCAGGTACTTAACCTACGAGATTTCGCATAGGCTGCCTGCCCGAGGGCAAGTTATCCCAACTCCCGAGCCTGGCGAGAGCGTCGTGTTCGTGTCTCACCTCCGTCGGGGTTTAGGCTTCCCGACGGATCCCTTCGTGAGGGGGCTCATGTTTTACTATGGTCTGGAATTCCACGACTTGGCTCTGGAGTCCATCCTCCACATCTCATCCTTTATTGTCGTCTGCGAAGCCTTCCTTCGCACTACTCCTCACTTCAGCTTGTGGCTCAAAACCTTCAACGTGGAGCCGAAGATGATTGAGGGGCGTCAAGCAGAGTGCGGCGGGGCGGTTATAAGCAAGAGGGCCGAAGCTCCATGGCCCAAGGGCTCTTTTCAGGAGGAGTTCGCCAGGCAACAGGTGTGGTTCTATATCACCGCTCCCAGGGGCAGCAGGTAGAGGCCGCCGCCCGTCTTTCGCTCGGGCCCTCCATAGCAGCTGACATCATGGGTCAACAAGGGGCATGACTGGGGGCCGTCCAAAGACGTACCCCTGTTGCAGGACCGGATTCGAGGCCTCCAAGAAAGGGAGATCGATCTGGTCGCAGTGGTACAGGTTATGTTGATCCGGCACCTACTGCCCTACAAACGTCGCCCCCTCCGCCTGTGGGAATTTAATCCGGAGGGGCCACGAGCTCTTCAACACTTCATGGGTTTGACACCCGTGGAGATGTACAAACTGTTCTTCAGATCGCAAGAGACGCGTCCGGAATTGACCGAGGATGCTGGCCTAAGATGCAATCGCCCGGATTCTCAAGTAAGTAGCCCCGTGTCCGGACACGTTGTCCATTTATTTACTGTGGGTTTGCCTTTTAACCAGCTATCTCTTGGACAGGAGTGGATAGCGCAAGAAAAACTGATACGGTGTCCGGCCCCCCTCCCTGAGACCATGCAGGACCCCGTGTTAATCAAAATGTTAGAGGTTGCACCTACGGAGGAGGGCGAGGAAGGGCACAGGGGATCTACCACCTCTCCCACGGAGGCTTTTAGTAAGGGAGGAATCGAGAGTTCCTCCTTCCAGGGGGAGAAGAGAACTGCTTCCGAAGACCCGGGGTCAAGGCCTCAAAGCGGGGAAAGAAATCTGTATTGGAAGGTCCCGGGCCGGGCAGAGCCCCGGCCGAACTGTCTCCTCGGAGGAATCAGCCCTCTAGCGAGCCATAAGTAAAAGGGGGAATTTTGTAATAGTGGACATCCCTGTTTAATTTCTAAGGGTAACTGAAGTCTTCACCTTGTAGTTCGGATCCCAGCCCATCTCAGCACAGCTCATCTTCGGGAGACCTCCGTCCGGAAATGATGGAGAACGAAACGCCTCCATCTGCCGCCCCATCGCGCGGGGCGGACGACCCTGAGGTGTCGTCGCGGAGGGTCTCCCTGAGTCCGGCGGGGCCGGAGAGTTCAGCACCCATTGGAGTACGGCCGGTGGAGCTGCAGGA
The DNA here is from genome assembly GCA_021605145.1 of Aegilops bicornis. Taxonomy (NCBI): domain Eukaryota; kingdom Viridiplantae; phylum Streptophyta; class Magnoliopsida; order Poales; family Poaceae; genus Aegilops; species Aegilops bicornis. The sequence continues at coordinate 66,731,910 of CM038671.1, forward strand.
TTTGCTTAAGAGGGCATCCATCTCGAAGATCACCGCACATTAATGGGTAATGTGATTGAGAGAATCTCGCTTACCAAGCGGGTTGTATGAGGCCGTCGGAAGTTTACTGACGGGATTTGAGGTACGCAAAAAATGACATACATGTTGACAGTTTTGCACATGAAGTGCGCCCTGTATAGATAGTAGCCCCTGAGGCTTGGTATCTTTGTCGAAAACGACAGCGCCTAGGATCATAATCTCGATTATTAATCGTCGCCTTTCCTATGCAGGTGGCGGAACGTTCGTGGCCAGCCGGATCGATGGATTCGCCGAGCTGAAGAAGCAACTCGACGCTGCAGATGCGGACATCTCGCTGGTCAATAAACGACTTGATGAGTCACAAGGTATGTGGTTGCTCCGCGGTCGCTTAGTAAGGGAGCTGATGCCCATTCCTTACAAGTTGTATGCTTGATGTGGAAGACCTTCGAGCAGAACTTGCTCGGGCCAAGGAGCAAGCCAGAAAAAGCAAGGCGGCTGCCTTGAAGGCAGCGAAAGAGCTAGAAGCCGAGAAGGCTGCTCACTGCCGAAGCAGGGAGGAGATGGCCGGAATGGTTATGAAATTAAAAGTTGCTACCGACCGCCTGGAGGTTCTTGAAGGAGAACGCCGAGCGGAGCAAGAGGACCTAAAGAAGGCCGATGCCGAAGCCAAGGATGCCCGTAGTGCGATGCGGGCTACGAAGGAGGAACTGCGTCAGGTCGGAGACATTGTGGCTGGAAAGCCCTTTATGCTGCGTAGGAAGTTCACGGATCCGAAGTATGCTCAGCTGGGCCGATTGTACGGTGCGAAGGATCCTTATTTGGACTTGGCGGCAAGTGCGGCGGACGCAGTCGTGCACTTTCGAAGTCAGGAGGATCATGAAATGGAAGAGCTTTTCTGGTCTCAATTCCATAGTCCGGAGCGTCCACTTCTGTTGAGTGATCGGCTGGTTGAGTGGGCTGAGCTGAATAGATTGTCCGGACTAGCATGACGGATGTGGTCGCTCATCTGTGGCCGAAAAGGCCCAAGCCGAAGAGTTATTTTGGCTTGTTGCAGCAATTCCTTGGGGCAGTGCCGCATATTAAGGCGATGAAGCAGTCGGCATGCATAGAAGGTGCACGGATGGCTCTCGCCCGTGGTAAAACACACTGGGCGGAGATGGATGCCACCTACATTGCATCCCGGTTCGGACAAAAGCCGATTCCCCACCGAGCATTACTTTGAAGAAGTCTGCAGGCGCCAGATAATAGAGTCGCAGGTTTCGAAAGATGTTATGTTTGAATGACATGTATGATTTCTAGGATCATGTTTATAATGCAATGACTTTTTATACTTGTGTGTTCAAGTATTGAACTATCTCCTGTGCGGTCGTATATGTATGTAGAATCTGAAAGATGGCAGTCTTTGGCTTTCAGCCCCACGCACATGGTGCGGGGTGTTTGCAAAAAGAAAACGCTTTTTCACACTTAATCCAACGTCTTGGTCCTTTTAAGGAGGTGATAGCATAGCAAACTAGGCAACCGGACTATAATGCTTTATCACTTTCACTTAGCCATAGGAGCTCGAATGTGGGGCTACTATATAGCCCCTAATGGCACCGCGCTTCTCGAACTTCGGGCGGCGTATGTGCTCGACCGAAGCGGTCCTTCGTCAAAGCGGAGGAATTCTAAACAATCCAATGGTCGATCGAGTGGTTGACCAGTCTCTCGCTATATCATGACAGTCAGTTTTCGGCTTTCTCTACTTAGGTGCTCTCCCGGCCGAACCGGGGCACAATCGCAGTAGTTCTCCTGGTGCCGCGTTAGCTGATGATACGGAACGTAAGGCAGCAAAACACAGGAGCCGAGGAAACCCAACATTTGACCAAAGACATGATTCGGAGCTGATGCATATAAGGCCTAACTCGAGACGTCGAACACTCCCTGAGGTGTTCGGTCTTTATGATATGGGGCAGAACAAAGCCCTAAGCCCCTAGTGTCCAGGTACAGGCGGGAACTTCTGACGCGGCCGATGCCAAAACGCCAGCCTCCTCCTCGGCTCTTGTAGGAAACCGGGGGATGTGTATCAACAAGAGACAGTAAGAAAGGTTTAGGCAGGGTCTTAATCTGAAAAGAATCCTTGCAACGGGTCCCTACTGCACGTCTGCGCCTGTGTCTCCATTGTGCTCTATCCTGGACGGGTGTAGCATGTGCTTCATCTGTAAAAGAGAAGGACTTAGTTTCTAAGAAATATCGTGCAAAAATTGTATTAAAATAAAGTATAATTTGGAAGATGAAGAAAGTTGAGCTTTATTGGCTCTCATCATTTATGCGCGCGCCCCCCAAAAAAAGGGGGTATGCGGCTGGGAAGCCCCTTGTTAAGTTACGTCGGACTTGTCTAACCATGTCCGAGGTCTAAATGACCTATTTTTAGGGGCTTTGACCTGCAAGGTCGGATTAATGTATGGCTGTCGAGGCAACCGCACATTCTCGTGGTCGAGAGACACCTGGAGTTTTGAGATTATGCCACGTGGACCAGGCATTTTTAAGCGTAAGAGACGCGTAATGTGGTATTGCATTGAAGCGGGCGAAAGTTGTACGCCCCAGTAGTGCTTAAGGGCTACTGCTAAATGGGGCGATGGGGAGTGAGCTTTTCGCGACGGGGGTTGTCGGATGAACCGAACACAACCTCTAGTGGTACGGAGCCTGTATAATAAAGAAGGCCTGGCGTAATTCCTTTGAAGGAAGTGTTGCTATAGCGAATTTTGGTATGTTCTATCCCCATTATGCGGACGGTGTCCTGGTATGGCAGGTGTCGTGCTGTGTGTTATCACCTGAAGTGAGTTCACTGTTTTGACTTCTAGTGGGAAAGTCTTTTGTTTTCCGGAGTGCTTCTTTTGGGTTTCGTCACTTTCACTTGGTGTGTCGAGCCCCTTGTGTTCGGCGTTAAGTCGGCCGGACTGCTTGAAGACCCAACAATCTTTGTGGGTATGGTTTGCAGGCTTCCCGGAGGTACCATGTATTTGACATACCTATCCGTAATCTTGTTTAGGTTGGATAGCTCGTCACCAAGTATCCTTTAGGGGCAGTGTTTTGTTGTTCGCCGAGAGCTTTTGAATCCGGCGTTGACCGCCATACTATTTGGGCCATTTTCCTTATTCCGCTACCGATCTTTTTCTGCGTTGTGATTTCCCATTTCCATCCCTGATTTCAGATGTACTCGGTCATTGGTGTTGCATCTAGCCAGCCAATTGTCTTCCCCTAGCAAAAGCGTGTCATGAGGATTGTTAGTGTGGCCATTGTTCTTGGTTTTTCCTGGCCGAGGTGTCTGGCGAGCCATTCGTCTCGGACGTTGTGTTTAAAGGCCGCTAAGGCTTCAGCGTCCGGACAGTCGACTATTTGGTTCTTTTTAGTGAGGAACCTGTTCCAGAATTTGCGTGTTGACTCTCCGGGCTGTTGAGTTATGTGACTTAAATCATCTCAGATCCGTGAGGCCGGACATAAGTCCCCCTGAAAATTTGCTCGAACGCATCCTCAAGCTCTTCCCAACTTCCAATCGTATTTTCTCGAGGCTTTTAAGCCAATGCCGAGCTGGCCCTTTGAGCTTGAGGGGTAGGTATTTTATGGCATGGAGATCGTCTCCTCTTGCCATATGTATGTGTAGGATATAATCCTCAATCCAGACGCCGGGGTCTGTTGTTCCGTCATATGCCTCTATGTTTACGGGTTTGAATCCCGCTGGAAATCCATGATCCTGTACCTCGTCGGTAAAACATAGTGGGTGTGCGGCGCCCCTGTATTTGGGTGTGCCGTTGTCTTCAAATGCTCGGCTGGTTGTGTTACTTCCTGGAGTCTTCTTTTTTGGCCCATAGATAGACTTGGCCGGGTTATCCTTTTCTCGAGGTTCTTTATGCTGATCGTGTGCCGGCTTGTGTGTGGTGCCCCTTGTTGCTCTTGGCTTATCATCTGGTCGTCTATCCGGCCAGGCGGCTTCTTTCTTTTTTGACTGCGGGGGCTCTAAGGCCTCCTCGTCAAATTAGGGCAACAGCTTGCGCTTCGGGTAGCTCTTTGTCTGGTGACTAGTGTCATATTTGTCTGCGGTATTGAGTACTTTGCTCCATCTCATTCTGAGTGCGTCCTCTGCTGTTTTGAGCTTCCGCTTTTGCTTCTTCAAACTTCTTGCAGTGGCGACGAGCCTTTTATGAAGATTCATATGCTCTGGTGATGTGAGATTATCTTCGCCGGGGATGGGTTGCTTGTCCAGTTCATGTCCGGCTGGCTGCTTGTTGACATGTGCGCCGTCCACTGCTTCGCCCTGCTCTAGGGCCGGGTCCGTATGGGTGCCGTTTTTGTCGATGCCGGTCTTCAGGCGGCACTTGCGTCGCCGCTTTGTTTGTTTGTTGGGGGAGTTGTCCTTCGCCACGTCCTGTTTTTCCACATTGTCGCTTCCTTTTGGTGTATCCACCATGTATACGTTGTGAGCTGGGGTGGCTTTCCAGTGCCCGTTAGGCGCTGGTTCTTGGTCGTCTCCGGCATCGTCGTCCATACCGTCGATGTCTTCGGAGTCGTCGTCTAAGCATGTCGGTTAGATCGTCGGCAGCTGACTACCAAGTGGGTGGTGGGTGGGCTTTGAATTTCTTCGTCGTCCGCATCCCAACCTTCCTGACCGCAGTCCGGCCAGGGCTCTCCTAATAACGAGAGATACTTTAGCGAACTCAAGATGTCGCTGAAAGGTGAGTGTTGAAAGATGTCCGCTGCGGTGAATTCCATGACCGGCGCCCAATCGGATTCAATCGGAGGGGGCGCGGGAGGTTCGAAGTCCGGCAAGGAGTCCGGCACCTCGGAGTCGCGAGCTTTATGAGGGACAAGATCAGTGTTCGGCTCTATCGCCGTAGAGGTTGCAGCCCCCGAGGCGGTGTCTAGCCATCCGTCTCCAATCTACGCAGCCGGCTCCGAATTGAAGATCGGAGCGGGTTCGAGTGCGGCCTCCAGGGTACTACCCGGCTGCAGAGCTAAATCATGCTCGCCGTGACAGTGTGGCACACTCGGCTGTGGCTCGACTCCGTCGAGGATCAAGTCCCCGCGGATGTCAGCCGTGAAGTTCAAACTTCCAAATCTGACCTGACGGCCAGGGGCGTAGCTTTCGATCTGCTCCGGATGGCCAGCGAATCGGCCCGCGGGCGGCGCCGAATCTGAAGATCTGTCCGGGAGAAAAGTCTCACCACTGGACTGCGTCGTTGATGATGGTCGAAGAAGCCATCGAGCCTATCGGTGACGGACACGGAGGAACTCTCAATGAAAGCACCAATGTCGGTGTCAAAACCGGCGGATCTCGGGTATGGGGTCCCGAACTGTGCGTCTAGGCGGATGGTAACAGGAGACAAGGGACACGACGTTTTACCCAGGTTCGGGCCCTCTTGATGGAGGTAAAACCCTACGTCCTGCTTGATTAATATTGATGATGTGTGTTACAAGAGTGCATCTACCACGAGATCAAAGAGGCTAAACCCTAGAAGCTAGCCTATGGTATGATTGTTGTTCTTCGTCCTATGGTGTCAGGACCCCAATCCTAAGTCACACCGATCTAGCATGTAACACATCATATCACTTTGCGGCCTCACGCACGGTATTCCCACGGTGTCGCCTTACCATGGCCCGGGACCGTTTGCGCCTTTTGGCTCACGTATATGATAGTGTCGCTAGCATCCATATGACAAAGAACCCGGGCCGACATGGCTAGTCGTGAACCCAAAGCGGCGCTAACCTATGGGGACAGGCATACATGAATCACATCGAGCATGTCGGTCATCAACGTATAAATTCGGGCTGTAGCACTGGGCTAACAGGACTCCGGTAACCCGGGCTGTAGCAGGCTAGGCAGGACTCCGAATAACACCGCGTGACATTTCCCCGAAGGGACAGACATAGGAACGAAGTGAAACACATGCCGGCCAGTCAAGTGTCCAAGCAGTAGTGCTGGGCTAGCAGGACTCAGGTGAACCGGGCTGTAGCGGACTACTATCGCCGTAAGCACGAGACTACATTTCCCCATATGAGAGGCTGCCAAGGATAAACAACTAGTTTGTCGGATCCCACACATACCAAGCATTTCAAACATACACACAATATGCTCAATATGTGTAGATACAACCTGGCATCACAACATAACTCTCTGACTCAAATATTTATTCAATAGGCTCCGAGGAGCGAGATATTACAAACATGGGTCTCATGACCCAACACTCGAAACATACAAGTCAAAGCACAAGCGGAAGCTAAACATGCCTGAGTACGCATAACTATAAATGAAAAAGGCTGAGAAGCCTGACTATCTACCAGATCTGCCGAGGGCACAAGATCGTAGCTGAGGTAACAAGCTAAACGTCGAAGTCCAAGCGGAACTACTAAGCGAGACCAAGTCTCTCTCGCAAAACATAAAATAAGCAAACGTGAGTACAAATGTACTCAGCAAGACTTACATCGTAACTAGCTACATATGCATCATTATCAAAAGGGGTGGTGGGGTTTAACTGCAGCAAGCCAGCTTTGACTCGGTGGCTATCCTGAACTACGACTGCAAGTAACTCTTTTGAGGTGGCGCACACGAGTCTACATATTCACCATATCAATACACCACTATGGATCCGCTCCCGTCTCCCTACGAGAACGCCATCCATAGCACTCACGCTTATCTTGCGCATTTTAGAGTATCCACTTTCACTTGTCTATGAACTGATATAGGCAACCAGAAGTCCTTCTCCGTGGACACGGCTATTCGAATAGATCATATTAACCTGCGCAGGGTGTACATCTTCACACACGCTCACCACTTACCGTCGTTTACACGACATGTACTCGGCAACCTTCAAGCGGAAGCCCAACGTGGGTGTCGGCCACGACCTACCTAAACACACAAGTCCCAAGTCCAGGTTTATCGCCTATTCGGGTTCCATCCGCAGGAGTCCGGCCGAGGTTTCCCATACAGCCCCGAACGATGTGTGCATGGTTCCCGAGACACCAAGCAGGCGAATCGGTACACGGGCCCACGGTGCCTACCGCAACACAACCCACCCCTATGGTCAGCGCTATGCGTGCGGCCCCAAAGATGCTACAAACACCGAAACTACTTGCAACTCCCGACCGAGGACAAGGGTGGTTAAGAAGCCGAGAGGGTCAATTAAGGATCCCAATGCGTGGTAGTAACTGTTTCAAGGATCACAAACACAGATCTCAGTTCATGAGGACGGCTGCAATGAGACAACACACCAAGTACTCCTACATGGCCTCTCACTGCAACCTTTACCAAATCGTGTTCACACACTTAGATCACACACAGAAGGACATGTTCACACAACCATTCCAATTCATTCCCGATGAACCGGACTGACTCAACTCTAAGCGATGGCAGGCATGACAACAAGCATGAATGAGTAGGCACAACATGGCTCGCATAACTCCTACTCATGCTAGTGGGTTTCATCTAATTCTTGTGGAATGACAGGTCATCACGAGAGGATAAAGGGGTTCAGCTACCGCAGCAAGTAACACATGAGTCGTTGTTGTCCTAATGCAAGAAAATAGAGCAGGAGCGAGAGGGTGGGATTATATCGGAATGGACAAGGTGGTTTTGCTTGCCTGGCACTTCTGAAGATAATATAGTTCTTCATCGGTGTCATCGAACAATCGTCGGAACGTCGTCTATCGAGAGAGGGCAATTACCGGCAAACAAGAGAGAACACAATTAATGCAATGCACATTCACATGAATGACATGTCATGTTAAGGTACTGAATTCACCTAATGCAATATCTAGCCAAGTTAATTGAAGTGGAATTCAAACAAGGTTAAACTCCAACTCCAAATGTTATTTCATAATTTGCCCTAATCATGATTCATCCTATTCAGTGAGGTTAAATTGTTCAAACATGCATGATCATGGCATAAACAGATTCTACATATTTTTCTGATCATTTTTCATATATAATTTATTTAATTTGGAGTTACAGATTAAAAGTTATGAATATTTGAAGTTTGGGGTATTTTCTGAAATTTCCTGAATTATTTAAATTCCAGAAAATCAAATAGTTGCGTCAGCATGACGTCAGCGGGTCAACAGGGCTGGTCCGGTCAAACCTGACCAGCGGGGTCCACTGGTCAGTGGCACAACTAATTAACCAAGTTAATTAGCCTTAAGTTAATTCTAACTAAATTGTTTGTGGGGCCGGGGCCCACTAGTCAGCGACTAACTAGCTAACTCACCTAGGTTAATTAGTGTTAAACTAATACTAACTAAAATGTCGGGGTGGCCCACACGTCGGTGACACACCGGGAAGGTCAACCATGGTCAAACCCGGTCAACTCACGGAGTTGACCAGCGGCTCATCGCCCGGAGCCGAGGCAGCGGAGAATGCGGTTTCCTCCTCCCGTGACCAAATGGCCAGCGGGCGTCTATGTGACGCGGGCGCTCGTCCGCGTCGAGTAGTGGCAGCGGCTGGGCCTAAGATGGCCGGAGTCGTCACCGGCGTCGACCGTGGCGGTCGCCGGAGCTCGGGCGAGCTCGGGGTCGACGCTGCGGTGCACTTGAGGAGAAACGGAAGGGCGCTGCGGGCTCTGGGAGGGCGGCGATCTTGGTGACGTGCTCGAGGCGAGCCGGTGGCCACAGCCGCAGCGGCGCGCCATGGCCGTGGCGGGAACTTTCGGGCTTCTCCGAATCAGCAGCTCTGATGAGAAATAGGCCACGGGTGAGGGGAAGGTGACCGGAGCTCACGTGGAGTGCAGTGGTGGACTCGGCGTGCTCGGGAAGCTTCGGACGGGCGGCGAAGTCGGCGATGGAGATCCGCGCGGCCGAGGAGGAGAAGGGCATCGGGCGGCGCTTGGGACCCTTCCGGTCCACGTGGATCGGTGAGGAGGTAGGGAACGAGGTGGCGGAGCTCGAGGATGGCTCGGGCGGCTCGGGGATGGCCGTGGCCGGGTAGTGCCTGCCGTGGCGGCGGGCGTTCGTCGCGTGTGAGAGCGGGACAGAGGAGGGAACGAGGGAGAGGGAGAGAGCGAGGGGTCCAGGGGTCGGGCGGCACCGAGGGATGACGCGAGGCGTCGCGGTGGCTGTGCGACGCAGGCAGCCCGGTGGCGTGGCGAGCTCGGGCGGCGTCAAGTGTCCCTCCTCCGCCTCTTGCACGAGGAGGAAGGCGACAGGGAGGGCACCTGGTGGGCTGGGCAACCACCGGGCCAGCGGGGGAGGCTGGGCAGTTCATGGCGGCGCCAGGTAAGTGGGCTTCTCTCTCTCTCTCTTTAATTCTTTTTCTATTTTGTTCTGTTCTGTTTTAGTTTAGTAAAATACTAAACCATTTTATAAAATCCTGAAGATAATTATGTGGCTGGAACTAAAATATACCAAACCACATAAAATGTCCCAGAATTATTGGACATATATTAATTATATATAAAATATATTTCCAATGCAAATAGTTATTGAATTAATTCAAAGGCCCAAAATAAAATGTTCCAGTCACTCCAAAAATATTGGTTTGAATTTTATTCTTGCCAATATTTTTCAAAGCTGAAAAGGAACATTTCCTTGGAAACATTTGAAGCAATTTTTTAATGTTGATCATTTATTTTAAATGATTCCTGAGGCTCTCCAATTCCCCAATTCAAATTTAATGGAAATTTAGACATGATGCATGGATGAAAGAAAATCAAGCTAGGGCTGATCTGGGGCTGTGATAGCTCACCCCCACTAAACAAGAATCTACTTGAGATTCAAGGCGTGAGGTAAGAGGAAAGGGGAGTCACAAACTATCACAATCTTCATGATCCATTTGCCCTCCCGAAGATGTTGATTCATTCCATCATCTTGGTCTTGACGTTATTGCTTTCGAGATCTTCACTTGGCACGACAACAGAAATAAGGGGAAAAACCCTACATGATTTACTCGTCTTGAAGATCAAGCAACTCAAGATCAGTTCATGGAGAGACGTAAGAACAACTCTTGAGTTGAGACATCAAGCACACATTAGGAATGACGGAGAAGCAATGGATGACGAAGGTTCAAATTGGTAGGCAACCATTCCACGCTTAAGTAAAATGGTGCATGTTTCAAAGTAACAAGGAAATGATTGCCATGATTCCATAATGGGACACCTTAGGAAAGGTGACGCAAAGAACTATTCCCTTAAGTGGCAAAAAGAATTACTTTTGATTCAGAGATCGTTGAAACTCTTTATACCAGCCTAAGGCAATCTCAAACGATCGTTTGGTGGAGTGCAAAGGAAAAGCATACCTAGACTAGAATGGATGATGTGGACTACCTTGTTGAAGACAACACAATGGATGATTTTTGCTTATCATCGGAAATGGATGGGACCCATGGTAAGTCCACTTTTGAGGATGATCCTAGACATCAAGTACTGAGAAGGACATCCCATGGAAAAATTGGCACAATGGGGTGCAAGCTGGGAACAACATGCAAATGTTGGGAAGGTTCCAACTATCATATCTGCCTGAGATTCAGATCCGGTTGGTGATAGGATACTTCAGACTCAGCATGTCTGAAAAGAAGGGTTGCAACACAAATCGACGAGATGATGTTGTGAGATTCTCGGGAATGAACTACGATAGCAAGCTCCAACATGAGCTGGTTCTGCTACAAACAAGTGAACACGTTGTCCAAGACAAGAATGACCACCTGGTAGTCTTACAACAAAACACTACCGAGTTCAGGTGGGGAAACCATCATCGAGGATAACGAAGTCCTTACATAAGTCCGGATTAGCTCTTAGGAAGGAACTTCTTCTCCTTGAACAAATCAATCAGTGGCTTGGTATGCTAGGAATACATATAGAATGAAGGTTGCAAGTCTCCGGACTACGTAGTACTTCGCACATATGCATGACTGACTTGGGATGATCCCAAAGGAACCAAAACAAACCTTTCTCAAATTCATGGCGGCAACTTGCACCTAAAGCACATGACTTCGAGGAGGTCACTACTTTCATCCAAACATATGCTTCATGAACGAAACATGAAGAAATGCTTACACAAGTTTCCAATACTAGGTTGATGTTCAACATGACTCATGGGGGAAGACAAAATGCTACTGATGGGCTCAACAGCAATTCATCGGAAGTTCCATATCACTGGACTTCCACCATCATGTGAACACGGTGATAGCATTGGTCAGACCAAAAGATGTAATGGGGTATGCTTGAGGGATCAACCACGAGTAAGACAACATTACGAGCATCGTTGGTGCTGATTTGATTTGACGATAGCCCACACTCAAATCAAAGGATTGATAAGACAATAGGTCCAGCAACTGATCACAGGGACCAATCGATGAAGATATCATCTTTCTTCAACACACACTACGCAAGAATATCCCTTTGGAACGAACTAGGTTAGGCAAACTTTTATCTTCCAACTCTCCAAGTTGTTGTCTAGCTTAACCAACTAGCTCGTGGATATCCAACACAGACTCTTGGAGAAAGGGTGGTTCACAAGAAACCAACTTGAACACGAGCTCAACATAACAGTCAGGAATCAACCCGGTAACACTTCCAAGAAGATATTTGGAAAGTCACGAACCACCGGTATGCTACTAAGCTCGAGAACAATCTTGCTTTTGAGGCAAGACGATATGTTCAAATGAGTGAGGACTTGATATAATCCTAACTCATCAATCAAGTGTGCACCGTAAATAAGGACCAGGTAGCACGATCAATCTTAGGATGATGATTTAATAACCAACACACTAAGAATGAGAATATTGTCCATTAGCTGCCAAGCAACGAAGTTGCTCGGAGTATCGATTTCACACATCACAATTCACTTGTCGACATTCCGGTTGCATCAACACGGGACCGAGGAATGAATGATGATGATGAGAAGTATCACTACGACAAGAATTCATAAGAGAAGGTGCAATTCTCATGATGTTCCTGACATAAAGATGGTAACACTCCAAGGTAGAGCAGAATCAAAGCTGGATTGGCATTTTGATCTGCGGAATACAACTGCTTTGACCCAATCCTAGAAATGGATGAGGCACTGGAGTTTGTTTCTCCTAGTCATTCCAGAATAGAATGGCTTGACGGACCACAAGGATAATAGACATCGATAAACGAAGGCACACATACTCTTGGTTATCAACTGATAGAGGATGGTCGGGATACAACTAAAGAGAGCAACTCAAAGGAACATATAATTTTCTGAGTTGTGGATGCATAGATTAGTATGTCGAGCAAAGCTCAACATTTCTTCCGTATAAACCATGCGGAGAAGGTAGAACTGGCAGAGTCACAATATAGAATGGAGTACTCCTCAAGAGCACCCTGGTTGAGATCTTTTGGTTCAAAAGAACTTCTGCCATAAGCGGTTCGTAGTATTTGGAAGAAGGAAATACCACGGACCTCGAGGACTATCACAAAGTTACTAATATCCTAAAGAAACTAGCAATTACTATCAACATGAAGTAAGTAGGGTGAATCTCGGGTTCAAGAACCCAGGATTAGAATGCCTACTAACTAATAACATCACGGGATGCTTTCAAGAATAATGGCCAGAATCATCACACTAGGAATATAAAGCATGGCGAGATTGCTAGATGATCCTCTAAGACACCTAGGTCATAATAATAACTCCAACATATATGTTGAGGCAGCGGAGTACCCCAACATACTAATTTGTGTGATTAATCCGTCAAAAGGACATCGGAACGGAGGGAAAGAATTTGCAAATGCATCAGACTATTTAGAGACCTGGGATGACTCGGACAGCATAACGGCTGTAAATGCTCAAAATGATTTGAGACATCCTACAAAAATGGTGGCATAACCACTCAACAACATTATAAAAAGATTCTGAGATCAACAGTTATCATACAGAAATGGTAGGAACCGAACTGAGGCTTAAAACCAACAATCTTATAAGTCTATGGATTAGTAACACGTCATCCTGATAGATAGATGAGAAGCCTAATTCTTAGCCCCCGTAGAAGAGAAGAGGTTGACTCAGATCAGAAGGCCATGAGGTATAAGGAGTAAAAAGAGCCTTACGTTCCCTTCCACAATCAATTCCCGTACATAACTAAAGCATTTCTAGACACAACTTCGACCAGTTTGGCTTGGTAATCCTCTGATGCAGTCGGGGCTCGATACCAACGCTGTCAGACCCCGATCCTAAGTCACACCGATCTAGCATGTAACACATCATATCATTTTGCGGCCTCACGCACGGTATTCCCACGGGTGTCGCCTTACCATGGCCCGGGACCGTTTGCGCCTTTTGGCTCACGTATATGATAGTGTCGCTAGCATCCATATGACAAAGAACCCGGGCCGACATGGCTAGTCGTGAACCCAAAGCAGCGCTAACCTATGGGGACAGGCATACATGAATCACATCAAGCATGTCGGTCATCAACGTATAAATTGGCTGTAGCATGGGCTAACAGGACTCATTAACCGGGCTGTAGCAGGCTAGGCAGGACTCGAATAACACGCGTGACATTTCCCGAAGGGATGGACATAGGAACGAAGTGAAACACATGCCGGCCAGTCAAGTGTCCAAGCGGTAGTCTTTGGGCTAGCAGGACTCGGTGAACCGGGCTGAAGCGGACTACTATCGCTCAGAAGCACGAGACTACATTTCCCCATATGAGAGGCTGCCAAGGATAAACAACTAGTTTGTCGGATCCCACACATACCAAGCATTTCAAACATACACACAATATGCTCAATATGTGTAGATACAACCTGGCATCACAACATAACTCTACGACTCAAATATTTATTCAATAGGCTCCGAGGAGCGAGATATTACAAACATGGGTCTCATGACCCAACACTCAGAGCATACAAGTCAAAGCACAAGCGGAAGCTAAACATGTCTCGAGTACGCATAACTATAAATGAAAAAGGCCGAGAAGCTCGACTATCTACCAGATCTGCCGAGGGCACAAGATCGTAGCCGAGGTAACAAGCTAAACGTCAAGTCCAAGCGGAACTACTAAGCGAGATCAAGTCTCTCTGCAAAACATAAAATAAGCAAACGTGAGTACAAACGTACTCAGCAAGACTTACATCGTAATCTAGCTACATATGCATCATTATCAAAAGGGGTGGTGGAGTTTGACCGCAGCAAGCCAGCTTTGACTCGGTGGCTATCCCGAACTACGACCGCAAGTAACTCTTTTGAGGTGGCGCTACGAGTCCACATATTCACCATATCAATACACCACTATGGATCCGCTCCCGTCTCCCTCACGAGAACGCCATCCATAGCACTCACGCTTATCTTGCGCATTTTAGAGTATCCACTTTCACTTGTCTATGAACTGATATAGGCAACCCAGAAGTCCTTCTCCGTGGACACGGCTATTCGAATAGATCATATTAACCTGCAGGGTGTACTTCTTCACACACGCTCACCACTTACCGTCGTTTACACGACATGTACTCGGCAACCTTCAAGCGGAAGCCCAACGTGGGTGTCGGCCACGACCTACCTAAACACACAAGTCCCAAGTCCGTGTTTGTCGCCTATTCGGGTTCCATCCGCAGGAGTCCGCCGAGGTTTCCCATACAGCCCCGAACGATGTGCAGGGTTCCCGAGACACCAAACGGGCGAATCGGTACACCGGCCACGGTGCCTACCGCAACACAACCCACCCCTATGGTCAGCCAAGCGTTGCGGCCCAAAGATGCTACAAACACCGTAAACTACTTGCAACTCCTGACCGAGGACAAGGGTGGTTAAGAAGCCGAGAGGGTCAATTAAGGATCCCAATGCGTGGTAGTAACTGTTTCATGGATCACAAACACAGATCTCGGGCTTGAGGACGGCTGCAATGAGACAACCCACCATGTACTCCTACATGGCCTCTCACCGCTACCTTTACCAAATCGTGTTCACACACTTAGCTCACACACAGTAGGACATGTTCACACAACCATTCCAATTCATTCCCGATGAACCAGACCTGACTCAACTCTAAGCAGTAGCAGGCATGACAACAAGCATGAATGAGTAGGCACAACATGGCTCAGACAACTCCTACTCATGCTAGTGGGTTTCATCTAATTACTGTGGAATGACAGGTCATGCAGAGGATAAAGGGGTTCAGCTACCGCAGCAAGTAACACATGAGTCGTTGTTGTCCTAATGCAGTAAAATAGAGCAGGAGCGAGAGGGTGGGATTATATCGGAATGGACAAGGGGTTTTGCTTGCAGCACTTCAAGATAATATAGTTCTTCATCGGTGTCATCGAACAATCGTCGGAACATCGCTCTATCGAGAGGGGCAATTACCGGCAAACAAGAGAGAACACAATTAATGCAATGCACATTCACATGAATGACATGTCATGTTAAGGTACTGAATTCACCTAATGCAATATCTAGCCAAGTTAATTGAAGTGGAATTCAAACAAGGTTAAACTCCAACTCCAAATGTTATTTCATAATTTGCCCTAATCATGATTCATCCTATTCAGTGAGGTTAACTTGTTCAAACATGCATGATCATGGCATAAACAGATTCTACATATTTTTCTGATCATTTTTCATATATAATTTATTTAATTTGGAGTTACAGATTAAAAGTTATGAATATTTGAAGTTTGGGGTATTTTCTGAAATTTCCTGAATTATTTAAATTCCAGAAAATCAAATAGTTGCGCCAAGATGACGCCGCCGGTCAACAGGGCTGGTCCGGTCAAACCTGACCAGCGGGTCCATCGGTCAAGGGCACAACTAATTAACCAAGTTAATTAGCCTTAAGTTAATTCTAACTAAATTGTTTGTGGGGCGGGGCCCACTAGTCGGCCGACTAACTAGCTAAATCACCTAGGTTAATTAGTGTTAAACTAATACTAACTAAAATGTCGTGGGTGGCCCACACGTCAGTGACACACGGGGAAGGTCAACCATGGTCAAACCCAGGTCAACTCGCCGGAGTTGACCCGTGGCTCGTCGCCGGCGGAGCCAGAGACGGCGGAGGGGTGCGGGTTTCCTCCTCCGTCGACCAAATGGCCGGCGGAGGGCGTCTATGTGACGCGGGCGCTCGTCCGCGTCGAGTAGTGGCAGCGGCTGGGCCTAGGATGGCCGGAGTCGTCACACCGGCGTCGGCCGTGGCGGTCGCCGGAGTTTCGGGCGAGCTTCGGGGTCGACGCCGGGTGCACTTGAGGAGAAACGGAAGGGCGCTGCGGGCTCCTGGGAGGGCGGCGATCTTGGTGACGTGCTCGGGCGCAAGCTGGGGTGGCCCTGGCCACGGCAGCGCCATGGCCGGCGGCGGGGAACTCTCGGGCTTCTTCGAATCAGCAGCTACGGTGAGAAATAGGCCACGGGGTGAGGGGGAAGGTGACCGGGAGCTCACGTGGAGTGCAGTGGTGGACTCGGCGTGCTCGGGGAAGCTCGGACGGCGGCGAGTCGGCGATGGAGATCCGCGGCGGCCGAGGAGGAGAAGGGCATCGGGGCGGCGCTTCGGGACCCTTCCGGTCACGTGGATCGGTGAGGAGGTAGGGAACGAGGTGGCGGAGCTCGAGGATGGCTCGGGGCGGCTCGGGATGGCGGTGGCCGGGTAGTGCCCTGCTGGCGGCGGGCGGGCGTTCGGCCGTGCGTGTGAGAGCGGGACAGAGGAGGGGAACGAGGGAGAGGGAGAGAGCGAGGGGGTCCAGGGGGTCGGGGCGGCGCCGAGGGGATGACGCGAGGCATCGCGGTGGCCAGGCAACGCAGGCAGGCAGCCTGGTGGCGTGGCGAGCTCGGCGGCGTCGCGGTGTCCCTCCTCTGCCTACTGGCACGAGGAGGAAGGCGACAGGGGAGGGCACCTGGTGGGCTGGGCCACCACTGGGCCAGCAGGGGGAGGCTGGGCAGTTCATGGCGCGCCAGTAAGTGGGCTTCTCTCTCTCTCTCTTTAATTCTTTTTCTATTTTGTTCGTTTCGCTTTAGTTTAGTAAAATACTAAACCATTTTATAAAATCCTCGAAGATAATTATGTGGCTGTAACTAAAATATACCAAACCACATAAAATGTCACAGAATTATTGGACATATATTAATTATTTATAAAATATATTTCCAATGCTTATAGTTATTGAATTAATTCAAAGGCCCAAAATAAAATGTTCAGTCCTCCAAAAATATTGGTTTGAATTTTATTCTTGCCAATATTTTTCAAAGCTGAAAAGGAACATTTCCTTGGAAACATTTAAAGCAATTTTTTAATGTTGATCATTTATTTTAAATGATTCCTGAGGCTCTCCAATTCCCCAATTCAAATTTAATGGAAATTTAGACATGATGCATGGATGCAAGAAAATCAAGCTAGGGCTGATCTGGGGCTGTGACATATGGACTAAAGCCATCCGGTTTATATAGACACCGGAGAGGGCTAGGGTTACACAGAGTCGGTTACAATGGTGGGAGATCTACATATCCGTATCGCCAAGCTTGCCTTCCACGCCAAGGAAAGTCCCATCCGGACACGGGGCGAAGTCTTCAATCTTGTATCTTCATAGTCTTGGAGTCCGGCCGATGATGATAGTTCGGCTATCCGGACACCCCCTAATCCGAAACTCCCTCAGAGGGATTCTCGATCCCCCCTTTCTTGATGGCCTCCTTCATGGAGGTAGTAGTTCCCTTGTTCCCCCCTTCGCCTTCTTCAAAAGGCACAGCCTCTAGCATCTTGGTTAATACAGGATCCGGCGTGGTCTCAGGGAGGGGGGCCGGACACCTGATCAGTTTTGCTTTTGCTATCCACTCCTGTTTAAAGGATAGCCCTTTTAAGGGCAAGTTTATGATAAATATGCGGATAGCATGTCCGGGGACAGGACTACTTACTTGAGTATCCGGGTGATTGCAGCTCAGACCTGCGTCCTTGGTTAAGTCCGGACACATTGCTTGTGATCCGAAGAACAGTTGGTACATCTCCACGGGCGTTGCGCCCATAAAATGTTGGAGAGCTCGTGGTCCCTCCGGATTAAACTCCCACAGGCGGAGGGGGCGACGTTTGCAGGGCAAGGTGCGACGAATCAGCATGACCTGCGCTAGTACGACCAGATTGATCTCTCTCTCTTGGAGGTCTCGAATACGGCCCTGCAACAGAGGCACGTCCTTGGACGGTCCCCAGTCGAGCCCTTTATTGACCCATGACGCCCGCCGCAGTGGAGAACCCGAGCAAAAGGCAGGTGGCGCCGCCCATTTGGTGCCCCTGGGAGCGGTGATATAAAACCACTCATGTTGCCATAAATTGAGCTCCTCTTGAAAAGAGCCCTCGGGCCATGGAGCGTCAGCATTCTTGCTTATAACAGCCCTCTCAAGACTGCACTCGATGCCCCTTGATCATCTTCGGCTCCACTTTGAAGGTCTTGAGCCACAATCCGAAGTGATTGTAATGCGGAGGAAGGCTTCACATACGACAATGAACGACGAGATGTGGAGGATGGACTCCGGATCCAAGTCATGGAAATCTAGCCCATAATAAAACATGAGCCCCCACACGAAGGGGTCCGTCGGGAAGCCTAAACCCCGAAGGAAGTGAGACACGAACACCAT
This sequence comes from Aegilops bicornis, assembly GCA_021605145.1. Taxonomy (NCBI): domain Eukaryota; kingdom Viridiplantae; phylum Streptophyta; class Magnoliopsida; order Poales; family Poaceae; genus Aegilops; species Aegilops bicornis. The sequence goes on from CM038671.1 coordinate 66,750,453, forward strand.
GCTCTCACCAGGCTCGGGAGTGGGAGTAACCTGCCCTTGGGCAGGCAGCCTATGCGAAATTTCACCGGTTAGATACTTGGCGTCTCTCAGCTTTGGCACATCTTCTTCTGTGACGGAGGAAGACATCCACCGGCCGTGTAGGTCGGAGCCGGACATCGTTTAATGTCCGAACCGCCTAAATCTAGAGCTTTGGGTGTTGGAACTCGAGGTGAGGGGCGGATTCGATTGAGATTGAAAAAAGGAGCGGGCCTTGGTCTCGTTATAAAGAGGTTGAATACCAAGAGCCATCCCCGTGACCGTTCGGGACTCGCCTTCGATGGAGGAGGCGTGCCAACGGGCACGACTGGGTTACCCACGCCCGTATTGACGAGGATCATAGAATAAGGGGCGCACGATCTCCGCTCTGATAAGACGTGCCGAAGAAACCGCCTCGCTAAACGCGCTGAGGTGGGACATTAAAAACGATTCGTATGAAGGCTTGTCCGTGGTGTGATTTCACGCCGCGGAATACGTCAGCAGATATGTGCAAAGGTTATTCTCTCTACGTTGGTATGTGGAACTTGTTTTGCATAGCCGGACAAATATCCTTGTGTTCAAAATCTTCTATGAATTATTCGGAGGAGGAACCCGCCTTAAAATGCCGAAGACAATATGCGCGCCGGATTCGTCGTCATTGAAGCCTGGTTCAGGGGCCTCTTGAGGAGTCCTGGATTAGGGGTGTCGGATAGCGAACTATCACCGCTTGCCGCACTCTGGACTATGAAGATACAAGATTGAAGACTTCATCCCGTGTCCGGATGGGACTTTCCTTGGCGTGGAAGGCAAGATTGGCGATACGTATATGAAGATCTCCTACCATTGTAACTGACTATGTGTAACCATAACCCTCTACGGTGCCTATATAAACCGGAGGGTTTTAGTCCATAGGACGAACAACAATCATACCATAGGCTATCTTCTAAGGTTTAGCCTCTCTGATCTCGTGGTAGATCCACTCTTGTACTACCCATATTATCAATATTAATCAAGCAGGAGTAGGGTTTTACCTCCATTGAGAGGGCCCGAACCTGGGTAAAAACATCGTGTCCCTTGTCTCATGTTACCATCCGCCTAGACGCACAGTTCGGGACCCCCTACCCGAGATCCGCCGGTTTTGACACCGACAAAGACTAGGAAATAAATAAGGCCGAAACTAACGCTAGGCTATTAAGGAGATTGCACAGATTACATCCACTAGGCAACAAAGATCGCCACCAGTGCAAATATAGGGAACACCCTACACTATACAAAAATGGCATGCTGTTTTCTTCAACCGGTGGCTGCACATGAAGAATAAATTTTGTATCGCACCAAAACAAATTACAACTATATAACAAAAAAAAGGTTGGCATAAAACTTAACAGTCTAGCAGATAAGTGCACCACCAGAAGTTCAGAAGCTGAGTTCATTTGACCTGACTGTTATGTTTTCATGTTGTATTGTCCGATGGAGCACCATAACCGTCGCCTTCATTTCCCCTAGGCTCCTGAACAACATAGAAAATGTCTGATAGTCTGGTTTCAAAACCATGCATATCTTGACGACATTGAGCAATGTTTCTCCTTGTTTCACAAAGGGCCTCTGTTAGGGAATGGACTTGTGTCCGGAGCGCAGATACAACATTGCTTTGAGCTTGCATATCTTGATCATGAGGCAGTTTGGACGATATTGCCTTAACAACCAACCCAAGATTACGCAGAACGTGCTTTTGGCAATCGTTAGTGGACAGGTACCGACCCACTGCAGCAAGAGCTGACATTGCGGTTATAGTTGCCTCGCCACCTTCAGAAGGTGGCGGTTCCACTATTTTTTCCATAGCTCGCTGAAAAGTTGAGGTTTTACATTAGTAGTACCAGAACGGAAGATATTAAGGAGGCAGCAAAACCAAACAAAATAGCTTTAGTCTATACACATAACTTATTCTGGTGAACCCATGTAAAATGTTAGTTGTATTTTATTGCAAAGTACATAATAAAACTAGGTTCCAAACATATGACCATGTACCATAGGTAATGTATTGTCTATTTCTTCACATTGTATTGAGGGCTAAGGATAAAGAGATGAAGTTTATAATACGGTAAGCATAGTATGACATCATTCATATCACAAAACAACTGTGAACAGAGAAACAGGCAATTGTAACATTGTGTGGGCAAGTCCAGCACGGAACTAGATTATGGGTCAAGATCAAAGGAACATCACTCCCCTCTTTTAAACCTTGTAAGGTGCAATGATACGCTAAGACAATTGTGTATAAAATTGAAAAGAGTAATAGACATTGGCTGCAAACCATGCAGTTCAAGGCACAAGTCAGAGTAAGTAGTAGTTAAAAGGCATGAGGATTAAGGACTTACAACAGCGGCTTTGACTGGTGTAGTCATGCCCTTCTTCTTGCTGGTGTGACAGTCCTTGAAGATTTCCACAGCATTTGGTTCAGGTAATTTTTGGTCCTTGCAGGCTTTCCTCTGCATTTCGAACAAGTCAATATAGATCTGATAATATGGTACAGCGAAAAGAGTGAAACAGCAGCTAATTACAAGAGCCTCGCAGTGTGCAATATAGCTAAGAGATCCTGTCATCTGTTGGAATTTCACTTTTGTACGGTTGGCCGTGTTCTTTGAACAGTTCAGCTACAAGAAGATAGATTTGTGTGACACATGCGTAAATAGGACTTCAACATGTGATCGATCATATATATATATATATATATATATATATATATATATATATATATATAATGTACCGATACTTGGATCAGACCCGGTGTTTAACAAGGCCCCTCCGGTCTTCATCCGATATATTTTCCAATCGGAGATGTTAGGGAAAGTTCATCGTTAGCCTTGCCTTCAAAGTGAGTTTTCCTCAAGTTATACCGATACTGTCGGAGAGCAGACTAGAAAACATGGGTGCAAGCTTGTCTGGTTGCATCATCTTGGCTATCTAACTTGAACCTCATCTATTGAAAATTATGGGAGTCTCATTATCAGCAACCTAGAAAGTATGGGACAGAGCAAGACGATATTACTAGTTTCCATACATAACCATACTTACAGATGAATGGTCGAGGAAGGTGTTGAACTGGGTTTCGTCTTTGTAATTCCTGTACTGAATCCATGTTGGGAGGATACGTACATGACACCTAACAGCAACCGCTGCCTCTGATACTAACTTGGTTGACTCTGTAGCATCACGGGACCTTTTTAAACCTGCCACAAAACGGATCTCCATTCTTCCTCCTCTAGATTTAGTTAACCTATCGAGCATTATCCCTGATGTTTGTTTCCTCTTGCGCCTAGGTGCTAGTCCAACAATGAACATAGGAAGTGTTAGTGTACATCAAACTGTGAGACTACATATAAAGAAGCATGGAATCAGAACTTGACTCCAGCAACTACCTTCTCGCTATTGAAGCTCACCAGTTTCATCTGATATTGCCATCTCGTCTTTTTTCAAGAGTTCTTGGGAATTAGTGTCAGTGGCAAGGGAGCTTGGGAACGTCTTTGCTAGCTCAGTTGGACGACGAGTATGTCGTGCAGCTGGTAGTACTGTGGTAGGTGTTGCAAGAACTAGGGCTGTGTCTGCTTGTTTTGTGGCAGCTATTTGTTTCTGTTTGGCTTTTTTGCAGCTCGTGTAGCATGGGATGCCGTGTTTTTAGAATTTTCAGCTGGACTTTGACCTTCTATTGCACCATCAGTACCAGCAGAATCTGCAGGATTCATATGCTTCTCATTCCCTGCCATTCTGTGTTTGTTCCTTTTTCTCTGCGCCATGTTAAGTCAAGTCGACAAGAAAAACGAATAACAATTTAGTTCTTCAGAACAAATTGATGCGTGATGCATTTAACTGAACTTTGATGTTAGACAACCACATGATAGGAGGATGTAATATGTATGAAAACAGGACGGAAGAGATAACCGTAACTATGATGTGTAAACTAAGAAGAAGACATTTCACCAAATTAGAAGCAATGCAATGGAAGGTAGACACCATATGAAAGATGCTATAAATATCACTCTGCCAAGTTAACAGTGTCTCATCATAAATAGCGTTTAAACAAATGTGAAGCAGTACAAGAAATAAATCATATGCAAGATGCAAACAACATCACACTACCATGTTAGAGGTCTCTCGTCATTAGTGCCATTGCATATTCACAGCATTGCATATTCACAGCTCATGATGTATAAACTAAGGAGAAGGCATTTCAACAAATTAGAAGCAACGAAAGCTAGACACCATATGAAAGATGCAACGAATATCACTCTACCAAGTTAAAACTGTCTCGTCATAAGTGCCATTTCAACAAATTAGTAGTACAAGCTAGAAAAGAATGTGAGATGCAACCTATATCACACTCTGAAGTCAAACGTGTCTTATGATAAGTGATTGTTGCAGGTTACACAACAGTAGTAATTTGATGTAAGAACATGGTGTGATAGATAGATATTGTTGTTCTAGAAACAGGAACACGTGTATTATTCAAGTACAATGTGTAAAGTAAGTAGATGGAATTCAACAAAATTATAAGCAATACAAGCTAGACATCACACATAACATGCAACCACATATAAGAGTGCCAAGTTAGAGGGAGCACTAGTGATGCTGCACTAGGGGAGACGTGCTCATCATAAACACAGCCTTGTTGAGTGTCTATGCATGTGTTGTCTTGGAAATCATCTTGGGGGTGTGGAGGAGTAGAAATCAGAGGCCCTCCGTTCGGAAGGAGCACCTTTATCCACTGCCTTGCTAACTTCCTTCCGCTTTATTGATTTTGAATTGTCAAGTAAAACCGACAAGAAAAAGCAATAAAATTATCTTTTCAGAACTCATTCATCATGATACTGACAATCACTACTTTGATGTAAGGCAAACACATGATACCAGGATGGAATATGTACGAAAAACAGGACGGCATGGCATGTTCACAATTGTTTGTGTAAACTAAGCGTAAAACCATTCCAACAAATAAGAAGCAATGCAAGCTAGACACCACATGAAAGATGCAACCAATATGACTCGCCAAGTTAAAAGCGTCCCATCATAAATGGAATTTCAACAAATTAGATGCAGCGCATGCTATAAATCATATGAAAGATGCAACTAATATCACACTGCATATACTAAAGGTGTCTCGTCATATTGATTGATGCGGGATACAAAAAAAACAATAGTTTTATGTAAGGGCATGCTTAATAGACAGATGTACTATGTATTAAATACAGGAAGGCATGTCACATTAATAGGTATAATGTACTATAAGCTAAGCAGACTAGCACATGAAGTTTAACCAGATTGGAAGAATTACAATCTAGACACCATATGCAACATGCAACCACATATCATGCTGCCAAGTTAGAGCAAGCACCTGCGATGCTAGTGTAGGGGAAATGTTGTAATCAACTACAGAGCTACGTCCACTATCTTCATCTCGCATTTCTGTTTCTTGAGAATCATGTCGGGAGGCTGACGCTGCATTATTTAAATGAGTAGTCCCCATGCCTGCCTGCCTGGTCATAAGTGATTGATGAGGGATACACAAGAACATTAGGTTGATTTAAGAACATGGTTAATACACAGATGTACTAGTATGTACCAAAAACAGAAAGGCATGTCATATTCAAAGGTATAATGTGTAAGCTAAGCAGATGCAGTTTAACCAAAGTGGAAGCAATACAAGCTAGACATCCGGCTGGAGTGGTGAGCATGATCATCTAGGACCTGAGAGCCTGGTGGGAGGCGGGTTGCTTCGCCACCATCGCAGCTTTTTAGTTGGCTTCCAGGTGATTCCTATCTTTGTTGGGCTTGTCACTGGCTCAGCCAGTGCCCTCACTAGCTATTTGTCTTCTGGTGCTCCCGGGATGGTGGTTCATGTAAAAAATATCTTTCCTTATCTTGATAAAGACCGACTTCAGCCTTTCGAATACAAGCTAGACACCATATGCAACATATAACCATATATGACACCGTGAAGTTAAATTAAGCACCTGGGATGGTGGTTCACGGCGAGCGAGATCATCAACTCCAGAGCTACGTTCCCCTTCTCCATCTGCTGACACTACACCCTTTAAAGTCTTGAAACGTGTTCCGCCTAGCCGCTGCACTACGCTGGAGCGACTTCTCTCTTCTCTTTCCTGCTTCTGTGAAGGCATGGTCTGAAATACCCTTGCATAAAAACACAATAGTGAGAGTACGGGTGAAGTGTGTGCAGAAGTAGTGCACCGTAAAAGTAGCAGATAGCAGGTGGCTGAAAAATAAATGACAGGAGACATATGATAGCTTTACAATATTGCATGGCAAACAAAATTAGATTCTACTCCGTATGATTTTGTAATATATGAGCACATGAAATGCAGGTACTCCTCTAGCACACCACCACATGTGGTCCTATCTAGATAACAGTCGACTAAAAATAAATAGGTCAGTCGATTTTTTTATGAAAAGTCCGATCTTTAAGGAACGGGCAGATGGCCTTCGTCTACCTCCCGCCAGTCACTGTTGACGATCTTTCTCGAACCGCCAGCGACCATCGGCCCAGACCCTTGCCTCCGCCGCCCCGCCCTCCCATCAACCTCACACCACCGCCGTGCTTGGCAGCGCCCCCAGGCCATCCCTTTAATCCCGGCCAACCTCCAGATCGGGCGCCAGAGTTTCTAGGCCGCACACGCCCTAAGATAAACACCATATGTTGCTTCCCGGTGTAATAGTCGTACTAGCGCTGTTACGCCGGGAATGCTTCGTTAATTGGGAATCAATCGCCAGAAATTGAAGTTCGAGGGGACGGACCTCTAGCTAAGGTGAAATAGTATATGAGGAGAAACCTTGTGCATCGCGAGTTACTAGGAACATCTAGTATCAAGAAGAAGCGGTCAACTAGTGTCTTCTGTGGGATGAATACCGTGCAAGCAGAGGCTTAAGATTTGCACGAAAAAGGGAAGAGGAGTACCTTCTTCGGTTGCCGGTGTGGTCAGCTCCACATGTCGCGCCGATCTTCTTCTTTTTATCGGGGAAACCGATGTTCTGGAGAGTGCAGGCTTGGACGAACCCATGGACAAATTGTTGACTGTGTTGCCGTGGCCGTATGTCGGCGGAGGGGAAGCAGATCCGAGGGGGCAAAGGACGGCGTAGCAGGAACAGCTCCGGTGCGGTGGACGGTGGCGAAGTTGGAGCGGCAGCGGTGAGGCGCAGGACTGCGTGGTTGAACTGGCTCGGGTACGGATGGCTCGGCCTCGACTTCAACTACTAGCCGTGGTGGGCGTTGCGGTTGAGGTTGCGGTGGACGACGACGTCGGGGTATCGGCTCCGGTGTGATGGAGGAGGGCGACGGTTGATGGGTGGGATGGGGTGGACGGAGGACGCCGGGTTTCGCTACCGGTGGAGAGGTAGTTTTGGTGCCCACGAGTACGAATGGGGAATCGGACGGGTGGGGGAACCATGTTTGGTCAGGACGCGCTTGTTTTTGGCTTTTTGAACAGAAGATGGGATGCGCTTGTTTGAAATTTGGGGAAAGTACAAACTTTGCCCCCTCTTAAATTTCGGACCTACTTGGTCGGGGTAGGATGGTAATCCCAGGTGTCCCAAATAGTGGGCGGTGCGATTTTGGCCACGCCAGATGTGTGCTTAGGCGGCCATTGTGTATGAATGTTTTTCGGAGGCGGTTGCGTGGCGTCTAGATGAAGCTACAAACCTACCCCGGTTTAGACATTTGGACGTCGGGCCGGCGGGTTTCACGGGTCGGAGTTATTAGAAAATTATTTCCTTGTACTACCAAACATTGGTCTCACGCGGTTTCGGGTGAGTAGATGCCCTTTTGGCGCTTCGTTTGAAATTTTGAAACACAAGCATTCACGTTTAGAGTACTCTTGAACTATGAGGATTGACCTAAATAGACAACGTTATATTTGACTTGTATGTTTGAAAACCTCATTAAATTATCCGCTTCTTTTTGAAATTTTGACTCTTGAAAATCCTATAACTACGATTATTTTGGAATGGAGGAGCTAAATTTGAATCTATTTTATACACTACTACATATGCTATTATGTACAAAATCAGAGCAAAGATTGGTTCCCCCATAATTTAGGTATGGTTTACAAATGCCATGATATCAAATTCAAATAATTGAATGGACTTCATGTTGAATTCGATTTTTAAACCACCTTAAGTTGAATTCAAATGTATGCTAGTTCATATGTAGCTATTTATAATGTCCATTGTGTAACTTTCGTATGTATAATGTGCTTTACACACACAACATGAACTATACTCACACTAGTAGAAAACAGGGCAATGGTCCAGGCCCGGCCAGCCCATTAGTCCCGGTTCAATCCAGAACCAGGACCAATGGGGGCATTGGACCCGGTACGTGATCCCCGGGGGCCGGCCGTGATACGTGGGCCATTGGTCCCGGTTCGTCTGGACCTTTTGATCCCGGTTGGTGGGACGAACCGGGACCAATGGGCCTCGCTACTGGCCCACCACCATTGGTCCCGGGTGGTGGGACGAACCGGGACCAAAGGCTGCCCTTTAGTCCCGGTTCAAGTCACCAACCGGGACCAATTAGTTCCCTATATATACCCCTCACCCGCGAGCAGAGCACTCCAAGTGCTCTGTTTTTCGTGGTCATGAGGGAGAGCTTTGTGGTGCTCTAGCTCACCTCCTATGCACACGAGGTGTTCGATGGAATGCCCGAGCCACACTACTTAAGCTTTCTCCTCCAAGCTCGACCTCCAAGCTCCATTTTCCTTAATATTTGTCTAGGTTTAGCGGTCCGTCGCGTCCGTCCCGTCTTCACCGCCCGATCGATCAGCGCCGATCTCGTCACGGCACCACCGTGGTGAGCCTCTTGTTCTTATCTTCTTTCCGAAAGGAAAAAATTCTTACTTGTATGTTTATATAGATACTTGTATAATTTTCTTACTTTTATTATTGCATCTTATATAGTGCGATGGTTTTGGTATCCGCCTCACGGCCCTCGGCCCCTGCCTATGATTCGGATATGGTATATATTATCTTTTCATAACTATTGGTTCATTTATTGTTTATGACAATTATGCCGACCAACGTGACATAGATTTTATTTATCTAGGAGGTTGTTGAACCGGAAATTCCAACCGACCCTATTGTCGAGATGTTAAATTTAGTTGAAGAAGAAAACAATTTGTTGAAGGAAAAAATTAGAAAAATTGAGGAGGAGAAGATGATATTGGAGTTGCATCTTGCGGATGTCGTCGATGATCACAAGATCAAGATGGATGCAATGCGCTTGAAGATTAGAAAGATTAGAAAATGTGCCATTCATACCGAGGCTTGGTATCATTATGTCGTTGGATCAGTTGTTACATTGGTTGCGATTATGATCGCATTTGTTTTTGCATTGAAATGTTTTACATAGTTTCAGTGTATGGTTTAATTAATTTAGATGCTCTGCAGAGCTTTATGTTGTTAGATGAGAACTATGTATGTACTTTGGTTTTAATGTGATGATGAACTTCTATTAATTTGGTCACTTAATTACCTATTCATGATGTTCTGTAATGATTTTTGACACACTTAATTATATATAATGCACGCAGATGAACCAGGAATGGATGTACGGTTCAAGACACACCTCCGAGTACATTAAGGGCGTGCATGATTTTCTCGAAGTGGCTGAGGCAAACAAGCAGAATGGTTTTATGTGTTTTCCATGCCCTATATGTGGGAATATGAAGTCTTACTCTGACCGGAAAATCCTCCACACCCACCTGCTTTACAAGGGTTTCATGCCACACTATAATGTTTGGACGAGGCACGGAGAAATAGGGGTTATGATGGAAGACGGCGAAGAAGAAGAGTACGATGACAACTATGTGCCCTGAATACGGTGATGCTCTTGAACATCAAGAGGAACCAGACGATGTGCACGATGATGTCAGAACGGGCTAAGCTGCTAAAGATCAAGAGGAACCGGATGATGTGCCCGATGATGATGATCTCCGCAGGTCATTGTCGATGCAAGGACGCAATGCGAAAGTCAAAAGGAGAAGCTGAAGTTCGATCGCATGTTAGAGGACCACAAAAAGGGTTGTACCCCAATTGCGAAGATGGCAACACAAAGCTCGGTACCTTCTTTGGAATTGCTGCAAAGGAAGGCGAGAATGTTGTTCTCGACAAAGAATTTGAGAAGCTACTGAAAATATTGAAGAAGAAGCTTCCAAAGGATAACGAATTGCCCGACAAGACATACGCATCAAAGAAGGTCGTATGCCCTCTAGGATTGGAGGTGCGGAAGATACATGCATGCCCTAATGATGCATCCTCTACAAAAGCGCATAAGGATCTCAACACATGCCCGGTATGCGGTGCACTACGGTATAAGATCGCACGAGATGACCCAGGTGATGCTGACGGCGAGCCCCCCAGGAAGAGGGTTCCTGCAAAGGTGATGTGGTATGCTCCTATAATACCACGGTTGAAACTTCTGTTCAGAAATGGAGAGCATGCCAAGTTGATGCGATGGCACAAAGTGAGGACCGTAAGAAAGACGGGAAGTTGAGAGCACCACCGACGGGTCGCAGTGGAGAAAAATTGAGAGATAGTACTGGGATGAGTTTGTAAAGGACCCAAGGAACATATGGTTTGCTTTAAGCGCCGATGGCATTAATCCTTTTGGGGAGCAGAGCAGCAATCACAACCCCTCGCCCGTGACTCTATGTATGTATAACCTTCCTCCTTGGATGTGCATGAAGCGGAAGTTCATTATGATGCCAGTTCTCATCCAAGGCCCTAATCAACCCAGCAACGACATTGATGTGTACCTAAGGCCATTAGTTGAAGAACTTTTACAGCTGTGGAATGGAAATGGTGTACGTACGTGGGATGAGCACAAACAAGAGGAATTTCACCTAAAGGCGTTGTTGTTCGTGACCATCAACGATTGGCCCGCTCTCAAGAACCTTCGGGATAGACAAACAAGGGATACCACGCATGCACGCACTGTTTACTTGACACCGATAGTATATACCGCAAGCTGCGGGAAGAATGTGTACCTGGGCCATCGCCGATTTCTTACGACCAACCATCACCGCCGAAAGAAAGGCAAGCATTGCAAAAGCGAGGCAGATCACCGGAAGAAGCCCGCCATGCGCATCGGTGATCACGTACTTGCTATGGTCAATGATTTACATGTAATATTTGGAAAGGGTCCCGGCGGACTAGCTATTCCGAATGACGCTGAGAATCACGCACCCATGTGGAAGAAGAAATCTATATTTTGGGACCTACCCTACTAGAAAGACCTAGAGGTCTGCTCTTCGATCGACGTGATACACGTGACGAAGAACCTTTGCGTGAACCTGCTAGGCTTCTTGGGCGTGTATGGGAAGACAAAAGATACACCTGAGGCACGAAAAAGAGGGCATGCCTCAAGCGATATGAAGGTCCCGCCAGCTACGCTCTTACGTAAAGAAGAGAAAGAAATGTTCTTTGAATGCACCTTTCGGTATGAAGGTCCCGACTGGCTTCTCGTCGAATATAAAGGGAATAATAAATATGCCAGAGAAAAAGTTCCAGATCCTAAAGTCCCATGACTGCCACGTGATTATGACACAACTGCTTCCGGTTGCATTGAGGGGGCTTCTACCGGAAAACGTCCGATTAGCCATTATAAAGCTATGTGCATTCCTCAATGCAATCTCTCAGAAGGTGATCGATCCAGAAATCATACCAAGGCTAAGGAGTGATGTGGTGCAATGTCTTGTCAGTTTCGAGCTGGTGTTCCCACCATCCTTCTTCAATATCATGACGCACGTCCTAGTTCATCTAGTTGACGAGATTGTCATTCCGGGCCCCGTATTTCTACACAATATGTACCCCTTTGAGAGGTTCATGGGATTCCTAAAGAAATATGTCCGTAATCGCTAGTCGAAGGAAGCATCTCCATGGGCCATCAAACAGAGGATGTCATCGGGTTTTGTATTGACTTCATTCCCTGGCCTTAAGAAGATAGGTCTCCCTAAATCGCGGTATGAGGGGAGACTTTGGAAAAAGGCACGCTTGGAAGGGACTCATTAATATGCAGGACAGATATTCTTGGTCTCAAGCACACTACACAGTTCTACATAACTCTACCTTGGTGACCCCGTATGTCGATGAACACAAGAATACCAAGGCTCCAAAACCCGGAGCAAAGGCGATGACCGGATTACATGTGAACACATCAGACTTTCAGCAGCTTGGTTGGAAGCACGTATCGAGGTGACAACACTGTTTGTGATGAGCTGTACTTGTTGTCCAGGGACCATCTTTGACTGTATTGATTTGGAAAGGATACGAGATAAATGGGAATACATTTTACACGATTGACCAAGATCAAAAGAGCACCAACCAAAACAGCGGTGTCCGCTTTGATGCAACATCCGAGAGGGGAAGGACACATAGTATGGTTACATAGTGGACATATGGGAACTTGACTATGGACATGATTTTAAGGTCCCTTTGTTTAAGTGCAAATGGGTCAATCTGTCAGAGGCGGGGAGTGCAGGTAGACCCACAAGACGGAATGACAACAGTGGATCTGAAAAATCTTGGGTACACCGACGAACCGTTCGTCCTAGCCAATGATGTGGCACAGGTTATCTATGTGAAGGACATGTCTACTGCATCGAGAAAGAGAAAAGATAAGGAAGTGAATACATCATACGATGAGCCAAAGCGCCACATAGTTTTTTCGGAAAAAGGGACATCGTGGGAGTGGAGGACAAGACATACATGTCAAGATTATGAAAAGTTTCATGAAATTCCTCCCTTCAAAGTCAAGGCTGACCCAAAGATCCCGATAAACGGCGATGAAGATTATCCATGGTTACTACAAGAATAAGGAAATGACACAAGCGAAGAAAAAGTGAAGACTTTCTCCGCAACTATTATGATGATACCATGCCAACTTTAGAATCGACGAGCATGATACCATGCAAACTTTCAACTTTTTCAGAGTTCATTTGAAATGCTTTAATGGCACTAACAGAAAGTTTATAATTTTCCTAAAACTAAAAGCAAAAAGAATTGAAAAATAAAGCAAAAAACAAAAGAAAATAAATAATGCAGAAATCAAAACAAAAAAACAACAATAAGTATTTTGTTGTAAGTAGAAACAAAATAAAATAAATAAAGCAAGAAAGAAAACAAAAAAACAAAAAAAGTGTTTCCAAATTTGAAAAGTAATGGCACAAACAGAAAGTTTATAATTTTCCTAAAACTAAAAGCAAAAAGAATTAAAAAATAAAGCAAAAAACAAAAGAAAATAAATAATACAGAAAACAAAACAAAAAAACTGGGAAAGAATAAAAATAGCAACAATAAGTAAAGAAAACAAAAAAACAAAAAAATGCCTCATACTGGGCCTCCACGGCCTGAATACGACATGAAACCCTACTATGGGCCAGATTCAGGCCCGCAGAGGCCTGTAAGGCCCATCGTGCACAGCAATAGCAAGTAGGCCCGAAGCCTGCGGTGGAGAGGAGCTAGAGAGGGTGCAGCAGTGGGGCTTATAAACCATCGCGCGCCCCTCTCAACTAGCGAGGTGGGACTAAACTTTGGCCCCGACGCAGGCAGACAGGGCCTTTGGTCCCAGTTGGTGGCACCAACCGGGACTAAAGCATTGGTACCGGTTCGTGGCACGAACCGTACCAAAAACACGCTTCCGCCCTTTGGGCTGCCGAAAAAGAGGCATTTGGTCCCGGTTGGTGGCACCAACCGGGACTAAAGGGTGCATTAGTCCCGGTTGGTTTCACGAATCGAGACCAATGGCTTTGCTATATAAGCAAACACTTTGCAAAATTTCAGAATCTCATCGCTAGTTGCCCCCGACGACGCCGACCCTCCTCGACGCCGCCAAGCTGCTCCACCTCGCCGTCGCCGCCGCCGCCAAGGCGCCGCCTCAACCCAGCGCCTGCCTCGCTGTCCGGCCTCCCGAGCCAGCGTGCCTCGTCGCCCGCCTCCCGAGCCCCGTGCCCGTCCCCGCCTCAGCCGCCCGAGCCCCTGCCCTGTCAGTCTCCGCCTCGCATCCCCACCGTCGCCATCGCTATCTAGCTGCCCCATTGTGAGCTGGCCACACAAGACCGGCTCTGATTTTTTTTATTTTTATTAGTTTAATTTTTTTGTTCATATATATATAATGTATATGTGTATGTATGTGGCTATGTGTATGTAGATGTTCAAAATGTATAAAAAAATTGTTCAGAGCATGTTTTTCTTCATATATGTATTTTTTGTTCATATGTGTATTAATGTTTTCATATATGCAAAAGATAGATTTTTAGAAAAGTTAGGTTTTTTTCTGTTCATAGATTTTTTGGTGATATTAATTATTGTAGAAATATGCAAATGTTTGTATATTCATATGAACAATGCATTAGGCAAAACCTTTGTTTTTTTTCAAATTTTCTATTTGAACATTTTTTAAACAAGCAATACTAAAAGAATGAGATGAAAAAGTAAAATAAGAAGAGGAAGAAAGGAGAAGAAGAGGAGAGGAAGAAGAGGACAAATAAATAAGAAGAGGAAATAAGAAGAAAAAAAAGAGGAGAAGAAGAAAGGAATAGAGGAGAAGAAGAAAAATAGAAATTTTCTATTTTTCTTCTTCTCCTCTATTCCTTTCTTCTTCTCCACTTTTTTTTTCTTCTTTTTTTTCTTCTTCCTTCTTCCTCTTTTCTTCCTTTTCCTTATTTTCCTTTCTCGCGAGAAGAAGAAAAAGAAGAGTAGAATAAGAAGAAAGGAATAGAGGAGAAAGAAGAAACTTCAACACGAGGGGGGGTGTTACCAATACCCCCTCCCCGATAACATTATTTTCCCATGTATATGTATGTCGCGTCGTTGTCGATATAACCCCCTCGAGATAACTTCGACATGAGGGCGGTCGATATATATACCCCCTCTCGACCGTGATAACTTATACAACGACAGCACCCCCCTCGGCCCTCTCGCTCGACCAAAACTCTCGAGGACACCCAAACCCTAGAGAGAAAACGATGATGGTCTCCTACCCCCTTCCGCTGCGCCCCTACCCGACAAATTAACTCTCTCGAGGCCACCCAAATTAACCCTTGAAGCATTGTGTCGAGGCGAACCCAAACCCTAGAGAGAGAACGATGTTGGTCTCCTACCCCCTCCCGCCGCGCCCCTACCCGACAAATTAACTCTCTCGAGGCCACCCAAATTAACCCTTGAAGCGTTGTGTCGAGGCGGCCCCAAACCCTTGAGAGAAAACGATGTTGGGCACCAACCCCCTCCCGCCGCGCCCCTACCCGACAAATTAACTCTCTCGAGGCCACCCAAATTAACCCTTGAAGCGTTGTGTCGAGGCGACCCCAAACCCTAGAGAAGCAGCGTCGAGGCCACTAACATGATTCCTTATTGTGATTAGCTAGCTAGTTCTCGTTTGCCACTAATATATATATATATATATATATATATATATATATATATATATATATATGTATATATATATCCATCTATACCATGTTTGAATAATAATTAACATGTTGTAAATATTTGCGAATCTATGGAGCACTCAGGGGACGAAGAAACAGAAGCGATGTTGGGGCACATAATCGCACAAGGAAGTGATGAAGTTGCGTCATTTCTCAACGACAGCGGACTGGGTGAAGAAGAGGGATATGTTCATGATGGCTTCGATCCATTAATGTCGGTACAAGAAGAGGACTATGTTCATGATGGCTCCGGTGACACAATGGAGGTACAAGCTGAAGGAGACCGTGCCGACTGCTCCGGTGACCGAACCGAGTCCGGCCAGGTATATATATATTAGTTAAGCCCGTGCTGACTAGTTAATTGATGCATCCATTGTTTTGGTATATGTACACATATTAATCACTCTCTTTTTTCTTCCTTATAATTTCTAGCCCTCCGGATCGAGCACAACTTCGGTAAGGAGACGTGGCCCGAAGAAAAAGTTGAGCTCGGATGAAAAGTTTGAGATCATAGAAATCGCGCCCGACGGGGAACCGATTGAACCCATGCGGACAAGGAAGGCATTTTCTGCTCGGTCAAGGGGTTCTTGTTAGGGACAAGATCCCGATCAGCATCCATGAATGGTATAAGCCTAAGGAGGAAGACCCTGAGGTGTCTTATGTCAATGATATGCAGAAAGAAGATCTTTGGACTGAGCTGAAGGCAAATTTCACCCTGCCGCCAGATGAGGATCCGGAGAAGCCAGTTCAAGAGCAATTAATCAAGTCTTGTGCTCTTAAGAATTTGGCAACCCTAATGAGGAGGTGGAGGAAAGATCTGAACCAGTTTGTCGAGAAAGATAAGACACCAGAATTCATCGGCAAATATGAGAAGATCAAAGATCACTGGCCCGCATTTGTGGCCCACAAGACATCGGAAAAGAGTAAGAAGATGTCGGCGACAAACAAGCAAAATGCTGCGAAGAAGAAGTTTCACCATCGCACGGGGTCGGGTGGCTACCTCAAAGCCCAGCCCTAAGTGGTCCAAGGTCGAGCATGATGTGCTTGAAAAGGATGGAACCAGAGACAATGTCTTGGCAGACCGTTGCGGACTTGGTTCTTCGGGCTGGCGGAACGTTTGACCTCTGTAATGTGGAAGTGCCAGTGGACGGATTTGGACGAGCAATCGCAAATACCAGCCAGGAAGCTTCGACACTATATCGATGCAACAGCGAGGGACGCTCTTCCAAATAGGGAGAAGGACGAGCTCACAATGGCCCTTGGGAATCCACAGAGCACCTCGGACGGACACGAGGCACGCCAGGCTCCCTTTCGTGGAAGGTTGGTTTTCCGGACGCAGGGGGTTACAAAACCCACGAGAGGAGGAAGAAACTGGAGCAGGACCAACTGCAGGCGCTGCACGAAAGGGTAATGGGGCTAGAGGAACGAGAAGCAGCAGATCGCAGCAAACAACCTGCCGAAGCTTCCCCCCAAGCTACCCCGCCATCTCAGCGGAGAAGCAGCGTGGCTTCCACCGAGCTGCTTCAGCCGGAGCATGTTTTGACGGCTCCTGCCGGCTATCCCGTGGATGGTATCACGGAGTCTCAAAGTTGCCACATTATGGCGCGATGGATGACTTTGAAGGTCAAGGTGGCTGTTGGCCAAGTTTATCCTAGTGGACCCGGCACAACTTATCACTGCCAGCCGATTCCAGAAGGATATGCTAAGGTGATGGTGGATGAAATAAAGGAGGGATTTGAGGACCTCGTGCTTGACCACCCTACCGGTGAAGGGGAGACTAGGCTGGGTTCTGCTCTGTAGACTCCATGCCTATGGCGGAATGAGCTCATCAACCTTCCGAACTGGACGCCTCCGCCTCCTCCTCCTCCTCCGGCGAGTCAGGGCACTCTGCCTCCTCCACCGCCTCCTCCTCCGGCAAGTGACGATCAGGGCACGCATGGCGGCACTCCGCCTCCTTCTCCTCCTGCGCCGGCGCGCCCGAGCAGCCAGCCTCCTCCTTCTCTGCCTTGTCAGCAAGGGCGGAAGAGACCCGCCGCCGCTCCGGCTGCTCCGGCGCATCGTAGTCCTTCTCCTCCGCCTCGTAAGAAAGAAAAAAAGAAGACATCCGCTCCGTCGTCTCTGCCGGCGTCTAGCAGTATAGCCAAAGGCGGGAGGAAATACAGATACGATCCTTCTCTGAAGACTCCAGAGAAGTTACCGTATGAGAGGACCGAGGAGGAAAACGCGAAGATCGCAAAAAGATTGCCTATCGTGCTTGGGACATACAAGAGTTGATCAAGAAGAAGCCAACGTTCGAGGATGTTGAGGACGAAGGAGAAGATGACACCGTGGGGAATTACGATTCAGACTGATACACATGGCGAAGATGTTGACGCTGCTACTGCGGATGATGATTACATTGCTTTTGTCGTATTTGCCTGTCAAAAGACGTTTTTTTATCTACTATGTGAAATTGTGTTTGCTATGACAACTGAAACCTAATGAACATGTTGTTTAGTATTTTGCTATGTGAACATCACTTGTTATGTATGTTTATTTGTGTTTGGTGATTGTATGACAACTCAAACATGATGACATTGTTGTTTACTTGTACTCATATTTGGCTGTGAAATTTGAATTTGATGACATAGTTTGTTGTTGGACTGCAATTTGCTCGACGTCTTCGAATGAGAACAAAGTTGACCCAACAGGGCCTTTGCTATTTATTTATTTATATGAGCAAAAGGGGATACCCCCTGATTTCCGTTAATAAAAATCATTAGATGTTCACAACACTACGCCCATTGCTACATGTGTTTCATTCATTACTAATTTCAACAAAGTGCTCATGTTGTAGCCACTGAATATATCACGAGTGCTACATACACTGCAAATAAAGAGACAATCATCCTACAGAGCACATCGATTTTTCCCATTATGTTCACAAGCTCTTTCATCTCCTCATTGTTGTCAAGGCCATTCAGCAGATGTTGCTTGGCCATGATTAGAGGAACTGCATCTTTAACCTTCTGCTCTGCATCTTCCTCTTCTGTTGTTCCCTTAGTTACTTGTCAAACACCCCAACCTGCTGTTATTGGGATTCCTCGGCTAACCAAATAATCAGCGTAGTTGCATTCCCCCACATCAGCAACTTCCCAGAAATACAAATCAAACGAATCTTCCCTTTTCTGCACGAATCAAATTGGAAGATCGTCAAAATAAACTATTAAAAAATCAGCAACTGAAAGCAGCAGAACAACACTTAAACATATTATTACCCCATGATTCGGGCATTTGTAGAAGACTCGACCAGGGTTGCGGATTGTGGTTGAGACACGACGGATGACTCTGCGTGATTTGCAGCAGTGGCACCACACCAACGGCAGCGGGTTGCGATGAGCAATCGGCTGCGGTGCGTGTGCCAGCGGGGGTGTGATGAGACCCACAGGCGATGGTACGGGTGGCGACTTGGCGCATATCTGGTTGTTTCCTGCTGAAGAGCAGGTGGACGAGCAGCCAGCGGACATGATTGCTGCGGCCAGAGCTTCTGATGCTAGGCAGAGTAAGTAGAGAAGAGGAGAAGCGAATGTTGGATATGTCAGTTATAGCATAGCACCATATATAGTCATAGTCTAGGTTTGGATTCGAACCAACTACAGGAGCACGTTTTTCTTTTTTCTAAAACTCGGCAACGTCTCTTTACTGGTACACTAGCTTGTTCTGTACGCCTTCCCAAGTCTTTGATTTTCTTTCCCTTTTTTTGCGAGGAAGGAAGGCGGACAAAATTGAGAGTTCCTCGGACTCGAACCCAAGACCTCTCTGTTGAAAACCCAGGGTGCTAGTCACTTATGTGGCGAACATTCCCTGTGAAGAGGACGGCAGACGAACGCATTTTCCTCGCAGTTTTTTTCCTATATATAAAAAAGTATGCTACTTGGTGTCTGCTTAGTCAAAAAACGATTGTGCCAACCTTGACCGTTGGATTGACATTCAACGTCTGTCGCGTTTCTTCAGTCTCTTCTTCCTCAAGCCGCCAAAGCCAAACCAGCGCAAGGGACCGCCGCCTCCGCCTCCCACGGCTGGCTGTGATCTTCCCCGGATCCTGTTCGTTCCCGTCCGAGGCCTCACCATCGTCCTCTACCTTGGTTCGCTCGTCGCGGCACCGCCCTCCGATGTTGTCAACATGATCAACAACCGAGAGGAATAAGGAGATGACTGTACATGGTGAGGATGACAGTAGGGACCCAGCACAAGTGATAATTTTGTTTTTTCGGGACGGAGAAGGGTATCAACTGGGTTGTGCGGGACCCGTGGCCCGTCTAGCCCAGGCTTTTATTTCATATGTTTAGCACATGACCATCCTAGTTTGTTTTTTTTCTTTCTAAAAAATGGCTAGCCAGCTATTTTGTTTTTTGCAGAATAACCAACATAGGCCTACTTGCTTTTCTACGCTCCTCTTTGGTAAATCATTCAAAACGAGGAGGGATGCATTTTGCCCAGAAAATGGGCTATAAGTAATAAGAAATGGGCTATAAGTAATAATAAATGGGCTGTAAATTGAAAAAAAATACAGCAAATAGGCAATTAGTTCCAGAATACTGTTATCTTTCGGATTTTGATATTTTAAATTTCATTGTTTTTCTGCGGGTAAAATTTCATTGAATTTAAATGAAGGTATATTTAGATTTAAAATTAATTTGAATCTGGCTAGAAATTTCGGGCTGTATGCTGTTTGGGACAGATTTGGAGGCTGACTTGTGGGTCTACTAGGTTGACGTGTACTTTGGCTTTGTCAACTTAGTCCACAAATGATTCTAGCAGCAGTGACCGTTGGATGTTAATCCAACGGCCATGCTGCTTCTTCAATATCTGATCTTCTTGCTCCAGCCGCCCAAACCAGCTCCGGTGGGACTGCCTGCTCCCGCCTCCCGTGGACGGCTATGCTGCCGCGCAGGCCGCACCGCCCCACCCTACTTCATTGCTGGCCAGGCCATTCCTCTACTCACCCACACCTCCTGTTATTTTCCGGCGACGGCAGCCGGACCAGTAAACCCTCGTACTCCCCACCGCGTGGGCAACCATTGCCGAGTCTTCGCCGGCTCTGTGTCGTTCCCTTCCTAGGCCTCGCCGTCGTCCACCGCCATGGTGCTCCGGGCGCGGCCTGGTCAACGTGGTCAACGAACAACATCCATCGATCGTGGATCAGACGCAAAATAATGATTCCTCCACCGACAGTGGGACCCACCGGAAGGGCCTCTGTATTTCACGAAAAAAACGTTCCCCCCGCTGACATGTCAGACCCACCAGCTATATCTTCGCATGCAAGGAAGTGCCTCCTTATTATGCACAAAAAAATAATCCCCACCCTGCTAGCTGGGACCCACCATAGTGGGAGGATGACTTGTGGGCCAACTAAATTGACGGGGACGGAGGGCTTTGTCAACTTAGTCAATATGAACGATTCTAGCTCCAGTGACCGTACGATGTCCATCCAACGACTGTAGTGCTTCTTCAACCTCTGGTCTTCTTGCTCCAGCCGCCCAAAGCAGCGCCGGTTGTGCCGCATGCTCCTGCCTCCCGTGGCCGGCCGTGCTGCCGCGGAGGCCTCCCCGCCCCCTACTATTCCCACCGTTGGCCAGGCCCTGCGGCGATGGCAGCCTCACACCGCAGCCGAACCAGTGAACCCTCGTACTCCTCTCCGCGCGGGCTTCCACTGCCGCTTCTTTCCCGGCTCCGCGTCGTCCCCTTCCTAGGCCTCGCCGTCGTCCACCGCCGTGGTGCTCTCGGCCGCTGGTCAACGTGGTCAAGGAAAGACTTCCATCGGACGTGGATCATGTGGAGAGGTCGACAATTTGGGTCCTGACCGCAGCAAGGAAGTGCCTCCTTATTACGCGGAAAATAATGATTCCTCCACCTGACAGCTGGGACCCACCGGACGGACCACTGTATTTTGTGGAAAAAATGTTCCCCCTGACTTCTGGGACCCACCAGCTTCATCTTCGCACGCAAGGAAGTGCGTCCGGGCAAAAAAAAACGATTCGCCCCCCTGACTGCTGGGACCCACCAGCTACACCTTCGCACGCAAGGAAGTGCGTCCGGGCAAAAAAAAACAAAACGATTTGCCCCCCTGACTGCTAGGACCCACCAGCTACATCTTCGCAGGCAAGGAAGTGCTTGACAGTCGGGACCCACCTGGTCGAAGCGTACGTAGCGTTGTCATCCTGGTCGCGAATGTGTACGTACATACTGGTCGATGTAGAGGCGCGCACGTGTCGTAGTAGAGGCGCGCTCATGTTGTAGTAGAGGCACGCACGTAGCATGTACATGTATGTACAACGGCCAGGGTGCAAGAAAGAAAATACGGCCACGTATGTGTACATACGGGCAGGGTCTCGAACGCCTACTCGCGCATACGTACGGCCAGGGCTCGTGTACATAGCTGGGTCGGAACGGAGAAACAGTGTCGTCGTCGTGTTCATGGGGAGGCAACGGAATGCGTCGTGTTCATGGGGAGGCAACGGAATGCGTCGTGTTCATCGGGAGGCAACGGAACGCGTGGGAGCCAACCGGCTTGGATGGAACAGGCGATGGAAACGAGGCCTGGTGTACCGCAGAACGGAGGAAACGGCCTTGTGTTCGACCGATCACGTTCAGAATGGGGTCCTGTTGATTGGGAGGGGTGTGGCGTACCGCAAAACGAAGGAAATGGACCTCCTACGGTCGAAACGGGGGTCCTGTTGATCGGGAGGGGTGTGGTGTACCGCAATCGGACAAAACGGACCTCCTACGGTCGAAACGGGGGTCCTGTTGATCGAGAGGGGTGTGGCGTACCGCAAAACGGACGAAACAGACCTCATACGGTCGAAACGGGGGTCCTGTTGATCGGGAGGGGTGTGGCATCCCGCAAAACGGACGAAACGGACTTGTGTTGGAGCGCAACGGTCGAAACGGGGGTCCTGTTCATCGGGATGGGTGTGGCGTACCGCAAAACGGACTCGACGGGATACTGTTCATCTCCACCGTCGACCTCCTCCAGCCTCCATGGGCTCCTGTTCATCTAGCCTCCACTGCGCGCTACTCCACCGGCTACTGTTTAACCACCCCTCCACCGTCTACTGTTCATCGAGCCCTCCACACCACGGGGTCCTGTTCAACCACCCCTCCACGGGCACCCCTCCACCGCTCATCGCTCATCCAGCCCTCCACACCACGGGTCCTGTTCATCCAGAGGCAAACGCTACCGCCATCGTTTCTTCCAACCCCCCGCAACACTCACCGTTCATCCTGCAGGCAGCATCGACCGGCTTGATTAGCAGCAGAGCGGCGAATCGCTCGATCGGGTTCGATTAACGACCATCGATCGATCGCTCGGGTTCGAACGCCGTAGCCTACAATGCAATCGCCGGGTTCGATTAGAGCCCAACGCCTCGCTTCGGGTTCATTAGAGCCAATGCCTCGCACACACGCGCTTACGTGTCTGAGAAAGCAGCGCATCGCTCGGCCCCGACCTCCCACCGTAACCGCAACTCCCGAAATTTTCCTCGCCCTCGCTTCTACCACGGTTTTTCCGTCATGGACGGCCCAAAGAATGTCATGCAGCTGCGTCTCCGCCCGCCAGTGACGAAAAGCCCATTTTTTGTCATGATTTTTTGTCATAGAAGTCGGAGCCCACCACATCTATGATGATACCGGGTTTTGCCACAATTATCGTCATAGAAGTGTCATATGTATGACAGAAAAAAATTCGTTCGGCCCAAAATGTCACGAATGTGTCTTTTTTTGTAGAGCATGGGAGACGAGGAGAGGCTCCAGGAGCGATTGGAGTGGTCAAGGAGGTTGCTGGGAGTGAAGGAGAGAGGTTGGAGTGTTCGAAGGCCGTGGGGGTGGCTTATATAGCCGACGGGAGGGCGACCCGCCCTTGCGTCACCGCGGACGCGTGTGCACGCGCTCGAGCTCGGGGTAGGCAACGAAGAGGTGCAGAAGAGCTACAGCGGTGCACAGGGACGAGCAGAGCTCGGGGACAAGAGGAGGAAGAAGCCATGGCGTGATTAATGCTTGGTCGACTCTGAGGCTTCCTGTGATGCCAAGCACGAGAGCCGACGGAGGTCAAGTGGAGGGGGGAAGGGCTCCAGGAGGACGGCGACAACGCATGCTAGCTGTTGGACAGGCTCACGAGCGCGAAGGCGACAAGATGGAGAGGGGCCCGAGCAAGAAGCCATTCTGGACGCGCCCACTACATGCCAAGTCGGTGGTCACCACATGCACTGGTGCACACAGTGCCACAAGCGAAACCAAGCTATGTCTGGGGGTTTGGCCTTCCTGGGTAGGTTGTAACTGAGGTGGTAGATTGGTTAAAAGTGCTCTGGTTAAGTGGTAACCCACCTCTGAAGTTTACTACAGTAAACTTTGATGAGCACTAGCGATCCACAGGAGAGGGATTGGGTCAAATGGAGTTGTTTGGGAGGGTGAGGTAAAGAAGAACTTTCATCCTGGCAACTTTGAGAAGATTCGGATCAAGATTTAATGTAGTTGCTTAACAACCACATAAAGTGGTCCAGAAACTAGATTAGGATGATGCACTCTGATGAAGCATCAACTTGAGCTCAAATTGGGCAAGGCAGAGTCATCTAGTCCTAATAAGATGCTCAAAAAGTCTCATACCAATTGGCCAAGCCAAACTGGTACTTGCTTCATAATCATCTCCTCTGGGCAAAAACTTGCAAAACTTCTAGAGGAATAATGGCTTGATGAACCATGCCCAAAATGGGTGGAGGCAGTTTATATGGATAATAGAAGGCCTAGAAAAATTGGCATCCATAATGGAGCAAGATAAAATATACTTGCTTCACAAACTGAAATTTTGGACAGAATCAAAGAATTGAAGATGAGCTCTCATGGAGGCATGAAATGAGCTCTACTTTGGTGGAGGGCTTTGATATGATGATATGAGGGATCATGCAAAATGGCAACTCATTTGGATATGCCTACCTTGCACCGCCTTCACAAAGCTTCTTTATGGATAGAAACTTTGGAAAATCATAATTAGATAATTACTAGGCAAATGAGGTTGCATTTTGGCATGTTGCAATGATATGGACAGGAAAAGGTGTCCAAGGAGTTTGAGGTCAATTGAGAAAAGGAAAATAGCACTTGCTTCACAATGTGCCATTTTGGGCAGAATAGGAAATGAATTATTTGAGCATGATGATAAACATGACAAATGAAATATTTTGCCATATTTGAGAAAGATATGACCCAAACAATTTGAGAATTATTTGGGAATTTTAGGAGTGATGGAAATAAAGGTTGCTTCACAACCTAGGGCAATTTGAGTTATTCCTTTAATAGAAAAGGAATATTCCCATTGAAAAGAATATTGGGATTTGGGCTAGGATGAAAGTGAAAAGGGTCTAGAGAAGGATTTGGGTACGACAAGCCACTCTAGAAGCAAAGAAGAGGGCATCCTCCTCAGTTTCCAGACCACAAAGCCACGAAAAAACAAAACTCAAGCAAAAACCTCAGAAAAACAAAAGAAAAAGAAAGGGCCAAAAATCAGGCTGTCACAAACCGTACCCCCTTAAAGAAATCTCGTCCTCGAGATTTGGTTGCTCAGGGAACAAGTACGAAGATACTGACTTAAGGAAACCGTTTCCAACTCGGGTATCCTTTTTCTTATTTTTGTTCCCACAAAAAATTTATCTGACTGGCCCTAGGGTGGTTTGCTTTAATATATCCATTTTCTGAAAGATCTTACCTTGCTTGTTCATGCTTATACAGGCTCCAATTTCTTTTTAGATCTGCTGACTTAGCTGACTGTGATTGATTCTCACGACTGAAATATATGTTGGTCTCACAAATCCAAGAGTTATTTCCGCTGGGTGTGTCATCCGGCACTGACAATCTTTCATGAAGTGGTGATCAGATTTTTCTAGTGGACACCCAAGCTCTAACTCCTTGCATTGGGTTTCTCCACTAAATGCAGGTCCTTCGGGTTCCAATCAGTGAGTTGGGTCATAACCGCTTTCCTGACATATTCTGGCTTATCGCGGAAGTTTTTGAATCATCTTAACTAGTTCCACTGTCTTGAGTATCGGATCTGTACCAAATATTTGATTGTCGCCTGCATCACTGGTCTTGCTCCTTCATTATTGCTTTCTTGGTCCGGATTCTTGGCTAAAAGAGTTGGGTCATATTGCTTCTTCGTATCCCATTGGTACTGTTGGTGCAATTTTTCGGCAATCGCAACATATCCTCATTTCTCTGACAGGGTACCCCATTAAATGGCAGGTTCAACACCCCTCAAGTTCTGACCGCAGGAAAATGATCGTCCGAACCTTTGCAAGAAATCGAAAAATAAATCAGTAGCCACCAGAACGGTCTTTACAACTCAGATCTGGGACATTACTTAAATAACTCAATCACGGCTCAAGACGGCTGAAAAGCAGCTCAAAACATGAGACCGGGTGGATAAGAAGAAGGTGGCAGCTCCCTAAAATAGCCAAAAAGCAGCTATAGGGCTACTGTCACAAAAAGAAACTCAACAGCTGTACGAGACGGCCGAAAAGCAGCTCAGAACTCGTGACAGTCGTTGAAGAGAGAAATAAAAATCGGCATCCACCCCGGATAGCTAAAAACAGCTTAGATCACAGGCGTGGTGCCGTCACTGGAGAAAAAAAGGGACAAGGGCTCATCAGGATCATTTTTTCGGTTCACAGGTACTTGCATTGAGCTCATTGATGTCGTCAATCCTCATAATCCTTTGTCATACTGCGGAGTATACTGGCTTTCTTCTCTTAACCATCCTCACGTGGTTGTCAGATCCTCATCCGAGTGACTTTTAAGATCTTGGTGGTATGCCCACCACATATATATGACAATCTGATTCCTGAGACAGACGTGTATTCTGACTGATTCTTGCTTCTGACCAAAATGTTGCGGATCTAATTCTTGGGATTCACTGCCATATGCTGTCAATTCACAGCGTACTACCTTGTACCAATGTCTTACTAAGGAAGATTGGCTGGCTTGTGCTTGAAACTTTCATCAGACAGCTTGCTGAAGAAGTTTGGGTATCGTGCTTCAGAAGCTTACCCCCTTAAAGACTTTGCTGGGGAAAGACTCAGTACCTTATGCCGGAAGCTTTTGCGGTTGCTCACACCAGAAGTTTCTTGTTGTGATATGCGGACCGATTTCCACATATATAACCATCTTAAAGTTTTTGTTATTGATTCCTTGTATGAAATGGGGTTTTGCAGGACTATTCTCCTTTCTGAGTACATGCCATATTTTTGCTTGCTTCCAGGTACATCAGGTTCCAAAATCATCCTCAACCAAAAATTAAACTTGTTTCTGAGCCATACCTTGGATAATATTCTGTCAACCTTGCACACAATTTTGTCTTCTTGCTGATTTGATCATTTCTGCTATGAGGAGTGCACGCCGAGAGAGACTTGACATTCAGTAACATGATCAGATATCCCCCAATCTGAATGCAGTCGGCTGAGAATTCCATACTGTTGTGAGAAGTGCACGTTAATGCAAACTTTATACTGACATTCCATCCAGGATTTCTTCTGTATTCAGATGAGCTATTTCCAGTTTCACTACAGTTTGCTGACAATTCCATTTTATTTAGCTAAGTTTCCAAATATATGTATTTCTTGCTGATTCTTCGGGTCCGGTGTCGGCTGACGAGCAACTTTAATAGGGGGAAAATTTTGTAACACCAAAGGCCCAAAGAAAGAAACAAAAGAAACGACTAAAACAAAAGCACACAAGCATACTACTAATATAATTATCAAGCAATCATCACATATTACTGCTACTCACACCATAATATGCATGCACACCTAAGCACACAAATCACACGAAAACTCCGGTATTACGGCCTAATATGCTGTGGCAGTGTGCACGAAAATTATATCCATGTGTGGAAGGAGTTGGCGTAACCGAAGCTACACCAAGCACTGGCTGAAGAGTGGCTAGATCTGGATGGATACACAGGTGAGGACGGACTTGACGATCAAGTAGCAAGACACAAAAGTCACGACCACCTCATCATCAAGCGTACGAAGGGAATCGTACCCATCCAAAGAATGAAATGACATGGTAAGATCACAGTGGAAGACTGGGTTTATTGGCATTGCCCTTTTCTGATAACAAGATTAGCAAGGGTTGCCAAGGGGACGAGATGGAGGGCATGGATGATGATGTGGTCGCATCACACCGAGGAGTAGGCATGCTAAGGAAGATGGTGCAGGCGGTGGACCGAAAACGATGCCACCTACACTCACAAGATTAACCGTTAGTGACAAAATAACAATCTATATGCATGCTATGCGACAAACAAATGCAACAATCAAGTGCAACAAACCAACTGGTGTCTATACTACCGCTTTCTAACATTCGCGCGGGCTAGGGCATCCTACAACCAGACCTCCTCTGATACCAAGCCTGTGGCACCCCAGCTCAGAGAAAACCGGAACGCCCCGTATTCCAGCCCAGAGATCGAGGAGAAGCCTTCTGGAATATGGCATTGCTTAGCATAGAACAAACCAGCTTACTATTATTACATGGATATGAATACAAGGTCTCCGATATTACAATGAATAACATCGGCACGGAGACACTACGCCATCCTCAGTTGCTCTATGCAAGCAGCGGAACAACTCGAAGCAGCGGAAAAACTACTGGCAGCGGAACAACGACCACGATGGTGAACTCCACTCCGCAGGGACTCTGGCTGGAATGCTTATCCTAGCTCGTGAACACAGGAACAACAACAAACAAGCAAGCAATCCAGGCACGACCTGCAAACTGGCATGACACGCCAGGTCAGTACATTGAATGTACTTGCAAGCTCACAATAACCAGAAGCATTCAAGAAAACCAACAGCATGGCAATTACAGGTTAAGCAGGAATTATCAAGAGATCATCAGAATAACATGGCATGAACAATATGGACATGATACAGATAGAACAACATGAGCATGGCATGAACATATAGATCTGGCGCTACTAGCATGCAACATGATGACACTATATGCACTATTTATTCTGTTCGGGTTACCTCGTAACCAGCACCTGCATCACTTACCATCCTCGGACATCACATGATCATCTCAGGATCAAATCAAGCTTGGTATAAACAATACTGTAGTAATCATTAAATGACCACAAGGAGCTTGATCTTTACCCATGATTCTCGCACAACAGCATGAATATCCCACAACTCGGTATCCTTGATACCACGGTGATCATTCCGACGATCACAACCATGACCAACACTTGGTCTCAAACGGTGATCTTTCCGGCAATCACAACCAACTTATCTCATCATTGAACCGGGGTTGTCATTAATCAAGTTATTGTTAATACTGTTGACTCACGGCGGGACCGACTATGAACTGGGCCCTTATCCACGGGCGCGGCTATCGATAGATTTAATATACACTCTGCACAGGTTAGTACACTGTACCCACACCACGGAACCCTTGTCCTTGCACTCCCATTTGGGTGGACCAATGGCATTCCGACAAAACCGATCTTCTGCCATGACACTCTCCCGGCCACTCCGACTCACTCCCCATTGGTATAGTCCTGGGTTGCCCCGTGTATACCAAAGACACAATGACCACCGTCGTGGTCCGTCCCAAACATGGACAAAAGCGCTTATCATCCAACCTAAGGGCACACAAGGTTATGTCCGCCTACCTGATTAGGGTAAGCACGCCCATAACCTTCCCTAGTTGGATGCACCAGCGAGAGGCACGACAATAGACCCAGTTAGGACCTTCCCATATCGGCAAGTGTGGTTGCACTGGTCAGCTCGATATGGTGGCACCATGACTCAGCCAACAGTTGTTCAAGTTCAATTTAATCCAGTTAAACTTGAATGCAAATATCCTGAGCCATGATAAAATAACATGATGCAATTGCAAAGCATGAGCATGATATCAACATAAGCATGAGAGTACGACATAACTATCCACTATATCAACAATGAATCATATCCAACTGAGCATGGCATACTGACTAACATGAACATCACAAGTACATACTTCTCAGAAACATAGCATGACCACTAGCATCAACAATAAATATCATGCAAGAACATAACAACAATGCAAGCATTTAACCAACGGGATGCAATGGAACATGCATAACAACGGCACTCGGAACAGACGATAGTCATGCACCGAAGACCACTACCGACATCAACATGTACTACTAGCAAGTATAAGCATATGAAAGGAATACTGGCAACTAGCAGGGCATGATAACCAGGTGCATAACAACATAGCAAGAAAGTAAGCACTAACCCAGAAGCAACAGCGATAACCATATTTTAAACAAGCAAACATTTAATAAATATTCAAGTTGAAAACCATGGCTACTGCATGACTATCATGCAAGTGGGCATTGTGTCTTGCCTGGGGGTGAAGAAGGCACAGGGAAGGAGTGCGGTGAAGCAGCGGAAAGATTTGCCGAAAACAGTTCTCTCTCGGAGGGGCTGTTTACGGGCAAGGGAAAAAAGGTCATTTTCACAGTGTCAAACCATAGTGAAAATGAAACCAACAGAACGGGCTTGACGAGACGAAGAAGTGGGCTTTGGAATCACCTCATTTGGAGTTGTGGTTAAAAAGATATGAAGGGTTGAAGTTCAGGGACTTTTCTACAAAAATATCATCACAAACAAGTCCCTAAGTGGATAAGGAAGAAGCGCAAAGTTAGAAATACGCTTTCTGTTTAAGAAAACGCAATCTGGGCTGAAACAGAGAGGAAATACGCTTTCAGTAAAAGAAAGCGTACTTTAAGCTGAAGCAGAGTGAAAATGTGCTTTCCCGTAGATGAAAACGTACTCTACCGAGTACGCCTCCACTTAATCCAGTCGGCCAAGGCGGGACCGGGGCGTGTGACACTAACGTGCAGGTCCCACGTGGGTGGGGCTCGTCACTTATCCACGCTGGACCGGGCGGGGTCAACGCCGTGCAGCTGACTGGTGGGGCCCGCGGGAGATGGCACTACTAGGAAAAACACTACCAATAGCGTGGGTTGTTTGCATACCAGTAGCACGGGTACCCGCGCTACTGCTACGGCGCTACAACTATTTTTAGCGGTAGCGCGTTTTTTACCCCGCGCTACTGGTAAATGATGCAGTAGCGCTTGTTTTGAAACAAGCGCTACTAGTAAAGGATGATAGTAGTAGTGCTTCTATGATACACCCACGCTACTAGTAACTAATTAGGATTTTAAAAATATAAAAATCTACCTATTCCACTGTAGACATACATTTCATAGTACTCACATACATGCATTTTAGGAAAATTGCAACAAGCAAAGGCTGTGCACCAAGTAGAAATAATTCCCAGGTCATTCGCAAGCAAGCAAGCAATAAGGCATCAGCAACAGCAGATGTATTACCAACATTGTACCCTTTTACCAGCCGCGCAAGTCAGCGTCGATCACCTCTGCGCCCACGTCGGGAAAGTGAAAAGTTGTTGGTACGCAAATTGCATCAGTTCAACCAAATAATATATTACAATTCACGCTCATTAAGTTAAGATTCCTTCTCATCTAGCAATCTAAAGGGGCTCATGCCAAAAATATATGCTTAATTCCTCACTGGCTATTCAAACTAAATGGTCCAGGAATGCACATGGTTACCATGGATAAAGTTGCAATTCCTAAAGTTGATCATCTCTTTGTTTTGCGAGGAAAAGATATCATTTTTAGAAAGCGTACAACCATAAATATCTTCTTATGATCTTAGCTAAGCGATACAGTTAAAAGATAAACATGCACAATCATTTTTTTTAGAATATAAGTAAGCACAATCAATATGTGAAAACACCAACTCTTTACATAAAACAAAGATGGAGCATTCGGATATTCAATCATTATGTGGCACTAACCCTCTTGAGAATGCTGACTCGATCTCTACAATCTATCCATAGCTCGCTTATTCTCATGTTCATCTATCTCATGTGAAGAATAAGCTGGTGCTCGTATTCCACCTTCTTCAATGCCATCAAAGAGAGCAGTTATGGTGCTTCGGTAGCTATGAAAAGTGTAGAGAATAGTTATATAAGAATGCATATAGATTTGACAAGTGCAAAAACGTCTTATATCTATTCTGTTTTATTTCTATAAATGTACGTAAAGAATTGATTACTTTGGTTCTATAGGTACCGTCTTCTTTCTTCTGTTCACACAGAAGAAAAGCCTACTGGTCAGCCTAATCATGACCACCTTAAGATTTTTTATAAATGCACACAAGATCACTAAAAATATATTTAAATTATTCGCAACAGATAAAAGTACCCAGTTCTGATTCATCTGCTAGCCGACAAACTAAACGGTGCTTCAGATTTGTAATTATGTGACTATGTTGCGGACCCCTTGCTCATCGTATGATTAAAATAGAACCTTAGCAGACCCTGGAGTCGGCTGCTTTACATGTTCAGTTATATTCGGAAAAGCTTGATGTGTCTTCAAATGAAATGATTACTGAAAAAGGATCTCGCCTTGTTCTAGCAGATCACATGTAGTGATCCATAAACATAGTAAATGTTCTCTGAAATCATTGGATCCGGCTACATGGTTCCATAGGATGGTGATGCGAACGCATGACGTTTTTGAGAATTAAGTAGCAAACCTGCAATGCACAAAAGAGATCAAATAGTTATCAAACCTGCTGTTCGTCCTGAAGCTAGTTTTGTCATTTTTTTATGTACTAAAATCTTTTCATCAGTCATCACTCAAGGAAGCTTTTCATTATTTTACTCTCAAGTATGTGAATGCAGTGAAATTACTCCTCCCAATAAAGACAAATAGAGCTGCCTGAATTTTTTACAGCAGTAATTCTTTCGAACTGTTTTAAAATCTTTGCATCTCGCACATCAAGGAACTTCAACTAAATATAGTGTCCTTGCACGAGCCGTGTCCAACTAAATTTTGTTATTTGCTAATGAGCTGAACTCTGTAATGAAGACAGAAGCCGATACAGATAGACAGCCATGTCTAATTGATTGGAGTAATAGTGCTCAACAAGTCTAATTGTATATTTCTGTTCTGACAAAGCATACCAGGCCCTTTCCACCTTTTCCTCTGTTTTAAAACTCTTGGTATTTAAATCATTTTATCACAACTTCATAACCATCGAATCTTTCACCTTTGCATACCACCTACGAGAACTTCAGGTACGGGCTAACCCATATAGCAAGATTGCTTGGAGCTAACATAGAGGTTAATTAGAAAATTAATCTTTAGTTCTTCTCTTGTCATGTTTTCTTAGCCAACCATAAGGTAATTCTGTTCGAAAATCAAGTGCTTTATACATGGATTTAGTACTGTCGTAATGTTTTTTAGCTAAAAAAACTATGATGTAATTCTTATAGACTTGTACCTGATTCGGAAATAGCAAGTGCTCCAAAGAGTCAATTAGCAAGGAGAAACAAAGAAGATCAGAGCAGCAACTTCCCTGATGAAAATAAGAAAGATTGAGGCCGCCGAGAATAAGCACAAACAGGTTGTGCACGGAGGAAGGAACGTAGTGGAACAGAAGGAAAAAAAAGGCTGCTCGGCATAAACACAAACAGGTTGCGAGCAGTAGTGCATGGAGGAAGGAAAGTAGTGGAACAGAAGGAAAAAAAGGGTGGGGAGAGAAGGAAGAAGGGGAGAGGAGACGGCATGAATCGAGGGAAGAGGAGATCTCACCGCGCCGGAGTTGGACGCAGCCGAAACCCTAGCCGCAGGGAGGGGTCGTGCGCGAGCTCTTGCTACCGCGAGGAGCGGATTTTGCCAGAGGGAAGGAAGAACCGTCACGATGAGAGCTCGTGGGTGTGCTGCGCTCTGGCAAGGTCCGTCGGAAGTAGCCGGAATCGCCCGGCGTTGGTGGCGGCGGCGAGGGTTCGTGGGAGGCAGAGGAGAAAATAAGGGAACGATGGAGGATGTTCGTTGGGCTGGGTTGGTTGTCTCGATGGGCTGGGCTAGTTGTAGCGCATTACGTGACCCGCGCTACCACTATGTTTCTAGTGCTAGCGCGGCCCAGCAAACCCTCGCTACTACTATCACTTGTCCGCGGAGCATGATTGAGGATATTTACAAATAGCGTGCTTAAAAGAAAACAACGCTACTGATAAGCCATACCAGTAGCGTGCTTTGTACCCAGCGCTACTGGTAACTACCAGTATCGTGGGGACCCAAACAAACGCTACTGCTAAACTTCTATGCATAAGCATTTTCCTAGTAGTGTGGGGCCCGCCTGCCTGACTGTCTTCAACCTCCCGCTCGGGGAGCTCCTGGCCGAGTGGAGAGGCATGCCCCGACGGCGATTGCCGGCGCTATGGGGCATCTCCGGCGAGGCTCCTGCAATGGATGGATTCAGCGCTCAACGGCGCATCCAAAGATCCTATCCACGGCCGGTGGGAGGACCCGAGACAACGACGAGCTTGGCGCCGGCGGACAGGGACTTCGGCCATCGGGGAACTCCTGGCAAGAGGCCACCGGAGGAGGACTCGGAGTGCTGGGGTGGATCTAGGGTGTGGATGGGGGCCTCTAGAGGTGGAAGAAGGAGGGGAGGAGCCCGGGGCTGC
This sequence comes from Aegilops bicornis, assembly GCA_021605145.1. NCBI lineage: Eukaryota > Viridiplantae > Streptophyta > Magnoliopsida > Poales > Poaceae > Aegilops > Aegilops bicornis. Next base: position 66,784,535 of record CM038671.1, read on the forward strand.
TCGGATTCGAGCGGAGCCCGACGACGGCTGCGGTGGCCATGGGAGACGAGGAGAGGCTCCGGGAGTGATTGGAGTGGTCAGGGAGGTTGCTGGGAGTGAGGGAGAGAGGTTGGAGTGTTCGGAGGCCGCAGGGGTGGCTTATATAGTCGAGGGGAGGGGGAGCCGCGCTGGCGTCACCGCGGACGCGTTGCGCCGCGGACGCGTGTGCACGCGCTCGACCTCAGGGGTAGGTAACGAAGAGGTGCAGCAGAGCTACAACGGTGCACAGGGACGAGCAGAGCTCGGGGACAAGAGGAGGAAGAAGCCATCGCGCGATTAATGCTCGGTCGGCTACAGGCTTCCCATGGGCGCACGGCGACGAGAGCTGACGGAGGGGGAAGCGCTCCACGAGGACGGCAACGACGCAGGCTAGCTGTTGGACAGGCTCACGAGCGCGAAGGCGACGAGAGGGAGAGGGGCCCGAGCAAGAAGCCATTCTGGACACGCCCACTGCATGCCAAGTCGGTGGTCACCGCGCGCACTGGTGCACACAGTGCCACAAGCGAAACCAAGCGATGTCTGGGGGTTTGGCCTTCCTGGGTAGGTTGTAACTGAGGTTGTAGATTGGTTAAAAGTGCTCTGGTTAAGTGGTAACCCACCTCTGAAGTTTACTGCAGTAAACTTTGATGAGCACTGGCGATCGACAGGAAAGGGATTGGGTCAAATGGAGTTGTCTATGAGGGTGAGGTAAAGAAGAACTTTCATCTTGGTAACTTTGAGAAGATTAGGATCAAGATTTAATGTAGTTGCTTAACAACCACATAAAATGGTACAGAAACTAGATTAGGATGATGCACTCTGATGAAGCATCAACTTGAGCTCAAATTGGGCAAGGTAGAGTCATTTGGTCCTATGAAGATGCTCAAAAAGTCTCATACCAATTGGCCAAGCCAAACTGGTACTTGCTTCACAATCGTCTCCTCTGGACAGAAACTTGCAAAAATTCTAGAGCAATAATGGCTTGATGAACAATGCCCACAATGTGTGGAGGTAGTTTATATGGATAATAGAAGGCCTAGAAAAATTGGCATCCATAATGGAGCAAGATAAAATATACTTGCTTCACAAACTGAAATTTTGGATAGAATCAAAGAATTGAAGATGAGCTCTCATGGAGACATGAAATGAGCTCTACTTTGCTGGAGGGCTTTGATATGATGATATGAGGGATCATGCAAAATGGCAACTCATTTGGATATGCCTAGCTTGCACCTCCTTCATAACGCTTCTTTATGGATAGAAACTTTGGAAAATCACAATTAGATAATTACTAGGCAAATGAGGTTGCATTTTGGCATGTGGCAATGATATGGACAGGAAAAGGTTTCCAAGGAGTTTGAGGGCAATTGAGAAAAGGAAAATAGCACTTGCTTCACAATGTGCTATTTAGGGCAGAAAAGGAAATGAATTATTTGAGCATGATGATAAACTTGACAAATGAAATATTTTCCATATTTGAGAAATATATGACCCAAACAATTTGTGAGAATTATTTGGGAATTTTAGGAGTGACGGAAATAAAGGTTGCTTCACAACCTAGGGCAATTTGAGTTATTCCTTTAATAGAAAAGGAATATTCCCAATGAAAAGAATATTGGGATTTGGGCTAGGATGAATGTGAAAAGGGTCTAGAGAAGGATTTGGGTACGACAAGCCACTCTGGAATCAAAGAAGATGGCATCTTCCTCAGTTTCCAGACCACAAAGCCACGGAAAAAAGAAAACTCAAGCAAAAACCTCAGAAAATCAAAAGAAAAAGAAAGGGCCAAAAATCAGGCTGTCATAACAAACCTTCTCCCCCTCCAAATCGCACAGGTTTGGGATCCACGCACAAAAATACACTTTGTATCTCTCTTCCTTCACCATTATCTAGTAATATTGTTAAGCAACTACTTATATAGAAGTTTAGTGCTTGGGCCATTAAGCCAAATAAGCGTATTGTGGGACTCGAGATGTGCCTAGACAGTTCCCGCTGCCTCCAGATGGATTCCTATGAATCAGAAGCTGGAGTCTCTATGGGTGTTATGGCTGCACTAGAAACTTATTCACAGGCAAAAGCATCTCGCAATTATGTCTATCTCTCTCCGCAAAGTAGCCGCCACTACTATGTGTGCCTCTGTTTGCCCCAGAAGATTGCCATGCACCATGCTAATGTAGGATGCCTCTGAAGGAAATATGCCCTAGAGGCAATAATAAAGTTATTATTTATTTCCTTATATCATGATAAATGTTTATTATTCATGCTAGAATTGTATTAACCGGAAACATAATACATGTGTGAATATATAGACAAACAGTATGTCACTAGTATGCCTCTACTTGACTAGCTTGTTAATCAAAGATGGTTATGTTTCCTAACCATGAACAAGGAGTTGTCATTTGATTAACAAGGTCACATCATTAGTTGAATGATCTGATTGACATGACCCATTCCGTTAGCTTAACACTTGATCGTTTAGTATGTTAATGCTTTCTTCATGACCCATACATGTTCCTGTAACTATGAGATTATGCAACTCCGTTTACGGAGGAACACTTTGGTGCTACCAAAGCGTCACAACGTAATCGGGTGATTATAAAGGAGTACTACAGGTATCTCCAAAGGTACTTGTTGGGTTGGCGTATTTCGAGATTAGGTTTTGTCACTCCGATTGTCGGAGAGGTATCTCGTGCCTTCTCGGTAATGCACATCACTTAAGCCTTGCAAGCATTACAACTAATGAGTTAGTTGTGAGATGATGTATTATGGAGCGAGTAAAGAGACTTACCGTAGCGAGATTGAACTAGGTATTGGATACCGACGATCGAATCTCGGGTAAGTAACATACCGATGACAAAGGGAACAAAGTATGTCGTTATGCGGTTTGACCGATAAAGATCTTCGTAGAATATGTAGGAACCAATATGGGCATCCAGGTTCCGCTATTGGTTATTGACCGAGAATGGTTCTAGGTCATGTCTACATAGTTCTCGAACCCGTAGGATCCGCACGCTTAACGTTTCGATGACAGTTCATTATGAGTTTATAAGTATTGATGCACCGAAGTTTGTTGAGTCCCGGATGTGATCACGGACATGACGAGGAGTCTCGAAATGGTCGAGACATAAAGATTGATATATTGGAAGCCTACATTTGGACATCGGAAAGGTTCCGAGTGAAATCGAATTTATTGAGTACCGGAGGTTACCGGAACCCCCCGAACTACATGGGCCCATAGTGGGCCTTGGAGGAAAGGAGAAGGGCAGCCCTAGGTGGTCGCGCCCCCTTCCCCTAGTCCTATTAGGACTAGGAAAGGTGGGCCGCCCCCTCTCTCTCTTTCCCCTCCGGGAATCCTAATCCAACTAGGATTGGAGGGAGTCCTACTCCCGAGGGAGTAGGACTCCTTGCGCGCCTCCCCTTGGGCGGCCACCTCCCCTTGGCTCCTTTATATCACGAGGCAGGGGCACCCCATGACACACAAGTTGATCTACGGATCTTTCCTTAGCCGTGTCGGTGCCCCTTCCACCATATTCCACTTCGGTCATATCGTCAGAGAGCTTAGGCGAAGCCACTGAGCCGGAGAAGTCATATCGTCATGAGCTTAGGCGAAGCCTGCGTCGGTGGAGCATCAACATCGTCCTGCCACGTCGTCTTGTGGAACTCATCCCGACACTTTAATGGATCGAGTCCGGGATCGTCATCGAGCTGAGCGTGTGCGAGAACTTCCGGAGGTGTCGTCGTTCGGTACTTGGATCGGTCGGATCGTGAAGACGACGACTACATCAACCGCGTTGTTATAACGCTTCCGCTTCACGGTCTCTGACTTGCGTGGGCGGACACTCTCCCTCTCGTTGCTATGCCATCACCATGGTCTTGCGTGATCGTAGGAAAATTTTGAAATTACTACGTTCCCCAACAGTGGCATCCAAGCCTGGTTTTATGCGTTGATGTCATATGCACGAGTAGAACACAAGTGAGTTGTGGACGATACAAGTCATACTGCCTACCAGCATGTCATACTTTGGTTCAGCGGTATTGTTGGACGAGACGATCCGGACCAACCTTACGCGTGACGCTTTACGCGAGACCGGTTCCTCGGCGTGCTTTGCACATAGATGGCTTGCGGAAGACCTGTCTCTCCAACTTTAGTTGAACTGAGTGTGGCTACGCCCGGTCCTTGAGAAGGTTAAAACGAGTCTATTTGACAAACTATCGTTGTGGTTTTGATGCGTAGGTAAGAACGGTTCTTGCTCAGCCCGTAGCAGCCACGTAAAACTTGCAACAACAAAGTAGAGGACGTCTAACTTGTTTTGCAGGGCATGTTGTGATGTGATATGGTCAAGACATGATGCTATATTTTATTGTATGAGATGATCATGTTTTGTAACCGAGTTATCGGCAACTGTCAGGAGCCATATGGTTGTCGCTTTATTGTATGCAATGCAATCGCGATGTAATGCTTTACTTTATTACTAAGCGGTAGTGATAGTCGTGGAAGCATAAGATTGGCGAGACGACAACGATGCTACGATGGAGATCAAGGTGTCGCGCCGGTGGCGATGGTGATCATGACGGTGTTTGGCGATGGAGATCACAAGCACAAGATGATGATGACCATATCATATCACTTATATTGATTGCATGTGATGTTTATCCTTTATGCATCTTATCTTGCTTTGATTGACGGTAGCATTATAAGATGATCTCTCACTAAAATTATCAAGAAGTGTTCTCCTGAGTATGCACCGTTGCCAAAGTTCGTAGTACCCGGACACCACGTGATGATCGGGTGTGATAAGTTCTACGTCCATCTACAACGGGTGCAAAACAGTTGCACACGCGGAATACTCAGGTTAAACTTGACGAGCCTAGCATATAACAGATATGGCCTCGGAACACGGAGACCGAAAGGTCGAGCGTGAATCATATAGTAGATATGATCAACATAGTGATGTTCACCGTTGAAACTACTCCGTCTCACGTGATGATCGGACACGGTTTAGTTGATATGGATCACGTGATCACTTAGATGACTAGAGAGATGTCCGTCTAAGTGGGAGTTTTTAATATGATTAATTGAACTTAAATTTATCATGAACTTAGTACTGATAGTATTTTGCTTGTCTATGTTTACTGTAGATAGATGGCTCGTGCTTGTTGTTCCGTTGAATTTTAATGCGTTCCTTGAGAAAGCAAAGTTGAAAGATGATGGTAGCAATTACACGGACTGGGTCCGTAACTTGAGGATTATCCTCATTGCTGCACGTAAAAATTACGTCCCCGAAGCACCGCCGGGTGACAGCTGCGGAATGCCGAGCCGAAGTTATGAGCGTCCCGCAAAGCGAGCTGATGACTACTCTATAGTTCAGTGTGCCATGCTTTACGGCTTAGAACTGGTCTTCAACGACGTTTTGAGCGTCATGGAGCATATGAGATGTTCCAGGAGTTGAAGTTAATATTTCAAGCAAATGCCGGATTGAGAGATATGAAGTCTCCAATAAGTTCTATAGCTGCAAGATGGAGGAGAATAGTTACAAGGTGAACACATACTCAAAATGTCCGGGTATAACAATCACTTAATTCAGCTGGGAGTTAATCTTCCGGATGATAGTGTCATTGACAGAATTCTCCAATCACTGCCACCAAGCTACAAGAGCTTTGTGATGAACTATAATATGCAAGGGATGACTAAGACAATTCCTGAGCTCTTCGCAATGCTAAAAGCCGCGGAGGTAGAAATCAAGAAAGAGCATCAAGTGTTGATGGTCAACAAGACCACTAGTTTCAAGAAAAGGGCAAAGGGAAGAAGAAGGAAACTTCAAAAAGAACAGCAAGAAAGTTGCTGATCAAGAGAAGAAACCAGTGTCTGGACCTAAGCCCTAAATCGAGTGTTTTTACCGCAAGCGACCGACACCGGAAGCGGAACTGCCCCAAGTATTTGGCGGATAAAAAGGATGGCAAGGTGAACAAAGGTATATGTGATATACATGTTATTGATGTGTACCTTACTAGAGCTCGTAGTAGCACACAGGTATTTGATCTTTGGTTACATTGCTAATATTTGCAACTCGAAGCAGGGACTACGGAATAGACGAGCAATCGGCAAAGGACGAGGTGACGATCTTGGCGTGGGAAATGGTTCCAAAGTCAATGTGATCGCGGTCGGCACGCTACCTCTACATCTACCTTCGGGATTAGTTTTAGACCTAAATAATTGTTATTTGGTGCCAGCGTTGAGCATGAACATTATATCTGGATCTTGTTTAATGCGAGACGGTTATTCATTTAAATCGAGAGAATAATGGTTGTTCTATTTATATGAATAATATCTTTTATGGTCATGCACCCTTGAAGAATGGTCTATTCTTGTTGAATCTCGGCGGTAGTGATACACATATTCATAATGTTGAAGCCAAAAGATGCAGAGTTGATAATGATAGCACAACTTATTTGTGGCACCGCCGTTTAGGTCATATCGGTGTAAAACGCATGAAGAAACTCCATCTTGATGGGCTTCGAATCACTTGATTATGAATCACTTGGTACTTAAGAACCGTGCCTCATGGGCAAGATGACCAAAACGCCGTTCTCCGGAACTATGGAGCGAGCAACTGATTTGTTGGAAATCATACATACTGATGTTTGTGGTCCAATGAATATTGATGCACGCGGCGGGTATCGTTATTTTCTCACCTTCACAGATGATTCGAGCAGATATGGGTATATCTACTTAATGAAACACAAATCTGAAACATTTGAAAAGTTCAAAGAATTTCACAGTGAAGTGGAAAATCATCGTAACAAGAAAATAAAATTTCTACGATCTGATCGTGGAGGAGAATATTTGAGTTACGAGTTTGGTTCACATTTGAAACAATATGGAATAGTTTCGCAACTCACGCCACCCGGAACACCACAGAAATGGTGTGTCCGAACGTCGTAATCGTACTTTACTAGATATGGTACGATCAATGATGTCTATTTCCGATTTACCGCTATCGCTTTGGGGTTATGCTTTAGAGACGGCCGCATTCACGTTAAATAGGACACCGTCAAAATCCGTTGAGACGACGCCTTATGAACTGTGGTTTGGCAAGAAACCAAAGTTGTCGTTTCTTAAAGTTTGGGGCTGCGATGCTTATGTAAAGAAACTTCAACCGGATAAGCTCGAACCCAAATCGGAAAAATGTGTCTTCATAGGATACCCAAAGGAGACTGTTGGGTACACCTTCTATCACAGATCTGAAGGCAAGATTTTCGTTGCTAAATTCGGGTCCTTTCTAGAGAAGGAGTTTCTCTCGAAAGAAGTGAGTGGGAGGAAAGTAGAACTTGATGAGATAATCAGATCTGCTCCCTTATTGGAAAGTAGTTCATCACAAGAAATGGTTCCTGTGACAACTACACCAATTAGTGAGGAAACTAATGATGATGATCATGAAGCTTCAGATCAAGTTGCTACTGAACCTCGTGGGTCAACCAGAGTAAAATACGCACTGTGAGTGGTACGGTAATCCTATTCGGAAGTCATGTTACTTGACCATGGCGAACCTACAAACTATGAAGAAGCGATGGTGAGCCCAGATTCGCAAAATGGCTGGAAGCCATGAAATCTGAGATGGGATCCATGTATGAGAACAAAGTATGGACTTTGGTTGACTTGCCCGATGATCGGCAAGCCATTGAAAATAAATGGATCTTTAAGAAGAAGACAGACGCCGATGGTAATGTAACTGTCTACAAAGCTCGACTTGTTGCGAAAGGTTTTCGACAAGTTCAAGGGGTTGACTACGATGAGACTTTCTCACCCGTAGCGATGCTTAAGTCTGTCCGAATCATGTTAGCAATTGCCGCATTTTATGATTATGAAATTTGGCAAATGGATGTAAAACTGCATTCTTGAATGGATTTCTAGAAGAAGAGTTGTATATGATGCAACCAGAAGGTTTTGTCGATCCAAAAGGTGCTAACAAAGTGTGCAAGCTCCAACGATCAATTTATGGTCTGGTGCAAGCCTCTCGGAGTTGGAATAAACGCTTTGATAGTGTGATCAAAGCATATGGGTTTATACTGAGACTTTTGGAGAAGCCTGTATTTACAAGAAAGTGAGTGGGAGCTCAGAAGCATTTACGATATTATATGTGGACGACATATTATTAATTGGAAATGATATAGAATTTCTGGATGGCATAAAAGGATACTTGAATAAAAGTTTTTCAATGAAAGACCTCGGTGAAGCTGCTTACATATTGGGCATCAAGATCTATAGAGATAGATCAAGACGCTTAATTGGACTTTCACAAAGCACATACCTTGATAAAATTTTGAAAAAGATCAAAATGGAACAAGCAAATAAAGTATTATTGCCTGAGTTGCAAGGAGTAAGATAGAGAAAGACTCAATGCCCGACCACAGCAGAAGATAGAGAGAAAATGAAAGATGTTCCCTATGCTTCAGCCATAGGCTCTATCATGTATGCAATGCTGTGTACCGGACACGACGTATGCTTAGCTGTAAGCTTGGCAGGAAGGTACCAAAGTAATCCAGGAATGGATCATCGAGAGCGGTCAAGAACATCCTGAAATACCTGAAAAGGACTAAGGATATGTTTCTCGTATATGGAGGTGACAAAGAGCTAGTCGTAAATGGTTACGTCGATGCAAGCTTTGACACGGATCCGGACGATTCTAAATCGCAAACCGGATACGTGTTTTTATTAAACGGTGGAGCTGTCAGGTGGTGCAGTTCTAAACAAAGCGTCGTGGCGGGATCTACATGTGAAGCGGAGTACATAGCTGCTTGAAGCAGCAAATGAAGGAGTCTGGATGAAAGAGTTCATTTCCGATCTAGGTGTCATACCTAGTGCATCGGGACCGATGAAGATCTTCTGTGACAATACGGTGCAATTGCCTTGGCAAAGGAATCCAGATTTCACAAGAGGACCAAGCACATCAAGAGACGCTTCAATTCCATTCGGGACCAAGTCCAAGTGGGAGACATAGAGATTTGCAAAATACATACGGATCTGAATGTTGCGCACCGTTGACTAAGCCTCTTCCACGAGCAAAACATGATCAGCACCAAGACTCCATGGGTGTTAGGATCATTACTTTGTAATCTAGATTATTGACTCTAGTGCAAGTGGGAGACTCAAGGAAATATGCCCTAGAGGCAATAATAAAGTTATTATTTATTTCCTTATATCATGATAAATGTTTATTATTCATGCTAGAATTGTATTAACCGGAAACATAATACATGTGTGAATATATAGACAAACAAGATGTCACTAGTATGCCTCTACTTGACTAGCTTGTTAATCAAAGATGGTTATGTTTCCTAACCATGAACAAGGAGTTGTCATTTGATTAACAAGGTCACATCATTAGTTGAATGATCTGATTGACATGACCCATTCCGTTAGCTTAACACTTGATCGTTTAGTATGTTAATGCTTTCTTCATGACCCATACATGTTCCTGTAACTATGAGATTATGCAACTCCCGTTTACGGAGGAACACTTTGGTGCTACCAAACGTCACAACGTAATCGGGTGATTATAAAGGAGTACTACAGGTATCTCCAAAGGTACTTGTTGGGTTGGCGTATTTGAGATTAGGTTTTGTCACTCCGATTGTCGGAGAGGTATCTCGAGCCTTCTCGGTAATGCACATCACTTAAGCCTTGCAAGCATTACAACTAATGAGTTAGTTGTGAGATGATGTATTACGGAACGAGTAAAGAGACTTACCGTAACGAGATTGAACTAGGTATTGGATACCGACGATCGAATCTCGGGTAAGTAACATACCGATGACAAAGGGAACAAAGTATGTCGTTATGCGGTTTGACCGATAAAGATCTTCGTAGAATATGTAGGAACCAATATGGGCATCCAGGTTCCGCTATTGGTTATTGACCGAGAATGGTTCTAGGTCATGTCTACATAGTTCTCGAACCCGTAGGATCCGCACGCTTAACGTTTCGATGACAGTTCATTATGAGTTTATAAGTATTGATGCACGAAGTTTGTTCGAGTCCCGGATGTGATCACGGACATGACGAGGAGTCTCGAAATGGTCGAGACATAAAGATTGATATATTGGAAGCCTACATTTGGACATCGGAAAGGTTCCGAGTGAAATCGAATTCTGGAGTACCGGGAGGTTACCGAACCCCGGAACTACATGGGCCCATAGTGGGCCTTGGAGGAAAGGAGAAGGGCAGCCCTAGGTGGCGCGCCCCCTTCTTCCCTAGTCCTATTAGGACTAGGAAAGGTGGGCCGCCCCTCTCTCTCTTTCCTCCCGAATCCTAATCCAACTAGTATTGAGGGGAGTCCTACTCCCGGAGGGAGTAGGACTCCTTGGTGCGCCCCCTTGGGCCGCCACCTCCCCTTGGATCCTTTATATACGGGGCAGGGGCACCCCATGACACACAAGTTGATCTACGGATCTTTCCTTAGCCGTGTGCGGTGCCCCTTCCACCATATTCCACTTCGTCATATCGTCAGAGAGCTTAGGCGAAGCCCTCGCGCCGGAGAAGTCATATCGTCATGAGCTTAGGCGAAGCCTGCGTCGGTGGAGCATCAACATCGTCACCACGCCGTCGTCGACGGAACTCATCCCCGACACTTTGCTGGATCGAGTCCGGGATCGTCATCGAGCTGAACGTGTGCGTAACTCGGAGGTGCCGTCGTTCGGTACTTGGATCGGTCGGATCGTGAAGACGCACGACTACATCAACCGTTGTTATAACGCTTCGCTTACGGTCTACGAGGGTACGTGGACGGACACTCTCCCCTCTCGTTGCTATGCCATCACCATGGTCTTGCGTGATCGTAGGAAAATTTTGAAATTACTACGTTCCCCAACAGCCTCACCACAGGAATGGTAGGAACAAAATGCGTCCCATGTCCAGGAGTCATTTGGAATGTTTGCATATGAGCGTGAGGAGCAATACGACCACTGTGTCACACCCAGCTGCAGTGATGATGACCCAGGAATCGCATCCTTGAATAGCATGCCGCCACCATGGGCACCCACACCACGCGCTCCGTATGCAGATGCCTAATCCATCCTTGTGGGAAGACTGGTAGGGTAACAAGAGGCAACATCTGCGGACAGCTGATGTACCCCATGTCCATGGTAATAGTTGGAAGCTTCTCCCTATGTGTCCCTACTTAAGTTCCATATCTCAACAACAAGCAGGTTGTGCCTCTCTTCTGACTCGTTGTCGGCCCTTCTGAGATGCATCATGTACTTCTGAAGTGATAAGTGGATGGTTGTATTTAGGGAATCTTTATTTTGTCCCATTTAGAAAATACTTAGATAGGAAAAATACATGATCATAGTGCCATGAACACTTGGTTACCGCATGATTGTGTGTGCTCCATTTTTGTTGTGCGTGACACACCAATTAGTTTGATGGATAACCGCATGAAGTAGACCTTTCTTTGTTGAAATGTTGCTCAAGTGACTAACTTCCTTTCCTTTACCTCTTAGGTTAGATATTCAAGAGAAAACTTGCCACCATCAACAATTGATCATGACAGATTGCCAATCCTAGTTACTAGAAAGATGATGATGAGAACAAATCCTATAGGTACTAGAAAATTCATGACGAGATTTAATTAGCAAGACGAGAACCAATCCTAATTACTAGAAAAATCATTCTAGCAGCAGCCACCGCAATCGTGGTCATGCCCGCACTGACCATGAAAGTTATGATTGATAAGAAGGCCAAGCATGTGTGGTTCGCTGAGGCCAAAAAAGAAATTGTCAATTACCTCTCTGGCCTTTGGGTAACTGCTACATGGGTTATGTCAGTTACACATGGGACCCACAAGGGAAAATGAAACTAATAAGAATGGGATTTGCCGCTGGGTAACTGCTAGATGGGTTATGTCAGTTACACATGGGAACCTCAAGGAAAAAGGAAAGCAATACACAAACCTTATCCCCCGCCGAATCGCATGATGTGGGATCCGCACACCAAAGAAGTACCCTATATGTCTCTCGTCCTTCGCCATTATCTAGTATTCACTTTGCAAAGAAATATTAGAGCGTTTAGATCACTACTTTAGTGATCTAATATCTCTTATATTTCTTTACATAGGGAGTAATAATGTTTATCAACTATCTAGGGGTTACAAGAGTTGATCTACCTCGAGATCGTCATGGCTAAACCCTAGTTGTCTAGCCTATGTGAATTCTCATAGCCTCTACAGACTAAACCCTTCGGTTTTTATACACACCGGAGGGGCCTAGGGTTGTACAGAGTCGGTTTGTAGAGGAAGAAAATTACATATCCGGACACCAATCTTGCCATCCACGCATAGGGGGGTCCTACCCGGACACGGTGGAAGGTCTTCCGCTTTGTATCTTCACGGCCCATCAGTCCGGCCCATATCGATTAGTCCGGACACCCGAGGACCCCCTAATCCAGGACTCCCTAAGTAGCCCCTGAACCAGTCTTCAATGACGATATGTTTGGCACCAGGATTGTCTTCGGCATTGCAAGGCGGGTTCCTCCTCCTGAATACTTCAAAGCTATTTTCTGAACAGAAGAACTGTATCCGACTCTGTATAATTGTACAACCCTCAGCCAAGAAAGCAAGATATCAAACAAAACAGTGTCTTTCCACTGACAACTTTTTTCTGGCAAAGTGTCACGTCGGGCCTCTTAACATTTCGAACCGTTTTCACGCCTCCCGCTTCGTGTTTCGAGGCACAACCTCCATTGGCATGTCCTATCAAAACAGAGATCGTACCCGCCCATTACGAGATCCTCATCAATACGATTTTGGGTAATCCAACCATGCCATTCGCACGAACCCTTGGGAACAGGCGAGTTTCAAGGCTTGAGGGGGCGCTTGATATTCACCGTCTATATAAGAGGGTAAAGATTCTTTTTTTTTCCACGCCTTCTTCCTTCTCTTGCCTTCCCATCTTCAAGCTCCAGGGACCAAACTTCAGTCTTTTCCACCGCCACCAGCCTCCCCAGCCATGTCAAGATATCTGGTTCAAAGGGAAAGTGGGAGGCCTCCTCCATCACCGAGAAGGACGTCAAGGAGCTCCGGGGGGTGGGATATCTGTCCGCAGACATCTTGCACAGGCTCCCTGCAAAGGATCTAGTCACCCCCACTCCAAAGCCCGGCAAAAGGGTCGTATTCATCCCCACTTCCATCGTGGGCTAGGGTTTCCCCTCCATCCCTTCGTCTGGGGCCTTATGTTCTACTACGGGCTAGATTTCCATGATCTAGCCCCGAATTCTTTCCTCCACATCTCGGCGTTCATCGTCGTGTACGAGGCGTTACTCCGCATCCCCCCACACTTCAGCCTATGGCTCAAGGTCTTCAATCTGAAGCAGAAGGTGGTCGACGGGTAGCATGCGGACTCTGGCCGCCATGGTAAGCAAGCTGCCCAATGCCGTTTGGCCCAAGGGGGCCTTTGTGGAGACTGTCAAGGTGTGGTAGTAGGAGTGGTTCTATATCGCCGAAGCCCGCGACGCCATGTGGGCGGCCACTCCTGAGCTTAGATCTGGGCCCCCTACGTGGCTTACCTCATCGACCGCTAAGGGTCTGGACTGGGGATCCATGGCGGAAGTGCTGATGCTGCAAAAGTGCATCACAAATATGATAGGCAAGAATACCAGTCTCACAAACATGATTCAGGTGATGCTCTTCCGTGGGATTCTTCCCTGCCAACTCCGGCCATCTCACATGTGGGAGTTCAATCCAAAAGATCCATGGACCTTGAAGCGCTTCTTTGGCACAACGCATGAAGACATCTGGAAGCTGCTCTTCAAGGCCCAAAAAACGTGGCCGACGAAGACCGAAGACATTGGTCTTGACATCGATAATCTGGCCACACGGTAAGTATCATTTTCCCGAATATATATTCGGTCAATAAGTTTTAGACATAATGAATTTTCTGTCCTTCGTGCAGGGCTGGATAGCAAATGCCGAGCGGGTTAAGTGTCGGGCACCGCTGCCTGAAGACCCGGCCACACCCCAGCTGACAGGGATGCTGGTCCCGGCGCCCTATCAGGCGTCGGAGAAGAAGGCCAAGAAGAAGAAGGGCAAGGAGGCCAGAGGCGGCCTCCGCCACAAGGGTCCTTCGGATGCAGTGTCAGGAGAGATCGAAGCCCCCTCCTCCCACGAGGGAGATGAATAAGAAGGGCAAGGAGGCCAGAGGCGGCCTCCGCCACAAGGGTCCTTCGGATGCAGTGTCAGGAGAGATCGAAGCCCCCTCCTCCCACGAGGGAGATGAAGAAGAAGAGGAGGATGAAGCGGAAAGCGACTCCCCTCTTAGGGGGAGGAAGAAGAAGAGGGCGGCCTCCGCAGACCCGGAGGAGGAAGCACCCAAGTGGGGGAAGATGGCCCTCTCAGATGGTTCGGATTCAGAGGCCGAACCAGTCCCCAAGAGACTTCCCAGGGTGAAGCCCCTGGCCGAATCATCAGTACCAAAGGGTATATTATTTGTCTTTGGTCCTTTATGTTTTTATAATATAACTTACTACACTGTATGCCTTTCGGCCCTGCTCGCGACCTCCCCAACACTTCGCTATCTGGGGAGTTCTCTGCCACCCGAGATGGCAGAGAGCGAGACGCCACCGCGAGCCCTTTCGCCAATCACCGCGGATGACACCGAGGTGTTGACCCGAAGGACCTCTCTTGGCCGCGCAGGGGCAAGCGAGGGTGCCGAGAAGGCGCCCGACGGTGATACATCGGCTGCCGAAAACATGGGGGCGACCCCCATGGCGACCGATGGCGGGGGCCCTGATCAATCTGGACCCAGCCAGACATCATTCCGGAAACCAACGTGGCTCCGGAATCAGGCGATCAACCCTCTTCGAAGGAGGCGGGAGCATCAGCTCCTACGGCGGCCTCCAATAAACTAGAGGCGATGAATACTCTAGTGGAAGCACTACAACGTGCTTCCATCGTGGAGGAGCACCGCACCCTAATGGGTGTGGTGGTAGAGAAGGTTCAGTCCGCCAAGAGCGGGCTGAACGAAGCCTTCACCAGCCTACTGACAGGCTTCGAGGTATGCGACGTAATGCTCTGGACGCTTTTTTATAAAGGAATATACTGGTGCACAGATAGTAGCCCCTAAGACTCTTTCTGGTTTTGAAAAGCAGACGAGAGGATCACATAGTATTCGGAAGAAGTGACGTACTTTTCTATTGTATAACAGGCTTCCCTGTTGGTGGCAACCGCCCAAGCCGCTGAAGTTTCCGAACTCAATCGGAAACTGAAGGTGGCTGATGATGAAATCGATCACATCAACAAGCAATTTGACGAGACGCGAGGTATGCTTGTAATTTAAAGAGTTTGATCATATATCTGAAGTGATATGCAAATTTAGAGCTTAACTCATGTACTGCTGTGATTATGAGCGCAGTTGGCACGGCCGAGGTTGAGACCCTCAAGAGCGCCCTTGCTTAGGCCAAGGAGGAGGCGAAGGCGAATAAAGCAACCGCTAACAAAGTGGCTACGAAACTAAAGACCGAACAGGTCGCCCGCTGCAAGCATGAAGACAGGGTGGCCGAAGTGGAGCAAGAGCTGAAGGACGCCATCGGCAAGTGCGACGCATTGGAGGAGAAGACTTAGGCCCAAGCGATCGAGGCGCGGATTGAGTCCTGGAGTGCTCGTGAAGATATCCGGCAGGCCAAACAAATGGCTGCTGGTAAGCCCTTTCTCTTGCAAAGTATATTTGGTTGTCAAAGATATGATTTTCTCACTCTACTATGGAGTTCTCCATATGCCTTTGCGGATCTTCCGAGGAGTGCCGCCGACGCCGCACAATTCTTCCGAGCCCAGGAGGGGAACTCGACCGAGAAGATATTCTGGTCACAGTTCCTGGAGCCAGAGCATCCGACGCCTCTGAATGACTAGATGAAACAACAGACTGAGCTACATAGGGTGTCCGGCTTGGCCATGAAGGATCTCATAGTTCGGCTTTGGCCAGCAGAACCAATCCCTGGAAGCTACTTTGGCTTGGTGAGGCGACCCATCGACGCGTTGCCTCGGGTTGAAGCTGTGAAATGCTCAGCGTGCATAGAGGGTGCGCGGATGGCCTTTGCCCGTGTAAAGATGCACTGGGCAAAGTTGAAGGCCACCGACGTGGCGACCGCAGGCCCGCCCGAAGGCAAGGACCACCGCAAGCCGGAGAGGTACTTCGAAGATGTCCTGGCATGTGCCTGAATAGTGGAGGACCAATGCTCAAAGGACGTTATGTTTGAATAAATGTATCTAGGTTGTAAAAACTTTGTTTTGTGAACCTAGGATGGTCATATATTTACGCCTTTTATCTTGAGTTATTTTCCTCCCGTGCGGCTGTTTTAATTCTGATAGTTTGCCAATCGTCAGCTTCATCCCCCACGTAGATGCTACGGGGGTGTTCGGTATAGCGCGTGATCACACTTTATCCAATGTCTTGGTCCATAAAGGAGGTGTCCGTGCAGCGAACCAGGCAATCAGACTATGCGGCTTTATTACTATCACTTAGCCATAGGAGTTTGATGGTAGGGCTAAGTACTAGCCCACATGCACGACAATCCGATCTAGGGTGCCTTTTGCGCACGGCTCGACGAGGACCAGCCCTTCGCATAACACAGAGTAAATCATTAATGATTTGTAGTAAGTCGCCGAATCGCTGACCAGCTCTCCCCTTATCATGATAGTCAGTTTTTGGCTTTCTCTACTGAGGTATTTGACTGGATGATCCAGAAATACAATCACAGTAGTTCTCCCTTTACTACCTTAGCCGAACAAGCGGAACATAAGGTGGTAAGCACAGGAGCCTGGCAACCCAACTATACACCAAAGACATGATTTGGAGCCGATGCATATAGTGCAATATTCGCGACGCTGAAGAGCACCTGATAGGTATTCAGACTTGAGAACGTGCGGAGCCAAATACAGCCTCCAGTACTTAAGACCAGACTAAAGCACGAGCGGCAATATGAAGTAAGGAGGGAATGCAGATGAAGAGAGAAATCAATACCAAACAAAAGTGGTGATCAACTGCTTCCTTTATATCTTGTATAATACGTCAAGACGTGCTATTACAGATAATGCCATGAATATCGAGGCTTTTTTACATGCCGAGAGTTTACACAAGGGAAATGTTTTACACAGGGCTGTGAAAAAAAGGTAATGGCTTGAAGGTCCTAATGTTGCCCTGCTGCACGTCTGCGCTGTTTCTCCTTGGTTAAAAATCCCTTGAGAGGAGGGGTTGATGGTCGTCTATAGGAAGGTGGAGCTGCAGAGAGTATCCCATGTACAACCGCGGGGTAGACGGGTTTTAATGAACCTGTAGTTGAAAGAAAGAGAGAAAGAAGCGTAAGATCTAAATAGAGTCAATCCGTACTATAGAACTTTCTCCGCAGTATGCCTCTGACGTTGCCCAAGGTATTTTGAGTGTGTAATTATGCACGCGCAATACGTATGCCGTGACCTTATGGGGCGATCGGCAGAGGCTGATCTGCTAATCCATCTCCGGATCTACCGAGCTGTCATGCTGTAATGTAGACCGGACTCGCTTGGTAGTGTCAGGGACCTTAATGGCCGACGAGTTATTCGGCTTGATGAGGCCGTTCTGTACCTCGACTGCAAGGGCTGTGGTGTGCTCCTTAGTATGGAGGGAGCGCTCCATATTTCCATTGACTATGATAACGCCGTGCGGTCCGGGCATTTTGAGCTTTAAATAAGCATAATGCGGGACTGCATTGAAGCGAGCAAAAGTTGTTCATCCGTGCAGCGCATGAGAACCACTGCGAAAAGGGACAATATCAAAGATCAAGTCCTCGCTTCGGAAGTTATCCGGTGAACCGAAGACGACTTCCAACATTAAGGAGCCCGTGCAGTGGGCCTCTACGCCGGGAATCACTCCTTTAAAGGTAGTGTTACTGGGCTTAATTCTTGATCGGTCAATACCCATCTTACAGACACTGTCTTGATAAATCAGGTTAAGACTGCTGCCGCCATCCATAAGGACTCGAGTGAGATGGTATCCATCAATGATTTGGTCGAGTACTAGCGCCGCCGAATCTCCATGACGGATACTAGTTGGGTGGTCCCTGCAAGCGAAGTTGATCGGACAAGCCGACCATGGGTTAAATTTTGGGGCGACAGGCTCTACGGCATAGATGTCCCTTAGTGTGCGCTTGCGCTCTCTCTTGGGAATATGTGTGACATAAATCATGTTCACTGTTTTCACCTCGGGCGAAAATTTCTTCTGTCCCCCCTGTGTGGTGTGGACGGGCCTCATCATCGTCCTTGCTTTGAGGCCCTTTCCCCTTGTGTTCGGTATTTAACTTACCATCCTGTTTAAAAACCCAGCAGTTTCTGTTGGAGTGGTTGGCAGGCTTGTCGGGGGTGCCATGAATCTGACAGGGCCTGTCTAGTATCTTATCCAAATTAGATGGACCATCTCTATTTCATTTGAATGGCTTCTTCCGCTGACCGGGTTTGGAGCCACTGAATCCGGCATTCACCGTCGTATCTTTAGTTTCTTCATTGTTGTTCTGACGGTTGTTTTTATTACGTCGTGGCCTTCCGTTGCCATCCTTAGCTTCAGAGGTGCCAGGGTCGCTGGTACTATTGCTTCTACGAGCCAACCAGCTATCTTCGCCCGCGCATAAGTAGGTCATAAGTGTAGTAAGAGCTACCATAGTCTTCGGCTTTTCCTGACCGAGATGTCGAGCGAGCCATTCGTCACGGACGCTGTGTTTAAAGGCCGCTAAGGCTTCAGCGTCCGAACAGTCCATGATTTGGTTATTTTTAATTAAGAACCGAGTCCAAAGTTTGCGGGCTGACTCTCTGGGTTGCTGGACTATGTGACTAAGGTCATCAGCGTCCGGTGGTCGGACATAAGCACCTTGGAATTTGTCTCGAAAAACATCCTCCAAGTATTCCCAGCTACCAATAGAGTTCTCTGGGAGGCTATTCAACCAGTGTCGTGCTGGCCCTGTTAGCTTTAGGGGGGTATTTAATGGCGTGGAGATCGTCACCACGAGCCATGTGAATATGGAGAAGAAAATCTTCAATCCATACAGCGGGATCTGTCGGTCCGTCATATGCTTCAATGTTTACAGGTTTAAACCCTTCTGGAAACTAGTGATGCATTACCTCATCGGTAAAGCATAAGGGGTGTGCGGCGCCTCTGTATCGGGCAACGTCACGGCGGAGTTCGGATGACATTTGTGTTCGGTTTTCTGCCCGAGTTTGGTTATGCTTATTGCGCCAAGCGTGATGGCCGTCGTCTCGTGTTGGAGCACGTCCCATTTGACCGTAGATTAGTCTGGTCTGACCGGTTCTATTGTCCAGGTCCTGACTAAGTCGTAGGTATAGCCTGGAGCCGCTACCTCTTTTGCCTCGACGGCGAGGTGGCGTGGGCTGGTGTCCGGCGTAAGTAGCCGCTTTGTCCCGTCCACGTGGTGGTCGATCTGGTTTGTCAGCATGGTTATATCTTGATGATATTGGCTCAAGGGCCTCATTGTCAAATTGTGGTAGTAGCCTATGCTTCAGGTAGCTTTTTGTTGGGTGCTCGAAGCTGTATTCTTCGGCAGCCAGGACCTTGGTCCATCTGTCATTGAGCGTATCCTGTTCGGCTTGAAGCTGTTGTTGTTTCTTTATGATGCTCCTCGCAGTGGCGATGAGCTGTCACTTGAAGCGCTCTTGCTCGAGGGGTTCCTCTGGCATGATGAAATCTTCGTTTCCGAGGCTAACATCCTCCTCGGAGGCCGGTAGATAGTTACTATCTACCGAATCCTCATGCTCGACAAGTTCGTCCGGATTGACTTGTCCATCTTCCCACTCATCCTGCTCAACAGCAGGCTTGATGGGGTGGTCGGAGTCTTCGGCATTCTCTGGAGTGTCATTGTCTCCGGTGCCGGTATTGCTTTCTTTTTTGCAACGCGATCGTGAGCGGCGCCGCTAACATCGGTGCTTTGGTGGTGCTTCGACAGGCTTGTCCTTGATCGGGTCTTGAGCGCTATCGTCGTCCTTCTTTTCAGGGGTATCCACCATGTACACGTCGTAAGTAGAAGTGGTCGTCCAACGCCCAGTGATAGGTGGGTTTTGGCCTGGTTCAGCTCCGGCATCGTCGTCCATACCATCGATGTCTTCAGGGGCGTAGTCTAGCATGTCGGTCAAGTCCTCGACAGTGGCTATTTAAGTGGGTGGTGGGTGGCACGCAAAATTCCCCGCACTCAGCCCCTTGTTCAAGCTGGGCGCAGGTCAAAAGTGACACTTCCGTGATAGAGAGAGATCGCATTAAGTCCAATGCCTCGTTTAGGAGCGATAGCTGGACGGTTGGCTGAGGGCCTGCGGAGCTGGGTTTCGAAATCTCCGCTTGACCGTTCTCAATGGATGCAGACCTCAAGAGTTCGGAGTTAAAATCTAGAGGTGAGTCCGGCTTCCTGATGACAAGGAGAACCCTGTTTGATTCCAAGCCTACCGATAATATGGTCACCTCTGAGTCTCCGGCAGGGAGCTCCGTAGTAGGAGAGTGTCCGATGGGGTTCATACTCCCATCTTCAGACAGGGTGATCCGCTATGGATCTAAGGTCAGGCAGGAACGATAATTGATCCTTGAACGGGGCCTGGTGGTGGATCTGACGGTCATCCTTCATTTAGTTGAGGAGCAGTGGTCGAGGCCGAGAAACCTTCGAAGATCAAGTCTTCTCAGATATCAGCGATATAATTCAGGCTTGTGAACCTGATCTGGTGACCAGGACTGTAGTTGTCAATCTGTTCAAGGTGACCAGTTGAATTGGCACGCAGAGCGAAGCCGCCAAACACAAAAAGTTGACCAGCGTGGAATGTTTCCGCGGAAATAGCATCGTTGTTGATGATCAAACGAGCCATCGAACCTTCTACCGATGACACAATGGAACTCTCAATGAAAGCACCAATGTCGGTGTCAAAACCGGCCGATCTCGAGTAGGGGTACCCGAACTGTGCGTCTGAGGATCAAGGGTAACAAGGGACAAGGGGGACAGCGTGTTTACCCATGTTCGGGCCCTCTTAATGGAGGTAAAACCCTACATCCTGCTTGATTGTATTTGATGAGTATAGGGATTAAAAGAGTTAATCTACCTCGAGATCATATTGGCTAAACCCTAGTTGTCTAGCCTATGTGAATTCTCATAGCCTCTACGGACTAAACCCTCCGATTTATATACACACTCGAGGGGCCTAGGGTTGTACAGAGTCGGTTTGTAGAGGAAGGACATTACATATCCGGACACGAATCTTGCCATCCACTCATAGGGGAGTCCTACCCGGACACGGGGGAAGGTCTTCCGCTTTGTAACTTCACGGCCCATCAGTCTGGCCCATATCGAATAGCCCGAACACCCGAGGACCCCCTAATCCAGGACTCCGTCACCTACTCATGCTAGTATTCAATGTTAATTCTTCACAATGCATGTTTATAATCGTTTTTGCTCTCTAGCTGGTCGCGTCTCAACCTATTTGCTAGCCTTCACCTGTACTAAAAAAATTGCTGCTTGTGCATCCAATTGCTTTAACCAAAGTTACTCCAGATGTGTCCACTATATCTGCCTATAAGTGGTATTACTCTATCATTCCAAGAAATTTGCATGCGCCACCTCTAAATATTCAAATGAACATATGTTTTGTGTGCCCGTACCGCTCATGAAGCGACAGGGGGGGTCAGTATTTTCCATGCTAAGCGGGTTGTTCTCACGATGAGTGTTTATTCACTTGTCATTGCACGAGAGGGGCCGGTAATCAGGATGCCTAGTCCCATGTTTAAAATTGCAAAATAATGAAACAAAACTCCCACAAAAAGTTATTGGTATGGAGGGCACCCGAGGATTCGGCTAGCCATGGCCTATGTTTTTGGTGGAGGGGGAGTGAACTTTACTTTACCGCTTGGGAGCCACCGCTAATGTGTTTAGCATGGATGATATTGAAAATTCTAAGTCGTGACGTTGATAGGAAAGGCATGCCTCTCAAAAATATATTTATCTTTGATTTAATCTTCGACCTTTAGCACCTCTGCAAATCCCTTCTTCCCTTTGCGAAGGGCCTATCTATTTACTTTTATGTTATTCTACTTTTATTATTGGGTCATCACCTTCTCAAACAAGCACCAGTCCTGAGAGCACTATTGTCATTCTTATGCATTGTGTATATTTAATATTGTGTTCATCATGACTGGATCTCTTCTACCATGAATTACAATGTTTAGTCGCTGCTTAAACTTTGGAGGTGCTCTACATTTATGTTTTGCGGTCTTAGAAAGGGCTAGCGAGATACCATGTTGTCATATTATATCATGATTGTTTTGACAAAGTGTTGGCATGTAAGATATTTCATTATTGCTCACTAGTTGATTATGCCATTGATATGAGTGAATATAATTTCTAATATTTATCATTTCCATGGTTAGTTATAATCTTTGCTAAAAACCTGGGTAGTATTTAAGCATATATATGGATACAAGAACAAATGAGTTCGTAAAAGTTTTTCTTTATCACTTTCAGTTTGTCAACTGAATTGCTTGAGGACAAGCAATGAGTTAAGCTTGGGGGGATTGATACGTCTCTACCGTATCTACTTTTCCAAACACTTTTGCTCTTGCTTTGGACTCTAATTTGCATGATTCGAATGAAACTAACCCAGACTGACGTTGTTTTCAGCAGAACTACCATGATGTAGTTTTTGTGCAGAAATAAAAATTCTTTGGAATTGGACAACAAAAATTGGAGATTTTTTATGGACCAAATAAAAAATACTTGAACAAAGACCCACTAGAGGGGGGCCACCTGCTCCCACGAAGCACCAGGGCGCTCCCACCGAGGGAGTCCTGGATTAGGGGGTATCCGGACAACCGGACTATATCCTTTGGCCGGACTGTTAGACTATGAAGATACAAGATTGAAGACTTCGTCTCGTGTCCGGATGGGACTCTCTTGGCGTGGAAGGCAAGCTTGGCGATACGGATATGTAGATCTCCTTCTGTTGTAACCGACTCTGTGTAGCCCTAGCCCCCTCCAGTGTCTATATAAACCGGAGGGTTTAGTCCGTAGGACAAGAACAATCATACCATAGGATAGCTTCTAGGGTTTAGCCTCTACGATCTCATGGTAGATCAACTCTTGTAATACTCATATTCATCAAGATCAATCTAGCAGGAAGTAGGGTATTACCTCCATAGAGAGGGCCCAAACCTGGGTAAACATTTTGTCCCTTGCCTCCTGTTACCATCCACCTTAGACGCACAGTTCGGGACCCCCTACCTGGGATCCGCCGGTTTTGACACCGACATTGGTGCTTTCATTGAGAGTCCCTTTGTGTCGTCGCTGCAAGGTTCGATGGCCCCTTCGATCATCGACAATGATATGGTCCAGGGTGAGGTTTTCCTCCCCGGACAGATCTTCGTGTTCTGCGGCTTCGCACTGCGGGCCAACTCGTTTGGCCATCTGGAGGAGATCGAGAGCTACGCCCCTGGCCATCAGGTCAGGTTTGGAAACTTGAATTACACTGCCGATATCCGCGGAGACTTGATCTTAGATGGATTCGGGCCCATGCCAGGTGTGCCGCACGATCATGACGAGCACGATATATCTCTGCCGTCAGACGGTGTTCGGGAGATCACGCCAGCAACTACTTCAGCTTCTAGTCCGGAGGAGATCGCGCCATCCGAGGACGGGAGGGTAGACTCCGCCACGAAGGCCGCGCCTTACCCTCCACGAAGACGTGTCGCCGAACTGCTGGACTCATCCTCGGCCACGGACTCCGCACCACCCGCGTCCATACCTATCGAATCCGATTGGGCACCGATCATGGAGTTCACCTCTGCAGATATCTTTCATCACTCGCCCTTCGACGACATACTGAACTCATGGAAATCTCTCTCCCTGTCTGGGGAACCTCGGCCGAACTATGTCCGGCTAGAGTGGGATGCGGATGACGAAGAAATTCAATCCCCACCCACCACTCACTTAGTAGCCACTGTCGATGACTTAACTGACATGCTCGACTTCAACTCCGAAGACATCGATGGTATGGACATCGATGCCGGAGACGCACAGGAACCACTGCCCACAGGGCACTGGACTGCCACCTCATCATATGATATATACATGGTGGATACACCCAAAGAAGGCAATGACGACAAGACAACGGAGGATGACCACTCCAAGAAGCAACCCCAGCACCGACGTCAGCGGCGCCGCTCTAAGTCTCGCCACAGCAAAAGTGGTGATACCGGCACAGGAGATAATAAAGATTCGGACGGTGTCAAGATGATAACAATCCCCTCCAGAACGATCAAGAGCCGGAGGATGAACAAGCCAGCCCTCCCAAGAGAGCGGCAGAGGGAGAAACGGAGGACGACAACTATATGCCTCCCTCCGAAGACGAAGTAAGCCTCGACGACGAAGAATTTGTCGGGCCTGAGGATCCCGTCGAGCAGGAGTGCTTTAAGCGTCGGCTTATTGCCACAACAAACAGCCTGAGGAAAAAGCAGCAACAGCTTCGAGCTGATCAGGATCTGCTAGCAGATAGATGGACTGAAGTCCTTGCGGCTGAGGAGTACGAACTCGAACGCGCTTCCATAGGTCACCCCGAGTTCGATGCGGCTAATCGGCCACCCCGTGGCCGAGATAGAGAGGTAGTACGGCCTGAAAATCAGCCTGCACCCCGCCGCCATTCAAACAAACATACCAAGGCAACGAGAAACATGCGAGACCTGCGAGACATATTGGAAGAGAGAGCAAAACATGCTAGATCGATCTATGGATCACGAGGCCGTGCCCCTACAAGGGACGGCGACCGCCTCACCGGATACAGTAAAAACAATTCCGGACGGGCGGAATACAGCAGTCAGGACTCATACGAGCTGCGTCGCAACATAGCCCAGCACAGAGGCGTGGCACACCCCCTATGCTTCACCAACGAAGTAATGGAGCATGAATTCCCAGAAGGTTTTAAACCTGTAAATATCGAATCATATGATGGTACAACAGATCCCGCGGTATGGATCGAGGACTTACTCCTCCACATCCACATGGCCCGCGGTGATGATCTACATGCCATCAAGTACGTCCCGTTAAAACTCAAAGGACCAGATCGACATTGGCTGAATAGCCTACCAGCAGACTCCGTCAGCTCCTGGGAGGATCTGGAAGACGCGAACTTATAGCATTATTCGGCGTGAGAAGTCTGAACACTTTTGACAGTGTGGCACCCCGAACTTATAGCATTATATGCATCGGCTCTGGATCATGTCATGGGTCAATAGTTGGGTTTGCCCGGCTCCCATGTTTTGGTACCTTATGTTCCGCTATATCGGCTAAGGTAGCACTTGGAGAACTACTGCGATTGTGCCCCGGTTATTCCGGCCAAGCACCTCAGTAGAGAAAGCTAAAACTGACTGTCATGATGAGGCGAGAGTTGGTCGCTGTTCGAGAGGTCTCAAGTCCCTAAAGACTTTTTTCGCTTGAGCGAGAGCTGGCCTTTTCCGGCTTAGGCGTGTATAGCGCCCCAAATTCGCTTCTCGAAGACTAGGGGCTTCGCCAAAATTTAAAATTGTAGACTTCTATGGCTAAGTGAGAGCGATAAAGCATTATAGTCCGATTGCCTGGTTCGTTGCGCTGTACACCTCCCTCGAAGGACCCAAGAATGGGAAAAAGAGTGCTAAGATTTATCCCGAACACCCCAGCACGAGTTGCATGGGGGCAGAAGCCAACGACTAGCTACTCTCAGAATTTATAAACGGCCGCACAGAGGGTAATATTTTAAATACAAAAGCGTTGAATAACGAACATGAACTAGTTTTCATAAACACAAGGACCACATGAGCAAGTTCATTCAAACATTACATCTTTGGTACATTTGTCCGCCACGAGACGGGCACCCTTTAGGACACTTTCATAATACATTTCGGGGTGGCGATGCTCCTTGCCGTGCGGCGGCCCCTCCTTCCCCAGCTTTTCGGCGTCCATCTTCGCCCAGTGCACCTTGCCACGGGCAAGAGCCCTGCGTGCACCTTCGATGCAGACGGACCGCTTGATGACTTCCAGCCGTGAGCAGGGAATCACCAGACCACATCCGGACTATAAGGCCCCTTGAGGGAGTCCTGGATTAGGGGGTGTCCGGATAGCCGAACTATTACCGTTGGACGGACTCCTGCACTATGAAGATACAAGATTGAAGACGTCGTCCCGTGTCCGGATGGGACTTTCCTTGGCGTGGAAGGCAAGCTTGGCGTCTGGATATGTAGATCTCCTACCATTGTAACCGACTCAGTGTAACCCTAACCCTATCCGGTGTCTATATAAACCGGAGGGTTTTAGTCCGTGAGGACGAACAACAATCATACCTTAGGCTAGCTTCTAGGGTTTAGCCTCTCGATCTCGTGGTAGATCTACTCTTGTACTACCCATATCATCAATATTAATCAAGCAGGAGTAGGGTTTTACCTCCATCGAGAGGGCCCAAACCTGGGTAAAAACATCGTGTCCCTTGTCTCCTGTTACAATCCGCCTAGACGCGCGATTCAGGACCCCCTACCCGAGATCCGCGGTTTGACACCGACATTGGTGCTTTCATTGAGAGTTCCTCTGCGTCATTGTCGTGAAGGATGCCTCATCCCGTCTTTAAAGACGGCACCATTTCTAAAGGAGCTTTGGCCACCGGCCAAACTCTCCGGCTAGGCGGTTTTCTTATGACCGCCTGTTCGGCCGCCGCGCCGACGATGACTTCTCGGGTTATCGAAAGCAATCTTCACGTTAACTCGGAACTCGCCGAGCAGTTAGATCCGATGGAGCTCTCTTCCTTAAACGAGCTCTTGGGTCGCGTCGCCGCCTTGGAGTCGCTACAGACTACGATCAGATTGGACCTAAAACAGATCTGAGAGAGATCAACTCTCCCCAGGCTACCCACCATGTTGCTGTGGTAGAGGAACAATACAACGACTCTTATCCTACCTTAAGGACTAGCTATGCCCGGATTCCTAACCCCTCCATGCCGGATTACCGCGGAGGGGAGGACACCACCCAAGCCCTGAACTTAAAGTCAGGCAGTGGGCTAGATTCATTGGACAACCTCCAAGAACCCAAGCTTCCAAGTTCGGAAACTTCTTGGCCCCTGAATCTTAGATCGGACGGGGTTCGGAAATTAATTCCACCTGCCCACCCAAACATAAGCGATCTATCCCAAACCCGGCAAGAGCCCAGTGAAACAGTACATCATTACTGGGCCAGATTCCTCCTGGTTATGGACAGGATAAAGGATTGCCGCGAGGAGGACGCAATTTCATTCTTCCGCAATAATTGCACGGACAAGGGAATCCTAAACGCCATAAGTCGTCATTGAAATTACACGCTTGCCTGACTTGGCGTCCATAGTACGAAAATCTTCTTGCGATGGAGAGCGCTTGGAAAACCGAAATCAAATTTTGGGATAATCCGGCGCCGAATCGACCCTAGTCTGAAATAAAAGGGTGCATCATCACCAGGCACCTGGGTTACATACCAAAAAGCAAAAACCCCCCAAAGGGCATGGAACCGTACTAGAGGGATGGCTCAATGGACCCTGCAAAATTCATAGCATAGAGGGCGCCACTCCAACTCATAGCCTTAGAGCATGGTGGATACTACGGCAGGTTGCCAAAAGTGGCAAAGAGCTTATAGCTCCAGAGCAGCAGCCCAGCAATACCAGCACGGTATTAACAGTCTTCGAGACTTTCACATCAAATAATATGCGGAAACGAACACTCCGCAGCCTTGCCGAAGTCTACCATATAGCAATAATAAATCCATGGAGTGACACGGCTATTACCTTTAACGCCAAAGGATTTAACCTAAAATCGAACAGCCCGAGCACCAGCCGCATTGGTCCTTAGTCCAATAGTGGGACGGCTTTCACCTTACCAAGGTACTCATGGGCGGCATGACAGGATTAAACCTCATCTATGAGGAAACCCTTCTAAAATGGAAATAGATCGAGCCGCATTGAGCAAAGCAGCACAACCTTTAGAGGAATAATCCCCAGTCGGGAAGCATGCTGTACAGGAAAGATCACACTGGATGCGGTGTTCGGCACACCGGACAAATATAGGTCCGAGGAGGTCACATTCCAAGTGGCCCCGTTCAGCAGCGGATACCACGCACTATTAGGGCGAGAGGCATTCACAATTTTTCAAGCTATACCCCATTACGGGTACATGAAGCTCAAAATGCCCGGACCCAACGGAATTATCACTCCCGCTAGTGACCCGAACATAGCGCTCCGCGCCGAAAATAAAACAGCCGCACATGCCCTTGAAGCACTATCCGAAGCCCTAGCGGCAGAGGAACTCACTGCGCTGTGCTCCACGGTGAACAGGGACGATGTGATACTCGATAAGAGATCCAAGTCCACCTCTTTTAAACCGGCAGATGAAATAGTAAATTCCAAGTCCATCCAATGGACCCTACAAAATCGGCCTCCATCGGGGCACAATTAAACCCTGATGTGGACGCCACACTACGAGAATTCCTACGCGAAAATTGGGACATTTTTGCCGGCACCCTTCAGACATGCCAGGAATCCCACGCCGGCTGGTCGAGCAGAGCCTAAATATCTTAAAAGGATTCAAGCTAGTCAAACAAGCTCTTCGGCGTTTCTCCGTCCCCAAGAGACAGACCATGAGAGAGGAGCTAGCCAAACTATTGGAGGCCGGATTCATCAGAGACATTAAACATCCGGACTGGCTAGCAAACCTGGTAATGGTACCAAAGAAGGACAAATCCTGGCGCCTATGTGTCGATTTTAAGGACCTTAACAAGGCTTGCCCAAAGGATCCCTTCCCCCTCCCCGCATCGATCAAATTATTGACGCTACCACAGGACACAATTCATTGTGTTTCCTTGACGCATACTCCGGCTACCACCAAATTAAGATGGCAGAGCCAGACCAAGCCGCAACGGCATTCATCACTCCATATGGCCCATTCTTCTTCAACACAATGCCCTTTGGGCTCAAAAACGCCGGCGCAACATATCAGCACATGATTCAGACATGTCTGGCAAACCAGATCGGCAAAACAGTGGAGGCATACGTAGACTATGTGGTCGTCAAATCCAAGCATGTCAAGACCCTAGTCGACGACTTGAGGCTCACATTCGATAATCTCCGAACGTATGACATCAAGGTCAACCCGGAAAAATGCGTTTTCGTGTACCGGTAGGAAAGCTCTTGGCTTCATTGTATCCAAGAGAGGAATTGAAGCAAACCCAACCAAGATCCGAGCTCTGTCACAATTGGATATCCCCAAAGACCTCAAACAAATACAAAAATTGACTGGATGCGTGGCGGCTCTAAGCCTCTTTATCTCCCGCTTAGGAGAAAAGGCATTACCCCTTTATCGCCTTCTCCGGCGCACCGAACACTTCGAGTGGACGAATGCTGCCACGGCCGGACTCGAAGAAATCAAAGCCATATTGGTAACAAATCCGGTCCTGGCCGCGCCCAACATGGGCGAACCAATGCTATTATACATCGCAGCAACCCATCAAGTTGTAAGCGCGGTGCTCATTGTCGAACGAGAAACGGACGGACACAAGTTCCCTCTCCAAAAACCAGTTTACTACGTGTCCACTGTCCTAACTCTATGCAAGTCACGGTACCCGCAATATCAAAAGATAGCATACGCGGTGTTCATGGCATCCCGGAAGCTGCGACACTACTTTCAAGAGTGTTCGATAATAGTAGCCTCCGAAGTACCTCTTAATGACATTATAAACAACCGCGACGTAACGGGCCGGATCGCTAAATGGGCCATTGAGCTCCTCCCGTTCGACATAACCTACAAGCCACGACGAGCTATTAAGTCGCAAGTTTTGGCCGACTTCGACGCCGAATTGACTGAAGCCGAACTCCCTAAAGAGTACGACGCATATTCCAACTAGATCATACACTTCGACGGCTCCAAAATGTTGGCCGGGCTGGGGGCTGGTGTTGTTCTGATGTCCCCAACTAGAGATACAGTCCAATACATACTTCAAATAATGTACACGAACTCCAACAAAGCAGCCGAATACGAGGCCCTTCTACATGGTCTCCGGATGGCAGTCTCCATGGGCATTCAACGCCTAGAGGTGCGCGGGGATTCGAACGTCGCGATATCCCAAATAAATGGGGACTTTGATGCCAAGGATCCGAAAATGGTAGCTTATCTCAATGTCGTCCTAAAAATGTCAGCTCGGTTTGAGGGGCTCGAATTTCACCATATAGCCCGGGATAACAACCAGGCAGCGGACGTGTTATACGCATTGGCGCATAAGCGCGATGCCGTCCCCGCAACATCTTCCTAGAGAGGCTTTTCAAGCCATCCGTATTATGGGAGGGAGAGTCTGGAAATAACAACCCGGACCCAACCACACTGCCCCACACCAAACATTCCGACATAGTTGGTGGTTCTGCCAACGAAATAACACCGTCAGCCCACGCAATAATGGCAGTCATTGCCCCATGGACCGAACCATTCCTAGCCTACCTAACTAGGCAGGAGCTTCCCGAAGACCAAAACGAGGGCCGCTGCATAGTGCGGAGATCTAAAGCCTATAAAGTCCATGAGGGAGAGATTTATAAGAAAAGCACAACCGGAGTCCTTCAAAGGTGTATCTCCGAAGAGGAAGGGCGGAATCTCCTGGCTGAAATTCATGCCGGACTCAGTGGGCACCATGCCGCAGCCCGGGCCCTTGTAGGCAAGGCCTTCCGTACAGGATTTTATTGGCCCGACGGCCGGCAGATGCTTAGGACTTAGTCCAACGATGCGTCGGTTGCTAGCTCTTTGCTAATCAAAGCCACATGCCACCCACCGCCCTCAAAACTATACCCATCACCTGGCCCTTCATGCAGGGGCTTGACATGGTTGGACCCCTTAAAGGAGGAACCCACAAGCAAAAATACCTATTGGTCATGGTGGATAAATTCACCAAATGGATAGAAGCCAAGCCTGTAAAGACGGCCGAATCTGGACCGGTGATAGACTTTATATCAGGGGTAGTACACCGTTACGGTGTCCCCCATAGCATCTTCACTGATAACGGCACGAACTTCACGGCCGACGAGGTCAAACTCTGGTGCAAAAACATGGGCATCAAGCTCGACTACGCTTCAGTCTATCACCCCCAAACTAACGGTCAAGTCGAGCGAGCAGACATTCTAATCATGAGCGGCATTAAACCCAGACTAGTGTGGTCCCTCAAGGAATCTAACACCCACCGGGTTGAGGAGCTCGACTCCGTACTCTGGGGGCTGCGGACCACGCCAAACCGCACTACCGGATTCACACCATTTTTTATGGTATACGACGCAGAGGCAGTTTTGCCCTGCGACATAATTCATGACTCACCTCGCGTGCGCATGTACGAAGAAAGAGAAGCCGAGCTCGATCGGCAGGACAGTTTGGACGCCTTGGAGGAGGAGCGCGACGTGGCAAAAGCTCGTTCCGCATTCTATCAACAGCAGGCTCGAAGATATCAAAGCAGGGAAGTACGGGCCAAAGCTTACAACGTTGGCGAACTAGTTCTACGCCTGTCAGACAAGAAAAAGGACAAACTCAAGCCCAAACGGGAGGGCCCCTTCATCATCGACCAAGTCTTGACCGGCGGAGCATACCGTCTGCGAAACACATCGGATAACAGACTCGAGACGAACCCATGGAACGCAGCCTGCCTCCGAAGATTCTACGCCTAGCGCCGGATTCTGAGTTCATCTCCTTCCTCCGTCTATATTTTATACTTTAAGCTGTCTTTTATTTCTCTCCTTCTTCCTCTTTTTTCCGAAGCCGTTAAAGGCTCGTTCGCGCATTGTTCGCACACACTTGACGCGCTATCCGTGCTCATTATACCTGGGGGCTTCTCTAATAGAAGCTTATTTATACGGGCTTTATGCCCAACACGTGTGTCACACTTCCGCATGTACCTTTTATTCACCATTTATGCATCGATATGACTTTAGTTCTGGCCAAGCTGGGTTGCCTGGCTCCTGTGCTTAGCCCTACGTTCCCGATTGTTCGGCTAGGTGGTAAAGGGAGCACTTCTACGATTGTTACCGCCGGGTCAGCCGGACGTGTACCTCAAACTGGGTGAAGCCGAAAGCTAGCATTCTTAAGGGAATATTCGGTCGGTGAACTAAAAGACGATTTTTTATTTTTTTTTCATTTATCTGCCCCCAGATGTTTTTCTGCTTTTTTCACAGTCCGGACATGCACTTTATGGCATGCCTCCCAGGGAAAGGAACCCCTAACGGAACTATCCTCCATGGAAGATGTTTCTTGCTAACCATGTAATATAACATAACTAGTTGGGCACTTGTCTGATAAAGCACTCATGACCCCTACGCCTGGTCTCCACGCATGCCCTGGTTTTTACATAACCGCGAGGGTATTCGGACACATTCCGGACGATTGGGTCCCGAGGTTGAAGCGAAAAGGTCCGCTACGACAAACGATCTACAATCCGGATAGAAGGCATTTTACATGTCATTTTAAATTACATAGTCACATTGACTGATTGTATTCCTCTTCAATGCCATCTAATAGGCTGCCTAGTTTACAGTCCTACTGGGAATACTTCGCGGCCAACTCTACTTGGCCGTACACTAAGCTCACAGGGATCTCCTTCCCGTCGGGCCCCACAGGTCCGACCTCGGCCATGTGGTTTGGGTCCGCCTTCGTGTACCGCGTCTTCACCATGGCCCAGGCCTCCCTGGCGCCTTGATGACAGGCCGATATCTTCCATAGTCGGAAGCGCCGCCGTGCTCCCTGAAGCTTCTCTGCAAGCTCTCCAAGGCCTTCGGGCAGGGAGATAGATGGCCACAAGGCCTGTGCGACGCCTTTCATCACCTGCCGAACTCGTTCGTGCAGTTGCAATAGCTCGGGAAGAAGGTCACCCGTAGAACAGGGCATTTCCTCTGCAGGACGACCCGTGAGCATACCTACAGACATAACTCTGTTAGTTTACTTCCTCGCTGAACTCTTTTTCAATGATCGCTCAAGCACTTACTATAAATGCCGCGACGAAGTCGCCGATTCTCCTTCACGGATTCAGACAGCTGGGCACGAACATCCTTTAGTTCCTCACCCAGCTGGGTGTTGGCATCCTGGAGATTATTTTTCTCTTGCCTCACCCTCGTAAGCACATTCTCGCCGCCTTCAACCGCGCAAGAGCTGTTGCTTGTCCGGATCTAATCCGCGCCATCTCTGCAATACTATTGTCAGATTTACACACACGCCGCACTTCACAAACTACTTATCTTTTGAAGCATATATTACCAGAGGGGGTCTCTGTGGCTCCCCCTGTAGCGGCTAGTGCGGCCTCAAGTTGGGCCTTGCATTCTTCAAACTCCTGGGATAGTCGGGTATTCTTTTTTGTAAGATCCTGCATAACAAATGATTCTTAAATCAGTTATTCTAACTATTTTAAGTCTCGGGGGCTACTGGCATATATAACCGTCAAATTCCCTCACCCGTATGTCCTTTACATACTGCTCCGTGGCTCTGGCTAGACCATCTTGAGCGGCATGGAGGTGCGCATCTCCTGAATTGAAGGCATTCAAGGCCTCTCGGGAGAAACATGCGTCACGAAGAACTGTCCACCTCGGAGTTGGTGGCGGACAATCTGTCGGCATCCTCTGTCGGAGGAGCGTCCGACGCATGCCTCGTGCTCGCCTCCGCTTCTGGACCCGGCTTTGGAGCCTCGCTGGTGGAGGCTCGATTGGCAACCTCTCCGGACACAGTCCGGCGAGCGCTCTTTTTCCTGAAAAGGGCACCAGCGTTAGTACGCCTTCCAGGAATCAATCCTGGGAATATGGTGACGCGCCATACCGTTGCAGCGGCGTTTCGATCCGGACCGCACTTCTTTTTAGCCTGCGGGGCCGTACTGCCCCTTGTTGGCTAGCCGCCGCGGGCTCGGCCTCCTGCCTCGAAGGCACCCTCTGCGAAACACCATTGGTATACGGTGATAAAAAATAAGCACGAATGGGTCATTATCAGAGTATTGGGACCTCGGTCTCAGTTACCTGTGAGGCTGGAAGTATTACAGGGTAATCGGCCATAATGGCAACCAAGGCATTATCGATGCTCAGTTGGTGAAATACCCCATTAATCAGCTCCACCAATATGTCCGGATCCTCTTGGGAGGCCGGATCGAGGAGCCGTTCCGGATCCTCGGGTTGTGGAGGCGGGTTGTTTATGTCTTTTACGGCTTGGCGCAGTGTCTGCGTCAACATCACAACATGAGATACCTACCCATGGGAATCCGGATCGGATGTGCAAAAAAGAAATGTCCGCTTACCCAGCTTCGAGGATTGTTCATAGAAAATCCGTTCAATGGACTGACATGGAGAAAATCCTCCTCTTCTCCCCTGTACAGATCGGTGACCGATCCCGGCCCCTTACGGCCATGACGAGTGGCATCGTCCTCCCCGTTGAAATCCCACACGGGGTGGCCCCTATACTGGAGCGGCTGCACCCCCCGCATAATACATGTGGCCATGACACCGATCATGGTCAGTTCGGAATGAGCTAACGATCTTATTCGGCTCATCAGGTATAGGACGTCCCTGTCGTCTTCCCTCTGGGAGCTCCGCGGGCGCCAACTCAGGCGTTTCTTTGAAGGAGCATTGCTGAACTCCGGGAGACCGATCCGAACAGGATCCAAAAGTGGGACGTCTTCTATATAAAACAAATCCGAAGGCCAGTCTTCGGACGCCTTCTTCGGGGTTCCGGATAGATATCTGGTCCCGGCGATGCGCCATGGCTCGACACCACCCACTTGATATATTGACCCCTCATGAGAACGGGGTACAAGGCAGAATAATCTCTTCCACAGCGCAAAATGAGCCTCGACGACCAAGAAAAGTTCGCAAAGGGCCACGAAGCCCGCGATGTGCAAAATGGAGGCAGGCGTAAGGTGGTGCAACTGGAGGCCGTAGAACTCCAAGAGCCCCCGGAGAAACGGATGAATTGGAAATCCGAGTCCTCTTACTGGATAAGAGATAAAGCATACCCGCTCTCCTTTGGAGGGATCGGGGATACTCTCCGCTTGCTTTCCGCCCTTATAGGAGGCGAGTCCGGCTCGAACCGGAACCATGAAGGCCGGGGGAAGAAATCCCTTGGTTTGGATTGTCACTAGCTCGCTATGCGGGACTGAGCATCTCTCCCAATTTCCAGGCTGAGGGCTGGGAGCGCGAGAGGAGGAGCCGCGTCGACTGTCCATGATGTAATGGATTTTTCTCAGAGGCACTCCGATGAAAGCTCGCAGAGGGGGGATGGTGTGACTCAGATCTAGATCCTCGTCCCTTTTATAGGTGGCTCATTTGCGCAGCTAGGGGGATAAGTGTAAAAATACCCTGGCTTTTTGCATTCATTCAAACACGTGGAAGATGGCCATTATTGGGCGTGGAAGCCAAGGAGCACAGCATTTATCAGAAGCCGGACACTATTCGACAAGTATAAGGAATTTGGAGACGAACCCGCCTACATAATGCGAAGACAATCTACGCTACGGACTCATCGCCATTGAAACCTGGTCTGGGCTACCGAGGGAGTCCTTGATTAGGGGGTGTCCGGATAGCGAACTATCACCGTTGGCGGACTCTGGACTATGAATATACATGATTGAAGACTTCGTCCCGTGTCCGGATGGGACTTTCCTTGGCGTGGAAGGCAAGCTTGGCGATACAGATATGTAGATCTCCTACCATTGTAACCGACTCTATGTAACCCTAACCCTATCTGGTGTCTATATAAACTGGAGGGTTTTAGTCCGTAGGACGAACAACAATCATACCATAGGCTAGCTTCTAGGGTTTAGCCTCTCTGATCTCGTGGTAGATCCACTCTTGTACTACCCATATCATCAATATTAATCAAGCAGGAGTAGGGTTTTACCTCCATCAAGAGGGCCCGAACCTAGGTAAAAACATCGTGTCCCTTGTCTCCTGTTACCATCCGCCTAGACGCATAGTTCGGGACCCCCTACCCGAGATCCGCCGATTTTGACACCGACACCCCTCATGGCCTGTTCGGCCGCCTTGTGGAGCTCGACCAGTTGTTTCAGCTGGTCGCTCACGGGCATCGGGTGTTCGGTCCCAATATACTGAGACAAGAACAACTTCTCTGTCGAGCTCCCCTCCTAGGCCCGGTAGAACTCCGCGGCGTCAGATACACTACGGGGCAGATCTACGAACGCTCCTGGAGCTCCGAACTCGGGTAAGTAAAAGGAAATTTTCTTTCGCATGCCTACTTTGCATAATGAATGCCTTACCCGCCGCTATTTTTTCACCGCCTCAACTTCCTGGAGGGCCTTTTGGGCTTCGGCCTTGGCATTTTTTGCACTTTCGAGGGCCTGGGCAAGCTCACACTCTCGCGTCCTCGAGTCAAGCTCCAGGGACTCATGCTTTTTGAAGAGCACTTATAGCTCTTGCTGCACCTCAACTACCTGGGCTTCGTGTTTTTCTCGCTCAGTGCGCTCCTTGGACGCTTTGTTTTCGGACTCGGACAGCGCCTTCTTGAGGGTCGCCACTTCTGTCGTGGCCCCTAGCAAAATTCATGACAATCCTATTATTCTGCAACCAACTCTTTCTTTTTTTCATATTGACAAGGTATTGCTTACCTTTGTTCTCCTCGAGCTGCCTCTTGGCAAGGCCGAGCTCTTCCTCGGATCGCTCAAGGTCCTGCTGTAGTGCGGTGACCTCCGCAGTATGTGCGGCAGTGGCCAGCAGGGAAGCCTGCAGATTCACATAGACATACTATAATTAGACTCCTGCTATTATTATTCGATCCTCTATTCGGCTTTTCTTCGCGAATGCCAAACAGAGCATCAGGGGCTACTGTCTATGCGGTGATATTCCCCTATAATTTAATTACTTACCTCAAAGCCTGTTAGGAGGCTGGCGCAAGCTTCAGTTAGTCCGCTTTTGGCGGACTGAACCTTCTCCATCACCGCACTCATGATAGTGCGGTGCTCTTCGTCGATGGAAGCGCCTTGGAGCGCTTCCAGCAAGTTGTCCGGTGCCTCTGGATGGACATAGGTCACCGGCACGGGTGGCTTGCCCCTGTTCACAGGGGGTCGCCTGACAGAGTCTGGAACAACTGAAGGTTCCGGCATGGTGTTCGAATGGATGCCGAACTCGGAGCCCATGGGAGTCTTGCTCTCTTTGTGCCCAGGGTCTGGAGTGTCTCCTTGAGGCACCTCCAGGATTACCTCCCCCCGGCTCGGTGCCCTTTGAGACAACACCTCGGCGTCGCCCGTAGGGCGAGGGGTGGAGGCGGTCGGAAGTGAATCACTATTCATATCCAACGGGTCCAGAGAACCATCCGACGAAGATACATTGATATGGGCTCGGGACGGACTGCATAATCATGTTCGGCGTGATGAGAAGCAGTGCGATAAAATATATCAAGAATTATTATGGTATCCGCATACTTACGACTTTGCCAGGGGCTTGTCCCTAGTCAACCACTTGTCGTCGCTGTGGGCGGCGGTCGTGGAGCAGTCCGGAAGGAGGGTCCTTCCTTTCTTGGACCCTTCGGCCTCCCCGGTTGGGGCGGCCTTCCTTTTCTTGTCTCCCTTGGCTGGGGGAGAACTTTCCTCTTCCTCCTCGTCGTCATGGGAGGAGTGCGCCCCGGATTGTTCGGACGATGAGTCCAACACAACCTTGCGCCGGAGACCCTGTCAGGTCCCCGTGGTCTTCTTCTTGGCCATCTTCGCTGGCACCTCGTAAGATGCCGGAGTCAGCATCTCCGTCAGGAGAGCGTCTGCTGGATCTTCGGGCAGGGGGCGGGGCAGTCAATCTACTCGGCCGTCTCCACACAGTCCTGTCAAAGGCATGAGGGCTTAGATCCTGCATATGATTAAACTGAGGAAATTAAATCATCTTGTGATGTGTGGATTGGCGTGGCGTTTTGTGCTGAGTCCGCGGTCCTCGGTAAGGGGAGGAGGTACCTCGGCAGATTTAAACAGCACCTTCCAGACATCCTTGTGCGTCGTGTCGAAAAGCTCCTGCAGCGTCTGGTGCTCGGCCGGGTTGAACTCCCAAAAATTGAATACCCGTTGTTAGCACGGGAGGATCCGGCGGAAGAGCATGACCTGGACCACGTTGACGATCTTGATTTTCCTGCTCATCATGTTCCCGATGCAGGTCTAGAGTGCGGTCAGCTCTACCGGGTTACCCCAGGACAGGCCCTTCTCTTTCCAGGAGGTGAGCCGCATGGGGATTCCGGATCGGAACTCGGGGGCTGCCACCCAATTGGTGGCGCGCGGCTTGGTGATGTAGAACCACCCCGATTTCCACCCCTTTATGGTCTCCATGTAGAAGCCCTCGAGCCATGTGACGTTGGGCATTTTGCCCACCATGGCGCCGCCGCATTCTGCTTGTTGGCCGCCTACAACCTTCGGCTTGACATTGAAGGTCTTCAGCCACAGGCCGAAGTGGGGCTGGATGCGGAGGAAGGCCTCGCACACGACGATAAACGCCGAGATGTTGAGGATGAAGTTTGGGGCCAGGTCATGGGAGTCCAGCCCAAAGTAGAACATGAGGCCGCAGAAGAATGGGTGGAGAGGAAATCCCAGACCGCGGACGAAGTGGGTAAGGAAGACTACCCTCTCGTAAGGTTCCGGGGTAGGGACGGTCTGCCCCGCGCCGGGCAGCCGGTGCGCGATATCCGCCGCCAAGTATCCGGCTCCCCGCAGCTTCTTGATGTCCTCCTCTGTAACGGAGGATTTCATCCACTTGCCTCCCGCTCCAGACATTATTGAAGCGGTTTGAGGAGAAAAGGTGCAAGCTTGGGCGTTGGAGCTCGAGTGCGCAGGAATGGATATGCGAGAGGGAAGAAGACGTGGGTGAAAAAGGTGAAGTCCTTATCCCTTGATAAAGGCGGACGAAAATATGCGCCCCCACTTGCCTAGTAAAACTTGCTTGATCCCCAAGCGCCGTAATTGATGGCACGGTTGGGTTACCCATGTCCGTACTTATGAGAATCCTGGGATAAGGGGACACGATCTCTGCTTCGACAAGACATGCCTAGGAAACTGCCTCGCGATATGTGCGGTGGCTGGTTGTGAAAAACGGTTCAAATAATGACCGGGCCATGGTGTGACGTCATACTATAATACGTCGGCAGATTAGATTTGTGGAAATATTATTCTCTCTATGATGGTATGTGGAACTTGTTTTGCAGAGCCGGACACCATCCTTGTGTTCAAGATCTTCTATGGAGTGTTCGGAGGAGGAACCCGCCTTGCAATGCCGAAAACAATCTGCGCGCCGGACTCATCGTCACTGAAGCCTGGTTCAGGGGCTACCGAGGGAGTCCTGGATTAGGGGGTATCCGGACAGCCGGACTATATCCTTTGGCCGGACCGTTAGACTATGAAGATACAAGATTGAAGACTTCGTCTCGTGTCCGGATGGGACTCTCTTGGCGTGGAAGGCAAGCTTGGCGAGACGGATATGTAGATCTCCTTCTGTTGTAACCGACTCTGTGTAACCCTAGCCCCCTCCAGTGTCTATATAAACCGGAGGGTTTATGTAACGCCCCGGATCCGATGCGCCAGGTGTCTGCCAGTTATTCGCCATCTTTGCCATGTCATTTGCTTGCGTGTTGCATTTATCATGTCGTCTTGTGCATCTCATTTTGCATACGTTTTCATCTCATGCATCCGAGCATTTTCCCTGTTGTCCGTTTTGCAATCCGGTACTCCTATGTCTCCCGGCGCCCCCTTTTGCCTCCTTTCGTGTGCGGGTGTTAAAATTTCTCAGAATGGCCCAAGGTTTGCCAAGCGGCCTTGGTATACCACCGGTAGACCGCCTGTCAAGTTTCGTGCCATTTGGAGGTCGTTTGATACTCCAACGGTTAACCGGGTAGCCGCAAAAGCCTCCTTCTCTTTGCAGCCCAACACCTCTTCCAAGCTGGCCCAAAACCCATCCTAACCCCCTCCATCCTCTCGGTCGTTCGATCACGATCGCGTGGACGAAAACCGCTCCTCATTTGGAGTCTCCTAGCTCCCTCTACCTATATATATGCCTTCCCCTTCCAAATTCGCGGATGAATCCACCCCTAACCCTAGCAGTTTTCCTCCTCGCGCAGCCGGACGCATCCGCCCGTGCCGGACACGTCCGCCGACCACGTCGCCCCGGCCAATCGTGGAGCGCCACGTCGCCTCCACCGCCGGCTCCTCCAACCAGCGCCGACCACGTGTCCCCGCGGCCCTCCTCTCTAAACCGCGCCGCCCGCTGCCCGAGCCCGAGGCGGCCCGCTGCCCATCCGCCGCGCGCTTGGCCCATCCGCCGCCGCGAAGCCGTCCGCCGCCGCCGGGCGCTTCGCCCAGCGCCCGCGCCTTCCGCCTCCCGGCCGCCTCGCCGGGCGCCGCCCACGCCGGCTCGGACCTCGCCGGAGCCCCGTCGCCGGCGACCCCGCAGGCCGGATCCCGCCTCCTGCTCCTCCCTCGTTCTCCCGCCTCTCCTTTCTCTCTTCCCTCACGATATCTCTCTCTCCTCTTGTGTACAGGGAGCTGCCCCTCCATGGCTGCGCATGGATCTCCGCGCCCGGGGCGCCCCAAGCAGCCTCGTCGCCGGGAATGGGTTGCCCCGTGTCCGATCTACCCATTCAGGGCCTCCCCGACGCCTACTGGAGCCCCATGCCGCCCACCGTCGCCGTTGACTTCCACCGAGTCGTCTGTCTGAGGAATGGAGCTCCCCCGATCTAGATCCCGTTTTCGCGCGGGTAGTTTTTCACCAAGTCCTCAGGATTTCTGCTTCATGTGTGCATCTTTGCCATGCCATAACATCATGCATATAGCTCCGTTTTGAGTGTATGATATATCAAACTATTCATATTGTGATGCTCTACATTTCATTCCATTGTGCCATGTTCATTTGAGTTCATATTAATGCCTGAATCTTCGTTGCAGGAGTGCTATATGATGTTAACCTGCTGAAACTGTTATAACTTGATGATTTGTCATTTTTGTTGCAACTGATGTGTGCATCCTATGAGCATGATCTCTACATGTGTTTTGTGCTACATCATGCCATCTTAACGGTCGTGCCATCCATGGATTTTTGTGGGTCTTTTAGTGAGTGCATCGAGCTTGTTAAGTAGGATACTTGCTGTTTCTGTTTTGCTAGGCTGATTCTGTTATATTATGATGCTATATTAACCTGCTTCTACAAGTCATTCTATGCATAATCTGGAGATGTTCACTCAGGATGATTTCTTATACATGCCTTGCTCTATCAATACATTCCTTTTTTTTTGCATTTATAGCCTGCTGTAGCTTGTCGTAATCTTGCTCTCAAGTTGCTAAATAATGTTGCTGTCAGCCTGTTAACATTAAGTTCAATGTTGCCATGATTGTTGTTAGTGATCCATGCCCTCTATGAACTTGCTCTTGCCATGCTTAGCTTCATAAACTTGTCTTATTACTGTGAGTTGCCTTTCCATGCCATGTATTGCTCTGTGGTGAGTGGTTCAAGCTCATCAACATGCCTATTTATCGTTGTTCCTGCCATGTATGAATCTGTAATATAACTTGCCATGTTTATATGGGTGCCATCATATCTTCTGATCCTTTTTGGCTCATGGTCAGTAAGGGACTTTTGTTCTATCCAATTAGTAGATTCATGCGATGCCTTTGTTTGCCATGATAAATTCTTGTAACATGTTGTTTCATAGCTCTAAACATTGCAACCTGATGTTATTTTCTGCTAAGTCTGAAACTGTTAGTATTTGCAATCTTGCCATGTCCTTTTGAGCATGTTCTAGTGATTTCTGGAGATAGCTCAGTGTTCATGTTTTGTCATGCTTTACCTGTACTGCATTCCCATGCCTTTTTTTCTTACGTTGAGATGCTGTAGCATGTTGTTTTGATGCTTGCTAGATGCCTAGTTGCTGTTTTGGACAGCTTGTCTTGAACTTGTATAGAGTGTATGTGTTGAACCGTTGCTCCGTTTTGAGTGTGCTCTATATGAAACTTGCTTAGAATTGCATGTTGTTTCATATTATCATGTTGCATCCTTGTTTTGAGGTGTTTGCTTGATGTTTGGATGCATTTTGCATCAATGTCATGTTTAACTTGTTTTGCTCATATCTTCTAGGCCGTAGCTCCGAATTAAATGAACTTTATATGTAACTTGACTACAATTTCGTGTAGATCATCGTGGTGCATCTCAAATTTGCATATGAGGACTTACCGGAGTTGTTATATGTTGTTTCCGGCCTCATTTAAACTTGCTTTGATGTGCTGCTCTTGTTTGCGTCATCTCTTGCCATGAGCAGCTTCATGTAGTCATTGTCATGCATCATACTTGTTTGAGTATCATGCCTTGTTCATGTGTGGTGTGTTTACCTTGTTGTGTGCTTCTCTCGATAGTTCCCGTTTTATTGCGAGCGTGAGGATTCGTTCGCTACGCTTGGTTCGTCTTCGTGGCTTCATCTTCTTCATGGACTCGTTCTTCTTCCTTGCGTGATTTCAGGCAAGATGACCGTCACCTTGGATCTCATTACTATCATTGCTATGCTAGTTGCTTTGTTCTTTTGCTATGCTACGCTACCTATCATTTGCTCTTCAAGCCTCCCAATTTGCAATGTCAGCCTCTAACCTTTGCACCCTTCCTAGCAAACCGTTGCTTGGCTATGTTACCGCTTTTGCTCAGCCCCTCTTATAGTGTTGCTAGTTGCAGGTGAAGTTGAAGATTGCTCCATGGTGGACATGATTTTGTTGGGATATCGCAATATTTCTTATATTATTAATGCATCTATATACTTGGTAAAGGGTGGAAGGCTCGGCCGTATGCCTGGTGTTTTGTTCCACTCTTGCCGCCCTAGTTTCCGTCATATCGGTATTATGTTCCTGGATTTTGCGTCCCCTAACGCGGTCGGGTGATTTATGGGACCCCTCGACAGTTCGCTTTGAATAAGACTCCTCCAAAGCAAGGCCCAACCTTGGTTTTACCATTTGCCTCACCACCACCTATTTTCCCTTGGGAGTAATTAACCCAAGGGTCATCTTTATTCAGCCCCGGGCCAATGCTTGTCTAAGTGCTGGTCCGCATCTGAGCCACTTGCGGTGCCGCCCTAGGCAACTTGGGGTATCGTCGGTTGCCGTGTAGTGTTCATCCGGTGTTGCCTCGAGAGCGAGATATGTGCAGCTCCTATCGGGATTGTCGGCGCATCGGGCGGTCTTGCTGGTCTTGTTTTATTCTTTGTCGAAATATCTTGTAGCCGGGATTCCGAGACTGATCGGGTCTTCCCGGGAGAAGGAATATCCTTCGTTGATCGCGAGAGCTTATCATGGGCTAAGTTGGGACACCCTGCAGGTATAAACTTTTCGAGAGCCGTGCCTGCGGTTATGTGGCAGATGGGAATTTGTTAATATCCGGTTGTAGTAAACTTGAAGTAAACTCTTCTAAAATACACCAACCGTGTGCGTAACCGTGAGTGTCTCTTTTCGGGGTTGATTGAGAGGAGAACACGGTTTCTGGGTTATGTCTGACGTAAGTAGGAGTTCAGGATCACTTCTTGATCATTACTAGTTGACGACCGTTCCTTTGTTTCTCTTCTCGCTCTCATTTGCATATGTTAGCCAGCATATATGCTTAGTCACTGCAACCTCACCACTTTACCCCTTCCTTTCCCATTAAGCTTTGCTAGTCTTGATACCCATGGTAATGGGATTGCTGAGTCCTCGTGGTTCACAGATTACTACAACAACAGTTGCAGGTACAGGTTATGCGATGATCATGACGCGAGAGCGATGTTTGCTTGTTTTGGAGTTCTTCTTCTACTTCTTCTTCGATCAGGGGATAGGTTCCAGGTCGGCAGCCTGGGCTAGCAGGGTGGATGTCGTTTGAGCTTCTGTTTATGTTTCATCCGTAGTCGGATGTTGATCTTGTATATGATGTATTGTTGTATTCTTGTGACTTTGTATGTATTGGATGTATCCCCACTATTATGTAATGTTGATGTAATGATATCCACCTTGCAAAAGCGTTTCAATATGCGGGTCTATCCTTGGTGGGACCTTCGAGTTCCTTTTGGATAGGGTCACATATTGGGCGTGACAAGTTGGTATCAGAGCCTCGACCGACCCTAGGAGCCCCCTTGATTGATCGTGTAGTTTGGCCGATGTTGAGTCTAGAAGAAAACTGCTTTCGAAGTCTAGTTATATCGGAGAGTAGGAATTCTTTTTACTCCTCATCCCCTTCGTCGCTCTGGTCAGGAATCGTGACGTAGGTGTTTTGAACTACTCCTCTT
This sequence comes from Aegilops bicornis, assembly GCA_021605145.1. NCBI lineage: Eukaryota > Viridiplantae > Streptophyta > Magnoliopsida > Poales > Poaceae > Aegilops > Aegilops bicornis. The sequence goes on from CM038671.1 coordinate 66,828,842, forward strand.
CCCCTTCAAATTTTTCTTTAGGATCACGTGGTTAGTTTTTCGTTCGTTGGGTCTCAGCTCATTTGTCTGGTGCATTTCTCGTCAAGTCGACTCGACCATCTTCATATTTTCCAAGTTCAATCCTCAGTTCTTCCTCCGACGTTGTTGTTTTTCCTTGTCCGAAGTTGTCCTTGTTTTCCCACCCGCCCACCCTTCTTCTTCTCGGAACCGTAGTCCGTAATCGAGTATCCATCCTACTCGTGCGAAGTCTTTGCTTTCTTTCCTCAATGATTTCAATCGGTGTTTCCTCTTGAACTCATTCGTCAGTTTCCCTTTCCAAGTTGCCTTTGTTTTTCCCGCCCTCCCACCCTTTTTCTTCCCGGAGCCCGAGTCTCTTTCGAGCATCAATTTCATTCGTACGGAGCCTCTTCAGTCTTTCGTCAATTGTTTCAACCAGTGAATTCTCTTTTGTTTGACATTCTTCATCTCTTTTACGGTGGATTCAATTCAAGTTTTTCGGTTGATCATATTCTTTTCCTCGGCTCAAATGTTTCCCCTTGCTCGTTCGCCTCTCGCCAGTTTATCCTTCCGGAGTGTTTAAGGCATCTCAGGAGATTCGTCAGTGTTTCAATTAATTCGAGGTTGTCACCTCAGTCAAATATTTCAGTTCTTCCGGTGCATCATCTATCTGTTCAACATTCCTTTCCAACGGTGTTTTCTTTAGTGGTCCCTAACCCACAGGTCTTTTCCCAGGATCTTACCTGACTCTTCTAATTATTCTGGAGCCATTCATAATTCTTTTTCGAGTTTGACGTAAGTATGGATTCCATCAGTCGTATGCCTTCTCTGAGTTTGTTTTCAAAGTCTTTTCAACTTTGGATCAACATTTCTAGTATTCATTGTCCCGGAGCATCTCTCTAATTCTTCAAGGTGTTTATTGTCGTCATTCTCAACATTCGAAGACCGAAGAAGAATTTCTCTTAAATCTTGTCCGTTCTCCCGAAGATTTGCGGTGCTAGCTCGATGTTATCCTATCAAATTGTTTCCAACAAGGCAATTCTTCTAAATCATCCGGAGTATTTCAGGGTTGCTTTCCATCTCGATCATCCGAGGTCATCTTTTCGAATATTTCTTCGTTCTAAGTTTTCAAATCCGTTCTCCAATTATTCTACATCCGTGCCCCTTCGTTCGTCTCAATATCCTTTCGGGCTTCGTTCAAGTATTCTTCAATCAGTTCAGATCTCTTCGCTCTCTTGTCGCTAAATTCCTCAAATATCTTCGTGCTTGCTCTAATTCTTACCGGCGTTTCATTCTCTTTTCTTCGTTCGTTCTCATTTTCACGGTGGTTCGTGGAAGATTCCTTTTCCGTTCTCATCACATAAATTCATTCGTTCTTTTCAACCCTACCGGTGGATCATGAAGACCTTCCCAAATTTGATGCTATATCCTCTCCCCGTAATCCTTTCCAACGAGAATAAGTAGTATGCAAAATCCATTGCTTGTCATCAATTTAATTTGATGAAGGATAAGCATACAATAAATCTTATTCTTATTTCATCAAGTGATTAATCTTTTTCTTCGGAGTTTGTTCTTGAGGAATAAATTCTACTTCCAAGTGTTTTCATCTTTTCTTTTCCGGAGTTCAATTTCCTCGGCCTTTTCGTCGGAACCTCCATCTAAATCATCGCAAGGCTCATCTTATTCTTTCTTCCTTCATTCTATCTCATCATCCTTTTGTCACCGGAGTTTTTCATGGTGGTTCTTCAAGATTTAATTCATTCTTCAAGAGTTCATCAAGTTTTATTCCATCTTCTTAAATTCATGTTCTATTCTTTCCATGTTCAACCGGAGTGCTTCCTAAATCCTTTCAATCTTATTCGTTTCTTATCTTGTTCAAACCGGAGTGCTTTCAGAGTCTATCTTGATTCCGTGAGCTTTCAATTCTTGTCATTCTCGTCATTCCTCTCTTTTCTCGATTGCTCTTGATTCTTTGTTTCCTCTCTTGAGTTCTTGTTTCACCTCATCCTTTTCCCCCCGTCTCGGTCCTAAGATCTCGGGACGAGATCTCTTGTTAGTGGAGGAGTGTTGTAACGCCCCGGATCCGATGAGCTAGGTGTCTGCCAGTTATTCGCCATCTTTGCCATTTCATTTGCTTGCGTGTTGCATTTATCATGTCGTCTTGTGCATCTCATTTTGCATACGTGTTCATCTCATGCATCCGAGCATTTTCCCTATTGTCAGTTTTGCAATCCGGTACTCCTATGTCTCCCGGCGCCCCCTTTTGCCTCTTTTCATGTGCGGGTGTTAAAATTTCTCGGAATGGCCCAAGTTTTGCCAAGCGGCCTTGGTATACCACCGGTAGACCGCCTCTCAAGTTTCGTGCCATTTGGAGGTCGTTTAATACTCCAACGGTTAACCGGGTAGCCGCAAAAGCCTCCTTCTCTTTGCAGCCCAACACCTCTTCCAAGCTGGCCCAAAACCCATCCTAACCCCCTCCATGCTCTCGGTCGTTCGATCACGATCGCGTGGCCGAAAACCGCTCCTCATTTGGAGTCTCCTAGCTCCCTCTACCTATATATATGCCTTCCCCTTCCAAATACGCGGATGAATCCAGCCCTAACCCTAGCAGTTTTCCTCCTCGCGCCGCCGGACGCGTCCGCCCGCGCCGGACACGTCCGCCGACCACGTCGCCCCAGCCAATCGTGGAGCGCCACGTCGCCTCCGCCGCCGGCTCCTCCAACCAGCGCCGCCACGCGTCCCTCGCTGACCCTCCTCTCTCCATCACAGGCCGCCCGCCGCTGAGCCCGAGGCCGCCCGCTCGGCCCCCCGCCGCCGCTGGCCCATCCGCCGCCAAGCCCGTCCGCCGCCCGGGCGCTCTCGCCCAGCGCCCGCGCCTTCCGCGCCTCCTTCCGCCTCGCCGGGCGCCGCCCGGCCGCTGCTCGGACCTCGCCGGAGCCCCGTCGCGGGCGACCCCGCAGGCCGGATCCCGCCTCCTGCTCCTCCCTCGTTCTCCTGCCTCTCCTTTCTCTCTTCCCTCACGATCTCTCTCTCTCTCTCCTCTTGTGTACAGGGAGCTGCCCCTCCATGGCTGCGCATGGATCTCCGCGCCCGGGCCGCCCCAAGCAGCCTCGTCGCCGGGAATGGGTTGCCCCGTGTCCGATCTACCCATTCAGGGCCTCCCCGACGCCTACCGGAGCCCCATGCCACCCCACCGTCGCCGTTGACTTCCACCGGAGTCGTCTGTCTGAGGAATGGAGCTCCCCGATCTGGATCCCGTTTTCGCGCTGGTAGTTTTTCACCAAGTCCTCAGGATTTCTGCTTCATGTGTGCATCTTTGCCATGCCATAACTTCATACATATACCTCCGTTTTCAGTGTATGATATATCAAACTGTTCATATTGCGATGCTCTATATTTAATTCCATTGTGCAATTTTCATTTGAGTTCATATTAGTGCCTGAAATCTTTGTTGCAGGAATGCTATATGATGTTAACCTGCTGAAACTGTTATAACTTGATGATTTGTCATTTTTGTTGCAATTGATGTGTGCATCCTATGAGCATGATCTCTACATGTGTTTTGTGCTACATCATGCCATCTTCACAGTGGTGCCATCCATGGATTTTTGTGGGTCTTGTAGTGAGTGCATCGAGCTTGTTAAGTAGGATACTTGCTGTTTCTGTTTTGCTAGGCTGATTCTGTTATATTATGATGCTATGTTAACCTGCTTCTACAAGTCATTATATGCATAATCTGGAGATGTTCACTAAGGATGTTTTGTTATACATGCCTTGCTCTATCCATAAATGCCCTTTGTTGCATTTATAGCCTGCTGTAGCTTCTCGTAATCTTGCTCTCAAGTTGGTAAATAATGTTGCTCTCAGCCTGTTAACATTAAGTTCAATGTTGCCATGATTGTTGTTAGTGATCCATGCTCTCTATGAACTTGCTCTTGCCATGCATAGCTTCATAAACATGTCTTCTTACTGTGAGTTGCCTTGACATGCCATTTATATCTCTGTGGTGAGTGGTTCAAGCTCATCAACAGGCCTACTTATCGTTGTTCCTGCCATGTATGAATCTGTAATATAACTTGCCATGTTTACATGGGTGCCATCATATCTTCTGATCCTTTTTGGCTAATGCTCAGTAAGGGACTTTTGTTCTATGCAATTAGGAGATTCATTCCATGCCTTTGTTTTCCATGATAAATTCCTGTAACATGTTGTTTGATAGCTCTAAACATTGCAACCTGATGTTATTTTCTGCCAAGTCTGAAACTGTCAGTATTTTCAATCTTGCCATGTCCTTTTGAGCATGTTCTAGTGATTTCTGGAGATAGATCAGTGTTCATGTTTTGTCATGCTTTACCTGCACTGCATGCCCATGCCTTTTGTTCTTACGTTGAGATGCTGACATATTGTTTTGATGCTTGCTAGATGCCTAGTTGCTGTTTTGGACAACTTGTCCTTCAAACTTGTATAGAGTGTGTTGAACCGTTGCTCCGTTTTGAGTGTGCTCTATATGAAACTTGCTTAGAATTGCATGTTGTTTCACATTATCATGTTGCATCCTTGTTTTGAGGTGTTTGCTTGATGTTTGGATACATTTTGCATCAATGCCATGTTTAACTTGTTTTGCTCATATCTTCTAGCCCGTAGCTCCGAATTAAATGAACTTTATATGTAACTTGACTAGAATTTCGTGTAGATCATAGTGGTGCATCTTAACTTGCTGTTTAACAACAAACATAAGGTTTATTCAGATCTGGACCAATTTCGAAATTTGCATATGAGGACTTACCGGAGTTGTTATATGTTGTTTCCGGCCTCATTTAAAATTGCTTTGATGTGCTGCTCTTGTTTGCATCATCTCTTGCCATGAGCAGCTTCATGTAGTCATTGCATGCATCATAATTGTTTGAGTATCATGCCTTGTTCATGTGTGGTGTGTTTACTTTGTTGTGTGCTTCTGTCGATAGTTCCCGTTTTGTTGCGAGCGTGAGGATTCGTTCGTCTACGCTTGGTTCGTCTTCGTGGCTTCATCTTCTTCATGGACTCGTTCTTCTTCCTTGCGGGATTTCAGGCAAGATGACCGTCACCTTGGATCTCATTACTATCATTGCTATGCTAGTTGATTCGTTCTTTCGCTATGCTGCGGTACCTATCATTTGCTCTTCAAGCCTCCCAATTTGCCATGTCAGCCTCTAACCTTTGCACCCTTCCTAGCAAACCGTTGCTTGGCTATGTTACCGCTTTTTCTCAGCCCCTTCGAGTTCCTTCAAGCCTCCCAATTTGCCATGTTAGCCTCTATCCTTGGTGGGACCTTCGAGTTCCTTTTGGATAGGGTCGCATATTGGGCGTGACAAGTTGGTATCAGAGCCTCGACCGACCCTAGGAGCCCCCTTGATTGATCGTGTAGTTTTGGCCGATGTTGAGTCTAGAAGAAAACTGTTTTCGGAGTCTAGTTATATCGGAGAGTAGGAATTCTTAGGACAAGAACAATCATACCATAGGCTAGCTTCTATGGTTTAGCCTCTATGATCTCGTGGTAGATCAACTCTTGTAATACTCATATTCATCAAGATCAATCAAGCAGGAAGTAGGGTATTACCTCCATAGAGAGGGCCTGAACCTGGGTAAACATTGTGTCCCTTGCCTCATGTTACCATCCGCCTTAGACGCACAGTTCGGGCTCCTGTTACCATCCACCTTAGACGCACAGTTCGGGACCCCCTACCCGAGATCCGCCGGTTTTGACACCCACACCCACTCCCACCCCCCCTCAGGGTGCACCCTAGTGGCTCATGGGGCCCACGAGGCTCCTCTGACCCTAATCTGGATAATATAAATTCATGTTCTTGTAGATAGAAATAGGAGAGAAAGTTTCATCGTGTTTCACGATATGGAGCCGTCTCCTCCTCATGTTCTTCATTGGGAGGGCAGATCTGGATTCCGTTCTAGTCTCTGGAGAGGGGGATTCGTCGCCATCATCATCATCAACCCTTCTTCATCACCAATTTCATGATGCTCACCAATGGGTGTGAGTAACTCCTTCATAGGCTTGGTGGACGCTGATGGGTTGGATGAGATTTATCATGTAATCGACTTAGTTTTGTTAGGGCTTGATCCCTCGTATCAGCTATGTTCTGAGATAGATGTTGCTATGACTTTGCTATGCTTAATGCTTGTCACTAGGGCCCAAGTGCCATGATTTTATGAATATATTTGTGTTCTTGAACCTACCATGCAAGTTATGCGCACCTATTACATGTTATGATCTGCATACGCCAAGGTAACAATAGTTGGGATCCTTTCCGGTGATTACCGTAATTTGAGGAGTTCATGTATTCACTAGCTATGTGTTAATGCTTTGTTCCAATTCCCTATTGAAAGGAGGCATTAATATCCCTTAGTTTCCGTATGGACCCCACTGCCACAGGAGGGTAGGATAAAATATGCCATGCAAGTTCTTTTCGAAGGAAATATGCCCTAGAGGCAATAATAAAGTTATTATTTATTTCCTTATATCATGATAAATGTTTATTATTCATGCTAGAATTGTGTTAACCGGAAACATAATACTTGTGTGAATACATAGACAAACAGAGTGTCACTAGTATGCCTCTACTTGACTAGCTCGTTTATCAAAGATGGTTATGTTTCCTAGCCATTGACATGAGTTGTCATTTGATTAACGGTATCACATCATTAGGAGAATGATGTGATTGACTTGACCCATTCCGTTAGCTTAGCACTCGATCGTTTAGTATTCTGTTATTGCTTTCTTCATGACTTATACATGTTCCTATGACTATGAGATTATGCAACTCCTGTTTATCGGAGGAACACTTTGTGTGCTACCAAACGCCATAACGTGAATCGGGTGATTATAAAGGTACTCTCTGTGTGTCTCCGAAGGTACTTGTTGGTTTGGCGTATTTCGAGATTAGGATTTGTCACTCCGATTGTCGAAGAGGTATCTCTGGGCCCACTCGGTAATGCACATCACTATAAGCCTTACAAGCATTGCAACTAATGAGTTAGTTTCGGGATGATGTATTACGGAACGAGTAAAGAGACTTGCCGGTAACGAGATTGAACTAGGTATTAAGATAGCGACGATCGAATCTCGGGCAAGTAACATACCGATGACAAAGGGAACGATGTAGTTTGTTATGCGGTTTGACCGATAAAGATCTTTGTAGAATATGTAGGAGCCAATATGAGCATCTAGGTTCCTCTATTAGTTATTGACCGGAGACATGTCTCGGTCAAGTCTACATAGTTCTCGAACCCGTAGGGTCCGCACACTTAAAGTTCGATGACGGTTATATTATGAGTTTATGTGTTTTGATGTACCGAAGAAAGTTCGGAGTCTCGGATGTCATCACGGACATGAAGAGGAGTCTCGAAATGGTCGAGACATAAAGATTGATATATTGGAAGCCTATATTTCGATATCGGAAGTGTTCCGGGTGAAATCAGGATTTACAAGAGTACCGGGGGTTACCGAAAACCCCCCGGGGGTTTAATGGGCCAAGATGGGCCTTAGTGGAGAAGAGGAGGGGCAGCTAGGGCAGGCCCCGCGCCCCCTCCCCCTCTAGTCCGAATTGGACAAGGAGGGGGGCGGCGCCCCCCTTTCCTTCCTCTCTCCCTCCTCCTTCCCCCCGTCTCCTACTCCAACTAGGAAAGGAGGGAGTCCTACTCCTGGTGGGAGTAGGACTCCTCCCTGGCGCGCCTCCTCCTGGCCGGCTGCCTCTCCCCCCTTGCTCCTTTATATACGGGGGCAGGGGGCACCTCTAGACACAACAATTGATCCCTTGGATCTCTTAGCCGTGTGCGGTGCCCCCCTCCACCATAGTCCACCTCGATAATATCGTAGCGGTGCTTAGGCGAAGCCCTGCGTCGTAGAACATCATCATCGCCACCAAGCTGTCGTGCTTACGGAACTCTCCCTCAAAGCTCGGCTGGATCGGAGTTCGAGGGACGTCATCGAGCTGAACGTGTGCTGAACTCGGAGGTGCCGTACGTTCGGTACTTGATCGGTCGGATCGTGAAGACGTACGACTACATCAACCGCGTTGTGCTAACGCTTCCACTTTCGGTCTACGAGGGTACGTGGACACCACTCTCCCCTCTCGTTGCTATGCATCACCATGATCCTGTGTGTGCGTAGGAAAATTTTGAAATTACTACGTTCCCCAACAGTGGCATCCGAGCCTGGTTTTATGCGTAGATGTTATATGCACGAGGTGAGCACAAGTGAGTTGTGGGCGATATAAGTAATACTGCTTATCAGCATGTAATACTTTGGTTCGGCGATATTGTTGGATGAAGCGGACCGGACCGACATTACGCGTACGCTTACGCAGGACTGGTTCTATGAAAGTGTGTTATATCGACTAGAGGGGCGTGAATAGGTGATTTTTATGAATTCTTCACTAAGGAATTTGTGGGTGAGGAAATTCCTTCGCGAAGAACTACTTGCAGTGGAATAAGTACTCAGAAGTAAGCATAACACAACACAAGCATGGTCATCATGATGAAATGAAGACAAGCACAGAGTACAGAAAGCATAATCACAGGATAACATAGGATGAAGACAAACAGACTGAAGAAATTGAACTGAGGAAATTGAGAAAGTCTTCAGTCAAAGTCTTCAAACACAGATATGAACAATCACTCAACATAGTAATGAGGAAATGAAAGAGTTGAGGAAATAGAACTAGTAAGCTCGGTGAAGACAATGATTTGGTAGACTAGTTCCAACTGATGTCTCAGTTGTACGTCTGGTTGGAGCGGCTGAGTATTTAAACTCGAGGACACACAGTCCCGGACACCCAGTCCTGAACACGCAGTCCAGGACACTTAGTCCTCACCGTATTCCCCTTGAGCTAAGGTCACATAGACCTTGCCCAATCACTCGTGGTAAGTCTTCAGGTGACTTCCGAACCTTCACAAACTCAGTCACTCGGCGATCCACAATTTCCTCTTGGATGCTCTAGACCATGACGCCTAACCGTTTGGAAGAAGGACAGTCTTCAAAGGTAACAAGTGTCGGATCCACGCAGGATCAATCTCTTCAGTGATGCTCAATCACTTTGGGTTTGTAGGTGTTTGGGTTTGGGTTTTTCCTCACTTGATGATTTTCGCTCAAAGTCCTCGGAGGATGGGATGCTCTCAAATGACAAGTATCAGTTTCTCTCGGAGCAGCCAACCAGCTAGTGGTTGTAGGGGGCGGCTCTTTATAGCCTAGGGAGCAGCCCGACATGATAAGACATAGATGCCCTTCAATGATATGACCGTTAGGTGGATAAGATATTTTGGGACAGTCATGGCGTAGACAAAGAATAAATGGAAATTTGAGGTTCAAATTCCTCGTGGCAATCATGTTCCTCACTGTAGGCAATCCACACCGGCAAATTCCTAACTCATCGGTCATAACAAATTCCTCGTGACCGAAGAACTTCGTCTCTGTCACTAAAGAAATTGACTGGACTGTATGAGATTTCCAATGGCTTCACACGAAGGGATTGGTAGGTGTAGGATTTTGAGTTGAGCATCACATGGAATTTTTTCCTTAGTATTTCCTCGACCCCCTTTAACAGTACGGTGTTTCCTATGACTCAATAAAGAGAGAATGAAACTACGAAAACAGAAGTCTTCACGCTTCATGTTCATCGAATGAATACCAAGTCTTCAAGGTCACACCAATTTCTTCACTTCCAAAGTCTTCAGAATTCCAAAGTCTTCAGTCGAAGAACTTCATTTTTAGGTGTCGACTTTCTCTGTAAATATCAAACTCCTCATAGACTTATAGACCTGTGTACACTCATAAACACATTAGTCTCTTAACCTATATGTATTCAATACACCAAAATCACTAAGGGGCACTAGATGCACTTACAATCTCCCCCTTTTTGGTGATTGATGACAATATAGGTGAAGTTTTCAACGGGGATAAACATATGAAGTGTAAATACTGATATTGAGGAATTTGATTGCAAGATATAGAAGAACTCCTCCTGAAGATGTGCATAGTGAGGATTTTGCTTTTGAAGCAATGCACACTTGAAGAGTATAATCATGGAGATCTCCCCCTATATCTTGTAATTCATACACGCATTTGACATATAATATGAAGAATTTGAAATGCATGATGAAATATGGTGACTGATGTAATTCAGCACGCGTGCATTAACATTAGTGAGGAATAAGCATGCAGAAAAACACTGCAAAAGTATCAGGCCACCATAGAGTTTAAGTTTAAACTCGATCTAGCAAAGTCATCAGAAGAACGAAAGTTGTAACTTAGCAAAAATACGCCCATATAATAGACCCGCTTGAAGACTAACTCAAATTTCTCCCCCTTTGTCATCGAATGACCAAAATGATCGAAATTGAGGACTAACGCCCCTGAAGAATATCAAGTTGATGAAGGAGCATCAGTGTTGTTGGGGTCGGTCGTTGAAGTTGGGCCTGCCGCAGTGTCGTCCAAGTCTTCATGCTCATCGGTGTCGCGCGATGAAGAATAGGAGCTGGCCACCAAGGAAGGAACCTTGACCTTCTTGTATTTATTCGGTGGAGGTGCAGACCAGTCAAATTCTTCCTTGAGACCAATTTTCTTCAGATCTTCTTCGCTATAGACATGAGACAAAACAGCCCAGGTACTGTCGTGGTTTTGTCACGGCAGATGTCCTCATGAAAGGACTTACACTACAAGAAATATGTCAACTTGTGACCTTGACTATTGGTCACTGAAAGGTCATTGTTTTTCATTTGCGACCTTTTTTAGACCAAAAACAGAAGGTCAAAAGCTGAGGGTCGTTAACTGACTATAGCGACCTTCTGCAGTGAGAAGGTCGTGGACGTTCTGACCAAAATATTCCTACTTGTGGCGTTTTGGTCACTAGCAACCTCCCGTGCCACGTAGGCATCCAGCGTGGCAAGCTGATGTGGCACAAGATTCAGCCCAGTACAATTAGGTGTTTTACATGGGCCGAGCCCATTAATTCAGCCGTTTATTATTTTTTCCTTGGTAATTCTAGTCGGCTTCATGGGCCAAGCCCAACGTTGTAGCCTTTTTTATTGTTGGCCCGTGGCCTTTTATTATTTATTGCTTTTCTATTTTCAGCCATTATATATTCAAGTTGGTCCCACTAGTCAAATGGGTCCCACTTGTCATGATCATCTCTCAAATTGGTCCCATATGTCAGAAATGTACAAATTTGATGATTATTTTCATAATCGACCCATTGGTCAAGTTTCCATTTCACAAGTTTTCAGATCACATACATAATCAAAAAGAATCATCAAATATACCACTAAATAAATCTATTACAATCTTTACAACACATATATGCTACAATATGCTACTCTTCACTAAGTAGAACTTGACGGCTTCTCACTTGCTTCATACTTCACGGCCTCACACTTCACGGCTTCACACTTGAGCATCTGTAAAAGAGGAACAACCACAAATTTAAATCTCAATTGCAGTATATGCAGAAGCAGTTCAAAGTTGAAACAACATCAATTAAACACACGCGCACAGAAACATAGGAGTCAAAATGCAGTATAGGACCAGGACAAGGAAACTCATGTTATCAAATCAACACACATCTTGTAGCAAAACAACACAGAAACATGTGCATATCTCATGTGAGCATCATGCTGTGGTTTTATTAAACAATGATATAGCAACAGAATACAATATCTTCAATGCAAACCAGCAAGAGAATTGCTCCTGCTAGCTGATGTTGTTGCCACAAAACGCATGACACATTAGTTGCAGTACAAGCTATGGATCTGGATTCTGGACTGAGATCCAACACGACATATGTACAATGAAGTACAGATATGCAACTAGTAGGAAATCTAAGTGAACATGGTTTGTACTTCTCACATAAATCTTTACTCTTGTAAATTCAAAGCTATGTTTGATCCCGCATTTACATGAGCTGATGATTATAATGTATGACACCCTACCAAGCAACAAACAACTCCCTGACTTATTACTACAAAGAAAATAGTTCTTCCCAAGCCTCCATTTTAACAATGTATAAATCTGAGTGAATAGATGTACTCTAGAGTATGCCGGAACCACTAGCGAGTAAACAAATAGAGTCCATGGAAAATCTGGCAACAGCGGATGTACTGTACTGATAACATTAGACTAGAACTAAGAGCCTCAGAGATCTTGGTGGTTAAGATCATCAAGTGGGATAAACCCATTAAGAGTAGCAAATATTTTGATAACATCACAGGCTCAAAGGAAAATAAACACCAGCAAACTATTGAATGAATTAAAACCCCAAACAGAGCAAAATCTCTTAAAGAGCACAAAATGGCATGGTCTGTCAGAAGTAGCTGGTTGTGATAATCATGAAGTATCAGTGGGAATCCGAACGATTTTCTTCATCACGCAGAAGCATGCAAAAGACCCAATATAACACAAAGAGCAACAAGGTTGCGACCAACACAAGGAGTGTATGTACGACCAGTCATAAAGCGGTGCAAATGTAATACAGGAGATGCCATCATCCATCAGAAGTAGTTGGTTACACTAATCATGAAATATCAGTGGGAATCAGAACTATTTTCTTCATCACCCGGAATCATGCAGTTCAACCCAACAGAACATAATGAGCAATAAGGTTCATAACCAATGAAGGAATGCATGTACAGTCAGTCTAAAGCAGTAAAAATGTGCAAATGTACTTCAGGAGATGGCGTGACCCGTTGATTTTCTTCATCACCCAGGTAATGCACATCTCATCAGCTAGCAGAACACACAAAAGAGGATACAAAAATTACTACTAAGAGGTTTGCAAAAAATCAAAGGAAAGTATTTTCTCAATAATAAATGAGTATTCTTCAGAATTAATATAAGAGTGTTTAGATCACTAGTTTAGTATTCTAAACACTCTTATATTAGTTTACTTGAGGGAGTACATATGTAGTCCAAGAGATGGCATGATCCGTCAGAAGTATCTGGTTGTAATAATCATGAAAATCAGTGGGAATCCGAACGATTTTCTTCATCACCCAGATCATGCACATCTCAGCCAGCAGAATATCACAAGTAACATATGTAAAACAATGATTCTGAGCATGAGCAAACAATGATTCTGAGCATGAGAAAACAATGATTCTATTAGAGTACCAGCAAATCAGACTGAACTTTCATGGAATGATTAGTATAAATAGACCCATTTTAGTTTAGCATTACATAAAAGACTAGTAGCAGTCACACAAGCAACTATTGAGCACTGAAGAAACAAGACAGGGAAACAACATACCCTGATGTTGCCCAGGCTGCAGCCTCAGAACCCTGCAAAAACCATGTTTATCGTTAACATCAAACACACATATAAGACGCACCATGTTATGAAATGGACATATAAGACACACATATAAGACGTTAACATCAAATTCATAGTTTAGAAAATTAGTATCTTCTTTGCAAAGGTGAAATGAGATGACTGAACTTGATTTGGCTTTTTAGCTTCCATAATTTCTACTAGCAGCAGATGTTATGAAATGGACTTCATCAATTATCTGAATCAAGGAAAGAAATCTGCAACTAGCTTCGCACCATCTATTACACAGACTGAGAAATCTATTTCCATCCAACTACTTTTACTTTTCTACAAGACTACAACAGTTTTAGACAACTCCAAAGTCCTAAATTTGTTCAGAGGTTATTCAACACAAGTAAATTTGTTCACAGGTTATCTACAAGACTAGAACAGTTTCAGACACCTCACACTAATAGTTTCAAATTTCAACAGATTCAGACAACTGTTTTTCAGACTTGGAACTATTTCAGTAAAATGTTCTTCAGACCACAACAGTTTTAGTGAACTATAGCAAAGTCTGAATGTCATGGAAAACAAATGCTGTCACTAACCAAGGGTCCCGGTCAGGAAGACGACGATCTCGAGGGTCCCGCCATAGCCACCTTCGGGCAGGTCGACGACGAGCGGGGTGAGCTGAGCCCCTCGGTGTTGGTCACCTAGAAGGATACATACAAAGAAAAATAGCAGAATTCATATCACAGCCTGCTGCAGCGAGTGAGTGTACAACCAAATTGATTCAGACAGTAAAATTTGTAAGCTGTGCGGAAGTTTGTAAGCTGAAATTGATTGGTGGTGGAGGTCACCTACGAGAAGAGAGGAGGAGGCCAGGAGGGGACGAGCTCACCTACAGCCAGAGAGTAAGATCCATGGCTGATGCATCCCAGCAGCAGCCATGGTCGAGCACCCTCCTCAGCGCCATCCCGCAGCCGAGATGCATAAAAAATCAAGAAAATTCAGCTACCGGACAGATGAACTGAACTGAACCGGCACAGCAGTAGACACGAGGAGAGGAAGGGCAGGCGCGTACGGTCTGCTGCACGTCCTTGAGGCCGTCGGTGGCGAAGCCGACCTGGTCGAGGTTGCGCTGCTCCTTGTACATGCGCTTGTGCTTGAGGAGCCTGATGGCGCGGGCCTTGATGGCCTCCTGCGAGGGCCCCGGCCTGGCCTTGCGGATCTGCTCCTTGTACCGTGCCAGCTCCTCGTCCAGCTTCTTGATCTTCTCGTCCACGCTCTCGCCCCGCTTGTTTATCTGCGCCACCAGTGAAATCAGAGCGGCATTGGATTTCGGGCGTGAGAAGGGGAAACAAATCGGGAGAGAAGGGAGGGGAGAGGAGGGGAGGCTGACTTGGTTGGTGGCGTCCTGGATGGTGGGCGGCGGGTCCCTGCTTTTCTTAGCACCGAAGATCTTCTTCATCTCCGGCTCCGGTGGGCAGCGGCGGCGGCGGTTTCTCGGCTGGAGTGGAGGGACCTGGGGAGCAGAGTTAGTGTGTTTCTCTTTGTGTGGAGGTGGCGACGCCTCTCTCTCTCTCTCTGTTGCGTGAGGAGAGGAGGGGAGGTGGCGGCGGCGATGGGTCTGAAGGGAGACGGCGTGGCGGCGGATCCGGATCTAGAGCGGTGTGGGGAGACAGCTGTAAGGGAGCGCTAGGGTTCGCGGGCGGGGCTGTGGGCGAGAGGGTGAGAGCGTGAGGGAGTTTCTTTCTTCATTTTTTGAGACAAAGAGGAGGGTGAGGGAGAAAGGGCTGCCGTCGGATCCGGGAGCATCCGACGGCGTTGGAGGCATGATCCACGTGACATCCTCATGGACCAATCAGAACCCATTACACATTATGACCATCTAAATTGGTCGTCATCGACTAAAAATAAAGTGTTGAATCATATAAACAGTTTTATGATATGAGAAACTCAAAAAAATAAAAACATTCTCATTGTGTCAGCAAATGTGACCTAGTTTTTTAGGAAAACTAACAAACTTGGAATTAGAATAAGACAAATATCTTTAAAAGTTGTTATGAGAAATGAGTTTTTAAGAAAAAAAGTCATTTTCTCAGAGCGACAAAATTCTTTTTCTGTGAAGAATCTACCAAATATTTATTTCAAAATGGCACCAAACAAATTTCCAAAACTATAAGACATTATTTTATGTACGGTTGACCAAATCTTAACATGTAATATGCTTTCGATCCACCTCTCATCAAATATACAATTTATGTTTCAAAAAAGAATCTACGTGAGCATTCTTTTTTTTCTACTTTTTCACATGAAAAAATAAAAAAATGATCTCATATTGTGCACAAGGGTACATCTTGGAATTCCAAACAATGTTGCCTAAGGAATTTTTCATTTTCTTTGCACGGAAAATTCATTTTTCATTTTTCGAGTGCCCAAAAGGAGGTTTTTTTGTGAAGGACCTACCAAATAATTGTTGCAAAAATGGACCAAATCAATTTTATAAAATACTAGGCTATATTTAATGCACAATTGACAAAATGGTTGGGTGAAAAAAGTTTTGATCCACCTCTGGTGAAAAAGACAAATTGTTGTCGATTTAGGTGGAAACGGGTCAAATTTGAACTGTAGCTGCCTCATAGTTTGCTCTTTATTTTTTCCAAAAATCATTTCTAGGTACATAAGAATCTATTTAATCATAGAAACACCAAAAAAATCCAAGATTCAACCACTAGCTAGGAACGGTCAAGCCCGCCAAGCTTTGACCGCATTTTGAAACGGGCATAAAAATTAAAAAAACAAAAATTGGAAAACCTTCGCATTGTGTCATTATATGTGACCAAGTTTCCAGGAAAATAATAAACTTGTAATACGGTAATTATTTTAAAAAGTGTTCTCGAAATGAGCTATCATGCGTGAAGATTCATGGCTTTCAAGCCAAATGATCAATCTTATGGCCACATTCATGGCATAGTTTGTTCAAATGATCTCATATTGTGCACAAGGGTACATCTTGGAATTCCAAACAATGTTGCCTAAGGAATTTTTCATTTTCTTTGCACGGAAAATTCATTTTTCATTTTCCGAGTGCCCAAAAGGAGGTTTTTTTGTGAAGGACCAGCCAACTAATTGTTGCAAAAATGGACCAAATAAATTTTATAAAATACTAGGACATATATAATGCACAATTGGCAAAATGGTTGGGTGAAAAAAGTTTTGATCCACCGCTGGTGAAAAAGACAAATTTTCATCGATTCAGCTGAAACGGGTCAAATTTGAACTGTAGCTGCCTCATAGTTTGCTATTTATTTTTTCCAAAAATCATTCCTAGGTACAGAAGTATCTATTTAATCATAGAAACACCAAAAAAATTCCAAGATTCAACCACTAGCTAGGAACGGTCAAGCCCGCCGTTTTGACCGCATTTTGAAACGGGCATAAAAAATGAAAAAAAAAACTTGGGAAACCTTCGCATTGTGTCATTATAGTTGGCCAAGTTCCCAGGAAAAATAACAAACTTGTAATAAGACAATTATTTTAAAAAAGTGTTCTCAGAAATGAGCTACCATCTCTGACGATTCATTGCTTTCAAGCCAAATGATCAATCTTATGGCCACATTCGTGGCATAGTTCGTTCAAATGATCTCATATTGTGCACAAGGGTGCACATTGGAATGGCAAACAATGTTGCTTAAGGAATTTTTCATTTTCTTTGCACGGAAAATTCATTTTTCATTTTCCGAGTGCCCAAAAGGAGGTTTTTTTGTGAAGGACCAGCCAACTAATTGTTGCAAAAATGGACCAAATCAATTTTATAAAATACTAGGACATATATAATGCACAATTGACAAAATGGTTGGGTGAAAAAAGTTTTGATCCACCGCTGGTGAAAAAGACAAATTATCGTCGATTCAGCTGAAACGGGTCAAATTTGAACTGTAGCTGCCTCATAGTTTGCTATTTATTTTTTCCAAAAATCATTTCTAGGTACATAAGTATCTATTTAATCATAGAAACACCAAAAAAAAATCCAAGATTCAACCACTAGCTAGGAACGGTCAAGCCCGCCGTTTTGACCGCATTTTGAAACGGGCATAAAAAATAAAAATAAACAAAAACTTGGGAAACCTTCGCATTGTGTCATTATATGTGGCCAAGTTCCCAAGAAAAATACCAAACTTGTAATACGACAATTATTTTAAAAAAGTGTTCTCAGAAATGAGCTACCATCTCTGAAGATTCATGGCTTTCAAGCCAAATGATCAATCTTATGGCCACATTCGTGGCATAGTTTGTTCAAATGATCTCATATTGTGCACAAGGGTGCACATTGGAATGGCAAACAATGTTGCTCAAGGAATTTTTCATTTTCTTTGGACGAAAAAACCATTTTTTATTTTCCGAGTGCCCAAAAGGAGGTTTTTTTGTGAAGGACCTCCCAAATAATTGTTGCAAAATTGGACCAAATCAAATTTTATAAAATACTAGGACATATTTAATGCAAAATTGACAAAATGGTTGGCTCCAAAAAGTTTTGATCCACCTCTCGTGAAAAAGAAAAATTTTCGCCGATTCAGCTGGAAGCGGGTCAAATTTGAACTGCAGCTGCCTCATAGTTTGCTATTTATTTTTTCCAAAAATCATTTCTAGTTACATAAGTACCTATTTAATCATAAATACATGGTTTGGTGGCGATACGTTGAGGTTTGGCCGGTGGCCGAGGGCCCCAACACTAGAGCGCGTAAACTCGCTTGCCCGCCGCGTGGTCACCGCGTGACCGTGGCATTGCCATGTGTTCTGGGCGGCCTAGGTATGTCTAGTGGGTTGGGCACTCTCTAGGTACGTGCTAGGAATAAAATCACAACATAAGATTCTCACGAGGAGACCGATCGATGCTCAAACATGAATAAGCAGCCAAGTGTTTGATTTGCGGTACGGGAAATGCACATGGCTAATGGGCGTGAGTTTTGGTGAGGATGATCAGTTACTAAGAAGACCGTCTTCATAAATTTTCACCTCAGAAGGAGGGAGCCTATGTGGTACTTGCTTTGCAAACTACCACACTTTGGAACATAAATCTGAATGCTGAAGCTCGGCTCAAAATAATGAATGGATTGAGCTGGCATTTGGTGGAGGATGGTTATTTGGGCATAGAAAAGCACTGTAGAAAATGGATACTATTTGGACATGCCAAAGTGGTACTTCCTTCACAAACTGTTGTTCTAAACAGAATCGGAAAATGAATATTTTTGAATTATTTTTGAACTCGGCAAGGATGGTTTTTACATATTTGACAAAGATATGACCCAAAGAATTTATGAGATTTTTTTGGGAATTTTGGGAATGACAGAAATATAGGTTGCTTCACAACCTAGGGCAAAAACCGCCACATGGACATGACACATAGGCAAAACTAATGAGGTGGCGCCTAGTCATAGCAATCCACCACAATTTACAAGGCTATGACCATTTATATTGGTCGTTAACAACTAGAAATAAGGCAGCGGACTAGCGCTGTTTGCTTATGACCTTTTTGTGTAAGGAAATTACGACCTTTCTGACCAAAATGGTCGCAATGGTTTAGGGTTTGGAGCCCCTCGAACAGCTTTTGACCAATTGGTCTGAAATGGTCATAGATCTATGACCAATTCTTCCAGGGTCACTGACAGAAGGTCACTAGTTGACATATTTCTTGTAGTGTTAGTCGTGGAGCCATCGCTACGGGTTAGATTGAAGGGGTTAAAGCGGACACAAGGACGCAAGAGAGTTTATACTAGTTCGGCCCCTTCGATGAAGGTGAAAGCCTACGTCTAGTTGTGATGGAATTGATGGAGTTTCGATGACTAGGGAGCAAACAAACTTCGCCTAAGTCTCGAGTTATTGTCCGTTGTCCTCTTATATACATGGGTGGCGCCCGTCGGTTCACAGAGTCCCGACGTCGGTTCATAGATGTATCCGACTCGGTCTCTACTATTCCTAACTTACAATACAAGTTACATACTGACGCCGGTTTACGGCTACAGGCCTTGAACCGGCTATGGGCCTTAAGCCCTCATCTGCCTACTTGGGCTTTAACATACTTAACTATTGATGAAGTTAACCCGGCCTGTGCTGGCCGGTTTACACCAAGTAGTAATATCCCCAACATTAGGCCCCAGATTGATTTGAACAGGTTCATGTCAATCCTTAGCAAAAAACTTCATCTTCAGCATCTTTGTGTAGTATGGTGAACTGCCATGATGTCATCTTCTCTGGTCGTCGTAAACCGGCGTGACGTCACCTGTCATAAAAGCTATCCATGATGCCTTTTTGGTTTAATAGATTTGCGACAATCGAGGCGACAACTCCGTTTCCAAACTTGCGGCCCCTTGATTTTCACGCCTAACACATGTCCCTTGCTTTATAAATAAGACCAAAGGGTCATTTCTTTTTCCCCTTCGTGCCCTTCTGCTTCGTCTTCCTCGCGTCGCCCAACTTCGGAGCTCCGCCACGTCGACTTCTCGCACCAACCTTGGCCGCTGCATCACCTCGAATACACCAGAGCATCGCGGCGATCTTCCATTTCTTCCTCGGCTCGTAAGTCTTCTATCTTTTTCATCATAGATCTGTTCTAGGGTTTCCATGTTCTTCATTGCTCATCACTTGCTTCCTGTTCATATGATAAACTTTAGATGAGTCTGTGAATCTTTGTTCTGCGTAGCAGTAGTTTTTATCATCCGTTTTCACTTGCGCATCTCAAAACCATAGATCTCTCTGTATCCTTTCTCATTGATTCAGCATTTGCTCCCCTTTGGACCTTGAATATTTATCTCTTTTTCTGAACATGTTCCAGATCGAAAACTGTGATATAATTTTGTGAAACCTATTTTCGCACACCTACTCATCCGCAATCTTGACCCTTCAATATTTTTAGACCAGGCGGTTTAACTTTGTAGAAAGACTGATAACTCGGTATATACCATTAGTCCCCTTGTTGAACCGCCAGGATTCCCTAGCTAAGTATTGCCACCTTATAGAACTCCGGTTCATAACTAACTGCTTCCGGTTTAGCAATGAATGCATGAATGTATACCCTTCCAACATATTCTTGAACCGGTATTACTGCTTTGCAGATTGCACCATGGCCAAGCAAGTGTATGAGTGCAACTGGGTCCCTTCACGAGTGACCGAGACTCAACTGAATAACCTAGTCAACACCGGCGCTTTAGGCAAAAAGATGCCGCTTCATCGGAGGTTCCTCGCCCTAATGTCCTCCAGAACCTGAAGATGGAGAGGTTGTTGTTTTTGCTGACCATCTAGCCCGGGGCTTCAGTCCGCCCGATTCGAAGTTTTATCGGGATGTCTTGGCCAACTTCCAACTGCGTCCACAAGATATTGTCCCCAACTCCGGAACCAACATCTGTCACTTTCAAGTGCTCTGTGAGGTGTTGTTTCAAGAGGAGCCCACAGTTGAATTACTCAGGGACTGCTTCCATCTGAACCGCCGCACCGAATTTACTGACGGTCCAAATACCGAGTTAGGTGGTATGGCGATTCAAAAGAGGAAGCAGGTCACTTACCCTCACGCCAAACTGCACAGCCATCCCAAAGAGTGGAATTCAACATGGTTTTACTGCAAAGATACCTCTCCTGATGGAGAAAATCCCTTGCCGGGTTATCGTCCGGAGCGGCTAAGCAACACACGTCCCTTCCCGCAGAGACTGACTGCTAAGGAGAGAAGCAAATATGCTCCTCAATTATCCAAGCTCAGGGCCTTCATGGCTAACGGGTTGACAGGAGTTGACCTTGCTCGTTGCTGGATATCTTGGAGTATATTGCCCTTAAGCCCGCGCTCCGGTTTGATGTGCAAATACACAGGAGATGTAAAAGACCCTCTACGGCATATTGAGATCCAGCTGATAGATGACGAGGTTACTGAGGCTGTGAAGAAGATATTAAATGAACCGGAAGCTGCTTGCGCTCAAACGGGCCTGCCTCCTTTTTGTACCACTAACAAACCGCCAGCCGTAAGACTCATATCTTATGCTTTCATGAAATCTGACTATGTTTAAGCACCCTTTGTTGACGTTAACATCTTTCAAACAGGGTGATGATCCATTTTGGAGCAAGAAGCCTCCACAAGAGAAACCGGAGAAAACAACCCGGCCCAAGACCAGAGTTGTGAAGAAACCGACCAATAGAAAGAGAACCATTGCATCCTCCGATCCACCAGCTGACGATGATGTGGGTAATCCGGACCTTGAGGTAGAGCTTGACTCACTTGGTTTATTTTTCACACGCCTTATTGATAATGATTATTGCCAGGATGACGCCAAGTCACCACGCCGATGTTGTAGAGGTAATCGCTCTTTCTTCCGATTCAAACCCTTTACCTTCACTAAAAATCCGTCGGGCAAACCGGAAAGTTAAATTTTCTCATCCTCTTGCTTATTTGGACCGAAACTTTCTTATGAAGACACAACAGCATGAAGCTCGCCGCACAACCCGGCACAGCGGCCAGGTAGTTACCTCCGCCGGTTTACCGAACAGTCCGGTTCGGAAACGCCGTTCAGAGGTCTCTAACTGTTTCGTTAATGCTTATCCTAAAGCGGGTTGTTTTCGTCAACCTCTTAATCCATCTAACTCCAATTATCAGGGCACTTCTCACTCTTCTTCTGGCGAGTCGTCAGCCACCCAGCTCCCACCACTCAAAACGGTGCTTGGGTGAGCCATATTCCTTACAATGTTGTTTGATATATCACTTTCAATATTCACTGGACTGATCCGTCTTTTTCCTTTCAGGGCCAAGCCTAGGCCAAGCAAGAAATCTCGTCTGGACAAAGCGACAGAAGAAAACGACGCTCCTGAACCAGACAAAATACCAGATCCTGAAGAACACATCCACGACGATGTACTGAACGACCCACCATCCCAAGATCATGATGTTGCTGCTGACGAGGCACATGTTGATGCCACAGGGCCTTTTAATCAACCCGCAAGTCCTGTCCAGACTGACAAAACAACGAGCCCATGCAAGCACACTGATAAACCGGCAACCCCAGTGCGGATCGGTGAAGCCAAAGATGATGGTGTTTTTATTACTGGCGTTGGTCGTTCCGAACCAGGCAATCCTGTCGCTTTATCTAAGCACACTGCCAAAGATGAATTTGCTGCATTTGGTAAAGGCAAATGGAATGCCGATTTGGAGACTTATGCCGCTCTGAACACCCAAGATCTTCATTCCGGCTACCTGAATCGGCTATATACCAGCCGTGATTATGAAGCCGGTTTGGTAAATATGATGAAGGACAAATATGAGGTAAATTCCATATGACTCTCTACTTGTATATTTCAATCTGTCAACTCCAATAGCCCCCAAGTGACGGTTTTAAGATATCAACTTAAACCGGGACTTTCCAACTTGAACTTTATTGCAGCTGTACTTTGGGAATGTAGCCCCCAAGGGCTGGTTCAACTTAATGTAGTTAAACCGGGACTTTATACAGTAAGAATTCCAAAGGTCACTAAAGGACAGAGCAAACAGGCATTAGCCCCCAAGTGCCAAGTTGAATACTTGTATTGAGCTTGGGACTTATCTAGAATTTGTAGGATGAAAAGCAAATATGCATTAGCCCCCAAGTACCAAGGGCATAACTTGTTATGTGGTTGGTACTTCAACTATGCACCGTAATCTTTATCAAACTTTTATCTGTATGTAGGCTGATCTGAGCAAGAAAGAAAGTCAAATTGCCGATCTGCAAGAAAACCTGAAGTCCCAGCAAGCTGAAACCTCCAATGCAAAAAATGAATTAACCAGCGCTTTAAGCGTCATGGAAAAGCTTAAAGAGGGTTTCAACAAGGAGCGGGTGGATTGGGCCACTAAAAAGGCCGTTTTAACTCAACGGGCAGAGAAGGCTGAGGCTGCACTCAAACCGGTGGTGGATGAACTAACCAGTGTAAAACAGCAAGTGCATGCCATGACCGATGCTGTATTTGGTAAGCCTTCTTTATTTCTAAAGTAATGAGGCCTTTCTCATGTAACTGCCGGTTTACTGACCCTTTGAATGATACAGGGACATGTATTGGTCACTTGGGATCAGATGTGCGGAAGAAATTGAAAGCCTCCTATACATTGATAGAGCAACTGTATACTGGTGCGCAATGGATCATCTGCACTGCTTTTCACAACAACCCAGCGCCGACCTTGATCCAGGACACTATTAAAAGGTTGTCAATGCTTCCTGCCCAGGTTGAAGAGTTAAAGAAATCTGCTGCTAGAACCGATGCTATAAACGCCTTAATCCGGGCAAAAGCATGGGTGCCGGATTTTGATCATGTTTAAGCGGCCCAGGGCTTCCCAAGCTTGAAGTAAGATGGGACATAATTCAGCGAAGAAGATCTTCGAGCTATAAACCGGGAAGTGTGCCCTCTGGCTTGTCAATTGGTTGAAGAGGCAGATTTGTCTCACTATCAAGCCCAATATGATGGTCAAAACAAACGAGTGGCTGCACCAATTCCTGAAGCGGAGAACCTTATACCGCCAATCCGTTAGCATACTTACGCTCCTGATATCGAACCATCGTTGCTGATCAATGATGAAGCTGTATTCAAGCATTAATGGGAATCGACTGGACAACTGTTGATTTCCAGCCACTGGGTAGGGAAGCAGAGGTTGAAGCGGTGCAAGATGACGCGTAACCATCAGGCCAAGCTGGCGAACAAGCATGAACCGGAAGCCGGTTTACATTACTGCTCCTTTATGTTATGCAAAAAACAATTATCTTATCTAGGCATCGTGTTGCCTTGTAATAGACTAGCTGCCACACTTGGTATTGATATGCCTTCGTGCATACTTATTGCAACTTATGCTTTCGTTGAATCATCAATCTTAAACTGTTGTATGTAGCCAAAAAGCTTAAAACGCCGCTTCCATCGTAGGGCATGAAGTTGGCTGTGTCAATCTTGAAACGGAGTTTTAAGAAACCCACTCTGCTGGAGGAGAAAAACAGCTCCTGTGAATATAAGGTCGGTTTACCACGTAAACCGTTCCGGGTTACGATGAACACCGGTGTTACTCCATAATAGGATGTTATCAAAAATCAAACCGGGCAAAGAGTCTCCGGATTAAGAGTGGACCGTGTTCGTCAATTGACAGTCGAACCTGTTTAATAATTGTCTGTTTAAAAACACAACAAGAGAAATATGCAAAAAGAGAAACGAATTTCAAGCAAAGACAAAGATAGAATTATTTGCAAAAAGAGGCTGTTGAGCCGATCAAGTGGCATTACCATGGTCAGACACGACCAAGCCCCCGATAGGTGTAGCTATGGTTCAAGTCAGCCAGGTCCCCAAATGATGCAGTTGCATTACGCCGATCAAGAGGTGTAGCGATGGTTCGGGTTCGACCAAACCCCCAAGTGATTCTGTGGCCTTAGGCCGATCAAGAGGCGTGACTGGTTCAGACGTGACCAAGTCCCCAAGTGATTCTGTGGCTTTCGCCTATCAAAAGGTGTTGCATTGGTTCGGACACGACCAAGCCCCCAAGTGATATGATATAAAGCTTGTTGAAAAAGCTAACTCAAGGAGTAAACCTGCGGCTGCTTTAAGATAAAAACTCCGTGTAACCACACATGATGTAAAAATAACAGAGACCCCGCTTTAGCTAAGGCACCAGTTTATTGTATTGATCATAATATATACATTGTCATAATATGTACATGAGTATAGCCTATGGCTCAAGTATAGTAAGGCCGAAGATGAGCTATGTTCCACGGCCTGTTGGTCTCCTCCTCTGATGTACGTGAGTCTTTATGCTCTCGAATATCGATCAGATAGTATGACCCATTGTGCAGATTCTTGCTGACCACGAAAGGTCCCTCCCAAGGTGGGGATAGCTTATGCATATCAGTCTGGTCCTGGATGAGCCGGAGCACCAAATCTCCTTATTGAAAGCTTCTGGTTCTAACTCGGCGACTGTGATAGCGACGAAGATCCTGCTGGTAAATCGCCGAACGGGCAGCTACGATGTCACGCTCCTCGTCCAACAGGTCCAAAGCGTCTTGCCGTGCTACCTCGTTGGCCGCTTCAACATAAGCTGCTACACAAGGTGAATCATGACGCATATCACTGGGGAGAACCGCCTCCGCTCCATAGACCATGAAGAACGATGTGTATCCTGTCGATCTGTTGGGCGTAGTATTGATGCTCCATAATACAGATGGTAACTCCTCAAACCAACAACCCCGCGTCGGCTGCAAAGGAACCATAAGCCGGGGTTTGATGCCTCGTAAGATCTCTTGGTTAGCCTCTCTGCTTGGCCATTGGACTGTGGGTGAGCCACTGATCAAACGTCAAGCCGGATGTGCTCACGTTCACAGAACTCCTTCATAGCACTCTTGGACAGGTTGGTACCATTATCAGTAATGATGATGTGTGGAAAGCCAAACCGGAAAATCACCTTTTTGATGAATTGAACTGCCGTGGCTGCATCAAACTTGCTAACGGGCTCCGCCTCCACCCACATTGTAAACTTGTCAACCGCCACCAAAAGGTGGGTCTTCTTGTCCTTGGACCTTTTGGAAGGTCCAACCATATCCAGCCCCCAAGTCGCAAACGGCCATGTAATTGGAATCATCCTCAATTCTTGAGCCGGCACATGAGCGCGTCTTGAGAACATCTGACAGCCATCACATCGCCTAACCAGGTCCTTCGCATCAGCATGAGCAGTCAACTAATAGAAGCCGTGACGAAACGCTTTAGCCACCAGAGATTTTGAACCGGCATGGTGACCACAATCCCCTTCGTGGATTTCACGCAAAATTTCACAGCCTTCCTTAGGAGATACACAGTGTTGAAACGCCCCTGACACACTGCAATGATGCAACTCGCCATTGACAATAGTCATGAACTTGGATCGCCGGATTATCTGCCTGGCAGAGTCTCATCCTCTGGTAACTCGCCCCGGTTCATGTACGCAAGATAAGGAACCGTCCAATCTGGAATAACATGAAGAGCCACCACCAATTGGGCCTCTGGATCAGGAATAGCCAAATCCTCTTCACCAGGGAGCTTGACAGACGGGTTATGGAGAACATCCAAGAAGACGTTAGGCGGGACCGGTTTATGTTGAGAGCCCAACCGGCTTAAAGCGTCTGCCGCTTCGTTCTTCCGTCTGTCCACATGATCCACCTGATATCCTTTGAAGTGACCTGCAATAATATCCACCTCACGACGATATGCTGTCATGAGCGGATCCTTGGAATCCCAAGTGTCGGATACTTGTTGGGCCACCAGGTCCGAGTCACCGAAGCACTTAACTCGGCTGAGATTCATCTCCTTAGCCATCCGGAGACCATGGAGTAAAGCTTCATACTCAGCTGCATTGTTAGTACAAGGGAACATTAAGCGGAGAACGTAATGTAACTTATCACCTCGTGGGGAAGTTAACACGACTCCAAATTTCGAGCCCTCCAATTGCCTGGACCCATCAAAATGAATAGTCCAATAGGTGTGATCCCGCTTTTCTTCAGGTGCTTGTAGTTCCGTCCAATCATTGATGAAAACTACAAGTGCTTGAGATTTAACCGCCGTCCAAGGCACGTATTTCAGTCTGTGTGGCCCAAGCTCTATAGCCCACTTGGCAATCCGGCCAGTTGCCTCCCTGTTCTGAATTATATCTCCCAAAGGAGCAGAGCTGACCACTATGATGGGATATCCCTGGAAGTACTGTTTAAGCTTCCGGCTTGCCATGAAAACTCCATACACCAGCTTCTGCCAATGCGGGTACCTTTACTTGGACTCAATAAGCACCTCGCTGATATAGTAAACCGGACTTTGAACCAGATATTCCTTGCCCGCCTCTTTCCGCTCCACCACAATAGCTATGCTGACTGCACGAGCATTAGCTGCCACATATAGTAGCAATGGTTCCTTGTCAATCGGAGAGGCAAGAACAGCGGATTATTAGCTAGCCGCTTTAAATCCTCAAACGCTTTATCAAGCCGAACTCGCATTTAATTGATCTGTTTTCACAAGATCTCGATACAAGGGGATCGCCTTCTCACCAAGTCGGCTGATAAACCGGCTCAACGCGGCAATCCGGCCTGCCAAGCGTTGAACGTCATTGATACACTTCAGCTTAGCAAGGGAGGTGATAGCTGTGATCTTCTCCGGATTAGCTAGCCTCAATTCCCCTGTTGGACACCAGAAAACCCAATAACTTGCCTGCCGGTACACCAAAAACACACTTGGCCGGGTTGAGCATCATCTTGTATGTCTGTAGGTTATCAAAGGTTTCCTTCAAATCGCCAACCGAGTCTCCTTCTCCCTTGATTTAACCACAATATCATCCACATAGGCATGTACATTACGACCGATCTGCTTATGAAGGCAATTTCAGACACATCGTTGATAAGTTGCCTGGGCACTCTTGAGCCCAAAGGGCATAGATACATAGCAGAAGGCTCCAAAGGGAGTTATGAACACCGTCTTCTCCTGGTCCTTCACTGCCATCTTGATCTGGTGATAACTAGAATATGCATCCAGAAAACTCAAACGCTCACAACCCGCAGTAGCATCTATGATCTGATTGATGTGGGGGAGGGCAAAAGGATCTGCTGGACAAGCCTTGTTAAGGTCTGTGTAATCCACACACATGCGCCAGGTGCCGTTTTTCTTAAGGACCAACACCGTATTAGCCAGCCATTCCGGATGGAAAACTTCAACAATAAAGCCAGTAGCTAAGAGCCTGGCCACCTCCTCTCCAATAGCCTTGCGCCTTTCTTCGTTAAACCGGTAGAGAAATTGTTTCACCCGTTTGCACTTAGGATCGACATTAAGAGTGTGCTCAGCGAGTTCCCTCGGTACACCTGGCATGTCAGAAGGCTTCCATGCAAAACTGTCCCGGTTCTCACGGATGAACTCGATGAGCTCGCCTTCCTATTTCGGATCCAAGTTGGTACTGATACTGAACTGCTTGGACGAATCGCATTGTACGAAGTCAACAAGTTTAGTCTCAGCTGCCGATTTGAACTTTAGGGCCGGATCATGCTCTCTAGTTGGCTTCTTCAATGGAGTCATGTCCGCCGGGTCAACATTATCCTTGTAGTATTTCAACTCTTCCGTGGCACAAACCGACTCTGCATAGGCCGCATCACCTTCTTCACACTCCAAAGCAATCTTGCGACTTCCATGAACAGTTATTGTTCCCTTGTGACCCGGCATCTTGAGTTGCAAATAAATATAAAAGGGTCGTGCCATAAATTTGGCATAATCCGACCGCCCAAATAGGGCGTGATATGGGCTCCGGATCTTCACCACCTCAAAAGTCAATGTTTCCGACCTGGAATCATGATCGTCTCCAAATGCCACTTCCAGAGCTATCTTGCCAACAGGATAAGCTGACTTACCAGGCACCACACCATGGAATACCGTGTTGGACGGTTTAAGATTCTTATCCGTTAGCCCCATACGGCGGAAGGTCTCATAGTATAGGATATTAATACTGCTCCCTCCATCCATGAGCACCTTGGTGAATTTATAACCTCCCACCTGAGGTGCCACCACCAACGCTAGCTGACCCGGATTGTCAACCCGGGGAGGGTGATCCTCTCTACTCCATATGATTGGATGTTCAGACCAGCGTAAATAACGAGGCACAGCCGGTTCAACAAAATTTACCGCTCGCTTGTGAAGCTTCCGGTCTCGCTTATCCAAGCTAGTGGTGAATACATGATATTGCCCGCTATTCAACTGCTTTGGATTGCTCTGATAACCCGACTGCTGATGCTGCTTGTTGTAACCACCCCGGCTATTCTGGTTATTTTGATTGTTATGTCCACCCTGATCACCATTGAAGCTTGAACCAGAATTTCCTCCACCGTGACCCGGCCCATGGAATCCGGATCCTGAGCCACCACCTGATCTATGATCATATCAGAAAGCATTAGAATTCTTGAACTCCTGCATAATGTAACAATCCTTCCAAAGGTGGTTAGCTGGCATCTCCTTCGTCCCGTGCTTTGGACAGGGCTGGTTTAACAGATAGGTCAGGCGGTCCGGGTTAGGATTGGGAGCTCCACCGCGATTCGACGGTTTACCCTTTCGTCGCTGACCCTTGTCCTGCGCGTTAGTATTAGCCACGAAGTCCACGCTGCTATCCGCTTTACGCTTGCCTCCGTTTCCATGACCTGCCATGTTGTGTTGGTGCCCTTTGGAGTTGCTGCTCTTCTTTCCCTTCCCTGTCTTGTCATCATCAGACTCGGGATCCTTGGTACTATCAGAATCAGCATACTTCACTAACGTAGTCATGAGGGTCCCCATATCGTTACAATGGCGCTTCATCCGTCCCAATTTCAACTTCAGAGGCTTAAACCGGCAGTTGCTTTCCAAGGTTATAACCGCGGAATCGGCGTTGATACGGTCTGATGAGTGCAAAATTTCCGAGACTCGGCGCACCCAGCGGGTTGTTGACTCTCCTTCCTCCTGGACACAGGCTGCTAAGTCCACTATCGACATGGGCTTCTTACATGTATCCTTGAAATTCTGGATAAACAGGGCTCGCAACTGGGCCCATGAACTGATAGAATTGGCCGGTAAGCTCTTTAACCAAATACGGTTTGTCCCTTCAAGCATCATGGTGAAATCCTTCGCACACGCCGCGTCGTCTACGTCAAGCATATCCATGGCCATCTCATAGCTTTCCATCCATGTTTCTGGAGACAAATCGGCAGTGTAATTTGGTACCTTACGCGGGCCCTTGAAATCCTTGGGAGGCACACATTGCATAAAGCGGGGACAAGACAAGGAACTTCCAAAGAACTAGAAGTAACCCCTGGCTCGACCGAGGTGGTTGGACAAACCGGCGTAAGCTGACGAGCCTCATGCTGCGCTGCTAACTCGGTGTCCCTGCGCGCCCGGTCCTGGTCCACCACTTCCTGTGCATCACCTGATGGGTTATTGCCACGGGGCGCTTCACGGTTCCGTGCATTACTGGATACGGCCGATTCATCCATACGCCTGCTGTAACTCCGGCTCGGATGGGGGGTAGAATGAATTCGGTCACAGTTGTATGAATATGCTTCCTGTTCAATCAAGGCTGTTCGAATAAGCTCCTTAACCTGGCGCGTCTCCATCGCCTGCGGAGAATCACCTTCAATCGGGATGGCCTCCAGTCATGAAGCGGCGGCGACAAGATTGTCCATTGGATTGGAATAATGACCCGGAGGTGTCGGGACAGGCTGAGGCACGACATTGTTCTGTCGAGGCGGCTCCATCAGGCGAGGCTGAACCGGCGCGCCTGGCCCAGGTGCCTCCGCCCGATTTATCACCGGCGGGTTACTAGTTCCTGCTCCTGGGGTGTTAAAGAGATTTCTGGCTTCGAAAACCGGAGGCAAGCGAGACCGGTGCTTCCTCTTCAGGGCTTCATGCGACGCGTTCTGGTCCAGCATAAGTCTATAGGCCTGCGCATCCAAAGCGGCCCGCTCTGCGACCATCCTGTTGTTCTCGGCTGCTAGGTCGGCCTTGGCCAGAGTGATCTGTTCCCTCACCTTTGCAATTTCCGCGTTGTGGGCGTCCTGCTCCGCCGGGTTAGCCTCCTCCATAAGCACAACCAACGCATCAAATAGATCAGATAAAACTTGAGCCGGCGGGTGCACAGGGCCTCCTGCCCCGGCCACCGCCGCCGCTGCTGACCCAGAGATCATTGCTGCTGCGGTCGAAGAGTGAATCGCCGCCTGTGTACCAGCCATGAATATTCCAACCCGGTTGGGCAGATCAAAGGGGTCCGGAATACTGTCACCATCGGAATAGCCCCCAATCCGGTCGTCTTGTAACTGATACAATGATTCAGTTTCTCCGGTTGAGGACTCGTCACCGGAATAAACGACGGTCTCGCTACCAGATTCCGATCCATCCTCATATTCTCCTCCGTGGATGACCCCCACGAAGGCACGCTTCATGGCCGGTTTAACCTGGGCAGATCTCGTACGCTGAGCCGTTTCGATGAGGTCGGTGCAGATGTCCGGCTCAGGGCCCGGTTCACCAATCTTGCCGATGAAGACGTGTATGCCACCAAAGGGGACCCGGTACCCGTACTCAATTGAGCCGGCCTCGGGGCCCCACCCAGCATCATCGATGTAGAGCTTGCCGCGACGACTCTTGGTCATCCGGCCCACAGCGTAGCCCTTGAGTCCTTTGAAGTTGCCCTCCAAGAACTTGAAACCATCATGCAATAGCCCCACGGTGGGCGCCAACTGTCGTGGTTTTGTCACGGCAGATGTCCTCATGAAAGGACTTAGTCGTGGAGCCATCGCTACGGGTTAGCTTGAAGGGGTTAAAGCGGACACAAGGACACAAGAGAATTTATACTAGTTCGGCCCCTTCGATGAAGGTAAAAGCCTACGTCTAGTTATCATGGAATTGATGGGGTTTCGATGACTAGGGAGCAAACAAGCTTCGCCTAAGTCTCGAGTTATTGTCCGTTGTCCTCAAACCGCCGCCAGTTCATCCCCTTATATACATGGGTGCCGCCCGTGGTTCACAGAGTCCCGACGCCGGTTCATAGATGTATCCGGCTCGGTCTCTACTCCTAACTTACAATACAAGTTACATACTGACGCCGGTTTATGGCTACAGGCCTTGAACCGGCTATGGGCCTTAACCCCTCATCTGCCTACTTGGGCTTTAACATACTCAACTACTGATGAAGTTAACCCGGCTTGTCCTGTCCGGTTTACACCCAGTAGTAATATCCCCAACAGGTACAGTTGAAGGTTTCATGGAGGTAGTATTGGTTTTTCTTCACTGCATTGTGGGTTGAGGTCATGTTGTGAAGAATTGAACCAAACTGACGCTTGACCCATTTATGATTGCGATCAACCTTCTAATGAAGACTGAGGAGAAGCTCACGATCAGTCATCACCCTGGGTGATGTGCCTTGAGGATTTTGCTTGGTTGTGTTGGCGGCAGAGTCATGTGTAGCAGAGTCGTCATTGCTTGAGTAGGATGCAGTCTTGCGAAATTGACCATCCAATGGACGAATGCCTTCATCTATAACAAAGCCGGCCTTGCCCTTGTCATCAGCTGAGGAAAATGTCCGTTTGAGGACTTCAATCGGAGGCAAATAGCTGCAATGGTTCAGTGTATCAGCTTTATAGTTTAGTGAAGACCTTGTTCTGATGAATCTCATAATCCAAGGTGCATAAGACTTCAGCTCAAATGGTGACATAGCGATATTGGCCAGAGTCCTCGTGAAGAAATCATGGAATTTGACAGGAACACCATGAATAATATTGTAAAGCAGATTCTTCATGTTGCCAACAACTTCTTCATTCGAGTCGTGGCCCTTGATTGGACTCAGTGTCCTCGTCAAAATGCGATAGACAGTCCGAGGCACATATAGTAATTCCTTCATCAGGAATTTGGTTCGTGGGGCCTGAACTGGCTTCAAAGGCTTCATCAGCACTTGCATGTAATGATCTGTAAGCTCAGGTTCACTATAGACGCAACGAGCAGCTTCAAGGGGAGGACTGAGTGGTAAGGCACGAAGCAATTCAAGAGTCGGTGCCTTGTAGTGAGTGTTTTCAGACATCCAGTCCAGCACCCATGAATTCACATCTTCAGAATCTCCAGTGATGTGCAGCGTCGCATAAAATTGAAGAATGAGTTCTTCATTCCAATCACAGATGTGAGTGCAGAAATTTAACAGTCCAGCATCATGAAGAACACTGAGGACTGGCTCGAAGCACTGGAGAGATTCCATATCCACGTGAGGAATGTGCGCATGATCGAAGACTTTGTCTTTGTTGAACAGCACTGAGGAATAGAAATTAGCCTGGCTGGCCGTCCAGAAACGCCTCTTCCTTATGCGAGCAGAGTCATAGGGGTTGTAGTCAGTGAAGAATACATGCTCGCCGAAGAAATCTTCAGCCTTGAATTTTTGCTTCCTTGAGAATGGCTTGGGCAGAGGAGTGTCAGTGAGTTGCATCACAACCTCTATAATTGCAATGTCAGGTTCTTCAGTCTGAGGAATTTCTGGTTCCTCTTCAGTGGCAGTCTGCGTCTTCAGATGTTCAGTAGCAGCAGTTTCTTCAGCACTAGTGGCTGTAATTTCTTCACGTACAGACGAAGTGGGGTGAGTTTCTTAAGAGCCCATTTGAACAGTTGGTGCAGGGGACTGACTAATTTGCTGTAAAGGTGTGAACAGTGGAGAGTTGGGATGCTGACTTTCCCAAAAATCATCATTCATCACTGGAGTGGTGCATCCAATGTCCACATCTTCATCTTCCATTTCTTCAACGCCAGCCTCTTCAGCTGTGAACTGAGGCATAGGCAAGGAAATGATTGGTGTTGAAGGGATCTTATCCACTTCAATTTCTTCATCCATCTGCTCTGACGAAGCAGCAGAAGGATTTTCTTCATCAGATCCGCTAGGGATCACATATTCTTCATCGAAAGGTACGATTTTCTTTGATGGCATGGTTGAGATCGGAACAACATCAATGGGATTTGCAAACGAACTGGTCATAGGCTTCATTTTCATCGGAGCTGAAGAATCTGAAGTGACTGATGCTTTCCTTTTCTTCACAGCTGCACGCTCTGCAGCCTTGGTCTTCTTCACATCCGATGCAGATGGAAGGATTGGAGTTGGGGTAGGCGCAGGAGGAGCAGAGGAATCTGGTTGATTTTCTTCAGGCACAACTGATGCAGTTACCCTGACTTCTTCACTTTCTTCAGGCGCATCACTAGTGGATGCCCTGGCGGTTTCTTCAGCGGCTGGAATGCAATCATCAGCCCTGGAACTCACATTTTCTTCAGCAGCCTGAAAGTCATCAGCGGTGCTGGCATGTTCTTCATTTGGCTGGGCAGATGCTTCAGCCTGAGGAATTTCTTGTTGCGATGGGGCTGCAACATTTGAGGTGAACTTCTCAGTCAGTTTAACAAACCTGACTTTGGCTCCTTGCCAATCAGCATAGTAAGCATTGAAGTAACCGCTAAGGGATATTTCAGACTGGATTTTTACAAGTTCATCAGTTGTCATTGAGACAACGTTGTTCTACAGAAACTTCTCTTTCCTATATTGTGCTTTCTTGATCTGCCTGTCCTTCTCATATTTCCATTTTTCTTCTTGGATGAAATGGGTAAGCATGTGACTTTGACCAGGATTCAAATTGAAATCAGGCATAGGAGTGTTTGGGTCCTTGTGCCAGAGATCAATATAGTCGAGGATCAACTGTAAGTGCATCTAGTGCCCTTTAGTGATTTTGGTGTATTGAAGACTTATAGGTTAAGGGTCTAATGCGTTTATGAGTGTACACAGGTCTATAAGTCTATGAGGAGTTTGATATTTATAGAGAAAGTCGACCCCTAAAATGAAGTTCTTCGACTGAAGACTTTGGTATTCTGAAGACTTTCTGAAGACTTTGAAAGTGAAGAAATTGGTGTGACCTTGAAGACTTGGTATTCATTTGAGGAACATGAAGCGTGAAGACTTTTGTTTTCGTAGTTTCATTTTACCTTTCTTGAGTCATAGGAAACACCATACTGTTAAAGGGGGTCGAGGAAATACTAAGAAATTTTTTTAATGTGGTGCTCAACTCAAAATCCTACACCTACCAATCCCTTTGAGTGAAGCCATTGGAAATCTCATACAGTTCAGTCAATCTATTCAGTGACAGAGATGAAGTTCTTCTGTCACGAGGAATTTGTTCTCGACCGAGGAGTTAGGAATTCGCCGATCCGGATTGCCTACACAAAGTGAGGAACATGATAGCCCCGAGGAATTTGAACCTCAAATTTCCGACCAGATTCTTGTGCTATGCGCCAGCTGTCTCAAAATATCTTATCCACCTAACGGTCATATCATTGAAGGGGATTTATGTCTTATCATGTTGGGCTGCTCCCTAGGCTATAAATAGCCGCCCCTACAACCACTAGCTGGTTAGCTGCTCCGAGAGAAACTGACACTTGTCATTTGAGAGCATCCCATCCTCCGAGGACTTTGAGTGAAAATCATCGAGTGAGAAAAAACCCAAACCCAAACACCTACAAACCCAAAGTGATTGAGCATCACTGAAGAGATTGATCATGCGTGGATTCGACGCTTGTTACCTTTGAAGACTGTGCTTCTTCCATACGGTTAGGCGTCATGGTCTAGAGCATCCAAGAGGAATTGTGGATCACCGAGTGACCGAGTTTGTGAAGGTTTGGAAGTCGCCTGAAGACTTACCACGGGTGATTGGACGAGGTCTATATGACCTTAGTTAAAGGAGAATATGGTGAGGAATTGGTGTCCTTAGCTGCGTGCTCAGGGCTGGGTGTCCGGGACTGTGTGTCCTCGAGTTTAAATACTCAGCCGCTCCAACTAGACGTACAACTAAGACAGCAGTTGGAACTGGTCTACCAAATCATTGTCTTCACCAAGCTTACTGGTTCTATTTCCTCAACTCTTTCATTTCCTCATCACTGTGTTAAGTGCTTCATCATATTTGTGTTTGAAGACTTTGACTGAAGAATTTCTCAATTTCCTCGGTTCAATTTCTTCAGTCTGTTTGTCTTCATCTTGTGTTATCATGTGATTACACTTTCTGTACTCTGTGCTTGTCTTCATTTCATCATGATGACCATGCTTGTATTCTGTTATTCTTACTTCTGAGTACTTATTCCACTTCAAGTAGTTCTTCGCTAAGGAATATCCTCTCCGGCAAATTCCTCGGTGAAGAATTCATAAAAATCGCCTATTCACCCACCCTCTAGTCGATATAACGCACTTTCAATTGGTATCAGAGCAAGGTACTCCCTTTTTCTGTGTAATTTTGGTTTAACCGCCTGGAGTTTTAGTTATTTCGACCACAGGTATGATCAAGGTCTCTGCTGGCTGTCCTACCTTCGATGGGACAGACTACCCCTACTGGAAAAATAAGATGTGAATGCATCTTGAGGCAATTGATAACGATCTATGGTATATTGTGGAAAATGGTGTTCCCTCTGTCTCACCCTCATTGAACGCCACCGATGTGAAGAGACTCAAGCAACTCGATTCTCAACGGAAGAATATCATATGTGGCCATCTGAGCAAAGGACAGTATGGAAGACTGAGTGCTTTGGAAACTGCTAAGCTTATCTGGGATAGTCTGTCCAAACTGAATGAAGGAGTCTCAACTCAGCGTGACTCTCAAGTTGATGTTCTTTGCAATCTCTTCAACCGCTTCAAAAGACTCGATAATGAAAATGTTCAACAAACCTTCGATCGCCTCACTGACATCTCAAATGAGCTTCAAGCGCTTGGTGCCACTGACATCACCGACCATGAGGTGGTGAAGAAATTGTTGAGATCGCTTGATTCCTCATTTGATACTCTGGAATTGATGATACAAGAGCGTGCTGATTACAAGTCACTTGATCCCGCTGATATCCTCGAGAGGCTAAACACCCATGAGTTCCAGCTTGCTGAAAATAGAGATCTCTATGGTTCGTGCTATGGTAGATCACGTGCCCTGAAGGCCAAGGCAGTGTCTGAATCTGAAAATGAAGATTCTGGCAGCAGCCTTGGTGATCCTGAAGAATTGAGCCAGGAGCTAGCACTGCTCGTGAAGAAATTCAGAAGTTTTCAAGACGTGGCCGCTTTGGAAAATCCTCAAGGAGCAATGATTCCTCATCTAGTGACTACAAGAGGAGGCTATGCCGAAAATGCAAGAAACCTGGTCACTATATTCAAGATTGTCCTCAGTGGGAAAAGGAATTAAAGAAGAAGAAATACAAGGATTACAGTTCTGATGACGCTAAGAAGAAGAAGAAATCGTCAAAATCTTCATCATCAAAATCCTTGAAGTCTTCATCTCACAAGAAGAGTAGCTCCAAGAAGGCTCGGGCATTCATTGGCAAGGAAATGGACTCTGAGGCTGAATCTAAGGAACATGAGGAAGAGGAGGCATCTGAGGAGTCCGAGTCTGGTGTGGCGAAGTCTGCTCTCGCCATCGCATTCGCCGACAAGTCTATCTTCAACTTTGAAGAAAATGACCTCACCAACAAGGCTGATGAAGGCAATGATGACTATGCTCCCACCTACTGCTTCATGGCAAAGGGTGCCCAGCTACTCTAAACTTGCTAAGATTGCTGTGAAACAGCAAAGGGCTTTTGAAAAGGTTCAAAACATGCTAGACAAAAGTGATGATATGTTGGGTGAAGAAATGGATCGCACTAAAGCCTTGAATGAAAATCTTCAGAGACTTCAGTCTAGGTTTGACAGCCTTCAAGGTCATCATAACACTCTCTTATCTGATCATGAGAAGCTTTCTTATGAATTTCTTCAAAAGAAGCAAGATCTTGAGAAGCTAAGAGTAAGTTATGAAGATCTTCAGAAGGAGCGCGATTCATTATTTGCTCAACAAATCAGCGCTTCTCAGGAAGAATTTGTTCCTCCATGCTTAAAGTGCATTGAACGTGAATCTGCTAATTCTTCACCTGAATGTTCAAATGCTTCTATTGTTACAAATTCTTCACCTGCCTCTGCTATCACTAATTCCCCGTCTGAGGACATTGCTACTATCACTGACAATGCAGGACTTAAGGAGTTGTACATGACAGGCATGTACAAAAGCCTCAAAGGGCATCAGACTCTTTGTGATGTGCTTAAAAAGCAGATCCTCAACAGGAACCCTAGGAAAGAGGGTATTGCCTTTGAGAGGAAAATCAATGCCGATGGTACATATTAGAAGCCCCGAGCAAGACCCCAAATCCTCATGGGTTGCAGCAAAGGGACCACCAGTTGATCCATCTAACTTATCTGGCTTTACATGTGAATCTCCTCATTCTTCTGATGAGTCATTTGACTCCAACTATAAATTGTTCAAAAATCAGAATGGTGAAGTATTTGCTAGATATGTTGGCACTAACTGCAGGAACGGTTCCCCTATGAAAAAAATCTGGGTTCCCAAAAGGTGCCTTGAAAGTCTTCAGGTGAATGTCCTCATGACACCACCTGTGAAGAATAGGAACCCCAGAAACTATTCGTATGGACCAAATTCTTCATATGGATCCAAGTCCTCATACAGACGAAATTCCTCACATGGATCAAATTCCTCAAAATGATCAAAGTCCTCGTATGTTTATTATCATGCTAACAACTCTGTTTCGCAGGGTAGAGCTAAGGGCTATGAATATGTGCATTATTCTTCGAACCATTATTTTCATAAGTCCTTGAAGAATTTCTCTGCTTATTCATATGCTTACCCTAACCCCTCTTATGTGAAACGAAATGGTTTGGCTTCTCTGCCACCAATCTCATATGGAGCTCGCAGAGTGATGAACTCTTTGTCACCTCTTCAGATGTGGGTGGTGAAGAAAAAGAACTAATCTCTTCTGCAGGGTCAGGTCTCCAGGCGTGCTTTAACGTCTGAAGAATTTCTTTGGGGGCACGACAAAAATGCCTGAAAGGATGCAGGCTAATCATGAAGAAATGAACTTTCATTTCACACGTCCTCATACTGCTATATCTGTTTTACTGCTTGATGAAATTCATCTAATGAATTTTATATCATATTCTTCACTGATGAAGTATATGAGTTCGTAAGCTGCACTAATTCATCTACAGGATGATCAACCCAAAGCCACTGAGTGGGTCCTCGATAGTGGATGTGCAAATCACATGACTGGTGACAAGAATCTGTTGATTGATGCTCCCTTATCACCATCACATCTGAAGCATATCATCTTCGCTGACAAAGGCAAAAGTCAAGTATTGGGTCTAGCTAAGGTTGCGATAACAAAGGATCGACACATGGGCAAAGTCATGCTTGTTGAGTCCTTAGGATACAACCTTATGTCTGTCTCAATGCTTTGTGATCTTGATATGATTGTTATCTTTGGCAAGTATCGTTGTGTTGTGGTTATGGAAGCTGACAATTCCAAAGTCTTCGAAGGCTTTAGGAGAGGAGACTTGTACATTGTTGATTTCTCTACAGACCTCAACCAGCCGTGTGCCTACTTGCAAAAGCTTCGTATATTGGCTATGGCATCGATTTACTTGGTCACGCAGGCATGAGGAATTTGCACACGCCATGAAGAAGAAGCATGTCATTGGCATTGAGAATGTCAAATTCCTCAAGGATCACTTATGCGGGCCCTGTGAAGCTGGAAAATGACCAAGGCCAAGCATCCAAATAAGACTATCATGACCACTACTCGACCATTCGAATTGCTTCACATGGACCTCTTTGGTCCTAATCATTACTCAGCAGTCACTAATGATGCATCTCTATATGGTTTTGTTATTGTTGATGATTACTCTCGTTACACATGGGTACATATTGTTACTTACAAACATGAAGTGCAGGAAGTCTTCAAACAATTTTCCTCAAGGGCTTCAACCAACTTTGGTGTGAAGATCAAGCACATCAGAAGTGACTATGGAACTGAGTTCAAGAATTCTGGTCTTGATGACTATCTTGATGAACTTGGTATTACTCATGAGTTATCTGCTCCTTATACTCCTCATCAAAATGGCGTCGTGGAGCGGAAGAACAGAACTCTTGTTGAGATGGCTCGCACTATGATTGATGAGTACAAGACACCTCGTCACTTCTGGATTGAGGCAATTTACACTCCCTGCCACATCATCAACAGGGTATATCTTCACAAATTCTTCAAGAAGACTGCCTATGAACTCCTCACTGACAAGAAACCCAATGTTAGTTATTTCAAAGTCTTCAGTGCTAAATGTTGGATTAGAGATCCTCATCACAACGCTAAATTTGCACCGAAAGAACATGAAGGTTTTATGCTTGGTTACCGAAAGGACTCGCACACCTACAGAGTCTTCAACAATGTTCTTCACAAGATTGTTGAAACTGTAGATGTGCGGTTCGATGAAACTAATGGGTCTCAAAGAGAGCACCTACCTTCTGTGTTAGATGAACCAGCACCTGAGGATTCTATCAAGTTCAAGGCTACTGAGGATGTCATTCCTACTGAAGAATCTGCTGAAGAATTCATTCCAGAACGTGAAGAACGTCGAGCTGATGCACCTGAAGAAAATGCTGAAGAAAATGGTGCTGAAGAAAATGCTGATCAAATTCCTCGACGACAACCAGCTCATCCTCGCGTTGCAAAAGAAGTGCAAGTTGAAAAGATCATCGATGACATTGAAGCACCAGGTCCTCTCACACGCTCAAAAGCTTCACATTTATCTAACTTTTGTGGGCACTATGCTTTTGTCTCTATCACAGAGCCCACTAAGGTAGATGAAGCATTTTGTGGAGCCTGAGTGGATTCAGGCCATGCAAGAAGAATTACATCAGTTCGAGCTCAACAACGTCCAGGAACTGGTCAAACGTCCAGATCCTCGCAAGCATAATATCATTGGCACAAAGTGGATCTACCGCAACAAGCAAGATGAAAATGGCCTTGTGGTGAGGAATAAGGCACGACTTGTAGCTCAAGGCTACACACAGGTTGAAGGAATTGATTTCGATGAAACTTTTGCACTGTTGCTAGACTTGAGGCTATTCAGATATTACTTGCTTATGCTTACCATCATGATATCACTTTATATCAAATGGATGTGAAAAGTGAATTCCTCAATGGTAAGCTTGAGGAAGAGGTATATGTTGCTCAACCCCTGTGTTTTGAAGATCCAAAGAATCCTGACAAAGTCTTCAGACTCAACAAGGCCCTCTATGGCCTCAAGCAGGCCCCTCGGGCGTGGTATGACACTTTGAAGGAATTCCTCATGAAAAATGGCTTTACACCCGGTTCACTTGACCCTACTCTCTTTACTAAATCTTATGATGAACTATTTGTGTGCCAAATATACGTTGATGATATTATCTTTGGCTGTACTGACTAACGTTATAGTGATGAATTTGCCTATATGATGAGTGAAGAATATCAAATGTCTATGATGGGAGAGTTGAAATTCTTCTTAGGTCTTCAAATTTGCCAACAGCACAATGGCATATTCATATCTCAGGAGAAATACCTCAAGGATGTTCTGAGGAAATTCGGCATGCACGATTGCAAAGGCGTGAGAATTCCTATGCCCACAAATGGTCATCTATGCACTGATGAAAATGGTATTGACTTCGATCACAAGGTATACCGCTCTGATACGTCTCCAACGTATCTATAATTCCTATGCCCACAAATGGCCATCTATGCACTATAATGGGCTTTATTTTCCACTTTTATATTACTTTTGGGACTAACCTATTAACCGGAGGCCCAAAGATGTAATTATTGTTTTTGCCTTTTTCAAAGGTTTCAAGAAAGCAGAATATCAAACGGAGTCCAAACGGAATGAAACCTTCGGAAACGTGATTTTCTCACCGAACGTGATCCAGGAGACTTGGACCCTACACCAAGGAACATCGGAGGCGGTCACGAGGGTGGGCCCCCCCAGGGCGCGCCCCCTGCCTCGTGGGCCCCCTGATGCTCCACCGACGTACTCCTTCCTCCTATATATACCTACGTACCCCCAAACGATCAGAACAGGAGCCAAAAACCTAATTCCACCGCCGCAACTTCCTGTATCCACGAGATCCCATCTTGGGGCCTGTTCCGGAGCTCCGCCAGAGGGGGCATCCACCACGGAGGGCTTCTACATCAACACCATAGCCTCTCCGATGAAGTGTGAGTAGTTAACTTCAGACCTTTGGGTCCATAGCTAGTAGCTAGATGGCTTCTTCTCTCTTTTTGGATCTCAATACTCCCCCTCTCTCGTGGAGATCTATTCGATGTAATCTTCTTTTTGCGATGTGTTTGTTGAGACCTATGAATTGTGGGTTTATGATCTAGCTTATCTATGAATAATATTTGAATCTTCTCTGAATTATTTTATGTATGATTGAGTTATCTTTGCAAGTCTCTTCGAATTATCCGTTTGGTTTGGCCAACTACATTGGTAGTTCTTGCAATGGGAGAAGTGCATGGCTTTGGGTTCAATCTTGCGGTGTCCTTATCCAAAGGATGTAAAGGGTTGCAAGGCTCGTATTGTATTGTTGCCATCGAGGATAACAAGATGGGCTATTTATCATATTGCATGAATTTATTCCTCTACATCATGTCATCTTGCTTAAGGCTTTACTCTATTTTCATTAACTTAATACTCTAGATGCATGCTGGATAGCGGTCGATAAGTGGAGTTATAGTAGTAGATGCAGAATCGTTTCGATCTACTTGTCTCGGACGTGATGCCTATATACATGATCATACCTAGATATACTCATAACTATGCTCAATTCTGCCACTTGCTCAACAGTAATTTGTTCACCCACCATAGAATACTTATGCTCTTGAGAGAAGCCACTAGTGAAACCTATGGCCCCCGGGTCTATTCTCATCATATCAATCTCTATCACTTTTATACTTGCCTTGTTTTTACTTTGCCTTTTACTTTTCACTTTGCATCTCTATACCAAAAATACCAAAAATATTATCTCTATCAGATCTCACTCTCGTAAGTGACCGTGAAGGGATTGACAACCCCTAATCGCGTTGCTTGCGAGTAGCTA
Organism: Aegilops bicornis; assembly: GCA_021605145.1. NCBI lineage: Eukaryota > Viridiplantae > Streptophyta > Magnoliopsida > Poales > Poaceae > Aegilops > Aegilops bicornis. The sequence goes on from CM038671.1 coordinate 66,871,614, forward strand.
TCGTTTTGTGCAGGTACGAGGGACTTGTGCGTGGCCTCCTACTGGATTGATACCTTGGTTCTCAAAAACAGAGGGAAATACTTATGCTACTTTGTTGCATCATCCTCTCCTCTTCGGGGAAAACCAACGCAAGCTCAAGACGTAGCAAGAAGGATTTTTGGCTCCATTGCCGGGGAGTCTACGCAAAAGTCAACATACCAAGTACCCATCACAATCCCTATCTCTCGCACTACATTATTTGCCATTTGCCTCTCATTTTCCTCTCCCCCACTTCACCCTTGCCGTTTTATTCGCCCTCTCCTTTTTGTTCGCCTCCTTCCCGTATGTATCTTTGTTTGTGTTTCCTTGTGCCTTCTATATGCTTGCATCTTTGTTTGCTGAAAATCTATTGCTATGGATCCACTTAAAGTGTTCTACTTGGATCATCTTCTATCCTTATGCGCTCGTGTTGAAACCCCAACTAGCCTAGTTGATGGGAAATCTTTAGATGAGCATGCTCAGTTTGTGCGTCATCGTTTGTCTGAAAAAGGGAGACTCTTATGGTATCATATAAATAGTTTGTTATGCTATGCTTGGAATCTTAGTGAAATGTGTGATTTTACTTGTTGCTCTAAGAACCCTAAAAAACACCTTCCCTACCTATGTGAATTCAATGATAATGAAATCTTATCTTGTTATGCAAGGGGTGTTTATAGTTACTATGATATCGAACAAATTGAAGAATTTGTCGTTTTTAAGGGTGCTCATGAAGTTGCTTCTTTGATTGAAAAGTATGATTTTACTCTCAACAAATCTAAAAGTTCCGTCATACTTAAATATTGCAATGAAAACCTTGCTCACAATGTCTATGTCCAAGAATTTGTTGAAAGAATGACCGTTGCTTTGGAAGAAAATAATGATATGCATTAATCTATAGATAATGATGATTCCGATGATTTGGTTGAAATATCCCTTGATGAACATGATGCTTGCGGGCTAGGTTGGGGACGGGTCGGGGAGTTTCTCCTATGGCCTGAGCGTCGCGCCCTAATAGGGACCGAGGGTAACAGAATAGTCCAGCCCTATATATATATATATATATATATATATATATATATATATATATATATATATATATATCTATATATCTATATGAGTTTATGTCCTCTACATTCACTTATGGCTATTTCTTCAAGTTGTTCTTCCGCTAAGTGAATGTGATCGGACCCTTCCCTCTATGCTATACTCAACCCAATCTATTCACAAATTCTTCATGTGCGTTCTATTTGAAACTCGTTCGAAATCTTCACTGTGTCCTTGTCAGCTGAAGAATTTGCAAACGGAACTTTTAACTTATCTTATCCAAATTTTCGGCTTTGCCGCTCAAACCGTTCCGCTTCCCACGATAGTGAAGGAAATATGCCCTAGAGGCAATAATAAAGTTATTATTTATTTCCTTATTTCATGATAAATGTTTATTATTCATGCTAGAATTGTATTAATTGGAAACTTTATACATATGTGAATACATAGACAAACATAGTGTCACTAGTATGCCTCTACTTGACTAGCTCGTGAATCAAAGATGGATAAGTTTCCTAGCCATGGACATGAGTTGTCATTTGATTAACAGGGTCACATCACTTGATCGTTTAGTATGTTGCTATTGCTTTCTTCATGACTTATACATGTTCCTACAACTATGAGATTATGCAACTCCCGTTTACCGGAGGAACACTTTGTGTGCTACCAAAAATCACAACGTAACTGGGTGATTATAAAGCAGTTCTACAGGTGTCTCCAAAGGTACATGTTGAGTTGGCGTATTTCGAGATTAGGTTTTGTCACTCCGATTATCGGAGAGGTATCTCTGGGCCCTCTCGGTAGTGCACATCACTATAAGCCTTGCAACCAATGTAGCTAATGAGTTAGTTACAGAATGATGCATTACGTAAGGAGTAAAGAGACTTGCCGGTAACGAGATTGAACTAGGTATTGGGATACCGACGATCGAATCTCGGGGAAGTAACATACAGATGACAAAGGGAATAACGTATGTTGTTCTGCGGTTTGGACCAATAAAGTTCTTCGTAGAATATGTAGGAGCGAATATGAGCATCCAGGTTCCGCTATTGGTTATTGAACGTAACAAGTCTCGTTCATGTCTACATAGTTCTCGAACCCGTAGGGTCCGCACGCTTAAGGTTTCGATGACAGTTATATTATGAGTTTATGAGTTTTGATGTACCGAAGGAGTTCGGAGTCCCGGATGAGATCGGGGACATGACGAGGAGTCTCGAATGGTCGAGACGTAAAGATCGATATATTGGACGACTATATTCGGACTTCGGAAAGGTTCCGAGTGATTCGGGTAATTTTCGGAGTACCGGAGAGTTACGGGAATTCACCGGGAGTATATGGGCCTTATTGGGCCATACGGGAAAGAGAGAGGGGCTGCCTAGGGCAGGCCGCACGCCCCCCAAGGCCTACTCTGAATTGGAATAGGGGGAGGGGCTGCGCCCCCTCCTTCCTTCCCTTCTCCCTTCCCCTTCCTTCTCTCCTACTCCTACTAGGAAAGGAGGAGTCCTACTCCCGGTGGGAGTAGGACTCCCCCCTTGGCACGCCTCTCCTTGGCCGGCCACCTCCTCCCCTTGCTCCTTTATATACGGGGGCAGGGGGGCATCCCATATACACAACAATTGATCTCTTGATCTCTTAGCCGTGTGCGGTGCCCCCCTCCACCATAGTCCTCGATAATATTGTAGTGGTGCTTAGGCGAAGCCCTGCGATGGTAGAACATCATGATCGTCACCACGCCGTCGTGCTGACGGAACTCTTCCCCAACATTCTGCTGGATCGTAGTCCAGGGATCGTCGTCGAGCTGAACGTGTGCTAGAACTCAGAGGTGCCGTAGTTTCGGTGCTTGATCGGTCGGGCCGTGAAGACGTACGACTACATCAACCGCGTTGTTCTAACGCTTCCGCTTTCGGTCTACGAGGGTACGTGGACAACACTCTCCTCTCTCGTTGCTATGCATCACCATGATCTTGTGTGTGCGTAGAATTTTTTTGAAATTACTACATTCCCCAACAGTGGCATCCGAGCCTAGGTTTTATGCGTAGATGTCATATGCACGAGTAGAACACAAGTGAGTTGTGGGCGATATAAGTCATACTGCTTACCAGCATGTCATACTTTGGTTCGGCGGTATTGTTGGGCGAAGCGGCCCGGACCGACATTACGCGTACGCTTATGCGAGACCGGTTCTCCCGACGTGCTTTGCACAGAGGTGGCTAGCGGTTGTCAGTTTCTCCAACTTTAGTTGAACCGAGTGTGGCTACGCCCGGTCCTTGCGAAGGTTAAAACAACACTAACTTGATGATATCGTTGTGGTTTTGATGCGTAGGTAAGAGCGGTTCTTGCTCAGCCCGTAGCAGCCACGTAAAACTTGCAACAACAAAGTAGAGGACGTCTAACTTGTTTTTGCAGGGCATGTTGTGATGGGATATTGTCAAGACGTGATTCTATATTTTATTGTATGAGATGATCATGTTTTGTAACCGAGTTATCGGCAACTGGCAGGAGCCATATGGTTGTCGCTTTATTGTATGAAATGCAAGCGCCCTGTAATTGCTTTACTTTATCACTAAGCAGTAGCGATAGTCGTAGAAGCAATAGGTGGCGAGACGACAACGATGCTACGATGGAGATCAAGGTGTCGCGTCGGTGATGATGGTGATCACGACGGTGCTTCGGAGATGGAGATCACAAGCACAAGATGATGATGGCCATATTATATAACTTATATTGATTGCATGTGATGTTTATCCTTTATGCATCTTATTTTGCTTTGATTGACGGTAGCATTATAAGATGATCTCTCACTAATTATCAAGAAGTGTTCTCCCTGAGTATGCACCGTTATGAAAGTTCTTCGTCTTTGAGACACCACGTGATGATCGGGTGTGATAGGCTCTACGTTCAAATACAACGGGTGCAAAACAGTTGCACACGCGGAATACTCAGGTTAAACATGACGAGCCTAGCATATACAAATATGGCCTCGGAACACGGAGACCGAAAGGTCGAGCGTGAATCATATAGTAGATATGATCGACATAGTGATGTTCACCATTAAAAACTACTCCATCTCACGTGATGATCGGACATGGTTTAGTTGATTTGGATCACGTGATCACTTAGATGACTAGAGAGATGTCTGTCTAAGTGGGAGTTCTTAAGTAATATGATTAACTGAACTTAAATTTATCATGAACTATGTCCTGGTAGTATTTTACAAATTATGTTGTAGATCAATAGCTCGCGTTGTTGCTTTCATATGTTTATTTTGATATGTTCCTAGAGAAAATTGTGTTGAAAGATGTTAGTAGCAATGTTGCGGATTGGATCCGTGATCTGAGGTTTAACCTCATTGCTGCCTGTAAGAATTATGTCCTTAATGCACCGCTAGGTGACAGACCTATTGCAGAAGCAGATGCAGACGTTATGAACGTTTGGCTAGCTCAATATGATGGCTACTTGATAGTTTAGTGCACCATGCTTAACGGCTTAGAATCGGGACTTCAAAGACGTTTTGAACATCATGGACCATATGAGATGTTCCAGGAATTGAAGTTAATATTTCAAGCAAATACCCAAGTTGAGAGATAGGAAATCTCCAACAAGTTCTATAGCTAAAAGATGGAGGAGAATCGCTCAACTAGTGAGCATGTGCTTACATTGTCTGGGTACTACAATCGTTTGAATCAAGTGGGAGTTAATCTTCCAGAGAAGATAGTGATTGACAGAGTTCTCTACTCACCATCACCAAGTTGCTAGAACTTCGTGATGAACTATAGTATCCAAGGGATGACGAAAACGATTCCCGAGCTCTTCGTGATGTTGAAATCGACGAAGGTAGAAATCAAGAAAGAGCATCAAGTGTTGATGATTGACAAGACCACTAGTTTCAAGAAAAGGGCAAAGGGAAAGAAAGGGAACTTCAAGTAGAATGACAAGCAAGTTGTCCCTCCCGCAAAGAAGCCCAAAGCTGGAATAAATCCTGAAACTAAGTGCTTACACTGCAAAAGAAATGGTCACTGGAAGTGGAAATACCCTGAATATTTGGTGGATAAGAAGGATGGCAAAGTAAACAAGGGTATATTTGATATACATGTTATTGATGTGTGCATTACTAGTGTTTATAGTAGCCCCTGAGTATTTGATACTTGTTCGGTTGCTAAGATTAGTAACTCGAAACAGGAGTTACAGAATAAATGAAACTAGTTGAGGGTAAGTGACGATGAGTGTTGGAAGTAGTTCCAAGATTGATATGATCATCATCACACACTCCCTATATTTTCGAGATTAGTGTTAAACCTAAATAAATGTTATTTGGTGTTTGCGTTGAGCATAAATATGATAAGATCATGTTTATTGCAATACGATTATTCATCTAAGATAGAGAATACATTGTTATTCATTTACATGAATAAAACCTTCTATGGTCATACACCCAATGGTGATGGTTTATTGAATCTTGATCATAGTGATACACATAGTCATAATGTTGATGCCAAAAGATGCAAAGTTAATAATGATAGTGCAATTTATTTGTGGCACTGCCGTTTGGATCATATCGGTGTAAAGCGCATGAAGAAACTCCATAAAGATGGATTTTCGGAATCACTTGGTTATGAATCATTTTAAGCTTGCGAACCGTGCCTTTTGGGCAAGATGACCAAAACTCCGTTCTCCGGAACAATGGAACGAGCTACTAACTTGTTGGAAATAATACATAACGATGTATGCGGTCCAATGAGTGTTGATGCTCGTGGCGGGTATCGTTATTTTCTGACTTCACAAATGATTTGAGCAGATATGCGTATATCTACTTAACGAAGCACTAGTCTGAAACATTTGAAAAGTTCAAAGAATTTCAGAGTGAAGTGGAGAATCATCTTAACAAGAAAATAAAGTTTCTACAATCTGATCGTAGAAGAGAATATTTGAGTTACGAGTTTGGCCTTCATTTTTAAACAATGTGGAATAGTTTCACAGCTCACGCCACATCGAACACCACAGCATAATGGTGTGTCCGAACATCGTAACCGCACTTTATTGGATATGGTGCGATCTATGATGTATCTTACCGATTTACCACTATCGTTTTGGGGTTATGCAATAGAGATAGCTGCATTCACTTTAATAGGGCACCATCTAAATCCGTTGAGACGACACCGTATGAACTATGGTTTAGCAGTAAACCTAAGCTGTAATTTCCTAAAGTTTGGAGTTGCGATGCTTATGTGAAAAAGGTTTTCAACCTGATAAGCTCGAACCCAAATAGGAGAAGTGCGTCTTCATAGAATACCCAAAGGAAATTGTTGGGTACACCTTCTATCACAGATCCGAAGGCAAAACATTCGTTGCTAAGAATGGATCCTTTCTAGAGAAGGAGTTTCTCTCGAAAGAAGTGAGTGGGAGGAAAGTAGAGCTTGATAAGGTAATTTGTACATTCTCCCGAATTGGAAAGTAGTTCATCACAGAAATCAGTTCCAGTGATTCCTACACCAATTAGTGAGGAAGCTAATGATGATGATCATGAAACTTTAGATTAAGTTACTACAAAACCTCGTAGGTCTTCCAAAGTACAGTGTGCACCAAAGTGGTACTGTAATCCTGTTCTAGAAGTAATGTTACTAGACCATGATGAACCTACGAACTATGAGGAAGCGATGATGAGCCTAGATTCGACGAAATGGCTTAAGGCCATGAAATCTGAGATAGGATCCATGTATGAGAACAAAGTGTGGACTTTGGTGGAGTTGCCCAATGATCGGCAAGCCATATTGTATAAATGGATCTTCAAGAGGAAGACAGACGCTGATAGTAGTGTTACTATCTACAAAGCTTGTCTTGTAACAAAATGGTTTTCGACAAGCTCAAGGTGTTGACTACAATGAGATTTTCTCAACTGTAGCGATGCTTAAGTCTATCCGAATCATGTTAGCAATTGCCACATTTTATGAAATCTGGCAAATGGATGTCAAAACCGAATTCCTTAATGGTTTTCTTAAAGAAGAGTTGTATATGATGCAACCAGAAGGTTTTGTCAATCCTAAAGGTGCTAACAAAATGTGCAAGCTCCAGTGATCCATCTATGGACTGGTGCAAGCATCTCAGAGTTAGAATATACGCATTGATAAGTTGATCAAAGCATATAGTTTTATACAAACTTGCGGTGTAGCCTGTATTTACAATAAAGTGAGTGGGAGCACTACCGCCTTTCTGATAAATATATGTGAGTAACATATTGTTGATCGGAAATGATGTAGAATTTTTCTGGAAAGCATAAAGGAGTATTTGAAAGGAGTTCTTTAAAAGGAGTTCTTTAAAAGAAAGACCTCAGTAAAGCTACTTACATATTGAGCATCAAGATCTATTGAGATAGATCAAGACGCTTGATAAGTTTTTCAAAAAGTACATACCTTGTCAAGATTTTGAAGTAGTTCAAAATGGAACCGTCAAAGAAAGAGTTCTTGCCTGTGTTGCAAAGGTGTGAAATTGAGTAAGACTCAAATCCCGACCACGGCAGAAAATAGATAAGAGAATGAAAGTCATACACTATGCCTGAGTTATAGGTTCTACAAAGTATGCTATGCTATGTACCAGACCTATTGTATACCTTGCTCTGAATTTGGCAAGGGAGTACAATAGTGATCTAGGAGTAGATCATTGGACATTGGTCAAGAATATCCTTAGTGAGGACTAAGGAAATATTTCTCGATTATGGAGGTGATAAAAGTGCCCATCGTAAAGAGTTACATAGGTGCAAGCTTTTTACACCGATCCAGATGACTCTAAGTCTCAATCTGGATACATATTGAAAGTGGGAGCAATTAGCTAGAGTAGCTGTGTGCAGAGCATTGTAGACATAGAATATTTGCAAAATACATACGGCTCTGAATGTGACAGACATGTTGACTAAGCTTCTCTCACGAGCAAAACATGATCACACCTTAGTACTCTTTGGTTGTTAATCACATTGCAATGTGAACTAGATTATTGACTCTAGTAAACCCTTCGGGTGTTGATCACATGACAATGTGAACTATGGGTGTTAATCATATCCAGATATGAATATTGGTGTTAAATCACATGGCGATGTGAACTAGATTATTGACTCTAGTGCAAGTGGGAAACTGAAGGAAATATGCCCTAGAGGCAATAATAAAGTTATTATTTATTTCCTTATTTCATGATAAATGTTTATTATTCATGCTAGAATTGTATTAACCGGAAACTTGATACATGTGTGAATACATAGACAAACATAGTGTCACTAGTATGCCTCTACTTGACTAGCTCATGAATCAAAGATGGTTAAGTTTCCTAGCCATGGACATGAGTTCTCATTTGATTAACGAGGTCACATCATTAGGAGAATGATGTGATTGACTTGACCCATTCGGTTAGCTTAGCACTTGATCGTTTAGTATGTTGCTATTGCTTTCTTCATGACTTATACATGTTCCTACAACTATGAGATTATGCAACTCCTGCATCGGAGGAACACTTTGTGTGCTACCAAACATCACAACGTAATCGGGTGATTATAAAGGAGTTCTCAGGTGTCTCCAAAGGTACATGTTGAGTTGGCGTATTTCGAGATTAGGTTTTGTCACTCCGATTGTCGGAGAGGTATCTCTGGGCCCTCTCGGTAATGCACATCACTATAAGCCTTCAAGCAATGTAGCTAATGAGTTAGTTACGGAATGATGCACTACGTAACGAGTAAAGAGACTTGCCGGTAACGAGATTGAACTAGGTATTGGGATACCGACGATCGAATCTCGGGCAAGTAACATACCGATGACAAAGGGAACAACGTATGTTGTTATGCGGTTTGACCGATAAAGATATTCGTAGAATATGTAGGAGCCAATATGAGCATCCAGGTTCCGCTATTGGTTATTGACCGGAAACGAGTCTCGGTCATCTCTACATAGTTCTCGAACCCGTTTGGTCCGCACGCTTAAGGTTTCGATGACAATTATATTATGAGTTTATGAGTTTCGATGTACCGAAGGAGTTCGGAGTCCCGGATGAGATCGGGGACATGGCGAGGAGTCTCGAAATGGTTGACACGTAAGGATTGATATATTGGACGACTATATTCGGACTTCGGAAAGGTTCCGAGTGATTCGGGTATTTTTCGGAGTACCGGAGAGTTACGGGAATTCGCCGGGAGTATATGGGCCTTATTGGGCCATACAGGAAAGAGAGAGGGGCTGCCTAGGGCAGGCCGTGCGCCCCCCAAGGCCTAGTCCGAATTGGACTAGGGGAGGCTGCGCCTCCTTCCTTCCCTTCTCACTTCCCCTTCCTTCTCTCCTACTCCTACTAGGAAAGGAGGAGTCCTACTCCCGCCTTGGCGCGCCTCTCCTTGGCCAGCCGCCTCCTCCCCTTGCTCCTTTATATACGGGGGCAGGGGGCACCCCATAGACACAACAAATGATCTCTTGATCTCTTAGCCGTGTGCGGTGCCCCCCTCCATCATAGTCCTTGATAATATTGTAGCGGTGCTTAGCCGAAGCCCTGCGACAGTAGAACATCAAGATCGTCACCACGGCCGTCGTGCTGACGGAACTCTTCCCCGACATTCAGCTGGATCGGAGTCCGGGGATCGTCATCCTGCTGAACGTGTGCTAGAACTCGGAGGTGCCGTAGTTTCGGTGCTTGATCGGTCGGGCCGTGAAGATGTACGACTACATCAACCGTGTTGTTCTAGTGCTTCCGCTTTCGGTCCATGAGGGTATGTGGACAACACTCTCCCCTCTCGTTGCTATGCATCACCATGATCTTGTGTGTGCGTAGGAAATTTTTGAAATTACTACGTTCCCCAACAGATAGACTTATCTATTCACCCACGATCTAACACAATCTCCACTTTTCAGTATGTGGGTGACACATGTCATGCGAATGAGAAGGGTCAGGGGCACGTTCGTCCTAAATCTTCGGGCGAACAGTTTTTTCACTGTGGCTATAAATACCCCTCTCCCCTTCCTCACTTCCTTTACTCCGCTCGCTATCTCTCCTGCTCGAGCTTCTCAAACACTAGCGCCGCCGCTACATCGTCGCCGGTGAGGAAGAGCTTCACTGCCTCGACCTCGTCGCCGTCGTACTCGCGCCGGCCACGGAAATCTTCACACCACCGCCGCCGTAGCCGTCTTCCTCCGCCGAGTTAGGGCGTGGAAGATCTGCACTGATGAACTTCACCTCTCCATCTCACAGTTCGTCGTGTTCTTTGTTCAGGGTAATTAAAAGTTACTTTTACTACCCTCTTTGATTCAAATGATTTCTACAAAATCCTCAAAGTTGTTTTATTCTTCAAATCCTCACACACTAAACACCTCACATGTCATCTGTTCTTGATTCATTTCTCTAAGCATCATTTTTCTTCAAGATTCCTCAATTGTGTGGATCTTTGATCTATACAACTCTGGAACCTAAGACAAAGAACGCTTAGTGAAATTCTTCAAGACTCATCTGGTCAAAATTCCTCAAACTTGTTCTTTTTGAAAAACCTTCTGAGAACGCATATGACCTCTTCAAATTCCTCGCAACTGTACTCTGTTCACAGGTACTCATGTCCACTGTTGAATCACTAGGTTCTCATCAACTTAAATCACTTGCAGCGTTCCTCGAAGAAAAGTTGCACACTTCTTCAGAGAATTCGATTGTTCAAATTCCTCAACTGAAGAAAATGGCAGATGGTAAGAAGCCACAGAAAGGAGGAAAGAAGCCTGAGGTTATGACTGCCTTTGAGATCCCTGATGACATATACGAAGACTATTGCACTCCTGATGAGGCCAAGTTTGGTAAGGAGAACAAAAACATCGCAAGGTGCGCATCCAGAGGATAGAAAGGAGATTGGCAAGAGAATGGAGGGAGTACAGGTATGTAACTCCAAAGTACATGAAGAAATTCGCACTCAATCCTCCATGCCCAAGACCACCATTGGCACCTGCCAAGTAGCAGATCCCACCAGCCTCAAGCGCGGTGAGGATTATCCTGATGAATGGGCAAAGCGCCAAGCCAAGCTGGCCAGGCAAGCCAAAGAAGCAGTGATGAAATTCAATGAGGACTCTGCTGCTGCTGCTGCCTCTGTTGAGGCCTCTGCTGTCAAGCCAAAGAAATCTATGGCAAAGAAGCCTGCACGCAAGCCAAGTGCTTCACCTCCAGCGCCCTCAAGGCCTATTTCCTCAGCAATGCCCTCACGGCCAGAATTCTCAAAGCCCTCACGGCCAATTCCTCATGCTGCTCCTGCTCCTCCAGAATCTTCAGCTCCTCCGCCAAAGTCTTCGGCCGCTCCGACAAAGTCCTCTGCACCTGCATCTTTCCACGTGCCAAAGGACGGCAGGCATCTCCGTTGCCTCAGGTGTCTCAGCTAGTTCCTCAGCTGCACCCAATTCTTCAACGGGTCCGTCTCTACTGAAGAAAAAGGCCACTGCAGGACGAGGTCCTCGCCCTAGTCCTCAGAAGAAGCAGGTTCCCTTCCAAGTACCGTCTGAAGAAGACGAAGCTGATGATGAAGAACTTGCTGAGATCATCAGAGACAGCTCCATCGCAACGGGAAATTCCTCAGGCTGAAGCTTACGCTCAAGAAGCGAAGAACATACCAAAGCACCATCGATGACTTTCGATCGCTGAAGAAAATGTTAGTTCCAGGCTGATGACCGCATTCCAGCTGTCAAGACATTGCGGGGCATCCACTAGTGGTGTGCCTGAAGAAAATGAAGAAGTCGAGCAACCGCATCGATTCGCTGAAGAAACTCAACCAGATTCCTCTGCTCCTCCTGCGCCTACACCAACTCCAATCCTTCCATCTGCATTAGATGTCAAGAAGACCAAGGCTGCAGAGCGTGCAGCTGTGAACATAAGGAAAGCATCAGCTGCTTCAGATTCCTCAGCTCCAAAGAAAATGAAGCCTAAGACAAGTTCATTTGCAAATCCAATTGATGCTGTTCCGATCTCAACCATGCCATCAAAGGACCTTGTTCCTTTTGGTGAAGAATATGTGATCCCTAGCGGATCTGATGAAGAAAATCATTCTGCTGCTTCATCAGAGCAGATTGATGAAGAAATTGAAGTGGATGCTATCCCTTCAACACCTGCTGTCTCCTCGCCCATGCCTCAGTTCATAGCGGAAGAGGCTGGCGTTGAAGAAATGGAAGATGAAGACGTGGATATTGGGTGCACTACACCAGTGATGAATGATGACTTTTGGGAAAGTCAGCACCCCAATTCTCCACTCTTCACCCCTTTACAGCAAATACCTCAGTCCCCTGCACCAACCTTTCAAATGGGCTCTGAAGAAACTCACCCCACTTCATCTGTACGTGAAGAAATTCCAGCCACTAGTGCTGAAGAAACTACTGATGTTGATCACTTGAACACGCAGACTGCCACTGAAGAGGAACCAGAAATTCCTCAGCCCGAAGAACCTGATATTGCGATTCCTGAAGTCGTGGTGCAACTCACTGACACTCCACTGCCAAAACCAAAGGATCCATTCTCAAGGAAGAAAAAGTTCAAGGCCGAAGATTTCTTCGGCGAGCATGTGTTCTTCATAGATTACAACCCCTATGATTCTGCTCGCATAAGGAAGAGGCGTTTCTGGACAGCCAGCCAGGCCAATTTCTATTCCTCAGTGTTGTTCAACAAAGACGAAGTCTTCGATCATGCACGCATTCCTCATGTGGACACGGAATATCTGTCGGGCTTCGAGCCAGTCCTCCGTGTTCTTCACGACGCTGGACTGTTAAATTTCTACACTGACATATGTGATTGGAATGAAGAACTCATTCTTCAATTCTTTGCGAAGCTGCACATCACAGGAGATTCTGAAGATGTGAACTCATGGGTGCTGGACAGGATGTCAAACACTCACTACAAGGCACCAACTACTGAATTGCTTCGTGCCCTACCACTCAGTCCTCCTCTTGAAGGTGCTCGTTGCGTCTACAGTGAACCTGAGCTTACAAATCACTACATGCAAGTTCTGATGAAGCCTTTGAAGCCAGGGCAGGCCCAACAAACCAAATTCCTCGTCAAGGAATTACTGTATGTGCCCCGGACTGTCTATCGCATTTTGACGAAGACATAGAGTCCTATCAAAGGCCATGCCTCGAATGAAGAAGAAGTCGTTGGCATCATGAAGAATCTGCTTTTCAATATCATTCATGGCGTTCCCATCAACTTCCATGATTTCTTCATGAGGACTCTGGCCAATGTCGCTATGTCACCTTTTGAGCTAAAGCCTTATGCACCTTCGATTATGAGATTCATCAGAACAAGGTCTTCACTCATTTACAAAGCTGATACTCTGAATCACTGCAGCTACTTGCCTTCGATTCAAGTCCTCAAACGGACATTTTCCTCAGCTGATGACAAAGGCAAGGCCGCTGCTGTGATAGATGAAGGCATTCGTCCATTGGATGGTCAAATTCACAAGGCTGCATGCTACTCAACCAATGATGACTCTGCCACCCATGACTCTGCCGCCAACACAACCAAGCCAAATCCTCAAGGCACAACACCCAGGGTGATGACTGATCGTGAGCTTCTCCTCAGTCTTCATCAGAAGGTTGATCGCAATCATAAATGGGTCAAGCGTCAGTTTGGTTCAATTCTTCACAACATGACCTCAACCCATAATGCAGTGAAGAAAATCAATACTACCTCCATGAAACCTTCAACCGTACCTAGGCTGTTTTATCTCATGTCTACAAACAAGAAGATCTAAAGAAAATGGGTCTCAAGGAAGAATTTGACTGGTCTGCACCTCCAATCAAGAAATACAAGAAGGTCAAGGTTCCTTCCTTGGTGGCCAACTCCTATTCTTCATCGCGCGACACTGATGAACATGAAGACTTGGATGACACTGCGGCAGGCCCTACTACGACAAACGACCCCGACAACGCTGGCGCTCCTCCATCAACTTGATATTCTTCAGGGGCGTTAGTCCTCAGTTTCGATCCTTTTGGTCATTCAATGACAAAGGGGGAGAAAGTTGAGTTAGTCTTCAAGCGGGTCTATTATATGGGCGTTTTTTTGCTAAGTTACAACTCTCGCTTTTCTGAAACTTTATTGGATCGAGTTGTAATCTCAAACCCGATGGTGCTCTGATACTTTTGATGTGTTCTTCTGCATGCTTATTCCTCGTTATATGTTAATAAACGAATGCTGAATTACATCAGTCACCATATTTCATCATGCATTTCAAATTCTTCATATTATATGTCAAATGCATGTATGAATTACAAGATATAGGGGGAGATCTCCATGATTCAACTCTTCAAGTGTGCATTGCCTCAAAAGCAAATTCCTCACTATGCACATCTTCAGGGGGAGTTCTTCTATATCTTGCAATCAAATTCCTCAATATCAGTATTTACACCTCATATGTTTATTCCCATTAAAAACTTAACCTATATTGTCATCAATCACCAAAAAGGGGGAGATTGTAAATGCATCTAGTGCCCTTTAGTGATTTCGGTGTATTGAAGACTTATAGGTTAAGGGTCTAATGCGTTTATGAGTGTACACAGGTCTATAAGTCTATGAGGAGCTTGATATTTACAGAGAAAGTCGACCCCTAAAAATGAAGTTCTTCGACTGAAGACTTTGGAATTCTGAAGACTTTCTGAAGACTTTGAAAGTGAAGAAATTGGTGTGACCTTGAAGACTTGGTATTCATTTGAGGAACATGAAGCGTGAAGACTTTTGTTTTTAGTTTAGTTTTCTCTTTCTTGAGTCATAGGAAACACTTTGTCTTTGTTAAAGGGGTCGAGGAAATACTAAGGAAAAATTCAATGTGATGCTCAACTCAAAATCCTACACCTACCAATCCCTTTGAGTGAAGCCATTGGAAATCTCATACAGATTCACCAATTTCTTGATGTGAGACGAAGTTCTTTTGGTCGCCGAGAATTTGTTCGACCGAGGAGTTAGGAATTCGCCCGGTCGGATTGCCTACACAAAGTGAGGAACATGATAGCCCTAAGGAATTTGAACCTCAAATTTCCGACCCGTTCTTTGTGCTACGCCAGCTATCTCAAAATATCTTATCCACCTAACGGTCATATCATTGAAGGGCATTTATGTCTTATCACGTCAGGCTGCTCCCTAGGCTATATATAGCCACCCCCTACAACCACTAGCTTGTTGGCTGCTCCGAGTGAAACTGACACTTGTCATTTGAGAGCATCCCATCCTCCGAGCACTTTGAGTGAAAGTCATCGAGTGAGGAAAAACCAAAACCCAAACACCGACAAACCCAAAAGTGATTGAGCATCACTAAAGAGATTGATCCTGCGTGGGTCCGACGCTTGTTACCTTTGAAGACTGTGCTTCTTCCAGATGGTTAGGCGTCATGGTCTAGAGCATCCAAGAGGAATTGTGGATCGCCGAGTGACCGAGTTTGTGAAGGTTTGGAAGTCGCCTGAAGACTTACCATGAGTGATTGGACGAGGTATGTGTGACCTTAGTTCAAAGAGAATACGGTGAGGAATTGGTGTCCTGAGCTGCGTGCTCAGGGCTGGGTGTCCGGGACTGTGTGTCCTCGAGTTTAAATACTCAGCCGCTCCAACCAGACGCATAACCGAGACAAAGCAGCTTGGAACTGGTCTACCAAATCATTGTCTTCACCAAGCTTACTGGTTCTATTTCCTCAACTCTTTCATTTCCTCATTACTGTGTTAAGTGCTGCAGCATATTTGTGTTTGAAGACTTTGACTGAAGAATTTTTCAATTTCCTCAGTTCAATTTCTTCAGTCTGTTTGTCTTGATCTTGTGTAATCCTGTGATTACACTTTCTGTACTCTGTGCTTGTCTTCTTTTCGTCATGATGACCATGCCTATATTCTGTTATGCTTACTTCTGAGTACTTATTCCGCTGCAAGTAGTTCTTCGCTAAGGAATTTCCTCAACGGAAAATTCCTCAGTGAAGAATTCATAAAAATCGCCTATTCACCCCCCCTCTAGTCGATATAACGCACTTTCATCAACCTTGGATCCAAAAGCAGTGGCACATTTGTGCCTTTGGCTCTAGCGGCCCTCACTTGCCTATCTCTGATGATCACATCAAGTTATTCATCATCATCTTTAGCTTCTTCAGACGGCACTTGGAGGGCGACCTGCTTCTTCTGAGGACTAGGGCGAGGACCTTGTCCAGCAGTGACCTTTGTCTTCAGCAGAGATGGTCCTGTTGAAGAATTTGGTGCAGCTGAGGAACTTGCAGAGGATCTTAAGGCAATAGAGATGCCAGTTGTCCTTTGGCACGTGGAAAGATGCACAGGTGCTGAGGACTTTGTCGGAGCAGCTGAGGACTTTGGAGGAGTAGGAGCAGCATGACGAATTGGCCTTGAGGGCTTTGAAGATTCTGGCCGTGAGGGCATTGCTGAGGAACTTGGCCTTGAGGGCACTTGGGTGAAGCACTTGGCTTACGTGCAGGCTTCTTTGCCATAGATTTCTTGACAGCGGAGGCCTCGGCAGCAGCGACAGAGTCTTCATTGAATTTCCTCACTACTTCTATGGCTGGTCTAGCCAACTTGGCCTGGCGCTTGGCCCATTCATCAGGATAGTCCTCACCGCGCTTGAGGCTAGTGGGATCTGATTCTTGGCCAGGTGCCAATGGAGGTCTTGGGCATGGAGGGTTGAGTGCGAATTTCTTCATGTACTTAGGAGTTACATACTTTTACTCCCTTCATTCTCTTGCCCATCTCCTTTTTATCCTCTGGATGCGCACCTTGCGCTGATTTTTCTTCTCCTTACCAAACTTGGCCTCATCAGGAGTACAATAGTCTTTGTATATATCATCAGGGATCTCAAAGGCAGTGTCGATTTTAGGCCTCTTTCTCCTTTCTGCGGCTTCTTTCCGTCAGCCATTTTCTTCAGTTGAGGAATTTGAACAATCGAATTCTCTGAAGGAGTATGCAACTTTTCATCGAGGAACGCTGCAAATGAGTTAAGTTGATGAGAACCTAGTGATTCAAAGAAATGACATGAGTACCTGTGAACAGAGTATAGTTGCAAGGAATTCGGAGAGGTCATATGCGTTCTCAGAAGGTTTTTCAAAAAGAACAAGTTTGAGGAATTTGACCAGATGAGTCTTGAAGAATTTCACTAAGCATTCTTTGTCTTAGGTTTCAGACTTGTATAGATCGAAGATCCACGCAATTGAGAAATCTTGAAGGAAAATGATGCTTAGAGAAAAGAATCAAGAACAGATGACATGTGAGGTGATAAGTTTGTGAGGATTTGAAGAAAAACACTTTTGAGGATTTTGAAGAAATCATTTGAATCAAAGAGGGTAGTAAAAGTAACTTTTAATTACCCTGAACAAAGAACACGACAAGCAGTGAGATGGAGAAGTGAAGTTCATCTGTGCAGATCTTCCACGCCCTAACTTGGCGGAGGAAGACGACTACGGCGGCGGCGGAGTGAAGATTTCCTCGGCCGGCGCGAGTACGACGGCGACGAGGTCGAGGCAGTGAAGCTCTTCCTCACTGGCGATGATGATGTAGCGGCGACACTAGGGTTTGAGAAGCTCGAGCGGGAGAGAGAGGTCGAGCAGAGTAAAGGAAGTGAGGAAGGGGAGAGGGGGTATTTATAGCCACGGTGAAAAACTGTTTGCCCAAAGATTTTGGACGAACGTGCCCCTGACCCTTCTCATTCGCTTGACATGTGTCACCCATGTACTGAGAAGTGGAGATCGTGTTAGATCGTGGGTGAATAGATAAGTCTATCGTGCGATGCGGAACTGTTTGAGCGGCAAAGCCAAAAATTTGGATAACATAAGCTTTAAGTTCCGTTCGCAAATTCTTCAGCTGATAAGGACACAGTGAAGATTTTGAATGAGTTTCAAATAGAATGCACATGAAGAATTTGTGAATAGATTGGGTTGAGTTTAGCATAGAGGGGGATGGGTCCGATCACATTCACTTAGCAGAAAACGCTGTAGAGGACATAAACTCACACATATATATATATATATATATATATATATATATTCAAATGAAGAAAAAGGACGGAAACAGTGAAGATTTTGCAAAGTTGAAGAATTTGAAGAACTGAGGAATTTCACAACTGGGGAAAAACTCAAATTGAAGATTTTCAACTTTGGTGGTGGTGTGACCCACCGTATAAGAATGATGATTTCAGACACCGCGTACAATTGTCGTAGGGTTCTGAGAATGAAATTCTTCATTAATTTCTTCACACTTTGAGTGTTATTCTTCATTGATTGAAGAAAAACGTTTCTTCATGTGTTGCACATCTAAGTCATCAATTTTGCATAAGTGTTAGGATGAGTGTCCTTTTCAAAGAACATTCGAAGTTTCTAAGATATTTAGCTCACACCGCAACTTGCTAAATCTCTTCTCATCCAAGGGCTTTGTGAAGATATCGGCTAGCTGGTCTTCAGTATTCACATGCTCAATAGAAATATCGCCCTTCAACACATGATCGCGAACAAAATGATGACGAATCTGAATGTGCTTTGTCTTCGAGTGTTGAACTGGATTGTGAGAAATCTTGATGACACTCTCATTATCACAGAGGAGAGTTTCATTGTTCACGTTGACGCTGTAGTCCTTGAGAGTTTGCTTCATCCATAGCAATTGAGCACAACAAGAACCAGCAGGAATGTACTCAGCTTCAGCAGTAGACAGTTATACGCAGTTCTATTTTTTTGAGGACCAACAGACCAAAGATTGTCCGAGGAAATGACAGGTACCAGATGTTGACTTGCGGTCCACACGATCACCAGCATAGTCAGAGTAAGAATATCCAATGAGATCAAAAGTCGAGCCCTTGGGGTACCACAATCCAAGTGTTGGTGTGTGAGCTAGATATCGAAGAATATGCTTCACAGCCTTATGGTGTGATTCCTTCGGTGTAGCTTGAAATCGGACACACATGCAAACACTAAGCATTATATTTGGCCTAGATGCACATAAGTACAATAAAGAACCAATCATGGAGCGGTATACCTTATGATCGACGTCATACCATTTTCATCAGTGCACAGATGGACATTTGTGGGCATAGGAATTTTGACGCCTTTGCAATCTTGCATGCCGAATTTCCTTAGTACATCCTTGAGGTATTTCTCCTGAGATATGAATATGCCATTGTGTTGTTGGCGAATTTGAAGACCTAAGAAAAATTTCAACTCTCCCGTCATAGACATTTGATATTCTTCACTCATCATATAGGCAAATTCATCACTATAACGTTGGTCAGTACAACCAAAGATAATATCATCAACATATATTTGGCACACAAACAGTTCACCATCATAAGATTTAGTGAAAAGAGTAGGGTTGAGTGAACCGGGTTTGAAGCCTTTCTTCATGAGGAATTCCTTCAAAGTAACATACCACGCCCGACGGGCCTGCTTGAGGCCATAGAGGGCCTTATTGAGTCTAAAGACTTTGTTATTTTGCTTTGGATCTTCAAAACCTGGGGGTTGAGCAACAATTACTTCTTCCTCAAGCTTACCATTGAGGAGTGCACTTTTCACATCCATTTGATATAAAGTGATATCATGATGGTTAGCATAAGCAAATAATATGCGAATAGCCTCAAGTCTAGCAACAGGTGCAAAAGTTTAATCGAAATCAATTCCTTCAACCTATGTGTAGCCTTGAGCTACAAGCCGTGCCTTATTCCTCAACACAAGGCCATTTTCATCTTGCTTGTTGCGGTAGATCCACTTTGTGCCAATGATATTGTGCTTGCGAGGATCTGGACGTTTAACCAGTTCCCAGATGTTGTTGAGCTCGAATTGATGTAATTGTTCATGCATGGCCTGAATCCATTCAGGCTCCAGAAATGCTTCATCTACCTTAGTGGGCTCTATGATAGAGACAAAAGCATAGTGCCCACAAAAGTTAGATAAATGTGAAGCTTTTGAGCGTGTGAGAGGACCTGGTGCTCTAATGTCATCGATGATCTTCTCCACTTGCACTTCTTTTGCAACGCGAGGATGAGCTGGTTGTCGTTGAGGAATTTGATCAGCATCTTCTTCAGCACCATTTTCTTCAGCATTTTCTTCAGGTGCATCAGCTCGACGTCCTTCATGTTCTGGAATGAATTCTTCAGCAGATTCTTCTGTAGGAATGACATCCTCAGTAGCCATGAACTTGATAGAATCCTCGGTGCTTTGGGTTCATCTATCACAGAAGGTAGGTGCTCTCTTTGCGAGCCATTAGTTTCATTGAACCGCACATCTACAGTTTCAACAACCTTGTGAATAACGTTGTTGAAGACTCTATAGGTGTCCGAGTCCTTTTCGTAACCAAGCATAAAACCTTCATGTGCTTTCGGTGCAAATTTAGCATTGTGATGAGGATCTCTAATCCAACATTTAGCACCGAAGACTTTTAAATAACTCACATTGGGTTTCTTGTCAGTGAGGAGTTCATAGGCAGTCTTCTTGAAGAATTTGTGAAGATATACCCTGTTGATGATGTGGCACGCAGTATAAATTGCCTCAATCCATAAGTGGCGAGGCGTCTTGTACTCATCAAGCATAGTGCGAGCCATCTCAACAAGAGTTCTGTTCTTGCACTCCACGACGCCATTCTGCTGAGGAGTATAAGGAGCAGATAACTCATGAGTAATACCAAGTTCATCAAGATAGTCATTGAGACTAGAGTTCTTGAACTCAGTTCCATTGTCAGTTCTGATGTGCTTGATCTTCACACCAAAGTTGGTTGAAGCCCTCGAGGACAATCGTTTGAAGACTTCCTGCACTTCATGTTTGTAAGTAACAATGTGTACCCATGTGTATCGAGAGTAATCATCAACAATAACAAGACCATAAAGAGATGCATCATTAGTGACTACTGAGTAATGATTAGGA
Organism: Aegilops bicornis; assembly: GCA_021605145.1. Lineage (NCBI taxonomy): Eukaryota > Viridiplantae > Streptophyta > Magnoliopsida > Poales > Poaceae > Aegilops > Aegilops bicornis. Next base: position 66,892,525 of record CM038671.1, read on the forward strand.
CCGAAGAGATCCATATGAAGCAATTCAAATGGTCGAGTGGTGGTCATGATAGTCTTCATTTGGATGCTTGGCCTTGGTCATCTTTCTAGCTTCACAGGGCTCCGCATAAGTGATCCTTGAGGAATTTGACATTCTCAATGCCAATGACATGCTTCTTCTTTGCAAGCGTGTGCAAATTCCTCATGCCTGCATGACCAAGTCGTCGATGCCATAGCCAGCCTTCTGAAGCTTTTGCAAGTAGGAAACCGGCTGGTTGCGGTCCGGTAGACAAATCAACAATATACAAGTCTCCTCTCCTAAAGCCTTCGAAGACTTTGGAATTGTCATCTTCCATAACCACAACACAACGATACATGCCAAAGACAACAACCATATCAAGATCACAAAGCATTGAGACAGACATAAGGTTGTATCCTAAGGACTCGACAAGCATGACTTTGTCCATGTGTCGATCCATTGTGATTGCAACCTTACCTACACCAAATACCTGACTTTTGCCTTTGTCAGCGAAGATGATATGCTTCATATGCGATGGTGATAAGGGAGCATCCATCAATAGATTCTCGTCACCAGTCATGTGAATTGTACATCCACTATCGAGGACCCACTCAGTGGCTTTCGGTTGATCATCCTGCAGATGAATTAGTGCATCTTACGAACTCATACACTTCATCAGTGAAGAATATGACATCAATTCATCAGACCAATTTCATCAAGTGATAGAACAGATAAAGCAGTGTGATGAAGGAGAAATGAAAGTTCATTTCTTCATGATTAGAGTGCGTCCTTTCAGGCACTTTTCAGGTCTCCAGCAAATTCTTCAGACGTTCACGCACGTTTGGAGACCTGACCCTGCAGAAGAGATTAGTTCTTTTTCTTCACCACCCACATCTGAAGGGGTGGCAAAGACTTCATCACTCTGCGAGCTCCATATGAGAATGGTGGCAGAGAAGCCAATCCATTTCATTTAACATAAGAGGAGTTAGGGTAAGCATATGAATAAGCAGAGAAATTCTTTGAGGACTTATGAACATAATGATTAGAAGAATAATGCTCATATTCATAGCCCTTAGCTCTTCCCTGCGAAATAGAGTTGCTAGCACGATGATAATCATATGAGGACTTTGATCCTTTTGAGGAATTTGATCCGTATGAGGACTTGGATCCATATGAAGAATTTGGTCCATATGAAGAATTTGATCTGGGGTTCCTATTCTTCGCAGGTGGTGTCATGACGACATTCACCTGAAGACTTTCAAGGCACCTTTTGGGGACCCAGATTTTCTTCATAGGGGAACCGTTCCTGCAGTTAGTGCCAACATATCTAGCAAATACTTCACCATTCTGATTTTTGAACAATTTATAGTTGGAGTCAAATGACTCATCAGAAGAATGAGGAGATTCACATGTAAAGCCAGATAAGTTAGATGGATCAACTGGAGGTCCCTTTGCTGCAACCCATGAGGATTTGGGGTACTGCTCAGGCTTCCAATATGTACCATCAGCATTGATTTTCCTCTCAAAGGCAATACCCTCTTTCCTAGGGTTCCTGTTGAGGATCTGCTTTTTAAGCACATCACAAAGAGTCTGATGCCCTTTGAGGCTTTTGTACATGCCTGTCATGTACAATTCCTTCAGCCCTGCATCGTCAGTGACACTAGCAATATCCTCAGATGAGGAATTAGTGATAGCAGAGGCAGGTGAAGAATTTGCAACAATAGAAGAATTTGAACATTCAGGTGAAGAGTTAGCAGATTCATGTTCAATGCACTTTAAGCATGGAGGAACAAATTCTTCCTGAGAAGCGCTGATTTGTTGAGCAAGTAATGAATCGAGCTCCTTCTGAAGATATTCATAACTCACTCTTAGCTTCTCATGATCTTGCTTTCTTTGAATAAATTCATAAGAAAGCTTCTCATGGTCAGATAAGAGAGTGTTATGATGACCTTGAAGGTTGTCAAATCTGGTCTGAAGTCTCTGAAGATTTTCATTCAAGGCTTTAGTGCGATCCATTTCTTCACCCAACATATGATCACTTTTTTCCAGCATGTTTTGAACCTTTTCAAAAGCCCTTTGTTGTTTCACAGCAATCTTAGCAAGTTTAGAGTAGCTGGGCTTGAGGTTTTCATCAGATTCATTCTCACTAGATTCAGAGGAGGTATATATGCGTACCTTGGCACCCTTTCCCATGAAGCAATAGGTGGGACTGTAGTCATCATTGCCTTCATCAGCCTTGTTGGTGAAGCCATTTTCTTCAGAGTTGAAGATAGACTTGCTGACGAATATAGTAGCGAGGGCCGGACTCGCCACACCAGACTCAGACTCCTCAGATGCCTCCTCTTCCTCATGTTCCTTAGATTCAGCCTCAGAGTCCATTACCTTGCCAATGAATGCCCGAGCCTTCTTGGAGCTACTCTTCTTGTGAGATGAAGACTTCGAGGATTTTGATGATGAAGATTTTGATGATTTCTTCTTCTTCTTCGCGTCATCAGAACTGTAATCCTTGTATTTCTTCTTCTTTGATTCCTTTTCCCATTAAGGACAGTCTTGAATATAGTGACCAGGTTTCTTGCATTTGTGGCATAGCCTCCTCTTGTAGTCACTGGATGAGGAATCATTGCTCCTTGAGGATTTTCCAAAGTGACCATGTCTTGAGAACTTCTAGAACTTCTTCACGAGCAGTTCTAGCTCCTGGCTCAATTCTTCAGGATCACCAAGGCTGCTGCCAGAATCTTCATCTTCAGATTCAGACACAGCCTTGGCCTTCAGGGCACGTGATCTGCCATAGCTCGAACCATAGAGATCTCTCTTTTTAGCAAGCTGAAACTCATGAGTATTTAGCCTCGCGAGGATATCAGCAGGATCAAGTGTCTTTTAATCAGCACGTTCTTGTATCATCAATGCCAGAGTATCAAATGAGGAATCAAGCGATCTCAACAATTTCTTCACCACCTCATGGCCGGTGCTGTCAGTGGCACCAAGCGCTTGAAGCTCATTTGAGATGTCAGTGAGGCAATCGAAGGTTTGTTGAACATTTTCATTGTCGAGTCTTTTGGACCGGTTGAAGAGATTGCGAAGAACATCAACTCGAGAATCACGCTGAGTTGAAACTCCTTCATTTACTTTGGACAGCCTATCCCAGATAAGCTTAGCAGTTTCCAAAGCACTCACTCTTCCATACTGTCCTTTGCTCAGATGGCCACATATATATTCTTCGCTTGAGAATCAAGTTGCTTGAATCTCTTCACATCGGTAGCGTTCAGTGAGGGTGAGACAGAGGGAACACCATTTTCCACAACATACCAGAGATCGTTATCAATTGCCTCAAGATGCATTCGCATCTTATTCTTCCAAAGAGGGGTAGTCCGTCCCGTCAAGGTAGGACACCCAGCAGAGACATTGATCATACCTGCAGTCGACATAACTAAAACTCCAGGCGGTTAAACCAAAATCACACAGAACAAGGGAGTACCTTGCTCTGATACCAATTGAAAGTGCGTTTTATCGACTAGAGGGGGGTGAATAGGCGATTTTTATGAAATCTTCACTTAGGAATTTGTGGGTGAGGAAATTCCTTAGCGAAGAACTACTTGCAGCGGAATAAGTACTCAGAAGTAAACATAAAAGAACACAAGCATGGTCATCATGATGAAATGAAGACAAGCACAAAGTACAGAAAGCGTAATCACAGGATAACACAGGATGAAGACAAACAGACTGAAGAAATTGAACTAAGGAGATTGAGAAAGTCTTCAGTCAAAGTCTTCAAACACAGATATGAACAATCACTCAACACAGTAATGAGGAAATGAAAAAGTTGAGGAAATAGAACCAGTAAGCTCGGTGAAGACAATGATTTGGTAGACCAATTCCAACTGTTGTCTCAATCGTACGTCTGGTTGGAGCGGCTGAGTATTTAAACTCGAGGACACACAGTCCCGGACACCCAGTCCTGAACACGCAGTCCAGGACACTTAGTCCTCACCGTATTCCTCTTGAGCTAAGGTCACACAGACCTCGCCCAATCACTCGTGGTAAGTCTTCAGGTGACTTCCGAACCTTCACAAACTCGGTCATTCGACGATCCACAATTTCCTCTTGGATGCTCTAGACCATGATGCCTAACCGTCTGGAAGAAGCACAGTCTTCAAAGGTAACAAGCGTCGGATCCACGGAGGATCAATCTCTTCAGTGATGCTCAATCACTTTGGGTTTGTAGGTGTTTGGGTTTGGGTTTTTCCTCACTTGATGATTTTCGTTCAAAATCCTCGGAGGATGGGATGCTCTCAGATGACAAGTGTCAGTTTCTCTCAGAGCAGCCAACAAGCTAGTGGTTCTAGGGGGTGGCTATTTATAGCCTAGGGAGCAGCCAGACATGATAAGACATAAATTCCCTTCAATGATATGACCGTTAGGTGGATAAGATATTTTGGGACAGTGGCGCGATAGCAAAGAACGGTCGGAAGTTTGAGGTTCAAATTCCTCGGGGCTATCATGTTCCTCATGTGTATGCAATCCGTCTTTGGCGAATTCCTAACTCCTCGGTCAGAACAAATTCTCAAATCGTGACGGAAGAACTTCGTCTATGTCACTGAAGAAATTGACTGAACTGTATGAGATTTCCGATGGCTTCACTCGAAGGGATTGGTAGCTGTAGTATTTTGAGTTGAGCATCACATGGAAATTTTTCCTTAGTATTTCCTCGACCCCCTTTACCAGTACGGTGTTTCCTATGACTCAAGAAAGAGAAAATGAAACTATGAAAACAAAAGTCTTCACGCTTCATGTGCCTCGAATGAATACCAAGTCTTGAAGGTTACACCAATTTCTTCACTTTCAAAGTCTTCAGAAATCCAAAGTCTTCAGTCAAAGAACTTCATTTTTTGGGGTCGACTTTCTCTGTAAATATCAAACTCCTCAAAGACTTATAGACCTGTGTACACTCATAAACACATTAGTCTCTTAACCTATAAGTCTTCAATACACCAAAATCACTAAGGGGCACTAGATGCACTTACATTCTACCGACGTGCTTTGCACATAGGTGGCTGGCGGGTGTCAGTTTCTCCAACTTTAGTTGAACCGAGTGTGGCTACACCCGGTCCTTGAGAAGGTTAAAACAGCACTAACTTGACAAACTATCATTGTGGTTTTGATGCGTAGGTAAGAACGGTTCTTGCTCAGCCCGTAGCAGCCACATAAAACTTGCAACAACAAAGTAGAGGATGTCTAACTTGTTTTTGCAGGGCATGTTGTGATGTGATATGGTCAAGGCATGATGCTATATTTTATTGTATGAGATGATCATGTTTTGTAACCGAGTTATCAGCAACTGGCGGGAGCCATATGGTTGTCGCTTTATTGTATGCAAAGCAAACGCCCTGTAATGCTTTACTTTATCACTAAGCGGTAGCGATAGTCATAGAAGCATAAGTTGGCGAGACAAAAACGATGCTACGATGGAGATCAAGGTGTCGCTACCAGTGACGATGGTGATCATGACGGTGCTTCAGAGATGGAGATCACAAGCACAAGATGATGATGGCCATATCATATCACTTATATTGATTGCATGTGATGTTTATCTTTTATGCATCTTATCTTGCTTTGATTGACGGTAGCATTATAAGATGATCTCTCACTAAATTATCAAGGTACAAGTGTTCTCCCTGAGTATGCACCGTTGCGAAAGTTCTTCGTCTTTGAGACACCACGTGATGATCGGGTGTGATAGGCTCTATGTTCAAATACAATGGGTGCAAAACAGTTGCACACGCGGAATACTCAGGTTAAACTTGACGAGCCTAGCATATGCAGATATGGCCTCGAAACACTGAGACCGAAAGGTCGAGCGTGAATCATATAGTAGATATGATCAACATAGTGATGTTCACCATTGAAACTACTCTATCTAACGTGCTGATCGGACATGGTTTAGTTGATTTGGATCACGTGATCACTTGGAGGATTAGAGGGATGTCTATCTAAGTGGGAGTTCTTAAGTAATATGATTAATTGAACTTAAATTTATCATGAACTTAGTACCTGATAGTAGTTTGCTTGTCGATGTTGACTGTAGATAGATGGCCCGTGTTGTCGTTCCGTTGAATTTTAATGCGGTCCTTGAGAAAGCAAAGTTGAAAGATGATGGTAGCAATTACACAGACTGGGTCCGTAACTTGAGGATTATCCTCATTGCTGCACAGAAGAATTACTTCCTGGAAGCACCGCTAGGCGCCAGACCTGCTGTAGGAGCAACACCAGATGTTATGAACATCTGGCAGAGCAAAGTTGATGACTACTTGATAGCTCTGTGTGGCATGCTTTACGGCTTAGAACCGGGACTTCAACAATGTTTTGAACGTCATGGAGCATATGAGATGTTTCAGGAGTTGAAGTTAATATTTCAAGCAAATGCCCGGATTGAGAGATATGAAGTCTCCAATAAGTTCTACAGCTGTAAGATGGAGGAGAATAGTTCTGTCAGTGAGCATATACTCAGAATGTCTGGATATAACAATCACTTGATTCAACTGGGAGTTAATCTTTCGGATGATAGCGTCATTGACAGAATTCTTCAATCACTGCCACCAAGCTACAAGAGCTTCGTGATGAACTATAACATGCAAGGGATGGATATGACAATTCCCGAGCTCTTCGCAATGCTAAAGGCTGTGGAGGTAGAAATCAAGAAGGAGCATCAAGTTTTGATGGTCAACAAGACCACCGATTTCAAGAAAAAAGGGCAAAGGGAAGAAGAAGGGAACTTTAAGAAGAACAACAAACAAGTTGCTGCTCAGAGAAGAAACCCAAGTCTGGACCTAAGATCGAGACTGAGTGCTTCTCTGCCAAATAGAATGGTCACTGGAAGCGGAACTGCCCCAAGTATTTGGCGGATAAGAAGGATGGCAAGGTGAACAAAGGTATATGTGATATACATGTTATTGATGTGTACCTTACTAATGCTCGCAGTAGCACCTGGGTGTTCTGTTGCTAATATTTGCAACTCGAAACAGGGACTACGGATTAAGCGAAGATTGGTAAGGACGGGGTGACGATGCGCATGGGAAATGGTACCAAAGTCGATGTGATCGCGGTCGGCATGCTACCTCTACATCTACCTTCGGGGTTAGTTTTAGACCTGAATAATTGTTATTTGGTGCCAGCGTTGAGCATGAGCATTATATCTGGATCTTGTTTGATGCGAGACGGTTATTTATTTAAACCAGAGAATAATGGTTGTTATATTTATATGAGTAATATCTTTTATGATCATGCACCCTTGAAGAGTGGTCTATTTTTGCTGAATCTCGATAGTAGTTATACACATTTTCATAATATTGAAGCCAAAAGATGCAGAGTTGATAATGATAGTGCAACTTATTTGTGGCACTGCCGTTTAGGTCATATTGGTGTAAAGCGCATGAAGAAACTCCATACTCATGGACTTTTGGAACCACTTGATTATGGACCACTTGGTACTTGCGAACCGTGCCTCATGGGCAAGATGACTAAAACGCCGTTCTACGGAACTATGGAGCGAGCAACAGATTTGTTGGCAATCATACATACAGATGTATGTGGTCCGATGAATGTTGAGGCTCGCGGCGGGTATCATTATTTTCTCACCTTCACAGATGATTTAAGCAGATATGGGTATATCTACTTAATGAAACATAAGTCTAAAACATTTGAAAAGTTCAAAGAATTTCAGAGTGAAGTTGAAAATCATCGTAACAAGAAAATAAAATTTCTACGATCTGATCATGGAGGAGAATATTTGAGTTACGAGTTTGGTCTTCATTTGAAACAATGCGGAATAGTTTCGCAACTCACGCCACCCGGAACACCACAACATAATGGTGTGTCCAAACGTCGTAATCGTACTTTACTAGATATGGTGCGGTCTATGATGTCTCTTACTGATTTACCACTATCTTTTTGGGGTTATGCTTTAGAGACGGCTGCATTCATGTTAAATAGGGCACCATCAAAATCTATTGAGACGACGCCTTATGAACTTTGGTTTGGCAAGAAACCAGTTGTCGTTTCTTAAAGTTTGGGGCTGCGATGCTTATGTGAAAAAGCTTCAACCTGATAATCTCGAACCCAAATCAGAGAAATGTGTCTTCATATGATACCCAAAGGAAACTGTTGGTTACACCTTCTATCACAGATCTGAAGACAAGACTTTTGTTGCTAAATTTGGATCCTTTCTAGAGAAGGAGTTTCTCCCAAAAGAAGTGAGTGGGAGGAAAGTAGAACTTGATGAGGTAACTATACCTGCTCCCTTATTGGAAAGTAGTTCATCACAGAAACCGGTTCCTGTGACACCTACACCAATTAGTAAAGTAGTTAATGATGATGATCATGAAACTTCAGATCAAGTTGTTACTAAACCTCGTAGGTCAACCAGAGTAAGATCCGCACCAGAGTGGTACGGTAATCCTGTTCTGGAGGTTATGTTACTAGACCATGACGAACCTACGAACTATGAAGAAGCAATGGTGAGCCCAGATTCCGGAAAATGGCTTGAGGCCATGAAATGTGAGATGGGATCCATGTATGATAACAAAGTGTGGACTTTGGTTGACTTGCCTGATGATCGGCAAGCCATTGAGAATAAATGGATCTTCAAGAAGAAGACTGACGCTGACGGTAATGTTACTGTCTATAAAGCTCGACTTGTTGCAAAAGTTTTTCGACAAGTTCAAGGGATTGACTACGATGAGATTTTCTCACCCGTAGCGATGCTTAAGTCTGCCCGAATCATGTTAGCAATTGCCGCATTTTATGATTATGAAATTTGGCAAATGGATGTCAAAACTACATTCTTGAATGGATTTCTGGAAGAAGAGTTGTATATGATGCAACCGGAAGGTTTTGTCGATCCCAAGGGAGCTAACAAAGTGTGCAAGCTCCAGCGATCCATTTATGGACTGGTGCAAGCCTCTCGGAGTTGGAATAAACGCTTTGATAGTGTGATCAAAGCATATGGTTTTATACAGACTTTTGGAGAAGCCTGTATTTACAAGAAAGTGAGTGGGAGCTCTGTAGCATTTCTGATATATGTGGATGACATATTGCTAATTGGAAATGATATAGAATTTCTGGATAGCATAAAGGGATACTTGAATAAGAGTTTTTCAATGAAGGACCTTGGTGAAGCTGCTTATATATTGGGCATCAAGATTTATAGAGATCGATCAAGACGCAAAGAAATGGTTTTTGCCTGTGTTACAAGGTGTGATGTTGACTCAGACTCAATGCCCGACCACTGCAGAAGATACAGAGAAGATGAAAGATGTTCCCTATGCTTCAGCCATAGGCTCTATCATGTATGCAATGTTGTGTACCGCACTGATGTGTGCCCTGCTATAAGTTTAGCAGGGAGGTACCAAAGTAATCCAGGAGTGGATCACTGGACAGCGGTCAAGAACATCCTGAAATACCTAAAAAGGGCTAAGGATATGTTTCTCGTTTATGGAGGTGACAAAGAGCTAGTCGTAAATGGTTACGTCGATGCAAGCTTTGACACTAATCCGGATGATTCTAAATCGCAAACCGGATACGTATTTACATTGAACGGTGGAGCTGTAAGTTGGTGCAGTTCTTAACAAAGCGTTGTGGCGGGATCTACGTGTGAAGCGGAGTACATAGCTGCTTCAGAAGCAGCAAATGAAGGAGTCTGGATGAAGGAGTTCATATCCGATCTAGGTGTCATACCTAGTGCATCGGGTCCAATGAAAATCTTTTGTGACAATACTGGTGCACATCAAGAGACACTTCAACTCCATCCGGGATCAAGTCCAGGTGGGAGACATAGAAATTTGCAAGATACATATGGATCTGAATGTGGCACACCTATTGACTAAGCCTCTTCCACAAGCAAAACATGATTAGCACCAAGGCTCCATGGGTGTTAGAATCATTACTGTGTAATCTAGATTATTGACTCTAGTGCAAGTGGGATACTGAAGGAAATATGCCCTAGAGGCAATAATAAAGTTATTATTTATTTCCTTATATCATGATAAATGTTTATTATTCATGCTAGAATTGTATTAACCGGAAACATAATACTTGTGTGAATACATAGACAAACAGAGGGTCACTAGTATGCCTCTACTTGACTAGCTCGTTGATCAAAGATGGTTATGTTTCCTAGCCATTGACATGAGTTGTCATTTGATGAACGGGATCACATCATTAGGAGAATGATGTGATTGACTTGACCCATTCCGTTAGCTTAGCACTCGATCGTTTAGTATTCCGCTATTGATTTCTCCATGACATATACATGATCCTATGACTATGAGATTATGCAACTCCCATTTATCGGAGGAACACTTTGTGTACTACCAAACATCACAACGTAACTGGGTGATTATAAAGGTTGTCTACAGGTGTCTCTGAAGGTACTTGTTGGGTTGGCGTATTTCAAGATTAGGATTTGTCACTCCGATTGTCGGAGAGGTATCTCTGGGCCCACTCGGTAATGCACATCACTATAAGCCTTGCAAGCATTGCAACTAATGAGTTAGTTGCGGGATGATGTATTACAGAATGAGTAAAGAGACTTTCCGATAACGAGATTGAACTAGGTATTAAGATACTAACGATCGAATCTCGGGCAAGTAACATACCGATGACAAAGGGAACAACGTATGTTGTTATGCGGTTTGACCGATAAAGATCTTCATAGAATATGTAGGAGCCAATATGAGCATCTAGGTTCTCTATTGGTTATTGACCGGAGACATGTCTCGGTGATGTCTACATAGTTCTCGAACCCGTAGGGTCCGCACGCTTAAATATCGATGACGCTTATATTATGAGTTTATGTGTTTTGATGTACCGAAGACAGTTCGGAGTCCCGGATGTGATCACGGACATGACGAGGAGTCTCGAAATGTTCGAGACATAAAGATTGATATCTTGGAAGCCTATATTTGGATATCGAAAGTGTTTCGAGTGTAATCGGGATTTTACCGGAGTACCGAGGGTTACCGGACCCCCCCCCCCCCGCCCCAGGGGTTTAATGGGCCAAGATGGGCCTTAGTGGAGAAGAGGAGGGGCGGCCAGGGCAGGCCGCGCGCCCCTCCGCCTCTAGTCCGAATTGAACAAGGAGGGGGCGGCGCCCCCTTTCCTTCCTCTCTCCCTCGTCCTTCCCCCCTTCTCCTACTCCAACTAGGAAAGGAGGGAGTCCTACCCCCGGTGGGAGTAGGACTCCTCCCTGGCGCGCATCCTCCTGGCCGGCCGCCTCTCCCCCCCCCTTGCTCCTTAATATAAGGGGGCAGGGGGGCACCTCTAGACACAACAATTGATCCCTTGGATATCTTAGCCGTGTGCGGTGCCCCCCTCCACCATAGTCCACCTCGATAATATCGTAGTAGTTCTTAGGCGAAGCCCTGCGTCTGTAGAACATCATCATCGTCACCACGCTGTCGTGCTGACGAAACTCTCCCTCAAAGCTCGGCTGGATCGAAGTTCGAGGGACGTCATCGAGCTGAACGTGTGTTGAACTCGGAGGTGTCGTACGTTCGGTACTTGATCGGTTGGATCGTGAAGAGTATGACTACATCAAGCGCATTGTGCTAATGCTTCCGCTTTCGGTCTACGAGGGTACATGGACAACACTCTCCCCTCTCGTTGCTATACATCACCATGATCCTGTGTGTGCGTAGGAAAATTTTGAAATTACTATGTTCCCCAACACTTTTCAGTAAGCACGCATGACTATTTAAGGAGTACATGCCTACATTACATTGATAAATTGGAGCTAGTTCTGTGTCACCCTAGGTTATTACTATTTCATGATGAATGTTATCCAACATAATTATCCATCACCGATCTAATGCCTACGAGCTTTTAATATATCGATCTTTGCTAAGTTACTACTATTTTAGCTACTACTGTTACAATATCTACAAAACTATTGGTACTGTTGTTACCGTTACTGTTGCTATTGTTACTACTGCTATCAAGTTATCATATTACCGTGCTACTAATCACTCTACTGCAGATATTGAGTCTTCATGTGTGGTTCAATTGACAACTCAACCACTAATACTTGCAAATATTCTTTGTCTCCCCTTGTGTCAAATCAATAAGTTTGGGGTGAATACTCTACCCCCGAAAACTATTATGATCCGATATACTTGTGGGTTATCACTGGAGGAGGAAGAGGGCCACTATTTCAAACCTAGCAATATTTATGAAAAAGCTAGGCATGGCATCTCTGAAGAGCATGGCGCCACCATGTGCACCCGCACCACACCCTACGGGCATGGCTGGATGATCCATCCTTGTGGGAAGACTGATAGGGTTCCAAGAAGTAATGTTTGCGGACAGCCGATGTACCCCATATCCAAGGTAATAGTTGAACGCTTCTTACAGTGTGTCCCTACTTTAGTTCCACATTTCAGCAACAAGCAGGTTGTGTCTCTCTTCCACCTTGTTCTCGACCCATTTGAGATACAACATGTACATCTAAAGTGACAAGTGGAAGGTCCTATTTAGGAATAATTAACTTTAGCATGTAGAAAATAATGAGATAAGAAAACTACATGATCATAGTTTCATGTTCACTTGGTTCCCACATGATTGTGTGTGCACCATTTTTTTTTGCTTGAAGCACTAAAATTAGTTTAATGGACAACCACATGAGTTGTTGGATAAAAGCATGCCATTTGTTTATTGCAATGTTAGTCGAGTGACTCATTTCCTTTTCTTTACCTCTTAGGTTATATATTCAAGAGAAAACTTGCCACTATCTGCAACTTATTACGACAAGTAACCAATCCTAGTTCTTACAAAGGTCACGATGAAAACAAATCTTATAGGTACTAGAAAATTAACGACGAGACATAATTAGGAAGACGATAACCAATCCTAATTACTAGGAAAATCACTCAATTAGCATCCACTGGTATCGCTACCATGCCTGGCCCGACCAAGAATGTTCTCATCGATAAGAAGGGCCAAGCGTGTGTTGTAACCTTTGTCCGTCTAGGATGTTGTCAAGTACCTCTCTAGCCTCTAGGTAACGGCTAGATGGGTTATGTAAGTTATAAAAGGGACCTATAAGGAAAAAGGAAAGTAAAATGGGTTATGCCACTGGGTCACTTCTTGATGGGTTATGTAAGTTACATGGGCCCACAAGGAAGAAAAGGAAGTAATACGCAAACCTTCTCCCCCCATCAAATCGCGGCATATGAGGCGAGATGGTTACACTATAACTGATTCATAAGCAAAAGCATCCCGCGATTGTGCGTGCCTCTGTCCACAAAGGAGCTACCACTACTATGAATGCCTCAGTTTGCCCCCAACAGATTGCCACACAGCATGCTGATGTAGGATGACTCGCCACAGAAATGGCTGGAACCAAATGCATCCCACTCTCCTGAGCCATTTCACATGTTTGTGTGTGAGTTGGAGAAGGAAGAGGTCCACAGTTGTCTCGCACCCAGCAGTAGTGAGGACAAAATATACCTCGGCCTATGATTGGACCAATTACGTGATGGTCTGTTAACAGGCCAAAATATATACTGGGCTTTAGTTGGCCCAATCACATAATGGACTATTAGTAGGCCGGATGCAAAGTCGGGCCATAACGAGAGCAATCATACCACGAGCTTTGAATATGTCGTTAAGAGGCCGAAAGTAACTTTGGACAAGAAATGGGCCAAAATGTAGCATGGGTCGTTAAAAGGCCGAAAGTGACACTATGGCTAAAACAACCCAATTGTACCAAGGGCCGCTAATAGGCCGAAATTAACATCGGGCCGAAATGGGTCAAACTGCACAATGGGCCTTGAACAGGCCAAAAGAGATACCGGGCCTTCATTGGGCCCAAAAACATAGTGGACTTTTAACGGGCCGGATCTGCATATGAGTCGTTATTTGGCAGAAGTACATGGTAGATTTTTGATGGGCTAACCCACTATTATCTGAACAAAATATTGTGGGCCTTTGACTGGGCTGGCCCATTTAACCTAAACGGGCCATTGTTGGGTTGTTACACGTGTTGATGTTTCATTGGTGTGTCTCTTCCTCTGAATTGATGACATCTGTCACAACGCGTGGCTCCATTGGCGAATGAGAAATTGACACGTGGAAATCAGCATCAGTGTGTGTTGTTAACTAGTATCGGATCTGAAACCGGCACCCGATAGCTTAATAGTGACCCATTACAGTGGCTGCCAAGTGTCAGCTAGCCTTGACGAAATCACTTCCATGGCACACCATTTATCACCACAGAAGTGAACACCTCAATCATGATAAATTTATTATTGTCATGGAACACTTCTACGGTAGCACATGTATGACTATCCTGATTCTATCATAAAGTTGTCACGGATGTACGTGCATGACAGAAAACATGACCTACTGTGACAAATGTGTATCATCATGGAAGTGTTCTTAATAGTGATGTTTTCCACTAAACTGGAGGCTGGAGTCCCAATGGATGAGATGGTTACACTTTAAAGTGATCCACACACAAAAGAATCTCGGGATTGTGTCTATCTCTGTCTGCAAAGGACCCACCACTACTATGAATGCCTCTGTTTACCCCCAGTAGATTACCATGCAGCATGCTCGTGTAGAATGACTTGCCACGGGAATGGCTGGAACAAAATGCATCCTGTTGGGCCTCCCTAAGGCTTAAGTCATTTCTGGGTTTAAGTCACCCTCACGGTAAGTCATCTCTGGACTTAAGCAGCCCTGTTAAGTCAGATCCTGGCCCGGCTGGTGAGACCCGGAAGATTGTGACCCGACAGATTGTAAGCCGGCAGATTGTGACCCGACAGATTGTAAGCTGGCGGACTGTAAGCCGGCAGATTGTGACCCGGCAGATTGTGATCCGACAGATTGTAAGCCCGCAGACAGTTATAACCCGACAAACAGATTATGACCCGGCAGATGCATTGAGTCATGGAGAGGAGTTTCAGAGATGAGTCGCCTGGAGTTAAGAAGCCCACGAAGAGGAGACCAGGGTTAAGAACCCCGCGATGGGAAGTCATAATAGGCTAAGTCCTAATCCTATTAGGACTCTACATTTAATCCGCCCCTTCAACTTATATAAGGAGGGGCGGGGCACCCCAAGAGGGTCGAGTTTTTCTAGATGTCTCTATAGACAAGTCTTAGAAAGACAAATCTTAGACAAGATCAAAGTAGATGCTCTCGAAGTAGAGGTAGCGAAACCTCGCCCTTGTAATCGAGATCGTCATGATTATCAATATCAATCAATGATGATGTAGGCTTTTACCTCCACCATGAGGGGCCGAACCTGGATAAAATCTCGCGTCTCTCCTCCCGCTCAACCCCTCTCAAGATACCACGTAGATTCGTTGGCCTCACGACTAAGTTCTTACACTAGGACATCTGCCGTGAAAAACAAATCCCATGTCCCTGAGCCATTTGACATGTTTGCACATGAGTTGGAGGAGGAAGAGGGCCACTCTATCACACTAGAGATAGTGATGATGACTAAGACATCCTATACCTGAAGAGCATGCCGCCACCACCAGCACCCTTACTATCGGTACTATGAGTGGTGGGTTCATGGAACTAACTACGCACGGGACGCGGTGGCCACGATGCTAAAAAGTGGACATCCGGTGAAGAATTGCGGCAAGACATCTCCTGGATTAGCTACCACAACATCCATCTGAAGTCTAGAAGCTCCATGGTGGTATGAAGATCTTTGTCAAGACTGGCGACATCTTTTTATGATCAACCTAAAGCCTCACGACAACGAGGCGAGGGGCAGCCGATCCCCAGGAAGAACTACATCCGAAAACAAATTTTCCAACAGACTCCCAAGAGGCTACCACTACTATGAATGCTTGTGGATGTGCAGACATGGACCTTTGTGACACATGGCGGGTAAGCAAACTGGCCAGCGGAGTAACAACGATGCAAAGGCTAAGTCATCCCACCACCGACCGCGCAGTGAACACCTATACCTACACACGTCACCGCGGCGCCAAGTAACCACCTTGACCAGTGATGAAATGATGGTAGTTTGTTCCCGGAGGCAAGGAGCTATGGACACTACACCAAGCATTAAATGTGCATACCTACATTGCCATGCAAGGTATTATTATGTGTAGCACAACCATTGTGGTACCACTTGCACTATAAAAGGAGGACCGGGCTACTATAAAAAGTATTTGACACTTGGTAGAACCTAGGTAGGAGCAACCCTACACTTTCCATTCCCGGAAGCATTTGTAGCTCTCTGTCCACAAGATAAACCACACACAAAGCAGGAGTAGGGTGTTACACAGCCATGCAGCACGAGCCAAGGTAGATTGCTATGTATTTTTACGTTTTTCTTCCGTTGAGATAGAACCATGCCTTGCGCCCCGTTTAAGAATCAGCAAGGGATGTCTCTAGCCCTTGGTGTCTCGCGTGTGTTCTGCACACACACGATGACACTTACCACACGCTTCAGACATGGATGGATGATCCATCTTTGTGGCAAGACTGGTAAGGTTCAACATTTACAGATGGCCAATGTACCCCATGTCCACGGTAATTGTTGAAAGCTTCTTCTAGCGTGTCCCTACTTAATTAAGTTCCACCATTTAGCGGCAAGCAGACAACGCCTCTCTTCCGTCTTATTCTCGGGCCTTCTGAGATGCATCATGTACTTCTGAAATGTTAAGTGGGAGGTCTTATTTAGTGAATATTTAATTTCTATAATTTAGAAAATATGGAGATATAAAAAATAAATGATCATAGTGTCATGTCCACTGGGTTTCCACATGATTGTGTGTGCACCTTTTCTGTCACACATGAAGCACTACAATTGGTTTGATGGACAACCACATGAGGTTTTTGGATAGTACTAGGCCATTTCTTTATTGCAATTTTGCTCGAGTGGGAGACTTCCTTTCCTTTAACCTCTTAGGTTAGATGTTCAAGATAAACTTGCCACTATATATCTAAAAATTATCACAACAGGTAATCAATCCTAGTTACTAGAAAG
Organism: Aegilops bicornis; assembly: GCA_021605145.1. Lineage (NCBI taxonomy): Eukaryota > Viridiplantae > Streptophyta > Magnoliopsida > Poales > Poaceae > Aegilops > Aegilops bicornis. Next base: position 66,909,524 of record CM038671.1, read on the forward strand.
ATCATGACGAGAACCAATCCTATAGGTATGAGAAATTTTATGATGGGACATACTCGCTCTGTCCCATAATATAAGAAGGTTTTTGACATTAGTGTAGTTTCAAAAGTGTTCTTATTTTATGGGACAGAGGGAGTAATTAGCAAGATGAGGACCTATCCTAATTACTAGAAAAATCATTCTAGTGGTAGCCATCGTCATCACGGTCACGGCAGCACCAACCATGAATATTATGATCGATAAGAAGGCCAAGCTTGTGTGCCACACTGAGGTGGAAAAGGATATTGTCTAGTACCTCTCTGGCCTCTAGGTAACAACTAGATGGGTTATACCAGTCACATATGGGACCCACAAGGGAAAAGGAAAGTAATATGAAATGTTTAAGCTACTGGGTAATTGCTAGATGGGCTATGTCAATTACATATGGACCCACATGGAAAAAAGGAGAGTAATACACAAACCTTCTCCCGTGCCAAATCGCATAGGTGTGGGATCCACACAGGGGGGAAAAACCCTTTTTGTCTCTCTTCCTTCGTCTTATCTAGTAATATTGTTTATCTACTACCTATATAAAAGTTTCCTTCTTGGGCATTAAGCCAAAGAAACGTATCTGCGACCCTCGAGATGTGCCTAGGCAGTACCCACTATCTCAATATGTGTTCCTCTGAACCGGAGGCTGGAGTCCCTGTGGGCGATATGGCTGCACTGGAAACTTATTCACAAGCAAAAGCATCCTGCGATTGTGTCTGTATCTCTCTGCAAAGTAGCTGCCACTACTATGAGTGCCTCTCCCAACAGATTTCCATGCAACATGCTAATGTAGGATGAGTCACCATGGGAATGGTAGGAACCAAATACGTCCCATGTCTAAGAGCCATTTGACATGTTTGCATATGAGAGGGAGGACCAAGAGGGCCATTGTCTCACACCCAGCTGTAGTGATGATGACCCAGGCACAGCATCCTTGAATAGCAGGCCGCCACCATGGGCACACACACCACGTGCTCTAGACGAAGATGGATGATCCAACCTTGTGGGATGAATGGTAGGGTTGCAAGAGGCAACATTTGTGGATAGTTGATGTACCCCATGTCCATCGTAATAGTTGAAAGCTTCTTCCAATGTGTCCCTACTTATGTTCCACATCTCAACAGCAAGCAGGTTGCGCCTCTCTTCCAACTCCTTCTCGTCCCTTCTGAGATGCATCATCTACTTCCAAAGTGATAAGTGAAAGGTCTTATTTAGGGAATCTTTAATCTGTACTACCATTTAGAAAATACTTATATAGGAAAAATACATGATCGTAGTGTCATGCCCACTCGGTTTCTGCATGATTATGTGTGCACCATTTTCATTGCACGTGAAGCACCAATTAGTTTGATGGAAAACCACATGAAGTAGGCCTTTCTTTGTTGCAATGTTGCTTGAGTGACTGACATCCTTTACTTTACCTCTTAGGTTGGATATTCAAGAGAAAACTTTGCACAACCTACAATTGATCATGATAGGTAGCCAATCTTGGTTATGGGAAACATCACGATGAGAACAAATCCTATATGTACTAGAAAATTCACTGTGAGACTTAATTAGCAAGACGAGAACCAATCCTAATTACTAGAAAAATCATTCTAGCAGCTGCCACCGCTATCGCGGTGATGCCTGCACTGACCATGAAAGTTCTTATCAATAAGAAGGCCAATAATGTTTGGTAAGCTGAGGTCAAAAAAGATATTGTCAATTACCTCTATGGCCTCTGGGTAACTGCTACATGGGTTATGTTAGTTACACATGGGACCCACAAGGGAAAATGAAACTAGTATGAATGGGTTTTGCCACTGGGTCACTCCTAGATCGGTTACGTCAGTTACACATGGGAACCTCAAGGAAAAAAGGAAAGTAACAGACAAACCTTCTCCCCCACCAAATCGCATAGATGTGGGATCCGCACACCAAAGAAATACCCTCTTTGTCTGCCTTCCTTTGCCCTTATCTAGTACTCACTCCGTAAAAGAAATATTAGAGCATTTAGATCACTACTTTAGTAATCTAAATGCTCTTATATTTCTTTACATAGGGAGTAATATTGTTTATCAACTGTCTATATATAAGTTTCCTTCTTGGGCCATTAAGCCAAAGAAGCATATTTGCGAGAGTTGAGGTGTGCCTATGCAGTTATCGATGTCTTTATATGGGTTCTTTTGAATTAGAGGCAGGAGTCCGAGTGGGCAAGATGGCTATTGTCGGATTTCGGGTTCTGGCAGACCCTTAAGGTTCGAACTCTGGGGTGCGCACGGAGATCCAACCCTCCACCGTCTCGTACCTCACTGAATCGCAAGGACCTAAAACTACTCGAAAGAACAGCACAAGAGACACGAGATTTATACTGGTTCAGGCCACCATCGTGGTGTAATACCCTACTCCAGTGTGTGGTGTGTGGATTGCCTCTTGGGCTGATGAGGAATAAGATAGGAAGAACAGCCTCGCGAGGGTCTGTTCTTGGTGGGTGTGATGAACTGCTAAGTGGTGTCCCGTCGCTCTGGCTTGAGGATCGGGTCTCTATCTCTCTCTCTGGATCCCCAAAATGCCTGCTTGGGAGAAGATGAACTGCTAAGTGGTACCCCGTCACTCTAGCTTGAGGATCGGGTCTCTATCTCTCTCTATCTCTGGATTCCGAATGGCGGATCCTTCGTCCCCCCCCCTATGGTGGCTAGCTCTACTTATATATAGACGAAGGCCCTGGGCCTCTTCCCAAATATTGAGCAGGAAGGGCGCCAACAATTGGCCATTTTGAAGGGGAACAGCGGGTACACTTATCCTGACTAAAGTTGGTCCTCGCCTGCCAAAGGCTCGTGTGATGACGCCTGCTTGGGCTCCACGATGACTGCATTCCAGCCGTTGGGGCTGGTCTTGGTCTTGTTGCACCTAAACGGATGCCTTTGCTTGATGCTCTTGCCTGCGCTTGCTCCCTTTGCACCAAAGAGGAAAGGAGGACGCTTCTCGGGCTGGCGCCCGGCTGGCGCCCTTGGTCGTCATGGCTTACGTCACGGGCACCTCGCGAGGTACCCTGCCTTGAACTCTCCGCCTCCTCATGAGCCAGCCTGACGAGGCCGTGCCTGAGGAAGCTCCTTGTCGTCCGCCCCGCGAGGCTTGGCCCCTCACGAGGGTCTTGAGTTTGCGTTGATGAAGATGGGCCGTCCTGGGCCTCCTTTGAGCCACGCCGCAGGCCGCAGGCAGGCAAGTCTGGGGACCCCCGTTCCCAGAACGCCGACAGCTATACTGGAAACTTTCTCATGGGTAAAAGCATCCCGTGATTGTGTCTATGTCTGTCCGCAAAGGAGTTGCCACTACTATGAATGACTTTGTTTGCCCCTAACAGATTGCCACGCAGAATGCTCACATAGGATGACTCGCCATGCAAATGGCCGGAACAAAATGCATCCCACATCCTCGAGCCATATGACATTTTTCATATGAGCTAGAGGAGGAAGAGGTCCACGGTGTCACACCAGACATCAGTGATGACGACCCAGGCATATCATCCATGAAGAACATGCCTCCACCATAGGCACACACACCACACAGTTCTGACACTGATGGATGATTCATCTTTGTGGGAAGACTGGTAGGGTTAAAGAGGCAAAGTCTACGGATGACTGATGTACCTCATGTCCACGGTACTAGTTGAAATCTTCTTCCAGTGTATCTGTACTAGAATTCCACCATCGTTCTCGGCCTTTCTAAGATACTTCCTGTACTTCTGGAATGAGAAGTGGAAGGCCTTATTTCGGCAATTTTTATTTTGCAGCATTTAGAAAATATGGAGATAGGAAAAACACATGACTATAGTGTCATGTCCACTTGGTTTCCACATGATTGTGTGTACCCCATTTTTGTTGCTTGTGAAGCACCAAAATTACATTGAAGGACAACCATATGACTTATTGGATAGAAATAGTCCATTTTTATTGCAATTTTTTCAAGTGACAGACTTCCTTTCCTTTACCTCTTAGGTTAGATATTCAAGATAAAACTTTCGACTATCTAAAAATTATCGCGACATGTAACCAATGCAGTTACTAGAAAGATCATGATGAGAACCAATCCTATAGGTAGGAGAAAATTCACGACGAGACATAATTAGCAAGACAAGTACCAATCCTATATACTAGAAGCACCACCATGTGACACTCCAAAAATTTTGATTTGGTTTTTATCAAATTATTTATTTTATTTGAAGGAGGCTATTTAAAATCTTTCTAAAAAGACTCTGTTTCTCAAAATTTTCTCTTGTGACAAATATTTTATTTTGTGTCATCCTCAACCTTGATGTTTGGTATTGAAGGCTTTTCATTTGGTGTTGACTCATCACAATTAATTTTGGAAAGTTTTTCAATTAAAAAGAAATCCTATGGGTTTTGGATTTATTCTTTTTATTCAAACCATTCTCTTTTATCATGCCTCTTGTTGAAATCTTCCTTCCAAACCCACCTCCCTACCTTGGGACAAGCCTAGCACTCAATTCCGGCAAGTTTTATCTTCATCTAATTTTTATTTCTATTTATTTTAACCTAAAAATATTTTCTGTCATTTAGTTTGGACCCTAGGGAGTTACAAAGGAACTACCTTTTTCCCTTTGAGATTTGACTCCAAATAAATTTCTCTGGCTAGTCCTTAGCACCCTCAACCAATATCCATCAAGACCCACTGGTCCACAGTTCAAAGTTTTCAAATTTTGCTCACTGCAAGTTTGAACCAGATTTACCATTTTTTATGAAATTAATTATTTTTCTTCTCCAAAAATTCTGAGATAAATTAGGAAGCCCCTAGATGCATCAAGAGACCACCTCACCGAGGATCAGCTCCAGAAAAAAATTCACGTGCCAAAATCATTTCATCGAACAGTTGGCGTGCACTGTTTATGTCAAGTTCAGAAATTCAGAGATACAGTTCTGCCGTCAGTGTCGTTTTCTTCAGAGCGTGGCGTCAATCTCACTAGTGCCTGCTCTGGCGCGATGCTCACTGCTCCTTCTTCTTATCCAGTGCGCCGCGAGATCATTTGGACGGGCGCCGGTGTCGGTGGCGACGTGGCACCTCATCGCGAGCGTCTTCTGCGGTTGCAGAACCGCCCGTGGTGGTCGACAGGGGGCCGGCCCTGCCTTTCGGGGTCGTCCAGCACCGCCCAAACCACCGGAAGCCTACGCGTGGCCATCCCCTCCCCTATGCACACTGCAGCACCGTCGTCGTGGCCTGAGAGTCGCAGAGCGCGCTCTCTGCCGCCGCCGTGCCCGTGAGGCCATTCCAGCGGGAACTTGGAGTACCACCCAAGTCAGGCCAAGTTTAACCCTTGAACGGAACCAATAGACCATCGCGATGATGCCTAGCCCCCTAAATCACCTGACCGACCACTGCCTCGCCGTAATCATCGCCGGAGTTATCCTGCTCGGCCACCGCTTGGACCGGCTATAAAGGAGCCCTCGAGCTCGTTCTCGACCCAGCACCACTCCTCCACCTCACCAGAGCCCCGCCTAGCCACTAGGAGGACCTCGAGGAGGTCTTCTTCCTCGACTCCGGCCGCCCCGATCCGCCTCGGGCTCCGGCGCGATTCACTCTGGTGAGACCATCCCCGCCTCCTAGACCGTGCCAGTCGCCTCCTACTACACCTAATACTCTAACCCGAGCCCCAATTCGACTTTTGCAGCCCTCCCCGGCAAGATCCACCAACGCCCGAACCACCATCCGCCAGAGTTGGGGCCGCCGTCGACGTGGTGCTCGCCGACGACCAACTCCACCACCCACAGGTGCGGAGGAACTCAAGGAACCCGTAGGTACCCTCCTTTCCCCCTACCTCGCCGTGGATCACCGCCGGCGACCACCGCAGCCCTCGGGCGCCGGTGCACTCTAGTTTGAAATTCAAACCTGACGGGTGGGACCCCCTCGTCAGCGTTTTCTCTTTTTGAAACCGTTTTCTGAAAAGACCTTCGGGCAGAATACGTTTTCCTTTGGAGTTGGCGTGTTTCTAATTGAAAAGTTTTCTGTTTTTATAAACTAACCCCTGGAACCTTTCTGTTTCATTACAGATGAGTCACTGGACTAAAACCATAATAACTTTTAAACTAAAGATGATTTTGAATTGATTCTTTTTCTGTCATCTTTATTTTTCTGTCTAGTTTCTTATCATATTTATTTGAAAAATATTTGGAACACTTTTTGTGCACACACGGTATTTACGTTAGTATGCGTTTTCTTTATACCATAGATACCGGAGGAGGTGACGGAACCGCAAACTTCACCGAGCTAGACTCCAACTACTCCGAACCAGGCAAGCATGTTTGAACCTTTGATATGATGAGTGTTTTGCATGTTTGCTTGAGTATTTATTTCATGCATGTTCATATAAGCAACTGTGAGTATTATATTGCATGCAAGGCCACTACGTGTGAGCTTCGAAACTGGGTGTATTCATTTGATGGAAGACAACATGATCATGTGGTGACATGAAGGTGGTGAGCTGGTATTGTTGAAGCATGCCAGTCTTATGCCAACCTTTTAACTCCAGTGTTAACGTGGATCATGTCTCGATCCCGTTCGTTTCCCCCTTCATGCTGCCACATGTTTTCTGCAAAGAGTGCGGTTTAGTAAGTTGCAAACCTCTTTCCTTGTACACACCAAACAGGGGATCATGATGAGGGTTCCATGGCCTGGATTAAAGCCCGGCATCCGGTCGGGGGCATGGGTGTTGTTGCTGGGACCGACAGGGGCACCCCTTAGAGCGCCGATATAAATCTGATCCCATGCTACTCGAGGTTGTGACCTCCCGTCTTAGAGTTTTTCTTTAACGCGTTGCCTAGGGTGATTCCGGCAGCGGGATGTGGAATGGGTGTGTCTTGGTTAGATGTGTTTCTTCTAAAATGTCAGAACGGAACTAGTCCCGTGTGACTACTGAAATCCGTTAGCTGTGGTTAAAGAGTACAAACTCTGCAGAGTCAAAACCATTCGAGTAACCGTATCTATGGTCAAGGACTATGGTCAACTCATCTATGTCAGTGTCAGTATCAGTCTCAACGTTCGTCTCAGTGTCAGTCTCAGTGACAATCTCCGGTAAATGAACATGAGTGTTAAACCCAGCTGAATGTTATTCCGTGGATGGACTAACCCGTTTATTATTACGTGCTGAGTATTTCCTTCGGATGATTTAAATTCGTGAACTGCTTGAATACGAAAGATGAAATATAAGCCCTTTATGTGATGTCGCTCAGACGTCCGATTGTGTCATTCTTGTTATCTACTTTCGTTATAAGCCCTTTATGTGATGTCGCTCAGACGTCCGACTATGGCATTATTGTTATTTACTTTCGATATAAGCCCTTTATGTGATGTCGCTCAGACGTCCGACTATGGCATCCCTGTTATTTACCTTCATTATAAGCCCTTCTCGAGATGTCGCTTAAGACGTCCGACTGTGGCACGCACTGTCATTTACATTTCAATATATGCCCTTTATGCGGTGTCGCCCTGACGCCCGACTGCGGCATGTCAATTTATTTTTTACCTTTCGAGGCGCCGCTTGCATACACCGATTGGTCTTCGCTATTTATTGGGATTTCGGGAGGACTACCGCCTGACTTCCCTTTTTATTTAACATGCCTTGTGAATTTATTATCTGAGTGTGCATTGCTAAAATGCTCATGTGCATCATCTTTGCATTTTGTTATATCTTATGTTCGAACTGTCTTGCGAATACATTCAAAGTACTCACCTGGCTTGTTGATTTGGCCAGATGTTGACGAAGGCGATCTTATGGATGAAGAGTTCGATAGCGAGTCCGACGCCTAGAGGAGTCCCAGTCAGTCCCGTGCGATCCTGGAATTGGTCACTTGTATCATATACGCTTCCGCTACCCGAATAAAATCATCGAGCCTCACTCCGGCGCTCGATGAGCTGTAAGATTTAGGAGTCATGTCACCCACGTCATTGTGACATATCCACCACCACTTTTATTACGAGTCAGTAGTTATGCCACCACACCCTTGTGTCATATCCGCCTTTATGTATTATATCGGCGTGCTTGTAATAAATTGTTGAGCAGTCTCAGATCAACAATATATAATATTTAGTACTTCTGGATTTCTGTATCAAGGATTTGTCTACCAGTAAGGAGGATTCTCCTATACTGGAAATATAAGGGTCGGTTCCTCAATAGATGTTTTATTGGAAAACCGGTCTTGACAAACTTGGTATCAAAGCCAGCTGACTGTAACAAAAAACTAGGTGCGATCGCTAATCGGTTATTAGCGTCTTAAGTGCGATTTTGCATTTTGCAAAACGTAGTAATTTTCTCGTTAGTCATCATAAATTTATGATCGACTATTCGGAATTTTGTCTACTCTTGTAGATGGCTAGCAGCGATCGTAAGTCGCTGTGTGTTCGCCAATGTACCTGAGGGGTTTATCAAGCTCCTCACCTCCATCGTCAAGATCGCGATTGGGCCATCGGCTCGTCCAGTGTTCACACTCTACCAGCACAAGATCAGCGACAGCGTGTCTATGCACTAGGCCACGGTGCAATTCAAGGGAGGGCGTCTGGAGTCACGCTGCTTCCGATTTGTGGGAAGGGCCATGCCTACGGAGAGGCATGCCATGCAGATGGCTGCCCGGGAGGCGATAGCTCGTCTCCGGGATCTTCTTCCTTCGATGAAGACTCGTCGCTACCGCTACCTCCCATGCCACGTGCCATACACTTGCCACAATGCATTCGCTTGCCCTAGGGGAGAGCGAGATGAGGCTATTGAGATGTTTGTTGAGTATCTCAAGGCTCTTGAGGCAGCTTTTGATAACCTCGTGGACGACCTTGTGGCTGCTCGTATGGACTCAGTTCAGGGCTATTCCGCCAACAGGAGGGAGCTCCTCCACACAGCACCACCACCACTTCACGCCTCGTCTCAGCATCCTATACACCTGCCATCCTCGCCACCGCTCGCCGCCTGCCTACCACTGAGGATTTTGACCAAGTCATTGCTCCTACTCCAGTCCATGCTGCACCACCTGTCGCGCCCGCACCAACTCCTCAACTCAGCACTTCGCGCCTGGAGCCTATTAGTGAGGAGGAGGTTGAGTCCCCAGCATCACTGGGTCTTACCATCGCCAGGCCGAGGGAAATCCTTACCATCTCCGACTGAGTGCGCCTAGCAGCCGTGCGATGTACCAGCTTGTATGATATGTTTATATGTATATAGGTTTGGTGAGAAGTAGTTTGTGTGCGCATCATGTAGGAACTGGGAGAAGTGCACTAGCCTAAATAACATGTAAGGAATGTGTACGCACATCCTGAGTGATGTATTGTATAATTATTGTTTGCGTGTAAGATATGTACTGAGCAGTCCTTCTCCATGCGCAATCAAATATTTTCATGTTAATTGCACAGAAGTACCACAACTGGGGAATTGGAAGCAGATTGGTACCAAGATTGGTATTTTTTACGTGTCAGTACCAAGATTGGGGCGAGCCGTTGCAAAAAAGACTAAAAGTGTGTTTTATACGTATTGACAGAAAAGCTGACCGGTTGGGCCCGCCCATCAGGCGCCACGCTGGCCAGTGCGCGCATGCCCGCGCGCTCACCGGGCGCTTACTGGGACGAGTCCGGCTCGCACCGTTTAGGTCTCGCTGGTGCGACCGAGCCAGACCCCGACCCGCCCCCTCTTCCTTCTCCTCGCACCCTTGCCGGTGGCTGCCTCCCCGCCTGCCCCGCCGCCCGCCCGCGCTGCCGCCCGCCACACCACGCCACTGTAGCCATGGATCGAACTGCTTAGGCGTTGTCACCTCCCCCGCGGCTGCTCCTCCCTCGCGCCCTCCTCTCCCCCGCGGCTGTTGTGCCCTAGGCGACGATGGCCTCGGCTACTCCGGCAGGCGGCGATGGCCGGGGCGATGCGAGCGGCGGCGACCTCCCCCGCTTAGGCCTCGATGGCAGTGGCGGCTACTCCAGCTCGGAGTACAGTAGCGAGGACGAAGATTTTGCGGAGCCGGCGTTGTCGATGGAGCAGAGGCTGAAGATGGCGCGAATTTGGGTGGCCAACCCTAGCACCGCCCATCACTGGACTCATGGCTTCGGTGGCGTTCTGTAAGTGTTCCACTGTTCCATTCTTGCAAACTGAAATTGGGGATTAGAGTTAGGGTTTACTGCCTGGTTTACTGCCTGCATGTTAAGCACTCTAATTGCTAGTCCTAAGTAGAGCAGAGAAGTATAGTGGATTACATGAGTCCTAGATAGAGCAAGAGCAGAGCAGCATTAGTGGATTACATTGTTATATCTTAGTCCAAATTGTCGAGCAGCATTAGGTGTTACCTAGGTAGAGCGAAGCAGAAGCGAGAGAAGCATAGTGGATTAAATGATTCCTAACTAGAGTAGCGCACCATTAGTGGACAATTCTGTTAGCTACTTTTCTGAAAATACAAACCATCAGTTTGCTGTCAGTTAAGTACCCACTCTGTAATAATTGTTTACATTGTTTGATTTTGTAGTAATTGTTTAGTTTATATGTTAACTTAAACAAAGCTTTGTTTATATGTTAGCCTATCTGTTAAGTAAAATTGTTTATTAACCATTTTTGTCTCATTATTTCATTTTGCAGTTTGTATGATGACATTTTGGATGTTAGGTTCTATTTTGATGCTTGAAATGTTTGAGCTGAAGCTCTGCAGATTCAGATGTAACATACCTGAATATGATTGCGATGATGGAAACCCAAGGATTGAGTGAATATGATCTGTTGTTTCACATTGAGAATCCACAATTAGGGGAGAAAGGATTGGAGATGGTAGAGTGTAATGCTGAGTTGCAATTAGTAAAGAAGCAGGTTGAGGAGTCTAAGGTCTTAAATTTGCTAGTGAGGGCATGTCCACCTCCTTGCAACCAGTTTGAGAGGCAAGAATTATCCACTGTTGTGTATGAAGAGCACATGTTATATGATCTCAGTGAGCCACCCATCTATGTTGTTAATGAAGAAGGAGTTGCATTTGAAAGTCAGAGTAGCAGCTGCAGTGTAGCTCATGGTACTGGTGTTTGCACACAAGAGAGCAAGAATGTAAAAGGAAAACTGAAAGTTGTTTTGGAAATATAAGAAGAAGAGGGATATGATGGCAGTGGTGCTTCTGATTGTGAAGGTGAAGAGGACAGTGATGTACCACCTTTTTATATGGGTGATGCTGATGACATAGAGATGGTGAGGGAAAGAAAGCAGAAAGAGTATGATGAAATGGAAGAGGAAGAAACAGATGATGAAGAATCTGAGGAGGAAGAAGTGGTGCATTATGAGGGTGACACAGAGGTTGAGGAACCTTTTCAAATGGATGAAGATGACAAAGTTGTTTCATAGGATGAAGAAACTGTAATTGTACATGAAGAGAAGAAGAAGAAGAAAGCGAAGCTTCCAGTTAGGAGAGGGCCTACAACAAGGTCACATTCAAGTGTAGTACCAGAGGAGGAACCTGATTTCAAACCTTCATCTGATGAAGAAGAGAAAGGATTGTTGAAGGAGGCTGATGATGATGGTTTTGAGCCATTGTCATTTGTGCTGCCAAAGAAAAGGAAGAGCAGGGCAAAGCAGAGGCGTCCTAGAAAATGGTACAATGAGAAAATGGAGGCACCACATGAGCAATTATGTATACACATGTGTTTCTTGGATCAACATCAATTCAGAGAGGCTTTGTTGAACTTACACATCACTCAAGAAAGAAACTTCAGATATCATAGGAACTCAGATCAAAGAATAATTGTAAAATGCAACCAAAAACATTGCAACTTCTTTATGGTGGCAGCAGTTATAAAAGGTGAAACTACTTTTGTGATTAAGAAGATGAGAATTAAGCACACTTGCCCTACTAGTACAGAGACAACAAGGGTAAGTGCCAAGTGGCTTGCATGTAAGTATGAGTCCCTGTTCAGATCTGATCTAACAACTGGCATTCAGACTTTGATTGATGCTTGCATGGAGAAGTATGGTGTGGATGTGCCCAAGTCAATGGCATATAGAGCAAAGAACATAGCTATTGATGCTGTGCTAGGAGAGCACAAGAAGCAATACCCTAGGTTGAAAGACTATGCTCGAGACAGTGATGGATACAAACCTGTGGAGTAGAGTAGTAGTCACTCTTTGAACACCAACACCCACTGAAAAAATCCCCATCCAGGTCCAAGATTCCATGCTATGTTCTATTGCATCAACGGAGCAAGGGAGGGGTTTCTCAAGGGGTGCAGACCATTCATTGGTTAGTTTGTTCACCTTGTGCATTAGTTACATATTGTTTCATCTTGAAATGCATTTGAATGTTTTAAATGTTGAATTTTCTTGCTCATTCAGGTGTTGATGGGTGCTTCATTAAGTTAACTACTGGTGCTCAACTACTTGGTGCCACTGGTAGAGATGGCAACAACAATATATACCCACTAGCATTTGGTATTGTTGGGCAAGAGGACACACCTAACTGGTGTTGGTTTCTACACCAACTTAAAATCTGCCTAGGAGGAGAAGAGGGAAAGTTTGGTCCATATACAATAATGTCAGATAGACAAAAGGTATGTGCTTGCATCTTATGTCCTTGTTCCTATATGGTTGTTTTGTGCTAGATAGTAGCTTAGCTAGTTTAATTGTGTGTCCCAGGGCCTACTAAATGCAGTGAATGTTGTCTTTCCTAAGTGCAACCAAAGGTTCTGCCTTAGGCATATCTATGCAAACTTCCAAAATGCTGGGTTTAGGGGGGAAGATCTGAAGAAGTGTATGGATAATGCTGCCTATGCATATAGTGAACACAAATTTAACATTGCAATGAATGACCTTAGAGCTGAATGTCAGGAAGCTTGGGAGTGGCTTTGTCAAATACCCAAGAAAACATGGGCAAGGCATGCATTTGACACAAACTGCAAGACTGACCTTGTAGTTAACAATTTGTCTGAGGTGTTCAACAAGTATGTCCTAGATGTTAGGAAGAAACCAATTAGGACAATGTGTGATGGAATAAAGGATAAGCAGATGATGAGGTGGCATAGGAATAGGGAGAGTGGAAAGACAGCTAGATGGGACATAACACCCCATTATAGTGAGAAGCTAGAGGTTGAGAAGGAGAGGGCCAAATATTGCAAGCCAATTCAAGCTGGTGTGAACTTGTGGCAGGTTACAAGTGGGCAGCAAACCCATGTTGTTAACTTGCAAGTGCACACATGTGGGTGCAGAAAATGGGACCTCACTGGCATCCCATGTAACCATGCCATCTCAGCAATAAACAAGGGCAAAAGAAAACCAGAGGATTATGTCAGCAAGTTCTTCAAGAAAGAATTTTATGTGGGAGCTTATGAACCAATGATCTATCCAGTTCCTGGTGAGCATGGTGGACAAAGACCCTGGTCCGGACATTGACCCACCTGCATTTAAAGTGAAGAGAGGAAGAAAGAAAGAGAAGAGGATCAAGGGGAAATTTGAAGTTCCAAAGCCTAAGGACACATCGAGAATGGGGACTATAACATGTGGCAATTGTGGACTGCAAGGACATAGGTACACAAGCTGCCTCAAGCAGTTGAAGCCTGAGCTGGCTTTGAGGAAGAACAAACATGTGGTAATCCTCTTATAAGTGGTTTTCCTTCTTGTACATTCCATTTTTTTAAGTACTAACTCATTTTCCTTCTTGTTTATGCAAGCCTCTTGCAAGGAATTCCAATGGTGGTGGTGCTGCTACTACACCAAGAAGAACCTCTCATGCAGCTCCTACAACAACACTAACAATTTGGAACAGGAGGTGCTTTGGGAGAGGAGCCGGGAGAGGTCTTTGCAGCTCCGTGAGGCCGGAGAGGTCTGCAGCATGCATTTCTTTGGAAGAGGTGCTGGGAGAGGTGCTGCAGCAGCTGGAAGAGTTGCTGGGAGAGGTGCTGGGAGAGGTGCTGCACCAGGTGCTGCAAGAGGTGCTGGGAGAGGGAGAGGTTCATTCTCTGCCCCAAGACAATCTGGTCCCTCCACATCTACTGCTCCCTCCACATCTGCTGCTGGGAGAGGTGCTGCTGGTAGACATAGTGGATGGGGGAGGTACTTCTATGCAAGTGGTAACTAGATACTTCATGTGTGTCTTCTTGCATCCTATGATACAATGTCATCTTTCCTTTGGTGGTGTACTTTAAGAATCAATGGCATATATGACTTTTGTTGATGTGGATGCAACTTATGAGTGAATGCCTGGAATGGACTATCTTCGTGTGATATGTCGATGTAGTTATTGATATGCTGGAGTTATTGATGAGTACTCGTTATATTATGCAAACTTGGATGGTTCTTTTTATGATTGATATGTTGTCTATGCTAAAAATGGTTCTTTTTATGATTGATATGTTGTCTATGCTAAAATGGTTCTTTTTATGATTGATATGTTGTCTATGCTCAAAATGGTTCTTTTTATGATTGATATGTTGTCTATGCTCAAAATGGTTCTTTTTATGATTGATATGTTGTCTATGCTCAAAATGGTTCTTTTTATGATTGATATGTTGTCTATGCTCAAAATGGTTCTTTTTATGATTGATATGTTGTCTATGCTCAAAATGGTCCTAAAGCCATCATTTTGGGTTTTGGTGGCTCGGTCACGGAACCACCTAAAGCCATCAACTAGGGTATAGGGTGGCTCGGGGTCCATTTAAACCACCTAAAGCCATCATTTTGGGTTTTGGTGATTCGGGGTCATTTAAACCACCTAAAGCCATCATTTTGGGTTTTGGTGGTTGGGGCCCATTTAAACCACCTAAAGCCATCATTTTGGGTTTTGGTGGCTCGGGGTCATTTAAACCACCTAAAGCCATCATTTTGGGTTTTGGTGGCTCGGGCCCATTTAAACCACCTAAAGCCATCATTTTGGGTTTTGAAGGCTGGGGTCCATTTAAACCACCTAAAGCCATCATTTTGGGTTTTGGTGGTTCAGGGTCGACGAAACCACCTAAAGCCATCATTTTGGGTTTTGATGGCTCGAGGTCGACGAAACCACCTAAAGCCATCAACTAGGGTATAGGGTGGCTCGGCCCACTTAAACCACCTAAAGCCATCATTTTGGGTTTTGGTGGCTCGGGGTTGACGAAACCACCTAAAGCCATCAACTAGGGTATAGGGTGGCTCGGGGTCGATGAAATCACCTAAAGCCATCATTTTGGGTTTTGGTGGCTCGGGGTCGACGAAACCACATAAAGCCATCATTTTGGGTTTTGATGGCTCGAGGTCGACGAAACCACCTAAAGCCATCAACTAGGGTATAGGGGGCTCGGCCCATTTAAACCACCTAAAGCCATCATTTTGGGTTTTGGTGGCTCGGCCCATTTAAACCACCTAAAGCCATCAACTAGGGTATAGGGTGGCTCGGGCCCATTTAAACCACCTAAAGCCATCATTTTGGGTTTTGGTGGCTCGGGGTCGACGAAACCACCTAAAGCCATCATTTTGGGTTTTGGTGGTTTGGGGTCGACGGAACCACCTAAAGCCATCATTTTGGGTTTTGATGGCTCGAGGTCGACGAAACCACCTAAAGCCATCAACTAGGGTATAGGGCGGCTCGGGTCATTTAAACCACCTAAAGCCATCATTTTTGGTTTTTGTGGCTCTGGGTCGACGAAACCACCTAAAGCCATCAACTAGGGTATAGGGTGGCTCGGGGTCGACGAAACCACCTAAAGCCATCATTTTGGGGTTTGGTGGCTCGGGGTCGACGAAACCAGCTAAAGCCATCCGTTTCGGTTTTGGTGGTTCGGGGTCGACGAAACCACCTAAAGCCATCATTTTGGGTTTTGATGGCTCGGGGTCGACGGAACCACCTAAAACCATCATTTTGGGTTTTGGTGGCTCAAAATTAAACCACCTAAAGCCATCATTTTGGGTTTTGGTGGTTCGGGGTCGGCAAACCACCTAAAGCCATCATTTTGGGTTTTGATGGCTCGGGCCCATTTAAACCACCTAAAGCCATCATTTTGGGTTTTGATGGTTCGGGTCGATTAAACCACCTAAAGCCATCATTTTGGGTTTTGATGGCTCGGGTCGTCTGAACCACCTAAATGCATCAATTTGGGTATTGGGTGGCTCGGGGTCGACGAAACCACCTAAAGCCATCATTTTGGGTTTTGGTGGTTCGGGGTCGACAAAACAACCTAAAAGCATCAACTTTGTAACATAACAAACTATTCCTTTTGCAAATGCATTTAAGAATTTAAGCATCACTCTAACATATGTAACTATTCCTTTTGCAAATGCACTTAAGCATTTAACCATCTATATAACATAAGCATCAGTATGTCATCATTTTCAGTCTAACATAAGCATCACTAACTGGAGTTCAACACATTATAGGAATACACAACCATTGTTCACATTACATAGTGGAGTTCAAATGCACAATCCATCCTTTTCTCACAAAAAATGGATAGCATAACTACTAGGTACATAAACAGCCAGAGTTCACAATTAGTACTAGAACCATGCATTACACAACCATAATTCTAAGTTAGTTGGTCATTGCACAGCCATCCTTCCCAAAAGGTCTGCAATGCCCACTAATCTAAATTCATCTTGTTTAGTTCTGCAAGATGGCCTGGATCCCCTTGATCTTCTCCTTCAGCTTCTCATGTGCCTTCATGAGCTCAGTAATCTTAAACTCTTGCATCTGCATCTCTTCATTATAGTTTTCCTTGAGCTTCAGCAGATCAGCAACCTGGAACTTCAACTCTAGCTTCTCTTGGGTGAGCTTCTCCTCAAACTGTGTGAACTCTGCATTCTTCAACTCCAAATTCACCCTAGCCTCACTCAGCAATTCCTTCTCTTTCATATCCTTCAACTTCAGGTTTTGGATGAAAGTTCCTTGAGCACTTGTCAGGTTGCACAGGATTTCATACTTCTGTTGAACCTTCTCTGCAGCTGCATCTTTCTTTGCCATTTCTGCCTTCATACCAGCAATCAACTCAGCTCTGCATTCCTGCTGATATGTGAGGTTGGACTACAGATAACTGAAATCTACAACCCTATCAGCCTGGATATCCACAAGTTGATGCACATCTTTCACCAACTTGCCATAGTCTGCATCCAGCTTGTTCTTTTCTTCTGTCAAATCGTGAATAGTTAAAGCACTTTCAAGATTATCATTCACCCTAGCACACTTGCTCTCTTCAACCATTGACCAAAGCTTCAACAATGCATTCTCCATTGTTGGGGGCCACTGCTCATCAACCCACTGAACAAACCCACAATTACGACCTTCCCGGAAAAATTAGAAGGGCAACATTTAGTACAATACAACTACTAAGCAACAAGAACACATTGAAAAATAAATTAATGTAATCCTACAATGTGCAGATTAACATTGGGCGTTACCTAACAATGGGCAAAATTTAGTACAATACAACTACTAAGACTACTAAGCAACAAGTTAGTTATTGGCAGTACCTAATGTTGGCACCGACATTAACTGATTTGCACAGCCATTTGCTAAGCAACAAGAACACAATGTACCTAATGATGATCAATATATTTACCAGCACCGAGTAACACTCCATTCAACTTACCAGTTGCTAAGCAGCCATGTGCTAACCAACAGCAGTTGCTAAAAATTGACCATTAATATAATGGAATCCTAAATGTGCACTACCATTACTCCTACCATTGAGACTACCTACTATCAACAGTAATAAGCAATACAATGTGAACTACTTTGCCCAGCTAAATGCACTACACTAGCCTGCAGCAACAAACTAGCTAATGAGACTACCCACTGTCAGCAGTAAGCAATAGTTACTAACTGGCTCCACTGAAGTTAATATTGAGCAACACTGGATTTGGAAAGAAGTGTAAATAAATAACATGTGCACACAACAGGAGCATACGTTTTAGCAGAAATGCAGTCCACTGTTTAGCAGAAATGCACACAACTTAGTATTGTTTGCCACCGAAATTAATAATGAGCACTCCCACAATGAGCACTACAGTAGGGCATATATGACTAACAGAGCATATATTTTAGCAGAGCACTACAGTAGGGCATATATGACTAACAGAGCATATATTTTAGCACAATGAGCACTACAGTAGGGCACATATGACCACCACAATGAGCATATTTTTTAGCAGAAATTTAGCATGCACATAACTGAATCGCAGGTGGCAAACAATACTCTGCCACTTTCAATGAACACATCCAATGCTTAATCACCAAGGCAAGAAACATACCGGCTCAGCACATGCTAAGAACCTTCTCCCAGCCATTGTTCCTTCAAATGCAACAAGCCTCTCTGATGGCTTCCCATGCTTCTCATGAGAACACCATCAGATCTAGCTCAAGGCCCTTGTAATCCGGGTCCTCAAGTGAGAAAGGCACTGCACAACTAAAGCACAGCAAGAGGACACAAGAAATCAAACGAAATCCTCAGAACAAAGAGCACCTACACACAAAAATCCCAAAAATTCCTAAACCTAACCCTAACCCTAGCTCCAATGGAGTAACTAACCTGGTTCAGCCCATCGGTGGAGGTTTCGGAGTAAATGTAGGGGAGGCTTGAGTTGTCATCGCTGCTCTCGTCCTCCAGAACCATGGCTACGGCGGCGTGGTGTGGCGGCTAGCGGTGGCGGGCGCAGGCGACAGCGACGCAGGGAGCAGGAAGAAAGGAAGAAGAAGGCGAGCGGGGTCGGGGTCGGGATCTGGCTCGGTCGCACAGCCGCGACTTAAACGGTGCGAGCCAGCCTCGTCCCGGTCGTAGCCACAACGCAGCTGTAGCAGCGTGGCGCTGACAGGCGGGCCCAACCGGTCAGCTTTTTCATCAATACGTATAAAACACACTTTTAGTCTTTTTTGCAACGGCTCGCCCCAATCTTGGTACTGACACGTAAAAAATACCAATCTTGGTACCAATCTGCTTCCAATGCCCCAGTTGTGGTACTTCTGTGCAATTAACTTGAAAATATTTGATTGCGCATGGAGAAGGACTGCTCAGTACATATCTTACACGCAAACAATAATTGTACAATACATCACTCAGGATGTGCGTACACATTCCTTACATGTTATTTAGGCTAGTGCACTTCTCCCAGTTCCTACATGATGCGCACACAAACTACTTCTCACCAAACCTATATACATATAATAATATCATACAATCTCGTACATCGCACGGCTGCTAGGCGCACTCAGTCGGAGATGGTAAGGATTTCCCTCGGCCTGGCGATGGTAAGACCCAGTGATCTTTGGGGACTCAACCTCCTCCTCACTAATAGGCTCCAGTGCGAAGTGCTGAGTTGAGGAGTTGGTGCGGGCGCGACAGGTGGTGCAGCATGGACTGGAGTAGGAGCAATGACTTGTTCAAAATCCTCAGTGGTAGGCAGGTGGCGAGCGGTGGCGAGGATGGCAGGTGTATAGGATGCTGCGGACGAGACGTAAGTCAGTGGTGGTGCTGTGTGGAGGAGCTCCCTCCTCACATTGGCGGAACAGCCCTGAACTGAGTCCATACGAGCAGCCACAAGGTCGTCCACGAGGTTATCAAAAGCTGCCTCAAGAGCCTTGAGATACTCAACAAACATCTCAATAGCCTCATCTCGCTCTCCCCTAGGGCAAGCGAATGCATTGTGGCAAGTGTATGGCACGTGGCATGGGAGGTAGCGGTAGCGACGAGTCTTCATCGAAGGAAGAAGATCCCGGAGACGAGCTATCGCCTCCCAAGCAGCCATCTGCATGGCATGCCTCTCCGTAGGCATGGCCCTTCCCACAAATCGGAAGCGGCGTGACTCCAAACGCCCTCCCTTGAATTGCACCGCGGCCTAGTGCATAGACACGCTGTCGCTGATCTTGTGCTGGTAGAGTGTGAACCTTTGGACGAGCCGATGGCCCAATCGCGATCTTGACGATGGAGGTGAGGAGCTTGATAAACCCCTCAGGTACATTGGCGAACACCTGTGACTTACAGTCGCTGCTAGCCATCTACAAGAGTAGACAAAAAATTCCGAATAGTCAGATCATAAATTTATGATGACTAACAGAAAATTGCTACGTTTTGCAAAATGCAAAAATCGCACTTAAGACGCTAATAACCGATTAGCGATCGCACCTAGTTTTTTGCTACAGTCAGCCTGGCTTTGATACCAAGTTTGTCAAGACCGGTTTTCCAATAAAACATCTATTGAGGAACCGACCCTTATATTTCCAGTATAGGAGAATCCTCCTTACTGGTAGACAAATCCTTGATTCAGAAATCCAGAAGTACTAAATATTATATAAGGTTGAGCTGAGACTGCTCAACAATTTATTACAAGCATGCCGATATAATACATAAAGGCGGATATGACACAAGGGTGTGGTGGCATAACTACTGACTCGTAATAAAAGTGGTGGTGGATATGTCACGATGGCGTGGGTGACATGACTCCTAAATCTTCTGACTCATCGGCGCCGGAGTGAGGCTCGATGATTTTATTCGGTAGCGGAAGCGTATATGATACAAGTGACCAATTCCAGGATCACACGGGATCGACCGACTCCTCTAGGCGTCGGACTTGCTATCGAACTCTTCATCCATAAGATCGCCTTCGTCAACATCTGGCCAAATCAACAAGCCAGGTGAGTACTTTGAATGTATTCGCAAGACAGTTCGAACATAAGATATAACAAAATGCAAACATGATGCACATGAGCATTTTAGCAATGCACACTCAGATAATAAATTCACAAGGCATGTTAAATAAAAAGGGAAGTCAGGCGGTAGTCCTCCCGAAATCCCAATAAATAACTGAAGACCAATCGGGTGTCTGAAGCGACGCCTCGAAAGGTAAAAAATAAATTGACATGCCGCAGTCGGGCGTCAGGGCGACACCGCATAAAGGGCATATATTGAAATGTAAATGACAGTGCGTGCCACAGTCGGACGTCTTAAGCGACATCTCGAGAAGGGCTTATAATGAAGGTAAATAACGAGGATGCCATAGTCGGACGTCTGAGCGACATCACATAACGGGCTTATATCGAAAGTAAATAACAATAATGCCATAGTCGGACGTCTGAGCGACATCACATAAAGGGCTTATAACGAAAGTAGATAACAAGAATGACACAATCGGACGTCTGAGCGACATCACATAAAGGGCTTATATTTCATCTTTCGTATTCAAGCAGTTCACGAATTTAAATCATCCGAAGGAAATACTCAGCACGTAATAATAAACGGGTTAGTCCATCCACGGAATAACATTCAGCTGGGTTTAACACTCATGTTCATTTACCGGAGATTGTCACGAGATCGACATCGAGACGAGCGTTGAGACCGAGCATCGACACTGACATAGATGAGTTCACCACAGTCCTTGACCGTAGATACGGTCACTCGAATGGTTTTGACTCTGCAGAGTTTGTACTCTTAACCACAGCTAACGGATTTCAGTAGTCACAAGGGACTAGTTCCGTTTACAACATTTTAGAAGAAACACATCTAACCAGTACAAACCCATTCCACATCCCGCTGCCAGGAATCACCCTTGGCAATGTTCAAGAAAAACTCTAAGACGGGGAGGTCACAACCTCGAGTAGCATGGGATCAAATTTATATCGCGCGCTCTAAGGGGTGCCCCCCTGTCGGTCCCAACGGCAACACCCATGCCCCCTGACGAGATGCCGGGCTTTAATCCAGGGCCATGGAACCCTCATCGCGGTCCCCCTGTTTGGTGTGTACAAGGAAAGAGGTTTGCAACTTACTAAACCGCACTCTTTGCAGAAAACATGTGGCAGCATGAAGGGGGAAACGAATGGGATCGAGACATGATCCACGTTAACACTGGAGTTAAAAGGTTGGCATAAGACTGGCATGCTTCAGTTTTCTTTATGTGACTCAGGGAACCCGTAGGTACCCTCCTTTACCCCTACCTCGCAGTGGATCGCCGCAGGCGACCACCGCAGCCCTCGGGCGCCGGTGCACTCTGGTTGGAAATTCAAACCTGACGGGTGGGACCCCCTCGTCAGCGTTTTCTCTTTTTCAAACCGTTTTCTGAAAATGCCTTCGAGCAGAATACGTGTTCCTTTGGAGTTGGCATGTTTCTAATCGAAACGTTTTCTGTTTTTATAAACTAACCCCTGGAAACTTTTTGTTTCATTACAGATGAGTCCCTGGACTAAAACCTTAATAACTTTTAAACTAAAGATGATTTTGAATTGATTATTTTTTTGTCATCTTTATTTTTCTGTTTAGTTTTTTATCATGTTTATTTGAAAAATATTTGGAACACTTTTTGTGCACACACGGTATTTACGTTAGTACATGTTTTCTTTATACCATAGATACCGGAGGAGGTGACGGAACCGCAAACTTCACCGAGCTAGACTCCGACTACTCCGAACCAGGCAAGCATGTTTGAACCTTTGATATGATGAGTGTTTTGCATGTTTGCTTGAGTATTTATCATGGCATGTTCATATAAGCAACTGTGAGTATTATATTGCATGCAAGGCCACTACGTGTGAGCTTCGAAACTGGGCGTATTCATTTGATGGAAGACAACATGATCATGTGATGACATGAAGGTGGTGAGCTGGTACTGCTGAAGCATGCCAGTCTTATGCCAACCATTTAACTCCAGTGTTAACGTGGATCAGGTCTCGATCCCGTTCGTTTCCCCCTTCGTGCTGCCACATGTTTTCTGCAAAGAGTGCGGTTTAGTAAGTTCCAAACCTCTTTCCTTGTACACACCAAACAGAGGGACCGCGATGAGGGTTCCATGGCCCTGGATTAAAGCCCGGTATCTGGTCAGGGGCATGGGTGTTTCTGGTTGGGACCGAGAGGGGGGCACCCCTTAGAGAGTGCGATATAAATTTGATCCCATGCTACTCGAGGTTGTGACCTCCCCGTCTTAGAGTTTTTCTTGAACGTTGCCTGGGGTGATTCCTGGCAGCGGGATGTGGAATGGTTGTGTACTGGTTAGATGTGTTTCTTCTAAAATTCCGTAAATGGAACTAGTCCCTTGTGACTACTGAAATCCGTTAGCTGTGGTTAAAGAGTACAAACTCTCCAGAGTCAAAACCGTTCGAGTAACAGTATCTATTGTCGAGGACTGTGGTCAACTCATCTATGTCAGTGTCAGTGTCAGTCTCAATGTTCGTCTCAGTGTCAGTCTCAGTGACAATCTCTGGTAAATGAACATGAGTGTTAAACCCAGCTGAACGTTATTCCATGGATGGACTAACTCGTTATTATTACGTGCTGAGTATTTCCTTGGGATGATTTAAATTCGTGAACTGCTTGAATATGAAAGATGAAATATAAGCCCTTTATGTGATGTCGCTCAGACGTCCGACTGTGGCATTCTTGTTATCTACTTTTGATATAAGCCCTTTATGTGATGTCGCCGACGTCCGATCGTAGCATTCTTGTTATTTACTTTTGATATAAGCCCTTTATGTGATGTCGCTCAGACGTCCGACTGTGGCATCCCTGTTATTTACCTTCATTATAAGCCCTTTTCGAGATGTCGCTTAAGACGTTCGACTGTGGCACGCACTGTCATTTACATTTCAATATAAGCCCTTTATGCGGTGTCGCCCAGACACCCGACTGCGGCATGTTAATTTATTTTTTTACCTTTCGAGGCTTCGCTTCAGACACCCGATCGGTCTTCAGTTATTTATTGGGATTTGGGGTGGACTACCGCCTGACTTCCCTTTTTATTTAACATGCCTTGCGAATTTATTATCTGAGTGTGGATTGCTAAACTGCTCATGTGCATCATGTTTGCATTTTGTTATATCTTATGTCCGAACTGTCTTGCGTGTACATTCAAAGTACTCACCTGGCTTGTTGATTTGGCCAGATGTTGACGAAGGCGATCTTATGGATGAAGAGCTTGATAGCGAGTCCGACGCCTAGAGGAGTCCTACCAGTCCCGTGCGATCCTGGAATTGGTCACTTGTATCATATACGCTTCCGCTACCCGAATAAAATCATCGAGCCTCACTCCGGCGCTCGATGAGCTCTAAGATTTAGGAGTCATGTCACCCACGTCACTGTGACATATCCACCACCACTTTATTATGAGTCAGTAGTTATGCCACCACACCCTTGTGTCATATCCGCATTTATGTATTATATCGACGTGCTTGTAATAAATTGTTGAGCAGTCTTAGCTCAACCTTGTATAATATTTAGTACTTCTGGATTTCTGTATCAAGGATTTGTCTACCAGTAAGGAGGATTCTCCTATACTGGAAATATAAGGGTCGGTTCCTCAATAAATGTTTTATTGGAAAACCGGTCTTGACACACCACCATCTCGCAGTCACGCCAGCACCAACCATGAAAGTTTTGCTTGATAAGATGGCTATGTGTGTATGGTACGCTAAGGCCGAAAAGGGAAAAGAAAAGTAATATGAATGGGTTATGCCACTGGGTAATTGCTAGATGGGTTATGTCAGTTACACATGGGACCCCCAAGGAAAAAGCAAAGTAATACAAAAGCCTTCTCACCCCCCCAACCCACACACACATGGGATCCACACAAAAAATACCCTCTGTGTTTCTCTTCCTTCGCCCTTATCTAGTAATATTGTTTATCTACTACCTATATATCAATTTCCTTCTTGGGACATTAAGCCAAAGAAGTGTATTCATGAGCCTCAAGTTGTGCCTAGGTAATTCCAAGAATCTCGATATGGGTTCCTTTGAGCCGGAAGCTAGAGGCCCGGTAGGTGAAATGGTTGCACTCGAAACTGATTCACAGGCAAAAGCATCCCGCGATTGTGTATGTCGCTATCCGCAAAGGAGCTGCCACTACTATGAATACCTCTGTTTGCCCGCAACAGATTGCTACGCAGCATGCTAATGTAGGATGAATCACCATGGGAATGGCTGGACACAAATGTGTTCCACATCCAAGAGCCATTTGACATGTTTGCATCTGAGCTGGAGGAGCAAGAGGGAAATTGTATCACACTCGGTAGCATTGATGACGACCCAGGCATGACATCCCTGAGTAGCCTTTGTGTCTCTCTTCCTTGACCCTTATGTAGTAATATTGTTTATCTACTACCTATATGTAAGTTTCCTTATAGGGCCATTAAGCCAAGGAAGTCTATTCATGAGATTCGAGTTGTGCCTAGGCAGTTCACCGTGTCTCTATATGGGTTCCTCTGAACCAGAGGAAGGAGTCCCAGTGGGTAATATCGATACACTAGAAACCAATTCACAGGCAAAAGCCTCCCGCAATTACGTATGTGGTCGTCCGCAAAGGAGCTACCAGTACTATGAAT
The DNA here is from genome assembly GCA_021605145.1 of Aegilops bicornis. NCBI lineage: Eukaryota > Viridiplantae > Streptophyta > Magnoliopsida > Poales > Poaceae > Aegilops > Aegilops bicornis. The sequence goes on from CM038671.1 coordinate 66,934,792, forward strand.
GCCTCTATCTTCCCCCAGCAGATTGCCATGCAGCATGCTCATGTAAGATGACTCTCCACGGGAATGGCAGGAACTAAATCTATCCCATGTCACTGAGCCATTTGACATGTTTTCATATGAGCTGGAGGAGCAAGAGGGCCTCTGTGTCACAACCGGCACTAGTGATGATGACCCAGGCATGGCCTCCCTAAAGAGCATGCGTTCACGATGGGCTCCCACACCATGCTCTCCAGACGCAGATGGATGGTCCATCCTTGTTGTAAGATTGGTAGGGTTTCAAGAGGCAATGTTTGCGGAAAACCAATGTACCCCATGTCCATGGTAATAGTTGAAACCTTTTTCGAGTGTGTCCCTACATAAGTTCTACCATTCAGCAACAAGCAGATTGCGCCCCTCTTCCACCTTGCTCTCGACCCTTATGAGATACATCATGTACTTCTGAAATGGCAAGTGCATGGTCACAGTTAGGAAATATTTAATTTGTAGCATTTGGAAAATACCGAGATAGGAAAAATACATGATCGAAGTGTCATGTCCACCTGGTTTCCACGTGATTATGTGTGCACCATTTTCGTTGTGCATGAAGCACCAAAATTAGTTTGATGCACAAAAACATGAGTTGTTGGATAGAAGGAGGTTGTTTTTTTTATTGCAATCTTGCTTGAGTGACTGACATCGTTTCATTTCCCTCTTAGGTTCGATATTCAATAGAAAACTTGCCACTATCTACAATATATCACGATAGGTAACCAATCCTTGCTACTCGGAAGGTCACACGATAACCAATCCTATAGGTACTAGAAAATTCAAGACAAGAACGAATCCTAATTACTAGAAAATCATTCTATCAGTCGCCACCACCATCGCAGTCACGCCCGGCCCACCATAAAAGTTCTAAGCGATTAGAACAATGCCAAGTGTGTGTTGTATGCTGAGGCTGGAAAGGATGTTGTCAAGTACCTCCCTGGCCTCTTTGTAATTGTTAGATGGGTTAAGTAAGTTACACATGAGACCACAAGGAAAAAGGAAAGTAAAATGGGTTATGACACTGGGTAACTTCTAGACGAGTTATGTGACTTACAGATGGGACCCACAACGAAAAAGGAAAGTAATACACAAACCTTCTTCCGTGCCAAATCAAATAAGATGTAGGATCCACACACAAAAAACACCACATGTGTCTCCCTTATTTCCCCCTTGTCCAGTAATATTGTTTATCTACTATCTATATATAAGTTTCTTTCTTGGGCAATTAAGTCAAAGAAGCATATTCGCGAGACTCCTGTTATACCTAGGCGGTTCACAATGTCTCCATATGGGTTCCTCTGAACCAGAGGCTGGAGTCCCAGTGGGCGAGATGGCTGCAATAGAAACTTATTCACATGCAAAAGCATCCCCTGATTGTGTGTGTCTCTGTCCGCAATGGAGCTGCCACTACCACTGGTGCAGCGTCATGCCATACAAATGGTTTCTGCCCCCTTTCTGGGACAGAGTTTTAAATAGCATCCTTTGTGTGTGTGCGATAGGGGGGGTGAGGGAGTCCTGGACTAAGGGGTCCTCGGGCGTCCGGCCTAGTATCCATGGGCCGGACTGATGGGCTGTGAAGATATAAAGGCCGAAGACTGTACCCGTGTCCGGATTGGACTCTATTTGGCATGGAAGGCAAGCTTGCTGACCGATTATGAAGATTCCTTCTTATGTAACCGACTCTATGTAAACCCTAGATCCTCCCAGTGTCTATATAAATCGGAGGGGTTAGTCCGGAAAGGATACACACATTACCATAGTCATATATAGTAGACTTCTAGGGTTTAGCCATTACGATCTCGTGGTAGATCAACTCTTGTAATACTCATATTCATCAAGATCAATCAAGCAGGAAGTAGGGTATTACCTCCATAGAGAGGGCCCGAACCTAGGTAAACATCGTGTCCCCCGTCTCCTGTTACCATCGATCCTAGACGCACAGTTCGGGACCCCCTACCCGAGATCCGCCGGTTTTGACACCGACATTGGTGCTTTCATTGAGAGTTCCATTGTGCCGTCGACAAAAGGATTGATGGCCCCTTCAATCGTCTATAATGACACTGTCCAAGGAGGAATCTTCCTCCCCGGACAGATTTTTGTGTTCGGCGGCTTCGTACTGCGGGAAAACTCGCTTGGCCATCTGGAGCAGGTCGACAGCTACGCCCCTGGCCATCAGGCCAGATTTGGAAGCTTGAACTACGTCGCGGATATCCGTGGAGACATGATCTTCAATGGATTCGAGACCGCAGCGATCGCTCGCCCTCGCTCCGATGAACATGACTTAAATCTATCACCAGATCACATCCAGGAGATGGTTCCTATTGTTGCAATGGCCTTAGATCCTGATCAGGTCGTACCATCCGAGGCCACAGAGTCCGCGGCGTTGGAGCCGCACGCGGACTCAACACCCTGCAGTATTCACTTCAACGGAACCTCGGACTCGTCCCCGGCTATAAGTTCCGAACCGTGTACGCCTGCAGACACCGAGGTAGATCGGTTATCGATCTTCGAATTCGGCGCCGCAGACGTATTCCAGCACTCACCTTTGGGCGATGTGCTGAACTACTTAAAGAATTTTTCCTTGGAGAAGGACTCGCAGCCGAACTATGTTCGGTTCGAGTTAGATGTTGATGATGGTGAATTTTGCTTCCCACCCACCACCCACTTCATAGCTACTGATGAGCTCGACTATGGCTCCGAAGACAACGACGGTATGGATGACGATGCCGATAAGGAGCAAGGCCAAGACCCTCCATTTACTGGACGTTGGACGGCCACCTCTTCGTACGACGTGTACATGGTTGATACACCTAAAGGATCTGGGGATGACAAAGAAGAGCTAGATATGAATAAACACTCCGAGACACAGTCCAAATGTCGGTGCCCTAAACACCGCTCTAAGCCTCGTCGCTCAAAAGATGGCAACATTGGCACCGGAGAAAAGAGTACTCCGGGCGACAACAAAAACAATGAAGACCCTGTTGGAGCCGCATCCAAACAAGAGGAGCAAGACAACGAGCAGGCTAACCCTGATAAACAGGCCACGTCCAATAACCCGGATGACGATAGTTATCGGCCACCCTTCGAGGATGATGAGAGCCTTGGCAATGAAGACTTCATCATGCTCGAGGCACCCCTCGAGCAGGAGCGCTTTAAGCGCCAGCTCATAGCTACTGCAAGAAGCCTAAAGAAGAAGCAGCAGCAGCTCCAAGCAGATCAAGACCTACTCGTCGATAGATGGACAGACGTCCTGGCAGCCGAAGAATATAGCCTCAAGCGCCTAGCCAAGAGTTACCCAAAACGCAGACTGCTACCTCAGTTCGATGAGGAGGCACCAGATCCCATTCCTCCCTCACGCAATGCGGACCGACCACCACGCGGTCGGGATAGTGCAGCAGATCGACCACCCCGTGGTCGGGATAAAACGACAACTCAGGCCGAACAATAGCCCGCACCGCCTCACAAACACAGGGACAGACCAGCTTGGGACCATGCATACGATCTTCGGCAGGAATTGGACAGTAGAGCAAGACACGCCAGATCTATATACAGATCACGAGGACGCTTCCCTACTCGGGATGACAGCTACCTATTCGTACGTGACAAACTTAATCACACCCGGGCCGATAACCACAGACGGACTTCGTCGGAGGTGCGCCGTGACGCGGCCTGCTATAGAGACGCCGCACACTCTCTCTGCTTCACAGATGAGGTGCTAGATCACGAATTGCCCGAGGGGTTCAAGCCTGTCAATATTGAATCATACGACGGCACAACCGACCCCATAGTGTGGATCGAAGATTTTATTCTCCACATCCACATGGCCCGAGGAGATGACCTCCACGCTATCAAATACCTCCCGTTAAAGCTCAAAGGACCAGCTCGACACTGGCCAAATAGTCTGCCTGAGAACTCCATCGGCAGCTGGGAGGACTTGGAAGAAGCCTTCCTCGACAACTTCCAAGGTACATATGTCCGGCCACCCGATGCCGATGACTTAAGCCACATAGTTCAACAACCTGGAGAATCAGCCAGAAAATTCTGGACAAGTTTCCTAACCAAAAAGAACCAGATCGTGGACTATCTGGACGCCGAAGCCCTAGCAGCCTTCAAACCCAGCATCCGTGACGAATGGCTCGCTAGCCACCTCGGCTAAGAAAAGCCGAAATCCATGGCAGCCCTCATAGCACTCATGACCTGCTTTTGCGTGGGTGAGGACAGCTGGCTGGCCCGAAGCAAAAACACAGCCAACGAGGCAGGCCCCCCTGAGGCCAAGAACAGCACCGGCAAGCTCCGGCGCAATAAACACAAACGCCAAAGCAATGGCGATAACACCGACAACACCACAGTGAACGCCGGTTCAGCGGCTCCAAGTCCGGCCAACGGAAGATGCCCTACAAGAGGAACAATGAGGGACCTTCCAGCCTGGACCGTATACTCGACCGTCCGTGCTAGATACACGGCACCCCAGACAAACAAGCCAAACACACCAACAGAGATTATTGGGTCTTCAAACAGGCCGGCAAGTTAAATGCCGAAAACAAAGAAAAGGGATCACAAAGTGAGGATGAGGACGAAGAGTCCCGGCAGCCGAACAATGGGGGCAGAAGAAATCTCCCCCTCAAGTCAAAACGGTGAACATGATATACGCCACACATATCCCCAGAAAGGAGCGCAAGCGGGCACTCAGGGACGTCTATGCGGTAGAGCCAGTCGCCCCAATATTCAATCCGTGGTCGTCATTCCCGATCACCTTCGATCGTCGAGATCATCCAACTAGTATCCGCCATGGCGGTTCGCCTGCACTGGTCCTTGACCCAATCATTGACGGATTTCACCTAACACGAGTCCTGATGGATGGTCGAAGGAGCCTCAACCTGCTCTACCAGGATACAGTACAGAAGATGGGCATTAACCCCTCACGAATCAAACCCACAAAGACTACCTTTAAAGGAGTCATACCAGGCGTTGAGGCCCGCTGCACGGGCTAAATCACGCTAGAGGTGGTCTTCGGTTCTCTGGACAACTTCCGAAGCGCGGAGTTAATCTTCAATATTGTCCCCTTCCGCAATGGCTACCACACACTGCTCGGACGAACCGCGTTCGCTATATTCAACACGGTCCATCACTATGCTTACCTCAAGCTCAAGATTCCCGGTCCACGCAGCGTCATAATAGTTAATGGAAATATGGGATGCTCCCTCCGTACAGAGGAGCACACTGCCGCCCTAGCAGCAGAAGTACAGAATGGCCTTTTCAAGCAGATCCGCAATCTGGCTGTCGAGCCCACGGACACCATTAAGAAGGTCCGGACTATGCTGCCACATGACAACTCGGCCCGTCAAGAGCTTGACTAGCAATTCGGCCTCCATCGCAGCCCTGATCAAGTGGTGGCATTCGTAGCCCGCGCACATAATTACGCACTCAAAATCCCATGGGCATCGACGGAGGCACAGCTTGTGGTCCATAGTACGGCTTGACCGACCCCGGACTCACACATACTTTCACCCCCTTTTTCCTTTCGTTTCAGGTTCTTTCTCCCGTGGGCCTGATAACCAGTCCCTTTGAAGGATCGACATACAAAGACGGACAGCATCATAAGTGCGTAGGGTAACCTCTACACGTTCTTCTTGACGGTATTTCTACTTATTTCTCAGGACCCGCACACTGCGCCTCTTAATTCCGCATGTTAAACAGCCCGGATGCTTATTGCACTTTTTGTACAGGATACGCCTTGACGTATCCATAAAGTTATAATGAAAATGGTTCGCGGCCCAGTTTCTATGGTTTTCGTTTCTTACTTCATTTTTATTTTTGATTTATCGATCGCATCCGTACAATCTGGTACGTCTCATATTCGCCAGGGGCTCCCCATCGTCCCATAATACGGCAGCAAAGTCCGAACACTTCTTATAGATAAGTTCGGCACCCCGAATTTAGCATTATATGCATTGGCTCCGAATCATGTATTTGGTCAATAGTTGGGTTGCCCGGCTCATGTGCTTGCTACCCTAGGTTCCGCTGAATCGGCTAGGGTAGTAAAGGGAGAACTACTGCGATTGTGCCCTGGCCTTGACCAGACGAGCACCTCAGTAGAGAAAGCCGAAAACTCGCTGTCATGATATGGCGAGAGCCGGTGAGCTGTTCGAGGGTCACAAATCGTTGGAGATTTTTTTTCCGTGTTACGCGAGATCGGCACTTCCGATCGAATGTCGACAAGATTTCGGCTTAAACCAGGGCTGCGCCCATGCTTTATTATAAAACTCCTATGGCTAAGTGAGGGCGTTTAAGCCGTATAGTCTGATTGCCTTGTTCGTTGCGCTAAACAACTCCTTCAAGGACCATATAATTGGATCAAGATTGTTTAGATTCCATCCCGAACACCTCCGTACTACCTACGTGAGGGCAGAAGCCGACGACTGACCAACCCTCAAATTACATGCAACACGGCCGCACAGGAGGAAACAATTAAAAGCATAATAAAATTACATCACAAAAAACAGGCTTTGTTTTCATAATACAAGGCAAAGGCAACATGAAAACATTTATTCAAATACAATGTCCTGTGAACATTGCGCCGCTACAAGTTGAGACCCTTCTATGACATCCGCAAAATATCGCTCGGGTGTGCGGTGCTCCTTGCCCTCCGGCGGCCCACTGGCAACTTCAACGGCGTTCATCTTCGCCCACCACATCTTGCAACGAGCGAAGGCCATACGGGCACCTTCAATACAGGCAGAGCGCTTGACCACGTCTAGCCGAGGACAGGCGTTCACCATCCGTCTCACGAGTCTGAAGTAGCTGTCAGGCATAGCTTCGGCTGGCCATAGCCGGATTATCAAATCCTTCATGGCTAATTCGGCCACCCTGTGCAGCTCCACCAACTGTTTCAGCTGATCGGTGAAGGACACGGGAGGCTCTAACACCGCATATTGCGACTAGAATAGCTTCTCCATAGAACCCCCTCCTTCGGCTCGATAGAACTCCTCAGTGTCCGATATACTACGTGGCAAATTAGCAAAGCCCCTGGGAACTTCGGAACTGGGTTAGTAAAAGGTAATCGCTTCTCTGCATACTTGCTTTGCATCTTAAAGGCCTTACCCGCCGTGATCTTCTTGGCCTCCTGGATCTCCTAGAGGACGGCCTGGGCCCCATTCTGTGGTCTCCGTGCTCGACGAGCCTTGGTGAGTTCAGCCCCTTGAGCCAACGCTTCACGCTCCAAGGTCTCAAATTTTTTCACCGCATCCTCGAGCTCCTGCTGGACTTCTTTGACCCGGGCCTTGAGTTTCTTACCAGCGGCCTGCTGCTGGATAGCCTTCTCCTCGGCCTCATCCAGGGCTTTCCTCAGGGCCTCGACCTCGGTCGCGACTCCTACACATGTTACAACACTGCGGTCAATATACAGCACCTACTCCTTCTGAACACACAACAAGTAGTCACTCACCTTGCTTCTCATGGAGCCGAATTTTAACCTCGCCGAGCTCGTTCTCGGTCCGCTCCAGCCTCTGCTTCAATTCAGAGACTTCGGCGGCCTGCGAGGTTGCGGCCAATAGTGAAGCCTACTTATTGATACATATTACATTAGTCTCCTATAACAAAGGATTGATCCCCTGTCCAGTTCTTCTCGCCGAATACCGAACAGTGTCTCAGGGGCTACGGTCTACACGTGGTTTTTCTCTTTCTTACCTCGAAACCTGTCAACAGGTTGCTGCAGGCTTCATTCGGTCCGCTCTTGGTGGACTGAACCTTCCTAATCAATGCGCCCATAAGGACACGGTGCTCGTCCATGATGGAGGCGCCTCGTAGCGCCTCCATCAGGTTATACGGCGCCCCTGGATGGACGGGGGCCAACGGTGGAAGCGGCGCACCCGCCTCCTTCAAAGGGGGCTGCTCGCCTGACTCCGGAGCTATATGTGTCTCCGGAATCATATTCGGCTGAGTGCTGAACTGGATGCGGCCCTCTTCGCCAGTATCAGTGGGGCTCGGCTCCCCCATGTGTCCGGCAGTGGAGGTCTCGCCTCGTGGCGCCTCCCGGACAGCATCCTGGGCTCCTCCCCGGTTCGTAGCGATCCTCTGGGACAACACCTCCGTGTCGTCCCTGGCCCCGGGGGAATAGGCAGGCGGTGGCGACATGCCCGCCATCTCCGATGGAGCCAGTGAACCCCCGGATGAAGACCGCTGGATGAGGTCACGGGCCGAACTGCAATAGAACAGTTAACTATGTCAGAATAATGAAGAGAAAGGGCTGGATGTGTGCATGAGCGGGCCATGTCGCTTATGATGCGGCACAGGGCTTAGTGCTTGGGGCGCCGTTCCGTACTACTATCAACGTCCCATGCGGTATTGACCGCTGGGACGCCCTTCCCCTTCTTAGGCGTTTCCGCTTCCAGATGCGCCGAAGCCGCCCTCTTCTTCCTCCTCTCCTCAGGGGGAGGGTTGTTTTCCTCTTCCTCCTCCTCTTCCTCATGGTTGTCCTCAGGGACAGAGGAATGAGCTTCGTCGTCTTCGGACGTGCAACGGGGTCCACTCTTGGCCCCCTTGGCCTTCTTCTCCGGCGCCTTGTATGGCGCCGGCACCAGCATCTTTGCTAGGCGCGGGATGACCGGTTCTTCAGGCAGTGGAGCCGGACACTGGATCTGCTTCGCCCTCTCCATCCAGTCCTAGAAAAGCAATAATAAAAGCTCAGACGTCATCCTTGAAACAATTAAGATGGGGATACATCAAAAGTAACATACCTCGCTGGAGGGGTGTTTACAATCGTGACCACGGTCAGAATCCGTGGCCGGCGGTTTCTCGTTGCCCATAAAAAGCAACTTCCAGGCATCTTCGTGGGTGGTCTCGAAGAGCCTCACCAGGGTCTGATGCTTCTTCGGATTGAAATCCCACAGAGGGCGACCTCTGCGCTAGCATGGAAGAATCCGCGAACTAGCTGTTGGAAATATGCCCTAGAGGCAATAATAAATTAGTTATTATTATTATATTTCCTTGTTCATGATAATCGCTTATTATCCATGCTATAATTGTATTGATAGGAAACTCGGATACATGTGTGGGTACATAGACAACACCATGTCCCTAGTAAGCCTCTAGTTGACTAGCTCGTTGATCAATAGATGGTTACGGTTTCCTGACCATGGACATTGGATGTCGTTGATAATGGGATCACATCATTGGGAGAATGATGTGATGGACAAGACCCAATCCTAAGCCTAGCACAAAGATCGTGTAGTTCAGATGCTAAAGCCTTTCTAATGTCAAGTATCATTTCCTTAGACCATGAAATTGTGCAACTCCCGGATACCGTAGGAATGCTTTGGGTGTACCAAACGTCACAACGTAATTGGGTGGCTATAAAGGTGCACTACAGGTATCTCCGAAAGTGTCTGTTGGGTTGTACCGAATCGAGATCGATTTGTCACTCCGTATGACGGAGAGGTATCTTTGGGCCCACTCGGTAGGACATCATCATAATGTGCACAATGTGACCAAGGGGTTGATCATGGGATGATGTGTTACGGAACGAGTAAAGAGACTTGCCGGTAGAAGATTGAACAAGGTATCGGCATACCGACGATCGAATCTCGGGCAAGTACAATACCGCTAGACAAAGGGAGTTGCATACGGGATTGCTTGAATCCTTGACATCGTGGTTCATCCAATGATATCATCGTGGAACATGTGGGAGCCAACATGGGTATCTAGATACCGCTATTGGTTATTGACGGGAGAACGTCTCGGTCATGTCTGCATGGTTCTCGAACCCGTAGGGTCTACACACTTAAGGTTCGGTGACGCTAGAGTTGTTATGGGAAATAGTATGTGGTTACCGAAGGTTTTTCGGAGTCCCGGATGAGATCCCGGACATGATGAGGAGCTCCGGAATGGTCCGAAGGTGAAGATCGGTATATAGGACGAAGGGTATTGGAGTCCGGAATTGTTCGGTGGTACCGGTGATGACCAGCGTGTGCGAAAGGGGTTTTGGAGGCCCGGCAAGCTTTGGGGGGCCTTATGGGCCAAGGGGAGAGGGCACATCAGCCCACTAAGGGGCTGAGCGCCCCTCCCACCCCATCTCACGTAAATTAGAGAGGTGGTGGCGCCACCCCTAGGGCAGCCACCCCTAGGGCAGCCACCCCTCCCGGCTTGGGGGGCAAGTTTCCTAGGGGGTGGGGGCGCCAAAACCCATCTAGGGTTTCCCCAATGGCCGCCGCCCCTCCCCTAGGGAACCCTAGTGCGCCTCCCCCTGCTCCCTTCCCCCCTATATATAGTGAGAGAGAGAGAGGGCAGCCACGCCCTTCCCCTGGCGCAGCCCTCTCCCTCCTCCAACACCTCCTCCTCCTCCGTAGTGCTTGGCGAAGCCCTGCCGGAGAGCCACGAGCTCCATCACCACCATGTCGTCGTGATGTCGGAGTTCTCCCTCAACTTCTCCTCTGCCCTTGCTGGATCAGGAAGGAGGAGACTTCTCCGGGTTGTACGTGTGTTAAACGCGGAGGCACCGTTGTTCGGTGCTTAGATCGGAATCAACCGCGATCTGAATCGCTGCGAGTACGACTCCTTCATCCGCGTTCTTGTAACGCTTCTGCTTAGCGATCTTCAAGGGTATGAAGATGCTCATCCTCTCCCCCTCTTGTTGCTAGAATCTCCATAGATTGATCTCTGTGATGCGTAGAAAATTTTGAATTTCTGCTATGTTCCCCAACAGTGGCATCATGAGCTAGGTTTTATTGTGTAGTTTCTATGCACGAGTAGAACACAAGTTGTTGTGGGCGTTGATTTTGTTCAATATGCTTACCGTTACTAGTCCAATCTTTTTTCGACGGTATTGTGGGATGAAGCGGCCCGGACCGACCTTACACGTACACTTACGTGAAACAGGTCCCACCGATTGACATGCACTTGTTGCATAAGGTGGCTAGCGGGTGCCAGTCTCTCCCACTTTAGTCGGATCGGATTAGATGAAAAGGGTCCTTATGAAGGGTAAATAGCAATTGGCATATCATGTTGTGGTTTTTGCGTAGGTAAGAAACGTTCTTGCTAGAAACCCATAGCAGCCACGTAAAACATGCAAACAACAATTAGAGGACGTCTAACTTGTTTTTGCAGGTATGCTATGTGATGTGATATGGCCAAAAGAATTTGATGAATGATATGTGATGTATGAGATTGATCATGTTCTTGTAATAGGAATCACGACTTGCATGTCGATGAGTATGACAACCAGCAGGAGCCATAGGAGTTGTCTTAATTTATTGTATGACCTGCGTGTCATTGAACAACGCCATGTAATTAATTTACTTTATTGCTAAACCGTTAGCCATAGTAGTAGAAGTAATAGTTGGCGAGACAACTTCATGGAGACACGATGATGGAGATCATGGTGTCATGCCGGTGACGATGATGATCATGGAGCCCGAAGATGGAGATCAAAAGGAGCAAAATGATATTGGCCATATCATGTCACTTTTTGATTGCATGTGATGTTTATCATGTTTATGCATCTTATTTGCTTAGAACGACGGTAGTAAATAAGATGATCCCTCATAATAATTTCAAGAAAGTGTTCCCCTAACTGTGCACCGTTGCGAAAGTTCGTTGTTTCGAAGCACCACGTGATGATCGGGTGTGATAGATTCTAACGTTCACATACAACAGGTGTAAGCCAGATTTACACACGCGAAACACTTAGGTTGACTTGACGAGCCTAGCATGTACAGACATGGCCTCAGAACACAAGAGACCGAAAGGTCAAGAATGAGTGTATAATAGATATGATCAATATGAAGATGTTCACCGATGATGACTAGTCCGTCTCACGTGATGATCGGACACGGCCTAGTTGACTCGGATCATGTAATCACTTAGATGACTAGAGGGATGTCTATCTGAGTGGGAGCTCATAAGATGAACTTAATTATCCTGAACATAGTCGAAAGCCCTTTGCAAATTATGTCATAGCTCGCGCTTTAGTCCTACTGTTTAGATATGTTCCTAGAGAAAATTCAGGTTAAAGATGATAGTAGCGATTATGCGGACTAAGTCCGTAAATGGCGAGGATTGTCCTCGTTGCTTGGAAGAAGGCTTATGTCCTTAATGCACCGCCAAAGTGCTGAACCTCGAACGTCAGTCTGTGGATATTGCGAACATCCGACATACACGCTTTGATAACTACGTGATAGTTCGGTTAAACGGTTTAGAGTTGAGGCACCAAAGACGCTTTGAAACATCGCGGAATATATGAGATGTTTCGAGGGCTGAAATTGGGATTTCAGGCTCGTGCCCACGTCAAGAGGTATAAGACCTCCGACGATTTTCTTAGCCTGCAACTAAGGGAGAAAAGCTCAATCGTTGAGCTTGTGCTCAGATTGTCTAAGTACAACAATCACTTGAATCGAGTGGGAGTTAATCTTCCAGATGAGATAGTGATGTTTCTCCAAAGTCATTGCCACCAAGCTACTAGAGCTTCGTGATGAACTATAACATATCAGTGATAGATATGATGATCCTTGAAGTATACGCGATGTTTGACGCCGCGAAAGTAGAAGTCAAGTAGGAGCATCAATTGTTGATGGTTAGTAAAATCACTAGTTTCAAGAAGGGCAAGGGCAAGAAGGGGTACTTCATAAAATGGAAAATCAGTTGCTGCTCCAGTGAAGAAACCCAGGGTTGAACCCAAAGCCGAGACTAAGTGCTTCTGTAATGAGGGAACAGACACTGAAGCAGAACTACCCTAGATACTTGGTAGATGAGAAGGCTGGCAAGGTCGATACAAGTATATTGGATATACATTATGTTAATGTGTACTTTACTAGTACTCATAGTAGCACCAGGGTATTAGATACCGGTTCGGTTGCTAAGTGTTAGTAACTCGAAATAAAAGCTATGGAATAAACGGAGACTAGCTAAAGGTGAGTCGACGATATGTGTTGGAAGTGTTTCCAAGGTTGATGTGATCAAGCATCGCACGCTCCCTCTACCATCGAGATTGGTGTTAAACCTAAATAATTGTTATTTGGTGTTTGCGTTGAGCATAGACATGATTGGATTATGTCTATCGCAATATGGTTATTCATTTAAGGAGAATAATGGTTACTCTGTTTATTTGAATAATACCTTCAATGGTCTTGCACCTAAAAGAATGGTTTATTGAATCTCGATCGTAGTGATACACATTTTCATGCCAAAATATATAAGATAGTAATGATAGTACCACTTACTTGTGGCACTGCCATGTAAGTCATATTGGTATAAAACGCATGAAGAAGCTCCATGTTGATGGATCTTTGGACTCACTCATTTTTGAAAAGTTTGAGACATGCTAACCATGTCTATTGGTGTATTCGCATGAAGAAACTCCATGCAGATGGACCGCTTGGACTCACTTGATTTTGAATCACTTGAGACATGCAAATCACACCACATGGGCAGGATGACCGAAAGCCTTGTTTTCAAAGAAATGGAACAAGAAACAAACTTGTAGGAAGTAATACATTATGATGTTTGCACTCCAAAGAGTGCTAAGGCACGCAGTGGATATCGTTATGTTCTTACTTCACGGACGATTTGAGCAGACATCGAGTATATTTACTTGATGAAACACAAATCTGAATTATTGAATGGTTCAAGTAATTTCAGAGTGAAGTTGAAGATCATCGTGACAAGAGGATAAAATGTCTATGATATGATCATAGAGATGAGTATCTGAGTTACGAGCTTTGGCACGCTATTAAGGCATTGTGGAAATTGTTTCACAATTAATACCGCCGAACACCATAGTGTGATGGTGTGTCCGAACATCATAGTTGCACCCTATTAGATATGGTGCGTACCATGATGTCTCTTATCGAATTACCACTATCGTTCATGGGTTAGGCATTAGAGACAACCGCACTCACTTTAATAGGGCACCACGTAATTCTGTTGAGAAGACACCGTTTGGACTATGGTTTGGAGAAACCTAAGCTGTCGTTTCTTAAAAAGTTTGGAGGTGCGACACTTATGTGAAAAAGTTTCAGGTTGATAACTCGAACCCAAAGCGGATAAAATGCATCTTCATAGGACACCCAAAACAGTGGGGTACACCTCCTAATTCAGATCCGAACGCAATAGGGATTGTTTCTTGAATCGGGTCCTTTCTCGAGGAAAGTTTCTCTCGAAAGAATTGAGTGGGAGGATGGTGGAGACTTGATGAGGTTATTGAACCATCACTTCAACCAAAGTGTGTAGCAGAGGTACGTGAAGTTGTTCTTGTGGCACCTACATCAATTGAAGTGGAAGTTGATGATGGTGATCATGAAACTTCGGATCAAGTCACTACCGAACCTCGTGGGGTGACAAGGATGCGTACTACTTTGAGTGGTACAAGAATCATGTCTTGAAGGTCATGTTGCTAGACAACAATGAACCTACGAGGTATAAAGAAGCGATGGTGGGACCGGATTCCGACGAATGGCTCGAGGCCATAAAATCCGAGAGAGGATCCATGTATGAAAACAAAGTATAGACTTTGGAAGAAATACTTGATGGTCGTAAGGCTGTTGGGTACAGATGGATTTTAAAAGGAAGACAGACAATGATGGTAAGTATCACCATTAAGAAAGCTCGACTTGTCGTTAAGATGTTTTCCGACAAGATTCAAGGAGTTGACTACGATGAGGCTTTCTCACTCATAGGGATGCTAAGAGTCCTGTTGGAATTGGATTAGAGGTTACTGCATTATTTATGAAATCTTGCAGATAGGATGTCAAAACATTGTTTCCTCGACAATTTTCTTGAGGAAAGGTTGTATGTGATACAACCAGAAAGGTTTTGACAATCCTGAAAGATGCTAACAAGTATGCAAAGCTCCAGCAATCCTTCTAAGCACTGGAGTAAGCATCTCGAAGTTGGAATATACACTTTGATGAGATGATCAAAGATTTTGGGTTTATACAAAGTTTATGAGAAACTTGTATTTCCAAAGAAGTGAGTGGGAGCACTATAGAATTTCTGATGTGTACATGTTGTTGACATATTGTTGATCAGAAATGATGTAGAATTTCTGGAAAGCATATAGGGTTATTTGAAAAGTGTTTTCAATAGAAAACCTGGATTAAGCTGCTTGAACATTGAGCATCAAGATCTATGAGGATAGATCAAAAACTGCTAAATGGTACTTTCAAATGAGCACATACCTTGACATGATCTTGAAGGTGTTCAAGATGGATCAGTCAAAGAAGGAGTTCTTGCCTGAGTTGTAAGGTATGAAGTTAAGAGTCAAAGCTTGACCACGGCAGAAGAGAGAGAAATGACGAAGGTCGTCCCCTATGCTTTAGACATAGGCTCTATAGTATGCTATGTTGTGTACTGCACCGGAAGTGTGCCTTGCCATGAGTCAGTAAAGGGGTACAAGAATGATAGGAATGGATCATTGGACAGCGGTCAAATTTGTCCTTGGAGTAAATAAGGACATGTTTCTCGATTATGGAGGTGATAAAGAGTTCGGCGTAAAGGGTTACGTCGATGCAAGCTCTAACACCTATCCGAGTGACTCTGAGTAGCAAACCGGATACGTATAGTGGAGCAACCATTTGGAATAGCTTCAAGTGGAGCGTGGAAGCAGCATTTACAATATGACCTAGAGATTTGCGAAGTGCATACGGATCTGAATGTTGCGGACCCGTTGACTAAAACCTCTCTCACAAGCAAAACATGATCAAACCCCGTAACTCATTGAGTCTTAATCAAATGATGATGTGAACTAGTTTAGTGACACTAGTAAACTCTTTGGATGTTGGTCACATGGCAATGTGAGCTGTGAGTGTTAATCACATGGCGATGTGAACTAGATTATTGACTCTAGTGCAAGTGGGAGACTGTTGGAAATATGCCCTGGAGCTAATAATAAATTAGTTATTATTATTATATTTCCTTGTTAATGATAATCGTTTATTATCCATGCTATAATTGTATTGATAGGAAACTCGGATACATGTGTGGGTACATAGACAACACCATGTCCCTAGTAAGCCTCTAGTTGACTAGCTCGTTGATCAATAGATGGTTACGGTTTCCGACCATGGACATTGGATGTCGTTGATAATGGGATCACATCATTGGGAGAATGATGTGATGGACAAGACCCAATACTAAGCCTAGCACAAAGATCGTGTAGTTCGTATGCTAAAGCCTTTCTAATGTCAAATATCATTTCCTTAGACCATGAAATTGTGCAACTCCCGGATACCGTAGGAATGCTTTGGGTGTACCAAACGTCACAACGTAACTGGGTGGCTATAAAGGTGCACTACGGGTATCTCTGAAAGTGTCTGTTGGGTTGGCACGAATCGAGACTGGATTTGTCACTCCGTGTGACGGAGAGGTATCTCTGGGCCCACTCGGTAGGACATCATCATAATGTGCACAATGTGACCAAGGGGTTGATCATGGGATGATGTGTTACGGAACGAGTAAAGAGACTTGTCGGTAATGATATTGAACAAGGTATCGGCATACCGACGATCGAATCTCGGGCAAGTACAATACCGCTAGACAAAGGGAATTGCATACGGGATTGCTTGAATCCTTGACATCGTGGTTCATCTGATGAGATAATCATGGAACATGTGGGAGCCAACATGGGTATCTAGATCCCGCTGTTGGTTATTGACCGGAGAACGTCTCGGTCATGTCTGCATGGTTCCCGAACCCGTAGGGTCTAACACTTAAGGTTCGGTGACGCTAGAGTTGTTATGGGAAATAGTATGTGGTTACCGAAGGTTGTTCGGAGTCCCGGATGAGATCCTGTACATGACGAGGAGCTCCGGAATGGTCCGGAGGTGAAGATCGGTATATTGGACAAAGGGTATTGGAGTCCAGAATTGTTCCGGGGGTACCAGGTGATGACCAGCGTGTCTGAAAGGGGTTTCGGAGGCCCCGGCAAGCGTTGGGGGGCCTTATGGGCCAAGGGGAGAGGGCACATCAGCCCACTAAGGGGCTGAGCGCCCCTCCCACCCCATCTCACGTAACCAGGAGAGGTGGGGGCGCCACCCCTAGGGCAGCCACCCCTCCCGGCTTGGGGGGCAACTTTTCTAAGGGGTGGGGGCGCCAAAACCCATCTAGGGTTTCCCCTATCGGCGCCGCCCCTCCCCTAGGGAACCCTAGTGCGCCTCCCCCTCCTCCCTTCCCCCTATATATAGTGAGCGAGAGAGGGCAGCCGCGCCTTCCTGGCGCAGCCTCTCCCTCCTCCAACACCTCCTCCTCCTCCGTAGTGCTTGGCGAAGCCTGCTTGGGAGAACCATGAGCTCCATCACCACCATGTCGTCGTCTTGTCGGAATTCTCCCTCAACTTCTCCTCTGCCCTTGCTGGATCAAGAAGGAGGAGACGTCCCCGGCTGTACGTGTGTTGAACGCGAGGCACCGTTGTTCGGTGCTTAGATCGGAATCAACCGCGATCTGAATCGCTGCGAGTACGACTCCTTCATCCGCGTTCTTGTAACGCTTCCGATTAGCGATCTTCAAGGGTATGAAGATGCTCATCCTCTCCCTCTCTTGTTGCTAGAATCTCCATAGATTGATCTTGGTGATGCGTAGAAAATTTTGAATTTCTGCTACGTTCCCCAACACTAGCATCACCTGGATCACATCGACGAGCTTGATGTCCTTGACCATCATGCTCTGGACGCGCGTCTGCAACGTTATCAGCTCGTCGGGCGAACACCAGTCCGGACTCTTCTCGACTTAGGAGGTGAGTCGCATGGGAGCACTGGAGCGGAATTCGGCAGCCGCGGCCCAGGTGGTGCCGCGGGGTTCCGTGATGTAGAACCATTGTCTCTGCCACTCCTTCACTGTCTCCATGAAGGTACCTTTCGGCCAGTAGACGTTGGGTAACTTGCTCACCATGGCTCCTCCTCACTCTGCGTGCTGGCCGTCTGCCACCTTCGGCTTCACGTTGAAGACTTTGAGCCACAGCCCAGTGGGGATGGATTCAGAGGAAGGCCTCACACACGATGATAAACACCGAGATGCCGAGGAAGGAATTCGGGACAGATCGTGGAAATCTATCCCGTAATAATACATCAGCCCAGCAGACGAAAGGGTGGAGTGGAAACCCTAGCGGCGGAAGAAATGGGGATGAATACTACCCTCTCAGAGGGCTTCAAGTGGGGACGACTTGCTCCTCGGCCGGCAGACGGTGGGCGATCTCCTTCGCCAAATACCCGGCCGCCGAAGATCAAGAATGTCCTCCTCCTTGACGGAAGAGAACATCCACTTGCACCGACCTCCGGATCCGCATATGGTTGCTTGAGTGGAAAGGAGATGAGTACTTGGGCGCTGGAACTCGAGATCGGAAAGGCGAAGACGGAGGCAGGGCATGAGAGAGGAAGAGGGAGTCCTTATCCCCTTATAAAGGCAGCAAATATTAAATGCCTCCTCACTCGCCTCGAAAACTACTTTGCTCCTAAGGGTCGTATAAACGGCATGGTTGGGTTACCCATGCCCGCATTGATGAGAATCCATGATAAGGGGACACGATCTCTGCTTTGACAAGACGTGCCAATGACAACCGCGTCTCAAAACGTGGAGCGCGTATTTAAAAACGGTTTGAAATTATGACCGACAGACGTGATGCGGTGTTATAAAAGCTGCCATGGATAGAACTCATGTAAATATATATATATATATATATATATATATATATATATATATATATATATATATTCTCTCTGCGGTTATGTATGGTGTGTATATGACAGGTCTGGATACTATCATCACGTCCGAAGACTATCTTGGAGTTCGAAAAGGGGAACCCGCCTTGCAATGCCGGAGACAATCTGCGCGCCAGACTCCTCGTCATTGAAGCCGGGTTCAGGGGCTACTGAGAGAGTCCTGGACTAAGGGGTCCTCGGGCGTCCGGCCTATTATCCATGGGTCGGACAGATGGGCTGTGAAGATATAAAGGCCGAAGACTGTACCCGTGTCCGGATTGGACTCTACTTGGCGTGGAAGGCAAGCTTGGCGACCGATTATGAAGATTCCTTCTATGTAACCGACTCTATGTAAACCCTAGATCCTCCCGGTGTCTAAATAAACCGGAGGGGTTAGTCCGGAAAGGATACACACATTACCATAGTCATATAGGCTAGACTTCTAGGGTTTAGCCATTACGATCTCGTGGTAGATCGACTCTTGTAATACTCATATTCATCAAGATCAATCAAGTAGGAAGTAGGGTATTATCTCCATAGAGAGGGCCTGAACCTGGGTAAATATCGTGTCCCCCGTCTCCTATTACCATCGATCCTAGACGCACAGTTCGGGATCCCCTACCCGAGATCCGCTGGTTTTGACACCGACAGGGGGTTCTTTCCACACGACCCAGAAATCGTCGGGGATAGTCCCTCCGGTCATACACGCGGGGCAAAAAGAGCTCATGTACTATTGTGCAAGCCATTGAAGACAATTATACAGGCTCAATCGTTTCCGTTTGTAAGTACATCCCACACAGTGAATCCAAGCAATACGTTTTCGTTCGTATGTACATCCCATACAGTCAATCTAAGAAATATGTTTCCGTTTGTACGTACATCCCACACAGTCAATCTAAGAAATACGTTTCCATTCGTACATACATCTCACACGGTAAATCCCAGACAAACATTTTCGTCTGCACGTACATCACACACAATTGTCCCCATCAAATCATTTGTGATAGCGTTGCCATTGCAGATGATATTAACAATTTTATCATTTGCGTTATTGAATGCATCAGGCATGGTGCCTAGAAGAAACTGCGTAGCATAGACTGTCCATCACACACACTGTTTATGTGGAAACCGCTTTTGCGCTAAGGTGGCCTAATGCAAACAGTTTTCTAGAGGAAGTCGTGTGTGATTGTTCATTGATCCAACACGTTTACTTCCTAGAAATTGTGTGGCTTGTCTGATGTGATCGTCCACGGTGTTGTCTAAATAACCATTTGTAATAGAAAAACCCAATAAGCGGGCTAATTGGTATGTCATTATTAATCAAATTGACATCTCATATTAATCACACAATATATTTAATTTTTGTATTATGGAACCAGGATTTCATAATTAAAATACATCAGACTAGAACATCATATAGCTTCAGTACTCAGTTACACCATATAGGCATATAACTAGCTACCCCATTACACAACTGCACTAGCACCAAGTTTCACATGCAACATCTATAACCTTGGGAAATTAGCATCATAGACGGTAGATAGACAGATAATCTCATCTGGAAACATGCTGAAGCGGAAGTCGAATATTGAGCCTTCAATGATGTTGAAGGTCCTTGCAACTTTAGGCTAGTGCATGTGGATGATCGACCGTCCATCCTTCGTCCACTTGAAGAAGACTTCAATATTAACATAACATGGGTGTTGTATGAATACCTTCCTCGCCTCCTGACCATACAGGTGGTTTGAGAGGTAATCTTTTCTCCTACTTAGGTTTCTCTCAAAGTCGTCAGAGGATGGGATGCTCTCAAATTACAAGTGTCAATTTCTCTATAGAGCAGCCAACTAACAAGTGGTTGTGGGGCGGCTATTTATAACCAGGGATAACCAGTCCCTTTGAAGGATCGACATACAAAGACGGACAGCATCATAAGTGCGTAGGGTAACCTCTACACGTTCTTCTTGACGGTATTTCTACTTATTTCTCAGGACCCGCACACTGCGCCCTCTTAATTCCGGCATGTTAAACAGCCCGGATGCTTATTGCACTTTTTGTACAGGATACGCCTTGACGTATCCATAAAGTTATAATGAAAATGGTTCGCGGCCCAGTTTCTATGGTTTTCGTTTCTTACTTCATTTTTATTTTTGATTTATCGATCGCATCCGTACAATCTGGTACGTCTCATATTCGCCAGGGGCTCCCCATCGTCCCATAATACGGCAGCAAAGTCCGAACACTTCTTATAGATAAGTTCGGCACCCCGAATTTAGCATTATATGCATTGGCTCCGAATCATGTCTTTGGTCAATAGTTAGGTTGCCCGCCTCTTGTGCTTGCTACCCTACGTTCCACTGAATCGGCTAGGGTAGTAAAGGGAGAACTACTGCGATTGTGCCTGGCCTTGACCGCACGAGCACCTCAGTAGAGAAAGCCGAAAACTCGCTGTCATGATATGGCGAGAGCCGGTGAGCTGTTCGAGGGTCACAAATCGTTGGAGATTTTTTTTCCGTGTTACGCGAGAGATCGGCACTTCCCGATCAGATGCTGACAGCACTCTGGCTTAAACCAGGGGCTGCGCCCATGCTTTATTATAAAACTCCTATGGCTAAGTGAGGGCGTTTAAGCCGTATAGTCTTATTGCCTTGTTCGTTGCGCTAAACAACTCCTTCAAGGACCATATAATTGGATCAAGATTGTTTAGATTCCATCCCGAACACCTCCGTACTACCTACGTGAGGGCGTGTTTAATTCGACCAACCCTCAAATTACATGCAACACGGCCGCACAGGAGGAAACAATTAAAAGCATAATAAAATTACATCACAAAAAACAGGCTTTGTTTTCATAATACAAGGCAAAGGCAACATGAAAACATTTATTCAAATACAATGTCCTGTGAACATTGCGCCGCTACAAGTTGAGACCCTTCTATGACATCCGCAAAATATCGCTCGGGTGTGCGGTGCTCCTTGCCCTCCGGCGGCCCACTGGCAACTTCAACGGGCGTTCATCTTCGCCCACCACATCTTGCAACGAGCGAAGGCCATACAGCACCTTCAATACAGGTGAGCGCTTGACCACGCTCTAGCCGAGGACAAAGGCGTTCACCATCCGCCTCACGAGTCCGAAGTAGCTGTCAGCATAGCTTGGCTGGCCATAGCCGGATTATCAAATCCTTCATGGCTAATTCGCCACCACCTGCAGCTCCACCATCTGTTTCAGCTGATCGGTGAAGGACACGGGAGGCTCTAACACCGCATATTGCGACTAGAATAGCTTCTCCATAGAACCCCCTCCTTCGGCTCGATAGAACTCCTCAGTGTCCGATATACTACGTGGCAAATTAGCAAAAGCCCCTGGGGAACTCGGAACCTGGGTTAGTAAAAGGTACTGCTTCTCTGCATACTTGCTTTGCATCTTAAAGGCCTTACCCGCCGTGATCTTCTTGGCCTCCTGGATCTCCTAGAGGACGGCCTGGGCCCCATTCTGTGTGGTCTCCGTGCTCTGACGAGCCTTGGTGAGTTCAGCCCCTTGAGCCAACGCTTCACGCTCCAAGGTCTCAAATTTTTTCACCGCATCCTCGAGCTCCTGCTGGACTTCTTTGACCCGGGCCTTGAGTTTCTTACCAGCGGCCTGCTGCTGGATAGCCTTCTCCTCGGCCTCACCCAGGGCTTTCCTCAGGGCCTCGACCTTGGTCGCGACTCCTACACATGTTACAACACTGCGGTCAATATACAGCACCTACTCCTTCTGAACACACAACAAGTAGTCACTCACCTTGCTTCTCATGGAGCCGAATTTTAACCTCGCCGAGCTCGTTCTCGGTCCGCTCCAGCCTCTGCTTCAATTCAGAGACTTCGGCGGCCTGCGAGGTTGCGGCCAATAGTGAAGCCTACTTATTGATACATATTACATTAGTCTCCTATAACAAAGGATTGATCCCCTGTCCAGTTCTTCTCGCCGAATACCGAACAGTGTCTCAGGGGCTACGGTCTACACGTGGTTTTTCTCTTTCTTACCTCGAAACCTGTCAACAGGTTGCTGTAGGCTTCATTCGGTCCGCTCTTGGTGGACTGAACCTTCCTAATCAATGCGCCCATAAGGACACGGTGCTCGTCCATGATGGAGGCGCCTCGTAGCGCCTCCATCAGGTTATACGGCGCCCCTGGATGGACGGGGGCCAACGGTGGAAGCGGCGCACCCGCCTCCTTCAAAGGGGGCTGCTCGCCTGACTCCGGAGCTATATGTGTCTCCGGAATCATATTCGCTGAGTGCTGAACTGGATGCGGCCCTCTTCGCCAGTATCAGTGGGGCTCGGCTCCCCCATGTGTCCGGCAATGGAGGTCTCGCCTCGTGGCGCCTCCCGGACAGCATCCTGGGCTCCTCCCCGGTTCGTAGCGATCCTCTAGGACAACACCTCCGTGTCGTCCCTGGCCCCGGGGGAATAGGCAGGCGGTGGCGACATGCTCGCCATCTCCGATGGAGCCAGTGAACCCCCGGATGAAGACCGCTGGATGAGGTCACGGGCCGAACTGCAATAGAACAGTTAACTATGTCAGAATAATGAAGAGAAAGGGCTGGATGTGTGCATGAGCGGGCCATGTCGCTTATGATGCGGCCTGGGGCTTAGTGCGGGGGCGCCGTTCCGTACTACTATCAACGTCCCATGCGGTATTGACCGCTGGGACGCCCTTCCCCTTCTTAGGCGTTTCCGCTTCCAGATGCGCCGAAGCCGCCCTCTTCTTCCTCCTCTCCTCGGGGAGGGTTGTTTTCTTCTTCCTCCTCCTCTTCCTCATGGTTGTCCTCGTGACAGAGGAATGAGCTTCGTCGTCTTCGGACGTAACGGGTCCACTTCTTGGCCCCTTGGCCTTCTTCTCCGGCGCCTTGTATGGCGCCGCACCAAAGATCTTTGCTAGGCGCGGGATGACCGGTTCTTGAGGCGGTGGAGCCGGACCTTTGGATCTTCGCCCTCTCCATCCAGTCCTAGAAAAGCAATAATAAAAGCTCAGACATCATCCTTGAAACAATTAAGATGGGGATACATCAAAAGTAACATACCTCATTTGGAGGGTGTTTACAATCGTGACCACGGTCGAATCCGTGGCGGCGGTTTCTCGTTGCCCATAAAAAGCAACTTCCAGGCATCTTCGTGGGTGGTCTCGAAGAGCCTCACCAGGGTCTGATGCTTCTTCGGATTGAAATCCCACAGAGGGCGACCTCTGCGCTAGCATGGAAGAATCCGGCGAACTAGCTGTTGGAAATATGCCCTAGAGGCAATAATAAATTAGTTATTATTATTATATTTCCTTGTTCATGATAATCGTTTATTATCCATGCTATAATTGTATTGATAGGAAACTCAGATACATGTGTGGGTACATAGACAACACCATGTCCCTAGTAAGCCTCTAGTTGACTAGCTCGTTGATCAATAGATGGTTATGGTTTCCTGACCATGGACATTGGATGTCGTTGATAATGGGATCACATCATTGGGAGAATGATGTGATGGACAAGACCCAATCCTAAGCCTAGCACAAAGATCGTGTAGTTCGTATGCTAAAGCCTTTCTAATGTCAAGTATCATTTCCTTAGACCATGAAATTGTGCAACTCCCGGATACCGTAGGAATGCTTTGGGTGTACCAAACGTCACAACGTAACTGGGTGGCTATAAAGGTGCACTACGGGTATCTCCGAAAGTGTCTGTTGGGTTGGCACGAATCGAGACTGGGATTTGTCACTCCGTATGACGGAGAGGTATCTTTGGGCCCACTCGGTAGGACATCATCATAATGTGCACAATGTGACCAAGGGGTTGATCATGGGATGATGTGTTACGGAACGAGTAAAGAGACTTGCCGGTAACGAGATTGAACAAGGTATCGGCATACCGATGATCGAATCTCGGGCAAGTACAATACCGCTAGACAAAGGGAATTGCATACGGGATTGCTTGAATCCTTGACATCGTGGTTCATCCAATGATATCATCGTGGAACATGTGGGAGCCAACATGGGTATCTAGATACCGCTGTTGGTTATTGACGGGAGAACATCTCGGTCATGTCTGCATGGTTCCCGAACCCGTAGGGTCTACACACTTAAGGTTCGGTGACGCTAGAGTTGTTATGGGAAATAGTATGTGGTTACCGAAGGTTTTTCGGAGTCCCGGATGAGATCCCGGACATGATGAGGAGCTCCGGAATGGTCCGAAGGTGAAGATCGGTATATTGGACGAAGGGTATTGGAGTCCGGAATTGTTCCGGTGGTACCAGGTGATGACCAGCGTGTCTGAAAGGGGTTTCGGAGGCCCCGGCAAGCTTTGGGGGGCCTTATGGGCCAAGGGGAGAGGGCACATCAGCCCACTAAGGGGCTGAGCGCCCCTCCCACCCCATCTCACGTAACCTAGAGAGGTGGGGGCGCCACCCCTAGGGCAGCCACCCCTAGGGCAGCCACCCCTCCCGGCTTGGGGGGCAAGTTTCCTAGGGGGTGGGGGCGCCAAAACCCATCTAGGGTTTCCCCAATGGCCGCCCCTCCCCTAGGGAACCCTAGTGCGCCTCCCCCTGCTCCCTTCCCCCCTATATATAGTGAGAGAGAGAGAGGGCAGCCACGCCCTTCCCCTGGCGCAGCCCTCTCCCTCCTCCAACACCTCCTCCTCCGTAGTGCTTGGCGAAGCCCTGCCGGAGAGCCACGAGCTCCATCACCACCATGTCGTCGTGATGTCGGAGTTCTCCCTCAACTTCTCCTCTGCCCTTGCTGGATCAAGAAGGAGGAGACTTCTCCGGGCTGTACGTGTGTTGAACGCGGAGGCACCGTTGTTCGGTGCTTAGATCGGAATCAACCGCGATCTGAATCGCTGCGAGTACGACTCCTTCATCCGCGTTCTTGTAACGCTTCTGCTTAGCGATCTTCAAGGGTATGAAGATGCTCATCCTCTCCCCCTCTTGTTGCTAGAATCTCCATAGATTGATCTCTGTGATGCGTAGAAAATTTTGAATTTCTGCTATGTTCCCCAACAGTGGCATCATGAGCTAGGTTTTATTGTGTAGTTTCTATGCACGAGTAGAACACAAGTTGTTGTGGGCGTTGATTTTGTTCAATATGCTTACCGTTACTAGTCCAATCTTTTTCGACGGTATTGTGGGATGAAGCGGCCCGGACCGACCTTACACGTACACTTACGTGAAACAGGTCCCACCGATTGACATGCACTTGTTGCATAAGGTGGCTAGCGGGTGCCGCTCTCCCACTTTAGTCGGATCGGATTAGATGAAAAGGGTCCTTATGAAGGGTAAATAGCAATTGGCATATCATGTTGTGGTTTTGCGTGAGGTAAGAAACGTTCTTGCTAGAAACCCATAGCAGCCACGTAAAACATGCAAACAACAATTAGAGGACGTCTAACTTGTTTTTGCAGGGTATGCTATGTGATGTGATATGGCCAAAAGAATTTGATGAATGATATGTGATGTATGAGATTGATCATGTTCTTGTAATAGGAATCACGACTTGCATGTCGATGAGTATGACAACCAGCAGGAGCCATAGGAGTTGTCTTAATTTATTGTATGACCTGCGTGTCATTGAACAACGCCATGTAATTAATTTACTTTATTGCTAAACCGTTAGCCATAGTAGTAGAAGTAATAGTTGGCGAGACAACTTCATGGAGACACGATGATGGAGATCATGGTGTCATGCCGGTGTGATGATGATCATGGAGCCCTCAAGATGGAGATCAAAAGGAGCAAAATGATATTGGCCATATCATGTCACTTTTTGATTGCATGTGATGTTTATCATGTTTATGCATCTTATTTGCTTAGAACGACAGTAGTAAATAAGATGATCCCTCATAATAATTTCAAGAAAGTGTTCCCCCTAACTGTGCACCGTTGCGAAAGTTCGTTGTTTCGAAGCACCACGTGATGATCGGGTGTGATAGATTCTAACGTTCACATACAACGGGTGTAAGCCAGATTTACACACGCGAAACACTTAGGTTGACTTGACGAGCCTAGCATGTACAGACATGGCCTCAGAACACAAGAGACCGAAAGGTCAAGAATGAGTGTATAATAGATATGATCAATATGAAGATGTTCACCGATGATGACTAGTCCGTCTCACGTGATGATCGGACACGGCCTAGTTGACTCGGATCATGTAATCACTTACATGACTAGAGGGATGTCTATCTGAGTGGGAGCTCATAAGATGAACTTAATTATCCCTGAACATAGTCGAAAGCCCTTTGCAAATTATGTCATAGCTCGCGCTTTAGTCCTACTGTTTAGATATGTTCCTAGAGAAAATTCAGGTTAAAGATGATAGTAGCGATTATGCGGACTAAGTCCGTAAACTGAGGATTGTCCTCGTTGCTTGGAAGAAGGCTTATGTCCTTAATGCACCGCTCAGTGTGCTGAACCTCGAACGTCGTCTGTGGATATTGCGAACATCTGACATACACGTTTTGATAACTACGTGATAGTTCAGTTAAACGGTTTAGAGTTGAGGCACCAAAGACGTTTTCGAAACATCGCGGAATATATGAGATGTTTCGAGGGCTGAAATTGGGATTTCAGGCTCGTGCCCACGTCAAGAGGTATAAGACCTCCGACGATTTTCTTAGCCTGCAACTAAGGGAGAAAAGCTCAATCGTTGAGCTTGTGCTCAGATTGTCTAAGTACAACAATCACTTGAATCGAGTGGGAGTTAATCTTCCAGATGAGATAGTGATGTTTCTCCAAAGTCATTGCCACCAAGCTACTAGAGCTTCGTGATGAACTATAACATATCAGGGATAGATATGATGATCCTTGAAGTATTCGCGATGTTTGACGCCGCGAAAGTAGAAGTCAAGTAGGAGCATCAATTGTTGATGGTTAGTAAAATCACTAGTTTCAAGAAGGGCAAGGGCAAGAAGGGGTACTTCATAAAATGGAAAATCAGTTCTTGCTCCAAAGGAAGAAACCGTGGTTGAACCCAAAGCCGAGACTAAGTGCTTCAGTAATGAGGGAAATGTACATCAAGCAGAACTACCCTAGATACTTGGTAGATGAGAAGGCTGGCAAGGTCGATACAAGTATATTGGATATACATTATGTTAATGTGTACTTTACTAGTACTCATAGTAGCACCAGGGTATTAGATACCGGTTCGGTTGCTAAGTGTTAGTAACTCGAAATAAAAGCTATGGAATAAACGGAGACTAGCTAAAGGTGAGCTGACGATATGTGTTGGAAGTGTTTCCAAGGTTGATGTGATCAAGCATCGCACGCTCCCTCTACCATCGAGATTGGTGTTAAACCTAAATAATTGTTATTTGGTGTTTGCGTTGAGCATAGACATGATTGGATTATGTCTATCGCAATATGGTTATTCATTTAAGGA
Source organism: Aegilops bicornis (assembly GCA_021605145.1). NCBI lineage: Eukaryota > Viridiplantae > Streptophyta > Magnoliopsida > Poales > Poaceae > Aegilops > Aegilops bicornis. The sequence goes on from CM038671.1 coordinate 66,962,897, forward strand.
GAATAATGGTTACTCTGTTTATTTGAATAATACCTTCAATGGTCTTGCACCTAAAAGAATGGTTTATTGAATCTCGATCGTAGTGATACACATTTTCATGCCAAAATATATAAGATAGTAATGATAGTACCACTTACTTGTGGCACTGCCATGTAAGTCATATTGGTATAAAAGCATGAAGAAGCTCCATGTTGATGGATCTTTGGACTCACTCATTTTTGAAAAGTTTGAGACATGCGAACCATGTCTATTGGTGTATACGCATGAAGAAACTCCATGCAGATGGACCGTTTGGACTCACTTGATTTTGAATCACTTGAGACATGCAAATCACACCACATGGGCAGGATGACTGAAAGCCTTGTTTTCAGTAAAATGGAACAAGAAAGCAACTTGTTGGAAGTAATACATTTTGATGTGTGCAGTCCAATGAGTGCTAAGGCACGCAAATGGATATCGTTATGTTCTTACTTCACGTATGATTTGAGCAGATACTGAGTATATTTACTTGATGAAACACAAATCTGAATTATTGAATGGTTCAAGTAATTTCAGAGTGAAGTTGAAGATCATCGTGACAAGAGGATAAAATGTCTATGATATGATCATAGAGATGAGTATCTGAGTTACGAGCTTTGGCACGCTATTAAGGCATTGTGGAAATTGTTTCACAATTAATACCGCCTGGAACACCATAGTGTGATGGTGTGTCCGAACATCATAGTTGCACCCTATTAGATATGGTGCGTACCATGATGTCTCTTATCGAATTACCACTATCGTTCATGGGTTAGGCATTAGAGACAACCGCACTCACTTTAATAGGGCACCACGTAATTCTGCTTGAGAAGACACCGCTTGGACTATGGTTTGGAGAAACCTAAGTCACGTTTCTTAAAAAGTTTGGAGGTGCGACACTTATGTGAAAAAGTTTCAGGTTGATAACTCGAACCCAAAGCGGATAAAATGCATCTTCATAGGACACCCAAAACAGTGGGGTACACCTCCTAATTCAGATCCGAAAGCAATAGGGATTGTTTCTTGAATCGGGTCCTTTCTCGAGGAAAGTTTCTCTCGAAAGAATTGAGTGGGAGGATGGTGGAGACTTGATGAGGTTATTGAACCATCACTTCAACCAAAGGTGTAGCAGGGCACGTGAAGTTGTTCTTGTGGCACCTACATCAATTGAAGTGGAAGTTGATGATGGTGATCATGAAACTTCGGATCAAGTCACTACCGAACCTCGTAGGGTGACAAGGATGCGTACTACTTCAGAGTGGTACAGTAATCATGTCTTGAAGGTCATGTTGCTAGACAACAATGAACCTACGAGGTATAAAGAAGCGATGGTGGGACCGGATTCCGACGAATGGCTCGAGGCCATAAAATCCGAGAGAGGATCCATGTATGAAAACAAAGTATAGACTTCGGAAGAAATACTTGATGGTCGTAAGGCTGTTGGGTACAGATGGATTTTAAAAGGGAAGACAGACAATGATGGTAAGTATCACCATTAAGAAAGCTCGACTTGTCGTTAAGATGTTTTCCGACAAGATTCAAGGAGTTGACTACGATGAGGCTTTCTCACTCATAGGGATGCTAAGAGTCTGTTGGAATTGGATTAGCGGTTACTGCATTATTTATGAAATCTTGCAGATAGGATGTCAAAACATTGTTTCCTCGACAATTTTCTTGAGGAAAGGTTGTATGTGATACAACCAGAAAGGTTTTGACAATCCTGAAAGATGCTAACAAGTATGCAAAGCTCCAACAATCCTTCTAAGCAATCGGAGTAAGCATCTCGAAGTTGGAATATACACTTTGATGAGATGATCAAAGATTTTGGGTTTATACAAAGTTTATGAGAAACTTGTATTTCCAAAGAAGTGAGTGGGAGCACTATAGAATTTCTGATGTGTACATGTTGTTGACATATTGTTGATCAGAAATGATGTAGAATTTCTGGAAAGCATATAGGGTTATTTGAAAAGTGTTTTTCAATAGAAAACCTGGATTAAGCTGCTTGAACATTGAGCATCAAGATCTATGAGGATAGATCAAAAACTGCTAAATGGTACTTTCAAATGAGCACATACCTTGACAGGATCTTGAAGGTGTTCAAGATGGATCAGTCAAAGAAGGAGTTCTTGCCTGAGTTGTAAGATATGAAGTTAAGAGTTAAAGCTCGACCACGGCAGAAGAGAGAGAAATGACGAAGGTCGTCCCCTATGCTTTAGACATAGGCTCTATAGTATGCTATGTTGTGTACCGCACCGGAAGTGTGCCTTGCCATGAGTCAGTAAAGGGGTACAAGAATGATCCAGGAATGGATCATTGGACAGCGGTCAAATTTGTCCTTGGAGTAAATAAGGACATGTTTCTCGATTATGGAGGTGATAAAGAGTTCGCGTAAAGGGTTACGTCGATGCAAGCTCTAACACCTATCCGAGTGACTCGAGTAGCAAACCGGATACGTATAGTGGAGCAACCATTTGGAATAGCTTCAAGTGGAGCGTGGAAGCAGCATTTACAATATGACCTAGAGATTTATGCGAAGTGCATACGGATCTGAATGTTGCGCACCGTTGACTAAAACCTCTCTCACAAGCAAAACATGATCAAACCCCAGAACTCATTGAGTCTTAATCAAATGATGATGTGAACTAGTTTAGTGACACTAGTAAACTCTTTGGATGTTGGTCACATGGCAATGTGAGCTGTGAGTGTTAATCACATGGCGATGTGAACTAGATTATTGACTCTAGTGCAAGTGGGAGACTGTTGGAAATATGCCCTGGAGCTAATAATAAATTAGTTATTATTATTATATTTCCTTGTTCATGATAATCGTTTATTATCCATGCTATAATTGTATTGATAGGAAACTCAGATACATGTGTGGGTACATAGACAACACCATGTCCCTAGTAAGCCTCTAGTTGACTAGCTCGTTGATCAATAGATGGTTACGGTTTCCTGACCATGGACATTGGATGTCGTTGATAATGGGATCACATCATTGGGAGAATGATGTGATGGACAAGACCCAATACTAAGCATAGCACAAAGATCGTGTAGTTCGTATGCTAAAGCCTTTCTAATGTCAAGTATCATTTCCTTAGACCATGAAATTGTGCAACTCCCGGATGCCGTAGGAATGCTTTGGGTGTACCAAACGTCACAACGTAACTGGGTGGCTATAAAGGTGCACTACGGGTATCTCTGAAAGTGTCTGTTGGGTTGGCACGAGTCGAGACTGGGATTTGTCACTCCGTGTGACGGAGAGGTATCTCTGGGCCCACTCGGTTAGACATCATCATAATGTGCACAATGTGACCAAGGGGTTGATCATGGGATGATGTGTTACGGAACGAGTAAAGAGACTTGCCGGTAATGATATTGAACAAGGTATCGGCATACCGACGATCGAATCTCGGGCAAGTACAATACCGCTAGACAAAGGGAATTGCATACGGGATTGCTTGAATCCTTGACATCATGGTTCATCCGATGAGATCATCATGGAACATGTGGGAGCCAACATGGGTATCTAGATCCCGCTGTTGGTTATTGACCGGAGAACGTCTCGGTCATGTCTGCATGGTTCCCGAACCCGTAGGGTCTACACACTTAAGGTTCGGTGACGCTCGAGTTGTTATGGGAAATAGTATGTGGTTACCGAAGGTTGTTCGGAGTCCCGGATGAGATCCCGTACATGACGAGGAGCTCCGGAATGGTCCGGAGGTGAAGATCGGTATATTGGACAAAGGGTATTGGAATCCGGAATTGTTCCGGGGGTACCAGGTGATGACCAGCGTGTCCGAAAGGGGTTTCGGAGGCCCGGCAAGCTTTGGGGGGCCTTATGGGCCAAGGGGAGAGGGCACATCAGCCCACTAAGGGGCTGAGCGCCCCTCCCACCCCATCTCACGTAACCTGGAGAGGTGGGGGCGCCACCCCTAGGGCAGCCACCCCTCCCGGCTTGGGGGGCAACTTTTCTAAGGGGTGGGGGCGCCAAAACCCATCTAGGGTTTCCCCTATCGGCGCCGCCCCTCCCCTAGGGAACCCTAGTGCGCCTCCCCCTCCTCCCTTCCCCCTATATATAGTGAGCGAGAGAGAGGGCAGCCGCGCCCTTCCCCTGGCGCAGCCCTCTCCCTCCTCCAACACCTCCTCCTCCTCCGTAGTGCTTGGCGAAGCCCTGCCGGAGAACCATGAGCTCCATCACCACCATGTCGTCGTGCTGTCGGAATTCTCCCTCAACTTCTCCTCTGCCCTTGCTGGATCAAGAAGGAGGAGACGTCCCCGGGCTGTACGTGTGTTGAACGCGGAGGCACCGTTGTTCGGTGCTTAGATCGGAATCAACCGCGATCTGAATCGCCAAGTACGACTCCTTCATCCAGCGTTCTTGTAACGCTTCCGATTAGCGATCTTCAAGGGTATGAAGATGCTCATCCTCTCCCTCTCTTGTTGCTAGAATCTCCATAGATTGATCTTGGTGATGCGTAGAAAATTTTGAATTTCTGCTACGTTCCCCAACACTAGCATCACCTGGATCACATTGACGAGCTTGATGTCCTTGACCATCATGCTCTGGACGCGCGTCTGCAACGTTATCAGCTCGTCGGGCGAACACCAGTCCGGACTCTTCTCGACTTAGGAGGTGAGTCGCATGGGAGCACTGGAGCGGAATTCGGCAGCCGCGGCCCAGGTGGTGCCGCAGGGTTCCGTGATGTAGAACCATTGTCTCTGCCACTCCTTCACTGTCTCCATGATGGTACCTTTCGGCCAGTAGACGTTGGGTAACTTGCTCACCATGGCTCCTCCTCACTCTGCGTGCTGGCCGTCTGCCACCTTCGGCTTCACGTTGAAGACTTTGAGCCACAGCCCGAAGTGGGGATGGATTCAGAGGAAGGCCTCACACACGATGATAAACACCGAGATGCTGAGGAAGGAATTCGGGGACAGATCGTGGAAATCTATCCCGTAATAATACATCAGCCCGCGGACGAAAGGGTGGAGTGGAAACCCTAGCCGGCGGAAGAAATGGGGGATGAATACTACCCTCTCAGTAGGCTTCGGCGTGGGGACGACTTGCTCCTCGGCCGGCAGACGGTGGGCGATCTCCTTCGCCAAATACCCGGCCGCCCGAAGATCAGTAATGTCCTCCTCCTTGACGGAAGAGAACATCCACTTGCACTGACCTCCGGATCCAGACATGGTTGCTTGAGTGGAAAGGAGATGAGTACTTGGGCGCTGGAACTCGAGATCGGAAAGGCGAAGACGGAGGCAGGGCATGAGAGAGGAAGAGGGAGTCCTTATCCCCTTATAAAGGCAGCAAATATTAAATGCCTCCTCACTCGCCCTGAAAACTCGCCTGTTCCCAAGGGCCGTATAAACGGCATGGTTGGGTTACCCATGCCCGCATTGATGAGAATCCCGCGATAAGGGGACACGATCTCTGCTTTGACAAGACGTGCCAATGACAACCGCGTCTCAAAACGTGGAGCGGCAGACGAAAAACGGTTTGAAATTATGACCGGACAGACGTGATGCAGTGTTATAAAAAGCTGCCAGCGGATAGAACTCATGTAAATATATATATATATATATATATATATATATATATATATATATATATATATTCTCTCTGCGGTTATGTATGGTGTGTATATGATGTGTCTGGATACTATCATCACGTCCAAGACTATCTTGGAGTTCAAAAGGGAACCCGCCTTGCAATGCCGGAGACAATCTGCGCGCCAGACTCCTCGTCATTGAAGCCGGGTTCAGGGGCTACTGAGAGAGTCCTGGACTAAGGGGTCCTCGGGCGTCCGGCCTATTATCCATGGGTCGGACAGATGGGCTGTGAAGATATAAAGGCCGAAGACTGTACCCGTGTCCGGATTGGACTCTACTTGGCGTGGAAGGCAAGCTTGGCGACCGATTATGAAGATTCCTTCTTATGTAACCGACTCTATGTAAACCCTAGATCCTCCCGGTGTCTAAATAAACCGGAGGGGTTAGTCCGGAAAGGATACACACATTACCATAGTCATATAGGCTAGACTTCTAGAGTTTAGCCATTACGATCTCGTGGTAGATCGACTCTTGTAATACTCATATTCATCAAGATCAATCAAGTAGGAAGTAGGGTATTATCTCCATAGAGAGGGCCCGAACCTGGGTAAATATCGTGTCCCCCGTCTCCTATTACCATCGATCCTAGACGCATAGTTCGGGATCCCCTACCCGAGATCCGCTGGTTTTGACACCGACAGGGGGTTCTTTCCACACGACCCAGAAATCGTCGGGGATAGTCCCTCCGGTCATACACGCGGGGCAAAAAGAGCTCATGTACTATTGTGCAAGCCATTGAAGACAATTATACAGGCTCAATCGTTTCCGTTTGTAAGTACATCCCACACAGTGAATCCAAGCAATACGTTTTCGTTCGTATGTACATCCCATACAGTCAATCTAAGAAATATGTTTCCGTTTGTACGTACATCCCACACAGTCAATCTAAGAAATACGTTTCCATTCGTACATACATCTCACACGGTAAATCCTGCATAAACATTTTCGTCATACGTACATCACACACAATTGTCCCCATCAAATCATTTGTGATAGCGTTGCCATTGCAGATGATATTAACAATTTTATCATTTGCGTTATTGAATGCATCAGGCATGGTGCCTAGAAGAAACTGCGTAGCATAGACTGTCCATCACACACACTGTTTATGTGGAAACCGTTTGCGCAAGGTGGCCTAATGCAAACAGTTTTCTAGAGGAAGTCGTGTGTGATTGTTCATTGATCCAACACGTTTACTTCCTAGAAATTGTGTGGCTTGTCTGATGTGATCGTCCACGGTGTTGTCTAAATAACCATTTGTAATAGAAAACCCAATAAGCGGGCTAATTGGTATGTCATTATTAATCAAATTGACATCTCATATTAATCACACAATATATTTAATTTTTGTATTATGGAACCAGGATTTCATAATTAAAATACATCGACTAGAACATCATATAGCTTCAGTACTCAGTTACACCATATAGGCATATAACTAGCTACCCCATTACACAACTGCACTAGCACCAAGTTTCACATGCAACATCTATAACCTTGGGAAATTAGCATCATAGACGGTAGATAGACAGATAATCTCATCTGGAAACATGCTGAAGCGGAAGTCGAATATTGAGCCTTCAATGATGTTGAAGGTCCTTGCAACTTTAGGCTAGTGCATGTGGATGATCGATCATTCATCCTTCGTCCACTTGAAGAAGACTTCAATATTAACATAACATGGGTGTTGTATGAATACCTTCCTCGCCTCCTGACCATACAGGTGGTTTGAGAGGTAATCTTTTCTCCTACTTAGGTTTCTCTCAAAGTCGTCAGAGGATGGGATGCTCTCAAATTACAAGTGTCAATTTCTCTATAGAGCAGCCAACTAACAAGTGGTTGTGGGGCGGCTATTTATAACCAGGGAGCAACCTGACATGGAATGTCATAAATGTCCTTCTCACACATGACTGTTGTCAGGATAAGATCCACTCCGCACGCGACGCAGCAACGGTCGGAAATTAAATTCTCAATTTTGTCGGGGCACTCAATTTCCTCACGATAGGTAGATCACACTGGTAAAATCTTAACTCCTCAGCGTGACCAAATTCGTCAGCGACCAGATGAACTTCACCACTGTCTCTAGCAAAGTCGTCAGCTGTTCTGAAGATTTCCAAAGACTTCACTCGAAGCGGCTTGTGTATGTATAGGTTTGACCATCACTTTGAAAATGTGAACTATGATTCACCTAGACCCCCTTTAGTAGTACGGGTTTTCCTATGACTCAAAATAAGAAGAAATAAACTATGAAAACAAAGTCTTCAAGCTTTAGAGTCCTCACATCAATTTCTTCAGAGGGCGTATGTAGGAACTTGATTTATGTCTAGAGGGGGGTGATTAGATTACTTGACCAATTAAAATCTATGCCTTTTCCCAATTTTATACTTTGGCAGATTTTAGCTATCTTTAAGCAAGTCAAGCAATCTTCACGCAATTCAAGCAAGCATGCAAAGAGTATATAGGCAGCGGAAAATAAAGCATGCAACTTGCAAGAATGTAAAGGGAAGGTTTTGGAGAATTCAAACGCAATTGGAGACACGGATCTTTTTGTCGTGGTTTCGATAGGTGGTGCTATCGCACTCCGTGTTGATGGAGACTTCAACCCACGAAGGGTAACGGTTGCTTGAGTCCATGGAGGGCTCCACCCACGAAGGGTCCACGAAGAAGCAACCTTGTCTATCCCACCATGGTCGCCGCCCACGAAGGACTTGCCTCACTAGCGGTAGATCTTCACAGTAGGCGATCTCCTTGCCCTTACAAACTCCTTGGTTCAACTCCACAATCTTGTCGGAGGCTCCCAAATGACACCTAGCCAATCTAGGAGACACCACTCTCCAAGAAGTAACAAATGGTATGTTGATGATGAACTCCTTGCTCTTGTGCTTCAAATGATAGTCTCCCCAACACTCAACTCCCTCTCATAGGATTTGGATCTGGTGGAAAGAATATTTGAGTGGAAAGCAACTTGGGGAAGGCTAGAGATCAAGATTCATATGGTTGGAATGGAATATCTTGGCCTCAACACATGAGTAGGTGGTTCTCTCTCAGAACTGGTAAGTTGGAAGTGTAGGTTTGTTCTGATGGCTCTCTCCACGAATGAAGAGGAGGAGGAGGGGTATATATAGCCTCCACACAAAATCTAACCGTTACACACAATTTACCAAACTCGGTCGGACCGATTTAGTAAACCTAGTGACCGTTAGGGTTTTGATTGGGACTGACAAGCAACTCGGTAGGACCGATATGGTTAGGGTTAGGGCATAACGTAATCTCGGTGAGACCGATTACACAAACTCGGTGAGACCGAATTTGGTAATTAGGTAACCAGAGGGTTGGTCAGGTAAACTCGGTGGGACCGATTTGCTCTTTCGGTGAGACCAAAAAGTTACAAAAGGGAAATAGAGAGTTTACATTGTAATCTCGGTGGGACCGATCGCTCACTTCGGTTAGACCGAAATGTTACGAAGGGAAACAGAGAGATTACAATCCCATCTCGATGAGACCGAGATCCCTATCGGTGAGACCGATTTGCCTAGGGTTTGTGGCAGTGGCTATGACATCTGAACTCGGTGGCGCCGGATAGAAAGAATCGGTAGGGCCGAGTTTGACTTTAGGTTTAGGTCATATGTGGATGTGAGAAATTAGTGGAGGGTTTTGGAGCATATCACTAAGCACATGAAGCAAAAGGCTCATTAAGCAACACCTCGTCCCTCCTTGATAGTATTGGCTTTTCCTATAGACTCAATGTGATCTTGGATCACTAAAATGTACAATGTAGAGTCTTGAGCTTTTGAGCTTGAGCCAATCCTTTGTCCTTGATATTTTGAGGGATCCACTTTCATCATCCATTCCATGCCATTCATTGAGCTTCACTGAAATATTTGACTTGGAATAGCATTAGCTCAATGAGATATATGTAGTTATGAATTACCAAAAAAACCTAGGGATAGTTGCACTTTCAATCTCCCCCTTTTTGGTAATTGATGACAACATATAGATCAAAGCTTCGACAAATGATAATAAAATTTGAAAAAAATCATCGCTTTGAGAAGTATGTGATAACCAAGATCTCCCCCTAAATTTGTGCATAGTAATATTTGCTTTGGACTGCAAATGCACAAGGAATTAGGCTCATGGGTTACTCTTCCATGTCACATACATCTTGGTGGAGCGCTCAAAATAACAGAGATTGAATACATGCACTCATCACCAAGCAAAGTGAATGATCATATAAGGATAAGTAAGATAATATCATAACGAGCATAAGTGTAGCTTATGATCAAACACATGATCATCAATGTCTCACATGAAATTGTATAGTATCTCAAACAATCAAAAGCAAACGAAGTTCAACCAAGAAGACAAGAGAGAACAAAAGAAAATCTCTCTCTCTCGAATCCTATGCGCTCCACCAAGCAAAGTGAATGATCATATAAGGATAAGTAAGATAATATCATAACAAGCATAAGTGTAGCTTATGATCAAACACATGATCATCAATGTCTCACAGGAAATTGCATAGTATCTCAAACAATCAAAAGCAAACGAAGTTCAACCAAGAAGACAAGAGAGAACAAAAGCAAATCTCTCTCTCTCTCTCTCTCTCTCTCTCTCAGCCTATGATCTATACATTTTTCTCCCCCTTTGGCAACAAGTTACCAAAAAGTTACTAGAAAATGCATAGGACTATATCGTCTCTCAGGCTCGGTCTTCTAGTGGTGGTGGTGTCCGGAGAACTCCAAGGACGAAGGCTTCAGTCGATGTAGTAGGAGCTGAAGGAGTTGGTGCTGTAGCTGGTGGTGCTGGAGCTGTAGCTGGAGCTGATGAAGTGACTCTGGTGTCTTGAACTGGCTCTGCAGCTGATCTCTGAGCTCGTGGCACTTTGGCAAATGCATCTGTCGTTGTCCTGCCCTTCCTCTCCTGCATGTCATCCTGTAGCTGCTCCACAGCTGACTGAATCTTAGTTACTTTGACATCAAGATCATAGAATTTTTATTCCATGATTCTTTCTAGGCTCTCCTGGTTTTGAGTTAGGGTGGCCAACCCCTTATCAATCCGCGGAGTTGATGTTATCAAGTAACCAAGCTGCTCCTGCTTGTTCTTCAGAAAGTATTCAGATGCCTCTGCTTGAGTTGGCATCTTGGCAGCCTTCTCTTTCCTTGATTTCTCCTTCTTCTCTTGCGCTTGTACTGATGTTGGTTCATTCTCATTCATGAAAACTTGATTGTCCTCAAAGTCAGGATAGAGAACCATGTGTTCCTTATCCAACAGATACTTTCCTGTGCCCATCTTTGAGTTAATCAACTCCTGAATCTGTGGGGCATATCCACAGCTCCTCTTCTGGTCTGCTGCAGTCCTCTTGATAGTTTCAACTATGAGGCTCATGACTTTGAATTTCTGAGGCACATCAAAAATGTGAAGCAAATTGATTGCATGCTCTCTGATCATGTTGTGGTCACCTGATTTGGGCAAAAGAGTGTGCCTTAGGATCCAGTTGATTGTAGGCAGCCCTGAGAGAAGAAAATGAACTGATCCAAACTTGAAAGACTCAAGTGCATCATCAGGTATCTCCTTGTACATCTGTGACATTGAGTTGTGTCCCATCTTCTTCTTGGCATAAATGTCCAAGACATCTTCATTTTCCTTTGGGGCATTGATCAGACTTGCCCATTCCTCTATGGTTGACTGGTATCTCGTTCCTTCTGACATCCAAACTATCATGCCATCTGGATAGAAATGTTTTGTGGAGTAGAATTGCATTATGAGCTCGTCATTCCAATTTGTGAGCTTCTGCCCAACAAAATCTGCAACTCCACAAGCACTGAAGTTTTCATACACTCCAGAATAGTGTTCTTCATTCTCCTGAATGTAGGTCCAGTCGACCTACCTCATATCACAAACTATGGGCTTCTTATCCAATAAGATGGTCTCATAGAAGTCCTGCTGCTCCTTGGTGTGGAACATGTAATCTACAGCAGTCCTTCTCCTGGTGGCATAAGGATCAGACTATCTCCATAGCCTCCACCCTTGATCTCTCCTGATCTTCATGTTCTCAGCCACAGGATGAGCATCATTGTGGTCTGGGATCTTGGGTTTGAGCTTCTTTAGGACCTGCCCTTCTTCATCTTCCTCAGCATCAACCTCAGGCATTGGAGCCTTGTTCTTCTCAGCTGCTGGTATACTCCTGGTATTTCTCTTTGGTGCACTCTTGGGCTTGGGGGCAGCTTTGGGCTTTGATGTTGCAGCCCCTGACTTTATGGCATCACGCATCAGCTTTTGTGCCTTGGGTGCAGGCTCAGCAACCTCTTCTTCTTCCTCTTCCTCCATCATAGAAGGTTTCCCAATCACTCGGCCATGGTCTTCTTGACCCTTTCCTTCCTTTTCTTTCCTTCAAAGCAGCAGGTTTTTTGGGTTGGGATTCCAAAGAAGCTTGAGTGGAGACTCGGCTTTGGACATTGGTTGTCTACCTGCTGGCCTTTTGATCTTCATTCCAGCTTAATCTTTGTTGAGCTGTACTCCTTCTTGAGCACTTTCTTCTTGAATCGGCCTCATCCTCGGCTGCCACATAATCCTCATCCTCGGACCACGAGGTCTTCTTCTTCCTTGTCCTTGTGGCAGCCTTGGGCAAATTGCTTTGGGAGTGCTTCGCTCCCCTCATCCGAGCTGCTAGAGGGACTAGTGCCCTCACTCATGTGAATCTGCTCTTCCGACTGCTCGATTGTCACTTTGGTCCGACATGCTGCTTACATCGATCACTGACCCTATGAATAGTTATAGTTGAGGTAGAGTGGATGAGCATCACAAAATGCAGAGATTTTGCAAAGAATGATTCAAAAAACTTAGTTTTAGTTTTCCACAAAAAGCATTTCGGATCTACCGATTTTTAAACTCGGTGATACCGAAGCAGTTTTTGGAACGTAAACTAGTGAACTCGGTCAGACCGAGTCACAGTTCAGTGGCACCAAGACTGCTAGGGTTTCACAAAGTTCTAAAATCGGTCACACTGATTTGTAATTCTCGGTCAGACCGAGACTTACTAGTGCAATGGCGTTAGCCAAATCGGTGGGACCGAGTTTTTCAACTCAGTGGGTCCGAGATGGTTTCGGCGGAAACCTAACCCTAAATTTTCGAATCATACCTATTCTAAGGATTGTTTTGACTGGATAGAAGTGTTTCAATCGTGGCAAGATGCATTATGAACACAATGTGCTGAGAATCGGACGAGGATAGCACATTGATCGAGTTCATACCCTAGTTCGGTGGTGAACTCGCTACGGCGGCAACGGCAGAGGAGAATACCGTTGACGGCGGAGACCAGCGATGAGGCGGCCGAAGCATTTAAGTCGACGATCTGTAGACCTGGTAGGCGAGGCGAGCTATCTTGTGAGCGAGAAGTTTCGGAGGAAGTTTTCCAAAAATTTGCCCGTGTGTATATATAGCCCGACACTGTCGGTGTGACCGAGTTGAATAACTCGGTGGCACCGAGATGCATAACTGATATCACATACAAGAACTCGGTGTGACCGAAAAGTTAAAATCGGTTGCACCGAGATTGAAAACCTATATCGACTTAGTAATCTCGGTATGACCGAAATGGAGGAATCGGTCAGACCGAAAATCACAAAGAAGTTTTGGAAGTTTAAGTCTATGACGAATCGGGGACTTCGAGTGCTCCTCACACAGAGTGGTTCGAATCTGACTTGATCAAATTTTGTGATGTAGCATGAATAGAGTTTGAGACAAGAAAAGCATAGATAGCTAGAGAAGGTTCTTAGGCATTCTTGTCCATCCACTTGGCCAAAGAAAAAGAAACCAACCAATCAAAACAACAAGTGGATGTCCTCGAATGAGTAAAATATGCAACCAACATGCTCACACAATAAAATGACAAATGAATTATGTGATAAAGCATGCACAAACAATTCTAGCATCTATCAAACAATAGGTGATGACTAAGTCATCTATATATGAGTATATTGACTTAGGAGTCAAATGAGAACATTTGAACATAGGTCATACTCATAGTTTAAGCTCAAGTGGGGTTACCACTTTTACATAAAGCATTTATGTGTTCACATCATTAGAGTTGCTTTGACTCAATTCTTAGAGTTAAGCTCCCCCTAGATGTGAGATCCCCCCTTAGAGGGATAAACTAACCTTGGGTTTTTTCGATGATGCCTTCATGTAGGTGTTGAAGATGTGGATGCTCAATGTTGATGTAGATATTTTGGAGCAATCCTTTGGAGTGAGTTGCACTTTCAATACCTACACGGGTTAGTCCCACAAGGAACAAACAAGAATATCCATAGACATAGAGTGATGCACACACAAAATGATGTCCATGAAAACATTAGGTTACCTTGTCCCTTGCCTTACCAACATGAGGGTTTGTGACTCCTTGAACTAGTGCAAGATATGGAAGTTGATTGCACTTGTCCTTGCCACAATGATATGAGTGAAAAATGTTGGTGGAGTCACCCTCAGGAACTCTCTAGTTCTTCTTCTTCGGGGTCCACATCATCTTGATGGGAATCCTTGGTGTAGTAGTTGTGCTTGATGAAGTAGAACTTGACGTAGTCTTGGGAACCCACTTGACCAAGGCCTTAGGTGCTTCTTCAAATGCATCAATCTCTTCTTGAAGCTTGTCCTTGCCTTTGTTCTTGTGGTCTTGTGGTGGAAGATCATCTTGTGCTTGTGTTCCCTTGAAGGAAGTAGGATCATACTTCTCTTGTTGAGGAACAAACTTCGTCTTGGGGTATTGATCTTCTTCCCACTCAACTCCATTGGCATTGAACTTTCGTTCAAAACCAACACCTTGATTCTTCCGGTGCCTTCCTTGCTTGCGTACAATTTCCTCAAATTGCTTACTCCGGCAAGGCTCTTGTATACACCTTTCTCTATAATTCCCTTCAATAAGCTGTTTTCTTGCTCAAGTGTAACTTGGCTAAGAGAATCATTAGTGGAATCAAGAGAACTACTAGAAGCAACAATATTGGGTTTAGCATTGTTATTGTTACTACTAGAAGAAGAATCTTTCTGTTCTTGTTACTAGACTTGACTTGAGGCATGTAAGTAGATAAGAGTAAACGCTTGGCAATGTAAGAAGAACTTTTCTTACGAAGATCATCATTGATTGCCTTTAAGAACTCATGCTCTTGCTCAAGATTGAGTTTTTCAAAGCGTAACTTCTCATGAGCCCTTAAAAGTTCTCGATGATCTTCGAAGATAGTTTCATGAGCTAACTTAAGAGTGTTTAGTTATTTAGTTAGACGCTCAATTTTGTCCTTATCATTGTCATTCGTTTCATCTTGATTAGCATGATTAATTGACGTTTCATCATAGTATTCATCACTAGAGTTGTAAACAAGTAAATCATCATCACCTAGCAAGTCATCTTCATCACTATTAGAATCAACATACTCGGGGTGTGTTACCTTAGGACCTTTGGCCATGAAGCATCTTCCGATTCCTTCATTTGGTGAATCAAATATGTCGTAGGAGTTGATTGACACAAGTGCTAAACCGGCAACACCTTCATCTTGAGTGTGTTTGGAGTCGGAGTGATTGTCGGAGTCGGAGCCGGATACCCATTCACCAACATGAGCTTGATGTCTTCGTTTTGTGTAGCTCTTTGATGACTTGTCCTTCCTTTCCGAATCCTTGCTTCTCCATGAGGATCTTCGTTCATAACGATCATCTCTACTCCTTCTCTCTCTTGGTGGTGATTCCTCTCTTCTACTTCTTCTCTTGGGAGAATCTTCTCTTCTTTTGTAGGGTGCCATACACTCATTGGAATAGTGTCCCGGTCTCCCACAATTGTAGCAATTGCGCTTTCGACTAGAAGATCTTTTGTCATTGTAGGACTTTGACTTGGAGCTTCTTTCTTTGCTTCTACTCTTGTAGAATTTGTTGAAGTTCTTCACCATTAAGCTCAATTCTTCATTGAAGGTTTGTTTCTCACTTGATGATGTGGGGGCTTCACATGAGGCTTTGTAAGCAACCTTTGGACTTGTTGTGAAGTTCCTCCTTATCCTTGAGTGACATCTCATGAGCAACAATTCTTCCAATGACTTCCGTTGGCTTGAGATCTTTGTAATTTGGCATCATTTGGATCAATGTGCACACGGTATCATATTTTCCATCCAATGCTCTTAGGATCTTCTTGATGATGAATCATCGGTCATCTCTTCACTTCCTAAGCCGGCAATCTCATTTGTGATAAGAGCAAGCCTAGAGTACATTTCAGCGACACCTTCACCATCCTTCATTTTGAACTTGTCAAGCTGACTTTGGAGCACATCCAAATTGGATTCCTTGACAGAGTCGGTACCTTCATGCATATCAATCAAAGTATCCCAAATTTCCTTTGCATTCTCAAGGCGACTGATTTTGTTGAATTCTTCGGGGCACAATCCGTTGAAGAGGATATCACAAGCTTGAGCATTGTATTGCAACATCTTCAACTCTTTCGCACTAGCTTCACGGTTCGGTTCACTCCCATCAAAGAATTCACCTTGCAAGACAATACACACAATAGCCCAAACGGCGGGGTTATGTCCGAGAATATGCATTTTCATCTTATGCTTCCAACTAGCAAAATTAGTGCCATCAAAGTAAGGACCTCTACGGTGATAATTTCCTCGCTAGACGCCATACTCTCCTAGGTTGTGAAACCAAGGCTATGACCACCAAAAGCAATGGAAATCAAAGCAAATGGAGACCAAAGCTCGATACCACTTGTAGGACCTTGAAGTATGTCTAGAGGGGGGTGATTAGACTACTTAACCAATTAAAAGCTATGCCTTTTCCCAATTTTAGACTTTGGCAGATTTTAGCTATCTTTAAGCAAGTCAAGCAATCTTCACGCAATTCAAGCAAGCATGCAAAGAGTATATAGGCAGCGGAAAATAAAGCATGCAACTTGCAAGAATGTAAAGGGAAGGGTTTGGAGAATTCAAACGCAATTGGAGACACGGATGTTTTTGTCGTGGTTCCGATAGGTGGTGCTATCGTATCTCCACGTTGATGGAGACTTCAATCCACGAAGGGTAACGGTTGCGCGAGTCCACGGAGGGCTCCACCCACGAAGGGTCCATGAAGAAGCAACCTTGTCTATCCCACCATGGCCGTCGCCCACGAAGGACTTGCCTCACTAGCGGTAGATCTTCACAAAGTAGGCGATCTCCTTGCCCTTACAAACTCCTTGGTTCAACTCCACAATCTTGTCGGAGGCTCCCAAGTGACACCTAGCCAATCTAGGAGACACCACTCTCAAGAAGTAACAAATGGTGTGTTGATGATGAACTCCTTGCTCTTGTGCTTCAAATGATAGTCTCCCCAACACTCAACTCTCTCTCATAGGATTTGGATCTGGTGGAAAGAAGATTTGAGTGGAAAACAACTTGGGGAAGGCTAGAGATCAAGATTCATATGGTTGGAATGGAATATCTTGGCCTCAACACATGAGTAGGTGGTTCTCTCTCTAACCGTAAGTTGGAAGTGTAGGTTTGTTCTGATGGCTCTCTCCACGAATGAAGAGGAGGTGGAGGGGTATATATAGCCTCCACACAAAATCTAACCGTTAAACACAATTTACCAAACTCGATGGGACCGAATCATCAAACTCGGTCGGACCGATTTAGTAAACCTAGTGACCGTTAGGGTTTTCGGTGGGACTGACAAGCAACTCGGTAGGACCGATATGGTTAGGGTTAGGGCATAACATAATCTCGGTGAGACGGATTACACAAACTCGGTGAGACCGAATTTGGTAACTAGCTAACCAGAGAGTTGGTCAGGTAAACTCGGTGGGACCGATTTGCTCTTTCGGTGAGACCGAAAAGTTACAAAAGGGAAACAGAGAGTTTACTTTGTAATCTCGGTGGGACCGATCGCTCATTTTGGTTAGGCCGAAACGTTACGAAGGGAAACAGAGGGATTACAATCCCATCTCGGTGATACCGAGATCCCTATCGGTGAGAACGATTTGCCTAGGGTTTGTGGCAGTGGCTATGACATCTGAACTCGGTTACGCCGGATAGAAAGAATCGGTAGGGCCGAGTTTGACTTTAGGTTTAGGTCATATGTGGATGTGAGAAAGTAGTGGAGGGTTTTGGAGCATATCACTAAGCACATGAAGTAAAAGGCTCATTAAGCAACACCTCATCCCTCCTTGATAGTATTGGATTTTTCTATAGACTCAATGTGATCTTGGATCACTAAAATTTAAAATGTAGAGTCTTGAGCTTTTGAGCTTGAGCCAATCCTTTGTCCTTGATATTTTGAGAGATCCACTTTCATCATCCATGCCATGCCATTCATTGAGCTTTCCTGAAATATTTGTCTTAGAATAGCATTAGCTCAATGAGCTATATGTTGTTATGAATTACCCAAACCACCTAGGGATAGTTGCACTTTCACCGTACCAATTTCTTCACTTGAACAAATACATTTTTAGGGGTCGTCTTCCGTAGGCCAAATCTTTAGGGACAAGTGTGTACACTCACAAACACATTAGTCCCTCAACCTATTTGTCTTCAATACTTCAAAATCACTAAGGAGGCACTTGGTGCACTTACAAGGAAGGGCGCTACTACACGTCGATTGAGTGGTGCGTCACATTCTAGTGTTGCAACACAGGTCGTGTTGCGGAAATTTTTAAAACATAGGTTAAGTTGCAATTTTTTGCAACAAAGTTCTTGTTACATTTTTTTGCAGCCGAGATCTTATTGCAAAAAAAATTGCGATAGAGATCTCGTTGCAATTTATTGTTTTTTTTGTAGGGCCGAGTTTGACTTTAGGTTTAGGTCATATGTGGATGTGAGAAAGTAGTGGAGGGTTTTGGAGCATATCACTAAGCACATGAAGCAAAAGGCTCATTAAGCAACACATCATCCCTCCTTGATAGTATTGGATTTTTCTATAGACTCAATGTGATCTTGGATCACTAAAATGTAAAATGTAGAGTCTTGAGCTTTTGAGCTTGAGCCAATCCTTTGTCCTTGATATTTTGAGAGATCCACTTTCATCATCCATGACATGCCATTCATTGAGCTTTCCTGAAATATTTTTCTTACAATAGCATTAGCTCAATGAGCTATATGTTGTTATGAATTACCAAAACCACCTAGGGATAGTTGCACTTTCACCGTACCAATTTCTTCACTTGAACAAATACATTTTTAGGGGTCGTCTTCCGTAGGCCAAATCTTTAGGGACAAGTGTGTACACTCACAAACACATTAGTCCCTCAACCTATTTGTCTTCAATACTTCAAAATCACTAAGGAGGCACTTGGTGCACTTACAAGGAAGGGCGCTACTACACGTCGATTGAGCGGTGCGTCACATTCTAGTGTTGCAACACATGTCGTGTTGTGGAAATTTTTAAAACATAGGTTAAGTTGCAATTTTTTGCAACAAAGTTCTTGTTACAACTTTTTGCAGCCGAGATCTTATTGCAAAAAAAATTGCGATAGAGATCTCGTTGCAATTTATTGTTTTTTTTTGTAGCAAACATACTGGTACAACTCTTTTTACAACACACATTGCTGCAGAAATCCAGTGTGACACACAGCAAGCAGCAACTAGCAACACGCGTCGCACGGACGAGACGACGGGTGCTCGCGTGCAATCTGTCAAGACTATGCATGCTCGCCTGCAATCCGCCGGCTAAAGCTAGGAGTTTTCCATAGAGGAAACTGTAAAAGGAGTGAGAAATTTTCGCAAAAGAAGAGAGTGAGAAATCCTGAAAATATACCAGACGGGGGACGAAATATACAGCTCCCCGTAAAAATATTAACGGAAAGGGCCGTTTTATAGGACCTGCTTGGGGTGGTTTTTTATTCCAGCCCTGTAAAATGGCGGTTATTTTAAGGGACAAGGCGAAGTAGATGCTCTTAACTAAGCTAGTAAGAGCATCTGTAGCAGATGCACTATAACCGATCAAACTTCTAGATTTATAGTATAGATTCCATAAAATGCATCGAATAGATCCTTTTTTATGGCTGACCCCTAAATTTCTTTTGCAGCTCCATGTATATTATCCCCTACATATCTCTCAAATCTGTTGTCTTTGAGCCGTTTTGCAAGTCCCCCTATATTGAAACTTTAACCAATCAACGCCGGAGCAGGCAAAGGAGCTCGGCAGCGGATGACCGGAGCGCCGCCGGAGCAGGCGAAGTAGCTCCGCAGCGGCCACATGAGTGTCATCGGAGCATTGCCGCAGTAGGCGGATGGCCGGAGCGTCGCTGGAGCAAGCGGAGGAGCCCAGCAGTGGCCGTCGTAGTGTCCTCGGAGCATCAACGGGGTAGGCGAACGGCCGGAGCGTTGCCAGTGTAGGTGGAGCAGCTCGGCAGCGGCCGTCGAAGCGTTGCTGAAGTAGGCCGATGGTAGAAGCATCGCCGGAGCAGGCGGAGGAGCACGGCAGCGGCCACCGAAGCGTCGCCATAGTAGGCGGACTTTCGGAGCCTCACCTTTTATTACGGTATATAATTTTACAATACCTGTCAAAGTCAATTTGGTACTGCAAATACTTTTGCAGGGGGCCGCCCGTATAAGGGCATGTATAATGGTCGGTAAGATAGTCTTATCTTAAGTCTTGCATGTAATTTAGAGAAGACTGTAAAATATGTCTACAATGTGTCATCTCTTAGCCTTATCTTCAACTAGTCAATGTGTACGTGCAATGTACGTTAATTTGGAAATATATTAAGTGCATGCGGATATTAAGTAGGATATTTTTTGCGTGTTATTATATGATTAATACTGTATTTGGCATAAAATTAACTGCACGCTAAACGTGTTGAGCGCTCGACATTGAAGCAGTCTAGATCGTTGGATTAACATGATTTAATAGCCGAGATTAATTGGATCTGCCCCTTTGCGCCTTCTTATATTGGTATAGATAACTAGCAATTCCTAAAAATATGGTGAGACATATTACTAAGAGATCATCTATTGTCTTTTCTTATTTTTTTATAATTTCTCTTTTCTCTACCTCATCATTTATCCTACGTGGCACTACTAAAATAAAACCATTGTACATGCCTTAACAGGTCAAGATTATAGCACAAATATATGTTAGGGAATAGGGATGCTCTAAAGAGTAAAAGGAGAGACAAGAGGAGGCAGGGGCGAGAAGTCGAAGTCAAACCACGACACTAGGCTGCGTTTTCTCCGTAATCCGAGGACAGATCCCTTTCCTCTCTCCATTTACGCGGCGCTGCAAAATCCTCTTCACTCTTCCTTCCCCATACTGTCGCCGCGCTGCCATCCCCCGCCACGGCAGGATCCCGGTAGGCCGCATGACCCTATCCCCACTCGATATGCTGTTTTCTCTCGTTCTTATTGCCCGACACAATCTGGGCTTACATACATGAATCCGTGCTCTTGTAGGCTGACCAACCAAACCAACTGTTTGCTCTATTAGTTTGTTCGACCTACGGTACAAGCTGGTCGAGCTCTTCTGTCCACGCGCGACCATGGAGGCGGCTCTGGTGAGCGCAGCCACCGGGGCCTTGAGGCCCGTCCTGGGGAAGCTGGCCGCTCTGCTGGGCGACAAGTACAAGCATTTCAAGGGGGTGCACAAGGAGATGAAGTCCCTCACCGACGAGCTCACGGCCATGCATAATTTTCTCTTCAAGATGTCCGAGGACCGAGGTGGAGGATCCCGATGTGCAGGACGAGGCGTGGATGGCGGAGGTGCGGGAGCTCTCTTACGACATGGAGGATGCCATCGACGAGTTCATGTTGTGTGCCGATGACAAGGACACTAAGCCAAGATCAAGATCTCGCTGGGGAAGATGAGGGCTCGCCATAGGATCGGCAGCGAGATCCAAGATCTGAAGAAACAAATTATTGAGGCGGGCGAGAGGAATACGAGGTACAAGACCCGTGAGGTCTTCGCCAACACCAGAAATACAGCCCTTGATCCTAGAGCTCTTGCTATCTTTGAGCATGCCTCAAAGCTAGTCGGAATCGATGAGCCGAAGAATGAGATAATCAAATTGTTGATGCATGATGATGGACGGGCGCCGACACAACAACTGAAGATAGTTTCCGTTGTCGGATCTGGAGGTATGGGCAAGACGACACTTGCGAACCAAGTGTGTCAAGAGCTCAAAGGGCAATTCGAGTGTCAGGCCTTCTTATCAGTGTACCGAAATCCAGACTTGATGAATATTATGAGGACTATTCTTAGCAGAGTTAGCAGTCAAGATTATGCCAGCACTGAAGCAGGGAACATACAGCAAGTGATCATTAACATCACGAATTTCCTTGCAGGCAAAAGGTACTATCCATGTCTATTCATTTTCACTTGTGGTCTCAGGCATATAACAGAGACAGTATACGAGGTCAATGATCATAATTTATGTGCTTCTTTCATTTCACATTTATGATCTCCAAGACATAGCTACTGATTCATTGATTAATGTATGGCATATATTTACTTTGCACGAAGAGTAACAACAGAATATTCCTCCAGGCAACCCCTACCTTTTTACATATGTAGCTTTACTCATTTTGCATTTTGAGTCACCGGATATGTGGATCCATATCTATGCTATTGATTTGTTGCTCACTACCACCTAAGGTCCTGTCCAGATATGTTACATAATTGATCTGCTGCATACTTTTCAACATAATTGAGCTTTCTTGCTCTTTACTGTGATCATGCCTCCAGTTTACAGTTTAAACTAGTGCTTATCTTGATGCTGTTCCTAATGTACGGACTGACATGGACTTACAAAATATACACGGTAGTTACATTTGTAATGCCATTTAACATGTGTATCGGCTTTCTTATCTATCATTTGTTGTCACAATATTTTTCTTCTCTTGTTGCATACCCTGTATTAAAGGCATACTAATATCGCTCATAAAATCTATGTGCAGGTACTTAATTTTTGTGGATGATATATGGAATGTGGAAACTTGGAATGTTATCAAGTGTGCGTTCCCTATGACTAGTTGCTGCAGTAGAATAGTCACCACTACTCGTATGAATAATGTTGCCCATTCATGTTGTTCATCGTTTAGTGGCTATATTTATAATATAAGGCCTCTTAATATGGTGCACTCAAGACAATTATTTCATAGAAGGCTATTCACCTCTGTTGAAGACTGCCCCACACACCTTAAAGATGTTGCTGATCAAATCTTGGAAAATGTGTTGGCTTGCCGTTGGCGATCGTTGCTATATCTGGTTTGTTGGCAAACAGAGCGAGTACAAAGGATCAATGGGATCAAGTGAAAAATTCAATTGGTCATGCACTTGAAAGAAATCCTACCGTTGAAGGAATGATGAAGATATTGTCGCTTAGCTACTTCGATCTTCCTCCTCATCTGAAAACTTGCCTACTCTATCTAAGTATATTTACAGAAGATCATTATTAAGAAGATTGACCTGATAAACAGTTGGATTGCTGAAGGATTTATTCCTAAAGAAGGCACACATACAGTACATGAGTCAGGTGAGATGTGCTTTAATGATCTTGCAAATAGGAATTTGATCCAACTCGGGGGGACAGACAAATATGGTAGTGTGAAGATTTGTCGAGTTCATGACACAATTCTTGATTTCATCATATCCAAGTCTATCAAAGAGAACTTTATTACTTTAGATGGTAATTCCAATCTAACAACGAGGACACAAAGCAAAGTTCGAAGGTTGTCTCTCCAAGTTGGAAAGCAAGGAAATTCTGTCATACCCACAAGTCTGGTGTTGTCCCATGTCCAATCATTTAATGTGTTTTGGGATTCAAGGGAAATCCCTTCTTTGGATCAGTTCAGGCATTTACGTGTCCTGAACTTCAGAAATTGCTACCAACTGGGAAATCATCATCTTGGAAATATAGGTAGATTGTTTCAGTTGAGATACCTTAACCTCAGGAATACAGAAGTAAGTAATCTCCCAGAACAAATCGGACATCTACAATGCTTAGAAATGATTGACCTAAGAAACACAAATGTCCGTGAATTACCCGAAGCTATTGTTAATCTCAGAAAATTGGTGCACTTACTTGTTGAAACTCGGGTCAAATTTCCTGATGGAATTGCGAAGATACAAGCACTGGAGATGTTGAAAGAGGTCAACCCCTTCAACCAGTCATTGAACTTTCTGGTAGAAGAACTTGGCCAGCTAAAGAATCTGAGGAACCTACACCTTGATTTTGAAGATGAATCTACCACTGGAGACACCATGGGTGCTAAGGAGTGCAAGAAGGCTATTGCCTCATCTCTCCAGAAATTAGGCACACATAACCTTCGTTCTCTAACTGTTGTTTATGATGACAACTTTTTACAAGAACCATGGTGCCCTCCGCTTAGCCTCCAATCACTTATGATGTATTGGTCACCTTTCCCACAGGTCCCGAATTGGATAAGCTCCCTTGTCAACCTCCAGCGGTTACGCCTTGAAGTGGAGGGAATCAGGCAGGATGATCTCTGCATCCTTGGAGCCTTACTGCTCATTCTCGATATAATAGGAGTAAGAAAGTCTAGAGATAGGCTGAGAGTCAGTGGTGAAGTTGGGTTCCGATGCCTGAGGATGTTCTTTTATTATATACAAGATGAAGGGATGGAGCTGATGTTTGCAGCAGGATCCATGCCGAAGCTAGAAAAACTCATAATTAATGTTGACGCAGATGAATTTAAGCTTCGCACTAGTGATGCTCTTAATTTTGGAATGGATAACCTCCCCTGCCTCATCACTGTAGAATGTGCACTGCGTGGCAGAGTCAGGAGCGCTCTTGAGGCAGCCAGGGATGCCATGGTGAGGGCAGCCGGCACAAATCCAAACCACCCTAGCCTAATCTTTGTATAGTGACATGCTGTTAATGATGCATGATGGGTAGTTACCACATAGGGCCCATGCTGACACTTCAGGTGCCAATTCTTTTGCATAACAAAATCATGTTAATTCCCGTTCTCGTTCTCCCTCTTTGATTACCTCATATCAATGGTTTTTGTTTTTTTTCAGCTTGGGGCAAAATTTCATGCAAGCTGTATGCAATCTGAAGGTTCACACAAAGAGTGTTCAAGCTCTTGTTGACATGCTGTTTTCACTTGTTTGTATAGGAAATGAATCCTGCCAGCAGGTCCTAAAGCAATTATATATTTATCTTGATTTTCTGATTATCATTGCCTTCCTCCCTATATAACTGCTACTTCAGGAAATGTATTTGTGAGGTGCAATGTAATCCTGCTTACAGGTAGTTAAATTGGCTAACGCCGTTTCTCATTTTGCTTCACCGTCCATGACTTGATGATCAATGTTGTTTTGGTAAGTGATAACACTGGGCGAAAGATGACAGGCAAACTAACTGCATTGTGTTCAAGTGTTTTTTATGGACCAGTTGCTGCTGCTGCACCCCCGAAAAAAGGGTTGCACGTGCTGCAAGAATCATCAATGTTGAATTTTCTATTGCCTAGTGACCATTGATCTTGTTAATTTTTCATCACCTGCTATTTGTTTTCTTTTGCCCTCCTTTGGTCATTCTTGGTCATTTCCTTCAACAAGTTCAGTTCCTTGAAATATACTGCAATTCATAAGCTCGTTTCCTTTTATTATCAATCTGGGTGCCGTGCTAATCCAGATGCTTCAGTGCCAAGTTTGTTAGAAATATAATTGGGTTTAAGTTAGAGATAAGGAGATAGAGATAAATTAGTTTAAACCACATGTAACTTGTCTTATACTCCAAGTCTCTACCCCTCTTGTACTCCTATATATACCCTACACAAGGGTCAGATCAATACAACAACAAACAACACAAATATTCAGCCATCTTATAATTTCCTACATGGTATTAGAGCGGTTAGTCTCACGACGCCGATCCTAGGTTCCTTCACCACTTCCGCAGCGCGCCGCCCCCGGGGAGATTAATTTTCTCTCCCCGGGGGCGCGGCACTCGATCGATCAATTCCAGTTTTTGAAATTCCTTAGATCAGTTTCCTTAGCTACGAATAAATCTCGACGACCATCAAATCCGGTGGGAAAATATAGAGTTCCGCAAGATGCTCATAACGGCGGAGCACGAGTTGGATCGATTCGTCCAGCGACCATGAAGAGCATGCAAGGACCCGGCGACTCCACGCGCATCTGAGGTCTGAGCAGATCGGCTACCAGGTTGGTTCATCAAGCCAACTTCTTCGCTCTAGCGGCGGTCTTCCGAATGAGTCGGCTTCTCCAACAAATCTTGGGCTCGCGCGGTGGCGCGGTTCCTCCAAACGAGCCAGCCACCAGCGCACACTCGGCGACCTCCCTGGGCAGTACGCGGCGCGTCCACAGCCGGCGTCTCCGAACGAGCTGGTAAACTGGAGATCCAACGGCGCAACGTAGGTCCGCCTCCATCCGTGCGTACAAGCAGCGGCCGTACGGAATTTGGCCATGACGCAGCCAGAGGTCGTGTGCCCCAAGAGATCTAGGTAGCTTCTTACGGACATGCATCCATGCGTGCATACCCTATGCACACGGCAACTCGAGCTCTATGTCATCTCGAGACCACCAGGCGACCAACCCGACGCACCAGTGCCTCAATCACTGGAGAGTCTTGCAGGCGGCATCGACACCTTAGACACACGTCGACATCTTCATCAAGCCGGCTTCCAGCACAGGACATCAGGAGGGCCCGCAGGCCTTCGACTTCGAGGCACACGCACGGACGAGATCTTCACGAAGCCGTTCCATCCACCTCCTGCGCGTCGGCATGTCGTCCACCCTCGAGCCACCGATCTGCACCTTCACCGAGCGATCTGCATTGACCCCGAGCCGAACGACATCAACCTGTACGACTACGCCGGACTATGAGCCAACATACTTCTTCAGCACGGCACGACATCGACACTTCGTCGCTGCGGAGGGACGCCTTCAAGCGACGCATCATCGTCGACATTGCCGCTGTAACGTTATCGCCGACACTTCATTGCCAAGGTCTTCATCAACGTGGTCTTCACCAACATCTTCATCAACACACCGCCGCCACCTTGTCCACAAGATGGACACCTAGCGTCCTCTGACAGAATTTTCTGCAAGACGCGACCACGACGACGGCAATGACCGCGTCACGACGACGGCATCGACCGCGTCATCCACGACGGCCCGATTGCATCGACACGGCGTCACTACAGTGACGACCCTACACGGCCGCACGGTTCTGGCAAAACCGATGTGTGCTCGATAGGCTTCCTCCGGTCTTGGCAAAATCGGTAGACTCATCGCCGACGGCACCCTCTGACATCCGCAAAGTGCATCGTCCACGTCTGCAGCTCCGTCATAGCGCATTTTTTTGCGCCTCCGGCTTTATGCGGCTTCATCATCCACGACGACTACACCATCGACCACGACTACCTCGACCACTGCTACATCACCATGATCGGCTACCTCAACATTAATGGCTACGTCTACATCAACTCATCGGCAACAACTTCAGTCAACAGCGTCCGCGTCGTCACTAGCGTCCACGCCACTTCCGCTGTGACTGCGGGAGGGAATAGGAGAAGGCATGAAGGCACCAGAAGGGGACGCAGTCATCGCCCTAGATGCCAACCCATCAGAGACGCAGTTGACGATGGCGCAGCGGAAAAGATGACGAAAGCGCAAGACTTCAAATCCAGTCGTACTCGTCCGCTTCACTCACGCTACGACTGAGGGGGAATGTTAGAAATATAATTGGGTTTAAGTTAGAGATAAGGAGATAGAGATAAATTAGTTTAAACCACATGTAACTTGTCTTGTACTCCAAGTCTCTACCCCTCTTGTACTCTTATATATACCCTACACAAGGGTCAGATCAATACAACAACAAACAACACAAATATTCAGCCATCTTATAATTTCCTACAAAGTTCTCATGGTGTTAGTTTGATATACACACGCTTTCCATTGCTGTTAAATTATGATGGTGCCAATTATCTGCAGTGCTACTCCAGATGATTAGTATTTTTCAGTGTCCTGGTTGATGATACAGTCTGTCCCCATCATATTAGCAGGCCCCTTCCCCTTCAGATTGATTCCAATTCCCATCCACAATTCCATTTCTTAACAAATTTTGCCTGAATTTCGCATAGTATAACATGACAAACACGTACAAAAACCAAGCGATCTTGGTGATTTTCTGCTTGGATACATAAGTAGTATTGTATATCCATGGGAAGAAATATGACGCCAAATTCCTTATGGTTGTATTTTTTCTAATTTCCAGTATATTTTATACATTTTATTTTTATCACAACAAGTGGTGGTTCTCTTTTTTACATCACTCTCCTGTAGCTATCCTGGTAAACCACCTTTACAAATTCCATGCCCATACAGCATTTTTAGATTCATAATGCATGTCCTGCATCTGTAACAAGATAACAGGGCAAATACTTGTAGCTTATCAGCATATAAACTTAACAAATGGCATTTTAGTAGAACGTGAGTCGTTATTGACTATTATTCTCTTATAACTTATTCCGTCCCCGATAATAGCTTGCAAAAACGTCTTACATTATGGGACGGAGGGAGTACTTGTTTTGTACGTTATTGATTGTTCAAGTACTGATTTTTCTTGCATACTACTAGTAGAATGATTCATTGTGAGCTCATCTTTTAAAAATAATCACTTTTGCTTCATTGAAGCTAGGTTGAAACCTTCTTGTCTATTCTCTAGAAATTAGTTTTTCTCTATAAAAAAAATTAAGATACTTTGCTGGTTGAGATAATTGTTGTTAACAAAATGTGTTTGAATCACATGGCATGGTGTGCCTTTCTCTTGGCGGATGAATGTTAAAAGCTGAAGAAACATTTGGAGGGAGACGGCGATTG
This sequence comes from Aegilops bicornis, assembly GCA_021605145.1. Classification (NCBI taxonomy): domain Eukaryota; kingdom Viridiplantae; phylum Streptophyta; class Magnoliopsida; order Poales; family Poaceae; genus Aegilops; species Aegilops bicornis. The sequence continues at coordinate 66,991,337 of CM038671.1, forward strand.
GGATATTCACCATGACATGGAGAATCTGGAAGAGCTGATGGAACTGCTGGCGAGGAAAGAGCGTGGGAGCAACGAGTTACAAGAGGCTCGAAAAGAACTCATACCTCGGGTATGTACTTCTGCTTTCTCTCTTGGTTGTTTAGCCACCGCAACTGCACCTAGTTAACATGTTTTCAGATTCATGCTTGTACCGAAGAGAGAAGAAACCATCTAGCTAATAACTATGGACCCGAAGGTCTGAGGTAAACTACTCACACTTCATCGGAGAGGCTATGGTGTTGATGTAGAAGCTCTCCGTGATCGATGCCTCTTCCGGCGGAGCTCCGGAACAGGCCCCATGTTGGGATCTCATGGGTACAGAAGGTTGCGGCGGTGGAATTAGGTTTTTGGCTCCGTATCTGATCGTTTGGGGGTACGTAGGTATATATAGGAGGAAGGAGTACGTCGGTGGAGCAACGTGGGGCCCATGAGGGTGGAGGGCGCGCCTGGGGGGTAGGCGCGCCCCCTACCTCGTGGCTTCCTGGTGGCTTTCTTGACGTAGGGTCCAAGTCCTCTGGATCATGTTCGTTCCAAAAATCATGTTCCCGAAGGTTTCATTCCGTTTGATATTCTTTTTCTACGAAACTCTGAAATAGGCAAAAAAACATCAATTCTGGGCTGGGCCTCCGGTTAATAGGTTAGTCCCAAAAATAATATAAAAGTGAATAATAAAGCCCAATAATGTCCAAAACAGAAGATAATATAGCATGGAGCAATCAAAAATTATAGATACGTTGGAGACGTATCAGGGCCTCCAAACCATCCCTCTCACATGGCCGTTCGCGGTCTGGGGGCTGGACATCTTAGGCCCGTTCCCACGGGCGCCAGGGGGCTATCGCTATCTCTACGTCGCCATCGACAAGTTCACCAAGTGGGCGGAAGTGGAAGCCGTCCGTACCATCCTGGCCGGCTCTGCCGTCAAGTTCATCAAGGGACTCGTGAGCCGCTTCAGGGTCCCCAACCGCATCATCACAGATAACGGCTCGCAGTTTACTAGTAACCTCTTCAAAACCTACTGTGCTAACCTTGGAACGCAGATCTGCTACGCTTCGGTGGCCCACCCCAGGAGCAATGGTCAGGCTGAGCGCGCCAACGCAGAGGTCCTGAGGGGCCTCAAGACCAGGACCTTCAAGAAGAAGCTGGAGGCCTGCGGCAGGGGCTGGCACGACGAGCTCCAGTCCGTGCTGTGGTCTATCCGCACCACCGCTACCAAGCCAACGGGCGAGACTCCATTCTTCCTCGTCTACGGAGCCGAAGCAGTCCTTCCTCACGAGGTCAAGCATCGCTCCACACGGGTCCTGGCGTTCGAAGAAACGCAGCAGGACGCCACGCGGATGGATCTTGTGCTGGGGGAGGAACATCATCACGAAGCTGCATTAAGGGCGGCAAGATACCAGCAAACACTACGGTGATACCACTGCCGCAACGTTCGCTCCAGGATGCTCGAGAGGGGTGACCTGGTCCTGAGGCGGGTCCTCTCCAGGTAATGGTTGCATAAGCTTTCACCCATGTGGGAGGACCCGTTCAGGGTCGTCCACATCTTCAGGCCTGGCGTCGTGCGCCTGGAAACGCAAGAAGGGACACCTATCCAAAACGCCTGGAACATCCAGCACCTCCGGAAGTTCTACCCATGAAGCAAGGCCCAGAGCCTATGAAGCAAGGCCCAGAGCCTGTGAAGAAAGGCCCAGAGCCTGTGAAGAAGCCCGGTGCCTGTGAAGAATCGCCGCCCGTGACACTCTCACGTAATAATGAGTTGGGGCTGTACACGCCCCGGAGTCTCAGGACCGCCGGCCTCAGGCCCTGGGGCTCCCGCCCACACCTAGTGGCAGCACTTAACTCCGCGCTGGTGAGAAGACTTGAAGACTAGATTAGGTGCGGGACGCGGCTTTTCATTTGCCTTCCGTAGTTGGCTCGCTTTTCCTTAATCGAAGTTGCTCTTGGTGTTCATTGCGGATTTGACTCTCTAGCCTCTTACCGCATTTTTCGACTCTGTTTTGCTCATGTTCTCTCTCTCACATACCTCGTGAGGGGGCTAGGTAGGTTCCCTCGCGAGCATTTTTCTTCTCTCTACCTTCTCGCAAGCCACCCTCTTTCGAGCCTGAAAGATGGCGCATCTCTCCTAATCCGTGCCCCTCGGGCACCGTGATACAAAGCGTCAAGTCGAGGCTTGGGTGGGCGGCAAAACCTCTAGCGCACCCCCTAACGAATTTTTGCAGTTTCCGAGCAAGCACAGACCACCAGGTTAAGATGGACGCGAGGAAACAAACGCCTCGTGAGGAAGAGGACATCCTGGACGCACCAGGTCAAGTTCTCTTTGCGCAAAATAACAACAATGGACGCAAGGAAACAAACGCCTCGTGAGGAAGATTTCGGGCCCGAACTGTGGATGTGGACTGCTGGACAGTTCAGGTTACTATCTTGCGAAGTAACAACTGGAAGGGGCTGTTACCTGAAGTGCTGCCTCCTAATGAAGAACCTCCCCCTGCAGATGGCAATCCACATCCACAGTTCGGGCCTGAACTCACTGCTGAACAGCTTTATCAGCAGCAAGTTCACAATTGGTTGGTACAGAATGCTGCCTCCAATCACCCTGTGCATCAAAACAATGCAGAAGCTCCCAATCAAGGGTGGGCTCCTTGGCCCCAACCTCCAGCTCCTCCTATGCCACCCCACCTCATGAACTACCAAGCTTGGCTGGCTTCTCAGGGTTTAACTGTTATGCATGGAGTGGTTCCTGACAACAATGTCACTGACAATCCAATGCAAGCATGGCATGAGGCTGTTACTGCCTCTTCTGAATATACTTCCTCTGAAGACTCTGACGCCACTGTATCCGATTTGCTTGTTCTGCCAGTGACTCTTCCTGGATCCTTTGTTGCTGCTATGGTCACTCCAACTGCTGCTGCTGACGTGGTTACCATCTCTGTCGACATTCATGACCAAGGTATGCATTTTGGTTTATCTGCTCAAGGCGATTCCCTCATAGAAATCCTTCTGTCCAATCCTATTCCCCGACAGCAACTCAATACTACACTTTTCAATGCTATCCGGCCTCTGCTTGCTACAAGGGGACCATGGGCTGCTGGTTTTGGATTTAGACACGAGGTTATGCACTTTGAAGTTCAGGTGACTGCTGGCCCTACTGGCCTCCAATTCACAGAGAATAATCTGCTTGCTCCGGCCACTTCTTCAACGGTGATCATTGAGGAACTCTCTGACAGCCAGTCAGCACTTGTTGTTCAGTCTAGGCAGGAGCCGCAAGGACCCATGGAAATTTCCAATGTGCCTCTCGTTGATGCTGAGGAATCTGCTAATGTGGTAGCTGAAACCATTCATTTGCGATCTGATTCTGAGGCTGATACACACCTCACGGGCCTGGCTGCATATCACTCTGAAACTCAGACCGGTCTGCTGCAGATTGCGACAGGTGCCATTTCTGAACCTACAGTCAGTGCGGCTGGTTCCTCAGCTCAGAAATGCAAAGGAGAAGTGCCAATTTCCATTGACACTTCCACTCTCCGTCGCAGCACTCGTACCAATAAATATGATGGATTTCGCACCACCTCTCTCTCTGAAGCCAAGACATCCAAGTCCAAGGTGAAACCGCGCTCTGTTCCTACTGCCGTCTCCGCTGGCCCTGCAGCTGATGCTTCCACTCAGATGCTCCCTGCAGAAATCCCTCCTCCAACTGACATTACCACAATGCAAGCCATTGGCACAAATCTATGTGCCATCCCGGAGGAGGAGCTCACGGTTGCTGCTTTCACTGAAGACCCGGCGGGGACCTCTTCATCAACCTAATCTTGCTTCCTCGCTTTACTTCTTCGCTTAATGGCTCTTTTGCAGTCGTGGAACGTCCTTTGTTGGAACATTCGTGGTCTTAATGCGCACAAAAAGCGCTTAGCCTTATCTAATGCGATCCAGTCTAGTGGATGTGCGATTATCTGTCTTCAAGAAACTAAAATGCAGATGTTTGATGCTAGCGCCCTCAAGTTGATTTATCCTAAACGCTTTGATAAATTTGCGTATATCCCGTCCATTGGAGCGTCGGGGGGAATTGTTACGATCTAGAATAGTGCTCTTTTCACTGGTACGACCGCTTTTGAGGAACAATTCGCGTTAGGCGTCAACTTCACTTCCACCCAAAATGCGCATACTTGGACGTTGGTTAACATCTACGGCACGTGTCAAGGAGAGCAGCGTAATACTTACACTAAATGGCTATTTGACCTGACAATCCCGCCCACTGAAGATTGGCTTCTGCTTGGGGACTTCAACTTCATTCGATCACCTGAAAATCGTAACCTACCAGGGGGAAACGCTCAGGATATGTTTACTTTCAACGACTTCATCCGTGAACAAGACTTAACTGAGATTCCCATTAAAGGTAGGGCCTACACTTGGTCGAACTTGCAGCTCAACCCTCTGCTCGAACAACTCGACTGGTTTTTTACCTCGCTCAACTGGACGACATCCTTTCCTAATACCCTGGTAAAACCTTTGGGCCATACATCTCGATCATATTCCTGCTCCGTGGTCATTCAATCCACAATCCCCAAGAGCAAGATTTTCAGGTTTGAAACCTACTGGATTGCACACCCAGGCTTCATGCAGGTTGTTGAGGATGCTTGGAATAAACCCCTAAAATTTGGCAAAGACAAAAATGCAGCTTCCATCCTCTGTCAAAAGCTGAAAGCTGTCAGATATTCCCTATCCCACTGGAGCAAAAAAGATCTCCCGCCTAAAAATTACCATTGAGAACTCAAATAAGGCCCTTCTTGAGCTGGATGGTCTTGAAGAACGTCCAGCACTTTCCACCCCTGAATGTAACTTCAGAAATATTCTCAAAAAACATCTCCTGCGACTTCTTAGTTACCAAAAGGAGTACTGGAAGAAAAGATGCACAATTAGTTGGATTAAGTTTGGCGACAAAAACTCAAATTTTTTTCAAGTTGTTGCTACGGAACGATTCAGAAGAAACTGCATTGCTACCCTAAAAACTGAAAATGGGTATGTTGTCCAGGATCATGCAGGCAAAGAAGCTATTTTATTCCAAGCCTTCAAACAAAGGCTGGGATCATGCTCGAAACCTAACATGAAGTTCAACCTCTCGTCTTTACTCCGACACCAAGTTCATTTTGATAGCCTCACTACCCCGTTTACACAGCATGAAATTAATGCTGTGATTAAGGAGATGCCCCCGGACAAAGCACCGGGCCCGGATGGTTTCAATGGAGCCTTTCTGAAGGCATGCTGGCCTATCATTAAGAATGACTTCTACAACTTGTGCAATGAATTTCACAGAGGAGATTTGAATATTGAAAGCTTAAACTATGGATATATCACCCTGATCCCAAAGAATGCTTCCCAAGAGACGGTCAATGACTTCCGCCCGATCACTTTGCTCAATTATTGCCTTAAGTTGATCACAAAACTGCTGGCCAATCGTCTTCAGAAAATCATCTTGCAGATCGTCCACCTTAATCAGTACGGGTTCTTACGTGGTCGCTCCATACATGACTGCTTGGCGTGGGCCTTTGAGTATATTCACCAGTGTCAAGCCTCGCAAAATGAGATTATCCTGCTGAAATTAGATTTCTCCAAAGCCTTTGACACTATCCAACACTCGGCCATGCTCCACATTATGAAAAAGGTGGGTTTCAATGACAAATGGCTTCAATGGATGCAACGCATCTTCAATTCTGGCAAATCTTCAGTCCTACTCAATGGTACTCCGGGAAAATCTTTCCAATGCAATTGTGGTGTGCGACAAGGTGACCCCCTCTCACCTCTGATCTTTGTTATAACTGCGGATCTCCTTCAATCTGCAATTAACGAGGCACTCCGAAATAATATCCTGGAATTACCAATCCGACGCGACACTAACGGGGATTACCCTGTTATCCAATACGCGGATGACACGCTCATTATCCTGCCAGCCTGCACCCGCCAACTTACCAAGGTTAAGGAAATTATGGAGGACTACGCCACGTCAGTAAGGCTCAAGATCAACTTCCATAAATCCACACTTGTGCCAATTAACACGCCTCCTGACAAAAGCAAAGAACTGGCTGATCTGTTAGGTTGCACTGTGGGATCCATGCCGTTCACATACCTTGGACTGCCCCTAGGCACCACTCGTCCGACCGTGCTAGATCTGGCTCCGCTTGTTTGCGAAGCAGAAAGAAACATTACGGCTGCTATGTCTCTAATGTCGTACGCGGGGAGACTTGCTCCAATGAACTCGATGGTAACCTCCCTTATCATGTTCACAATGGGCACCATTCGCATCCCACCAAAAATTGTGGCTCAGCTAGACAAGATCAGAAGGCATTGCCTATGGCAAAAACGGACCGAGGATGGGATTAAGAGCAACTCTCTTGCGGCTTGGAACATGGTCTGCATGCCCAAGAAAAGTGGTGGACTGGGTGTTGTTAACCTCAAAATTCAGAATGATGCCTTGCTGCTTAAATTTCTCCACGAGTTTTACAACAGGCATGATATCCCTTGGGTCCATCTCATCTGGGAATCTTACTATGGTGATTCTGTCCCTCATGCACATGATTCGTGTGGTTCCTTTTGGTGGAAAGACTTAACACATCTAATGCCCACATATCGCGGTGTGACACACATAAAAATTGGGACTGGATCTTCGGCGCTGTTTTGGAAAGATAACTGGAGCCAGTCCATATATGCTGATAGTTGCCCCAGGGCTTACTCATATGCTCTCTCAGAAGACATCTCGGTCAAACAGCTCTTGACATCCACCAATCTGCATGAAAACTTTCAACTCCCACTCTCTATTCTAGCCCGTGATGAACTGCGATCCATCCAGATTGAAGTGGCCGAAACCAATCTTACGGAAGATCATGACACCTGGCAATGTATATGGGGCAGCCACACTTTCCAAACATCCTCATACTACAAATTCTACTTCAGAGATATAATTGCTCATGAAGCCTTTGGATGGTTGTGGAAAGCAAAATGTACTCCCAAGATCAAGACATTCGGGTGGTTCCTACTTGTTGATTGTCTCAACACCAGAAACATGCTCAAGAGGAGGCACTACAACATTGGGACAAACTATGACTGCTTCCTATGTGGCCAACACGTCGAAGAAACGGTGGAACATCTCTTCTTTCACTGCACGTTCTGTCGGAAATGCTGGCAATATCTTGGTTTCAACTGGACAACGCAGCACGACAGACTTGACATGATCAAACATCAAAAGACCGTGCAGCCTAGAAAGATGTGGATGGATATATTCTTGACGTCGGCCTGGAGTCTCTGGAAAGAGCGAAACAACCACCACTTCAGGAAAATCAAGCCATCAGTCGCATCCTGGAAACAGAGGTTTAAATTGGACTTTTCCAATCTTAGATATAGAGTGAAACCTTCCAAACAACATATTGTTGCTGCCATACTAGATTCCATACAGTAGGTACTTTGTAAACAGGGTGCTTTCTGGTGGTGCCATCACCACCCATGTATGTAACTCACACATGTAATTGTACCCCCTGAGGTTTTGGTAATATATATGCAGTAGGAACCTTTCCTACTGTCTTCACACTCAAAAAAAATAACAACACGGCATGGGAATAACACGCGCGATGCAATAACCAAAGAACCACAGTTCGATATATGCCCCTCTGGGCCCATGCTGGTTTCACCTTTGATGCAGGAAAAAAGAACTAAAATGAAGCGGCGTTGCAGCAGTCTGCGGAGGCAGGCCCTCAGCGACGCCCCAAGCCTAGCCAGACCCTTCTTTGCGCTTCACAGAGGCGCGGCGACGAGATGACCCGCTGCCTCCTTCGAAGCGGGCGCGGTGGCTGGTCGTAGCCACCGCTGCTGGAGCTGTCGCCGGAGGAAGAGCCGCCGAAGCTGGAAGAGACACGATCGTCGCCGAGGGCAGGCTCGCCTTCATCTTCGTCGCGACCGTCACCAAGGCCGAGCACCTCCTCACCGTCGTTCGTCTCGGGGCAGCACCCGGCGCGGCAACCACCTTCCCCAAACACCCTCACATAGAGGGTCGATCCACCGTCATACCTGAAGTGGAGCGTGCACCGCCTGCCGAGACCATGCGCGCGGGCGAATGTCTGCCAGCCGTGGGCCAGGGCTATGTTGCCCGCGGCGGATGTCTCGACCGCGACCCAAGAGGCCTTTCTGCAGCAACCATCCGCCTGCAACCAGAGCCCGCCTGGACCAGGGACCGGCAGTTCGTCAACGAAGAAGCGCGGAAGCTGGAGCCAGTTGCCGTCCGGGTTCTCCGACCAGACGACGAACTCCGGCGACACTTCCGCTGAATGGAAGCGCGAACGGGGAGGTCGCGCCACCATTGCACGCCTCTCCTCATCAGCGGGTGTAAGGGCATATTTATCCCGTAAATGTTTTCGTGATTGATGATGATACTTTTGCGGACTAATCGTATGCTTTGAGTTCCTCAGATGGTTCATCTCTAGGCTCGAGACGATTCGGTGCCCCTCGGAGACTATTGAAGACGACGTCGTCCTATGTTTCTTTTTGGTGGATTTGAGTCGTAGGAGAGCCGTACTATTAAGAGCCGTACACTTGTCCCTCCTTTCCCTGCACTTTGGAGCTTCCCTTCGTTATCTTGGTTGTGCGGAAATCTGACAACTACCCTGTACTTGCGATAGTACCGCAGGTACACGCGGTAGTACCGCGGCTCCCAGGCCTAGTGCCGCTCCGGTCTTGATAGTAGGGCGGATGTAATTTTACATCCGCGCCACCAGGGTAGTACCGCTCATTCAGCGGTAGTACCGCTGGAGCCCACGGTAGTACTGCTCCCTATGAGCCGTAATACCGTGGCCCTCCTACCGAAAATCGTAGTTTCACGGTAGTAGGCACACGCCTTCTGATAGTACCGCTCCTCCGAGCGGTAGTACCGTCGGATTTTTGCACTACCGCAGTTTGGCGGAAGTTGGCACGGATGTAATTTATTTCATCCGCGCCTTCCTGTGCCGTGACTCTCCTGCCTTGCGGTAGTACCGCAAGGGGGAGCGGTAGTACCGCGCAAGCGGTAGTACTGCCCCTTAGTCAGGCTAGTTCCGGCCTGTGCTGCTGCCGCGGTAGTACCGTGGTCCGCCACGGTAGTACCGCGCAGTCTCATGTAATACCGCGCCCACTGAGCGGTAGTACCCAGCGTCATGGGCTGAATAAGTGGATAACGGTTGGATTTTTCCCACGGCTATATAAGGGGCGTCTTCAACCTCTAGTTGACCACCTCTTCTCTCCCCAAGCTCCATTTTGGCCCGATCTCTCTCCCTAGCCAATCAAACTTGTTGATTTGCTCGGGATTGGGTGACAAGGGCCCGATCTACACTTCCACCACAAGATATTTGATTCCCCCCACTTATCCCTTGCGGATCTTGTTACTCTTGGGTGTTTGAGCATCCTAGACGGTTGAGGTCATCGTGGAGCCATATTCCATTGTGGTGAAGCTTCGTGGTGTTGTTGGGAGCCTCCAATTAAGTTGTGGAGATTGCCCCAACCTTGTTTGTAAAGGTTCGGTCGGCGCCTTCAAGGGCACCAATAGTGGAATCACGGCTCTTGCATTGTGCGAGGGCGTGAGGAGATTACGGTGGCCCTAGTGGCTTCTTGGGGAGCATTGTGCCTCCACACCGCTATAACGGAGATGTACTTCCCCTCAAAAGGAAGGAACTTCGGTAACACATCCTCGTCTCCACCGGCTCCACTCTTGGTTATCTTATCCCTTTACTTGTGCAAGCTTATTCGTGTTCCTATACTTGCTTGCTCTTGTGCTTGTGTTGTTTGCATCATATAGGTTTTGATAGAAAGATTGTAAGGGAACCCCCTACAGTATAATTGGTTCAAGAAACCCAAATTGCAAGTACCATGCCTTGAACCTGGGTGGGTGGGAAGGCATCAACCCCTCCACACCACTAGGCTATGCCTTAGTCTGTTGCATCATATAGGTTGTCCACCTAGTTGCACATCTAGACAACCTTTATTATTGCAAAGTTTAAATTGGTTAAGAAAAGCTTAAAATTGTTAGTTGCCTATTCACCCCCCTCTAGTCAACTATATCGATCCTTTCAATTGGTATCGAGCCTCGTCTCTTTTTAAGGACTTTACCGTCCGAAGAGTATGGTTGACGTCGTAGATGATGTGGGGGAGCACTCCGGTGCGAATCCGATATCATCTACGGGAGATGGAGGTACCTCGATCTCTCGTGAGGAATTGAATGTGGCATTGGACACATTGAAAAACTCCATGACGAGCGAGGTCAAGGACATGTTTAAGGAATTCCTAGAAGGCTTAAACTTTCCACCGCACCCGTGATAGTGGGTGATCCCACCAACACGGGAGCGGATGCTAACTCCGATAAGGGGGAAGCTACTAGTGAGAAAGCCCCCTCGTCTAGTGGTAAGAATGGCACCGGCATCTTTGCCCATGTGCAACCTCCCGTTTATGGTGGACCGATTCCTTCCACTCATTTGAATCATGCCGGTCCACCACCTAAGATTGATAAAAAGGAGGAATTTGATTCTTGGGTTTATCGTTTTAAGCGTCATTTAAATCATGTGAACACTAACCTTTGGAGAATCATTGAAGAAGGTTTCTACCCGCATGATCCGAGCAACTTTTCTCCAGGAGAGGTCGTGGATCATCAATTCAATGAGAATGCTCTCTTCATCATCCAAGAAGCAATCCTTCCGAAGACCTTCCTCATCTCGGCCTTACTCCGTGCCAAAGATGCTTGGCTCAAGGTGGTTTCCCTTTATCGAGGAAGCGCAAGCATTCAACGCTTCAATTATGAAGTGGTCCAAGATGAAGCCGATGAGTTTACAGCGAAGGAAGAAGAAGAACCTCGTGAGCTCTATCGGAGAGTAACCAAGCTTGCTGTCTCCCTCGGGATCATGGAAGTAAGGACACAGATGACAACTGGATCAAGCGCCAAATTTCTCAAGGCAATGATGCCCTACCACAAAGCCATGTCCTCCGTCATCCGTCAATGACCGGACTTCCACACCTTGTCCTCAAGTGATGTGTTGGATGAGTTTGTGGCTATGAGCATATTGGACAAGACCGCCGACAATGCGGTGCTTCGCTCCCAAAGAGCAAAGAAGCCCAACCTCGCTTTGAAGGCCAAGATTTGTGTCGAAGAAGATGGAGAGGAGGAAGAAGAAGAGAGCAACCTCGAAGATACTAAGTATGATTATCATGAACACATGGCCCTTGCTTCAAGACAATTTTGGAGCAAGAAGAACTCAAGGCCCAACTTCAACAAGAGCAACTCAAGTGGCACTAAGGGCAAGCAACGAGTGAGGACTTGTTTCAATTGTGGCAATGTGAGTCACTTTGTTATGGAGTGTCCATATGAGAAGAGGGAAGACAATGGTGGCAAGCTCATCCGTAAGGACAAGGCCAAGTCTTTCCCCAACAAGAGCAACTTCCCAAAGAAGACTCCTCACAAAGCCTTGGTGGTTCAAGAAGAGTACAATGAGGATGATGATGATGATGAGGATGGTGAATCGGCTGCCATGGCCTCCGTGGCCATTGCAATGACTCCTCGGGTGTCTCTCTTCGGTTCACCTAATGAAAGCATCACCGCCAAGTGCCTCATGGCTAAAGCCACCAACAAGGTAACCCCCAACATCAAAACTACCATCATCAATCATTCTTCTTTGTGGATTGCATTGATGAACATGAGGGGACTAATGTGGAGGAAAATGAATTTGAGATCTTTATGAGTAAACTCATGGGCAAATCCAAGAAGCACTTCGTTGCTCTCTTGGAACAACTTGATGAAGCCAATGTCATGATCGAGACTCATGAAGGAACCATCTCTAAGCTGGAAGGGCATAGTCGTGACTATGCCGATGAGATTTCGGATCTTTCCAATGCTCTTGAGGAAGAGCGTGGTCTTCGTTTGGCTCTTGAGGAGTCATACAACGATGATCATGCTAAATTAAAGAAAGACCTTGATCATGCTCTTGTCGTGTCTCGTGTGCTTAGCTCCGAGAAGGCAAAGCTTGGAATTGATCTTGCTAGACTCAACGATGACTTTGACATTCTCGACAAGGCTCACAAAGTCTTGAAGGGTGCTCATGCTAGTCTCAAAGAGTCTCATGATCAACTCCAAGTGAAGCTAACCAAGGAGAAAGCCACCTTTCCTCATATGATATTGATTGATAATGCAAATGCTACTAACCCTTGTTGTGAGCATGTGCATCTTGTTGAGGAGAATGCTAAGTTGAAGGAGCAACTTGAAAAGGGCCTTGTCACATGCATTCAAGGTGAGAAGAACCTTAACGACCTTTTGAATAATGTCGCGACCAGACCCGAATGGATCTAGCGCTCTGTGCTCAGTGTCATCCCTGGATCGATGTCTGACACCACACAAGATTGAAGGATTTATAGCGAGTAGCAATCACACACTTATTACATCGTTGTCCACAAGGGAACTTAATACAATAATATGGCTTAAGGCCATCTAATAATAACAGCGGAAGGCTTGGAAAACGAGTGAGTCCATCAACTCCAACGGCATCACCGAGTATAGAACCACAACCTAACATCTTACTGTCGTAAATGCGAAAAGTCTGCAACATGAAAAGTTGCAGCCCAAAACGGGTCAAGACATGGAATATGCTGGCAATGTAACACATAGAGAACAATGAAGCAACAAGCCTATACTACATGCATATTTGGCTGGTGGTAAGGCTCTCTGATTTACATTTTGCATAAAGCTGATTTTTCCCTACATCAAAGGAATAATTTTTTAACTATCATGGTGGTTGTTAAACATTGAGAATGGTTGACAGCATCCTCAATCCCAATTAAAAGTACTCATTAAAAACCCAATAACATTTATTTGCGGATAACATGTTGAGATTCACATGATATTCAAGTACTAGATACTCAAAACGCGTCCATAACCGGGACACGGCTAATCATGATTAGTTTATACACTCTGCAGAGGTTTGCGCACTTTTCCCCACAAGACTCGATCGCCTCCGCTTGGTTCTCGCACTACATGGTGTTTGAGAAGCGGATGACCGAGACATAGTCTTTCAGAAGCGCTAGCACCTTACATGTGGGTAGACCGTACCAACCTACATCCCCTACATCAGCTAGCCTACCCGTAAGAGTTCGCACAACTTAGTCAACTACGCCAGAGCCCATAATTGGCTTGTGGCTGCACACGGAAGTTTCTAGTTTGAATAATCTTATGATCCCTTAGAGCACAGGTGGCGGTCCAAGAAATACAGCAAATCCTGATAGAAACCAGGTGCCTCAATCCACCCGGATGTGTGTTTAAGTTGCCACCTTAGATAAACCATTAATTAACAATCTCACATCTGTCATGGATATTCACTCACCCAATCCACGTCTACTAGCATAGCATGGCATAATCAAGCAAACGTAGAAGTAACTCCCAAGGTTTCATAAGTAAACAGGTAATAGGTACTACCTCAATCTACTTCCCATCCCACAATTTGATTAGATCCTAATCATGCAAGTGTTTGAGGGTTGATCTAATGCATAAAACTGGGTAGTAGAAAAGGTATGATCAAAGTGTTACTTGCCTTGCTGATGATCCGCGAGTCCTAGAGATTCGAAATAACAAGCGGCGCACTCCGGGTGATCTAACGCAGACAAACAACAAGCATACAATAAGTACTCATCTAATGCACAGGGAAATCTCGAATAAAAGATCTAACCAGATATTCAACTTAAGAACCCTGGTGGCAAAAGAATCGAGTCAAATAAAGCATCGAAAGTCAGAACTCGAGAGAGAACGACTCGGTTTAGCAATCTGAAAATTGGTCAAAATTTCACAGTAGCAAAACTCTGTGAAAGTAGGGTAGTCGGAACGGCGGTTTCGTTATGAAACTCCAGGCGCTTGAATCACCTGATTCCGATAAACGAGCAAGAAATAAAACAGTTTTGAAAATCGGATCAGAAATCGAATCTGAAAAATAACGGATTAAATCCGATCTAAAAGAAAACGACGAACGATCTAAATAACGGACGTTCGTTAACAGAACGAATGCAGCGAACGCATTCATTGAAACGAACGGGTCGGTGAACGTTCACTAAATAAGAAAACCGAAAAAAAATAAAACCAATCTAGGTTTTTTAAAAAAAACCGAACATTTTTTTTTTAAAACCGGGTCGGTTTATTTGGGGAAAACCGGATCGGGCGGCGCGGGGCGGCTACCTCCGGTGGCTCTCGCCGGCGGGGTTCCGGCGGGGCTCCGGCGGGTCGGGCGGGGTCGGCGGGGTCGGCGAGGGGGCTCCGGGGCGGCGACGGGGTGCTCCGGCGACGACGGGAGACGGCGGCGTCCTCGGGCGGCAAGCGGCTCGGATGGGCTCACGGCGGGGCGATGTGAGAGAGAGAGGGGCGTCGGGTTATAAAGGCGGCGGTTCCTTGGGAGGGGGCGACGGGTCTCGGCGGAGCCGGACTCGGGCGGCGGCGCTGCCGTCTGTGGCGGCGGGAGTCCGCCTTCACGCGAAGAGGAGGAGGAGGGAGGTGGGCGGGGGCGATGGGCACTGGGCCTGGCTGGGCCGGGGCCTCGATCCAGCGGCGACGTTTTTTTCTTTTAAATTAAAATTTAACCCAAATGAATTAAAAAAAATACCAAATGAGCTCCAAATTAATTAAAACAAATTTTCCCCGACTCCTAAAAATGAGTCGAACAAAATGAACTTTTAAAAACTGCAACATGCATAAAATTTTAAATGCTCATTTTTTTTGCCTAAGCAAAATAAATCTTCAAAACCCAAATTTGATTTATTTAAAATATCTTCGTTTTTCCTAAATATTGGGAAAGTCATATTATTCCCTCTCTTGAGATTTTGTAGGAAAAACTTTATGAAGATAATTAAATAAATCCAATGATCCTATTTCCAAAATTTGAGAAATCCCAAATATGAAAATAATGAAACTTCCAACTCTCTCCGAGGGTCCTTGAGTTGCGTGAAATTTTCTAGGATCGGAAAATGCGAGAAAATATGATATGCATGATGATCTAATGTATAACATTCCAAATTGAAAATTTGGGATGTTACAAACCTACCCTTAAGATGAATCTAAGCCCTCGAGATTCGGGTTGGATAGAAAATAGGTGAGGGTGGTCCTTGAGCAAAACTTCCTCTCTTTTCCAGGTGGCTTCATCCTCAGTGTGGTGGCTCCACTGAACTTTGCAAAACTTGATAACCTTGCTGCGGGTAACTCTGCTGGCATAATCGAGAATCTTAATCGGTCTTTCCTCATATGTCAAGTCATCCTTCAACTGTATTGCTTCCAATGGTACTGTGTCTCTTAACGGTACCTCTGCTATCTCGGGGTGACATTTCTTCAATCGAGAAACATGGAATACATCATGAACTCCCGACAGTCCTTCCGTAATTCCAACTTATAAGCAACTTCTCCCATGCGTTGCAAAATCTTATACGGTCCAACGAAACGTGGTGCTAACTTTCCTTTAACTCCAAAACGCTTAACTCCTCGAAGCGGGGATACTCTGAGATATACCCTGTCTCCAACTTCATACTCAATCGCTTTGCGCTTTGAATCGGCATAGCTCTTTTGTCTGGACTGGGCTATCTTGAGCCTGTCTCGAATCAACTTAACTTTCTGTTCGCACTCCTTAATCAAATCTGGTCCGAACAATCGGCGATCTCCGGTTTCGTCCCATAACAATGGTGTCCTGCACCTTCTTCCATACAAAGCTTCGAAGGTGCCATCTTCAAACTGGTTTGGTAACTGTTGTTGTAGGAAAATTCTGCATACGGCAAATTGTCATCCCAGCTAGATCCATAATCTAGGGCACAAGCTCTCAGCATGTCTTCCAAAATCTGATTGACTCTCTCGGTCTGTCCATCGGTCTGTGGGTGGAAAGCTGTGCTGAATTCCAATCGGGTTCCCAATGTTTCGCAACCGGTTCCAAAATTTCGAGGTAAACTGGGTTCCTCTATCTGATATGATGCTCCTCGGAACTCCGTGTAAGCACACAATTCTGGTCATGTATATCTTTGCCAACTTAGCACTGCTATAGGTAGTCTTGGTCGAATAAAATGAGCTACCTTTGTTAAACGGTCAACTATAACCCAAATCGAGTCATATCCTGAGCGAGTCTTTGGCAATCCTGTGATAAAATCCATGCCTAGTTTATCCCACTTCCATTCGGTATCGGCAATGGTTGTAACAATCCTGCTGGCTTCGATGTTACGCCTTTACTTTCGGCATACATCGCAAACTGCTACATACTCCATAATATCCTTCTTCATTCCGGTCCACCGTAAAGTATTCTTCAAATCCACCTACATCTTGGTATTTCCTGGGTGAATCGAATAGGGTGACTCATGGGCTTCTTGTAAAATCAACTTCCTCGATCTACGGGTCATTGGGCAAATAAACACGGTCTTCGAACCATAGGGTATCGTGCTCGTCCTCACGAAATCCTTTAGCCTTTCCTTTGCTCATTTTCTCCTTTATAGAGGCAACTTCCCTATCTGCCTTTTGGGCTTCTCTGATTTTGTCCATCAGCGTTGACTGAATCTCCAATGCTGCTACATAGCCTCTCGGTACTATTTCCAAACATAGCTCTCGAAGGTCCTCGGCTAACTCATTGGGTATTCCTCCCATCATTAGGGTATTGACGTGGCTCTTACGGCTCAATGCGTCTGCTACGACATTAGCCTTTCCGGGTGATAATGCAATCTCATGTCATAATCCTTGATAAGCTCTAACCATCTCCTTTGTCTCGAGATTCAATTCATACGTGTGAAGATGTACTTCAAACTCTTGTGATCCGTATATACTTCACAATGATTTCCAATGAGAAAATGTCTCCACGTCTTCGTGGCATGCACTACGGCTGCTAACTCCAAATCATGAGTGGCATAATTCAACTCATGGGGCTTAAGTTGTCGTGAAGCATACGAAACAACTCTTCCTTCCTGCATAAGCACTGCTCCAAGTCCTCGGCGTGAAGCGCCGCAATATACTTCATAATCCTTAGTCCGATCCGCAATATCAAAACCGGTGAGGTAACCAATCTTTTCTTCAACTCCTGAAAACTTGCCTCACAGTCCTCACCCATATGAATTTATTTTCCTTCTTCAACAATTCTGTCATAGGCTTAGCAATCCTTGAGAAATTCTCAATGAATCTTCGGTAGTATCCTGCGAGTCCAAGGAAACTCGAATCTCTCCAACGGTCGTTGGTGCTTCCCATTTGGTTATGGTCTCAACTTTCGTAGGGTCAACTGCTATCCCTTCTCCGGATATAACATGTCCGAGAAATCCAACTTCCTTTAACCAAAACTCACATTTGCTGAACTTGGCATACAACTGGTGTTCCCTCAGTTTCTCCAAAACCAATCGCAAATGTTCCTTGTGTTCCTCTTCATTCTTCGAGAAAATCAAAATGTCATCAATGAACACCATGACGAACTTATCCAAAAACTCCATAAACACTTTGTTCATCGTGTTCATGAAATAGGCTGGTGCGTTAGTCGATCCAAATGACATAACGGTATACTCGTATAGTCCATATCTCGTGGTAAATGTTGTCTTGGGTATGTCCTGCTCCCGAATCTTCAATCGATGGTACCCACGATCGCAAGTCGATCTTGGAAAACACCTTGGCTCCTTGCAAGCGATCAAACAGGTCATTTATCATAGGTAGTGGGTACTTGTTCTTGATTGTTACTTCATTCAATCCACGATAATCAACAACCATTCTTAACGATCCATCCTTCTTCTCCACTAGCAAAACGGGTGATCCCCAAGGTGAAGAGCTTGGGCGTATAAAACCTTTATCCAAAAGTTCCTTAATCTGCTTCTTGATTTCTGCCAAATCTGTCTTTGGCATCCTATACGGTCGCTTCGATATAGGGCCTGTTCACGCAACAGCTCGATCAAAAACTCAATGTCTCTATCCGTGGCATTCACGGCAACTCTTAGGAAATACATCAGGAAAATCCTTCACCATCGGTACTTCTTCTGTACCACTCACGATAAGCAATTAACTTGTGCTCTCCTCGGCTCGTCTTGCCGTGATACATACTTAATCCTTCTTCCTTCGTGTGTGGTGAGCAAAATTGATCTAGTGGAGCAATCAATGTTTCCTCCATACTTTGATAACCAATCCATACCTAATATCACATCCAATCCTTGGGATTCCGTAACTATTAGGTCCGAGGGGAAAACATAGTGTCCAATCCTTAATGGCGGTCGATCACACCATTTACTAGCCATGTACTGCTCCGTGAGGTTACTAGCATGGGTGACCTAAGGGCTTGGGTTGGTAACTTGTACTTATCCACAAATCCCCTTGATATGTATGAATGCGATGCACCAAGATTTAAAAAGAACAACTGCAGTAAATGTCTTATCCAAAAACTTACCGATTACTTCATCAGGCTTATCTTCAACCTCCTCCAATTAAAGGTGGTTCACCTGTCCTCTATTGTAAGGGTTGGGCTTCTTTCCAGAGCTTCCTTTGCCATTTCCATTCTGGCCTTCGGGCGATCATTGGCATAATGCCCAGTCTTGCGGCACTTAAAGCAAGTAATATGTCTCAGGTCTACTTTGGATGGTGTTGACGGGTTGGTGCGATTCTGTCCATTACTTTCTCCATTCCCGTTCCCATTCTTGGTGCTGTTATGGTTATGCGAATTTCCTCCTCCATGGGTATGCTGAAACTGAATTCCTGATTTAGGGGTATAACGAGGTTTCTGCTGAGCTCCAGAGTTATACTTCCCTTGTCCATACTTCCGCTTGCGGTTCTCAATTCTTCATGCTTTCCTTCAATCATGAGGGCTCGGTCTACTAACTCTGGTAGTTATTGAAACTGGCTACCATCAACGGCATCTTGAACTCATCATTCAGTCCTTCCAGAAACTTCTCCTGCTTAGCTGCATCCGCAGCAACGTCATCTGGGGCATAACGTGCTAGTTTACTAAAGTCATCCACATACTGGCCAACGGTGCTCCCTCCTTGGCGTAAGTTGTGAAACTCACGCTTCTTCATAGCCATAGCTCCTCGCTGAAACATGGGCAGTCTGAAAAGCTTGCTGAAATTGATCCCATGTGACAGTTGTCTCTGAGGTGGTAAGTGGCTGTGAAATTCTCCCACCATGCTTCTGCGGGTCCTTCAAGTTGATGTGCTGCAAACTTCACTCTTTCTCCATCCATGCATCCTGCAGTGATCAGCTCCTTCCTATCTTGCGGAGCCGGTCATCTGCTACAATTGGCTCGGTGCTCTTTGGAATACACCGTGAGTTCGATCTAAGGAAGCGAGTCGAGATGATCCGCAGTGGTGGTGGCGGTGGGTTGTTGTTGTTGTTGCCACAGTTACGCACCAATGTTTGAATCAGGGTATTCTCTTGAATCAATTGGGTGATCTCTCGGCGGAAAACAAATCCGGTCGCGTCTCGGAGGCATCGATGGGTTTAGAAAAGATGAGAATTTAGAATAGAATGAGGTCTAAGGAATCACTACCCAAATGCACATGAGCAAATACACACAAAATCACTTCATTCAATCAAACAAAGGCTTACAACGATCTAACTATCGCAAAAGTGCGTGTACTATAATGTTTACATGGAGGGAATACTACTAATATGTGGGGGACTTCTACTAATTTGAACCGTGGAAGACTCCATAATGTCCGCTCGAATTTCGTCTTCAAAGTCGGGTTCACTTGGATCCGAATCGGTGTCGTCGATGTTGATGTAGTCGCTTGGGCAATCGACATACCGGTCTTCATTCCTGAGCGCCAACTTCTTCTTGAGTTCTTCAACCTCGTACTTAAGATCGTTATTGTGTTTTGCTAGAGCTACGATCTCGTCCATATAGTCCTTGCGAGTTGTCTTTAGTTCTTCTTCAAGCTCGATGATCCTTCCCTTTGCATTCTGCAACTCCAACATATCATTGCACATCTGATTCTCCTGGCGTCGAATGTGCTGGTTTAACTCCTGGATAAATGCTGCAATGGATCTATCCTTCTTAGTGTTGACGACATCCCATTTGTCGTCTCGGCGTCCGCAAATCTGGTAGATTGTGTCCTTGAGGTCTTCTTGGTAAACTTCTCCAATGCGTCCCATGGTGATGTGAGCTGCCATGCTCTTTCCGGACTCCAAGTTGGTGCACCGAAAACACTATCTATAGGCTTGGTGATTGGGGCGAATGTCCTTCCGGAACGTGAGCGTGAATCTTCCAGCTCCTCTTCGTGCAGAGTGGCGTTGAAAGTTCCTGAAGCTTGGTAATCCAATGTTCAGTACTTGGTAACTTCCTTCAAGTGAAATCCAAAAGGTGTGCCTTCATCCGGTTGGGTGTACTTGATCTTCGCGTCCGTCATCCTAAAGAGAGTAGAAAAGATGAGGAGTTAGAAAATGGGAAGAGAGTAGTGATCTATGGCTTTATCTTAGTGGTCGTGTCCTCAGATCGGTGTGCTCGATACCATTCTCTGTCGCGACCGCACCGAATGGATCTAGCGCTCGTGCTCGATGTCATCCCTGGATCGATGTCGACACCACACAAGATTTCAAGGATTTATAGCAGAGTAGCAATCACACACTTATTACATCGTTGTCCACAAGGGAACTTAATACAATAATATGGCTTAAGGCCATCTAATAATAACAGCGGAAGGCTTGGAAAACGAGTGAGTCCATCAACTCCAACGGCATCACCGAGTATAGAACCACAACCTAACATCTTACTGTCAAATTCTAAAAGTCTGCAACATGAAAAGTTGCAGCCAAAACGGGTCAGCACATGGAATATCTTTGGCAATGTAACACATAGAGAACAATGAAGCAACAAGCCTATACTACATGCATATTTGGCTGGTGGTAAGGCTCTCTGATTACATTTTGCATAAAGCTGATTTTTCCCTACATCAAAGGAATAATTTTTTAACTATCATGGTGGTTGTTAAACATTGAGAATGGTTGACAGCATCCTCAATCCCAATTAAAAGTACTCATTAAAAACCCAATAACATTTATTTGCGATAACATGTTGAGATTCACATGATATTCAAGTACTAGATACTCAAACGTCCATAACCGGGGACACGGCTAATCATGATTAGTTTATACACTCTGCAGAGGTTTATGCACTTTTCCCCACAAGACTCGATCGCCTCCGCTTGGTTCTCGTGACTACATGGTGTTTGAGAAACGGATGACCGAGACATGGTCTTTCGTGCGCTAGCACCTTACATGTGGGTAGACCGTACCAACCTACATCCCCTACATCAGCTAGCCTACCCGTAAGAGTTCGCACAACTTAGTCAACTACGCCAGAGCCCATAATTGGCTTGTGGCTGCACACGGAAGTTTCTAGTTTGAATAATCTTATGATCCCTTAGAGCACAGGTGGCGGTCCAAGAAATACAGGCAAATCTCGATAGAAACCAGGTGCCTCAATCCACCCAGATGTGTGTTTAAGTTGCCACCTTAGATAAACCATTAATTAACAATCTCACATCTGTCATGGATATTCACTCACCCAATCCACGTCTACTAGCATAGCATGGCATAATCAAGCAAACGTAGAAGTAACTCCCAAGGTTTCATAAGTAAAATGGTAATAGGTACTACCTCAATCTACTTCCCATCCCACAATTTGATTAGATCCTAATCATGCAAGTGTTTGAGGGTTTGATCTAATGCATAAAACTGGGTAGTAGAAAAGGTATGATCAAAGTGTTACTTGCCTTGTCGATGATCCGCGAGTCCTAGAGATTCAAATAACAAGCGGCGCACTCGGGTGATCTAACGCAGACAAACAACAAGCATACAATAAGTACTCATCTAATGCACAGGAAATCTCGAATAAAAGATCTAACCAGATAGTTCAACTTAAGAACCCTGGTGGCAAAAGAATCGAGTCAAATAAAGCATCGAAAGTCGGAACTCGAGAGAACGACTCGGTTTAGCAATCTGAAAATAGGTCAAAATTTCACAGTAGCAAAACTCTGTGAAAGTAGGGTAGTCGGAACAGCGGTTTCATATTTAAACTCAGCGCTTGAATCACCTGATTCCGATAAACGAGCAAGAAATAAAACAGTTTTGAAAATCGGATCAGAAATCGAATCTGAAAAATAACGGATTAAATCCGATTTAAAAGAAAACGACGAACGATCTAAATAACGGACGTTCGTTAACAGAACGAATCCAGCGAACGCATTCATTGAAACGAACGGGTCGGTGAACGTTCACTAAATAAGAAAACCGAAAAAAAATAAAACCAATCTAGGTTTTTTTTTAAAAACCGAACATTTTTTTTTTAAAACCGGGTCGGTTTATTTGGGGAAAACCGGATCGGGCGGCGCGGGGCGGCTACCTCCGGTGGCTCTCGCCGGCGGGGTTCCGGCGGGGCTCCGGCGGGTCGGGCGGGTCGGCGGGGTCGGCGAGGGGCTCCGGGCGGCGGCGGGTGCTCCGCGACGACGGAGACGGCGGCAAGGCTCCCTGGGCGACGGCGGCTCGGATGGGCTCAAGGCGGGGTGATGTGAGAGAGAGAGGGGGGCGCCGGGTTATAAAGGGGGCGGCTTCCTTGGGGAGGGGGCGACGGGTCCCGGCGGAGCGACCTGGCGCGGTTGCAGGCGGCTGGAGTCCGCCGCGGACGCGAGGGAGGAGGGGGAGGTGGGCCGGGGGAGCGATGGGCCTGGGGCCTGGCTGGCTGGGCCGGCTGGGCCTCGGTCCAGGGGGGGGCGGCGACGTTTTTTTCTTTTAAATTAAAATTTAACCCAAATGAATTAAAAAAAACCAAATGAGCTCCAAATTAATTAAAACAAATTTTCCCCGACTCCTAAAAATGAGTCGAACAAAATGAACTTTTAAAAACTGCAACATGCATAAAATTTTAAATGCTCATTTTTTTGCCTAAGCAAAATAAATCTTCAAAACCCAAATTTGATTTATTTAAAATATCTTCGTTTTTCCTAAATATTGGGAAAGTCATATTATTCCCTCTCTTGAGATTTTGTAGGAAAAACTTTATGAAGATAATTAAATAAATCCAATGATCCTATTTCCAAAATTTGAGAAATCCCAAATATGAAAATAATGAAACTTCCAACTCTCTCCGAGGGTCCTTGAGTTGCGTGAAATTTTCTAGGATCGGAAAATGCGAGAAAATATGATATGCATGATGATCTAATGTATAACATTCCAAATTGAAAATTTGGGATGTTACAAATAATCAAAAGGAACTTGTGGCCAAGGAGGGGATTGGGTTCGCGCCCAAGCCCAAGAGCAATAAGAAGAATGACAAGACCAAGCAACCTCCCCCTCTCAACCAAACTTTTGTGAGGGAGGGAGAGGGTGCTTCCAAGAAGAAGAAGAACCATGCAAAGGGTGGCAATGTCAAGAAGGACAACGTCATCCCCATGAACATAGCCGCGACTTTAACCCCTCTTATGTGTTGTGCCGTGCTAGTGATGGGCATGTTTATGCTAAATTTGTTGGTTCTTCTTATGAGTACATTGAATGGTCTATTTGGGTTCCTAAGACCCTCGTTACTAACATCAAAGGACCCATTACCAAATGGGTACCTAAAACCAAGCATTGATCTCTTGTAGGGGTTTGCTTCCGGTGGGGGATCATGGTTGCTCGATAGTGGAGCAACAAATCATATGACCGGGAGAAAGAACATGGTGGTGGACGTGCAAGAGATTCCATCTATGCCCACCGATGTCGAGTGGGGTGATGCTTCACATTCTAAGGTATTGGGTCTCGGCAAGGTTGTCATTTCTCATGATCTTACGATCGAGAAAGTCATGCTTGTTGAGTCCCTTGCATACAATTTGCTTTCCGTTCGTCAACTTGCAGTCATGGGTTTTGCTACTTTCTTTGACATTGATACCGTGGCCCTCTTGTGGAGCAAGACTCTTAAAGTAGCCTTTGTTGGGCATGTCGAAAACGGTCTCTATGTGATTAACTTTCGGAGCGACCCACTAAGACCGCGACATGCCTAATGGCTAAAGTTGACGTGGGATGGCTTTGGCATCGCCATTTAGCCCATGTCAATATGAGATCTTTGCAAAGTCTTCTCAAGGGGGACAATGTCCGTGGACTAACAAATGTTAGTTTTGCCAAAGACCGTGCTTGCAGTGCTTGTATTGAAGGAAAGCTTCATGAGAAGGCTCACCCTCCCACGACCATCATATACTCAAAGAGACCCTTGGAGCTCCTTCACATGGATCTCTTTGGGCCACCATCATTTGATAGTCTTGGAGGTAGAAAGTATTGCTTGGTGATTGTGGATGACTATTCGAGATACACTTGGTATATTTCTTCAAGAGGAAGAGTGAGACTCAACAAACCGTCATTGACTTTGCAAATGAAGCTCAACGTCAACATAATGCAAAGATCTTGACTATAAGAAGTGACAACGACACCGAGTTCAAGAACTACACCTTGGATGAGTTTCTTAGTGATGAGGGAATCAAGCATCAATATTCTGCACCATATACCCCTCAACAAAATGGTGTTGCGGAGAGGAAGAACCGGACGTTGATGGATGCGGCAAGGACCATGATGGCGGAGTTCAAGTCTCCATACAACTTTTGGGCCGAAGCCATCAACACCGCTTGTCATGCATCCAATCGGCTCTATCTCCGCAAAGGCTTGAACAAGACTCCTTATGACATACTCACCGCAACAAGCCCAACCTCAAGTACTTCCGGTGTTCGGGTGTAAGTGTTTCATTCTCAAAAAGGTGTTCGTTTGTCTAAATTTGAAGCTAGAGCTCATGAGGGCATATTTGTTGGTTATGCTACAAACTCTCATGCTTACCGTGTCCTCAATAAATCCACGGGACTTATTGAGGAGACGTGTAACGTGGAGTTTGATGAGAATAACGGCTCCCAAGTGGAGCAAAGTGGCACTTGTGATGTAGGTGATGAAATTCCTCCCCAAGCCATAATAAGAATGGGAGTTGGCTTTATCCTACCCATTGAGGAACCCCTTGTGGCGAAGGAGAAGGACAATGCTCCACTCAAGTGGAGCCATCACTAACCCAAGGCCCACACGCTTAGAAGAACAAAGTGAAGGCCCTCAACCTCATGAACAAGAACAAGGGCAAGATCGTGCTCAAGACGATGATATCACCTCAAATGATGCCCAAGGTCAAGTTCTCTCCCCCGAGCATGCTCAAGATGAAGATCATGCTCAAGACGGCGCTCAAGATGATCAAGTGACCCCTCCTCATCTCACCTCCGAGGAGGAATTAGAGCGTCGTGCCGCCAAGATTGCTTCCAAACTCACCATCAAAGGCCATCTCATGGAGAATGTGGTTGGAAGCCTAAGAAAAGGGGTAAGCACTCGTAGACAATTGGCAAACTATTGTGAACATCACGCGTTTGTCTCTTGTGTTGAACCTCAAAAGGTCTATGAGGCGCTCGAAGACTCGGATTGGATCAATGCCATGCATGAAGAATTCAACAACTTCGAGTACAACAAGGTGTGGAGATTGGTGCCAAGGCCATCGGAGAAGCACAACGTCATTGGAACCAAGTGGATTTTCAAGAACAAGCAAGATGCTCATGGGAACATCATTCGCAACAAGGCAAGATTGGTAGCACAAGGCTACTCCCAAGTCGAGGGTATCGACTACGGTGAAACCTTTGCTCCCGTTGCTCGTCTTGAATCCATTCGTTTGTTGATTGCTTATGCTTCCCATCACAACTTTAAGTTGCAACAAATGGATGTAAAAAGTGCTTTTCTTAATGGTCCCATTAATGAGTTGGTCTATGTCAAGAAACCCCCCGGGTTCGAGGACCCCTACTTCCCGGATCATGTGTATCAACTCGATAAGGCACTCTATGGACTTAAACAAGCCCCACGTGTGTGGTATGACCACCTTACCGAGTTGTTACAAGATCGTGGTTTTGAAGTGGGGCAAATCGATCCCACTCTTTTTACTAAGAAGGTCAATGGGGAGTTGTTTGTATGCCAACTATATGTTGATGATATTATCTTTGGTTCTCCTAACAAAGCTTTCAATGAGGAATTTTCCGCTCTCATGACCTCCAAGTTCAAGATGTCTTCGATGGGAGAGTTGAAGTTCTTCCTTGGTTTCGATATCAAACAAAGAAGAGAAGGAACCTTCATCAACCAAGCCAAATACACTCAAGACATGCTCAAAAGATTCAAGCTAAGTGATGTCAAGCCGGCTACTACACCAATGCCCACCAAGTGCCAACTTGACATTGATCCCAATGGTAAGCGGTGGATCAAAAGGTATATCGCTCCATGATTGGATCCTTGCTTTACCTTTGTGCATCTAGACCGGATATCATGTTGAGTGTGGGAATGTGTGCACGGTTTCAAGCCGCACCAAAGGAAAGTCACTATGTGGAGGTCAAGCGAATCTTTCGATATTTGGCTCATACCCCAAACTTTGGCTTATGGTACCCAAGAGGAGCAAACTTCAAGCTTGAAGGATTTACGGATTCGATTGGGCGGAGACAAAGTGGATAGGAAGTCCACTTAGGAGGGTGCCAATTTCTTGGTTGCTCCTTGGTAAGTTGGTCTTCCAAGAAGCAAAGTTGTGTGTCTCTCTCGTCCACCGAAGCGGAATATGTGGCAGCCGGTAGTTGTTGTGCTCAACTCCTATGGATGAGGCAAACTTTAAAGGAGTACGGTGTCATTTGTGACAAAGTGCCTCTTTGGTGTGATAATGGAAGGGCCATCAATATTTCTCTCAACCCGGTGCAACACTTCAAGACGAAGCACATCGAGATTCGGTATCATTTCATCCGGGATCACATTAGGCGAGGGGAGATCGAGCTCAAGTATGTCAACACTCAGGATAACCTTGCGGATATATTCACGAAGCCCTTAGATGAAGCAAGATTTCGCGAGTTAAGGCATGAGCTAAATATCATTGATTTGAGCAATGTGACTTGAGCCCGTGCACTCCCCACCACACTCAACTTGTTGTCTAGTTTAGGTGTAGGCATGGACATAGGGGGAGTGTTGTTCTCTCAATCAACTCTCCCTCCCCCCATTATGCATAAATCGATCACATCTTTCACATTAGCCATTTTTGATGGTACTTGTGTTCCTAAGACGAGTTTTGGTCATGGGCCCAAGGATAATTCTTCGCGGTGCCATACCATCCCACTCAAACATAGGTGGCTTCGGCCACCGCCCTCTCTCCTTGAGAGTCCTTGTCGTTTAGTGGTTTCTTGTTGTCTTTTGCCTCTGGTTTGTGCTAGAGTTTGTGGTTTCTTGTGTGTGAAAAGTTTCCTTGCAAAGGCCCTCTTTTCGTTTTTGAAACCTGCGGTGACTTGAGATTCACGGTACTACCGCGGCCAGCTGCGGTACTACCGCGGCCAGCTGCGGTACTACCGCAGCCTGCCACGGTACTACCGCTTGCGGGAGCACGGTACTACCGCAACCTCACGGCAGTAATTTTTTACTGCCGCCCGGTTGAGCGGTACTACCGCCTCGGTCTTGGAACTTCCGCCCGCGGTACTACCTTGATGATACTGTGATACTACAGCGACGGTTCGAGGGCGTGGGGATAAGGACGGGCAGGGGGAGTTCTAACTCCCCATACCCATTCGCTGTCTTCTCC
The DNA here is from genome assembly GCA_021605145.1 of Aegilops bicornis. Classification (NCBI taxonomy): domain Eukaryota; kingdom Viridiplantae; phylum Streptophyta; class Magnoliopsida; order Poales; family Poaceae; genus Aegilops; species Aegilops bicornis. Next base: position 67,018,966 of record CM038671.1, read on the forward strand.
CCACGTCGCCTCCTTCTCTCCCTTGCTCAAGAACGGAGTCGGTGTCCCTCGTCGGATCTCCTCCACCGGCTGCCCTCCCGTGATTCCGACCGGTGGGATCGTTCCCTACCACGTGCTCTTGCTATGGACCCAGGTTTTTCCCCAACTCCCTCTCCATGTTGATGGTGTTTGGTGTTTCTAGGTTTTGGGGGAGGCTTGTGTGTTCTTGAGATTGATAGGCCTAATCTCTGCAAGAATAGGATGAAGGAGTGTGGTATTGCATAGGATTTATATGTGTATTGTTGTCATGCGCTAGATCTGATCACTGTAGCACCGCCGTTGTTTTGCGGTTCTTTTCAGATTCAAATCGATTGTTGGATCCGCCGCGACACGGTACTACCGCCCATATGGCGCGGTACTACCGCTTGCACGGTACTACCGCCCTACGGGTGCGGTACTACCGCGCTACTGTCTTGACACTAAAGCTCTACTTCCGCTCCAACCACGGTACTACCGTGACCTCGCCGCAGTACTACCGCGTTTGGAAGCAAGATACTCTGCTTTAGTGCCGCAGCAGTGGCGATCCTAAGCGTGACTCACACCTATCGCATGCCAACGTTCTCATATGTCTCCTATGTGTTTCTTGTGCTTTATCGTGGCTTTGCATTGATCTTCTTTGCGTCTTTGGTGCTTTGCGTGTGTGTCTCAGGTGGTGGCTCTTGCCGGTCCAATCCCAGCCGTGACACTGGCTCCAAGCGTCTGCGCAATCCCGGTGAAGCAACAGAGGGCTCCTCCTCTGCCCCCAAGCGTCATGTCAAGACAACTGCCAACAAGTTCAAGGAGCCCGCCAAGGGCATGGATGAGATGCCCCAATCTGACTACGGCCGTCTCAGGCAAATGGATCCGTACGTGACCCCTCGTTCCTCTGTCAGGGGCTGTGAGCTGTTATGGAACAAGCATCAAACCAACGTCTATCTGGATGTCATCAAGAACAAGCAGGATACCTATGTGGATGTGAAGTGGATTGACATGCATCACTTGAGGAAGGAGAAGTTCCGTTCCTACTTTGGAGAGGCTCTGGACTTGGTGGAGCAGTTTGGCATTGAGCATGTGATATCCTTTCACCTTGACTATGATCCTGAGCTCATTGGTCAGTTCTTTGCTTCTGTCTACTTTCACCCCAATGAGGAGAGGAGGATAACCTGGTTGACAAATGGCCGTAAGATGACTGCTACCTGGAAGGAGTTCATGGATTTGCTCCAAGTTCCTGATGACGGGCTTGACTCTCCCGTGGGTGTTCGCCCCCATGCCAACTCTGACTCTGCCAACAAGGACAGGCTTGCACCGTACTATGTTGAGAAGACGCTTCCAAGTGGCAAGATAGGGTTGTTGCTCAACTCTTTCCTGGATATCATGTACCGCATCTTCCGCAACTCCTTGTTCCCTCGCATCGGTGACAAGGACAAGGTCCATGCCTATATGGTGGATATGATGCTCATCTGCAAGGAGGCTCGTCTGTCTCAGACTCAGCCACTTGATGTCTCACACATCATGTGGTGTGAGCTTCGGTTTGCGGTGTTCAACCGCAAGGTGCCTATCTACGGGCCCTATCTGTTTCTGCTGATCTCGAGGACCTGGGAGAAGATGTTCCCTGGTGAGGACTTCCTTGCCCCTAACTGGATTCGCCATGATCCCATCATGCGTGTGTCAAACCCAACTGGGCCAACACTACTACTCGTGCCGAGGCGTCTGCTTTGCTAGGGCTGCTTTGTTGGAGAGGAGGATCTTTGGCGCCGAGAATGTTGATGAGGGCCATGTTGCTAGGCCTTCCCAGAGCTCCTCTATGCCTTCATGGGCCACGGTGAAGGACAAGATGAAGACTCTTTTACGCATGCAAGCCAAGGGCGATCACAGGACTCACGTGGCATCCAAGGAGAGTCGTCACGGGACAGGAAGATCTTGAAGCTCTATGGTGAGGATGTGTCTGGCGGGTGCGAGGAGCACATCACTCCGGAGGCCGAGTGGATGGCGAAGCAAGGCTACAAGTGGACTGATTCTGAGGAGGACGTCGAGGAGTCCATCCCTGCTGCTGAGGAGTCTGACGGAGAGGGTTGGGACGAGTTCCCTTCTGCTTGAGCCACCGCTTGTGTGTAGGTGTCCTCTCTGCCTTTTGGCGTCTCGATGCCAAAGGGGGAGAGAGCGTAGGGATTTGCGTGTGTTGTGTCGTGTTCGTGTTTGGTGTGTTTATTGCGTTTTCGGTTGAACCTCGTTTGAACCTCGTTTTAGTTGTTGAACCTCGTTTTAGTTGCTTTTCCTTCATATGGTGTAAGACATATGCACTCTATCTATCTTAGCAAGCTTATGTTATATCGTGCTATATGTTGCTTAGATGTTATTCTTCGGACCTTTGTCTCTAAAATATAGGGGGAGTGGTGATCCTAGTACGTGTGCTATGCAGTCCAAAGCATTCATCCAGAGTGCACACATCTAAGGGGAGCCCGTCTATATTTTGGAGAGGAGGGGTTTGCCCTTGCTCTATATTATTGTATCTTTGTGCAAATCCCGTATTGTCATCAATCCACCAAAAAGGGGGAGATTGTAAGGGCATATTTATCCCATAAATGTTTTGGTGATTGATGACGATACTTTTGCGGACTAATCGTATGCTTTGAGTTCCTCAGATGGTTCATCTCTAGGCTCGAGACGATTCGGTGCCCCTCGGAGACTATTGAAGGCGGCGTGCCCCTCGTTTATTTTTGGTGGATTTGAGTCGTAGGAGAGCCGTACTATTAAGAGGGGTCAGCGTCGGAAAGGATAGGGCGGAATCAACACGTACACTTGTCCCTCCTTTCCACGCACTTTGGAGCTTCCTTCGTTATCTTGGTTGTGCGCCGTCGACAACTACCACAGTACTTGCGGTAGTACCGCAGGTACCTGTGATAATACCCAGCTGGGTGCCACGGTAGTACCGCTTCTCTGGAGCGGTAGTACCACGGCTCCCAGGCCTAGTGCCGCTCCGGTGCGGTAGTAGGGGCGGATGTAACTTTTTACATCCGGGCCCACCACGGTAGTACCGCTCGTCCAGCGCGGTAGTACCGTGGAGCCCACGGTAGTACTGCTCCCTATGAGCCGTAGTACCGTGGCCCTCCTACCGAGTACCGTAGTTTCACGGTAGTAGGCACGCCACTGGTAGTACCGCTCCTCCGGAGCGGTAGTACCGCGTCGGATTTTGCACTACCGTAGTTTCAGCGGAAGTTGGCACGGATGTAATTTATTTCATCCGCGCCCTTCCAGCCGTGACTCTCGCCTTGCGGTAGTACCGCAAGGGGAATGATAGTACCAGCAGCGGTAGTACTGCCCCTTAGTCAGGCTAGTTCCGGCCTGTGCTGCTGCCGTGGTAGTACCGTGGTCCGCCACGGTAGTACCGCGCAGCCTCGCGGTAGTACCGCGCCCCTGGAGCGGTAGTACCGCGCGTCGCGGGCTGAATAAGTGGATAACGGTTGGATTTTTCCCACGACTATATAGAGGGCGTCTTCAACCTCTAGTTGACCACCTCTTCTCTCCCCAAGCTCCATTGTTGCTCCAAGCTCCATTTTGGCCCGATCTCTTTCCCTAGCCAATCAAACTTGTTGATTTGCTCGGGATTGGGTGACAAGGGCCCGATCTACACTTCCACCACAAGATATTTGATTCCCCACTTATCCCTTGCGGATCTTGTTACTCTTGGGTGTTTGAGCATCCTAGACGGTTGAGGTCACCGTGGAGCCATATTCCATTGTGGTGAAGCTTACGTGGTGTTGTTGGGAGCCTCCAATTAAGTTGTGGAGATTGCCCCAACCTTGTTTGTAAAGGTTGGTCGGGCGCCTTCAAGGGCACCAATAGTGGAATCACGGCTCTTGCATTGTCTTGAGGCGTGAGGAGATTCTGATGGCCCTAGTGGCTTCTTGGGAGCATTGTGCCTCCACACCGCTCTATGAGACGTACTTCCCCTCAAAAGGAAGTAAAAAAGGTAACACATAATCGTCTCCACCGGCTCCACTCTTGGTAATCTCATCCATAAAATTGAGCAAGCTTATTTGTGTTCCTATACTTGCTTGCTCTTGTGCTTGTGTTGTTTGCATCATATAGGTTGTCCACCTAGTTGCACATCTATACAACCTTTATATTGCAAAGTTTAAATTGGTTAAGAAAAGCTTAAAATTGTTAGTTGCCTATTCACCCCCCCCCCCTCTAGTCAACTATATCGATCCTTTCAGCGGGATCGCCATGGTTGGGACGACCCCCTCCGCGTGCCGCGGCGCCGCCTCGACGGTGGGCCACGGCGGGGGTCGCAGCGTGCTTGCGCGGGCGGCCGCGACCGCGCTTGGGCGCCGGGGAGCCGGGTCCCTCGCGAGGAGCCTTTCCCTTCTCGACGGCAGAGAACTTCCTTCGCGGCGCCATCGGTGGCACCGCAAGCAATGGAGCAAGGAGGAAGAAGCAAGAAAGCGAGGAAGAGATGGGCGACGGGGGCTCCGCCCCCCTCCCCATTTATAGCGGAAGAAGGCCAACCGGTGTCTCCCAGGATCGCAGGTAATGATGGTTTTCCTTGCATGTCGCAGGAACTTGTCAAGTCGTGCAGTTGCCAAGGCAGCATGGGGAAGCAGAGACGCCCACGTACAATCAACCGCCACGCGTCAACCGAGGCTGCAGGCTTTTGGGGCCCGCGGTGCTCCGAACTTGACCCTTGGCTTCGCCGCGAAGCCAAGCCCGAGAGCACCTTGGGCCCGGGGGCTACTATCGGCGTTCTGGGAACAGGGGTCCCCAGACTTGCCTGCCTGCGGCCCACAGCGTGGCTAAGCCAGCAGGCCGTACGGCCCATCTTCATCAACAAGGCATCCAAGACCCTCGCGAGGGTCCAAGCCTCGCGAGGCGGACGATGCAAGACCTCCTCTGGAGTGGCCTAGCTAGGCAGGCTCACGAGGAGCGGAGATATCAAGGCGGGGCAAACCTCACGAGGCTCTCGTGACGTGAGCCATGACGAACGACACCAGTGAGCGCCCGGTAGCAGCAGCGTCCTTATTTTCTCTTTGGTGCTAAGGAGGCCAGCGCAGGCGAAGAGTACCGAGGCATCAGGCAAAGGTTGCTATATTGGTGCAACGAGACCGAGACCAGGAGGACGGCAAGACGGAGGTCATCGTGGAGCCCAAGACGGCGTCACCACCAGAGCTTTTCGCAGGCGAAGACCGCTTTTATCAGGATAGCTTGTACTAGCTGTCCTCCTTCAAATTTGCCCGCCGTTGTTGGCTTCCTTCCCGCTCGATATTTGGGAAGAGGACCAGGGCCTATATAAGTATAGCTAGCCACCATAGTAGGGGCAGGTCATCTTAGCTTGATTCAACCCGATCGAGAGCCTACCCTAGCCACAAGAACACCTCAACCTCAGGAGGCTGTTCTTCCCTTGTACTGTTCATCATCAGCCCTAGAGGCAATCCACCACCACCACACTGGAGTAGGGTATTACACCACAACGGTGGCCCGAACCAGTATAAACCTCGTGTCTTTCTGTGTTGCGAGTTAAATCGAGTTAGTTCGTCATGAGATCTTAGCGAGCTAGGGCGTAGATCGGTAGGAGGAAAAGACTTCGCGCGCACCCCAGTGTTCGAACCTTAAGGGTTTGCCGAAACCCCACATCCGACAAATTGCGACGGATCTGTTCAAGCTCTTATTGACATGTCGTTTTCACTTGTTTGTATAGGAAATTAATCCTACCAGCAGGTCCTAAATCAATTATATGTTTATCTTGATTTTCTGATTATCATTGCCTTCCTCCCTATATAACTGCTACTTCAGAAAATTTATCTGTGACAGTGCATATAATCCTGCTTATAGGTAGTTAAATTGGCTACTGCCATTTCTTTATTTTATTTTATTTTGCTTCACCGTTCATGTCTTCATGACAATTTTATTTTGATAACACTATGGGAAAGATGACAGGCAAACTAATTGCATTATGTACAAGTGTTTATTATGGACCAGTTGCACCCCCACCCCCACCCCACAAAACAAAAAAAACGGTTGCATGTGCTGCAAGAACCATCAATGTTGAATTTTTCATTGCCAAGAAACCATTGATCTTGTTAATTTTTATTACCTGCTGTATTTGTTTTGCTTTGCCCTCCTTGTCATTCTTGGTCATTTCCTTCAATAAATTGTTTGGTGAGACATAAAGGAAGCTCAGTGCCACTGTTGCAGTTTCTTGAAATACAGTACAGTTCATAAGCTCGTTTCCTTTTCTTATCAATCTGGGTGCAGTGCTACTCCAGATGCCTCAGTGCCAAGTTCTATATATGTTAGTTTGATATTACACACGCTTGCCATCGCTGTTAAATTCTAATGGTGCCGATCATCGGCAGTGCTACTCCAGATGCTTCAGTGGCAGATAGGTATTTTTCAGTGTCCTGGCTGATGATACAGTCTGTCCCCATCATATTAGCAGGTCCCTTCAGATTGATTCCAATTCTCGTGAACAATTCCATTTCTTAACAAAGTTTGACTGAATTTGGCATGGTATAACATGACAAACACGTACAAAAACCAAGTGCTAGTTAAGTGTTCAATCTTGGTGATATGCCGTTCACAGTAACACACAATGAGGGTTTTCATTTTGATTAATTAGGTGAACATGAATGCACAGTCTCTGTGTGCTTTTATTATTATCTTTCCTTTGGGTATCAGTTTCTGTTACTCTGTATTTTACCTAACCATGGACTGAAAAAATCCCGTATCAAATTGCATCCGAAAAATTGATTTTCTATTTGGATGCATAAGTATCATATATCCATGCAAAGAAAGCTGACACCAAATTCCTTTTGGTAGTATTTTACTAATTCTCTGTATTTATCACAACAAGTGGTGTTTTTTTATATCACACATCACTTTCCTGTAGCTATCCTGGTAAACGATCCTTGCGAATTCCATGCCCATACAATATTTTAAGATTGACACCGCATGCCCTGCAACTGTAACAAGATAACAGGGCAAATGCTCATGTAGTTTGTCAGCATATAAACTTTAACAAATGGCATTTTAGTAGAACATGAGTCCTTATTGACTATTATAATCTAATAATTTATAAAATGTATGTTTAGTACATTATTGATTGTTCAATACTGATATTGTCGTGTGCTCTTTTTTTTGACATATCACTTTTGCTTCACTGAAGCCTTGTTCTATTCTCTAGAACTTAGTTTTTCGCTGTAAAAAAATACTGTCAGATATTTTGCTGGTTGAGATAACTGTGGTTTTCTCGCAAAAAAAAAAAGAAGAGATAACTGTGGTTAACGAAATGTATTCGAATCACATGGCATGGTACGCCTTTCTCTCGGCAGATGAATGTTAAAAGCTGAAGAAACATTTGGAGGGAGACGGCAGTTGGGATATTCATGATCACATGGAGAATCTGGAAGACTGGAGGAGCTGATGGAACTGCTGGCGAGGAAAGAGCGTGAGAGCAACGAGTTACAAGAGGCTCGATGAGAACTCATACGTCCGGGGCGTGCATCGTGTTGTATGCCGACTGCCGAAGCCGGCAAGCGGCAAGTGGACCTCCCCTTCTCCCTCCTCGCGGGTGGCGGCTCCCACACGGTCACCGGGCACCGGCCTCCTCAGCTCCATGGTCATTGATCAGCAGCGTGCGGCGAAAACGACTCCTACCTCTGGCACCTAACCTAGGTCCGGTAACAAGGCCGGCGGTTGAGTCCATCGAGAGTTGTCAGGAGGCGTGTTTATTGGGCCGGGCCTAGGTGCCTGATGGCCTGCCCATTCGGACCACCGAGCACCGGGCACCGGGCACCGTATGAGCCCAGAAAAAAGAAGCAACCGGGCACCGGATCGAGCAGGGAGCGGTCACCGCATCGTGTTTCTTTCCATTACTATTACACGCAGAGAAGAGATTCCTCCGTGTTTCTTACCTTCCCTTTCCTTACATTTTCTTTTCTTGCCACCGCACGCACCACGCACGCGACATTATAGTGAGATACAAATCTGCCGACAGATCGAGCCTACGAACGTAAACTAGTCATCATTAGATCAAGCATGGCTACCGCCGCCGCCACGCCCGCACCGACCATGAAGCTGCTCATCGACGCGAAGGCCAAGCGCGTGCTGTACGCGGAGGCCGGCAAGGACGCTGTCGACTTCCTCTTCGGCATCCTCGCCACGCCCGTCGGCACCGTCGCCAAGCTGCTGAGGGCCGGCGGCGACGGGGCCGGCGCGGCCAACATCTACGCCAGCGCCCAAGGGATGAATCCGGCCTACATGCAGAGCAGCGCCGTGCGGGACGCGCTCCTCAACTCGCACCGCTACACTCTCCTGCAAAACCCTGCCATCCGAGGCCCCCTTTCGCCCGCCACCACGGCCACGGCGGCGCCCTCGACGTCTGTGCCACAGAGCATGCCGCTGTCATGGTGACGTCGTACCGACCCCAATACCCGGCTGTCGCTGCGCCTGCGTTCGCGACGACAGTTCCACGCGGCTGCCTTAGCTGCGGCTCCCTCGTGGCCGGTGGGTTCGTGCAGGGCTTGGTGACGTACACCGTCATGGACGACCTCACCATCACACCCATGTCTAACGTTTCTGTCATGGCGCTGCTCAGCAAGCTCAACGGAGAAGAGAAGGGGCTCGTACTCGAGGAGAAGTCTGTCAAGATCGGTCAACAAGAGGTGCGTGATAGCGATGCTCAATTTGTTCGTGTTAATATATATCAATCCTCTCAACTAATTTGCTTTCAGGGATTGGATATTCTCAAGGCTTCCCTGCGGTCTAGCACCGTCCTCACCGATGTATTCATGTCCAACAATAGTGCCGATCCCTCCAAGAATAAAAGGGCTCGTACATCCGGTGGCGAAATGAGTGTTGTTCAGGAGAAAACTGATAAAACCCTGGACTATTTTTTATGAATAGTAGGATGTCATGTATGTTGCCACCGCCCCTCGTGTCTTTTTCTACATGTAAACATAATGTAACCCAAAGTTCACGTGTACTTCCTAAACATTACTCCAAACAAGACACCAATTTTCTCAAATACGCATGAGTATGCCAACTATATATATATATATATATATATATATATATATATATATATATATATATATATATATTAAGAGAGAAGCAGGGGTAAAGAGCCCCTCCACGTTGGCGGTTACATTTACAATAACACAACCACAACTCCACCTCCACCACTAGGACGCATGCTAACTACTCGCGTGCATTCCCATCGAGAGACCGCCGAGGATGCGTCAACGTCATCGTTCAATAGACCTGCGCCCTTCCACGCCCTCCCCTCATCCTCTAGCCGACTAACTACATAAAGGGTCGAGGGGATAGCACCGTCGAAAACAATTCTGTTCCGATGCTTCCACAGCTCCCACATTATAAGAATACCGCTCTAGTGAACTTCTTCTCAAGAGTACTTCGGCCTGAGATTCGATGAGGACGGTGGTCATCTATACAAAGAGGAAACATGTGGACCACATTATAATAGTCTGCTTTTGCGGATTAATATAAAGAGGAAACATGTGGAGCTGGACACTAGGTGCCCGATTTGCCTGAGATTCGATAAGGACGGTGGTCATCTATTTCTCAAATGCAAACAAGTGAAGCAAGTGTGGAGGACTTTGTTGATTGAGGATATCAGTCTTGCCTTATAAAATGTACAGATCCTATGGCCGTGTTTGACTTTTTGTGGGCCCTAGACAGCGAGCGGCGTGATCTAATCTTGATCATGCTCTTGGCGTGGTGGAATGTCCGGAATAAAGCCAATGCAGGAGAAAAGATTCGACCATGTGAGGAGGTCTGCTTCAGCATCAGAAGGCATGTTGTTGATTTTGCTGTGGATGAAAAGTGTGTAGGGGTACCTGAAACAACACCCACTACTACAACATGGCTCAGGCCAAGGGAGGGGGTTGTCAAAATTAATTTTGATGCAGCCTTTCATGTGGATGTTGGGCGTGGAGCTTGCACTAGTAGAAAAGAGGGCTTTGGTCCATCCCGGGTTAGCCCATTAGTCCCGGTTCTAGAACCGGGACTAATGAAACGATAATCGGTTAAATGCGCCCGGGGCCACGTGGGGCATTTGTCCCGGTTAAATGCGGACCTTTTAGTCCCGGTTGGTGGCACGAACCGGGACTAAAGAATGCGATACCCATTAGTCGGTTCGTGAAACCAACGGGACTAATGGGGTTTGAGGTATTAGTACCGGTTCATGGCACGAACCGGTACTAAAGGTCCCATTTTCAAACTCTACCCCGGTGGATCGCCTTTTCAGTTTTAAAAAAATAAAAGAAAATGATGAAACTGTCAAAAACATAAAAGAAAATAAGTTTCCCATGTGATATGTGGTCTAGTTGTTGGGAAAATTTGCAAATATGACTTTCGACTTTATTTGCAAAATCTCTCGAGAATTTGTAAAAATGGGCATAACTTTTGCATACTAACACGAATGAAAAAGTTTTTTATATGAAAAATCATCTACTCGAAAAAGTTACATACGAATTTAATCGGGGGAACCCCGTTAAACATTTTCAAAATCCTCAAAAACCTAACAGAATAAAAGTTACGGGGCTTTCAAGATCTAGAGGCAAAAAAATTCAAAAATTTTCAAACTTAATAGTGGCGCACCGTTTGCTAGGTGCGCCACTAGTAACAGAAAAAAAATTGGTTTTGAATTTAACAGGGGGAACCCCATTAAACATTTTCAAAATCCTCAAAAACCTAACAGAAAAAAGTTACGGGCCTTTTTAGATCTAGAGTGGAAAAAATCGAAAAAATTTCAAACTGTGGTCAAACTAATTATTCTACAATATTAGTGTTACTACATAATTATTTCAGTTATTTTGAATTTTGGTCAAATCTGGTCAAACTGTGGTCAAACAATGGTCAAAGGTGGTCAAACAATGGTCAAACTGTGGTCAAACAATGGTCAAACTAATTATTCAAGAAATATTAGTGTTACTAAATAATTATTGTTTTTTAAAACAATAGTTTCATACTCAAACAGTGAAATGTGTCACTTCAAAATTCCTGAAGGTTAATAGGATTGACATCTTACTATTGTCAGGAAAACAACAATTGCAGACTTGGAAACGAGGGAGAATAGAACCCGGAAGTTAAGCGTGCTCATGTTGGGGGAGTGGGAGGATGGGTGACCGTTCGGGAAGTTAGATGATTTGAAATGATGAGGGGTGATTAGAGATTAAAGAATAAATTGAGCAGTGATGAGGGGTGGTGATTAGAGATTAGAGGTTAAAATAATTCAGAAATTTGAAAATAAAATAAAAAATTCAAAAAAAAATCGTAAGACTAAAGGGCCTTACCAACCGGGACAAAAGCCCCTTTATCTACTAGTGTTGGGGCTGCGCTGCCCGACCAGACCAAGGGTGGTTCATTGCTGCGTGTGCAGGGAAGCTTGATCATCTAGCATAACCACTCCAGGCTGAAGCCACTGCATGCATTAAGGCGATTGAAGCTGCGAGCGAGATGGGTGTGCACAGGGTAATTTTTGAATCAGACTCGCTTCAGCTGGTGAAGGAACTCAACACTGGTGACTACGACAAGTCCTCCATCGGCGTTCTGTTGAGAGAAGTTCGGAACCTCTGCTTTGCGTCCTTTGTTGCATTTGAGTTCAGTTTTTGTAAGCGAAATTGTAATACTGTTGCCCACAATTTAGCTGATTTTGGTTATAGGGCGGGCGTGCTTAGCACCTGGTGGAGGGAGCAAGCTCCCGAATTTGTTGTTGACTGTGTTGCCAGCTGTGCGAATAGGCGAAAGCATCTTACCCTCGATGTGAGGGGGCGCGTTGCATGTTATAGGCTGCAGGGCGCACCTCCCTGACAATAGCGCATACAAGTTTGTTCGAGAAGATTACAACTTGGGGAGGAAGAGATAAAAAGATAAGAGGTTTACAAGATATTGAACTACTTGTCTAACAACCTAGTCTATCTCATGTACATCTCCTTGAGCGTCAAGTCTGGACTCCAACGTGACATGCATATGTGTTTAACACCCTCCCTTAATCACAACTATGTGCAAGGAGGGCCAAACCGACCTCCACTATGTGCCTATGCTTGTGTTCGGCGAATCCGTTTTGTTGGTGAGCGTGGGGGCATGACACATGGTGAGATATGCCAAGTGTTTGAAAGAAGGAATTGAGCTTCTCATATTCCCCTCCCCAGTCGGATTGGACAGCAATAATTTTGCTATCAAACTTACGTTCTACAAGTGCTTGAAAATTTTTGAACACTTGAAAAACGTCAGATCTTTTCTTGAGGAGATAAATCCAAAAAAAATTGCTATAGTCATCAATGAAGCTAACATAATATGTGTGTCTACCCACCGAGGTAGGGGCAGGCCCCCAAACATCAGAGAAAATTAATTGCAAAGGCTGAGTAGAAACACTGGTAGATATGGGATAAGGTAATTGATGACATTTTGCTCTTTGGCAAGAATCACAAATAGTTTTACTATGTCGCTCATCAACAAACGGGAGCTTATTTTTCTTAAGCAAGCGTTCAACTAAAGAAAAAGATGCATGTCCTAAACGATCGTGCCATCGTGTGGACGAAAGCTTGATAGCACCACAAGCTTGTTTATTTGATCTTCTAAACTCCGGAATCAACGGGTAAAGCCCTCGAACACATCTACCATGTAGAGTACCTTCTTCGTGGCCTGATCCTTGATCAAAAAGAAGAAAGGATGGAATTCAATGAACACATGATTATCAATAGTGATACGACGAACAGAGAGAAGATTTTTGTTGGCACTAGGAACATGCAAAAATTTTCTAAGGTGAATTTTGCGGGAAGGGGTACGTATAACAGAATGACCTGTATGACTTATCCTCATACCTGCACCACTTGCCGTGTGGATCTGGTCCTTCCGATGGTATTTCTCACGGAGGGTCACCTTCTCGAGCTCGCCCGTGAGGTGGTTTGTAGCACCACTATCGAGATACCAGTTGGTATCGATGCCATAGGACCCGTCGGCGGCGGCAGCAACCTTGTCTTCTTCATCCGATGGAGCTTCATCTTCATCAAAGCGATACCAGCAGTCCCTGGCCGAGTGGCCAGGCTTGCCGCAGATTTGACAGCGTATAGCATCGGGTCGTGACCGTCCCGAGCTACCACAGCCGCTGCCGCCCCCCGCCACGGCGGCCCTTGTTGCTGTTGCAGTTAGGGCGCCCGCCGCGGGAGTCGGAGTTGCTAGAGCCGCCACCACCTTCTTTGCCCTTGTGTCGAGGAGGACCATGGTGACGGGATGAGTACCCGCCGCGCCCGCGGGTGGCCGCGTTTGCCGAAGACTTGAAGCCGCCGCCAGTGCTATGGAACTGTGCGACACGCTGATCAAAGTTGCTCAGCATGGCGTACAGCTCATCGAGAGAGACCGGCGTGATGCGGGCGTCGAGGGCAGAGACAAGGGGCTGGTAGTCCATGTCCATCCCGTGCAGCAGGTAGGAGATCAGTTCATCATCCTGGATGGGCTTGCCGGCCGCGGCGAGTTCATCGGCCAGGCCGCACATAGAAGCATAGTATGCGGCAACAGATTGGTTGCCCTTCTGTGCATTGACCAAAGCAGTGCGGATGTTGTTGACACGACTCAGAGATTGAGAAGAAAACATGCCTGCGAGCGCCGCCCAGAGAGTGTGCGCGGTGGTGATCGCGGTCACCGTGATCAGCACTTCTTTGGAGAGGTTGTTGAGGAGGTAGCCGAGCACCTGTCGATCCTCCCTGACCCAGATGGGGTGGAGAGGGTTGGGCTCGGTCGACTCCTTGCCTTCCTTGTCCTTGGTGACGAGAAGGCGGGCGGGTTCCGGCATGGTTCCATCAACATAGCCGAAGAGCCCGGCTCCCCTTAGCTGCGGCGTAACTTGTGTTCGCCACAGGACGTAGTTTGTCCGGGAGAGCTTCTCCATAACTTGGCCGCTGAGATTGGATTGAGCGGCGCTAGAGGAAGACATGGCTTGGCACTAGATGGCAGCTAGGGTTTTGGAAGAGGAGGCTCTGATTACCATGTGCGAATAGGCGAAAGCGTCTTACCCTCGATGTGAGGGGGCGTGTTGCATGTTATAGGCTGCAGGGGCGCACCTCCCTGACAATAGCGCATACAAGTTTGTTCGAGAAGATTATAACTTGGGGAGGAAGATATAAAGAGATAAGAGGTTTACAAGATATTGAACTACTTGTCTAACAACCTAGTCTATCTCCTGTACATCTCCTTGAGCATCAAGTCTGGACTCTAACCTGACATGCATATGTGTTTAACACCAGAGACATCGCTGTGCAAGGTTAAGTACCGGAACACGTGTTCCCAGCTCAAAAAAAAAAGAGAGTACTTCGGCCTTTATATATGCACCATTCCCTAATCGTGGATCCATTGGTGCGTATCCATGCTTGCTTGTCCAAAGCGAGGCACACCCGAGCCCACACCTCCAGCGCGAAGGAACACTGCAATAGAAGATGGTCGGTCGTCTCTTCCTCTTGGTCGCAGAAAGCACACTTTTCCTGATGGTCTAAACCCCTTCTTGCAAGCCTGTCTGAGGTTCAACACCTATTCCGAAGGACAAGCTAAGTGAAAAATCTGCATCGTAGAGGAGCTTTAGATTGCCATGTGAATTCAGCTGTTGGCACTAGTTCTCTGCCCCAGAACTGTGCTGCGTAGGCCGACCGTGTGGTGAACCATCCACTCTTGTCCCATGTCCACGTAAAGGAATCCTCCACCTCAGGGTTGAGCTGAACCCCAGCAAGTTGCATCCAAAGCCTCATGTAATCGTCGAGCATCTGCTGGCTGACCTCCGGCCCAATGTCGAGTGCCCAAGCTGCATCCAAACAAGACGCCAATTGTTTGGAGTAACAAACATGTTAAGAAAATTTAAAGTGCTAAGATCATTATTATGAAGTCACTATTCCTAACGATTAATCAAAAGGAATAGATGCTAAGCTTCAAACCTCATCCAATAGGCTGAAAGCCTCAAAAAACATCAGGCCAGACCTCTAAATCCCCCTTAGCTCGCCTGTGGCGTCCAGATCAACTGCCTCTTCTGCTTCAGGTAACACGTGTTGCTCACTGATGGCCATGCAAACGCTGGTCGAGAACAAGATCGAGTAGCTGCAACAACTCTGGCACTCTGAATCCCCGGGAGCTCGCTTGCAGCGTCTGGTTCAACCCCTTGTTCAGCTCCAGACAACACATATCGCTCACTGACGGCCATGAACACACTGGTCGAGAATAAGTTTGAGTAACTGCTGCAGCTCTGGCACTGAGCTCGCCTGCGGCGTCCAGTTCAACCACCTGTTCTGCTCTAGGTAACACTAGTCGCTCACTGATGGCCATGGAAACCATGGTTGACAACAAGTTGGAGTAGTAACTGCAGCACTACCACTCCGAATCCCCTCAGCTCGCATGTGCCGTCCAGTTCAACCGCCTGTTTTGCTCCATGTAACACCTGTCTCTCACTCTGTTAATCTATATTCCAATAATGACATGGGTTGAATAAACACTGTGTGTGTTTGAGATATTTGTCGTGTTCACACAAAGAGATATCCGACGACGGTCGCACCCGACCTGGTCCACGCCGCAACAACCAACCTGGTTCAGCCGCACTCACACCCGACCCACCGCGCCAGACTCGCACCTCACCTCGAGTCACTCATGCGTACCCGCAAGCGACCCCCACACTCACTCAGTTCCGCGCGCTCGCTCGCTTGCTAAGGTTAGAGTCCTGGCGGCGGGTAAGACGATCAGAGAAAGCGGCGGCAACTGAAGCTATACAATGAAGCACACGGTGGTTGTTCCGTTGCCTCACAGTCCACTAGTACAGAACCGGGCAATAGTATCGGTTTGTAAGGCCCTTTAATGCCGGTTCCACAACCGGTATTAAAGTATGGTCACTAAAGCCCCCCCCCCCCCTCCCCCCCTTTTAGTACCGGTTCAGCACGAACCGGTGCTAAAGGCCAACCACGTGTACGAGGCAGCTCCGGGGCTGGGAGCTCTTTAGTACCGGTTGGTAACACCAACGGTACTAAATGTTTAATGAGTTTTGTTTTATTTTTATTTTTCAATTAAATTTGTGTTATCAATTTAATTCTTTTTGTTTGTTGGTATTTTACGATACTATACATTGTACACGTTATGCATATATATATATATATATTTATATATATATATATATATATATAAATAGAATTTCTAGTAGAACCAATCATGTATATATATATATATATATATCATCAATGTCTCACAAACCATCATATTAATTAATCCACACATACACACATGTATAGCTATATATAATTTCTCCTACATATGCATGTTGCCTTTGGAGCCAGTGGCATTAGCCTAATTGGTGCCTTGAAGCACGATGGGGGCGGTGGCGGGTAATAGTATTCTCTCTTGGATTTATGACCTGGTCGAGCAAAAATCCCGCTATTTCCTCTTGAAGTGCTTCTCTGGCGCTCCGTTCTATGAGCTTCTCCGCACCTCTGTGAACTGTTAAGAAGGAGATCAATATGCATGTGTATTAGTTGTGTGACTAGATATCGATAATGGTGTAAAAATTATGAATAGTGTTTTGACAAGCGTACCCATTCCTGTCTTTGAGATCTGCTCCTTTCGGACGCCATCATGCGAATGTTCTGCATAAGCGCATAATGCACACAGATTAGTCCCCTGCGCCTGCTTCAGGGCCTTTACGAGAATGGAATTTGATTAGATAATAATTAATCAAGCATGATAATTAAAGAGATGGCAGCTAGCTAGCTAGCTAGTACTACTTAATTACATACCTTGGGTCGAAACCATTTAAGCTTTTGTTTCCATTCTCCTGGGGTCACACTGATGAACCTTGCCCAAGCCCTGCCCGCCGACAAAGAAAATGAATAAATGGGTTATTAAATAGTTCATATCATGAAAAATGACGAACTAAATAGGCCGAGATATATAGTTAATAATGATTGAAATTACCTGTTGACTATCCCAAACAAGATGTTATAGTCAGTTTTTTCTTTGAGTAGTGAGTCCAATATTTCAACTGTTCCGACGTCAATTTTAATGATACACATGACCCAATGAAATCTGCATGCACACACGTTTGCATGTCTTAATTAAGCGGGCATATGTAAAGCAAAAACATATAGCTAGCTAGTAGGCAAAAACAGAGAATTTGTAGTACAAGACAGTGTGACTCACTGGAAGTTGTAAGGAAGTAGTATATCTTCATTGTATTTGAGGCGCTTCAAGAACTCTAGCATGTTGTCCTCTACGTCCTTTTGATGACGTGGATTTAGTTTCCATGTGTATTCATTAACGGTGTTTGGGTCAATGAATCCAATGCCAAAGCGTCCACCTTTTCTCATTTCATATATCTTCATCCTGCATATAATACCAAAGAAAAGAATATAGTGAGGATAATTACAGGTAATGATTGATCAAAAGGATCAGTACAGCTAGCTTGAGACTTAAATTACAGAAAGAAATCACTTACGCACAATAGCAATGACGATAGATTTGTCGAGTCGTCTTGATTGTATAACTGAAACAGTTCAGAATACTCAACGGACACATCTTTCTCATGGAAGTAATGCTCCTCCTTGACATTCACCATGAGGGACAATCGATCGGAAATCTTGGTAATGTTCATGTACCATTGATGCAATTCATACATTCTCGTTGGGAGGTTCTTCACCTTGTCTGGATGGACCAAAGGTTGGCCCCGGACATATTTCCGTTTTATTTCATCCTCTCTAAGCACAGGCATGGGCTCGATCTCGAGGAGTTGTCCAACAGTGATTTTGAGAACTTCAGTCTGCATTATATGGTCCTCCGTTATTACCACATTGCCCACCTCAGGAACGTAAACTGTTTTCCCACAATAATATTGGGCGCGCGTACTGTCACGTGTTGTTGGCACAACAAGCGAGGGGATCGATTGCGCCGCCTGTTCTCCCAGCTGGGGAATGGTTTTCCTGCATTTTTTGACAGCTCCTTCTTGTTTGCTCGATCCCGAGCTCGCCTCCTTACGTAGACGTGCTCGATTTAACTTCCTGATGTGACGCTCATAGTCTGTGTCAACAGGCTTGGGAGCTGGTGGTTGAGCCATCTGAATGAAGTGGTCACTCGTTTCCTCGGGCACTTTCTCCCTTGGCGGCGGTGGCGGTTTCGGTGCAAAATGGGCTTCCACCTCGGACTTCGATATGGCTGCGATTTCCTCCTCGGACCTGTCATAAGACCTCTGCGGAAGAGGCGTGAGGCTTGGACCATATTTATATCGCTTGCCTCCTTTGTACTTCCTGTACTACCTCGACTCGTGCCGCTTCGCACCATAGCTGCGGGGTGTCTCTTCTGCGATTCTTTGGCGGGCGGAGGCCGCCTGGCCGACGGGGCTGAGTTGGACGAGGAGGTGGCCGCTGAAGATGTGCGGACTTGGAGGAGGAGTGGCCTGAGGTTGTGCGGACTTGGAGGAGGAGTGGACGCCCGTCGCTGTGGCGGACTTGGAGGAGGAGGAGTGGCGACACTTTGCGGACTTGGAGGAGGAGTGGCACGACACTTTGCGGACTTGGTGGACTTGCGGGAGCGGGAGACTACTGACTCGGTGGCGGACTTGACAAGGAGTCGGATGACACGGTGTCGGTGGCCTTGAAGATGATGCAATCCTTTTTCCATAGGATGATCGATGGTTGGCGTCTCCGAGAAAGCGCTCGTCCTCACCTCCGAAATGTCAAGCTCTAGCCCGAATATGGCTGCACCACCTCGTCAACCATGACACGAGCATAGCCCTCTGGAATCGGGATGCAATGGTAGGTTGCTTTGGGGGTAATCGGAAAAAGCAACGGCGTCCGCCACCTTCATGGATATGTTCTTCATTTTGACGTGTAGCTCGCAGCTAGTGTTCTCCGTGATGTCATCCACGGGGTATCTACCCAGCATTGCGTCATCCGGGGCGGAACCCACGCTGCTTCTCTGCATGGATGGGGCGGTGCTATCCAATGCTGGATCATCCGCTAGCTGCTGCAGCTGCTGAGACCCCCTTTGGCTAAGTGAGTCGATCTGCTCCTGCTGCCGCTGGAATTTGACTGCCACTTCCGCTTGACTTGCTTCTAGGCCTTGAAGGCATTCATAGTCCCGCTTCCTCTGCTCCTCCTCCATCTTCCTCTTCTTCTCCTCCATAATCTTATTTCTCGCCGGGTTACGTAGTCGTTGTTCGATCTGAAAACCCCTCATACCACGGAATAGCGCCCTTGCCTAGTGTTCTTCCGGGTGTCCAGGATTTCCCAGAACGCATGCGTAAGCTCGTCGTTCTCTCTGTTGGGCTCGAACACCCCTGATCGTGCCTCTTCTATTGCAACAAGTATCGCATCGTCGGCTCCGTTCAGACATGCCTTTGTCGAAACTTTGCCTGTCTTCGGGTCCAACTCCCCCCCATGCGCATAGAACCAAGTCCTGCACCTGGGGGGCCAGCTCTTAGTATCCGGAGTGACACCTGCATCCTCCATCTCTTTCTCAGACTTATCCCATTTAGGCATTGCCACCGCATAGCCACTGGCCCCAGCTTATGGAACTTATCCTTTTTTCGGCATTCTTCTTGTTTATTCTCGACCGTTCCTTAGCTAATTCCGAATCCTTGAATTTCACGAAATCGTCCCAATGAGCACGTTGGTTCTCTAGTGTTCCCTCGAATCTGGAGTCTTCCTTCCTCCTTGACGTACTTGTCCCATTCCACGATTCTTGTGGTTCTTGAATGCAACCGCCATCTTCCTAAGAGCAGCGTCCTTGACTTTCTGCACATACATACGTGAAATGATCTGGTAGGGTGAAATGTTCCATGAGAGTATCCCAAAGCAGATCTTTTTGATTCTTGTCGACAAAAGTAACATCTGGACGTGGAGCAGCGTCCTCTTTGCCTTTGTCCTTTGTCTTTTGCTGGCTCTCTCCATTCTTGAAGGGAGATCGAGTTGGTCCTTCACAAGAACTCCGCACTGACGAATGAACTTGTCCGCAATCTTCTTAGGCGCTAATGGTTCGCCATTAGGTCTGACTGCCTCGATATTGTACTTTACGCCCTCCTTCAACTTTTGTTCGGGCCTCGTTTCGTCCTTTTGCTCAAGATTTGCTACGATCCGGATGGCTGAAAGAACAAAGATCGATTCGTTAATATATCTTCAAGTCATTTAAAACATGTGATGATCACCGAAACCTGCTTATATAAATATATATACCTCGCCGGTCTTTGTTGTTTCAGGATCAACATGTTCTTCGTCATCGTCATAATCGTAGTTCATGACTTCATCAATTCGGTTAAATCGCGATCGAATATCATATCACCCTCTCCGGTGTTGTTTAGAAATTCGAGCCGTCATAATCTTCTTCATTCTGATTATCATCGGCCCGGCGTATCATATCGAACATGGTCTGTTCTCCCTCTCTGTCGGTATTGTCTGCCATAGCTTTTATTTAACTAATTCAAAAGAAATATAAAATAATTTAGTATTCAAATTACATCGTCTCGAATAATAGATATAATCTCGAATACTTCGTCTAGAATAATAGATACAATCTCGAATACATCGTCTCGAATAATATATAATATTGAATAGTACATCACCGGCTAGCTAATTAAAGATCGAATACTACATAAGAATCTAGGACACTCGCGGTTCTTGCGTCATGAGCGGTGGACACCCAAAGAGAAGGAACCCTCACGGGATCATAGCTGAAGTGAGATCCTCAAGATCTTGCCGGTATTGGAGAACCTGCCGCCCTCTAACGCAACCATGTAGCGATGGGCGTGCTCGTCCACCTCCTCGACACGGCGACGTACCTCCTCCCGGCGGGCCGGGTCCCTCCGCACCTAACAGCCCACGCGAACGCCACCAAACGAGATCGGGGTCGACGACGGGACCCGGGGCGGGTTCCTCATCAAGCGGCGCGCCCCTCGAGCAGCACCTCCCGATTGCCAGCCAGCGGAGCCCAGTCCCAGAACATGGGCCGGCTGGGCGTCGTCATGACGGGTCGACGGCGAGGATGCGGGCGGGCATCGTCGAGAACAAATACTAGCTATATGCCCGCATAAAAATAATATTTTTAATGATTGGATTTTGATAACTAAAATTTCTAACATTTCTACTATTTCAAAAATCTATATACTATTTCATACTAATTAAGCATCTAACACTAAAACAGAAAAAACAATTTCTATACATCCATTAAAAAATAGAAAAACAACATTATATAAAAAAATCCATACTAATTAAACACTAATTATATCCATCTAACATGCATTCATACATATATACTAGTGAAAAAACAATAATCTAAAAAATCTAAACTAATTAAACATATAAAATACGTATATACTAATATATACATGCATTCATACATATATACGTGTATGTGTGTGTGTGTGTTCATCATGCTTGTGTGTGTGGGTATGGGCTCGGGGAGGGGCGGAGCCCATGGTGGCCGCCGGGGGCGAGGGAGAGGGGTTAGAGGGGGAGAGCTCACAGCAAGGCGACGGCGACGGCGAGGCGACGGCCGGGGGCAGCGACGGGCCGGGGCGTGACGCGCGGGGGCGGCGACGCAGGGACGGCGCGACGGGGACGGGCCAGGCGGCGACGGAGACGAGGGCGGCGACGGGGATGGGGGCGGCGACGGCGACGGGACGGGCGGCGACGGCGACGACGGGGCGGCGAACGGCGACGGGCGGCGACGGGACGGGCGGCGACGGCGGCGGCGGCGGCGACGGGATGGGCGGCGACAAGCGACGGGTCGGTGACGGCGTCGATCGATCAAGCGGTTCTATGGGGTTACAGAGGAAGAAACAGAGGGAGAATGAAATTTTTCGAAGTGTTGTATATATATAAGGCACCTTTAGTACCGGTTGGAGCCACCAACCGGTACTACAGGTCTGTTTTGGCCAGCCCAAGCAGCGGGAAGCGACCCCCTTTAGTACCGGGTGGTGGCACACACCGGTACTAAAGGCCCCCCTTTAGTACCGGTTTGTGCCACCACCCGGTACTAAAGGGGTGCGCTGGGGCAGGTGCGGTGCGGCAAGTTTAGTTCCACCTCGCTAGCCGAGGGGCGACCGCACTGGTTTATAAACCCCCGTGCGGTCGCTCTCTCGAGCTCCTCTCCAAAGCAGGCCTACTGGGCCTACGTGTTCTTTGCTGCCCTGTGGGCCCACTTGGCCTTTGCGGGCCTGCATCCTGGCCCAACAACAGGTTGGGTTTCTAGTCGTATGCAGGCCGCTACGGCCTAGTAGGCGGGCTTTTTTTTTGCTTTATTTATTTTTGTGTTGTTTTTTGTGTATTTAGAGTTTCTTTGTGAATATTTTTGCTTTAGGTACAAAAAATTACAAACTTTCTGTTAGTGCCCGTAGTTTTCAAATTTGAATAGTTTAAATTTTGAATTATTTGAAATTAGTGTGAATCACTAGTTTGTGAATAATTTAACTTTAAAAATCAGTAAAGGCATGAAAGAATTTGTTTGCACATAAAATTTCTTTGCGTTTCAAATGCCAAAACACATAACTACCGTAACTATTACAGAGATTCCCCTTTGGGTGTGAAACACAGAAGAAAGTGATGATAGTGAAGCCGATCACATCCCAGATCTTTGGGTGTGAAACTTTTTCTTCGTGTGTGTCCCTTTACGCCGTAACCATGGAAAATCTTCATCATTTAACGGGATGCTCGGGTCAATATTCACTGTGAATAGAGAAATTTCATCAAACTTTTCATAATCTTCTGACTTGTCTGTCTTGTCATCCACTCCCACGATGTTTATATTACCATAAAGAACTATGTGCCGCTTTGGCTCATCGTCACGATGCATTCGCTTCCTTATCTTTTCTTTTTCTTGGCTTGGTAGACATGTCCTTCACATAGAAAACCTGTGCCACATCATTGGCTAGGGACGAATGGTTCGTCTTGCATACATAAGATTGTTGAGATCCACTGTTGTCATACCGTCTTTGCGGGTCTTCCGTTACCCGCCTCGTGTCATATTGACCCATTTGCACCGAAACAAAGGGACCTTTAAACCACGTCAGTCAAGTTCCCATATGTCCTGTATATAACCATAATATGTTTCCTTTCCCGTCTTGGTTTCTGCATCAAAGCGGACACCACTATTTTGGTTGGTGCTCTTCTTATCTTGGGCGATCGTGTAAAATGTATTACCATTTATCTCGTACCCTTTGAAAGTCATTATATTCGAAGATGGTAACTGGGACAGCAAGTATAGGTCATCTTCAATAGAGGTGTCATGCATGGTACGTGTCTGCAACCAATTTGGCGAAACTCCTGGTTTGTTCACGTGTAATCCGGTCATCGACCGCTCCGGGTGTTTGGGCGTAGCAAATTCTTGTGTTCATCCATATACGGAGCCACCAAGGCGGAATTCTGTAGAACTGTGTAGTGTGCTTCAGTGAGAGAATGTCCGTCCATACATATTATTTGTTTTCCTCCTAGCGTGCCTTTTCCATCCAGTCTGCCCTTATGCCGCGATTCAGGAACACCAATCGGCTTAAGGTCAGGAATAAAGTCAATACAAAACTCAATGACCTCCTCATTTTGATGGCCCTTGGAGATGCTTCCTTCTGGCCTAGCACGGTTATGAACATATTTCTTTAAGACTCCCATGAACCTCTCAAAGGGGAACATCTTGTGTAGAAATAGAGGACCCAAAACGTTAATCTCTTCGCATAGGTGAACTAGGACGTGCATCATGATGTTGAAGAAGGATGGTGGGAACACCAACTCGAAACTGACAAGACATTGCACCAAATCATTCTCAGTAACCTTGGTATGATTTACGGAGAGATTACCTTCCGAGAGATTGCATTGAGAAATGCACATAGCTTCACAATGGCTAATCGAACGCTTTTCGGTGAAGCCCCTCAATGCAACCGGAAGCGATTGCGTCATAATCACGTGGCAGTCATGAGACTTTAGGTTCTGGAACTTTTTCTCTGCCAGGTTTATTATTCCCTTTATATTCGACGAAGCAGACGGTACCTTAATACTGAGCAGGCATTCAAAGAAGATTTCCTTTTCTTCTTTGGTAAGAGCGTAGCTTGCATGACCCTGATATATGCCGTCTTCTCCGTGCATACGTTGCTGGTCCTCCCGTGCCTCAGGTGTATCTTTTGTCTTCCCATACACGCCCAAGAAGCCAAGCAGGGTCACGCATATATTCTTCGTCACGTGCATCACGTCGATTGCGGAGCGGACCTCTAGGTCTTTCCAATATGGCAGGTCCCAAAATATAGATTTCTTCTTCCACATGGGTGCGCGTCCGTCAGCGTCCTTTGGAACAGGTTGTCCGCCATGACCCTTTCCAAATATCACCTTCAAATCCTTGACCATATCATGTACATCAGCACCGATGCGGTGGCGAGGCTTCGTCCGTGATCCGCCTCACCTTTGAAATGCTTGCCTTTCTTTCTTACGGGATGCCTGCTCGGAAGAAATCGACGATGTCCCAGTACACATTCTTCATACAACTATTCAAATATATCTTTGTCGGTATCATCCAAACAGTGCGTGCATCCGCGGTATCCCTTGTTTATGTCTGTCCTGAAAGGTTACTGAGAGCAGGCCAATCATTGATGGTCACGAACAACAACGCCTTTAGGTTAAATTCTTCCCCCATGTGCTCATCCCACGCACGTACACCTGTTCCATTCCACAGTTGTAAGAGTTCTTCAACTAATGGCCTTAGGTACACATCAATGTCGTTGCCGGGTTGCTTAGGGCCTTGGATGAGCACCGCATCATAATGAACTTCTGCTTCATGCACAACCAAGGAGGAAGGTTATACAAACATAGAGTCACATGCCAGGTGCTATGGTTGCTGCTCTGCTCCCCAAAAGGATTAATGCCATCTGCGCTTAGACCAAACCATACGCTCCTTGCGTCATCTGCAAACTCCTTCCCGTACTTTCTTTCGATTTTTCTCCACTGCGACCCGTCAGCTGGTACTCTCAACTTTCCGTCTTTCTTACGGTCTTCTCTGTGCCATGCATCGCCTTGGCATGCTCTTTGTTTTGGAACAAACGTTTCAACCGTGGTATTATAGGATAATACCACATCACCTTGGCAGGAATCTTCTTCCTGGGGCGCTCGCGCTCGACATCACCATGCTCATCGCGGCTGATCTTATAGCGCAATGCACCACATACCGGGCAAGCGTTCAAATCCTTGTACTCACCGCGGTAGAGGATGCAATCATTAGGGCATGCATGTATCTTCTGCACCTCTAACCCTAGAGGGCAGACAGCCTTCTTTGCTTCGTACGTACTCTCGGGCAATTCGTTGTCCTTTGGAAGCATATCCTTTATCATTACCAGCAACTTTCCAAATCCCTTGTCAGATACACCATTCTCTGCCTTCCATTGCAACAATTCCAGTGTGGTGCCCAGCTTTTTCTTGTCACCTACGCAATTCGGGTACAACAATTTTTTGTGATCCTATAACATGCGCTGCAACTTCTTCTTCTCCAAATCACTTGCGCAGTTTCTCTTTGCATCGGCAATGGCCCGACCTAGATCATTAACAGGCTCATCTGATGCCTCTTCTTCAGCTTCTTCCCGCATTGCCGGCC
The DNA here is from genome assembly GCA_021605145.1 of Aegilops bicornis. Classification (NCBI taxonomy): domain Eukaryota; kingdom Viridiplantae; phylum Streptophyta; class Magnoliopsida; order Poales; family Poaceae; genus Aegilops; species Aegilops bicornis. The sequence continues at coordinate 67,044,574 of CM038671.1, forward strand.
CAGCTTCTTCCCGCATTACCGGCTCAGCTTCTTCCCCCATTGTTGTATCATCGTATTCAGGGTACCCACGGCCAAGATAGCTGTCGTCGTCCGCTTCTTCTTCATTGTCTTCCATCATAACCCCTCTTTCTCCGTGCTTGGTCCAAACATTATAGTGGGGCATGAAATCGGACTCAAATAGGTGGACGTGAATGGTTCTTGACGTAGAGTAATTGCGACCATTCTTACAACCAGCACATGGACAAGGCATAAAACCATCCGCCCGCTTGTTTGCCTCACCCGCAAGCAGAAAAGTATGCACGCCCTCAACGAACTGGGGAGAGCATCGGTCATCGTACATCCATTGCGGCTCATCTTCATTACACAACACCGAATAGATCAAATTAATACAAGTTCATACAACACTTAAATGCAACAAACAAATAACTCTCTAGCTAAAGCATTTAAATGCAACAACAAACGCGATCAAGATCGCAACTAAGGTAACAATTGATCCAACAGCATAATGATACCAAGCCTCACTATCGATGGCATATTTTCTAATCTTTCTAATCTTCAAGCGCATTTTCTCCATCTTGATCTTGTGATCATCGACGACATCGGCAACATGCAACTCCAATTCCATCTTCTCCCCCTCAATTCTTTTCAATTTTTCTTTCAAGTACTCGCTTTCTCTTTCAACTAAATTTAACCTCTCGACAATAGGGTCGGTTGGAATTTCCAGTTCACATACCTCCTAGATAAAAATATCTATGTCAACTTGATGGGCATAATTTGTCATAAACACGAAATGCAACAAATAGTTTTAAAAGAGAATATACCACATCCGAATCATAACAAGGACGAGGGCCGACGGGACGGATATCAAAACCATGGCACTATGTATAACAAACAACGTACGGGTAAGATAATTATTATACGAGTAACTATATATCCAAATCACACAAACATCAATTTTTTATATAAAATTTCATGAACAAGAGGCTCACCACAAGGTGGTGCCGGCGACGTGACAGTGCGGGTGATCGACGGTGGTTACGACAGAGATTTAGAAGGCACTAAGTAAACCACACCTACATATACAAACTAAGTGTTATTTTGACCTCAAATTGCATATAAATCAAATACTACCACATATATATATTTCCTCCCAAATTACTAAACTCACAAATTAATAACTATATAAACCAATGCAAGAGCTAATCTAGCAATGAGAGATGAAAGGACAAAGTTGCTAACCTTTGTGATCACTTGAATGGATGGGGGCCTTCAAATCTTGACAAATTTTGGGCAAAATGTGTGATGAGCTCGAGGGGAGAAGAGGAAGAACAGAGAGGAGAGGGAGGGAAAGGGGAAGAACAGAGCGAGCTGGACGAAGGGTTTATATGCAGGAGGACCTATAGTACCGGTTCGTGGCACGAACCGGTACTAAAGGTGCTGGAGGGGCCCAGACTAACAACATCCTGCCACCACCCTCATTAGTACCGGTTCGTGGCACGAAGCGGTGCTAAAGATTAGCCACGAACCGGTGCTAAAGGCTAGCCGTTGGAGGCGGCACTAATGTATACATTTATGCCGGCTCTAATACAAACCGGCACTAATGAGCTTCACGTTTGACCATTTTTCTACTAGTGGTCACAAGGGCCGAGGAACGATGAGTGAAGAAAATGGGAAGGACCAAGTCGCCTATGAAGCCCAAGCTGAGGAAGGCGGACATTCAGGCGATGGTCAGCTACAGGTGGGAAGCGGAGGCATCCAGGTGGAAATTCATGGTATGTTCCCGGGGAATAACTACATGCTCTCTTCATTCTTGTGTATTCATGACGCCTTGTTCAGTATCCCGGCGATGAAAAAAAACCGTGTTGGTATATCTCTTCCAGTGCCTCCATGGGCTAGTGCAGCGTGGGGAGGTGGAGGAGCACACGTAGTCAGCCATGTGCATGTTGCAATGTAGTGGATCTTGTGAACTGCATGTGGCAATGTCTGTGAATTGTAGTGATGATGATGTCATATTTGTGATTGCAGTGTCAATGTCAATTCAGTGTATACTGATTTTTTTTTAAATTTCAAACTTATCTTTTTTACAACAGAGACTGAATTTTTGTACATGGGCCTGACTTTTATATTCAAATGTTGTATACACAAAATACAATATAAAAAATTCCTAAATTAACCTTGTGTTTTTCTCTGAATTAACCAAAATTCAGTTTCAATCACTGACACACACCACTCAGTTTCAATTGATTTAGTTTTAGTCGGTTTCACTGGATCCAGTTTCAGTCACACAAATGGCATTGAATCGGTTTTCATCACATAGAATCGCACAACAACGACTGAAGTTTGGATGTGAAATGTGCAAGTCTTAGAGCATCTCCAGCCGTTGGCCCCAGGAGCGCCTAAAATCGCCGTCTGAAGGTGAGCCAGCGCAAAAAATAAGCCTGGGACGAGTTGGTCCTCAGCCGCCGGTCCCAGGACCGCCCCCAGGCGCGTTTAAAAAATAGAAATGTAAACCAAATTTTGGCATAGTTCGGCGAAGTTCGGCTAAACAAGACAAATTTTGGCCAACTTGGGCATATATTTGGACAAAGTTCGCCGATTTTCATTACATAGCAAATATAAAATAAACTAATCTAAAAGAAACTGGCTGAACACCGAGTAGTCGCCGTCGTCGCCGCCATCCTCGTCGTCGGCCTTCTCCTTGACGCGGGCGCCCCTGCTGGACCCGGCGTCGCCATGGCGGACTGGTGGCGGCGGCGGCGCGTCGTCGTCGTCGCTGTCGTCGATGACGACGACTCCTCCTTCGTCCCGGCCCGGCGGAGCACTGGCACTCCATCGCCATCTTGAGGGATTCCTGGTGTGCACATTTAAGGGCCGCGTCGTCGTCGCGCTCGACCTTGCCGTGCTCTGTCTTCACGGCGGCGAGCCCCGGCTCTGCCTTCACCGGCGCGAGCCCCGGCTCCGTCTTTGGCTTGACGGTTGCGGAGGAGGAGCCGACGAGGAGGCACGCCGGCCGCCCTCGTTGATGACGATGTCGGCGCTGCGAGTGCGTCGGCCGAGCGGCGACTCCGCCGCGGGCTCGGCCTTGACGCCGAGCAGCGCCGTTGTGCCGGAGGATTGCGAGGAAGAGCGCGAGGAGGAGGAAGAAGAGGAGGAGCCGAACCTCCTTGGTGCCCATGACCCGTCGCGTCGGTGGTGCGCCGGGGCGGCCGCCCTCGCCCGGGCGTAACCGCCCTCGAGGTGCGTCAGCACGCCCTCGAGTGTGCAGCCGGGGACGCCCCACCACAGGTGGTGCCCCTCGCTGTTCTTCAGGCCGCCGACCACCACCGCGCCGTTGGTGGACGCCATCCGCTGCTACTGACGGCGCTCGAAGTACGCCGCCCAAGCCGCATGGTTGTCGGCGGCGTACTAGGGGAGGGAGCGTTGGGCGTCGGTGAGGGAGGCGCGCACGACGTCGACCTCCTCGGCGAAGTAGGCGGGTTTGGCCACGGCGTCGGGCAACGGGGGAATGAGCACTCCCGTTCTTGAGCCTCCAGCCCGTCGGCCGGCGCATGTCCGGGCGGCGCTGGATAGCCGCCGAACAGTAGCCAGGACTCCTGTTCGCGGAGCGTGCGGCGGCCGAAGCCGTTGGCCGCCGCCTCGTCTCCGGGGAAACGCTCGGCCATCGGGGAGGGGAGCGAGAGGGAGAGGCTGGGCAGCGGCGCTCGGGAGAGGGGGGGGAAGGCTCGGCGGCGGCGCTCGGGAGAGGTATAGCTCGGCGGCGAGGGCTGGGCTGGTGTGGCCACAAAGTGGCGAGGCCATCGGCTTATAGCCGCTGTCAGCGCCCGTGTACGCTGCCGAGGGAGGGGAGGTGTCGGTGCGCCGTCCCGTGACGCGCCTCCCGTGAGGAATCAATGGCAAGGCTGACCGGCGGCGGCAGCCTTGCCATTGATTCCCCGCGGGAACCGGGCGTTTGGGAATGACGAGGCGCGGTGTCGCTGACGCGGCTGGCCCGCGGCTTTTTCGCGCCAAAACCACTCGCTTCGGCGCTTCGGGCGCCCCAACGCTGGTTCAGTCTGGGTCCGCCGGCGCTGATTTCGGCCAAGGCCGGCGAAAATCGGGCTCCTGGGGCCGCGACTGGGCCGTTTTTCAGCGCCGGCGCGAAAAAAACGCCTGGAGAGGCCTTCCTGGGGGCGCTGCTGGAGATGCTCTTAAGGCCAAAGAGTGCTTCGCCACTAGGCAAAGAGGAAGGAGCCAGGAAGCATCATGTTTCAGTCAAATGACCACTGCAATCACCACTCTCCTCAACCCTCTCGCATTCATCACTCTTGCATCCACCACACCGTCACTCGAAAATATGTACGGAAGCAAGCAGTGTTGGAGTTTGCGAGAGGCGATATAGTCAATTTGGCGAAGTGCAAGGATACCTGCTCCTGGTTTCCGAGCATGAAGTATTTAATCAAGGCGGCGGTGGGCGTGCCATTGGATGCAACCAAGGTTATCAGAATCACAATTCTGTTGTACGATTCTATGAATTTACGATCCATATTAACCCAGTGATTCTACGATTTTGGTCTATAAAATCTACATTTCTACCATCTTGATAATGAAGATTCTACGTTTCTATGATCCTGATAGTGAAGATTCTACGATTTGCAATCCTATCATCGGAGCTCCGATCTTATTCAGAATCACGATTCTGACAACCTTGGATGCAACGAAGGCGGAGCTGCAACAAATGATTCCTGAGGAGGGCCCGATTCAAATGGAGATAATTCTTTGGGCGATGGACGAGGCAGAGTAGGATGATCCCTTATAGCGAGCTCGCTAAGCCTAGCACCTCTCTCGCATTCGGGCCTCACTGGATTTGGATGAGGCAGTGGGGTCATGAAGGTGATGCTTGGACCTAGAAGCAGCCAACCACCAATTCTTCTGTACGCAAGGGGTTGGAGTAGATGGAGGCCGATGCAATGGAGATGGAAAGGGATGCAGTGGCGGTTGTGCACCTGATACCTACGTCGGGCTACAAATGACGGTACATGGTGTCACACTATGAGAAGGGTCCCGGCCTCGCCTCTTCCAAAGGGATCATGGGCCGTGGGGGGCTCCACCGAGCCGCGATGAGGGCCACTCCGGGGGAGGAGCTGCGTTCCTGCATCAACCTCGATGTTCGAGGGATGGGGACGGTGAGGCAACTCGAAGAGCGCCGGCACACGCAGCGCGGAGGAGGCGGAGACTGAGTAGCACGCGCCGGGTTGGACTGGAAGCCTGCGCTTGTATTAAGGGGGCTAGGTCTGCTCACGGGCCGCGTTCGCAACGTGCAGGAGCGCAAAAGGCGATGGGCCCAAGACCCCTACATGCTTAGGATGTAGACCGGCGTGCTGGCCTCTCTGTAGAGCCTAGGTAGGGCTGCGACGTGTTGATCTTCCGAGGCCGGGTATGACCCAGGAAAGTGTGCCCGTCAGAGGGACCAAGCGTGTCGGGCAATGTGGTGCATCCCTGCAGGGAAGTTGTTCAATTCAAATATCCATGTCCACGGTAACAGGGCACTTGGAGTTGTATTCCGACCTCTGACAACTAGAACTGGATACTTAATAAAACACACCCAGATAATTTCCAGAGACAAGTGGTCACTCTCCCACAGGGCGACGAGGAGAGGTTTGCCAAGTAAGATTATGCTATGCGATGATACTTGTTAACTTACCATCTACTCTCTTTTACTGCTTCAAGATGGAGGCTGCCAGAAGCGTAGTCTTCGCTAGAAGTAGCTTTCCCCCTGTTATTCTGGCATTCTGCAGTCTAGTCCACATATACTACCCCTTTCATTGATACCGATGCATATGTAGTATAGATCTGATGTCAATTTTGCGAGTACTTTGGATGAGTACTCACGGTTGCTTTGCTCCCTCTTTTCCCCCTTTAACCGGTTGCTGCGATCAGATGGCGGATCGCAGGAGCCAGCTTCTACCGATGATGACTTCTACTACGCCGACGGAGCCTACTACTACGTGCAGACCACCGATGACCAGTAGTAGTTTAGGAGGATCCCAGGCAGGAGGTCTGCGCCTCTTCAATATGTATCCATGTGTGTGCTAGCCATCTTATGGCACCTTGTTTAACTTCATGTCTATACTCAGATATTTTGCTTCCGCTAACTCCTTTGTGTTCGAGCTTTTATATTCGAGCCCTCGAGGCCCCTGGCTTGTAATATAAAGCTTGTATTATTTTATTTGTGTTTAGATTTGTGTTGTGATATTTTCCCGTGAGTCCCTGATCTTGATCGTACACGTTTGCATATATGATTAGTATACGATTGAATCGGGGGCGTCACACTCTCGCGGAAGGAAAAAAAACAGAAAACATATTTTTTTTCGTTTCCGAGATGCATGGTTGTGCCTCTCGCGGAAATAAAAAATGCGTTTTTCTGCGCAAAAATTTGTTGGTCCAAAAGCTAAGGAATACCGGTGAAAAACCAAAAAGAAAAAGAAAAACAAAAAAACATTTAAAAAGCCAAAAACGCTTGCGGAAAAATAAAAAATAAAATCCGAAGGAAGCGCCCAGAGCACGACACGTGGCGTTGGCTGAGAGCGCGCCAAGTGATGCGCGCTCAGCCCACCCGTAAGTGATCCTTACGAGGCTCCCGAAAAAATGCTCACTAACTAGTTGCTCTCGTCCCTGAGTAGTTCGAGAAAAAACAAAGACTACTTGGGTTGTATGAGATCTCACTCTTAGGTGAGATCATGAGATCAGTAGCCAAAAGAATCATATTTAGACATTCCAAAAAAATTAAAATTATTTGACAACATTTATGTGAGATATGTCTACAGCTCCAAAAAATCAGCTCAAAATTCAATGTACATTTAGAGATTCAGGAAAGTAAAATTCGAATGTGAATAATATCAATTATGGGTGAACAGTACTTTGACACTATTCACATTTGGTTTTATCTTTTTTGTTTCTATCAATGTAAGTTGAATTAGAAGCTGAGACTTTTTGAGGTTGCACATTAAACATGGATATGTGTCTAAAAAAATTGAGAATGTCTGAACATGTATTTTTTAAAATCAATTTTATAGTTCACACCCAATGTAAGATCTAACACAAATTTTTCCCGAGTAGTTGGGGAGGGAGGTTAATTATCTCAAAAAAAAGTAGGAGAGGGAGGGGAGGGGAGAGGGGTTGGGGGTGGGGGTGGGGGTGGTGTGGGGTTGGGGTGGGGGAGATTTAATGATTGACCGGGTTAAGATAACTAACCTCCCTCTCCAACTATTTCTCATGCGTGTTTTTAAACATTATGTAGACCTAGAAATTTTTCTGTGGTTTTTACCTTTTCTTGCTTTGCCTCTTCTGTTCTTCCCACCGCACGCACGCACGCGACATCACATAGCGACACGGCCCTGCAGAGGGATCGAGCCTGCGAACATAACCTAGTCACTGCTAGTCCAATCATGTCTTCCGCCGTCGCCCCTGCCCCTGCCGCCGCCTCTGCCTCATCCGCACCCACCATCAAGCTGCTCATTGACGCGAAGGCCAAGCGCGTGCTGTACGCGGAGGCCGGCAAGGACGCCGTCGACTTCCTCTTCGGCATCCTCGCGACGCCCGTCGGCACCGTCGCCAAGCTGCTAAGGGCCGCCGGCGACGGTGCGGGCGCCGCCAACGTCTACGCCAGCGCCGAAGGTATGAATCCCGCGTACATGCAGAGCAGCGGCGTGCGGAACGCGCTCCTCAACTCGCACCGGTACACGCTCCTACAGTGCCCTGCCATCCGAGGCCTACCTTCGCCGGCGAACACGGCCCCGGCAGCACCCTTGACGTCCGTGCCACGGAGCATTCCGCTGCCATCGGTGACGTCGTACCGACCCCAATACCCGTCTGTCGCTGCGCCTGCGTTGGCGACGACAGTTCCACGCGGCTGCCTTAGCTGCGGCTCCGTCGTGGCCGGCGGGTTCGTGCAGGGCTTGGTGACGTACACCGTCATGGACGACCTCACCATCACACCCATGTCCAACGTCTCAGTCATGGCGCTGCTCAGCAAGCTCAACGGAGAAGAGAAGGGCCTCGTACTCGAGGAGAAGTCTGTCAAGATCGGTCAACAAGAGGTGCGTGATAGCGATGCTCAATTTGTTCGTGTTAATATATATCAATCCTCTCAACTAATTTGCTTTCAGGGATTGGATATTCTCAAGGCTTCCCTGCGGTCTAGCACCGTCCTCACCGATGTATTCATGTCCAACAATAGTGCCGATCCCTCCAAGAATAAAAGGGCTCGTACATCCGGTGGCGAAATGAGTGTTGATCAGGAGAAAACTGATAAAACCCTGGACTATTTTTTATGAATAGTAGGATGTCATGTATGTTGCCACCGCCCCTCGTGTCTTTTTCTACATGTAAACATAATGTAACCCAAAGTTCACGTGTACTTCCTAAACATTACTCCAAACAAGATATCAATTTTCTCGAATACGCATGAGTGTGCCAACTATATATATATATATTAAGAGAGAAGCAGGGGTTAAGAGCCCCTCCACGTTGGTGATTACATTTACAATAACACAACCACAACTCCACCTCCACCACTAGGACGCATGCTAACTACTCGCGTTCATTCCCATCGAGAGACCGCCGAGGATGCGTCAACGTTACCGTTCAATAGACATGCGCCCTTCCACGCCCTCCCCTCATCCTCTAGCCGACTAACTACATAAAGGGTCGAGGGGATAGCACCGTCGAAAACAATTCTGTTCCGATGCTTCCACAGCTCCCACATTATAAGAATACCGCTCTAGTGAACTTCTTCTCAAGAGTACTTCGGCCTGAGATTCGATGAGGACGGTGGTCATCTATATAAAGAGGAAACATGTGGACCACATTATAATAGTCTGCTTTTGCGGATGAATATAAAGAGGAAACATGTGGAGCTGGACACTAGGTGCCCGATTTGCCTGAGATTCGATAAGGACGGTGGTCATCTATTTCTCAAATGCAAACAAGTGAAGCAAGTGTGGAGGACTTTGTTGATTGAGGATATCAGTCTTGCCTTATAAAATGTACAGATCCTATGGCTGTGTTTGACTTTTTGTGGGCCCTAGACAGCGAGCGGCGTGATCTAATCTTGATCATGCTCTTGGCGTGGTGGAATGTCCGGAATAAAGCCAATGCAGGAGAAATGATTCGACCATGTGAGGAGGTTTGCTTCAGCATCAGAAGGCTTGTTGTTGATTTTGCTGTGGATGGGAAGTGTGTAGGGGTACCTGAAACAACACCCACTACTACAACATGGCTCAGGCCAAGGGAGGGGGTTGTCAAAATTAATTTTTATGCAGCCTTTCATGTGGATGTTGGGCGTGGAGCTTGCACTAGTAGAAAAGAGGGCTTTGGTCCACCCCGGGTTAGCCCATTAGTCCTGATTCTAGAACCGGGACTAATGGGGGCATTAGTCCCGGTTCGTGCGCCCAGGGGCCACGTGGGCCATTTGTCCCGGTTCGTCTGGACCTTTTAGTCCCGGTTGGTGGCACGAACCGGGACTAAAGGGTGCGATGCCCATTAGTCCCGGTTCGCGAAACCAACCGGGACTAATGGGGTTTGAGGCATTAGTACCGGTTCATGGCACGAACCGGTACTAAAGGTCCCATTTTCAAACTCTACCCCCCCCCCCCCGGTGGATCGCCTTTTCAGTTTTAAAAAAATAAAAGAAAATGATGAAAATGTCAAAAAAATAAAAGAAAATAAGTTTCCCATGTGATATGTGGTCTAGTTGTTGGGAAAATTTGCAAATATGAATTTCGACTTTATTTGCAAAATCTCTCGAGAATTTGTAAAAATGGGCATAACTTTTGCATACTAACTCGAATGAAAATGTTTTTTATATGAAAAATCATCTACTCGAAAAGTTACATACGAATTTAATCGGGGGAACCCCGTTAAACATTTCAAAATCCTCAAAAACCTAATAGAATAAAAGTTACAGGGCTTTCAAGATCTAGAGGCAAAAAAATTCAAAAATTTTCAAACTTAATAGTGGCGCACCGTTTGCTAGGTGCGCCACTAGTAACAGAAAAAAAATTGGTTTTGAATTTAACAGGGGGAACCCCGTTAAACATTTTCAAAATCCTCAAAACCTAATGTAAAAAGTTACGGGCCTTTTAGATCTAGAGTGGAAAAATCGAAAAAATTTCAAACTGTGGTCAAACTAATTATTCTACAATATTAGTGTTACTAAATAATTATTTCAGTTATTTTGAATTTTGGTCAAATCTGGTCAAACTGTGGTCAAACAATGGTCAAACTGTGGTCAAACTAATTATTCAAGAAATATTAGTGTTACTAAATAATTATTGTTTTTTAAAACAATAGTTTCAAACTCAAACAGTGAAATGTGTCACTTCAAAATTCCTGAAGGTTAATAGGATTGACATCTTACTATTGTCGGAAAACAACAAGTGCAGACTTGGAAACGAGGGAGAATAGAACCCGGAAGTTAAGCGTGCTCAGGCTGGGGGAGTGGGAGGATGGGTGACCGTTCGGGAAGTTAGATGATTTGGAATGATGAGGGATGATTAGAGATTAAAGAATAAATTGAGCAGTGATGAGGGGTGGTGATTAGAGATTAGAGGTTAAAATAATTCAGAAATTTGAAAATAAAATAAAAAATTCAAAAAAATTCAAAAAAAAATCGTAAAATTTCCTTTAGTCCCGGTTGGTGTTACCAACCGGGACTAAAGGTGGAGCTCCACGTGGCCGCGACCTTTAGTCCCGGTTCGCTTAAGAACCGGACTAATGGGAAGAGCATTAATGCTGACCCTTTAGTCCCGGTTCAAAAACCGGGACTAAAGGGCCTTACCAACCGGGACAAAAGCCCCTTTATCTACTAGTGTTGGGGCTGCGTTGCCCGACCAGACCAAGGGTGGTTCATTGCTGCGTGTGCAGGGAAGCTTGATCATCTAGCATAACCACTCCAGGCTGAAGCCACTGCATGCATTAAGGCGATTGAAGTCATGCGGCGAGATGGGTGTGCACAGGTAATTTTTGAATCAGACTCGCTTCACCGTGAAGGAACTCAACACTGGTGACTACGACAAGTCCTCCATCGGCGTTCTGTTGAGAGAAGTTCGGAGCCTCTGCTTTGCGTCCTTTGATGCATTTGAGTTCAGTTTTTGTAAGCGAAATTGTAATGCTGTTGCCCACAATTTAGCTGATTTTGGTTATAGGGCGGACGTGCTTAGCACCTGGTGGAGGGAGCAAGCTCCCGAATTTGTTGTTGACTGTGTTGCCAGCTGTGCGAATAGGCGAAAGCATCTTACCCTCGATGTGAGGGGGCGCGTTGCATGTTATAGGCTGCAGGGGCGCACCTCCCACGACAATAAGCGCATACAAGTTTGTTCGAGAAGATTACAACTTGGGGAGGAAGAGATAAAAAGATAAGAGGTTTACAAGATATTGAACTACTTGTCTAACAACCTAGTCTATCTCATGTACATCTCCTTGAGCGTCAAGTCTGGACTCCAACGTGACATGCATATGTGTTTAACACCCTCCCTTAATCACAACTTCATCAAGTTGAGATTATGTTTGAAGTCCTCAAAGCTTCTTGTGGGTAAAGGTTTTATGAATTCATCTGCTATCTGATCCTTGGAATGCACAAAATGTATGTCAAGCTTCTTCTGAGCCACTCGTTCTCTGACAAAGTGAAAATCAATTTCAATGTGCTTGATCCTAGCATGAAACACTGGATTAGCAGACAAATATGTAGCACCCAGGTTATCACACCATAAACATGGAGTTTGAGTACTTTTTACACCAAGTTCTTTCAGCAGAGATTGCACCCATATGATCTCAGCTGTAGCATTTGCCAATGCTTTGTATTCTGCCTCTATACTAGAGTGAGAGACAGTAGCCTGTTTTCTAGCACACCATGAAATTAGATTAGGACCAAAAAATACTGCAAAGCCACCAGTGGACCGTCTATCATCCAAGCAACCTGCCCAGTCAGAATCTGAAAAGGCACTCAAAAGTGTGGATGATGACTTGCTAAAATTCAGACCAATACTCAGAGTGTTCTTGACATATCTAACTATACGCTTTGCAGCAGTCCAGTGAACTGTGGTAGGTGCATGAAGAAACTGGCATACGTTATTAACAGCAAATGAGATATCAGGCCTTGTAAGCGTCAAATATTGAAGTGCACCTACCAAACTCTTGTACCTTGTACTGTCATCCTGACTCAAGGGTTGTCCTTCTGTAAGGGACAACTTCTCTGAACTGGACAGTGGAGTAGGTGAAGGTTTACACCCTTGCAAATCAGCCTTTTTTACCAAATCTGTTGCGTATTTTTCTTGGGATAGATGAAGTCCATCCTCATGCTTCTTTATTTCAATCCCTAGAAAATAATGCAACTCTCCAAGATCCTTAAGAGAAAATTCTACACTAAGATCCTTCAAAAGTCCTGTGATAACCTCATTAGATGAGATGGTGACAATAATATCATCAACATATATGAGAACAAATATGTGAATGTTGCATTTGTTGTAAATGAACAAGGAGGTGTCAGACTTTGAAGGAACAAAGCCAAGTGCTTGCATTTTATGACTCAAGCGCGAGTACCATCGCTCTAGGAGCCTATTTCAGTCCATATAATGCTTTGTCAAGTTTGCACACATGATGAGGTGCATTTTTGTTTTCAAACCCAGGAGGTTGCTTCATGTACACTTCCTCTTCCAGAACACCATGCAAAAACGCGTTCTGTACGTCTAGCTGCCTGAAACTCCAGCCCCTAGAGACAGCAATGGACAAAACAAGACGGATAGTGGCAGCTTTTACAACTGGAATAAAGGTATCCTCATAATCAATACCATACCGTTGTTTAAATCCTTTTGCTACAAGTCTTGCCTTGTAACGATCAATGGTTCCATCGGATTTCCTCTTTATCCTAAATACCCACTTGCAATCAATAAGGTTTTTACCTTGCCGTGGAGGAACTAGGTGCCACGTGTTGTTTTGTTTCAAGGCCAAGTACTCTTCTCTCATTGCTTTCTTCCAGTTTTCATCACTAAGTGCTTCTTCAAGTGTATGTGGCTCGTCTGGTTCACCTGTGGAACATACCATCCCAAACTTTGTCATGTGTTTATAATTTTGAGGTTGTATTATCCCTTGTTGAAGACGAGTGCGACGCGACGAGGTTGGCTGTGGCGCAGAAGATCCCGGCTAAACTGCAGGGGCTGATCCCGAGGCGGATTCAGGATCAGGCACAACAGCCGCGTTGGGAGCAGGCGCCGGATCCTCTGTGCGCCGCGGCACACCAGTAGCACGTGAAGAAACCGCCTGCGGCATAGAAGATCCCGCCGGGCCAGGCTCATCATGCGCCAATGATTGCGCCGGTCCCCCTGGCGCCAGACATGGGGCCCGCGTTGGTCGGCCGGCGCAGATCCCGCCGCTTGTAGCAGACGGGTTGGACGGGGAAACGCCCGCCCGTGGGCTCGCCCGTGGGCCCAGGTGAGCGTGGCGCGTGGGTGGCGTCTCTTCCAGCTACTGTGTGCCGCGTGGCGCACGCGGGTCCACCCGCTGGCGCGTGGTCAGCCACAGCAGGAGCAGCAGAAGGCGCGGAGTCCGGGGAGGATCGGCCTAACGGATCTGCAGGCGGCGATCCCGAGGCAGATTCTGCCGCCAGGTCTGCAGGAACCGATCCCAAGGGAGGTTTGCTCCCCCGATCCTGGCACATGAAATATGGCCCTGTTGGGCAGATTTCGTCATCGTTTTCAGCTCGGTTTTTTCCAGCATGGCTTCCTGCATCATCATACAACTCAGGCAAAGTGGTGAGAGGGTTAGTCATAGTAGGATCATTAGAGCTATACTCCCCTGGATCAAGGCTGGTTAGGCTAGGAGGAAGAAGAAGAATTTCTTTCCGAAGTAAAGCACCGGCATTTGGATGTAGATCAGCAAAGGGGAATTTAGTCTCGTCGAACACAACATCACGAGATATGTATACTCGACAAGTAGAAACATCTAGACACTTGACCCCCTTGTGTTGAGTGCTATATCCAAGAAAAACACATTGTTTTGACCGAAACATTAATTTGCGAGAGTTGTATGGTCGGAGATTGGGCCAACAGGCGCATCCAAAAACACGAAGTGATGTATAAGCTGGTTTGATATGGAGAAGCCGCTCGGTGGGTGTTTCATTATTGATCACTCGACTAGGAAGCATGTTGATGATGTGAACGGCCGTGAGGAAGGCTTCGTCCCAAAATTTTAGGGGCATGGAAGCACCGGCAAGGAGGGCCAAACCGACCTCCACTATGTGCATATGCTTGTGTTCGGCGGATCCGTTTTGTTGGTGAGCGTGGGGGCATGACACATGGTGAGATATGCCAAGTGTTTGAAAGAAGGAATTGAGCTTCTCATACCCCCCCCCCCCAGTCGGATTGGACATCAATAATTTTGCTATCAAACTTACGTTCTACAAGTGCTTGAAAATTTTTGAACACTTGAAAAACGTCAGATCTTTTCTTGAGGAGATAAATCCAAAAAAATTGCTATAGTCATCAATGAAGCTAACATAATATGTGTGTCTACCCACCGAGGTAGGGGCAGGCCCCCAAACATCAGAGAAAATTAATTGCAAAGGCTGAGTAGAAACACTGGTAGATATGGGATAAGGTAATTGATGACATTTTGCTCTTTGGCAAGAATCACAAATAGTTTCACTATGTCGCTCACCAACAAATGGGAGCTTATTTTTCTTAAGCAAGCGTTCAACTAAAGAAAAAGATGCATGTCCTAAACGATCGTGCCATCGTGTGGACGAAAGCTTGATAACACCACAAGCTTGTTTATTTGATCTTCTAAACTCCGGAATCAACGGGTAAAGCCCTCGAACACATCTATCATGTAGAGTACCTTCTTCGTGGCCTGATCCTTGATCAAAAAGAAGAAAGGATGGAATTCAATGAACACATGATTATCAATAGTGATACGATGAACGGAGAGAAGATTTTCATTGGCACTAGGAACATGCAAAAAATTTCTAAGGTGAATTTTGCGGGAAGGGGTACGTATAACAGAATGACCTATATGACTTATCCTCATACCTGCACCACTTGCCGTGTGGATCTGGTCCTTCCCATGGTATTTCTCACGGAGGGTCACCTTCTCGAGCTCGCCCGTGAGGTGGTTTGTGGCACCACTATCGAGATACCAGTTGGTATCGACGCCATAGGACCCATCGGCGGCGGCAGCAACCTTGTCTTCTTCATCCGATGGAGCTTCATCTTCATCAAAGCGATACCAGCAGTCCCTGGCCGAGTGGCCAGGCTTGCCGCAGATTTGACAGCGTACAGCATCGGGTCGTGACCGTCCCGAGCCGCCACTGCCGCTGCCGCCCCCGCCACGGCGACCCTTGTTGTTGTTGAAGTTAGGGCGCCCGCCGCGGGAGCCGGAGTTGCTGGAGCCGCCACCACCTTGCTTGCCCTTGTGTCGAGGAGGACCACGGTGACGGGATGAGTACCCGCCGCGCCCGCGGGTGGCCGCGTTTGCCGAAGACTTGAAGCCGCCGCCAGTGCTATGGAACTGCGCGACACGCTGATCAAAGTTGCTCAGCATGGCGTACAGCTCATCGAGAGAGACCGGCGTGACGCGGGCGTCGAGGGCAAAGACAAGGGGCTGGTAGTCCATGTCCATCCCGTGCAGCAGGTAGGAGATCAGTTCATCATCCTGGATGGGCTTGCCGGCCGCGGCGAGTTCATCGGCCAGGCCGCGGCGAGTTCATCGGCCAGGCCGCACATAGAAGCATAGTATGCGGCAACAGATTGGTTGCCCTTCTGTGCATTGATCAAAGCAGTGCGAATGTTGTTGACACGACTCAGATATTGAGAAGAAAACATGCCTGCGAGCGCCGCCCAGAGAGTGTGCGCGGTGGTGATCGCGGTCACCGTGATCAGCACTTCTTTGGAGAGGTTGTTGACGAGGTAGCCGAGCACCTGTTGATCCTCCCTGACCCAGATGGGATGGAGAGGGTTGGGCTCGGTCGACTCCTTGCCTTCCTTGTCCTTGGTGATGAGAAGGCGGGCGGGTTTCGGCATGGTTCCATCAACATAGCCGAAGAGCCCGGCTCCCCTTAGCTGCGGCGTAACTTGCGTTCACCACAGGACGTAGTTTGTCCGGGAGAGCTTCTCCATGACTTGTCCGCTGAGATTGGATTGAGCGGCGCTAGAGGAAGACATGGCTTGGCACTAGATGGCAGCTAGGGTTTTGGAAGAGGAGGCTCTGATTACCATGTGCGAATAGGCGAAAGCGTCTTACCCTCGATGTGAGGGGGCGCGTTGCATGTTATAGGCTGCAGAGGCGCACCTCCCTGATAATAGGCATACAAGTTTGTTCGAGAAGATTATAACTTGGGGAGGAAGAGATAAAGAGATAAGAGGTTTACAAGATATTGAACTACTTGTCTAACAACCTAGTCTATCTCCTGTACATCTCCTTAAGCGCCAAGTCTGGACTCTAACCTGACATGCATATGTGTTTAACACCAGAGACATCGCTGTGCAAGGTTAAGTACCGGAACACGTGTTCCCAGCTAAAAAAAAAAAGAGTACTTCGGCCTTTATATATGCACCATTCCCTAATCGTGGATCCATTGGTGGGTATCCTTGCTTGCTTGTCCAAAGCGAGGCACACCCGAGCCCACACCTCCAGCGCGAAGGAACACTGCAATAGAAGATGGTCGGTCGTCTCTTCCTCTTGGTCGCAGAAAGCACACTTCTCCTGATGGTCTAAACCCCTTCTTGCAAGCCTGTCTGAGGTTCAACACCTATTCCGAAGGACAAGCTAAGTGAAAAATCTGCATCGTAGAGGAGCTTTAGATTGCCATGTGAATTCAGCTGTTGGCACTAGTTCTCTGCCCCAGAACTGTGCTGCGTAGACCGACCGTGTGGTGAACCATCCACTCTTGTCCCATGTCCACGTAAAGGAATCCTCCACCTCAGGGTTGAGCTGAACCCCAGCAAGTTGCATCCAAAGCCTCATGTAATCGTCGAGCATCTGCTGGCTGACCTCCGGCCCAATGTCGAGTGCCCAAGCTGCATCCAAACAAGACGCCAATTGTTTGGAGTAACAAACATGTTAAGAAAATTTAAAGTGCTAAGATCATTATTATGAAGTCACTATTCCTAACGATTAATCAAAAGGAATAGATGCTAAGCTTCAAACCTCATCCAATAGGCTGAAAGCCTCAAAAAACATCAGGCCAGACCTCTGAATCCCCCTTAGCTCGCCTGTGGCGTCCATATCAACTGCCTCTTCTGCTTCAGGTAACACGTGTTGCTCACTGATGGCCATGCAAACGCTGGTCGAGAACAAGATCGAGTAGCTGCAACAACTCTGGCACTCTGAATCCCCCGGAGCTCGCTTGCAGCGTCTGGTTCAACCCCTTGTTCAGCTCCAGACAACACATATCGCTCACTGACGGCCATGAACACACTGGTCGAGAATAAGTTTGAGTAACTGCTGCAGCTCTGGCACTGAGCTCGCCTGCGGCGTCCAGTTCAACCACCTATTCTGCTCTAGGTAACACTAGTCGCTCACTGATGGCCATGGAAACCATGGTTGACAACAAGTTGGAGTAGTAACTGAAGCACTACCACTCCGAATCCCCTCAGCTCGCATGTGCCGTCCAGTTCAACCGCCTGTTTTGCTCCATGTAACACCTGTCTCTCACTCTGTTAATCTATATTCCAATAATGACATGGGTTGAATAAACACTGTGTGTGTTTGAGATATTTGTCGTGTTCATACAAAGAGATATCCGACGACGGTCGCACCCGACCTGGTCCACGCCGCAACAACCAACCTGGTTCAGCCGCACTCACACCCGACCCACCGCGCCAGACTCGCACCTCACCTCGAGTCACTCATGCGGACCCGCAAGCGACCCCCACACTCACTCAGTTCTGCGCGCTCGCTCGCTTGCTAAGGTTAGGGTAAGACGATCAGAGAAAGCGGCGGCAACTGAAACTATACAATGAAGCACACGGTGGTTGTTCCGTTGCCTCACAGTCACAGGGGCCGAGGAACGATGAGTGAAGAAAATGGGAAGGACCAAGTCGCCTATGAAGCCCAAGCTGAGGAAGGCGGACATTCAGGCGATGGTCAGCTACAGGTGGGAAGCGGAGGCATCCAGGTGGAAATTCATGGTATGTTCCCGGGGAATAACTACATGCTCTCTTCATTCTTGTGTATTCATGACGCCTTGTTCAGTATCCCGGCGATGAAAAAAAACCGTGTTGGTATATCTCTTCCA
The DNA here is from genome assembly GCA_021605145.1 of Aegilops bicornis. Classification (NCBI taxonomy): domain Eukaryota; kingdom Viridiplantae; phylum Streptophyta; class Magnoliopsida; order Poales; family Poaceae; genus Aegilops; species Aegilops bicornis. The sequence goes on from CM038671.1 coordinate 67,062,839, forward strand.
GTGCCTCCATGGGCTAGTGCAGCGTGGGGAGGTGGAGGAGCACACGTAGTCAGCCATGTGCATGTTGCAATGTAGTGGATCTTGTGAACTGCATGTGGCAATGTCTGTGAATTGTAGTGATGATGATGTCATATTTGTGATTGCAGTGTCAATGTCAATTCAGTGTATACTGATTTTTTTTTAAAATTTCAAACTTATCTTTTTTACAACAGAGACTGAATTTTTGTACATGGGCCTGACTTTTATATTCAAATGTTGTATACACAAAATACAATATAAAAAATTCCTAAATTAACCTTGTGTTTCTCTCTGAATTAACCAAAATTCAGTTTCAATCACTGACACACACCACTCAGTTTCAATTGATTTAGTTTTAGTCGGTTTCACTGGATCCAGTTTCAGTCACACAAATGGCATTGAATCGGTTTCAATCACATAGAACGCACAACAACGACTGAAGTTTGGATGTGAAATGTGCAAGTCTTAGAGCATCTCCAGCCGTTGGCCCCCAGGGAGCGCCTAAACTCGCCGCCTGGGGGTGAGCTGGCGCAAAAAATGGGCCTGGGGCGAGTTGGTCCCCAGCCGTCGGCCCCATGGCCGCCCCCAGGCGCGTTTAAAAAATAGAAATGTATACCAAATTTTGGCATAGTTCGGCGAAGTTCGGCTAAACAAGACAAATTTTGGCCAACTTGGGCATATATTTGGACAAAGTTCGACGATTTTCATTACATAGCAAATATATAATAAACTAATCTAAAAGAAACTGGCTGAACACAGAGTAGTCGCCGTCGTCGCCGCCATCCTCGTCGTCGGCCTTCTCCTTGACGCGGGCGCCCCTGCTGGACCCGGCGTCGCCATGGCGGACTGGTGGCGGCGGCGGCGCGTCGTCGTCATTGCTGTCGTCGATGACAACGACTCCTCCTTCGTCCCGGCCCCGGCGGAGCACTGGCACTCCATCGCCATCTTGAGGGATTCCTGGTGTGCCCATTTAAGGGCCGCGTCGTCGTCGCGCTCGACCTCGCCGTGCTCTGTCTTCACGGCGGCGAGCCCCGGCTTTGCCTTCACCGGCGCGAGCCCCGGCTCCGTCTTTGGCTTGACGAAGCGCGGAGGAGGAGCCGACGAGGAGGCACACCTGCCGCCCTCGTTGATGATGATGTCGGCGCTGCGAGTGCACCAGCCGAGCGGCGACTCCGCCGCGGGCTCGGCCTTGACGCCGAGCAGCGCCGGAGTGCCGGAGGAGTGCGAGGAAGAGCGCGAGGAGGAGGAAGAAGAGGAGGAGCCGAACCTCCTTGGTGCCCATGGCCCGTCGCGTCGGTGGTGCGCCGGGGCGGCCGCCCTCGCCGGGGGGTACGCCAACGGCGGGTCGTTGCCGCCCTCGAGGTGCGTCAGCACGCCCTCGAGTGTGCAGCCGGGGATGCCCCACCACAGGTGGCGCCCCTCGCTGTTCTTCAGGCCACCGACCACCGCCGCGCCGTTGGTGGACGCCATCCGCTGCTGCTGACGGCGCTCGAAGTACGCCACCCAAGCCGCATGGTTGTCGGCGGCGTACTAGGGGAGGGAGTGTTGGGCGTCGGTGAGGGAGGCGCGCACGACGTCGACCTCCTCGGCGAAGTAGGCGGGTTTGGCCCGGCAGCGTCGAACGGGGAATGAGCACTCCCCGTTCGAGCCTCAACCCGTCGGCCAGCGCATGTCCGTGGCGCCGGATATTCGCTGAAACGATAGCTGAGACTCCTGTTCGCGGATGCGTCTGGCGGCCGCCGTTAGCCGCCGCCTGCCTCGGGAAACGCCGCCATCGAGGAGGGGAGCGAGAGGGAGAAGCTGGGCAGCGGCGCTCGGGAGAGGGGGGGGAAGGCTCGGCGGCGGCGCTCGGGAGAGGTATAGCTCGGCGGCGAGGGCTGGGCTGGTGTGGCCACAGGCGAGCGAGGCCATCGGCTTATATAGCCGCGTCGCGCCCGTGTGTACGCGCGCGAGGGAGGGGAGGTGTCGGTGCGCCGTCCCGTGACGCGCCTCCCGTGAGGAATCAATGGCAAGGCTGACCGGCGGCGGCAGCCTTGCCATTGATTCCCCGCGGGAACCGAGGCGTTTGGGAATGACGAGACGCGGTGTCGCTGACGCGGCTGGCCCGCGGCTTTTTCGCGCCAAAACCACTCGCTTCGGCGCTTCGCGCCCCGCTGGTTCAGTTCGGGTCCGCTGGCGCTGATTTCGCCAAGGCCGGCGAAATCGGGCTCTGGGGCGATCGGGCTGCTTTTTCAGCGCCGGCGCGAAAAAAACGCCTGGAGAGGCCTTCCTGGGGGCGCTGCTGGAGATGCTCTTAAGGCCAAAGAGTGCTTCGCCACTAGGCAAAGAGGAAGGAGCCAGGAAGCATCATGTTTCAGTCAAATGACCACTGGCAATCACCACTCTCCTCAACCCTCTCGCATTCATCACTCTTGCATCCACCACACCGTCACTCGAAAATATGTACGGAAGCAAGCAGTGTTGGAGTTTGCGAGAGGCGATATAGTCAATTTGGCGAAGTGCAAGGATACCTGCTCCTGGTTTCCGAGCATGAAGTATTTAATCAAGGCGGCGGTGGGCGCGCCATTGGATGCAACCAAGGTTATCAGAATCACAATTCTGTTGTACGATTCTATGAATTTACGATCCATATTAACCCAGTGATTCTATGATTTTGGTCTATAAAATCTACATTTCTACCATCTTGATAATGAAGATTCTACGTTTCTATGATCCTGATAGTGAAGATTCTACGATTTGCAATCCTATCATCGGAGTTCGATCTTATTCGTAATCACGATTCTGACAACCTTGGATGCAACGAAGGCGGAGCTGCAACAAATGATTCCTGAGGAGGGCCCGATTCAAATGGAGATAATTCTTTGGGCGATGGACGAGGCAGAGTAGGATGATCCCGTATAGCGAGCTCGCTAGGCCTAGCACCTCTCTCGCATTCGGGCCTCACTGGATTTGGATGAGGCAGCGGGGTCATGAAGGTGATGCTTGGACCTAGAAGCAGCCAACCACCAATTCTTCTGTACGCAAGGGGTTGGAGTAGATGGAGGCCGATGCAATGGAGATGGAAAGGGATGCAGTGGCGATTGTGCACCTGATACCTACGTCGGGCTACAAATGACGGTACATGGTGTCACACTATGAGAAGGGTCCCGGCCTCGCCTCTTCCAAAGGGATCATGGGCCGTGGGGGGCTCCACCGAGCCGCGATGAGGGCCACTCCGGGGGAGGAGCTGCGTTCCTGCATCAACCTCGATGTTCGAGGGATGGGGACGGTGAGGCAACTCGAAGAGCGCCGGCACACGCAACGCGGAGGAGGCGGAGACTGAGTAGCACGCGCCGGGTTAGACTGGAAGCCTGCGCTTGTATTAAGGGGGCTAGGTCTGCTCACGGGCCGCGTTCGCAACGTGCAGGAGCGCAAAAGGCGATGGGCCCAAGACCCCTACATGCTTAGGATGTAGACCGGCGTGCTGGCCTCTCTGTAGAGCCTAGGTAGGGCTGCGACGTGTTGATCTTCCGAGGCCGGGTATGACCCAGGAAAGTGTGCCCATCAGAGGGACCAAGCGTGTCGGGCAATGTGGTGCGCCGCTGCAAGGAAGTTGTTCAATTCAAATATCCATGTCCACGGTAACAGGGCACTTGGAGTTGTATTCCGACCTCTGACAACTAGAACTGGATACTTAATAAAACACACCCAGATAATTTCCAGAGACAAGTGGTCACTCTCCCACAGGGCGACGAGGAGAGGATTGCCAAGTAAGATTATGCTATGCGATGATACTTGTTAACTTACCATCTACTCTCTTTTACTGCTTCAAGATGGAGGCTGCCAGAAGCGTAGTCTTCGCTAGAAGTAGCTTTCCCCCTGTTATTCTGGCATTCTGCAGTCTAGTCCACATATACTACCCCTTTCAATGATACCGATGCATATGTAGTATAGATCTGATGTCAATTTTGCGAGTACTTTGGATGAGTACTCACGGTTGCTTTGCTCCCTCTTTTCCCCCTTTTAACCGGTTGCTGCGATCAGATGGCGGATCGCAGGAGCCAGCTTCTACCGATGATGACTTCTACTACGCCGACGGAGCCTACTACTACGTGCAGACCACCGATGACCAGTAGTAGTTTAGGAGGATCCCATGTAGGAGGTCTGCGCCTCTTCGATATGTATCCATGTTTGTGCTAGCCATCTTATGGCACCTTGTTTAACTTCATGTCTATACTCAGATATTTTGCTTCCGCTAACTCCTTTGTGTTCGAGCTTTTATATTCGAGCCCTCGAGGCCCCTCACTAGTAGAAAAAGGGTCAAACGTGAAGCACATTAGTGTCGGTTTGTATTAGAGCCGGCACAAATGTATACATTAGTGTCGGTTCCAACGGCTAGCCTTTAGCACCGGTTCGTGGCTAACCTTTAGCACCGGTTCGTGCCACAAACCGGTACTAATGAGGGTGGTGGCAGGATGTTGTCGGCCTGGGCCCCTCCGGCATTTTTAGTACCGGTTCGTGCCACGCATCGTACTATAGGTCCTCCTGCATATAAACCCTTCGTCCAGCTCGCTCTGTTCTTCCCCCTTTCCCCTCTCCTCTCCTCTCTGTTCTTCCTCTTCCCCTCGAGCTCATCACACATTTTGCCCAAAATTTGTCAAGATTTGAAGGCCCCCATCCATTCAAGTGATCACAAAGGTTAGCAACTTTGTCCTTTCATCTCTCATTGCTAGATTAGCTCTTGCATTGGTTTATATAGTTAATTAATTTGTGAGTTTAGTAATTTGGGAGGAAATATATATATATGTGCTAGTATTTGATTTATATGCAATTTGAGGTCAAAATAACACTTAGTTTGCATATGTAGGTGTGGTTTACTTAGTGCCTTCTAAATCTCTGTCAGAATTCACCGCCGATCGCCTCAAGACTGTCTGTCACGGCACCACCTTGTGGTGAGCCTCTTGTTCATGAAATTTTATATAAAAAATTGATGTTTGTGTGATTTGGATATATAGTTACTCGTATAATAATTATCTTACCCGTCGTTGTTTGTTATACATAGTGCCATGGTTTTGATATCCGTCCCCGTCGGCCCTCGTCCTTGTTATGATTCGATGTGGTATATTCTCTTTTAAAACTATTTGTTGCATTTCGTGTTTATGACAAATTATGCCCATCAAGTTGACATAGATATTTTTATCTAGGAGGTATGTGAACCGGAAATTCCAACCGACCCTATTGTCGAGAGGTTAAATTTAGTTGAAAGAGAAAATGAGTACTTGAAAGAAAAATTGAAAAGAATTGAGGGGAGAAGATGGAATTGGAGTTGCATGTTGCCGATGTAAATCGCCGATGATCACAAGATCAAGATGGAGAAAATGCGCTTGAAGATTAGAAAGATTAGAAAATATGCCATCGATAGTGAGGCTTGGTATCATTATGTTGTTGGATCAATTGTTACCTTAGTTGCGATCTTGATCGCATTTGTTGTTGCATTTAAATGCTTTAGCTAGAGAGTTATTTGTTTGTTGCATTTAAGTGTTGTATGAACTTTATGTATGAACTTGTATTAATTTGGTCTATTCGGTGTTGTGTAATGAAGATGAGCCGGCAATGGATGTACGATGACCGATGCTCTCCCCAGTTCGTTGAGGGCATGCATACTTTTCTGCTTGCGGCTGAGGCAAACAAGCGGGCGGATGGTTTTATGCCTTGTCCATGTGCTGGTTGTAAGAATGGTCGCAATTACTCTACGTCAAGAACCATTCACGTCCACCTATTTGAGTCCGGTTTCATGCCCCACTATAATGTTTGGACCAAGCACGGAGAAAGAGGGGTTATGATGGAAGACAATGAAGAAGAAGAGGACGACGACAGCTATCCTGGCCGTGGGTTCCCTGAATACGATGATAAAACAATGGGGGAAGAAGCTGAGCCGGTAATGCGGGAAGAAGCTGGGCCGGCACTGCGGGAAGAAGCTGCAGATGAGGCATCGATGAGCCCGTTGATGATCTAGGTCGGGCCATTGCCGATGCAAAGAGAAATGCGCAAGTGATTTGGAGAAGAAGAAGTTGCAGCGCATGTTAGAGGATCACAAAAATTGTTGTACCCGAATTGCGTGGGTGACAAGAAAAAGCTGGGCACCACTGCTGGAATTGCTGCAATGGAAGGCAGAGAATGGTGTATCTGACAAGGGATTTGGAAAGTTGCTGGTAATGATAAAGGATATGCTTCCAAAGGACAACGAATTGCCCGAGAGTACGTCTGAAGCAAAGAAGGCTGTCCGCCCTCTAGGGTTAGAGGTGCGTAAGATACATGCATGCCCTAATGATTGCATCCTCTACCGCGGTGAGTACAAGGATTTGAACGCTTGCCCGGTATGTGGTGCATTGCGCTATAAGATCAGCCGCGATGAGCATGGTGATGTCGAGGGCGAGCGCACCAGGAAGAAGATTCCTGCCAAGGTGATGTGGTATTCTCCTATAATACCACGGTTGAAACGTTTGTTCCAAAACAAAGAGCATGCCTGCCGAAGCCTCGCCACCGTACTGGTGCTGATGTACATGATATGGTCAAGGATTTGAAGGTGATATTTGGAAAGGGTCCTGCGGACAACCTGTTCCAAAGGACGCTGACGGACACGCACCCATGTAGAAGAAGAAATCTATATTTTTGGACCTGCCATATTGGAAAGACCTAGAGGTCCGCTCCGCAATCGACGTGATGCACGTGATTTAAGAATCTTTGCGTGACCCTGCTTGGCTTCTTGGGCGTGTATGGGAAGACAAAAGATACACCGAGGCACGGAGGACCAGCAACGTATGCACGGAGAAGACGGCATATATCGTGGTCATGCAAGCTACGCTCTTACCAAAGAAGAGAAGGAAATCTTCTTTGAATGCCTGCTCGATATTAAGGTACCGTCGGCTTCGTCGAATATAAAGGGAATAATAAACATGGCAGAGAAAAAGTTCCGTAACCTAAAGTCTCATGACTGCCACGTGATTATGACGCAATCGCTTCCGGTTGCATTGAGGGGCTTATACCAAAACGTTCGATTAGCCATTGTGAAGCTATGTGCATTTCTCAATGCAATCTCTCGAAGGTAATCGCTCCAGAAATCATACCAAGGTTCTGAGAATGATTTGGTGCAATGTCTTGTCAGTTTCGAGTTGGTGTTCCCACCATCCTTCTTCAACATCATGACGCATGTCCTACTTCACCTATGCGAAGAGATTAACGTTTTGGGTCCTGTATTTCTACACAATATGTTCCCCTTTGAGAGGTTCTTGGGAGTCTTAAAGAAATATGTTCATAACCGTGCTAGGCCAGAAGGAAGCATCTCCAAGGGCCGTCAAAATGAGGAGGTCATTGAGTTTTGTATTGACTTTATTCCTGACCTTAAGCCGATTGGTGTTCCTGAATCGCGGCATAAGGGCAGACCCGATGGAAAAGGCACGCTAGGAGAGGAACAAATAATATGTATGGTCGGACTTTCTCTACCTGAAGCACACTACACAGTTCTAAAGAATTACGCCTTGGTGGCTCCGTATATGGATGAACACTCGAATTTGCTACGCTCCAAACACCCGGAGCGGTCTCGATGACCGGATTACACGTGAACAAACCAGGAGTTTCGCCACTGGTTGCGTACACGCACCATGCATGACACCTCTATTGAAGATGACCTGTACTTGTTGTCCCAGTTACCATCTTGAATATAATGACTTTCAAAAGGGTGCGAGATAAATGGTAATACATTTTACATGATCGCCCAAGATAAGAAGAGCACCAACCAAAACAATGGTGTCCGCTTTTGATGCAGAAACCAAGACGGAAAGGAAACATATTATGGTTATATACAGGACATATGGGAACTTGACTATCGACGTGGTTTAAAGGTCCCTTTGTTTCGGTGCAAATGGGTCAATATGACACGAGGCGGGGTAACGGAAGACCCGCGGTACGGAATGACAACAGTGGATCTCAACAATCTTTCGTATGCAGACAAACCATTCGTCCTAGCCAATGATATGGCACAGGTTTTCTATGTGAAGGACATGTCTACCAAGCCAAGAAAAAGAAAAGATAAGGAAGCGAATGCATCGTACGATGAGCCAAAGCGCACATAGTTCTTTTCTCGGGAAGAGAAACATCATGGGAGTGGATGACAAGACAGACAAGTCAAGATTATGAAAAGTTTGATGAAATTTCTCCATTCACAGTGAATATTGACCCGAGCATCCCGTTAAATGATGAAGATTTTCCATGGTTACAGCGCAAAGGGACACATGCGAAGAAAAAGTTTCACACCCAAAGATCTTGGATGTGATCGGCTTCACTATCATCACTTTCTTCTGTGTTTCACACCAGAGGGGAATCTCTGTAATAGTTAGGGTAGTTATGTGTTTTGGCATTTGAAACGCGAAGAAATTTTTTGTGCAAACAAATTCTTTCATGCCTTTACTGATTTTTAAAGTTAAATTATTCACAAACTAGTGATTCACACTAATTTCAAATAATTCAGAATTTAAACTATTCAAATTTGAAAACTACGGCACTAACAGAAAGTTTGTAATTTTTGATACCTAAAGCAAAAATATTCACAAAGAAACTCTAAATACACAAAAACAACACAAAAATAAATAAAGCAAAAAAGCCCGCCTACTAGGCCGTGAGCGGCCGGCATACGACTAGAAACCCAACCTGTTGTTGGGCCAGGATGCAGGCCCATAAAGGCCAAGTGGGCCTGCAGCGAAGAACACGTAGGCCCAGTAGGCCTGCTTTGGAGAGGAGCTCGAGAGAGCGACCGCACGGGGGTTCATAAACCAGTGCGGTCTCCCCTCGGCTAGCGAGGTGGGACTAAACTTGCCGCACCACACCTGCCCCAGCGCACCCCCTTTAGTACCGGGTGGTGGCTCCAACCGATACTAAAGGTGCCTTCATCCGGTTTGTGCCACCACCCGGTACTAAAGGGGTCGCTTCCGCTGCTTGGGCTGGCCAAAACAGACCTTTAGTACCGGTTGGTGGCTCCAACCGATACTAAAGGTGCCTTCTATATATACAACACTTCAAAAATTTCATTCTCCTCTGTTTCCCCATTGAACCGCCCGCCCGACCGATCAGCGCCATCACCGACCCGTCGCCGTCGCCGCCCGTCCCGTCGCCCGCCCGTCGTCGTCGCCGCCCGTCGTCGCCGCCCCGTCCCCGTCGCCGCCCCCGTCCCCGTCGCCGCCCTCGTCTCCGTCGCCGCCCCCGTCCCCGTCGCGCCGTCCCTGCGTCGCCGCCCCCGCGTCACGCCCCAGCCCGTCGCTGCCCCGACCATCGCCTCGCCGTCGCCCGTCGCCCGCTGTGAGCTCTCCCCTCTAACCCCTCTCCCTCGCCCCGGCGCCACCATGGGCGCCCCCTCTGAGCCCATACACACACACAAGCATGATGAACACACACACACATACACGTATATATGTATGAATGCATGTATATATTAGTATATACGTATTTTGTATGTTTAATTAGTTTAGATTTTTTAAATTATTGTTTTTTCACTAGTATATATGTATGAATGCATGTTAGATGGATATAATTAGTGTTTAATTAGTATGGAATTTTTTTATATAATGTTGTTTTTCTGTTTTTTAATGGATGTATAGAAATTGTTTTTTCTGTTTTTAGTGTTAGATGCTTAATTAGTATGAAATAGTATATAGATTTTTGAAATAGTAGAAATGTTAGAAATTTTAGTTATCAAAATCCAATCATTAAAAAATATTATTTTTATGGGCATATAGCTAGTATTTGTTCTCGACGATGCCCGCCCGCATCCTCGCTGTCGACCGTCTGACGACGACGTCCAGCCGGGCCATGTCCGGGACTGGGCTCCGCCGGGTAACCTTTGGGAGGTGCTGCTCGAGGGGCGCGCCGCTTGATGAGGAACCTGCCCCGGGTCCCGTCGTCGAACCTGATCTCGTTTGGTGGCGTTAGTGGGCCAGTTTTGCGGAGGGACCCGGCCCGCCGGAGGAGGTACGTCGCCGTGTCGGGGAGGAGGACGAGCACGCCCATCGCTACATGGTTGTGTTAGAGGGCGGCAGGTTCTCCAATACCGGCAAGATCTTCGAGGATCTCACTTCAGCTATGATCCTGTGAGGGTTCCTTCTCTTTGGGTGTCCACCGCCATGACGCAGGAACCGCGAGTGTCCTAGATTCTTCTGTAGTATTCGATCTTTAATTAGCTAGCCAGTGATGTACTATTCAATATTATATATTATTTGAGATGATGTATTCGAGATTGTATCTATTATTCTAGAAGTAGTATTCGAGATTATATCTATTATTCGAGACAATGTAATTTGAATACTAAATTGTTTTATATTTCTTTTGAATTAGTTAAATAAAAGCTATGGCAGACAATACCGACAGAGAGGGAGAATAGACCATGTTCGATATGATACGCGGGCCGATGATAATCAGAATGAAGAAGATTATGACGGCTCGAATTTCTAAACAACACCGGAGAGGGTGATATGATATTCGATCATGACGACCGAATTGATGAAGTCATGAACTATGATTATGACGATGACGAAGAACATGTTGATCCTGAAACAACAAAGACCGGCGAGGTATATATATTTATATAAGCAGGTTTCGGTGATCATCACATGTTTTAAATGACTTGAAGATATATTAACGAATCGATCTTTGTTCTTTCAGCCATCCGGATCGAGCAAATCTTCGTGCAAAAGGACGAAACGAGGCCCGAACAAAAAGTTGAAGGAGGCGTAAAGTACAATATCGAGGCAGCCGGACCTAATGGCGAACCATTAGCGCCCTAAGAAGATTGCGGACAAGTTCATTCGTCGGTCACGGAGTTCTTGTGAAGGACCAACTCGATCTCCCTTCAAGAATGGAGAGAGCCAGCAAAAGACAAAGGACAAAGGCAAAGAGGACGCTGCTCCACGTCCAGATGTTACTTTTGTTGACAAGAATCAAAAGATCTGCTTTGGGATACTCTCATGGAACATTTCACCCTACCGGATCATTTCACGTAAGCGAGATGTGCGAGAAAGTCAAGGACGCTGCTCTTAGGAAGATGGCGGTTGCATTCAAGAACCACAAGAATCGTGGAATGGGACAAGTACGCTAAGGGAGGAAGGAAGACTCCAGATTCGAGGGAACACTAGAGAACCAACGTGCTCATTGGGACGATTTCGTGAAATTCAAGGATTCGGAATTAGCTAAGGAACGGTCGAGAATAAACAAGAAGAATGCCGAAAAAAGGATAAGTTCCATAAGCTGGGGCCGGTGGCTATGCGGTGGCAATGCCTAAGTGGGATAAGTCCGAGAAAGAGATGGAGGATGCACGGTGTCACTCCGGATACTAAGAGCTGGCCCCCCAGGTGCAGGACTTGGTTCTATGCGCATGGGGGGGAGTTGGACCCGAAGACAGGCAAAGTTTCGACGAAGGCATGTCTGAACGGAGCCGACGATGCGATACTTGTTGCAATATAAGAGGCACGATCGGGGGTGTTCCAGCCCAACAGAGAGAACGACGAGCTTACGCGTGCCCTGGGAAATCCTGAACACCCGGGAAGAACACGAGGCAAGGGCGCTATTCCGTGGTATGAGGGGTTTTCAGACTGGAATAACGATTACAGAACCCGTGCGAGAAAGAAGATTGCGGAGGAGAAGAAGAGGAAGATGGAGGAGGAGCAGAGGAAGCGGGACTATGAACGCCTTCAAGGCCTAGAAGCAAGTCAAGCGGAATTGGCAGTCAAATTCCAGCGGCAGGAGCGGATCGACTCACTTAGCCAAAGAAAGGGGGTCTCAAAGAGTGCAGAGTAGCTAGCGGATGATCCAGCATTGGATAGCACCGCCCCATCCATGCAGAGAAGCGGCGTGGGTTCCGCCCCGGATGACGCAATGCTGGGTAGATACCCCGTGGATGACATCACGGAGAACACTAGCTGCGAGCTACACGTCAAAATGAAGAACATATCCATGAAGGTGGCGGACGGCGTTGCTTTTCCAGCTACCCCAAAGCAACCTACCATTGCATCCCGATTCCAGAGGGCTATGCTCGTGTCATGGTTGACGAGGTGGTGCAGCCATATTCGGGCTAGAGCTTGACATTCCTGGAGGTGAGGACGAGCGCTTTCTGAGACGCCAACCATCGTATCATCCTATGGAAAAAGGATTGCATCATCTTTCAAGGCCACCGACACCGTGTCATCCGACTCCTCGTCAAGTCCGCCACCGAGTCAAGAGTCTCCCGCCTCCTGCAAGTCCACCAAGTCCGGCAAAGTGTCGTGCCACTCCTCCTCCAAGTCCGCAAAGTGTCGTGCCACTCCTCCTCCTCCAAGTCCGCCACAGCGTGGGCGTCCACTCCTCCTCCAAGTCCGGCACAACCTCAGGCCTCCTCCTCCAAGTCCGGCACATCTTCAGCGGCCACTCCTCCTCGTCCAACTCAGCCCGTCGGTAGGCGTCTCCGCCGCCTCGGCAATCGCAGAAGAGACACCCGCAGCTATGGTGCGTGGCGGTCGAGTCGAGGTAGTACATGAAGTACAAAGTGAGGCAAGCGATATAAATATGGTCCAAGCCTCACGCCTCTTCCGCAGAGGTCTTATGACATGTCCGAGGAGGAAATCGCAGCCATATCGAAGTCCGAGGTGGAAGCCCATTTTGCACCGAAACCGCCACCGCCGCCAAGGGAGAAAGTGCCCGAGGAAACGATTGACCACTTCATTCGTATGGCTCAACCACCAGCTCCCAAGCCTGTTGACACAGACTATGAGCGCCACATCGGGAAGTTAAATCGAGCACGCCTACGTAGGAGGCGAGCTCGGGATCGAGCAAACAAGAAGCAGCTGTCAAAAATGCGGAAAACCATTCCCACCTGGGAGAACAGCGCGCAATCGATCCCTCGCTTGTTGTGCCAACAACACGTGATAAAGACGCACGCCCAATATTATTGTGGGCAAACAGTTTACGTTCCTGAGGTGGGCAATGTGGTAATAACGGAGGACCATATAATGCAGACTTAAGTTCTCAAAATCACTGTTGGACAACTCCTCGAGATCGAGCCCATGCCTGTGCTTAGAGAGGATGAAATAAAACGGGAATATGTCCGGGGCCAACCTTTGGTCCATCCAGACAAGGTCAAGAACCTCCCAACGAGAATGTATGAATTGCATCAATGGTACATGAACATTACCAAGATTTCCGATCGATTGTCCCTCATGGTGAATGTCAAGGAGGAGCATTACTTCCATGAGAAAGATGTGTCCGTTGAGTATTCTGAACTGTTTCAGTTATACAATCAAGACGCACTCGACAAATCTATCGTCAGTTGCTATTGTCTCAGAAGTGATTTCTTTCTGTAATTTAAGTCTCAAGCTAGTTGTAATCGATCCTTTTGATCAATCATTACTTGTAATTATCCTCACTATATTCTTTTACGTGGTATTATATGCAGGATGAAGATATATGAAATGAGAAAAGGTGGACGCTTTGGCATTGGGTTCATTGACCCAAACACCGTTAATGAATACACATGGAAAATAAATCCACGTCATCAAAAGGACGTAGAGGACAACATGCTAGAGTTCTTGAAGCGCCTCAAATACAATGAAGATATACTACTTCCTTACAACTTCCAGTGAGTCACACTGTCTTGTACTACAAATTCTCTGTTTTTGCCTACTATCTAGCTACATGTTTTTGCTTACATATGCCCGCTTAATTAAGACATGCAAACGTGTGTGCATGCAGATATCATCGGGTCTTGTGTATCATTAAAGTTGACGCCGAACAGTTGAAATCGGACTCACTACTCATAGAAAAAACTGACTATAACATCTTGTTTGGGATAGTCAACAGGTAATTTCAATCATTATTAACTATATATCTCGGCCTATTTAGTTCGTCATTTTTCATGATATGAACTATTTAATAACCCCTTTATTCATTTTCTTTGTCGGTGGGCAGGGCTTGGGCAAGGTTCATCAGCGTCACGGAAGGCGAATGGAAACAAAAGCTTAAATGGTTTCGACCCAAGGTAAGTAATTAAGTAGTACTAACTAGCTAGCTAGCTGCCATCTCTTTAATTATCATGCTTGATTAATTATTATCTGATCAAATTCCATTCTCGTAAAGGCCCTGAAGCGGTAGCGCAGGGTCTGATCTGTGTGCATTCTGCGTTTGCGAGAACGTTCGCATGATGGCGTCCGAAAGGAGCAGATCTCAAAGACAGGAATGGGTACGCTTGTCAAAACACTATTCACAATTTTTACACCATTATCGATATCTAGTCACACAACTAATACACATGCATATTGATCTCCTTCTTAACAGTTCACAGAGGTGCGGAGAAGCTCCTAGAAACGGAGCGCCAGAGAAGCACTTCAAGAGGAAATAGCGGGATTTTTGCTCGACCAGGTCATAAATCCAAGGGAGAATACTATTACCCGCTACCGCCCCCATCGTGCTCAAGGCACCAATTAGGCTAATGCCATCGGCTCCGAAGGCAACATGCATATGTAGGACAAATTGTATATACCTATACATGTGTGTATGTGTGAATTAATTAATATGATGGTTTGTGAGACATTGATGATATATATATATAATACCAGCAAACGAAAAAGAATTAAATTGATAACACAAATTTAATTGAAAAATAAAAAATAAAACAAAAAGCCACAAACATTTAGTACCGGTTGGTGTTACCAACCGGTACTAAAGGGCTCCCGGCCCCCGGAGCTGGCTCGTGCCACGTGGTTGGCCTTTAGCACCGGTTCATGCTGAACCGGTACTAAGGGGGGGGCCTTTAGTGACCACACTTTAGTACCGGTTGGGGAACCGACACTAAAGGGCCTTACGAACCGGTGCTATTGCCCGGTTCTGCACTAGTGCCTGGCTTGTAATATAAAGCTTGTATTATCTTATTTGTGTTTAGATTTGTGTTGTGATATTTTCCCGTGAGTCCCTGATCTTGATCGTACACGTTTGCATATATGATTAGTATACGATTGAATCGGGGGCGTCACACTCTCGCGGAAGGAAAAAAAACAGAAAACATATTTTTTTTCGTTTCCGAGATGCATGGTTGTGCCTCTCGCGGAAATAAAAAAATGCGTTTTTCTGCGCAAAAATTTGTTGGTCCAAAAGCTAAGGAAGACCGGTGAAAAACCAAAAAGTAAAAAAAAATAAAAAAACATTTAAAAAGCCAAAAACGCTTGCGGAAAAATAAATAATAAAATCCAAAGGAAGCGCCTAGAGCACGACACGTGGCGTTGGCTGAGAGCGCGCCAAGTGGCGCGCGCTCAGCCCACCCGTAAGTGATCCTTACGAGGCTCCCGAAAAAGTGCTCACTAACTAGTTGCTCTCGTCCCTGAGTAGTTCGAGAAAAAACAAAGACTACTTGGGTTGTATGAGATCTCACCCTTAGGTGAGATCATGAGATCAGTAGCCAAAAGAATCATATTTAGACATTCCAAAAAAATTAAAATTATCTGACAACATTCATGTGAGATATGTCTACAGCTCCAAAACATCAGCTCAAAATTCAATGTACATTTAGAGATTCAGGAAAGTAAAATTCGAATGTGAATAATATCAATTATGGGTGAACAGTACTTTGACACTATTCACATTTGGTTTTATCTTTTTTGTTTCTATCAATGTAAGTTGAATTAGAAGCTGAGACTTTTTGAGGTTGCACATTAAACATGGATATGTGTCTAAAAAAATTGAGAATGTCCGAACATGTATTTTTTAAAATCAATTTTGTAGTTCACACCCAATGTAAGATCTCACACAAATTTTCCCCGAGTAGTTGGGGAGGGAGGTTAATTATCTCAAAAAAAAGTAGGAGAGGGAGGGAGGGAGAGGGTTGGGGTGGGGGTGGGGGTGGTGTGGGGTTGGGGTGGGGAGATTTAATGATTGGCCGGGTTAAGATAACTAACCTCCTCTCCAACTATTTCTCACGCGTGTTTTAAACATTATGTAGACCTGTAAATTTTTCTCGTGGTTTTTACCTTTTCTTGCTTTGCCTCTTCTGTTCTTCCCACCGCACGCACGCACGCGACATCACATAGCGACACGGCCCTGCAGAGGATCGAGCCTGCGAACATAACCTAGTCACTGCTAGTCCAATCATGTCTTCCGCCGTCGCCCCTGCCCCTGCCGCCGCCTCTGCCTCATCCGCACCCACCATCAAGCTGCTCATTGACGCGAAGGCCAAGCGCGTGCTGTACGCGGAGGCCGGCAAGGACGCCGTCGACTTCCTCTTCGGCATCCTCGCGACGCCCGTCGGCACCGTCGCCAAGCTGCTAAGGGCCGCCGGCGACGGTGCGGGCGCCGCCAACGTCTACGCCAGCGCCGAAGGTATGAATCCCGCGTACATGCAGAGCAGCGGCGTGCGGAACGCGCTCCTCAACTCGCACCGGTACACGCTCCTACAGTGCCCTGCCATCCGAGGCCTACCTTCGCCGGCGACCACGGCCCCGGCAGCACCCTTGACGTCCGTGCCACGGAGCATTCCGCTGCCATCGGTGACGTCGTACCGACCCCAATACCCGTCTGTCGCTGCGCCTGCGTTGGCGACGACAGTTCCACGCGGCTGCCTTAGCTGCGGCTCCGTCGTGGCCGGCGGGTTCGTGCAGGGCTTGGTGACGTACACCGTCATGGACGACCTCACCGTCACACCCATGTCCAACGTCTCAGTCATGGCGCTGCTCAGCAAGCTCAACGGAGAAGAGAAGGGCCTCGTACTCGAGGAGAAGTCTGTCAAGATCGGTCCACAAGAGGTGCGTGACGTCGATGCTCAATTTTCTTTTGTATATATATAGATCCGCTGAGCTAATTTTCTTGCAGGGTTTGGATATTCTCAAGGCTTCCCTACAGTCCAGCACCGTCCTCACCGATGTATTCATGTCCAACAATAGTGGCGTTGCCTCCATGTCCAAGAATAAAAGGGCTCGTACATCCGGTGGCGAAACGAGTGTTGAGGAGAAAAATGATAAAACCCTGGACTATTTTTTATGAATTAATTAAGTAGGATGTCGCGTATGTTGCCTCCGCTCCTCGAAGTTTCTTTCCACATGCAAACATAATGCATCTCAAAGTTCATGTGTACTCCAAAACACTACTCCAAACAAGACACCAATCGTTTGGATTTTGGAGTAACCAATGTGTTAAGAAAATATGAAGTGTTAAAGATACAGTAATTTGCATCGAAGCCCTGGCTCATCTGCACCCAATGAAAAATTCAAAATAAATAGCAAAAAATCTAAAAGTAGTAGCAGCGAAGATGCTCAGGTGTGCAAGGAGCACAAAATTTTTCGTGGTGTTTGACCATTCGAGGAGCTGTAGGTAAACAAATAAAATCAGGTCCCAACAATGTTCTTTTTCAATGGTTTTTTTCACAACCAAATTTCGTTTTTTACAACGACCTTCTCGAATGTCCAAACACCATGGACTTTTACGCGTACATCGCGCATTGATTCGAGCATCTTCCATGCGAAAAAGAACTAGATTTTTCAGAATTGTTTTACTGTTTAATTTGAATTTATTGCTCACGTCCAGGTGCATCCGAATCGCCGCACTTGTTAAGATGCATAACTAACTATTTATAACAATTATCTATGGAAAGGAACAGGAGCTAGTGTCCAAATCTCATCCAATAGCCTCAAAAAACATCATGGCACACTTCTGAATCCCTCTGACCTCGCATGCGCGTCCAATTCAACCGCCTGCTCTGCTCCAGGTAACACCTGTCGCTCACTGAGAGCAAGTTCGAGTAGTAGTTGTAGCTTTGGCACTCTGAATCCCCTTGAGCTTGCCTGCAGCGTCCAATTCAACCGCCTGCTCTGCTCCATGTAACACCTGTCCGTCACTCCTTTTAATCTAATATTCAAATAGTGACATGGGTTAGATAACACGTTATGTGTTTGAGCTATCTTTCGTGTTCAAACAAAGCGATATCTGCCGATAAGTAATGCCTTATTTGGTTCAAAGGATTTTCAGAGGAAATCTGAGGAATCGGTGTTCAAGACGAATTTTGATAGATTGCTCATTCAGATTGTAGGAAACGTTGCTCCAGTTTCCTCTAGAGACTAGAATGCTGCTTCAACCATGTGATTTCTCGGAGCAGATGATGATTTCTGTTTACTCACAAAGCAGATGGTTTGAAGCATGTGCCTGACATTATCGCTTCACTAACATCAGTAGGATAGCCCCCAAGAACTTTTGCTGCAAACAAAGAGACAGAGACGAATTGAGTCATTGCTCGTTTTTAACCGTGCAAGAAGTTAAACTAATTTCTGCAACTTTTCATCCCACTTGTTAGTTAATTCAGAGAGTCCTTGCTACCGTGAAAGTTGATGTTGTGTAGGCTGTTAGCTTAGCATAAGTATTTCTTTTGCGGGAATTAGCTTAGCATAACATGAGGAATAATGTTCGCATGTACCGTCCAGCTCAACCGCCTGTTTTGCTCCACGTAACACCTGTCGCTCACTCTGTTAATCTAATATTCCAATAATGGCATGGGCTGCATAAACACTTTGTCTGTTTGAGCTATCTGTCGTGTTCACACAAAGAGATATCGTCTGACGATAAGTAAGGCCTTATTCAGTTTAAAGGATTTTCACTAGGAATATATCTGGAGGAATCCATCCTCACGAATTTCCTATTTTAATTTTAATTTTCCGGTATCTCTTCAGACTGTTGATACCACGTCAGTGGTTCAGGTTGGTCTCTATTTTTGCTTTCTTTTTTGCATAGCAGCAAACAGAAACGGTCGCACCCGACCTGGTCCGCACCACAACCGACCGACATGGTTAAGCCACACTCACACCCGACCCACCGCGCCACACTCGCACCTCGAGTCACTCTCTCGCGTACCAGCAAGTAGGGCTGCAAATGAGTTTAGTTCGAGGAGTTGGACTTGGCTCAGGTTAACTCGTATTAAATTCGAGCGAGCTCATACTGAGTGAAGCTCGAGGTCGAGTTGTATAACATAACTCCCTCCACAATGCGCTAAACAATGGTTTCCGTATGCGAAAACGACGACGAAATCATGGATCTTTCGGGAAAGTAGGTGTGGGAGCAAAGTAGTCATTGTGCAGTAGCTTTGCTCCGGACACCCTCTTCCAGTTGATCACTCTTCTCCCTTTGATTGATCCCTTGAAGTTGAGAATATGCTCCACTTGCCGGTCCATTTCCTCTTGCATGCTCACGAGCATGATCATATCCACTTCTTTGTGTGAATCCGACGAATCGAAGAACTCATCTTGAATCAATTGGTCAAGCTCCATCGGTCCATACTCCTCGTCCGACGAAGCATCGGAATCTATCATTTACCTAACAAAATCACAATATTTCCGGTCGGTCAATGTGTCGAACACATCAAGCGCAAGGCAGAGCCGGAGAGTTGCCAGACGTACCATGATGGCATCCGGGCCAACAACGACGGGAGTGATCTTCCGAAGCTTGCGGCGGAGAGCCTCGTAAAGGCTACGAAGTGGGCGCGGCGGCGGAGCGCGAGACGGACAACGCGGAGGAGGAAAAAGAGAGGAGATAGCAAATGGATCCGGCTGGTCTTCGGGGTGGATATGGTGCAATTTGGGGTGGGGTCAGGCTGTCGGGTCCGATGTGGCGACCGTGCCCGGGCGCCCCATTTTCGCCCTATATTTGGGCTAGATATGGGGGGTGTCAGTCAGGCCAGGCGTTTGAGGGCCCTTTGAGAGGCCCGTCTGGGTTAGAAAATCGTGACCGGGCGGCCCGCCCGGGCGTATGAGTCAGATTTGAGAGGTCCGGTTACAAATGCTCTAAAAGGTATGGACATCGGCCTTTTTTTTGGGTTGTCATGGGCGCTATGTATTTAAATTTTCTGCCCCGACTCGATATCGACCACGATATTCTTCGCATGGCTATCTCGACCACGTCTACACCACCTACACTCTCGGCTACATCGACATCAGCATAAAGGATTATCACCTCACTTGAGCAACTCATTAGCTTGCCCTCCAGTCCACGCGTCCGCGACGCGACACTGTCCACGACACTTCCCCTATGACTGTGGGGGGACGCTGCTATTCTCTCTAGTCTGACCATTCGCAACACTCACGTTGTCCGCAACGCTACTGCTACGTCTGCAGGAGGGGGGGAGGGGATGTTAGAGATATATTTGGTATATACAGATTGTCCGGGATTAGATAGGAATTGTTTTCATCTTATCTCTAGGCAGTTTTCTCTAGAAGATGTCTTGTTCTCAAGTCTTGCCCTAAAGGCTCAATAATACATCCATTACTCAGCCAATCAACATCTCTTCTAACGGATCAGACCTGAAGGAACGCTTAGGAATTGTGATTGGATGGCCGGCCCGTACGTCACTTTGGAAGATTGTCCAAAGCAAAAGGAAATACACCAGGAAATTTCGAGGAAACGAGGGCATCTTCTCCTTACCTACCCGGCAGTCCACCAGTGCTCGCGCTGCAGGCTGACTCGTGGGTGGACCATCTGCCTGGGCTGATTTCTAGAACCTGTCCTCCAGATGGTACTCCCTCTGTTTCTTTCTTTACGGAGGGAGTACTCTGCACTCTGCAGCCACTAATTTCACTTGGATATAAGAACCGGTTGGTGATTGGGATTAGGATTAACACTTGGTCTATGGTTGTTGGAGGTGATGGACCAACTACTAATGAAAAAATAAAAAATAAAACGGACAGATGATTAGGACTTTGAAGACTTTGAATGACCCAACCACTGCCTCAGAACTCTTGTAGTTATCAGTAATTATTGCACTGCACGGCTGGCTCCGCCTCTGGCTCCCTGTCTGCCTCCTCTAGCTACCATAGTTTTTTCTCCGTGAACACGAAGGGGAGGGGAATAATTAAGCGAGGCAGGCAGGCATGGCGGCGAAGAAGCCGACTAGTGCCATCGACATGGCGGAGCTGGACCCGGTGCTGCACGGGGTGGGCTTCGAGATGCAGGAGGTGTCGCCGTCGCTGCTCTCCGGCCGGCTCCCGGTCACGGAGCGCTGCTGCCAGCCGTTCAAGGTGCTGCACGGCGGCGTGTCGGCGCTGGTGTCCGAGGGCCTGGCCAGCATGGGCGCGCACATGGCGTCCGGCTACCGCCGCGTCGCCGGCGTGCACCTCGCCATCAACCACTTCCGCAGCGCCGCCCTCGGCGACGTCGTCCTCGCGCGCGCCGTCCCCGTCCACCTCGGCCGCTCCACCCAGGTCTGCGCCATCACCAAGTTTTTTTGCTCTAGCTTGCTTGCTTGCTCAATCGGACATGGAACTGGATTTGGATTAGGTGTGGGAGGTGAAGCTGTGGAAGATGGACCCGTCGGAGGAGGGGAAGAAGGGCCCGCAGATCTCCGAGTCCAGGGTCACGCTGCTCTGCAACCTGCCCGTGCCGGACAACCTGCACCACGCCGGCGACGCCCTCAAGAAGTACGCTGCCGCAGCAACGACAACCACCCCCACCAGCAAACTGTAACGAGCAGTATCATCTCTCTTATGTGTATATTTACTACTCCATATAATTTTCCACTTCTTGTTTGGTCGCCTGTCGAGCGATTAAAAATCTAAGAGCAAACAAACCCTATCAGTTGCTCCTTTTCTCTTTTGACATTACCCTATCCTTTTTTCTTTTGTGGGGGACATTACCCTATCCGTTACTCCTTTTTCTTTGACATTATCCTATCAGTTACTTCCACTAGTACAATGTATCTGATCTATGCAAGTGTGCATTGCGTGTTGTTCTGTCCACTCAAGGTACCAATCAAGCAGCCCCTTAATGTTCTTCAGTGGGTCTAGTTCATCTGTCCATTTCTCATCCTACATACATCTCTTTGATTGATCAATCAGTTGGATCGGTTACACCTTAGAAAGATCAACAGCATGAGCAAAAAAAAGCAATGCTAAATAGAAGTACTACTGGCGAGTATCGACTGCGCAACCAACAAATGAACCAACACTTCTCTCTATGCATTTGCACGTAGTGTTTTTTGTTTCTTGAAACAAGACAAAAGACTCGTTATTTTTATTAATTAAGGAGAAAAGAGTTGTTTGATTAATTAAAAAAATCGGACGAAAAGCAAAAGTTCTAAATAACTGGCTATATAGCTTTTGAAGAGTACGTATCAGGTGAAAACGGTTGTTCAGTGAAAATCTGGAAACATTATCTACTAACCATCAAATCTAAAATAGACGGATTACGTAAGAGGTAGGATTCCCCTTAGCCACTTAAACGCCTTTCACAGAAAACCCCCTCGCATCCAATCTAATCCCTGATAAAACAAATCACCACCGGACCTCGTCGGAGACCGGACGCTCGCGACCAGCACATTCAGTAAGCGCGGGGGGAGGGGGGCATCGCCCGGTGGGTGGACTAGGGCCAATAGTTCGCTAAGTTTTTCTATAGCGCTACGTTTAGCGCCGTCAAGCTCCTCTTGGGTCAAAAACTCAAAATTCTCCGGACTTTACATAATCATGTTGCGGCGGCCCAAAATTTTGCCTCATTCTTTCTTCTTGTTTTTCATATATATGATGCATTAACGCAAAGCCTGGTTATTGAATTAGTATGCATGATCAGTACTTGGTTTTTTATGCCTAAACATGTATATGTCAAGGAGATATATGTGATATGCCATGTGTGATGCCTGATTATATGCTTCTTTCCCCATTTGTTTGATTCAGGTAAAAATGCTAAATGGGGCTTAACTTCACTATAGCTTTTCATAGCTTTTGGCCGAAGATCTAGTAAATGGCATAGCCCTCTATTTAAAGCTCACAACCTGGCACACAAAAGATACATCACTCAGGCTTCTACAATGAAGCGGCCACTGTCGGCGCAGAAGCACGAGATGGTGGCCCTTGTGAATGGTTGGCAGGCCCGACATGCGTGACCATACATGCCGGATTGTTGGCGAGTTTGCTAGAGGAGAGCTCAGACGACGATGACCAGACGATGGAGGAGGCGTCCGACAATGAGCTCGCGCCTACTACAGTTCCTGGCTTCATGATGGCGCTGGTGCAAGCGCACTTTGAGGCCGTCATAGCGGAGGAGGAGGAGCAGCCAGTGCTGCGGGTCTCCAGGTTTCAGATGTTGCAAGAGGAGCAAGGGTACAACCTATAGCTCCTTGAGCAACACCGGCTCACGGGGGGATAGATTGTCGGCGAGTAGATGAATTAGAATGCCATCATGGCCATGGTCGCGAAGAATATGACCTTCCTAGATGAGTAGCCGGCGATGTACTTGTCCATGCGTAGCGCCCGTGCCATCTGCCATGAGTGGTGGTGGATGTGCTTCGTGGAGGCGGCGCGCGATGTGTTGTTCGATGAGATCGCGGTGGAGGTGGACACGGAGGCAGCATAGGCGATCGCATCGACCACAAGGCCAGCTCATCCAGGTCTACCGTGGACCTCACCTCGACTGACGACGTCCATGGCCATGAGGCGGACTCAGGCTAAGAGTAGGACGTGGGGGACCAAACCGTCCACGTCTGACGAAGAGTAGGACATGGGAGATGGAACCGTCCACATCCAAGGAAGAGTACGACGGGAGACACCGACGTGTCCACGGCCGGCAAAGATTTAAACTATGATAGCTTTTACTATGTTAAAAAATGCCATGTCCGCTTCCGTTTAATGAAATACGTTGAACCTTTCATGAATTTGGTCCGGTTTAAATGAAATCTGTCCGGTTTGTTCAATTCATGTTTGAAATGTGCATGGACGTTTCAGGCACGATATTGGATGGGCGACTCCGTATCAGTGTCAATGGATTCGTCCGGACGCGTCCACGGATGGATACAAAATCCGATTTGGAGGAGGCATTCGCGATAGGCTTAGGTCGGGCCCAACATTGTCAAAGCTCTTGCAGAATGCTTCCTCTGTAGACACAAGAAATTCTTGAGCGACCTAACGCGTGCCCCTCCGTGCCCGCCCTGAATTGGTCTCTGTTTTCCTTTGCCTTTTCTTCTGATTTATAATTCCTTTTATTTTTATATTCCTTTCATTTTCCAGTTTTCATTTTTCCTTTTTATGAACATCTTTTAAATTTGTGAACATTTTTTGAAATCATGAGTTTGGAATTTTTAACATTTTCCAAAAATATGATTTTTTATTCAAAATCGTGAATATTTCTTTGCTAATTTTCAAAAAAATTCTAAAAGGTGAACATTTTTCGAATTCATAATTGTTTTTTTACAAATTCACGAACATTTTTTTGGAACTCTTGCACATTTTTTTAATTCACAAACATTTTTTTGAAATTTGAGAAGAATTTTTTAAATTCATGAACATTTTTTAGATGCATGAATATTCCTCGAAATCATGACCAGTTTTTGAATCAGCAGAATCGATGATTTGTTTTATTTTTGGGAACAATATTTTAAATTCAATAGCAATTTTTCATTTTTTTGTGAATGTTTACAAAATAATAATGAATATTACTTTAATTCCTGGAATGCTGTTCAAATAACGAACTGTTTCTGAATACGCAGACATTTTACAAATCTGTGAACAATTTTTTAATATGCAAAGGTTTTATCAAATCACGAAAAAAATAAATGCGCGAAAATTTCATGATTTCTCTTACATTTTTTGAAAAACATGTTTTCTTTTCTGACTTCACGATTATTTTAAGATATTTTGAACATTAACTTTTTCAAAACTCGCAATCTTTAGGAATTTAGAACTTTTTAGCAATCCAGAAATATTTTAGTAAAGATAAAAATCTACAGATAGGGGTACCCCAATTTGCTTGGCCCGGCCCATTCGCGGGGCTGGAAGCTCCCTGTTTTTTTTTTCGTTTTCGTTTTTTAGTTTCCCTTTTTATTTTATGTTTTTGTTTTGTACTATTTTAAAAAAATTCAGAAGTACTAAAAAGTTCTAAACTGTTTTGGATGAACAATTGCAAATTTTCAGAAATATTTGTTGAAATTCAAAAATATTAGTCATTTCAAAAGAATGAACATTCTTTAAAGTTTCATCTTATTTCTTATTAACAATTTTTAGTGAGATCTTTTATAATGCTGAACAGTTACTTTTATATTTGATGAAATTTTTTGAACACTATTAACAAATTGTATTCAAGAACCTTTAAAAACAATGATGAATAAATTTTGAATGTGATGAACATTTTTGTAAAACAATGAAAAAAATTGTATTTCGTGAACCTTTTTTAAGTTTTATGAATAATTTTTGCATTTTGATGAATATTTTTTAAATTCGGCGAAAAAAAAGTTGAGTGATGAACGTTTTTTGAATGGTTGAACATTTTTTTTCCATTGGTGAACTTTTTTTTATTTCAATGTACAAAAAAATGTTCACGAATTTAGAAAAGAAAATCTGAAAAAAGAGAAAAAAATAAAGAACGAAGAATAAAACAGAAAAGAAAAGAAAAAAGGGAAAAATAAATTAAAAATAAAGAAAGTAAAAATAGCGAAAACAAAATGGGAAAACAGAAAATGGGCAGGTCGAGCGGCCGACCTGCGTGCCGTATAGCATCGCCGGGCAATAGGAGCGGTGGCCTCCTATTTGCCGCGAGCGCGTGTCAAACTGCCGCCCTTCCAGCCATGTAGCTATGCAATGTACTGCAGCGAAATGACTGTAGCAAGCTGCCGGGTACTGTAGAATTTTCCATTCGGATCTTCGGATATCACTAGTTTTCCTAAAAAAATGTTACTATAATTAAAAAGGGGAACACTTTATGAAATTCCGAATATTTTTTCAAATCATGAAGAAATTTTGAAAATATGAACGTTTTTTAATTCTAACATTTTCAAAAGGTGAATAAAATTTTGAAAACACAAAGCCTTTTTGAATTCCAACATTTTTTGTAATGTGTGAAATTTTTTGAAAAAAGAAATATTCGTTGACATGTATTTTTTTTCGAAAAAATGGAATATTTTGTAAAAATAGGCAAAAACCTAGTAGATGATATAGCAAAAAAAGTAAAACAAAAAAATCCCGTAAAAATAGAAGGGAACCTTCCCTAACATTCCCCAAAAAATGAAGCAACTAATTATGGGCTACCCGTTGTGGGAGCCCCTCAAGGAATCCTTTGTGGTCTGAGAGTGCGTCACCGCTGCCATGTGTCGCATGCTGGGTGCTCCCTCCGGATTTTATTTATTTTTTCTTATTATTTTGCACATGTTTCCAGGTTTTTGATGTTTTTTTTAACTTTTTGGTTTGGCCCGGTTTTCCATCGGTTTTGGACAAAAAAATAGTTTTTTTACAGTAAAGCGTATTCTTTTGCTTCTACGGGAGGCACGGATTTTTCTCTCGTGGAGGCCCAGTTATGACTATGGGAAATTAAAAAAAAATTCATTTTTTTCCTCTACGGGTGGCACAAACTTGCTTATCGTGGAGGCATAGATC
The DNA here is from genome assembly GCA_021605145.1 of Aegilops bicornis. Classification (NCBI taxonomy): domain Eukaryota; kingdom Viridiplantae; phylum Streptophyta; class Magnoliopsida; order Poales; family Poaceae; genus Aegilops; species Aegilops bicornis. The sequence goes on from CM038671.1 coordinate 67,089,226, forward strand.
TGCTTTCGTGAGAGGCACATGAAAAGGGAAAAAAAATGTTTTTTTGCTTCCACGGGAGGCCCAGATTTGCTTCTTGTGAAGACACAGTTGTGCCTCTTGCAAAAGAAAAAAAATGCATTTTTTTTGCTTTCACAAGAAGCACATACTTGCTTCCGTAAGAGTCACAAATGTGCCTCTCGGAAAGGAGACGTTTTTTACCCATGGAAAACACAGATTTGCTTCTCGTAGTGGCAGAAATTTGCTTCTACTAGGGGCACAGTTGTACCTCTCGAAAAGGAAAAAAAATCCGCGAGAAGCACAGATTTGCTTCAACCAGAGGCACAGTTGTGCCTCTCACAAAGAGAAAAAAATGAAGGAAAAAAAAACATACTTCCGGCTCAATTTGTTCTTTTGGTTTTTTCGTGAAAAGAAAAATTTGTCGAAACCTATTAACATGGAGTATGATTTTGAAGCTCTCGATGCAAGAAATCCAACGGGGAAAATGGTTTGTGATTTTAACGCAGAATTCAAAAGATAAAACGTTTGAATAAACGAATATATGAAGAGGAAAAAAACTCGCAGGTTGCCACCAGTCAAACCAAGAAGGTAGGGTGACACTTAATTAGTGATCTCGCCCAAAACAGGGAAGGAATGTATAGCTAAATGGGCCGACCCCCGTACGACTCGACACTAAATACGCCAAACAGGAAATGTGGGAAATTTGTATATGCTGCTCTCTATGCCAATTTTTTCGAGACACCTCTTTGTGGCAAATTGCCGCTCCTTTGCAAAGGCAAGCGACCTAGTGAACAGGAGCTCGGCTGGCCCCTCTACGTGCCAGACAAATTTTGGCTTTAGGAATTTTTTGGAAAGTTTTGTCCAGTCCTTTTGCCGGGTTTTCTGTTTTTCTATTATTTTTACTTTTCTCTTTAAAAAATCACATTTCAAATAAATAGCTTGCTTGTTAAAAATATCACAATTTTAAAAAAATTCTTCTTTCAAAAGCTACTTTCTTCAAAATCTTTCGTCTTTCAAAAGTCGCAATTTAAAATATCACATTTCAAATAAATATCATGCCGATTATAAAAGTTACTTTCCTCAAAAACTATTTTGGAATTGTAGACTTTTTTCATAATTTCAAAAATTATATGTGTTTTCTAAAAAAATAGTTGAAATTTCAAAAAGTGATCATGTTTTAAAAAGTATTCATGTTTTTTGAAATATTTGAAACTCTAGGTTTGCTCTCAGTCAAACAACTTTTAGTTGATTATGTCTATAAAGAAATATCAACATCTATTAATGCAATAGGCTTCCTAATTCCTAAAGCCTCACAATCAGTTGAGGTCTTCAATATGGAATTGGTATGCCCTATTTTGACCAGGTCAACATTATCTTCTCTCAAGGAGCTCTCGGTTTCAATTCTTTGAATTTACTATGCTTCATAATTTTGGAGCTCTCCCATTCGACCGAAATATTCAATTTTAGATTTGATATGATTTTAACCGGGTCAAGGATTTTTCAAATCAATCGATAGCAACCGGCTTATAAAAACATATCAATTATTTTCGCACACCCTCTGACCACCTAGAAAAAAGAAACGCCAATTAATGAAATCCTGGCACCAATAAAATACATGCAACCATCTACGCAGAAAAACTTCCCACATATGTGTTGATTAGCAGTTAACACGAAATAAGATAGTGGAAGGCCCACGAGAACATCGTATTATAAATAAAAATTAAACACACTCCATCATCTTCATCACTCACCAAACCAAATACCCCTCAGTTACAAATTATATGGAGTATTATTTTTTTAAATCAAAATTCAATAACTTTGACCAAGTTCACAACCAAAATACAAAATCCATAATACTAAATAAATAAAATATGAAAATTCATTTGATGATGAATCTAATTATGCTGATTTGATATTATAGATACTGATATATTTGCCTACAAAATTGGTTCAACTTACGGAGGTTTGACTTTCAAAAAACTAATACACCTTATATCAAAACATAGGAAGTACAAAAATAATGAAATCCCAACAACACCAACGACACAGCAAAGCGTGCCTAAGCTCCTAGTTTACAAGGTCCACCGTGTATTCTAATTTTTTTATGGATATAATGAGACTATTTAATATTCAATAAGTTAGTATATTTTCCTATAAACTTGATCAAACTTAAAATTGTTTGACTTAGAGCATACCTGTAAGTATAATATTCTATATCAAAATAGATAACCCCCACAAATCTATTGCTCAACATGCAAGCATGTCACCTCAGCAAGTTACATGCATAGGAAAAGACGCACCTCAATATGAATCATGCATAGAAAGAGGCTCACCTCAACATGCTAACATGCATTAGAATTTTTATTATATTATGTGATCTATATTTAATAAATATTATATAGCTATAGAATAATCGAACATAAAACAAAGCATATGCATTTTAAGTTTTAGTTGTCATATTATTAGTTCAAATATTCATGTTACATTAAACCAAAGATCGTTCAAATATGTATTGCAAAATATTCCCCCAACAACTGCGGGGTATCATCTTGTATTTTAGAAGGAAGTACTTGCAAAGCCTAAGGGCATCTTGAAGGATAGTCGTCAAACTCGCCCAATTAAGGTTTTGGGTCGCTAAGGAGAACCTCTCTTTGTTGACATGTGTCTTTGGTTCATATTTGTATACGTTAGATGTTCCTAGTCTGTCATATGTGATTTTCTATGTCGGTAATCTTGTGATGATGCTAAACTAGATATGTGGAGGGCTAGGTGACATATGTGGTGAGGAGAAATGTGTCCGTGCTGGGAAGAATTTATGATGGGTAGGCTTCAGAGTACAACTATACCAACATTGAGCACAACTACACCATGGGCTACTATCTTGCCGATGGTAGACTGTGAAAACTATCTCCGAGCTCCAAGCCACTTTGCAGCAATACAAGAATGTGCTAGAAACAATGTGAAGAGGACATTTGGAGTGCTCCAAGCTTGCTGGGCTGTTGTTCATAGACTTGCAAATTAGTGGGATCAAGAGACATTGCGGGAGATGATGACTTATTTTGTGATCTTGCACAACATGATTGTGGGTGATGAGTGCAATGGTACACATAATGTTGATTTTGAGAACCCTAAAGAATATGTCCACCTCCCAGGCCAAGAGGTTGAGCATATTGCACATTTTAGAGCATCTACAACCGGACTTAGCAAATATGGCCCCCTAAACGCCCGCGGACGCGCTCGTCATTGACAGGGCATGTCTGTTATTTGTCCATTCGTGCAGCCACAGTCGCCATTTTCTTTCTTATATGTCCGGTCACTTGCATGTGATTGGTGGAGATGAACAGAGAGAGCAAGAAAAGAATGAATAAAGAAAGAGAAAATGTGGTCTGGGGTGGGGCTGCGTTCTATGTGCCGGACTGACCGGGCGCGTCCGCGAGCCCTCATATTCTCCCTACATTTGAGATGGATATGATGGTTCGCGGACAACCCGAACGTATAGGGATGGTATAAGAGGTCCGGTTGGGTCACTTTTTTCCTTATCTCTCCTATACGGTCATTGACCAGACGCGTCCATGGGCATAAGAGAGAGGGTTTGAGGTGTCCAGCTATAGATGCTCTTATGGAGATGAAACAACAACTTCAAGATTGAGAAATGCATCAAGAACTACTCAATGATCACACAAAATGGACTAGACATAATCTAGTAGGCTAGATAGAGATCAGGTGAGAGACAATATGGGTACCCGTGTCAGGGGCGGCCTGACCGTCCATGACCCGGTGGTCAGAGCGCTGTGTGATGCCCTCAACGAGCTTATCGTGGATGTACTATATCGATTTAGTAGAGGAGCACACGAATTTGGGGCAAATTCAATGCACAACCCCAAACGGATATCCGTTTTGTCCCGATTTCATCAGGTTGGGGCAGGAAAACAAACACGCCCGTCCGCTTGTGGTCGTGCGGCCATCGGTGCACCTAACCGGCCTGCCACATTCCAAACTGTCCGTGTATTTGGACTTGAATTTTGCCTAAAAAACCCAAATAAATGTTGCAAATAATACAAAAACATAAATATAAACATTAAAACGTCCACACGTCCATAGTAGCCAAGTTCAACACAGTTCTTAGTTAAACTAAAACATAAGACATAAATTAAACTAGATAAGGCCCATCGCTGGTGAGACCACCGTCGTCTACAGTAGCCGCTGTCCTACTTGACGTCGTCGCCGGTGAGGTTGACATATGGAGGTGGCTGGCAAAGGTGGGCGACGCCTGCACCACTTCCTCCTGTGGCTCCTGCTCCTGCTTTGGTGACCGCGGCCCTCCTCTCTCTCCACTAAGGCCCACTAAGGCCCAATATTTCTCCCGGGGGGTTCCGGTAACCCCTCGGCACTCCAGTAAAATACCCGAATCACTCGGAACCATTCCGATGTCCAAATACTACCTTCCAATATATGAGTCTTTACCTCTCGACCATTTCGAGACTCCTCTCATGTCTGTGATCTCGTTCGGGACTCCGAACAAACTTCGGTCACCAAAACACATAACTCATAATACAAATCGTCATCGAACGTTAAGCGTGCGGATCCTACGGGTTCGAGAACTATGTAGACATGACCGAGACACATCTCTGGTCAATAACCATAGCAGAACCTGGATGCTCATATTGGCTCCTACATATTCTATGAAGATCTTTATAGGTCAAACCGCATAACAACATACGTCATTCCCTTTGTCATCGGTATGTTACTTGCCCGAGATTCGATCGTCGGTATCCTCATACCTAGGTCAATATCGTTACCAGCAAGTCTCTTTACTCGTTCCGTAATGCATCATCCCGCAACTAACTCATTAGTAACATTGCTTGCAAGGCTTATAGTGATGTGCATTACCAAGAGGGCCCAGAGATACCTCTCTGATACACGGAGTGACAAATCCTAATCTTGATCTATGCCAACCCAACAAACACCTTCGGAGACACCTGTAGAGCATCTTTATAATCACCCAGTTACGTTGTGACGTTTGATTGCACACAAGGTGTTCCTCCGGTATTCGGGAGTTGCATAATCTCATAGTCAGAGGAACATGTATAAGTCATGAAGAAAGCAATAGCAATAAAAGTAAACGATCATTATGCTAAGCTAACGAATGGGTCTTGTCCATCACATCATTCTCTAATGATGTGAACCCGTTCATCAAATGACAACACATGTCTATGGTCAGGAAACATAACCATCTTTGAGCAACGAGCTAGTCAAGTAGAGGCATACTAGGAACACTATGTTTTGTCTATGTATTCATACATGTACTAAGTTTCCGGTTAATACAACTCTAGCATGAATAATAAACATTTATCATGATATAAGGAAATATAAATAACAACTTTATTATTGCCTCTAGGGCATACTTCCTTCACTACGTCGCCGTCCACAGAGAGGGCCAACTGGGTTTCGAGGCCCTCCCATTGGCACTCATCGTGGGTGTTTGATGGAACGAAGCATGAAAATTAAAAAATACTATGAAACACCCAAGATCCAATCTAGGAGATGCATATCAACGAGAGGGGAGTGTGTCTACATACCCTCTTAGAACAAAAGCAGAAGTGTATATAACGCAATTGATGTAGTTGTACTCTTCACGATCTGATCACAATCCAATCTGATTTAGCGCCGAACGGGCGACACTTGCGCGTTCAGTACACGTGTGGCTCGGTGATGTCTCCTCCTTCTTGATCTAGCAAGCAAGAGAGGAGAAGTAGATGGGATCTCAACCAACATGACGACATGGTGGAGATGGTGGTGGTGCATGATGTCTGCTAGAACTACGTTGTTATTTCCCCAAAGAGGAAGGGATGATGCAGCACAACGGCGGTAGGTATTTCCCTCAGTGATGATCCCAAGGTTATCGAACCAGTAGGAGAACCAAGCAACACTACGTAAACAACACCTGCACACAAATAACAAATACTCGCAACTCAACGTGTTAAAGGGGTTGTCAATCCCTTTCGGGTAACGGCGCCAGAAATTGGCACGGAGACGGGGTAAAGTTGTAATAGATTGGATAAATAGATCGCAAATAAAATAAAGTGCAGCAAGGTATTTTTGTATTTTTGGTTTAATAGATCTGAAAATAAAAGCAAATAAAATAAATCGCAAAGACAAATATAATAAAAGAAGAGACCCGGAGGCCGTAGGTTTCACTAGTGGCTTCTCTCAAGAAAAATAGCAAATGGTGGGTAAACGAATTACTGTTGGGCAATTGATAGAACTTCAAATAATCATGACGATATCCAGGCAATGATCATCATATAGGCATCACGTCCAAGATTAGTAGACCGACTCGTGCCTGCATCTACCGCTATCGACCGCTATCCAACATGCATCTAGTGTATTAAGTTCATGGAGAAACAGAGTAATGCAATAAGAACGATGACATGATGTAGAAAAGATCTATTTAGTAACAATAGACCCCATCTTGTTATCCTTAATAGCAACGATACATACGTGTCGGTTCCCTTTCTGACACTGGGATCAAGAACCGTAACATCGAACCAAGTAGAGAGCACCTCTTCCCATTGCAAGATAAATAGATCAAGTTGGTCAAACAAAACCCAAATATCTGAGAAGAAATACGAGGCTATAAGCAATCATGCATATAAGAGATCAAAGAAGACTCAAATAACTTTCATCGATAAAAAGATAGATCTGATCATAAACTCAAAGTTCATCGGATCCCAACAAACACACCGCAAAAAGAGTTACATCATATGGATATCCAAGAGACCATTGTATTGAGAATCAAACGAGAGAGAGGAAGCCATCTAGCTATTAACTACGGTCCCGTAGGTCTACAAGGAACTACTCACGCATCATCGGAGAGGCACCAATGGGCATGATGAACCCCTCCGTGATGGTGTCTATATTGGACCTGGTGTTTCTGGAACTTGCGGCGGCTGGAATTGATTTTCGTCGACTCCCCTAGGGTTTCTGGAATATTGGGGTATTTGTAGAGCAAAGAGGCGGTTCAGGGGGCACCCGAGGTGGGCACAACCCACCTGGGCGCGCCTGGGCCTCCAGACGCGCCCTGGTGGGTTGTGCTCCCCTCGGAGAACCCCCACGTGCTTCTCCGGCCCACTTGATGTCTTCTGGTCCAAAAAAAATCCAGAAATAGTTTCGCTGCGTTTGGACTCCGTTTGGTATTGATTTCCTGCGATGTAAAAAACATGCAGAAAATAGCAACTAGCACTTGGCACTATGTCAATAGGTTAGTACCAAAAAATGATATAAAATGACTATAAAATGATTGTAAAACATTCAAGAATGATAATATAACAACATGGAACAATAGAAAATTATAGATACGTTGGAGACGTATCAGCATCCCCAGGCTTAATTCCTGCTCGTCCTTGAGTAGGTAAATGATAAAAACAGAATTTTTGATGTGGAATGCTGCCTAACATGTCATCTCATATTCTTTTCTTTTTAGCATGGACATTTGGACTTTTATATGGTTCAAAGGAATAGTCTAGTTTTGACATGATAACTTAAATACTCAAGCATATCAACAGGCAACCATGTCTTTCAAAATATCAACGCTAAAATAAGTTATCCTTAGCCCATCATGCTCAATCATTGATCCATTCATGAACCATACTCGCATATTAGCTACACCCAATGCTCAAGTACGATCATAGTGCCCCCTAGTTGGTGCTTTATAAGAGAAGAGGGAGACTCAAATTAAAATAAAAAATTGCATAAAGTAAAATAAAGGCCCTTCGCGGAGGGAAGTAGGGATTTGTAGAGGTGCCAGAGTTCAAAGCAAAAAACATAGAGATAAAAACATTTTGGGATGCATGCTTTTCCCACCAACGAAAACGACTTAGTGTTACAAACACTTTCCATGCTAGATATATCATAGGCGGTTCCCAAACAGAAAATAAAGTTTATTCCTTTTTCCACCATACTTTCACTTTTCATGGCTAACTGTATCCACGAGTGCCCTCCATACAAACACTTTCCAAGGAATTTATTATTTTACAACATAAAGCAAATTCATTTTTCATTTCGGGACCGGGCATCCCTAATACCTTTGCCTTAATCTCGTGCAATGACAAGTGAGTAAACACTCATCGTGAGAATAACACATCTAGCATGGAAAATATCAGCCACCCCTCACCACCTCGCGAGCGGTATGAACACACAAAAGAGAAGTTTATTTTGAAAATTAGAGATGGCACATACAAATTTGCTTAGAACAACAAAAGAATACCTCATATAGGTAGATATAGTGGACTCATATGGCAAAATTAGTTTAAAGGATTTTGGATGCACAAGTAGAGATCATACTTAGTGCAAAATGAAGGCTACCAAAAGATTGAGAAGCGACCAACCAAAAAACGAATAATCTCATAAGCGAGCATTAAGCATAATTAACACCGAATAATGCACCACAAGTAGGATATAATTTCATTGCATAAGTATTGACTTTCGTGCTTGCATAGGGAATCACAAACCTTAACACCAATATTCTTACTAAAGCATAATTACCCATCAACATGACTCACATATCACATCATCATATCTCAAAACTATTATAAGGAATCAAGTTTATTTTGTCCAATGATCTTCATGAAAGTTTTTATTATATCCTTCTTGGATATCTATTACTTTGGAACTAATTTTCATGTGTTTCTTTTGATAAGCTCCAACAATATAAGTGAAGATCATGAGCATAATATTTCTTTCTCTCAAATTAATTTAAGTGAAGTAAGAGAGAATTTCTTAAAAATTTACTAACTCTCAAATAAATCTAAGTGAAGCAAGAGAGCATTTCTTCAAAAACGCTAAAGCACACCGTGCTAAAAAATATATAAATGAAGCACTAGAGCAATTACATAGCTCGTAAAAATTTAAGTGAAGCATAGAGAGCAATTCTAACAAGTCATGGCATAATTTTGGCTCTCTCAAATAGGTGTGTCCAGCAAGGATTCAAGACTTAAAATAAAAAGCAAACCAAGCAAAGACTCATATCATACAAGACGCTCCAACAAAACTCATAGTATGTGATGAAAAAATATAGCTACGAGTAAAATACCGATGGTCGTTAGAAGAAAGAAGGGATGCCACTCGGGGCATCCCCAAGCTTAGTTGCTTGCTTCTTTTTGGATAATAGCTTGGGATGCCATGGGCATCCCCAAGCTTAGGCTCTTCTTATGTAACACCCCGGATTCGAACGCCAGGTGTCTGCCAGTTATTCGCCGTCGTTGCCATGTCATGTGCTTGCGTGTTGCACTTTGCCATGTCATCATCTGCATTTTATATCATGTCATCATGTGCATCGCATTGGCATACGTGTTCGTCTCATGCATCCGATCATTTTCCCCGTTTTCCTTTTCCAATCCGGCACTCCTTTGTCACCCGGCGCCCCCTCTTGTCTCTTTTCGTGTGCGGGTGTTAAATGGTCTCGGAATGGACCGAGGTTTGTCAAGCGGCCTTGGTATAGCACCGATAGACCGCCTGTCAAGTTTCGGGTCATTTGGAGGTCGTTTGATACCCCATCGGTTAACCGGGTAACCGTAAAAGCCCCTTCTCTTTGCAGCCCAACACCCCCTCAAAGTGGCCCAAAACCCATCTAACTCCCCTCCATGCTCTCGGTCGTTCGATCACGATCGCGTGGCCGAAAACCGCACCTCATTTGGAGCCTCCTAGCTCCCTCTACCTATAAATATGTGTTCTCCCCGAAATTCCGCAGTCCAAACCCCCGAAACCCTAGATCAAATCGCCCCCGGCGCACCCGGACATGTCCGCGCCCGCCGGACAAATCGCGCCGCCGCCCCGCGCCTATCACCGCCTGCCACGTGGCCTCCCGCCGCTGTCCGCGCCGCCAGCCAGCGAGGCCAGTCGAACCCAGCGGCCGCTCCATTGCCGCCCAGCCGGGCAGCGCCCGCCTCGCCTGCCGCCGACCTCCGCCCGCCCGGTCGCCCGCCCTCCGCCCGGCAACCCGCCGCCCTGCCCGCCGCCCCTCGCCGCCCGTCGCCCCTCGTCTTCGCCGCCCGCAGCTCCACCCTTGACGCCATTGCCCGGCCTGCTCCCGCCGCCCGGAGCTCCAGCGCCGCCGCCCTCGTCGGCTTCCTCCGACCGCCGGAGCGCCCGGTCCGGCCGCTCCTCCGCCGGATCCGGCCTCCCCGGCCCCGATCCGCCTCCGCCGGCCCTTCTCCGGCCATTCCCCGCAACTCCGGCGAGTTTGCTCCAGCGAGCCTCGAGACCCGTGCCCGATCTGGATATGCAAAGGTTGACCCCGATTTTTCCACCAAGTACCCGTAATATTTTGCATAATCATGCCATGTTCATCGCATCATAACTTGCTGCATACTGCTCCGTTTCGTGCGTGTAATATGTCAAATTGTTCGCCTCGACGAGTACTTCATTTCTTTCCATTGCACCGTATTCATTTGAATCCATCTTGATGCCTGAATCATTGTTGCAAGAGTGCTATATGATGTTAATCTGCTGAAACTGGTATAACTTGGTGATTTGTCATTTTTGTTGCATTTGATGTGTGCATCTTATGAGCATGAGCTCTACATGTGTTTTGATCTATGTCATGCCATCTTTACAGGGGTGCTATCCATGTATTTTTGTGATTCCTGTAGTGAGTGCATCAAGCTTGTTAAGTAGGATACTTGCTGTTGCTGTTTTGCATGTCTGAATCTGCTATATCATGTTGCTTTGTAAACCTGCTGCTACAAGTCATTCTATGCATAATATGGAGATGTTCACTAAGGGTGTTTTGTTCTACATGTCATGCTATATCCATCCTTCCCCTGGTTGCATTTATAGCTTGCCGTAGCTTGTTCATATCTTGCTTCAAAGTTGCTTAATAATGTTGCTGTCGGCCTGTTAACATTAAGTTCAATGTTGCCATGACTGTTGTTGGTGATCCATGCACCCTATGAACTTGTTATTGCCACATTTAGCTTCATAAACATGTCTTCTTACTGTTGGTTGCCTTTCCATGCCATGTATTTTTCTGTGATGAGTGGTTCAAGCTCACCAACATGCCTACTTATTGTTGTTCCTGCCATGTATGAATCTGTAATATATCTTGCCATGTTTACATGGGTGCCATCATTTGCTCTGATCCTTTTTGGCTTATGGTCAGTAAGGGACTTTTGATCCATGCATTTAGTAGTTTCATGCCATGCCTTTTTTTGCCATGATAAGTTCCTATAACATATTGTTTGATAGCTATAAACATTGCAACCTGATGTTATTTCCTGATAAGTCTGAAACTGTTATTATTTGCAATATTGCCATGTCATTTTGAGCATGTTCTAGTGATTTCTGGAGATAGCTCAGTTTTCATGTTTTGTTATGCTTTACCTCTAAATCATGCCCATGTCTTTTGTTTTCATGTTGAGATGCTGTAGAATGTTGTTTTCGTGCTTGCAATATGCATAGTTTCTGTTTTGGACAGCTTGTCCTTTAAACTTGTATAGTGTGTGTGTGTTGTAGAACATAATACCGTTAGTCCGTTTTGAGTGTGCTCTATATGAAACTTGCTTGATTTTGCATGTAGTTTCATATTATCATGTTGCATCCTTGTCTTGAGGTGTTTTCTTGATGTTTGGGTGCATTTTGCATCAATGCCATGTTTAACTTGTTTTGCTCATATCTTCTAGGCCGTAGCTCCGAATTAAATGAACTTTATATGTAACTTGACTAGAATTTCGTGTAGATCATCGTGGTGCATCTTAAATTGCTGTTTAACAACTTGAACATAAGGTTTATTCAGATCTGGACCAATTTTGAAATTTGCATATGAGGACTTACCGGAATTGTTATATGTTGTTTCCGGCCTAATTTAAACTTGCTTTGATGTGTTGATCTTGTTTGAATCATCTCTTGCCATGAGTAGCTTCATGTAGTCTTGTCATGCATCATGCTTGTTTGTGCATCATGTCTTGTCTATGTGTGGTGTGTTCACCTTGTTGTGTGCTTCTCTCGATAGTTCCCGTTTCGTTGCGATCGTGAGGATTCATTCGTCTACGCTTGGTTCGGCTTCATCCGTTCGTCTTCTTCATGGACTCGTTCTTCTTCCTCGCGGGAGTTCAGGCAAGATGACCGTCACCTTGGATCTCATTACTATCATTTGCTGTGCTAGTTGCTTCGTTCTATAGCTATGCTGCGCTACCTATTACGTGTTTATCAAGCCATCCCAAATTGCCATGTCAGCCTCTAACCTTTGTCACCCTTCCTAGCAAACCGTTGTTTGGCTATGTTACCGCTTTGCTCAGCCCTCTTATAGCGTTGCTAGTTGCAGGTGAAGATGAAGATTGCTCCATGTTGGATTATGTTTATGTTGGGATATCACAATATCTCTTATATTATTAATGCATCTATATACTTGGTAAAGGGTGGAAGGCTCGGCCTTATGCCCGGTGTTTTGTTCCACTCTTGCCGCCCTAGTTTCCGTCATATCGGTATTATGTTCCCGGATTTTGCGTCTCTAACGCGGTCGGGTGATTTATGGGACCCCCTTGACAGTTCGCTTTGAATAAGACTCCTCCAGCAAGGCCCAACCTTGGTTTTACCATTTGCCTCGCCACCACCTACTTTTCCCGTGGGAGTCGCTCTCTCGAGGGTCATCTTTATTTAGCCCCGGGCGGTGCTTCTCTAAGTGCTTTGGTCCGAACAGCTTACTGCGAGGCCACCTTGAGCAACACGAGGGCTGGTTTTACTCGTAGCTAGTCTCATCCGGTGTTGCCACGAGCGAGATATGTGCAGCTCCTATCGGGATTGTCGGCGCATCAGGCGGTCTTGCTTTGGTCTTGTTTTATTGCTGTCGAAATGTCTTGTAGCCGGGATTCCGAGACTGATCGGGTCTTCCCGGGGAGAAGGAATATCCTTCGTTGATCGTGAGAGCTTATCATGGGCTAAGTTGGGACACCCTTGCAGGGTATAAACTTTCGAGAGCCATGCCCGCGGTTATGTGGCAGATGGGAATTTGTTAATGTCTGGTTGTAGATAACTTGACTCCAGATCCGAATTAAAACGCATCAACCGCGTGTGCAGCCGTGATGGTCTCTTCTCGGCGGAGTCCGGGAAGTGAACACGGTTTACGTGTTATGGTAGCGTAAGTAGGAGTTCGGGATCACTTCTTGATCATTACTAGTTGACGACCGTTCCTTTGTTTCTCTTCTCGCTCTCATTTGCGTATGTTAGCCACCATATCATGCTTAGTCGCTGCTGCAACCTCACCACCTTACCCCTTCCTTTCCCATTTAGCTTTGCTAGTCTTGATACCCATGGTAATGGGATTCTTTGAGTCCTCGTGGCTCACAGATTACTACACCACCGATTGCAGTACAGGTTATGCGATGATCATGGCCGAGGCGATGTTTATTTATGTTGGAGTTCTTCATCCGCTTCTTGATCGGGGATAGGTTCCGTGTCGGCAGCTGGGCTAGCGAGGTGGATGTTGTTTGAGTTTCTGTTTATGTTTCATCCGTAGTCGGATGTTGATCTTGTATATGATGTTGATGTATTCTTGTGGCACTCGTGCCTTATGTATGTATCCCTATGCTTTATGTAATGTTGATGTAATGATATACACCTTGCAAAAGTGTCTTCAAGATGCGCTTCTATCCTTGGTGGGACCATCGAGTTCCTTTAGGATAGGGTCGCATCTTGGGCGTGACAAGTTGGTATCAGAGCCTCGACCAACCCTAGGAGCCCCCTTGATTGATCGTGTAGTTTGGCCGTTGTTGAGTCTAGAAGAAAACTGTTTTTCGGAGTCTAGTTATATCGGAGAGTAGGAATTCTTTTTTACTCCTCTGCCCCTTCGTCGCTCTGGTGAGGAATCTTGACGTAGGTGTTTTGAACTACTCCTCTTCCCATTCAAGTTTTTTCTTTAGGATCATGCAGTTGGTTTTCCGATCGTTGGTTCTCATCTCTTTTCATCCGGTGCATTTCTCGTCAAGTTGACTCGACCCTCTTCATCTTTGCAAGTCCAATCCTCAGTTTGCTCTCAACGAAGTTGTTTCTCTATCCTCAGTTGTTTTCTTTTTCCCACCCGCCCACCCCTTTTTCATCTCGGAGCTGGAGTCCGTAATCGAGTATCCATCCTACTCGTGCGAAGTCTTTTCTTTCTTTCCTCAATGATTTCAACCTGTGTTTTCTCTTCAAGATATTCGTCGGTTTCCCCTTCCAAGTTGTCTTTGTTTTCCCGCCCTCCCACCCTATTATTCCCGGAGTTCGAGTTTCTTCCGACCATCAATTCCATTCGTGTGGAGCCTCTTCAGTCTTCCCTCAATTATTTTAACCGGTGAATTCTCGTCTCGTTCGTCATTCTTCATACCTTTCTTTTTCCGGTGCACTCAATTCAAGTTTTTCGGGTTGATCACATTCTTTTCCTTGGATCAAGTGTTTTCCACCTGCTCGTTAGCCTCTCGCCAATTTATCCTTAGGAGTGTTCAACACATCTCGGAGATTCGTCTATGTTTGAATTAATTCGAGGTTATCACCTCATTCTAATATTTCAATTGTTCCGGTGCATCATCTATCTCTTCAACATCCCTTTCCAACGGTGTTATCTCTTCAGTGGGCCCTAACCCACAGGTCTTTCCCAGGATCTTACCTGACTCTTTTAATTTCCCCGGAGCCATTCCCAATTCTTTTCAAGTGTGACGTAAGAATAGATTCCATCAGTCACATGCCTTTTCCAGATCAATTTCAAATTCTTTCATTGTTGGCTCAACCTCTCTGTTTTTTCTTTCTACCGGAGTATCTCATTAATTTTGGTGGTGTTTCTCCTCATCATTTGAAGATTGAAGAGAATTTTTCCTCTAAATCTTGCCCGTTCTCCCGAAGATTCGTGTTTCTAGCTTCATGTTATCCTCACAAATTATTCCATTTGTTAGTTATTCTTTTCACCCATCCGGAGTATTTCAGGAGTTGCTTTCCCGTTTCGTTGATCCGGAGGCCTCCATTTTAGAATACTCCTTCGTTCCAGAAGAATTCTTCGTCCTCACATTTCAGCTAACGTTATCCAATTATCCCGGTGCTTCGTCAAGTGTTCTTTAATCAGCTCATGATCTCTTTGTTCTTTTGCATCTAAATCCCCTCTAGCACATTTGTTCTTTTAATTCTTCCCGGTGATTCATTCTCTTTCGTCAGTCATTTCCGAGTTCTAACGGTGGTTCGTTCAAGATTCTTTTTCTTTGATTATCATTTCAATCCATTCGTTCTTTCAATCCTACCGGTGGTTCATGAAGACCTTCTCAAGTTTTGTGCTATCCCTTCTTAATCCTTTTCAAGAAGAATAAGTAATATGCAAAATCCATTGCTTGTCATCAATTTAATTCGATGAAGGATAAGCATACAATAAATCTTATTCTTATTTTATCCAAGCGAGTAATCCCTATCTTCAGAGTTTGTTCTTGATGAATAAATTCTAGTTCCAAGTGTTTTCATCTTTTCTTTTCCGGAGTTCAAATTTCCCTCGACCATCTCGTCGGAACCTCCACCTAAATCATCGCAAGCTTTAACCTTATTCTTTCATCCTTCATTCTATCTCACCATCCTTTTGTCAACGGAGTTCTTCATGGTGGTTCTTAATGATTTAATTCATTCTTCAAGAGTTCATCAAGTTTCATTCCATCTTATTAAGCTCGTGTTCTATTCCTCCATGTTTTAGACGGAGTGCTGCCTAAATCCTTTCAGTCTTATTCGTTTCTTATCTCATTCTAACCGGAGTGGTTTCATAGTCTATCTGATTCCGAGAGTTTTTCGATTCTTGTCATTCTCGTCGTTCCTCTCTTTCTTCTCGTGTGCTCTCGATTCTTTGCTTCTTCTCTTGAGTTCTTGTTTCACCTCATCCCTTTTTCTCTTCCGTCTCGGTCCTAAGATCTCGGGACGAGATCTCTTGTTAGTGGAGGAGTGTTGTAACGCCCCGGATTCGATGCGCCAGGTGTCTGCCAGTTATTCGCCGTCGTTGCCATGTCATGTGCTTGCGTGTTGCACTTTGCCATGTCATCATCTGCATTTTATATCATGTCATCATGTGCATCACATTGGCATACGTGTTCGTCTCATGCATCCGAGCATTTCCCCGTTGTCCGTTTACATGCAAAATCAAGCAAGTTTCATATAGAGCACACTCAAAACGGACTAACCTTTGTCACCCTTCCTAGCAAACCGTTGTTTGGCTATGTTACCGCTTTGCTCAGCCCTCTTATAGTGTTGCTAGTTGCAGGTGAAGATGAAGATTGCTCCATGTTGGATTATGTTTATGTTGGGATATCACAATATCTCTTATATTATTAATGCATCTATATACTTGGTAAAGGGTGGAAGGCTCGGCCTTATGCCTGGTGTTTTGTTCCACTCTTGCCGCCCTAGTTTCCGTCATATCGGTATTATGTTCCGGATATTTGCTTCCCTAACACTGTCGTGTGATTTATGTGACCCCCTTGACAGTTCGATTTGAATAATACTCCACCAGCAAGGCCAAACCTTGGTTTTCCATTTGCCACACCACCACCTACTTTTCCCTGGGAGTCGCGCTCTGGAGGGTAATCTTTATTTAGCCCCCGGGCGGTGCTTCTCTAAGTGCTGGTCCGAACCGAGCTACTTGAGGGCCACCTTGAGGCAACACGAGGGCTGGTTTTACTCGTAGCTAGTCTCATCCGGTGTTGCCCTGAGAACGAGATATGTGCAGCTCCTATCGGGATTGTCGGCGCATCAGGCGGTCTTGCTGGTCTTGTTTTATTGCTGTCGAAATGTCTTGTAGCCGGGATTCCGAGACTGATCGGGTCTTCCCGGGGAGAAGGAATATCCTTCGTTGATCGCGAGAGCTTATCATGGGCTAAGTTGGGACAGCCCTGCAGGGTATAAACTTTTCGAGCCGTGCCCGCGGTTATGTGGCAGATGGGAATTTGTTAATGTCCGGTTGTAGATAACTTGACTCCAGATCCGAATTAAAGCGCATCAACCGCGTGTGTAGCCGTGATGGTCTCTTCTCGTGAGTCCGGGAAGTGAACACGGTTTACGTGTTATGGTAGCGTAAGTAGGAGTTCAGGATCACTTCTTGATCATTACTAGTTGACGATCGTTCCTTTGTTTCTCTTCTCGCTCTCATTTGCGTATGTTAGTCACCATATCATGCTTAGTCACTGCTGCAACCTCACCACCTTACCCCTTCCTTTCACATTTAGCTTTGCTAGTCTTGATGCCCATGGTAATGGGATTGCTGAGTCCTCGTGGCTCACAGATTACTACACCACCAGTTGCAGGTACAGGTTATGCGATGATCATGGCCGAGAGCGATGTTTATTTATGTTGGAGTTCTTCATCTGCTTCTTCGATCGGGGATAGGTTCGGTCGGCAGCCTGGGCTAGCAGGGTGGATGTTGTTTGAGTTTCTGTTTATGTTTCATCCGTAGTCGGATGTTGATCTTGTATATGATGTTGATGTATTCTTGTGGCACTCGTGCCTTATGTATGTATCCCTATGCTTTATATAATGTTGATGTAATGATATCCACCTTGCAAAAGCGTCTTCAAGATGCGCTTCTATCCTTGGTGGGACCATTGAGTTCCTTTAGGATAGGGTCGCATCTTGGGCGTGACATCTTACTCCTTATTCCTTCATCCATCGTAACATCACCCAAAATTTGAAAACTTCAATCACACAAAACTCAACAAAACCTTCGTGAGATCTGTTAGTATAAGAAAACAAATCACTACTATAAGTACTATAGCAAACAAATTCATATTGTATTCTTGCATTATATCTACTGTATTCCGAATTTTGTATGTCAAAAACTCATCAAAGAAAACCATAGAATCATCAAAACAAGCACACAACACAAAGAAAAGAGAATCTGTCAAAGAACATAACAGTTTGGAGCAATCTGGATATTTCGAATACTTCTATAACTCCAAAAGTTCTGAAAAATTAGTATCACGTGAACAATTTGTATATCAATATTCTGCAAAAAGAATTGGTATTTTATCACTCTTCTGTTAAAGATTAGAATTAATTTTGTGAGTGCGAAAGTTTCTGTTTTTCAGCAAGATCAAATCAACTATCACCCAACATGATCCTAAAGGCTTTGCTTGGCACAAACACTAATTAAAACACAAAAAACACAATCATAACAGTAGAATTATTGTGCAAACACTCAATAACATAAAGCAAATAAGTAAAACTAAATTTTATTCATTGGGCTGCCTCCCAACAAGCGCTATTGTTTCACGCCTCTAGCTAGGCATAAAGCAAGGATCTAAGTATTGTCATCTTTGTTTCTAGATCCATAAGATGCCCTCATGATTGATTCATATGGTGGCCTAATTCTTGTTCTAGGGAAGTGTTCCATACCCTTCCTTAGTGGAAATTGAAATTAATATTGCCTTCTTTCATATCAATCACGACACCAATAGTACGTAAAAACGGTCTACCAAGAATAATTGGACAAGATGGATTGCAATAAATATCGAGAACATTAAAATCTATGGGCACATAATTCCTATTTGGAAGAATAAAAACATCATTAATTCTTCCCATAAGCTTTTTAATAGTAGAATCTGCCAAGTACAAATTTAAAGAGCATTCTTCATTATCGGTAAGACCAAGCACATCACAAAGAGATTTCGGAATTGTAGAAACACTAGCACCCAAGTCACATAAAGCAAAACACTCATAATTTTTTATCTTGACTTTGATAGTAGGTTCTCATTCATCATGTAATTTTCTAGGAATTGAAACTTCTAATTCCAACTTTTCTTCCAAAGCTTTCATCATAGCATCAACAATATGTTTAGTAAAAGCTTTATTTTGTTCATAATCATGGGGTGAATTTATCATCGATTGCAACAAAGAAATACAATCAATCAAAGAGCAACTATCATAATTAAAGTCTTTGTAATCCAAAAGAGTGGGCACATCACTAGTTAAAGTCTTGACCTCTTCAAACCCACCTTTATCAATTTTCTCAACAAGATTTTCACCCTCCGAATTATCGGGATGCCTTCTAGATAAAGTTGACTCTTCTCCAGTCTCTTTTTCATCAATCTTAATTATACTAAACAAGGAATCAATAGAAGAAACACCAATCATTTTAAGATCATCATTATTATCTTCTAACAAGATTGGTTTAGCGGCCATTTGATTTACTAGGGTAGCTTCAGCATCGGATATTTTTTCTAGCGAACTTTTAGCAAAAGCATATTTAGATTGGAGATTGCAAACTTCTCTACTAATATCATCAAGTTGTTTTGTTATAGCATCTAGCACAACAGAGTGCTCCTTAAGTTCTTCGGTAAAATATTCATTATGCTCAAATTGTGTAGTCATATATTCCTTGGTACTTTTCTCAATTTCAAGCAAAATATTGGGGTAAGGAACATCATAATATTTTCTTTGAGGCATCATGACTACACAAACAAGAAAGCACGCAAAAACATATCTGACGAGAAAACGACGAACGAAAAAGAGGGCGAATAAAACGAAATTTTTGTGTGAAGTGGGGAGAGGAAAACGAGAGGCAAATGGCAAATAATTGAAATTGCAAGGAGATGAGATTTGTGATTAGGAACCTAGAATATGTTGATGATGTCTCCCCGGCAATGGCGCCAGAAATTCCTTTTGATGTCTACTAGAACTATGTCGGTATTTCTCCATAGAGGAAGGGATGATGCAACACAGCGACGGTAGGTATTTCCCTCAGTGATGAGACCAAGGTTATCGAACCAGTAGGAGAACCAAGCAAAACTACGTAAACAACTCCTGCACACAAATAACAAATACTCGCAACCCGATGTGTTAAAGGGGTTGTCATTCCCTTTCGGGTAACGGCGCTAGAAATTTGCACGGAGACGGGGTAAAGTTGTAATAGATTGGATAAATAGATCGCAAATAAAATAAAGTGCAGCAAGGTAATTTTGTATTTTTGGTTTAAAAGATCTGAAAATAAAAGCAAATAAAATAGATCGCAAAGGTAAATATAATAAAGAAGAGACCCGGGGGCCGTAGGTTTCACTAGTGGCTTCTCTCGAGAAAAATAACAAATGGTGGGTAAATGAATTACTGTTTGGCAATTGATAGAAATTCAAATAATCATGACGATATCCAGGCAATGATCATTATATAGGCATCACGTCCAAGATTAGTAGACCGACTCCTGCCTGCATCTACTACTATTACTCCACACATCGACCGCTATCCAGCAAGCATCTAGTGTATTAAGTTCATGAAGAAACGGAGTAATGCAATAAGAACAGTGACATGATGTAGGCAAGATCTATTTATGTAGAAATAGACCCCATCTTGTTATCCTTAATAGCAATGATACATACGTGTCGGTTCCTTTTCTGTCACTGGGATCAAGCACCGTAAGATCGAACCCATTACAAAGCACATCTTCCCATTAGAAGATAATTAGATCAAGTTGGCCAAACAAACCCAAATATCGGAGAAGAAATACGAGTCTATAAGCAATCATGCATATAAGACATCAAAGAAGACTGAAATAACTTTCATGGATAAAAAGATAGATCTGATCATAAACTCAAAGTTCTTCGGATCCCAACAAACACACCGCAGAAAGAGTTACTGTAAGTGCATCTAGTGCCACCCCTAGTTGGTTTTGGAGTATTGACGACAAAGTTGGTTGAGGGACTAATGTGTTTGTGAGAATTGCAGGATAACATAGGTAGTAGTCCCTCATTGATTCGGTTTACCTACCGGAGATGACCCCTAAAAATGTATGAAGACATTGACGACAATGGTGGTATGAGAAGATTTTCATATTGAAGACTATGACATGAGAAGACATTGATTGAAGACTATGGAGCACGAAGACTTAGTCGTTTCGTTGTTTCCTTTTCTTCTTTGTTGAGTCATAGGAACCACCGTACTGTTAAGTTGGGTCCAAGTGAACAAAGTCAGGATGACTGAAGTGATGCTCAACCCAAATCCTATGTCTTCGAGCGAAGACACTGAGAGCAAATCTTATCCAGAGCTGGATAAGTCAGCTTTGCTTGTAGCCCAAGTAAAGTTGCCGTGTGTGTTTGAAATCTGACCGTTGGAACACGTGTCAGTTCCTTAGTGACCCAGGGTCATTTCGGACATATCAGGTCGGGTTGCCTAGTCGCTATAAATAGCCCACCCCGTACACCATAAATTGGTGGCTGCTCAGAGTTAGTACACGACTTTTGTTGTTTGAGAGCAACCCACCTCGAAGCCTTTGAGAGAGAGAAATCCTTGCGAGGACAAAGCCCAAACACTCAGAGCCATAGAGTGTTAGGCATCACTGAAGTTTTTACATGCATGTGACACGAAGACTTATTACACTTGAGGATCGTGAATCCTCCGGCCCGGTTAGGCGTCGCGTTACGAGCATCCAAGAGTCATTGTGGATCGCCGATGAGCGAAGTCTGTGAAGGTTTGGAAGTCTACCTTGAAGACTTACGGAGTGATTGGGCGAGGACTGTGTGTCCTTAGCTCGAGGGGGATAAGGTGAAGACGAGGTCTTGAGTTGAATCTCAGCCTCCCTAACGAGACGTCTGATTGTCACGACAAGCTGGGAACTGGTCCAACAAATCCTGTGTCTTCAACAAGTGACTAGTTCTATCCTCTCCCTACCTTTACTTAGAGTTTGTCTTCGTGAAGTCATTGCCTGTTTGTTGTATCTGTTTGAATTCATTGCTTGACTACTATTGCTGTTTGGCTTCATACTATCTTCCATCCTGATCCTTACTACCTAGCTGCTATTAGTCTTCGTACACTCACGTTATTGCACACTTGACTATGGCTTGCTTAGTGTAGTTTATCTTCCGCTGCATTTCAATAGGTTCATTTCTATAGTTTGTCTTTGAAACTTCCATGTTTTGAAGACTTCCATAAAAATCGCCTATTCACCCCCCTCTAGTCGATAACTAGCACTTTCAATTGGTATCAGAGCAAGATACTCCCTTGTTCTGTGTGATTCGGTTTAACCACCTGGAGTTTTAGCTATGTCGACTGCAGGGATAATCAAAGTCTCCGCTGCTTGCCCCGTGTTCAATGGAACTGAATATCCCTACTGGAAGAATAAGATGCGCATGCATCTTGAAGCCATTGATGTCAACCTCTGGTATGTCGTCAAGAATGGCGTTCCCAAGACTGGTGAAGGTGTCACCCCTGCTGATGTCAAGAAGTTCATTCAACTGGATTCTACTGCCAAGAACATCATCTGTGGTCATCTGACCAAAGGACAGTATGGCCGCGTGAGTGCTCTGGAAACGTCGAAGCTAGTCTGGGACTGGCTATCCAAGGTTAATGAAGGCGTCTCAACCCAGAGAGATCAAAGGATCAGTGTTCTTCGCAACCTCTTCAATCGCTTAAAGGGAAACGACAATGAAAATGTCCAGCTCACATTTGATCGCCTCACTGACATCACAAATGAGCTTCGTGCTCTCGGCGCCACTGAGATTACCAAGCATGAAATCGTCAAGACACTCGAGATCACTTGACAGCTCCTTTGACACCCTTGCCCTCATGATACAAGAACGTCCCCGACTTCAAGACACTCGATGCGTCGATATACTTGAGAGGCTCAACACACATGAGTACCAAATTGCGAGAAAAGAGATATCTATGGTCCCAACTATGGCCGAACTTCGCGCTTTGAAGTCAAAAGCTGTTTCCTCATCTGAAGAAGAATCATTGCAGATTCGATGATCCACGAAGACATTGGAAAGGAACTTGCTATGCTCGTGAAGAAGTTCCAGAAGTTCACTGAGAAGAAGGTCTACAGAAAGTCTTCACGATCCAGCTCAAGAAATGATGAAGCTCCCACTCATGACTACAAGAAGAGAACATGTCACAAGTGCAAGAAACCTGGCCACTATATCTCTGAGTGTCCACTGTGGGACAATGAGAAGAAGAAGAAGAAGAAGAGCAAGGAATATGATTCTGATAACAAGAAGAAGAAGAAATCTTCAAAGTCTTCTTCCAAGTCCTCATCCAAGTCTTCATCTCATATGAAGAGCTCATCTGGCAAGGCTCGTGCTTTTGTTGGCAAGGAGATGGATTCAGAGGAGGAGTCTGCTTCTGAGGAGGAGGAGGTGGAGTCCGAGGAGTCCGACCCTGGCATCGCAAGTCTGGCTCTAGCCACAGCCTATGTTGCCAAGTCCATCTTCAACACTGAAGACAATGACTTCCACAGCAACGCTGAAGCTGATGACAAGGACGACCCTGCTCCCACCTACTGCTTCATGGCACGTGGTGCCAAGGTAAAATCACGTGATGCTTAGTTTCAAACATCTAGTGAAGATGACTCTGATTGTGAATCCAAACCCAGCTACAAAACACTTGCTAAAATTGCAAATGAACAACAAAAGGCTATGGAATATACTCAAAAACTATTAGACAAAAGCGATGACCTGTTGGACACGGAAATGACTCGTTCACAGTCCTTAGTTGAAGACATAAAAAATCTTCATGCCAAGTACCAAGAACTTGAAAGTCGCCATGAAACGCTCTCAACCACTCATGAAAAGCTCTCCTATGATTATCTTCAAAGGAAGCAAGAGCTTGAGAAATTGAGAGCGACTCATGAAGATCTTCAAAAAAAAAAATAATGAGTCACTTCGCGCTCAACAGATCAGTCTCGCTCAGGATGGATTTGAACCACCATGTCTAAAATGCCTTGAGCGTGATAACACTACCTCTGTTGCTGAATGTTCCACTGCTGCTACTGTTGCATTGTCTTCAACTACTAATGTGGTAACTAACCCCTCTGCGGAGGATACCACTACTATTGCTGATGAAAATGCTAGGTTGAAGACATTGCTTGAAACAGGGATGTATAAAAGTCTGAAAGGGCATCAGACACTTTGCGATGTCCTCAAAAAGCAGATTCTGAACCGAAACCCTAGGAAAGAGGGTGTTGGGTTGAGAGGAAAATGAATGTAGATGGTTCCTCTTGGAAGCCCGACCCGTATCCCAAAACCACATGGGTTGCTTCAAAGGGACCTTCAGTGGATCCATCTACCTTATCTGGCTTTACCTGTGCTAACCCAGTTATCATTGATGAATCCTTTGATGCAAACTATAAACTGTTCAAGAATCAGAATGGTGAAGTGTTTGCCAGATATGTTGGTACTAACTGCAGGAATGGGCCACCTATGAAGAAGATCTGGGTTCCCAAAAGCTGTCTTGAGAATCTTCCAGTGAATGTCATCATGACACCACCTGGGAAGAAGACAAACCCCAGACCTAAGGCTTCATATGGTCCAAAGGCTTCATACAGACAGAGGACTCACCTGAGTCACCCTAACGTCAATGTTTTGCAGGGAAACCATACTCAGACTTATGAATATGAGTGTGTGTCTTCAAACCGCTGTGTTCATAGAACTAAGAATTTTTCTGCTTATTCATATGAGTATCATTCATCTCCTGCAAGGCTATTTGCTAGGGCTCCAAAGCCCAAATTCTTAGATGCTGCACTTAGAATCATAGCTTCTAAGCCACCCCTGAAGATGTGGGTGGTTAAGAAGAATTAATTTTCTCTTGGAGGGAAAGGTCTCCAGCCAAAAACCAAAGGCGTTTGATGCTATTGCTGGGGACCTAAAACATCTTGTAGGGTGCAAGATCAAATGCCCAAATGGTCTTACTATGTATTTTGTTCCTGAATCGTTTGCCATTCATCCTATCAGTCCTAATCTTGATCTGAGCTTCAATAATCCTCTTGCCCGTCAAATGTTTATGCTTCACAATGCTCTTGGTGAAGCCTATCCCCCTAACTGTACTGTAGGGTATGACACCTCGTCCTTCAGAATGGATTATGGACAGCGGATGCACTAATCATATGACTGGTGATCAAAGTCTTCTCATGGACTCAACTTTACATCCATCTGATAAGAGTCACATCACATTTGCTGACACTGATAAAAGCAAGGTACTGGGTCTAGGTAGAGTTGGAATCTCAAGGGATCAGCACATGGATAAAGTGATGCTTGTTGAATCCCTTATCTTCAACTTAATGTCTGTCTCAATGCTTTGTGACTTAAACATGATTGTGGTATTTGGAAAATATCGTTTCCTTGTACTTATGGAATCTGACAAATCTCTAGTCTTTGAAGGGTACCGAAAAGATGATTTGTACATGGTAGATTTCTCAGCAGGACCACATCTTGCCGTATGTCTTCTCACAAAAGCTTCAGAGTGCTGGCTATGCCATCGGAGGCTGGGGCATGCTGGCATGAGGAACTTACATACTCTCGCCAAGAAGAAGCATGTCATAGGCATCGAGGACGTCAAGTTCAAGAAGGATCATTTGTGCGGTGCCCGTGAAGCCGGAAAGATGACTAGGGCTAAGCATCCCTCAAAGACAATCATGACGACATCTCAACCCTTCGAGCTGCTACACATGGACTTATTTGGCCCTACTCACTACTCTACCCTCACAACAACTGCTTGTCTCTATGGCTTCGTCATTGTTGATGATTATTCAAGATATACATGGGTGCACATAATTCTCTTCAAGACTGAAGTGCAAGATGTCTTCAGACGCTTCGCCAACCGAGCCATGAACAATTTTGGCGTCAAGATCAAGCATATCAGAAGTGACAACGACACTGAATTCAAGAACACCGGACTTGATCTTTATCTGGATACAATGGGAATCACTCATGAGTTCTCCGCTCCCTACACACCTCAGCAAAATGGCATCGTAGAGCGCAAGAACAAAACCCTCATTGAGATGGCTCAAACGATGCTCGACGAATACAAGACACCAAGAAAGTTCTGGCCTGAAGCTATTGATACAGCATGTCACGTCATCAACCGTGTTTACATCCATAAGCTTCTGAATAAAACATCCTATGAGCTCCTCACCGCAAGAAGCCAAATGTCGATTACTTGAGTATTTGGAGCTAGGTGCCGGATCAAGGATCCCCATCACAAGTCAAAATTTGCACCTAAATCTCACGAAGGCTTCATGCTCGATTCTGGAAAGGACTCGCACTCTTACGTAGTCTTCAACCTCTATCTCTACAAAATCGTTGAAACTGTGGACGTGCGGTTTGATGAAACCAATGGTTCACAAAGAGAGCTCCTGCCAAGTACACTAGACGAAGCTCCACCCAGCGAATCTATCAAGCTAATGGGAACTGGTGAAATCATGCCTTCGGAAGCACAGCCTGAAGAGGATCTTATCATTTCTGCACACAACCAACCTGAAGACAATGCTCAGCCTGAAGACAATCCTCCCAATGATGACTATGATGAGCAAGAGCAAAGTCTTTGTCCAGTTCATCCTCGTGTTGCAAATGAAGTACATATTGAGAAGATAATTGATAGTAGCAATGCACCTGGTCCACTTACTCGCTCAAGAGCAACACAGTTAGCAAATTTCTGTGCGCACTTTTCTTTTGTGTCAATATCAGAACCCAAGAAAGTTGCTGAAGCCTTCATGGAACCTGAATGGATTCAAGCTATGCAAGAAGAGCTTCAACAGTTCAAGCTGAACAATGTTTGGGAACTTGTCAAGCGTCTTGACCCTCGCAAGCATAACATTATTGGCACAAAATGGATATATCGAAACAAGCAAGATGAGCATGGTCAAGTCGTCAGAAACAAAGCACGCTTTGTGGCTCAAGGATATACTCAAGTTGAAGGAATTGACTTCGATGAAACATTTGCTCCAGTGGCTAGGCTTGAAGCTATTCGCATACTGCTAGCTTATGCTAACCACCACAACATCTTGCTATATCAAATGGATGTGAAGAGTGAATTTCTCAACGGCAAGATTGAAGAAGAAGTGTACGTCGCTCAACCACCTGGCTTTGAAGATCCAAAACATCCTGATATGGTGTACAAGCTAAACAAAGCACTATATGGCCTCAAACAAGCTCCTACTTTGGTATGATACAATCAAAGACTTCACGAAGAGCAAAGGCTTTAAACCTGGATCCCTCGATCCCACACTCTTCACGAAGACATATGATGGTGAACTGTTTGTGTGCCAAATATATGTGGATGACATTATCTTAATTTGCACCAACCGTAAGTATAGTGATGAGTTTGGATATATGATGCAAGAGCAATATCGGATGTCCATGATGGGTGATCTGAAGTTCTTCCTTGGTCTTCAAATTAAATCGACAAAGGAATGGCATCTTCATATCTCAAGAGAAATACCTCAAAGATTGCACGAAGAAGTTTGGAATGCAAGATTGCAAAGGTTACACGACGCCAATGCCAGCCAAACACCATCTGGGTCCCGATGACAATGGTAAAGAGTTCGATCAAAAGGTATACCGCTCCATGATTGGTTCTTTACTTTACCTATGTGCATCTAGGCCAGATATTACGCTTAGTGTTTGCATGTGAGCTCGATTTCAAGCGGCACCAAAGGAATCGCATCACTTAGCTGTGAAGCGAATTCTTCGATATTTGGCTTACACCCCAACACTAGGATTATGGTATCCAAAGGGCTCAGAGTTTGATCTGGTTGGATTCTCGGATGCTGATTATGCTGGTGACAAGGTGGATTGCAAGTCTACATCAGGCACATGCCACTTTCTGGGACGATCACTTGTCATTGGTCTTCAAAGAAGCGTAACGTATCACTCTCAAGCTGAATCTGAATACATTGTCTTTGGATCTTCTTTGCGCTCAGCTTCTATGGATGAAGCAAACTCTCAAGGACTATGGCATCAATCTGAAACAGGTACCTCTCTTCTGCGACAATGAAAGCGCCATCGAGATTGCCAACAACCCAGTTCAGCACTCAAAGACAAAGCACATTGAAATTCGTCATCACTTCCTCAGAGATCATGTCATGAAAAAAGATATTGATATCATTCACGTCAACACTGAAGAGCAACTGGCAGATATCTTCACAAAGCCCTTGGATGAGAAAAGGTTTTGCAAGTTACGGTGTGAGCTAAATATCTTGGAATCCTCAAATGTCCTGTGATCAAGCACACATCCTAACACTTATGCATGTTGATGACTTAGATGTGCAACACACGAAGTAAAGTATATCTTCAATCAATGAAGACTTACATTACGAGTGTGAATACATTAACGTGGAATTTGACTTGGAGCGCCACGATAATTTTTGCGCCGTGTCTGGGTCTAATACTTCCTATCTGATTGGGTAACGCCACCACCAAATTTTTCTGTTTGAAGTGTTTCACTCATGGCGTTACATTTGACATGTCTTCGCATTTGGTTTGTCTTCAATATCAATTTATCTTCATGATTATCTTCACTATGTTGATTTGATTGCTTTCTTTTATATATATATATATATATATATATATATACTAGTGTTCTGTCCTCTACAACATTCACTTATAGCTATGTCTTCCTTGTCGAATCTTTTGAACTAAGTGAATGTGATCGGACCCTAATCTCTCTATGCTTACTATCTCAAACTCTATCTGTCCAAATCATATGCATTCTATTGAAACTGTCGAATGTCTTCTCTGCGTCCTTGTCAGCAGAAGACACAGAGACAAACATTAAGTCAATTTTAAATGCTCTATCCTTATTGCCTGAAATCCGGAGAAGCCGGAACGACCATCCGACAAACTGGCGGGCGTGGGAACGTGGGACAACTCGAGTATGTTGCATGCTTGCCACGTGCCCCTCAGATGTGAACCGCCAGGGGCACCTGCGTAATTGCGCTGTGCCGCACACTTCCTTATAAATACATGTCCCCTGCAGTAAAGAAAACCTTCTTCCACCTCTCCACCTCGTCAAAACCCTAGCGCCACCGCTAGCTCTCGACGACGCCGGCGACGAAGCGCTTAGCTGCCGCGAGTTCTCCGATGCCGTCCTCACGCCGGCCGCGGACATCGTCTTCTCCGCCGCCGCCGTAGGTGTCCTCCGTCGCCAAGTTAGGGCATGGCGGATTGAACTGCTCGGTCTCCTACTCTTCCCATTTAGCAGTTTCTCGCGTGGTAAATATAAATCTATTTTTACCGTCTTTTTGATCCTCAAAGATTCATCCTGTTTGTCGAAATAGGTTTCTGCCTATACAATGTTAGATCTATCCTGCCTGCATCCCATACTGCCTAGTATATTCACTTAAGCTTCACATCTAGTTAGATTCCTCACTTGTACTTATTTGCGGATTCGTACAAATCTGGAACCAAATCTCAACACATAAGTGAATGTCTTCGCATCATGAGGTCAATGTCTTCAAACTGATTTATCTTCAAAATCTTCTGAGAATGCATATGACCTCTTCCCCTTCCCTCGAATCTCTAATGCTGTCACAGGTACATGTCCGTGGGAGAATCCCTTAGTTCTCATAGTCTGCTTTCGTTTGCAGAATTCTTACAGCATCACATTAACTCTTCCGAAGCCAGTTCCTGTTTGTCCAGCAAGCGAAAGCCTTTGAAGCCTTTGAACGTGTTGAAGCCATTCAGTTTGAAGTACATGGCTGCAGAGAAATCAATAAGGAAGGGTGGCAGACAGCGTCGTGGGGGAACATCAAGAGATTTGCTCGATGACCTCTCGAGCTTTACAAGATAGATCCTGAAGAGGATTACAATCGGTATGAACCACGAATCCAATGGATTCGACGATATTGGGCTGAACAGTGGTACAAGTACAGATTCGTGACCCAGGAATACGCTGAGAAGAATGCTATCAAAAGTCCTTGGGGTGATATTCTCTTTCGAGGCCTTCCACCCAAGAACAGGGCTGAAGCTATTTCACAGGGTTTCTATCCCTGTATGGTTCGAGGACCTCAGCCTGAAAATGCCGACCCATCATCATTGCTATGGTGTCGTGATGATAATCTCTTCAAGCGCAACTTCCAGCACGCAAAGGCATCGGCCAAGGAAAACAAGAAGTCATTGGGATTAGACTTCAACCCTGGTCCCTCTGCTCCCCGTGCTGACGGCTCACGTGATGCAGAACCCAATGTCATCGGTCCTTTCTACAACCTGGATGCCCTCATCGCTCACATCACGGTCCAAGGTGCCAAAGTGGATCATTCTGATGATGATGCTGACACTGATGAAGCCCCAGCTCCTACTCCAAAGCCGCGAAGCCAAAGAAGGCTAAGGCTTCAAGATCATCTGCTCCTCCAAAAGCTTCACGTGCGAAGCCAGCAGCCATCGCACCTCCTCAAGGCGATTATGCGATGCGAAGATCTATCACGTATCTCCAAGAAGACGGAGAAGAAAAAGAAAATCATCAAGAATACTGATCAGACATTGACTCCTGCTGCCATTCTGCGAGAAGAGCACATTGATCTGTCCAGCGATGAAGATCTTGCAGATGATGCCCTTGAGCAACTGATCAAGAGCAAGGAAGAAGCAGAGATCTTCAATGATTTGTCTCTCTTTGATGTGGCAATCATCCATAACTTCATTGATGAGTGGTTTGACACCCCAAGTCTCAGCTTTGAAGATCTAGAACTTCCCATTGGCCTCAGCGTCTCCTTTAATGACGCCATTGCTTCTGAGCTAGCTCTCGCTCAGCGCATCGTTGAGCTGAAGCACAAGATCGACTATGAGAAAGCTCAGTTCAAGAAGCATGTGGAAAAGCTCAGCGTGCAAGATGTCAAAAACTTCAAGATCATGCTGCACGAGCTCAAGGAAGCCTTTCTCAAGAAGCGTGAAGAAGCTAAAGGCTCTCATGAGCGCATGAAGAGCCTGACTGACAAATGTGTGCAAGGCTACAATGAGGCTGAGAAGCACAAGGCTCTTGGTCGTCCTGGCGTCGAACCAAGAATGGCTGCAAAGAAGAAGAAGCCATCAATAGACCAATCTGCACCTTCAGGCAGGAAGAACCACGCATTGTCTTCCCAAGCAGCATGACTGGCTCGAAGCCTAAGGTCAGGTCAACCGCTTCAGAGCTGAAGAAGACGAGGACAGCCGAGGCTGAAGCAAGAAAAAGGAAAAATCCCGAAGCTTCTGATGCTGCTCCCACCAAAAAGAAGCGCAAGACCAAGAAGGATCGGGCTGCTCCTACAGAGCCCTTAGTTGTTGAACCTATCTCAATGCTTCGCCCTGCATCTGAACACCAAGAACGATGGATGATAGTTCATGAGCCTGCTTCCACAGAGGCTCATGAAGCTGAAGACATTCCAGCAGTTGACCCCACCACTACTGAAGACATTGGTCACAATGACAATGTTGAAGATGATGAAGTTCTTCCTCATATCAAACACAACTTGGTATCATCGCCTGTTCTCACGAACAACGAACTCATCAGCATTGGTCGTCCTCTGACGCCAATTGCTCTGGATGCATCATGGGCTGATCACCCACAATAGCAAGACACCCCAAGTACTCCCCAACAAAAAGCTACCCCATCTGTGCAAGAAGAAGATGATGACTTTGAGGCCCAGCCAACTCCATCTCCAAAGGCGTCGCCAGCGTTACGCAGGCTTCGCAAAGGACCAAGGCCTCAAGTCCCTCTTTCGAGCATTCCAGAAGGAGAAGTGCACCATCAATGTGTTGCACGTCAAGTGTTTCCAGACGCCACTCCATTTGTGAATGTCTTGATGCGAAGCCAAAGGTCTTTGAAGACAATCCGGCTGCATCAGCCGATGACAAACAAGAAGAAGAAAGTGTCCCTACTCCCCCCACTACTGAAGAAGCTGTTCCTGAAGTGAACGTGCCAGTGTCAGACCCTGCAGCTCATCAAGTGGAGGTTGAGAATCTTGAGGCTGCCACCACCAACACAAATGAAGCCAATGACGTAGTCATGGCTGAAGCAAATATGGAGCCTGCACCAACCAATGTGCCAGAAGCCAATGATGGAACTGCTCCTGACGCCTCTGTTGTGCAGCCTGACGCCTCTGTTGATGCCACTGCTCCTGTTCCGCCTCCAAGGCCACATACTATCGAGCAAGCATACAACTACGGCCAACTCATTACTGTTAAATGGCCCGTTCTGGTTCCTCCGCCTAATGCCTCTGGTCCTCAGTTCGATTATCATGTTGAGCATAGGCCTCTGGTCCAGAAACCAAAGCCAAGACTGCCAAGGTTCCTGTGCATCGCCACCTCTACAGGATCCTTCAATGCAAATGGCTTCAAAGCCCACAACACCTTCTATGACAGAGCAAAGAACCCCGACTCAAGGCCAAGAATATCATCTGATTGTTTCTGGAGCTATGAGCAGCGAAGCTATTACTCCTGCGTTACAGATGATCAAGGCGCATTTTCCCTCATATGCGCCTCGACACTTTGAAGCCATTGCTGGACTGCCATGCTTAGAAGAAGCTCTTGACTGCTTTCGTGATGCAGTCTGCTCGACTTTGTGTGACAGACAAAGAACATTGGAATGAGGAACTTTTGCTTCAATTCTATGCTACCCTCCACATTCGCGGCTACTGCAGGGATACAAAGACATTGGTACTCGAGTGGATGACAGGAAATGTTCATCATGAAGCCAAAGCTCTTGACGTCATTGATCTCACAGGCCTACCCACTCCCGGAGAACTTTTCAAACCTGACTGTCAACTCCACCGCAATGCACTGGAGAGCATCTTCCATAAGCTAGAGCCCAACATGAGCCAGATGTTGAGCATAATGAAGCCTTTGCCACGATCTTTGAATACCCAAAGGAGTTCTTTGTTGATGACCTTGAGTATCTGCCTCGCACAATATATCACATCATCAGGCGAACTCTATGGCCTATCAAAGGACATTCATCAGCTGCAAAACTTGAAGGAGCCATGAAGACATTGGTATTTTACATCCTCAATGGCATCAGCTTCAATACACAGGAATTCTTTATCCGGCAACTGGCTGCATCTGGATCTGATCTTTTTGGTCTGAAATTCTATGCTCCATGGGTCATGCGCCTCATCAAGCTACACTCTGCTATCAACTATCAACCCTCTGCTCGCAATCATCTGATCTTTCTACCAGAGGTTGATATGTCAGTTGAAGCCATATACCCTGAGCCTGCCAATAAGCCTCTTTGTCTTCAAAATGCTGATAACCAAAGCTTCACTCAACTAATGGAAGGAGTCCAAGCAGTCTCTCGTGTCTATCCAATGGCTGGGAATACTAAATGCGCCTCACCGTCATGGCAAACTGAAGCTACTGAGAGCACAATTTCCCAAAGGCCTAAGAAGCGCTCTCGCGTCCTGAATGACCGAGAACTTCTTGTGGCACTGCATCGGAAACAAGATAAGCATCACTACTAGCTCAAGCGACAGATGCAAAGCCTCTTGGTGGGCGTCAATCGCATTCGCAATCTTGCCACCAAGAATGCTTTTGTCACTCACGAGACCTGTCGGCGATCATGGAAGAGTTTGACACTTTGCTCGGTCTTTGAAGCGAGATCTTCAAGACGATGGCTTCACTGAAAGATTCAAGTTTGACTCCACTCCTCCACGGAATGCTGTCCTGCGTCGAACTCCATCCCTTGAAGACTCTGACTATTCTTCCTTCGCTGCAACTGTGAATGCCAAAGTGATTAATGATGAAGACGATGCTACTTCACCGCCCTCTACTTACTTGCGCATCGACACACGGCACCAAGTTAAATCCGCCAAACAACACCGAAGCGACCTCTTTGCTTCACCTACTCCTCATGGGAGCAGTAGATACTCTATGTCTTCAAACCTTTTGGTCATTCTTGACAAAAGGGGGAGAAGCATATGAGTTTGATAGTCTTCAAGCGGGTCCATATGGGCGGTTGCTTTATATTTTGCCTGGTGTTTACAACTCTCGTTTTTGATACATTTGGTTCTTTGAGTTGTAACACTTAAACTTGATGGTCGTCTGCTACTTATTTGCTATTCTGTGATGCGATGATAAATTCCGCATGTACGATGATAACTTCCGCACTTAGGTCATCTTGCAGACGTCCATTTTTCATTATGCATGTCATTATCTTCATTATATCTTATCATGCATGATGAATTGTCGTCATAAGTTGAAGAGGATCTCCACAAGTACAACCTGCCATGTGCATTTGCATTCCAAAAGCAAATTAATTATATGCACATCTTCAGGGGGAGCCTTTGCCACTTATGAAGACAATACCCTATTCTTTACAATTTCACATACTTTATCCTCGTTGAAAACTTCAACCAGTTTGTCATCAATCACCAAAAAGGGGGAGATTGTAAGTGCATCTAGTGACACCCCTAGTTGGTTTTGGAGTATTGACGACAAAGTTGGTTGAGGGACTAATGTGTTTGTGAGAATTGCAGGATAACACAGGTAGTAGTCCCTCATTGATTCGGTTTACCTACCGGAGATGACCCCTAAAAATGTATGAAGACATTGACGACAATGGTGGTATGAGAAGATATTCGTATTGAAGACTATGACATGAGAAGACATTGATTGAAGACTACGGAGCGCGAAGACTTAGTCGTTTCGTTGTTCCCTTTTCTTCTTTGCTGAGTCATAGGAACCACCGTACTGTTAAGTGGGGTCCAAGTGAACAAAGTCAGGATGACTGAAGTGATGCTCAACCCAAATCCTATGTCTTCGAGCGAGGACACTGAGAGCAAATCTTATCCAGAGCTGGATAAGTCAGCTTTGCTTGTAGCCCAAGTAAAGTTGTCGTGTGACCGTTGGAACACGTGTTAGTTCCTTAGTGACCCAGGGTCATTTCGGACATATCAGGTCGGGTTGCCTAGTGGCTATAAATAGCCCACCCCCTACACCATAAATTGGTGGCTGCTCAGAGTTAGTACACGGCTTTTGTCGTTTGAGAGCAACCCACCTCAAATCCTTTGAGAGAGAGAGAGAGAAATCCTTGCGAGGACAAAGCCCAAACACCCAGAGCCAAAGACTGTTAGGCATCATCAAGTCTTTACATGCATGTGACACGAAGACTTATTACACTTGAGGACTGTGAATCCTCCGGCCCGGTTAGGCGTCGCGTTCTGAGCATCCAAGAGTCATTGTGGATCACCGATGAACGAAGTCTGTGAAGGTTTGGAAGTCTACCTTGAAGACTTACTAGAGTGATTGGGCGAGGACTGTGTGTCCTTAGCTCGAGGGGAATAAGGTGAAGACGAGGTCTTCTGAATTGAATCTCAGCCTCCCTAACCGGACGTACAGTTGTCACAGCAACTGGAACTGGTCCAACAAATCATGTGTCTTCAACAAGTGACTGGTTCTATCCTCTCCCTACCTTTACGTAGAGTTTGTCTTCGTGAAGTCATTGCCTGTTTGTTGTATCTGTTTGAATTCATTGCTTGACTACTATTGCTGTTTGGCTTCATACTATCTTCCATCCTGATCCTTACTACCTAGCTGCTATTAGTCTTCGTACACTCACGTTATTGCACACTTGACTATGGCTTGCTTAGTGTAGTTTATCTTCCGCTGCATTTCAATAGGTTCATTTCTATAGTTTGTCTTTGAAACTTCCATGTTTTGAAGACTTTCATAAAAATCGCCTATTCACCCCCCCTCTAGTCGATAACTAGCACTTTCAATTGGTATCAGAGCAAGGTACTCCCTTGTTACGTGTGATTCGATTTAACCACCGGAGTTTTAGCTATGTCGACTGCAAGGATAATCAAAGTCTCCGCTGCTTGTCCAGTCTTCGATGGAACTGAATATCCCTACTGGAAGAATAAGATGCGCATGCATCTTGAAGCCATTGATGTCGACCTCTGGTATGTCGTCAAGAATGGCGTTCCCAAGACTGGTGAAGGTGTCACCCTGCTGATGTCAAGAAGTTCATTCAACTGGACTCTACTGCCAAGAACATCATCTGTGGTCATCTGACCAAAGGACAGTATGGCCGCGTGAGTGCTCTGGAAACGTCGAAGCTAGTCTGGGACTGGCTATCCAAGGTCAATGAAGGCGTCTCAACCCAGAGAGATCAAAGGATCAGTGTTCTTCGCAACCTCTTCAACCGCTTCAAGGGAAACGACAATGAAAATGTCCAGCTCACATTTGATCGCCTCACTGACATCACAAATGAGCTTCGTGCTCTCGGTGCCACTGAGATTACCAAGCATGAAATCGTCAAGACACTACTGAGATCACTTGACAGCTCCTTTGACACCCTTGCCCTCATGATACAAGAACGTCCTGACTTCAAGACACTCAATCCGTCTGATATACGTGAGAGGCTCAACACACATGAGTTCCAGCTGTCTGAGAAAAGAGATATCTATGGTCCCAACTATGGCCGAACTCGCGCTTTGAAGTCAAAACTGTTTCCTCATCTGAAGAAGAATCTGACTGCAGTTCTGATGATCCTGAAGAAATTGGAAACGAACTTGCTATGCTCGTGAAGAAGTTCCAGAATTTCACTAAGAAGAAGGGCTACAGAAAGTCTTCACGATCCAGCTCAAGAAATGATGAAGCTCCCACTCATGACTACAAGAAGAGAACATGTCACAAGTGCAAGAAACCTGGCCACTATATCTCTGAGTGTCCACTGTGGGACAATGAGAAGAAGAAGAAGAAGAAGAAGAGCAAGGAATATGATTCTGATAACAACAAGAAGAAGAAATATTCAAAGTCTTCTTCCAAGTCCTCATCCAAGTCTTCATCTCATAAGAATAGCTCATCTGGCAAGGCTCATGCTTTTGTTGGCAAGGAGATGGATTCAGAGGAGGAGGTGGAGTCCGAGGAGTCCGACCCTGGCGTCGCAAGTCTGGCTCTAGCCACAGCCTACGTTGTCAAGTCCATCTTCAACACTGAAGACAATGACTTCCACACCAACGCTGAAGCTGATGACAAGGACGACCCTGCTCCCACCTACTGCTTCATGGCACGTGGTGCCAAGGTAAAATCACGCGATGCTTACTTTCAAACATCTAGTGAAGATGACTCTGCTTGTGAATCCAAACCCAGCTACAAAGCACTTGCTAAAATTGCAACTGAACAACAAAAGGCTAGAATATACTCAAAAACTGTTAGACAAAAGCGATGACCTGTTGGACGCGGAAATGACTCGTTCATAGTCCTTAGTTGAAGACATAAAAAATCTTCATGCTAAGTACCAAGAACTTGAAAGTCGTCATGAAACGCTCTCAACCACTCATGAAAAGCTCTCCTGTGATTATCTTCAAAGGAAGCAAGAGCTTGAGAAATTGAGAGCGGCTCATGAAGATCTTCAAAAAAATAATGAGTCACTTCGCGCTCAATGCATCAGTCCCTTCGAGATGGATTTGAACCACCATGTCTAAAATGCCTTGAGCGTGATAACGCTACCTCTGTTGCTGAATGTTCCACTGCTGCTACTGTTGCATTGTATTCAACTACTAATGTGGTAACTAATCCCTCTGCGGAGGATACCACTACTATTGCTGATGAAAATGCTAGGTTGAAGACATTGCTTGAAACATGGATGTATAAAAGTCTGAAGGGCATCACACACTTTGCGATGTCCTCAAAAAGCAGATTCTGAACCGAAACCCTAGGAAAGAGGGTGTTGGGTTTGAGAGGAAAATGAATGTAGATGGTTCCTACTGGAAGCCTGAGTAGTATCCCAAAACCACATGGGTTGCTACAAAGGGACCTTCAGTGGATCCATCTACCTTATCTGGCTTTACCTGTGCTA
Organism: Aegilops bicornis; assembly: GCA_021605145.1. Lineage (NCBI taxonomy): Eukaryota > Viridiplantae > Streptophyta > Magnoliopsida > Poales > Poaceae > Aegilops > Aegilops bicornis. The sequence goes on from CM038671.1 coordinate 67,126,732, forward strand.
ACCCTGTTATCATTGATGAATCCTTTGATGCAAACTATAAACTGTTCAAGAATCAGAATGGTGAAGCGTTTGCCAGATATGTTGGAACTAACTGCAGGAATGGGCCACATATGAAGAAGATCTGGGTTCCCAAAAGCTGTCTTGAGAATCTTCCAGTGAATGTCATCATGACACCACCTGGGAAGAAGACAAACCCCAGACCTAAGGCTTCATATGGTCCAAAGGCTTCATACAGACAGAGGACTCACCTGAGTCACCCTAACGCCAATGTTTTGCAGGGAAACCATACTCAGACTTATGAATATGAGCGTGTGTCTTCAAACCGCTGTGTTCATAGAACTAATAATTTTTCTGCTTATTCATATGAGTATCATTCATCTCCTGCAAGGCTATTTGCTAGGGCTCCAAAGCCCAAATTCTCAGATGCTGCACTTAGACTCATAGCTTCTAAGCCACCCCTGAAGATGTGGGTGGTTAAGAAGAATTAACTTTCTCTTGCAGGGAAAGGTCTCCAGCCAAAAACCAAAGGCGTCTGATGCTATTGCTGGGGACCTAAAACATCTTGTAGGGCGCAAGATCAAATGCCCAAATGGTCATACTATGTATTTTTTCCTGAATCATTTGCCATTCATCCTATCAGTCCTAATCTTGATCTGAGCTTCAATAATCCTCTTGCCCGTCAAATGTTTATGCTTCACAATGCTCTTGGTGAAGCCTATCCCCCTAACTATACTGTAGGGTATGACACCTCGTGCTTCAGAATGGATTATGGACAGCGGATGCACTAATCATATGGCTGGTGATCGATGTCTTCTCATGGACTCAAACTTTACGTCCATCTGATAAGAGTCACATCACATTTGCTGACACTGGTAAAAGCAAGGTATTGGGTCTAGGTAGAGTTGCAATCTCAAGGGATCAGCACATGGATAAAGTGATGCTTGTTCAATCCCTTGGCTTCAACTTAATGTCTGTCTCAATGCTTTGTGACTTAAACATGATTGTGGTATTTTGAAAATATCGTTGCCTTGTACTTATGGAATCTGGCAAATCTCTAGTCTTTGAAGGGTACCGAAAAGATGATTTGTACATGGTAGATTTCTCAGCAGGACCATAGCTTGCCGTATGTCTTCTCACAAAAGCTTCAGAGTGCTGGCTATGGCATCGGAGGCTGGGGCATGCTGGCATGAGGAACTTACATACTCTCGCCAAGAAGAAGCATGTCATAGGCATCGAGGACGTCAAGTTCAAGAAGGATCATTTGTGCGGTGCCTGCGAAGCCGGAAAGATGACTAGGGCTAAGCATCCCTCGAAGACAATCATGACGACATCTCAACCCTTCGAGCTGCTACACATGGACTTATTTGGCCCTACTCACTAATCTACCCTCACAACAACTGCTTGTCTCTATGGCTTCGTCATTGTTGATTATTATTCAAGATATACGTGGGTGCACATAATTCTCTTCAAGACTGAAGTGCAAGATGTCTTCAGACGCTTCGCCAACCGAGCCATGAACAATTTTGGCGTCAAGATCAAGCATATCAGAAGTGACAACGGCACTGAATTCAAGAACACCGGACTTGATCTTTATCTGGATACAATGGGAATCACTCATGAGTTCTCCGCTCCCTACACACCTCAGCAAAATGGCGTCGTAGAGCGCAAGAACAGAACCCTCATTGAGATGGCTCGAACGATGCTCGACGAATACAAGACACCAAGAAAGTTCTGGCCTGAAGCTATTGATACAGCATGTCACGTCATCAACCGTGTTTACATCCATAAGCTTCAATAAAACATCCTATGAGCTCCTCAACGGCAAGAAGCCAAATGTCGGTTACTTGAGTATTTGGAGCTAGGTCTTTGGATCAAGGATCCCCATCACAAGTCAAAATTTGCACCTAAAGCACACAAAGGCTTCATGCTCGATTCTGGAAAGGACTCGCACTCTTACAGAGTCTTCAACCTCTATCTCTACAAAATCGTCGAAACTGTGGACGTGCGGTTTGATGAAACCAATGGTTCACAAAGAGAGCTCCTGCCAAGTACACTAGACGAAGCTCCACCCAGCGAATCTATCAAGCTAATGGGAACTGGTGAAATCATGCCTTCGGAAGCACAGCCTGAAGAGGAACTTATCATTTCTACACCCAACCAACCTGAAGACAATGCTCAGCCTGAAGACAATCCTCCCAATGATGACAATGATCAGCAAGAGCAAAGTCTTCGTCCAGTTCATCCTCGTGTTGCAAATGAAGTACATATTGAGAAGATAATTGATAGTATCAATGCACCTGGTCCACTTACTCGCTCAAGAGCAACACAGTTAGCAAATTTCTGTGGGCACTTCTCTTTTGTGTTAATATCAGAACACAAGAAAGTTGCTGAAGCCTTCATGGAACCTGAATGGATTCAAGCTATGCAAGAAGAGCTTCAACAGTTCAAGCTGAACAATGTTTGGGAACTTGTCAAGCGTCCTGACCCTTGCAAGCATAACATTATTGGCACAAAATGGATATATCGAAACAAGGAAGATGAGCATGGTCAAGTCGTTAGAAACAAAGCATGCCTTGTGGCTCAAGGATATACTCAAGTTGAAGGAATTGACTTCGATGAAACATTTGCTCCTGTGGCTAGGCTTGAAGCTATTCGCATACTGCTAGCTTATGCTAACCACCACAACATCTTGCTATATCAAATGGATGTGAAGAGTGCATTTATCAATGGCAAGATTGAAGAAGAAGTGTACGTCGCTCAACCACCTGGCTTTGAAGATCCAAAACATCCTGATATGGTGTACAAGCTAAACAAAGCACTATATGGCCTCAAACAAGCTCCTCGCACCTGGTATGATACAATCAAAGACTTCCTGAAGAGCAAAGGCTTTAAACCTGGATCCCTCGATCCCACACTCTTCACGAAGACATATGATGGTGAACTGTTTGTGTGCCAAATATATGTGGATGACATTATCTTCGGCTGCACCAACCAGAAGTATAGTGATGAGTTTGGATATATGATGCAAGAGCAATATCAGATGTCCATGATGGGTGAGCTGAAGTTCTTCCTTGGTCTTCAAATTCGTCAGCAAAGGAATGGCATCTTCATATCTCAAGAGAAATACCTCAAAGATTGCCTGAAGAAGTTTGGAATGCAAGATTGCAAAGGTTACACGACGCCAATGCCAGCCAAACACCATCTGGGTCCCGACGACAATGGTAAAGAGTTCGATCAAAAGGTATACCGCTCCATGATTGGTTCTTTACTTTACCTATGTGCATCTAGGCCAGATATTATGCTTAGTGTTTGCATGTGTGCTCGATTCCAAGCGGCACCAAAGGAATCGCATCACTTAGCTGTGAAGCGAATTCTTCAATATTTGGTTTTCACCCCAACACAAGGATTATGGTATCCAAAGGGCTCAGAGTTTGATCTGGTTGGATTCTCAGATGCTGATTATGCTGGTGACAAGGTGGATTGCAAGTCTACATCAGGCACATGCCACTTTCTGGGACGATCACTTGTCTGTTGGTCTTCAAAGAAGCGTAACTGTTTCACTCTCAACTGCTGAATCTGAATACATTGCTGCTGGATCTTGCTGCGCTCAGCTTCTATGGATGAAGCAAACTCTCAAGGACTATGGCATCAATCTGAAACAGGTACCTCTCTTCTGCGACAACGAAAGCGCCATTGAGATTGCCAACAACCCAGTTCAGCACTCAAAGACAAAGCACATTGAAATTCGTCATCACTTCCTCAGAGATCATGTCATGAAGAAAGATATTGATATCATTCACGTCAACACTGAAGAGCAACTGGCAGATATCTTCACAAAGCCCTTGGATGAGAAAAGGTTTTGCAAGTTACGGTGTGAGCTAAATATCTTGGAATCCTCAAATGTCCTGTGATCAAGCACACATCCTAACACTTATGCATGTTGATGACTTAGATGTGCAACACACGAAGTAAAGTATATCTTCAATCAATGAAGACTTACATTCTGAGTGTGAATACATTAACGTGGAATTTGACTTCGGAGCGCCACGATAAGTGTGCTTCGTGTCTGGGTCTAATACTTCCTATACGGTGGGTAACGCCACCACCAAATTTTTTCTGTTTGAAGTGTTTCACTCATGGCGTTACATTTGACATGTCTTCGCATTTGGTTTGTCTTCAAGATCAATTTATCTTCATGATTATCTTCACTATGTTGATTTGATTGCATTCTTTTATATATATATATATATATATATATATACCTGTGTTCTGTCCTCTACAACATTCACTTATAGCTATGTCTTCCTTGTTGAATCTTTTGAACTAAGTGAATGTGATCGGACCCTAATCTCTCTATGCTTACTATCTCAAACTCTATCTGTCCAAATCATATGCATTCTACTGAAACTGTCGAATGTCTTCTCTGTGTCCTTGTCAGCAGAAGACACAGAGACAAACATTAAGTCAATTTTAAATGCTCTATCCTTATTGCCTGAAATCCGGAGAAGCCGGAACGACCATCCGACAAACCTGGCGGGCGTGGGAACGTGGGACAACTCTGAGTATGTTGCATGCTTGCCACGTACCCCTCAGATGTGAACCGCCAGGGGCACCTGCGTAATTGCGCTGTGCTGCACACTTCCTTATAAATACATGTCCCCTGCAGTAAACAAAACCTTCTTCCACCTCTCCACCTCGTCAAAACCCTAGCGCCACCGCTAGCTCTCGACGACGCCGGCGACGAAGCGCTTAGCTGCCACGACTTCTCCGATGCCGTCCTCACGCCGACCGCGGACATCGTCTTCTCCGCCGCCGCCGTAGGTGTCCTCCGTCGCCAAGTTAGGGCATGGTGGATTGAACCGCTCGCGGATTCGTACAAATCTGGAACCAAATCTCAACACATAAGTGAATGTCTTCGCATCATGAGGTCAATGTCTTCAAACTGATTTATCTTCAAAATCTTCTGAGAATGCATATGACCTCTTCCCCTTCCCTCGAATCTCTAATGCTGTCACAGGTACATGTCCGTGGGAGAATCCCTTGGTTCTCATAGTCTGCATTCGTTTGCGTAATTCTTACGATCACATTAACTCTTCCAAGCCGCCCTGTTTGTCCAGCAAGCGAAAGCCTTTGAAGCCTTTGAACGTGTTGAAGCCATTCAGTTTGAAGTACATGGCTGCAGAGAAATCAATAAGGAAGGGTGGCAGACAGCGTCGTGGGGGAACATCAAGAGATTTGCCTGATGACCTCTCAGAGCTTTACAAGATAGATCCTGAAGAGGATTACAATCAGCGCAAGACACGAATCCAATGGATTCGACGATATTGGGCTGAACAGTGGTACAAGTACAGATTCGTGACCCAGGAATACGCTGAGAAGAATGCTATCAAAAGTCCTTGGGGTGATATTCTCTTTCGAGGCCTTCCACCCAAGAACAGGGCTGAAGCTATTTCACAGGGTTTCTATCCCTGTATGGTTCGAGGACCTCAGCCTGAAAATGCCGACCCATCATCATTGCTATGGTGTCGTGATGATAATCTCTTCAAGCGTAACTTACAACACGCAAAGGCATCGGCCAAGGAAAACAAGAAGTCATTGGGATTAGACTTCAACCCTGGTCCCTCTGCTCCCCGTCTTTGGCCGACGGCTCACGTGATGCAGAACCCAATGTCATCGGTCCTTTCTACAACCTGGATGCCCTCATCGCTCACATCACGGTCCAAGGTGCCAAAGTGGATCATTCTGATGATGATGCTGACACTGATGAAGCCCCAGCTCCTACTCCAAAGCCGCAGAAGCCAAAGAAGGCTAAGGCTTCAAGATCATCTGCTCCTCCAAAAGCTTCACGTGCGAAGCCAGCAGCCTTGCACCTCCACGAAGGCGATTAATGCGGTCAAGATCTATCACGTATCTCCAAGAAGATAGAGAAGAAGAAAAAAATCGTCAAGAATACTGATCAGACATTGACTCCTGCTGCCATTCTACGAGAAGAGCACATTGATCTATCCAGCGATGAAGATCTTGCAGATGATGCCCTTGAGCAACTGATCAAGAGCAAGGAAGAAGCACAGATCTTCAATGATTTGCCTCTCTTTGATGTGGCAATCATCCATAACTTCATTGATGAGTGGTTTGACACCCCAAATCTCAGCTTTGAAGATCTGCAACTTCCCATTGGCCTCAGCGTCTCCTTCAATGGCCCCCTCCTCCCTGCTCCTCCGGCCGCCCCTCGTCCCTCCTCCACCGGTCGCCCCCTCCGCTCCTCCTCCCTCCTCCACCGGTCGCCCCCTCCGCCCTCTTCCTCCGACCGCCCCCTCCTCCCTCCTCCTCCGGCCGCCCCCTCCTCCCTCCATCTCTCCTAAACCCTAAACTCTTTTTTACTGTTCCTGTATAATGTTATTTTTTACTGTTTTTTAGTAAGTGTTTAATAGAATTAGTAAGAAAATTAATAGAGCTAGTTTCCTTCTAGTAAGAATTAGTTTGTTTTTATTTATAGTAAGTGCTTAGTTGAACTAGTTGAATTAATAGAACTAGTTTATTTTTAGTAAGAAAATTTAGGTATATGAGATTTGATGATCTAATTAAAATTTTACTATAGAACTAGTTTATTTTTAGTAAGAAAATTCATAGAACTAGTTTATAGGTGTATTTAACAGAATTCTAGGTTGATTCGTTTTGAAGTGGACATGTCATATTTTTAACATGTCACATTTGTTGTTATTTTTTAGTTAAAGCAATTATTCCCGCATCGACGTCGACGATGCCTATCCCGCATCCTTGTCGTCGACTCGGTGGAGGACACCTGCCTGATCAGAGGGGCCATGTCCGGGACTGGGCTCCGCCGGGCTGGTGTTGAGGAACGTAGTAATTTCAAAAAAATTCGTACGCACACGCAAGATCATGGTGATCCATAGCAACGAGAGGGGAGAGTGTTGTCTACGTACCCTCGTAGATCGATAGCGGAAGCGTTAGCACAACGCGGTTGATGTAGTCGTACGTCTTCACGATCCGACCGATCAAGTACCGAACGTACGACACCTCCGAGTTCAGCACACGTTCAGCCCGATGACGTCCCTCGAACTCCGATCCAGCCGAGTGTTGAGGGAGTGTTTCGTCAGCACGACGGCGTGGTGACGATGTTGATGTTCTACCGACACAGGGCTTCGCCTAAGCACCGCTACAGTATTATGGAAATGGAATATTGTGGAGGGGGGCACCGCACACGGCTAAGAGATCAATTATCAATTGTTGTGTCTATGGGGTGCCCCCTGCCCCCGTATATAAAGGAGTGGAGGAGGGAGAGGGCCGACCCTCTCTATGCCGCACCCTAGGGGAGTCCTACTCCCACCGGGAGTAGGATTCCCCCTTTCCTAGTAGAACTAGGAGCCCTTCCAAGTAGTAGGAGTAGGAGGGAAGGAAAGGGAAGGGAAACGGACAAGGAAGCCCGGCGTGCCCCCCTCCATAGTCCAATTCGGACCAGCCCATGGGGAGGGGTGCGGCCATCCTTTGAGGCCTTTCTCTCCTTTCCCGTATGGCCCATTAAGGCCCAATACGAATTCCCCTAACTCCCCGGTACTCCCGAAAATACCCGAATCACTCGGAACGTTTCCGATGTTCAAATATAGTTGTCCAATATATCGATCTTTACGTCTCGACCATTTCGATACTCCTCGTCATGTCCCCGATCTCATCCAGGACTCCGAACTCCTTCGGTACATCAAAACTCATAAACTCATAATATAAGCATCGCCGAAACTTTGTTGCACGGACCCTACGGGTTCGAGAACTATGTAGACATGACCGAGACATGTCTCCAGTCAATAACCAATAGCGGAACCTGGATGCTCATATTGGCTCCCACATATTCTATGAAGATTTTTATTGGTCAGACCGCATAACAACATACGTTGTTCCCTTTGTCATTGGTATGTTACTTGCCCAAGATTCGATCGTCGGTATCTCAATATCTAGTTCAATCTCGTTACCGGAAAGTCTCTTTACTCGTTCCGTAATACATCATCCCACAACTAACTCATTAGTTGCAATTCTTGCAAGGCTTAAGTGATGTGCATTAGCGAGTGGGCCCAGACATACCTCTTCGACAATCGGACTGACAAATCCTAATCTCGAAATACGCAAACCCAACAAGTACCTTCGGAGACACTTGTAGAGCACCTTTATAATCGCCCAGTTACGTTGTGACATTTGGTAGCACACAAAGTGTTCCTCCGGTAAACGGTAGTTGCATAATCTCATAGTCATAGGAACATGTCTAAGTCATGAAGAAAGCAATAGCAACATACTAAACGATCAAGTGCTAAGCTAACAGAATGGGTCAAGTCAATCACGTCATTCTCCTAATGATGTGATCCCATTAATCAAATGACAACTCATGTCTATGGTTAGGAAACATAACCATCATTGATCAACGAGCTAGTCAAATAGAGGCATACTAGTGACACTCTGTTTGTCTATGTATTCACACATGTATCATGTTTCCGGTTAATACAATTCTAGCATGAATAATAAACATTTATCATGAAATAAGGAAATAAATAATAACTTTATTATTGCCTCCAGGGCATATTTCCTTCAGTCTCCCACTTGCACTAGAGTCAATAATCTAGATCACATCGCCATGTGATTTAACATCAATAGTTCACATCACCATGTGATTAACACCCATAGTTCACATTGTCATGTGACCAACACCCAAAGGGTTTACTAGAGTCTGTAATCTAGTTCACATCGCTATGTGATTAACACCCAAAGAGTACTAAGGTGTGATCATGTTTTGCTTGTGAGATAATTTTAGTCAACGGGTCTGTCAGATTCAGATCCGTAAGTATTTTGCAAATTTCTATGTCTACAATGCTCTGCACGGAGCTACTCTAGCTAATTTCTCCCACTATTAATATGTATCTAGACCGAGACTTAGAGTCATCTAGATTAGTGTCAAAACTTTCATCGACGTAATCCTTTACGACGAACCTTTTGTCACTTCCATAATCGAGAAACATATCCTTATTCCACTAAGGATAATTTTGACCGCTGTCCAGTGATCTACTCCTAGATCACTATTGTACTCCCTTTCCAAAATCAGTGTAGGGTATACAACAGATCTGGTACACAGCATGGCATACTTTATAGAACATATGGCCAAGGCATAGGAAATGACTTTCATTCTCTTTCTATCTTCTGCCGTGGTCGGGTTTTGAGTCTTACTCAATTTCACACCTTGTAACACAGGAAATAACTCTTTCTTTGACTATTCCATTTTGAACTATTTCAAAATCTTGTCAAGGTATGTACTCATTGAAAAAACTTATCAAGCGTCTTGATCTATCTCTATAGATCTTGATGCTCAATATGTAAGCAGCTTCACCGAGGTCCTTCTTTGAAAAACTCCTTTCAAACACTCCTTTATGCTTTGCGAATAATTCTACATTATTTCCGATCAACAATATGTCATTCACATATATTTATCGAAATGTCTGTAGTGCTCCCACTCACTTTCTTCTAAAAACAGCCTTCACCGCAAGTCTGTAAAAAACTATATGCTTTGATCAACACATCAAAGCGTATATTCCAACTCCGAGATGCTTGCACCAGTCCATAGATGGATCGCTGGAGCTTGCACATTTTGTTAACACCTTTAGGATTGACAAAACCTTCTGGTTGCATCATATACAACTCTTCTTTAAGAAATCCATTAAGGATTGTAGTTTTGTTATCCATTTGCCAGATTTCATAAAATGCGGCAATGGCTAACATGATTCAGACAGACTTTAAGTATCGATACGAGTGAGAAAATCTCATCGTAGTCAACACCTTGAACTTTGTCAAAAACCATTTTCGACAAGTCTAGCTTTGTAGATAGTAACACTACTATCAGCGTCCGTCTTCCTCTTGAAGATCCATTTAATATCAATGACTCTCCGATCATTGGGCAAGTCAATCAAAGTCCATACTTTGTTCTCATACATGGATCCCATCTCAGATTTCATGGCCTCAAGCCATTTTGCGGAAGGTGGGCTCATCATCGCTTCCTCATAGTTTGTAGGTTCGTCATGGTCAAGTAACATGACCTCCAGAACAGGATTACCGTACCACTCTGGTGCGGATCTCACTCTGGTTGACCTACGATGTTCGGTAGTAACTTGATCTGAAGTTACATGATCATCATCATTAGCTTCCTCACTAATTGGTGTAGTAGTCACAGGAACAGATTTCTGCGATGAACTACTTTCTAATAAGGGAGCAGGTACAGTTACCTCATCAAGTTCTACTTTCCTCCCACTCACTTCTTTCGAGAGAAACTCCTTCTCTAGAAAGGATCCATTCTTAGCAACGAATATCTTGCTTTCGGATCTGTGATAGAAGGTGTACCCAACTTTCTCCTTTGGTTATCCTATGAAGACACATTTCTCCGATTTGGGTTTGAGCTTATTAGGTTGAAACTTTTTCTTATAAGCATCGCAACCCTAAACTTTAAGAAACGACAACTTTGGTTTCTTGCCAAACCACAGTTCATACGGTGTCGTCTCAACGGATTTAGATGGTGCCCTTTTTTTACATGAATGCAGCTGTCTCTAATGCATAATCCCAAAACTATAGTGGTAAATTGGTAAGAAACATCATATATTGCACTATATCCAATAAACTACGGTTATGGCGTTCAGACATACCATTATGCTGTGGTGTTCTAGGTGGCACAAATTTGTGAAACTATTCCACATTGTTTTAACTGAAGACCAAACTCGTAACTCAAATATTTGTCTCCGCGATCAGATCGTAGAAACTTTATTTTCTTGTCACGATGATTTTCCACTTCACTCTAAAATTCTTTGAACTTTTCAAATGTTTCAGACTTATGTTTCATCAAGTAGATATACCCATATCTGCTCAAATCGTCTGTGAAAGTCAGAAAATAACGATACCCGCCGCGAGCCTCAACACTCATCGGATCGCATACATCAGTATGTATTATTTCCAATAAGTCAGTTGCTCGCTCCATTGTTCCGGAGAACGGAGTCTTAGTCATCTTGCCCATGAGGCATGGTTCACAAGCATCAAGTGATTCATAATCAAGTGATTCCAAAATTCCATCAACATGGAGTTTCTTCATGCGCTTTACACCAATATGACCTAAACGGCAGTGCCACAAATAAGTTGCACTATCATTATTAACTTTGCATCTTTTGGCTTCAATTTTATGAATATGTGTATCACTACGATCGATATCCAATGAACCATTTTCATTGGGTGTGTAACCATATAAGATTTTATTCATGTAAACATAACAACAATTGTTCTCTAACTTAAATGAATAACTGTATTGCAATAAACATGATCAAATCATATTCATGCTCAATGCAAACACCAAATAACACTTATTTAGATTAAACACTAATCCCGAAAGTATAGGGAGTGTGCGATGATGATCGTATCAATCTTGGAACTACTTCCTACACACATCGTCACCTCACCCTTAACTAGTTTCTGTTCATTCTGCAACTCCTATTTCGAGTTACTACTCTTAGCAACTGAACCAGTATCAAATACCGAGGAGTTGCTATGAACACTAGTAAAATACACATCAATAATCTGTATATCAAATATACCTTTGTTCACTTTGCCATCCTTCTTATCCGCCAAATACTTGGGGTAGTTCCGCTTCCAGTGACCAGTTCCATTGCAGCAGAAGCACTTAGTCTCAGGCTTAGGACCAGACTTGGGCTTCTTCACTTGAGTAGCAACTTGCTTGCTATTCTTCTTGAAGTGCCCCTTCTTCTTCCCTTTGCCCTTTTTCTTGAAACTAGTGGTCTTGTTAACCATCAACACTTGATGTTTTTATTGATTTCTACCTTCCCCGATTTTAGCATCGCGAAGATCTTGGGAATTGCTTTCGTCATCCCTTGCATATCATAGTTCATCACGAAGTTCTACTAACTTGGTGATGGTGACTAGAGAATTCTGTCAATCACTATCTTATCTGGAAGATTAACTCCCACTTGATTCAAGCTATTGTAGTACCCAGACAATCTGAGCACATGCTCACTTCTTGAGCTATTGTCCTCCATCTTTTAGCTATAGAACTTGTTGGAGACTTCATATCTCTCAACTCGGGTATTTCCTTGAAATATTAACTTCAACTCCTGGAACATCTCATATGGTCCATGACGTTCAAAAAGTCTTTGAAGTCCCGATTCTAAGCCGTTAAGCATGGTGCACTAAACTATCAAGTAGTCATCATATTGAGCTAGCCAAACGTTCATAACGTCTGTATCTGCTCCTGCAATAGGTCTGTCCCTAGTGGTGCATCAAGGACATGATTCTTTTGTGCAGCAATGAGGATAAACCTCAGATCACGGATCCAATCCGCATCATTGTTACTAACATCTTTCAACTTAGTTTTCTCTAGGAACATATCAAAATAAAACAGGGGAGCTAAACGCGAGCTATTGATCTACAACATAGATATGCTAATACTACCAGGACTAAGTTCATGATAAATTAAAGTTCAATTAATCATATTACTTAAGAACTCCCACTTAGATAGACATCCCTCTAATCATCTAAGTGATCACGTGATCCAAATAACCTAAACCATAACCGATCATCACGTGAAATGGAGTAGTTTTCAATGGTGAACATCACTATGTCGGTGTACAAAAAGAGGGGTACACTTTTTGTACCCCTATAACTGTGCACGGGCAGTCAGAGCCGCGCTCACGACCACACCAAGCAAGGCAAGGGAGGTGAGCTAGGGTAAGACCGAAGCTCGAGGGAACTGGAGAAACGCCAAGGCCAGGACCACGAAGAGCCAAGGGACGAGGCGGGCTCCCCCGGCAAGATCCTTGTCGGGGCCGGATTTAGCAATCCCGACAAGACCCTTGCCGCGGCAACTCGCCCCACACCTACGGAGCAAATTACCCTTGAGTCCACTGCCCCCATGGGGCAAGGATTGGGGAGACCCCTCCACAGTGGCATGCAGATCTTTGTGAAGAAACATTCACAATCAGATATAGAAGGTGACGACCCTTGGCGGGATCCCAGCCAAGGAAGACCACAAGACCCCCAGCAAGCGCCTTGCCGGGGATGACAGCAGGCGCCTCGGCAAGACCCTTGCCGGGGCCCCGGCAAGGCCCTTACCGAGGACATCCGCAGGGCCACCATCAGGCCCAGACCGACTAAACCTCCACCGTCGTACGCATGCAGCTCCCGACCCAACCAGATGGGCAGACAGCTGCGTGGCGGCATGCAGATCTTCGTGAAGACCCACCACTGTGCCACCTCAGCTGCCTGCCTACCTACATGGCATCACAGGCATCGCTGGTCAGGGCGCGTGTCGATGCAAGAAGGAGCGGCGACGGACGAGACGGATTTCTCCCCCGCCCCCGATAAAGCAAGGACACCTAAGCAGACGCATTAAACGCGCCTTGTCATTAATGCGAGGGATAACCTCACATCACTGTACCCTTTCCACCTCCTGTGTGCCACTGTGGCGACCCCTTTTTCTATAAAAGGAGGCCCGAGGCGACCATGAGAAGGATTCGGCTTTTTGGAGCTCCTAACGCCCCAGAGCTAGTTCAAGAACAGGAATATACATCCACCAAAGCAGGAGTAGGGTTTTACGCATCCTCGCGGCCCGAACCTGGATAAACAAACTGTGTACTATCTGTTTGATCCGCTCTTCTCACGACCCCACGCCCCGCTAACCGTAGTAGGGATTCTTGTGATCCCATTGGTGTCGTTCCCACCGACATCTTTGGCGCGCCAGGTAGGGGGGTGCAGTTGTGAGAATCGGCTCTAGCAGTTAGTCCAGCGCTTCCTCATCGTCATGGCGCCCAAGAAGAAGACAACGGTGGCGATTGGCCAGCCAGGAGCCGGACGGCCCGTCCCGACGCGGGCGAGCAGCGGACCGGTCGCAGAAAGGACCCGGGGCGCCGCTCGCGAACACCAACACCGTCCCAGCAGCCGGAGTTTGGGAGGCGGCGATGTTCGTGCGCCTGGTAACGGGCCACACACCGCCAAATCCAAAGACGGAGCCAGGCCCTCCGCGGGTGGCGCGGGGCCTTCCAAGATCACTGCCGCATCACCCGAAGGCGACGTAAGGGCCTCCAAGACTCCCACGCCAGCGTCAACAGCGCACTCCTCCCAGGCAGCACGCGACGAACAGCGTCATCACGCCGAAGATCCCGGGCGTCGCCACGGGAAGGGTCCCGAGAACCACTCCCAGGACGTAGAAGACCTGCCCGCTCACCGAAGCGCTGGTGAAAACGGCATGCGACCGCGGGATCGTGATAGAGCTCCTTCTGACATGGTCAGAAGTCGAAGCGCGTCGTGATCCGTGCAGGTTCCGCTGCCGCCAATGCCAGCAGAGGCCCTGGCGCGTGCACAGTTGCTCCTCGACTTTCCTCCCACTACGGGGAAACTCGACGAATGGAGAGCCACTATCCGAAGCCTTGTTGCGGTGGCCAACAAAGACGAACCAAGTCCGGTGGAGCCCCCGGGTCGACGTTCCGATGGAGTCCCACGCACCAGTGGTAGAAAAGCCGGAGGCCCCGCGACCACGGTGCATTCACCTCCTCCCCATCCGGTACCACGGACGCCGGCTCGTCGGGACGTCACGCGCGATGACATCTCCATAGCGTCGTCCGACCCACGGACCCACTGTGACCAGCGCCAAGTTCTTCGGGAACGATCCCATGAAGACGCTCGAACCACTATCGAGCGCCAGCGCGGAGCGCGCCACCAGTCAGACAGGCGAGCAGGGCCTGCTGCGAACCACCCGGCCCCGGAGAGCCCTGGAGGCCTACCTTACGAGGTAGGCTGTCCGACTTTTACTCGTGAGCTGCGGCAGTTCCAGTGGCCCACTCACCGCACCTTCAAACCTGACGTTGGCGAGAAGTACAATGGCAAGACCCACCCGTCTGAGTTCCTCAACATCTACACCATCGCGATGCAAGCTGCCGGAGCCCGCGACGATAAGGTGCTTGCGAATTACTTTCCATTGGCTCTTAAACCCAATGCCATGTCGTGGTTGATGCACTTGCCGGTAGACTCTATTTCCTCCTGGTCGGATTTGTGCCATGAGTTTGTTGGCGCCTTTACTGGAGGTCACCAAGCCCATGGCCAAGCAAGCGACATGCACGTCCTTCCCCAGAAGGGAGGCGAGAGTCTGCGCAAGTATATATAGAGGTTCAGCCAGGTACATTACAATATCCCTGATGTTCACCCTGCCGCCATCATCAGCGCGTTTCATCAGAACGTGCGTAACCGCAAGATGCGCGAAGAGATGGCAATGAACAGGGTGAAAGACGTGGCAGAACTCTATGTTCTTGCTGACAGATGTGCCCGGGCTGAAGAGGGAAGGAAGTACCCCGGCGAAGATGCCGGCGTGGAAACCGACTCTTCCGATGAGGATACTGCCGCCCCGGCAAAGAAAGTCCGGCACCGCAACAGGAAGCGCAAAGGTAAAACCGGGCTTGCCGTCGAGGGATCTGATGACGCCGACTCCGCCAAGAAAACCAAGGCAGATGACCCCGGCAAAGAAATTGCCGGATGTGTCGCCTGCCGGGCCTTGGCGGCTGCCGAGAAGCCAGGAAACTCCGACAAGCAATACTGCAAGATCCATCGCACCAAAGGCCATGATCTCCAGAACTGCCGACAGGTTGAGCTCCTTGCTGAGAAGCAGAGGGCTGAATATGAGAGGCGGGACAAGGAGAAGGGCCAGGACGGTGCTGAGGGGTCCGGCAAGAAGCGTGACGGCCAGGCGGGCCGTCGCGGCAAGGATAAACAGCAGGAGAGGCCCGCCCGGGGCCGTGACCAAAAGCCAGAAGACGATGATCACGAAGAGGACGATGAGTCTGGTGACCAAGAATTTCAGAAATCTACAGAGGCCATGTGCGTCGATGGCGGCGCCTCGCTGCACACCTCTCACCGCCAGCTTAAACAGTGGGCGCGTGAGATTACAGCGGCAGAGCCATCGTTTGATGCCCAAAGGCCGCTGAAGTGGTCCAGCACACCTATCATTTTTGACACTGAGGATCACCCTGATCGCACCACTGCAGTCGGGTGCTTGCCATTGTTAGTTTCACCAACAATAGGCAACCTCAAGGTGACAAAGATGCTAGTCGATGGCGGGGCCGGTCTGAACTTAATCTCACCTACCATGATCGAGAAACTGCAGATTCCTGATGGAGACCTCGAAGAGACGGGCACATTTCAGGGGGTCAACCCGGGAAGAAGTCAACCAAAGGGAAAGGTCACGTTGCCCGTGACTTTTGGGAGTGATCTAAACTACAAGACAGAAAGGATTGTGTTCGACGTTGCCAAGATCCCCTTTCCTTACAACGGGAACCTTGGCCGCCCAGCGCTGGCCAAGTTCATGGCGGCGTCACATTACGCCTACAACACCCTGAAGATGCCGGGGCCTGTGACGATCATTACCGTCCCATCGGACAAGAAGGACGCGCTAATTTGCGCTGACCAAATCTACCAACAAGCAGTTGCAGCAGCTGCCACTGCTAAGGCGCTAGCTCCTGCCGCTGGAGCCCTGGGAAGGAAAAAGAAGAAGACCGGTGAGACCTCAGGCACACACTCCGGCAAGCGCACCTCTTCGGAGTGTAGTGCTCCCGTCGAGGACGTGCCAGAGAGCTCCACCGGCAGAAACAAGAAGTCCAGGGCCACACCACCGGGAACCAAGAAGGTTTCTGTCAAGGAGGACGGCACGGGAGGGGCTTTCACCATAAGCACCACCCTTGACGACAAATAGGAAGACGCGCTCGTCACCTTCCTGCGGGCGAATGTCGATGTGTTTGCATGGCAAGCATCCGACATCCCCGGTGTTCCCAGGGAGGTGATTGAGCACCACCTTGCTGTCTGTCCTCATGCGCGGACCGTCAAACAGAAGGTCAGAAAGCAAGCCTTGGAACGACAAGAGTTCATCACAGAGGAGATCCAGAAACTGGAAGCAGCGGGTTTGGTAAGAGGGATGCTCCATCCAACATGGTTGGCCAATCTAGTGGTAGTGCGCAAGGCAAATGGGAAGTGGATGCTGTGTATTGATTACACAGATATCAATAAGGCTTGTCCCAAAGACCCCTTCCCGTTTCCGTGCATCGACCAGATTGTTGACTCCACGGCTTGGTGTGATTTGTTGTCATTCCTCGATGCCTACTCCGGCTACCACCAGATCTTCATGACAAGAGAAGACGAAGAGAAAACGGCATTCATCACCCCATGTGGTACGTATTGTTTCATACGGATGCCTTTCGGGTTGAAGAGTGCTGGTTCAACGTTTGCAAGGGCGGTCCAGATTGGTTTTGAACCCCAGCTTCATAGAAATATGGAAGCTTATATGGATGATATAGTGGTCAAAACCAAGAACAGGGCAACCCTTATACCGGATTTACAAGAAACATTTGCAAACCTACGCAATATCAATCTCAAGCTGAACCCTGAAAAGTGCGTCTTCGGCGTCCCGTCCGGCAAGCTTCTCGGGTTCTTTGTGTCACAGCGTGGGATAGAGGCCAATCCGGACAAGATCAAAGCTATAGAACAGATTGAAGCGCCCAAGCGAGTCAAGGACGTACGTCGGCTTGCTGGTTGCGTTGCCGCCATGAGCAGGTTCATTTCCAAGTCCGCCGAGTGCGCCCTTCCCTTTTTCAAGATTTTGAAAAAGGCGGGCCTGATGGAATGGACGCCAGAAGCCGAAGCAGCATTGCAAGATTTGAAGAGGTATCTTTCCTCCACGCCAGTACTAGTTGCGCCTAGGCCACAAGAACCGTTGCTGCTATACCTGGCGGCAACGAACCAGGTGGTCAGCGCCGCGCTAGTGGCACAGAGAGAAATTGATAACGAGGTGATAGCAGCGACAGAGCCTGATGCCGTTGGTACAGAGACGACACAACCGGTTGGAGTGCCGCCAAGGAAGAAAATGATGCAGCACCCGGTATACTTTGTTAGCTCCCTCCTGCAGGGGGCTAGATCAAGGTACTCCGGTGTGCAGAAACTGCTCTTCGGCCTTCTTATGGCCTCGAGGAAGCTGCGTCACTACTTCCAGACGCACGAGATCACCGTCGTTACTCGCCTCCCTCTGCAACGGATATTGCACAATCCAGACGCAACGGGAAGAATTGTAGAATGGGCACTGGAGTTGTCCAGCTTTGGCCTCAAGTTTGAGAGTACCTCGACGATTCAAAGCCGAGTCCTGGCGGAGTTCGTTGCAGTGTGGACCACGACGCCTAATGAAGAAACCCAGGAGACTGTTCTCCCCGGCAAAGAGGCAAGTTGCAACTGGGTCATGTACTTTGATGGAGCTTTCTCCTTACAGGGTGCCGGGTTGGCGTACTGCTTGTCGCGCCCACCGGAGAGCACCTCAAGTACGTGGTCCAGATGCACTTCCCCAGGGAGGTGTCAACAAACAATACTGCTGAGTACGAGGGGCTGCTTGCTGGTCTTAGGATCGCGGCAGACCTCGGAATCAAGAAACTCATTGTCAGGGGCGACTCGCAACTTGTCGTCAAACAAGTCAACAAGGATTACCAGAGCCCGTTGATGAAGGCCTACGTCGATGAAGTGAGGAAGCTGGAAGAGCGTTTTGACGGTATACAGGCAGAGCACGTTCCCCGAGCAGAGAACGACATCGCCGATTACCTGTCAAAACGCGCTGCCCTCAAGCTACCTGTGGAACCAGGTACCTTTGTGCTTCGGCTAACTCAGCCATCCGTTGATCCATCAACAGAACAAAACAAGAGGAGAAAATCAGGGCCCGGCAAGTACTTTCCCGCCGAGCTCCCCGAAGCCGCCGGCACGGATGTTGCCGGAGACACTGAGCCCGCCACGGGACGGCTAGCTCCGACGGAGCATCAAGTTCTTGCCGTGGAGACAACCGCTCCTATAGCGGAGGAAATGCCTTTAGTCCTCGCCGTCGAGCCCCAGGCTCCAGCGTGGGCACAGCATACCGTCTGATTCCTCCAAACAGGGGAACTTCCTGAGGAGCAGGAAGAAGCGGAAAAAGTAGCCTGTCGGTCTACTATGTACCAGTTCGTCAATGACGTCCTGTACAGAAAGAGGCCGAACGGTGTGAAATTGAAGTGTATCCCTCGAGAGGAAGGACTGGGGCTGTTGGCAGAGATACATGGAGGCATATGTGGATCCCACATAGGGTCGAGGGCCCTTGCTGGCAAAGCATTTCGGCAAGGCTTCTTCTGGCCCACCGCCCTCCAGGATGCGACGACACTAGTCACCGGGTGTGAAGCGTGTCAGTTCCATTCAAAGAAGCTTCATCAGCCAGCTCAAGCCCTTCAAAACATTCCTCTCTCTTGGCCTTTCTCGGTCTGGTGGCTCGACATACTGGGCCCTTTCCCCCGCGCTGTCGGGGGCTTTGAGTACTTGTACGTTGCAATCGACAAGTTCACAAAGTGGCCAGAAGTGGAAGCAGTGAGGAAGGTCACAGCACAGTCAGCCGTCAAGTTCTTCAAAGGACTGGTGTGCCGTTTTGGTGTACCCAATAGGGTCATCACCGACAACGGCACGCAGTTCACAAGCCACACCTTCATGCAATATATTCAAGACCTCGGCAGCAAGGTCTGTTTCGCTTCCGTTGCTCACCCACGAAGCAATGGTCAAGCTGAGAGGGCAAGTGCTGAAGTACTGTGAGGCCTGAGGACAAAGACCTTTGACAGACTGCACAAGAGTGGAAGGCGCTGGATTGATGAATTGCCGGCGGTTCTTTGGTCAATCAGAACGACACCAAATCTAGCCACTGGCCAGACACCCTTTGCCCTGGTATACGGGGCAGAAGCAGTTCTCCCCACAGAACTCATATACGGGTCACCTCGAGTACTCGCTTATGACGAGCTTGAGCAAGAGCAATTGCGGCAAGATGACGCAACGCTCCTTGAGGAAGATCGTCTTCGGGCGGCTGTGAGAGGAGCGCGCTACCAGCAAGCCTTGCGCCGCTACCACAACCGCAAGGTTCGTGCCCGAAGCTTTGAGGAAGGCGACCTTGTTCTTCGGCGCGTTCAATCGGCCAAGAATTCCAACAAGTTGACGCCAAAGTGGGAAGGCCCTTATTGGGTAATACGAGTCACCAGGCCCGGCGATCCGCTCGAGAACCGAAGACGCCGTTCCAGTGAGTAACTCCTGGAACATTGAGCATCTTCGCAAGTTTTACCCGTGAGGCGCGGCTTGTTGGGCCCCCCGGCAAGCCACCTTTTGTACAAGCCTTGCCGATGACGCATGTAACCCTTTGTACAAAGCCAGGCGCAGACCCTGAGCATAAATAAATGAAGCGCTGGTGCCCTAAGTTATAGCATGCATGCTAGATCGAGTCTCGTCCTTGGTTAGGGTTGATAGTGCTTAGCGGCGGCTAACCCCTAGCTTAGAGGTCGAGTTTTGCATCTCTTTGTCTTTCTTTTGTCTTCTTTGGTTCGCAGGACACACAGATATCCTTGCCAAACCACTTGGGGAGAAAAAAGGAACATACCAGCATCTAGGCCCCGGCAAGCCAGTATTGCCGGGGGCTGCAAGAGCAAAGATTCACCCACGGAAAACCAGGGTTGCCGGGGGCTGCAGATTCAGATAAGTTTTTCATCCCTTATCATGCATTTCCTTACGGACTTAGGTATGTGAAACCTCGTTTTATCCTCAAATTACCGTGCTCCCCTAACTCTAGGCCCTAGGGCCCGTTCCTGGGACCGAGTTTGGTCGTAGTCGCGGCAACAAAACGATAGAACGAGGAGCCTAAACCCACTTCTTCCCAGCCTCCGCCAAAGGCGTGAGGAAGATCGAGCGAAGTGGGGAGATGGCGAGGCGTGTTGCCGGGCAAGAAAATGTTTATCTTAAAGATATCAAGGATTTATTCCTTGTCGTGGGTTTCACCCACAAACAAATGACCCGGCAAACATCCCTTTTTCATTAAAAAGATTCCACTCAGGTACAGTCCATAGGGAATGAAAAACATGAATGAAGGGATTACAAGTTTTAAATTCAACAAAGGCCCGAAGGCTTACAAACTAAAAAGAGATAAGGTGCCCGTAATCCCTTTCTTGTCCCTCTCCTCAGGAGGCAGGTCAAGGAGGCGAGAAGGGCAAAAGGAGCGCCTAGGCGAGCTACGGGTGGCAGAAGACGCCGAGATAACATCTTGGTGGCCGTCCAAAGGCTGGATGGTGATGGCGGCGCCGGAAGCAGAGCTCGAAGACGAGGCGGCAGGACGTCAGTATGTGTCGAAGGCGTTGGTGCCCGCGTACTCCAACTTGACGGCCTTGCCGCCCGCCCTCTTCCTCTTCCGCAGCCCCCCAACGCCAGCCGCCCAAGGAGACGACCCTGAGAAGTTCAAGGAGTCGGCGACACGGATGATGGGGTCGCCGGTGCCACACGGAGTGGAACCCGACACCTAGTCGGACCCGTCATCTTGCCGCCTAGCGCCCTCGTCGTTGCTGCCGCTGTCCTCCTCGTCACTCCCGCTTGAGGAGGAATCTTCACTATCAGAAGAGCTCTCCACGCAGCACCTTGTACGAGTCCCAAAGTGCCCGAAGACCTTGACGGAGAGAAGGCCGCCCTCCATCAGCTTAAAATGGAGAGTGAGCCCCTCCGTCAAGCTGTGGATATGAGCAAACGTCTTCCATCCCCGACGAAGATATATCACGTGAGGACCAGGGAAGTCGACGCGGACCCGCGTGCCACTGATCCCGTAGCCCCTCATGTGCAGCCGCAATGACTCCGGCGGATCCAGCTCCATCTCCCGCGCAAATGGAGTCGGAAGAAGAAGGCGACGGCGCGGCGGCCGGCGCAGCCTGACGAAGAGCTCACAAGGGTCATCCCCAACATGGCCCTCCATTGGAGGAGGAGCTGCTGGTGGGGGCGAGGCCAGCGCGCCACCCCGTCCTCCTCTTCCCCGAGCGCCCCGGGCTCGCCCACGGCCTCGCCCCCTCCCCCTTCCCCTCGCGGCCGGCTCTGCCACCGCAGGCGCATGAGGAGGAGGGACGCGTTGTCGGGCGGCGACCCTCGCCGCCACCATTGAAGGACCGGGATTTCCTCTCTCCATGACGAATGGAAGAGAGGAGCAGAAGCTGAAGGAAGAAGAAGATGGAAGAATGCGGGGCGCCATCCCCCCTCTCCCGCTCTTTATAAAGGAACGGGAATGGGGCTCGGCCGCCCCGCTCGGCCAATCAAGACACGGAAGGCGCAGGGAGCTAGGAACGACCCGCTGCCCCAACCAGCGACGGCCCGGTTTCCCGCCTCCACCGTTTGCCACCCCAAGCGCATGGGAAACACGTGGCGGACGTACAGAACTGAGGGGACGAGGGAGACGACCTCTCCCCACCCCGTGATCGTGGCGAGTGGACGCCTTGAAGACCGTGCCTCAGCCCCATTCAGTAAATGGGTCGCGCCTCCACGCCTCCCTCCGTTTATGGGGAAAGCGCGAACCGCCCCTTCACTACGACGTGACGCATGCGTGCAAAAAACAACCTCACGCATGCTGCCCACGTCACGCGCACCTCCCCACTCCGCGCCACGCGCGGGAATCATGGGAAGCGCAGTGCGCGAAAAATCTTACCGCGGTAAAAACCGTCCCGCCTGCCCGCGCACCGTTCTAGGCCTAGCCCAACAATGCGTTGTGCTTATGTGTGGCCCAGGCCCGGGGGCTCCTGTCGGTGTACAAAAAGAGGGGTACACTTTTTGTACCCCTATAACTGTGCACGGGCAGTAAGAGCCGCACCCTCGACCACACCAAGCAAGGCAAGGGAGGTGAGCCAGGGTAAGACCAAAGCTGGAGGGAACTGGAGCAACGCCAAGGCCAGGACCACGAAGAGCCAAGGGACGAGGCGGGCTCCCCCGGCAAGATCCTTGTCGGGGCCGGCTTTAGCAACCCCGGCAAGACCCTTGCCGCGGCAACTCGCCCCACGCCTACGGAGCAAATTACCCTTGAGTCCACTGCCCCCATGGGGCAAGGATTCGGGAGACCCCTCCGCAGTGGCATGCAGATCTTTGTGAAGAAACATTCACAATCAGATATAGAAGGTGACGACCCTTGGCGGGATCCCAGCCAAGGAAGACCACAAGACCCCCGGCAAGCGCCTTGCCGGGGATGACAGCAGGCGCCTCGGCAAGACCCTTGTCGGGGCCCCGGCAAGGCCCTTACCAAGGACATCCGCAGGGCCACCATCAGGCCCACACCGACTAAACCTCCACCGCCGTATGCATGCAGCTGCCGACCCAACCAGATGGGCAGGCACCTACGTGGCGGCATGCAGATCTTCGTGAAGACCCACCACTGCGCCACCTCAGCTGCCTTCCTGCCTACATGGCATCACAGGCATCGCTGGTCAGGGCACGTGTCGACGCAAGAAGGAGCGGCGACGGACGAGACGGATTTCTCCCCCGCCCCCGATAAAGCAAGGACACCTAAGTAGACGCATTAAATGTGCCTTGTCATGTAATGCGAGGGATAACCTTGCATCACTGTACCCTTTCCACCTCCTGTGTGCCACTGTGGCGACCCCTTTTTCTATAAAAGGAGGCCCGAGGCGACCAGGAGAAGGATTCGGCTTTTTGGAGCTCCTAACGCCCCAGAGCTAGTTCAAGAACAGGAATATACATCCACCAAAGCAGGAGTAGGGTTTTACACATCCTCGCAGCCCGAACCTGGATAAACAAACTGTGTACTATCTGTTTGATCCGCTCTTCTCATGACCCCGCGCCCCGCTAACCGTAGTAGGGATTCTTGTGATCCCATAGGTGTCGTTCCCACCGACACACTATGTTGATCATATCTACTATATGATTCATGCTCGACCTTTTGGTCTCAGTGTTCCGAGGCCATATCTGCTTATGCTAGGCTCGTCAAGTTTAACCTGAGTATTCTGCGTGTGCAAAACTGGCTTGCACCCGTTGTAGATGGACGTAGAACTTATCACACCCGATCATCACGTGGTGTCTGGGCACGACGAACTTTGGCAACGGTGCATACTCAGGGAGAACACTTTTATCTTGAAATTTAGTGAGAGATCATCTTATAAAGCTACCGTCGAACCAAGCAAAATAAGATGTATAAAAGATAAACATCACATGCAATCAAAATATGTGACATGATATGGCCATGATCATCTTGCGCCTTTGATCTCCATCTCCAAAGTACCGTCATGATCTCTATCGTCACCGGCATGACACCATGATCTCCATCATCTTGATCTATATCAATGTGTCGTCACGTGGACGTCTCGCCAACTATTGCTCTTGCAACTATTGCTATCGCATAGCAATAAAGTAAAACAATTATTTGGCGCTTGCATCTTATGCAATAAAGAGACGACCATAAGGCTTTTGCCAGTTGCCGATAACTTCAACAAAACATGATCATCTGATACAACAACTTATATCTCATCACGTCTTGACCATATCACATCACAACATGCCCTGCAAAAACAAGTTAGACGTCCTCTACTTTGTTGTTGCAAGTTTTACGTGGCTGCTACGGGCTGAGCAAGAAACGTTCTTACCTACGCATCAAAACCACAACGATAGTTCGTCAAGTTAGTGTTGTTTTAACCTTCTCAAGGACCGGGAGTAGCCACTCGGTTCAACTAAAGTTGGAGAAACTGACACCCGCTAGTCACCTGTGTGCAAACCATGGCGGTAAAACCAGTCTCGCGTAAGCGTACGCGTAATGTCGGTCCGGGCCGCTTCATCCAACAATACCGCCGAACCAAAGTATGACATGCTGGTAAGCAGTATGACTTATATCGCCCACAACTCACTTGTGTTCTACTCGTGCATATGACATCTACGCATAAAACCTGGCTCGGATGCCACTGTTGGGGAACGTAGTAATTTCAAAAAATTCCTACGCACACGCAAGATCATGGTGATGCATAGAAACGAGAGGGCAGAGTGTTGTCTACGTACCCTCGTGGACCGATAGAGGAAGCGTTAGCACAACGCGGTTGATGTAGTCGTACGTCTTCATGATCCGACCGATCAAGTACCGAACGTACGACACCTCCGAGTTCAGCACACGTTCAGCACGATGACGTCCCTCGAACTCCGATCCAGCCGAGTGTTGAGCGAGAGTTTCATCAGCATGACGGCGTGGTGACGATGTTGATGTTCTACCGATGCAGGGCTTCGCCTAAGCACCGCTACAGTATTATCGAGGTGGAATATGGTGGAGGTGGGCACCGCACACGGCTAAGAGATCAATGATCAATTGTTGTGTCTATGGTGTGCCCCCCTGCCCCCGTATATAAAGGAGTGGAGGAGGGGGTGGGCTGGCCCTCTCTATGGCGCGCCCTAGGGGAGTCCTACTCCCACCGGGAGTAGGATTCCCCCTTTCCTAGTAGAACTAGGAGCCCTTCCAAGTAGTAGGAGTAGGAGGGAAGGAAAGGGAAGGGAAAAGGAGAAGGAAGGAAGGGGGCGCCCCCCCTCCCTAGTCCAATTCGGACCAGCTCATGGGGAGGGGTGCGGCCACCCTTTGAGGCCTTTCTCTCCCTTCCCGTATGGCCCATTAAGGCCCAATACGGATTCCCGTAACTCCCCGGTACTCCCAAAAATACCCGAATCACTCGAACCTTTCCGATGTCCGAATATAGTCGTCCAATATATCGATCTTTACGTCTCGACCATTTTGAGACTCCTCGTCATGTCTCCGATCTCATCCGGGACTCCGAACTCCTTCGGTACAACAAAACTCATAAACTCATAATATAATTGTCATCGAAACTTTAAGCGTGCGGACCCTACGGGTTCGAGAACTATGTAGACATGACCGAGACACGTCTCCAGTCAATAACCAATAGCGGAACCTGGATGCTCATATTGGCTCCCACATATTCTATGAAGATCTTTATCGGTCTGACCGCATAACAACATACGTTGTTCCCTTTGTCATTGGTATGTTACTTGCCCGAGATTCGATCGTCGGTATCTCAATACCTAGTTCAATCTCGTTACCGGCAAGTCTCTTTACTCGTTCCGTAATACATCATTCCACAACTAACTCATTAGTTGCAATGCTTGCAAGTCTTAAGTGATGTGCATTACCGAGTGGGCCCAGACATACCTCTCCGACAATCGGAGTGACAAATCCTAATCTCGAAATACGCCAACCCAACAAGTACCTTCGGAGACACCTGTAGAGCACCTTTATAATCACCCAGTTACGTTGTGACATTTGGTAGCACACAAAGTGTTCCTCCGGTAAACGGGAGTTGCATAATCTCATAGTCATAGGAATATGTATAAGTCATGAAGAAAACAATAACAACATACTAAACGATCAAGTGCTAAGCTAACAGAATGGGTCAAGTCAATCACGTCATTCTCCTAATGATGTGACCCCGTTAATCAAATGACAACTCATGTCTATGGTTAGGAAACATAACCATCTTTGATGAACGAGCTAGTCAAGTAGAGGCATACTAGTGACACTCTGTTTGTCTATGTATTCACACATGTATCATGTTTTCGGTTAATGCAATTCTAGCATGAATAATAAACATTTATCATGAAATAAGGAAATAAATAATAACTTTATTATTGCCTCTAGGCCATATTTCCTACAACTGGTACTGGGAGGTGTTACCTTCCGGGGGCGCGTCTTGGTGAGGAGCCAGCCCGTCGTTGATCCGAACCTTCTTTGGTGGCGGTCGCGTGGGCCAGTGACGGTGCGGAGGCTTGAGGACCTCGCGAAGGTGGTATGTCACCGTGTCAGCGAGGAGGATGAGCACGTACGTCGCTACATGGTTGCGTTGGAGGGCAGGTTCTCCAATACCTGGCAGGTTCTTCAGGGATCTCAATGGAGCTATGATCCTGTGATGGTTCCTTCTCTTTGGGTGTCCACCGCCCGCGTCGATACCCGTTGTTCGCTAGGGTTTTAGCTATATTAGTGATGTTATATATATGATACTATTCCAGATGTATTAGTTATAATATTCGACGATGTACGGACGCAAGAAATGATTTAGTTTTTCTTATTGAATGCATGCTAATTTGAATACTAATTTATTTTATGATTTGGTTTTGCTTATTGAATGCTCAAATTGGAGAGCACTATGAAAGGCGTGTGTATTTGATTAGTTGATAGCTTATAGGGTATTTGTTTTTGCAGAAATCAAGGAGCCCTCCGTCATCCCCGCCGTCGTCCCCTGATACGTCTCCAATGTATCTATAATTTTTGATTGTTCCATGCTATTATATTATCCATCTAGGATGTTTTATATGCATTTATATGATATTTTATATGATTTTTGGGACTAACGTATTAACCTAGAGCCCAATGCCAGTTTCTGTTTTTTCCTTATTTTTGAGTTTTACAGAAAAGGAATACCAAATGGAGTCCAATTGACGTGCCAATTTTTGATGATGTTTTATGGACCAAAAGAAGCCCGCGGAGTAAAAGAGTTGGGCCAGAAGAGTCCCGAGCCGTCCACGAGGGAGTAGGGCGCGCCCTACCCCCCTAGGCGTGCCCCCTATCTCGTGGACGACTTGGAGACCTCCCTGACGTGAGACCTACGCCAAAAATTCCTATAAATACAGAAACCTCCAGAAAATAACCTAAATCGGGAGTTCCGCCGCCGCAAGCCTCTGTAGCCACCATAAACCAATCGGGACCCTATTCTGGCACCCTGCCGGAGGGGGATCCCTCACCGGTGGCCATCTTCATCATCCCGGTGCCTCCATGACGAGGAGGGAGTATTTCACCCTCGGGGCTGAGGGTATGTACCAGTAGCTATGTGTTTGATCTCTATCTCTCTCTCTCTCTCTCTCTCTCTCTCTCTCTCTCTCTCTCTCTCGTGTTCTTGATATGGCACGATCTTGATGTATCGCGACCTTTGCTATTATAGTTGGATCTTATGATGTTTCTCCCCCTCTATCTTCTTGTAATGGATTGAGTTTTCCCTTTGATGTTATCTTATCAGATTGAGTCTTTAAGGACTTGAGAACACTTTATGTATGTCTTGCATGTGCTTATCTATCGTGAAAATGGGATATTCACGTGATCTACTTGATGTATGTTTTGGTGATCAACTTGCGGGTTTAGTGACCTTGTGAACTTATGCATAGGGGTTGGCACACGTTTTCGTCTTGACTCTCCGGCAGAAACCTTGGGGCACTCTTTGAAGTACTTTGTGTTTGTTGAATAGATGAATTTGAGATTGTGTGATGCATATCGTATAATCATACCCATAGATACTTGAGGTGACATTGGAGTATCTGGTGACATTAGGGTTTTGGTTGATATGTGTCTTAAGGTGTTATTCTAGTATGAACTCTAGGATAGATCAAACGGAAAGAATAGCTTCGTGTTATTTTACTACGGACTCTTGAATAGATCGATCAGAAAGAATAACTTTGAGGTGGTTTCGTGCCTTACAATAATCTCTTCGTTTGTTCTCCGCTATTAGTGACTTTGGAGTGACTCTTTGTTGCATGTTGAGGGATAGTTATATGTGAAGGAAATATGCCCTAGAGGCAATAATAAAGTTATTATTTATTTCCTTATTTCATGATAAATTTTTATTATTCATGCTAGAATTGTATTAACCGGAAACTTAGTACATGTGTGAATACATAGACAAAACAAAGTGTCCCTAGTATGCCTCCACTTGACTAGCTCGTTTATCAAAGATGGTTATGTTTCCTAACCATAGACATGTGTTGTCATTTGATGAACGTGATCACATCATTAGGAGAATGATTTGATGGACAAGACCCATTCGTTAACTTAGCATTATGATCGTTACAGTTTCATTGCTACTGCTTTCTTCATGACTTATACATGTTCCTCGGAATATGAGATTATGCAACTCCCGAATACTGGAAGAACACCTTGTGTGCTATCAAACGTTACAACTTAACTGGGTGATTATAAAGATGCTCTATAGGTGTCTCCGATGGTGTTTGTTGAGTTGGCATAGATCGAGATTAGGATTTGTCACTCCGTGTATCGGAGAGGTATCTCTGGGCCCTCTCGGTAATGCACATCACTATAAGCCTTGCAAGCAATGCAACTAATGAATTAGTCACGGGATGATGCATTACGGAATGAGTAAAGAGACTTGCCGGTAACGAGATTGAACTAGGTATGAGGATACCGACGATCGAATCTCGGGCAAGTAACATACCGATGACAAAGGGAACAACGTATGTTGTTATGCAGTTTGACCGATAAAGATCTTCATAGAATATGTAGGAGGCAATATGAGCATCCAGGTTCCGCTATTGGTTATTGACCGGAGATGTGTCTCGGTCATGTCTACATAGTTCTTGAACCCGTAGGGTCCGCACGCTTAACGTTCCATGACGATTTGTATTATGAGTTATGTGATTTGATGTATCGAGGGTTGTTCGGAGTCCCGGATGAGATCACAGACATGACGAGGAGTCTCAAAATGGTCGAGACGTAAAGATCGATATATTGGAAGGCTATATTCGAACATCGGAAAGGTTCTGAGTGATTCGGGTATTTTTCAGAGTACCGGAGAGTTACGGGAATTCGCCGGGAGAAGTAATGTGCCTTATTAGGCTTTAGTGGAGAGAGGGAAGAAGGGCTAAGAGGTGGCGCGCACCTCCCCCCTCCCCAAACCGAATTGGACAAGGGGTGGGGGCGCGACCCCCCTTTCCTTCTCCCTCTCCCTCTATTTTCTTCTCTCCTACTCCGAATAGGAAAGAGGAGGGGAATCCTACTTGGACTGGGGAGTCCTAGTAGGATTCCCCACACCTGGCGCACCCCCCTTGGCCGGCCACCTCTTCCCTCCCCTCCTTTATATACGTGGCCAGGGGGCATCACAAAGGCACTCAAGATTCGTCTAAGCCGTGTGAGGTGCCCCCTCCACAGTTACACACCTCGGTCATATCGTCGGTGTGCTTAGGCGAAGCCCTGCGCCAGTAACTTCATCATCACCATCGCCACACCATCGTGCTGACGTAACACTCCCTCGGCCTCAACTGGATCAAGAGTACGAGGGACGTCATCGAGCTGAACGTGTGCTGAACAAGGAGGTGCCGTACGTTCGGTGCTAGGATCGGTCGGATCATGAAGACGTACGACTACATCAACCGCGTTGATATAACGCTTCCGCTTTCTGTCTACGAGGGTACGTGGACACACTCTCCCCGCTCGTTGCTATGCATCACCTAGATGGATCTTGCGTGATCATAGGAATTTTTTGGAATTACTGCGTTCCCCAAGAATATGATCCAATTATGTTATTATTGTTGAGAGAACTTGCACTAGTGAAAGTATGAACCCTAGGCCTTGTTTCAACGCATTGCAATACCGTTTGTGCTCACTTTTATCGCTTGTTATCTTTCTGTTTTTATATTTTCAGATTACAAAAACCTATATCTATCATCCATATTGCACTTGTATCACCATCTCTTCGCCGAACTAGTGCGCCTATACAATTTACCATTGTATGGGGTGTGTTGGGGACACAAGAGACTCTTTGTTATTTGGTTGCAGGGTTGTTTGAGAGAGACCATATTCATCCTACGCCTCCCACAGATTGATAAACCTTAGGTCATCCACTTGAGGGAAATTTGCTCTTGTCCTAGAAACCTCAAGACTTGGAGGCCCAACAACGTCTACAAGAAGAAGGTTGCGTAGTAGACATCAAGCTCTTTTCTGGCGACGTTGCCGGGGAGGTAAGTGCTTAAAGGTATATCTTTAGATCTTGCAATCGAATCTTTTAGTTTCTCGTTTTATCACTAGTTTAGTTTATAAAATAAAACTACAAAAAAATGGAATTGAGGGTGCCTCATATGCTTCGTCTTTTAATATCTTTCATGAAAATAAGGATTCCGATAATTGTGCCAAAATGTTAGAAGAAGAATGCATTAAAATGTTTGGCACTAAATCTTTGAATGATGAGCATGATTGCAATGTTGTTAGTACGAACTCTTTGAATATCCATAGTACTAATGATGATTGCACTAGTCATGATGAAAATGTCTCTTATAAGCATGTCAATTTTTGTGGAGTGCATAGAGTTTGCAAGTACACACCAAATAGGGAAGATAGATTTTGCAAGAGGCATAAGTATTTAGAAACCAAATGGTTGCAAGAAAGGCTAGATGTTTGTGCTAAAAATTAAAATTTTCTTAGTCATCCTGGTGAACTTTGCAATGAACGTGGTCATTTAAATATCCAATGCAAATTGTTTCATGATCGTATCATGTCCAAAAATTGTGATGACTTGATTTCCCTTGCGCATCATAATGAACTTAGTGTGCTTGTGGGTTATGAAGAAATGAAACGTATAACTAAGGATATGCCAAAATTTGTCCTTGATAAAGTTCTTGATTTTGATCTAGAGGAAATTTATATGTATTGTGCGGTGCATTGCATTGAAAATCCTTATATTGCCAATTACATAAAGACAAGAAAGCAAATAGAAGACGAAGAGAATACTAATGAAAGGGAAGAGATTTCCCAATATCCTCCTATTTTTTCTTATGATGAATCAGGCAACGAGGAGGAGCCTTCTATTCAACCAATCTCATTAATAAGGAGCTCCAAAAAGACGATTAAACCCACACATGACGCGAAGAAGAAAAATAAAAGATGGAGAAGCAAAGGTAAAAAGGCATCCCTCTCAAATGATGTTGCTCCTACTACTCATTGTGATGATAATAGTTGCTATAATATTGGTGTTATCCATACTATTAATGATGAGAGTGATTATGCTTATGATATGAAAAGGCCCAAGCTTGGGGATACTATGTTTGATGAGAATGACATGTTTGAGAATTTATTTGCTGCAATTAATGATTGTCCCAAGCTTGGGGATGCTATGTTCTATAAAGATAATATCTTTAACCACCCAAGTTTCACTACTAGTGAAAAGCTTATACACAGACCCTTACTAGTAGCACGTGTTTATACCCCTCGCTACTACTACTTACTAGTAGCGCGGGTTTTTAACCCTCGCTACTAATAAGTTGATAGTAGTAGCGCGGGTTTTTAACCCTCGCTACTACTAAGCGGTCTCTACCGTGCCCCCCGGGACATGCCATAGTAGTAGCAAGGGTTATAAACCCGCGCTACTACTAAGTTGATAGTAGTAGCGCGGGTTTTTACCCCTCGCTACTACTAAGCGGTCTCTACCGTGCCCCTCCGGGACATGCCATAGTAGTAGCGAGGGCTAAAAACCCACGCTACTACTAAGTACTGTGTTTTTTAACAGCCCTGGAATCCCCATCTCCTCGTCCAAATCACTCCTCTCCCCCGTCCCTCTCCTCCTCCTCCTCTCTCTCTCTCCATGACGCTCCTGCACATGCGCGTCTCCTCCACCGCAACTGTCGGCCTCGCACCGCGACGTCTCCCTCAAATCCGGCGACCTCCTCTTCCATCGTGGCCCCTCCTTCCTCCTCCCCCTCCTCCGCTGCCCCTCCTTCCTCCTCCTCATCCTCCTCCTCCGTTCCTGGAAGGAGAGGAAGATCCTGTAGAGCTCCGCCCATGGCGATGGCCAGATGTCTGATGGACGCAACCCATGGCGTCATCTAGGGTTTCGGCTCCAACTTCGGCGGCCACTGGTGAGTTGCTGCACCTACTCCTCTCTATCTCTCCCCTCCTCTTCTAATCCTTGTCTCTTTTTTCGTAGCAGCAGCTAAGGAGAGGTGTGGAGAAGAGTTGGATGGTGAAGCACCATCTCCATGGACGACTTCATCCCCTCCAGGATCAGCATCGGCCATGGATGAAGAGGACGATGACGCCTAGCAGCAGCAGCCATGGCTGGAATTTATTTTTTATTTCCTAATTAGTTAGCAGTAACGAGGGTCCAGAACCACACTACTACTAGTTAGTAGTAGCGCGGGTGGTATCCACGCTACTACTAACAGACGTAGTAGTAGTGCGGGTGGCACCTGCACTGCTACTACCTATTAGTTGTATCGTCGTATCAGTAGCGATGGCACCCGCTCTACTAATATACCTAAAACCCACGCTACTGCTAGGCTTTTCCCTAGTAGTGTTTTGATGAATCTATGAGTAGTATCGGAGGGTATGAACCATAGAGAAGTTGGAATACAATATATATTACACCAATATGAATTTAGAATGAGTTCACAACAGTACGTAAGTGGTGATTTATTTTCTTATACTAACGGAGCTTACGAGTTTTCTGTTGAGCTTTGTGTTGTGAAGTTTTCAAGTTTTGGGTAAAGATTCGATGGACTATGGAATAAGGAGTGGCAAGAGCCCAAGGCACCCCAAGGTAAAATTCAAGGACAACCAAAAGCCTAAGCTTGGGGATGCCCCAGAAGGAATCCCCTCTTTCGTCTTTGTCTATCAGTAACTTTTACTTGAGGCTATATCTTTATTCACCACATGATATGTGTTTTGCTTGGAGCGTCTTGTATGATTTGAGTCTTTGCTTTTTAGTTTACCACAATCATCCTTGCTGTACACACCTTTTGGAGAGACACACATGAATTGGGATTTATTAGAATACTCTATGTGCTTCACTTATATCTTTTGAGCTAGATAATTTTTCTCTAGTGCTTTCACTTATATCTTTTTAGAGCACGGTGGTGGTTTTATTTTATAGAAATTATTGATCTCTCGTGCTTCACTTATATTATTTTGGGAGTCTTTTAGAACAGCATGGTAATTTGCTTTGGCTATAAAATTAGTCCTAATATGATAGACATTCAAGATGGGTATAATAAAAACTTCCATATAGAGTGCATTGAATATTATGAGAAGTTTGATACTTGATGATTGTTTTGAGATATGAAGATGGTAATATTAGAGTCGTGCTAGTTGAGTAATTGTGAATTTGAGAAATACTTGTGTTGGAGTTTGCAAGTCCCGTAGCAAGCACGTATGGTAACCGTTGTGTAACAAATTTTAAGCATGAGGTGCTTCTTTGATTGTCCTCCTTATGAGTGGCGGTCGGGGACGAGCGATGGTCTTTTCCTACCAATCTATCCCCCTAGGAGCATGCGCCTAGCGCTTGGTTTTGATGGATTATAGATTTTTGCAATAAGTATGTGAGTTCTTTATGACTAATGTTGAGTCCATGGATTATACGCACTCTCACCCTTCCATCATTGCTAGCCTCTTTGGTACCATGCCTTGCCCTTTCTCGCCTTGATAGTTGGTGCAAACTTCACCGGTGCATCCAAACCCCGTGATATGATACGCTCTATCACACATAAACCTCCTTATATCTTCCTCAAAACAGCCACCATACCAACCTATTATGGCATTTTCATAGCCATTCCGAGATATATGGCCATGCAACTTTCCACCGTTCCGTTTATTATGACACGCTTCATCATTGTCATATTGCCTTGCATGATCATGTAGTTGACATCGTATTTGTGGCAAGGCCACCATGCATAATTTTTCATACATGTCACTCTTGATTCATTGCCCATCCCGGTACACTGCCGGAGGCACTCATATAGAGTCATATTTTGTTCTAGTATCGAGTTGTAATTCTTCAGTTGTAAATAAATAGAAGTGTGATGATCATCATTATTAGAGCATTGTCCCGTGTGAGGAAATGAAAAAAATATAAAAAGAGAAAGGCCAAATAAAAAAAGAGAAAGGCCAAACATAAAAAAGGGCCAAAAAAAGAGAAGGCCCAAAACAAATGAGATAAAGAGAGAGAAGGGACAATGTTACTATCCTTATTCCACACTCGTGCTTCAAAGTAGCACCATGATCTTCATGATAGAGAGTCTCTTATTTTCTCACATTCATATACTAGTGGGAATTTTCCATTATAGAACTTGGCTGGTATATTCCAACAATGGGCTTCCTCAAATGCCCTAGGTCTTCGTGAGCAAGGAAGTTGGATGCACACCCACTTAGTTTCTTTTGTTGAGCTTTCATACATTTATAGCTCCAGTGCATCCGTTGCATGGCAATCCCTACTCCTCGCATTGACATAAATTGATGGGCACCTCCATAGCCCGTTGATTAGCCGTGTCGATGTGAGACTTTCTCCTTTTTTGTCTTCTCCACACAACCTCCATCATCATATTCTATTCCACCCATAAAGCTATGTCCATGGCTCGCGCTCATGTATTGCGTGAAAGTTGAAAAAGTTTGAGAATACTAAAGTATGAAACAATTGCTTGGCTTGTCATCGGGGTTGTGCATGATGAGAGCATTTTGTGTGACGAAAATGAAGCATGGCCAAACTATATGATTTTGTAGGGATGAGCTTTCTTTGGCTATGTTATTTTGGGAAGACATAATTGCTTCGTTAGTATGCTTGAAGTATTATTATTTTTATGTCAATATTAAACTTTTGTCTTGAATCTTTTGGATCTGAACATTCATGCCACAATAAAGAATATTACATTCAAAATTATGTTAGGTAGCATTCCACATCTAAAATTCTGTTTTTATCATTTACCTACTCGAGGACGAGCAGGAATTAAGCTAGGGGATGCTTGATACGTCTCCAACGTATCTATAATTTTTTATTGTTCCATGCTATTATATTATCCTCTAGGATGTTTTATATGCATTTATATGATATTTTATATGATTTGTGGGACTAATCTATTAACCTAGAGCCCAGTGCCAGTTTCTGTTTTTTCCTTGTTTTTGAGTTTTCCAAAAAAGGAATACCAAACGGAGTCCAATTGACGTGCCAATTTTTGATGATTTTTTATGGACCAAAGAAGCCCCTGGAGTAAAAGAGTTGGGCCAGAAGAGTCCCGAGGCGCCCACGAGGGTGGAGGGTGCGCCCTACCCCCCTGGGCGCGCCCCCTATCTCGTGGACGACTCAGAGACCCCCCTGACGTGAGACCTACGCCAAAAATTCCTATAAATACAGAAACCTCCAGAAAATAACCTAGATCGGGAGTTCTGCCGCCGCAAGCCTCTGTAGCCACCAAAAACCAATCAGGACCCTGTTCGCACTCACGGAGGGGATCCTCACCGTGGCCATCTTCATCATCATGGCGCTCTCCATGACAAGGAGGGAGTAGTTCACACTCGGGGCTGAGGGTATGTACCAGTAGCTATGTGTTTGATCTCTCTCTCTCTCTCTCTCTCTCTCTCTCTCGTGTTCTTGATATGGCATGATCTTGATGTATCACGAGCTTTGCTATTATTGTTGGATCTTATGATGTTTCTCCCCCTCTATCTTCTTGTAGTGGATTGAGTTTTCCATTTGAAGTTATCTTATTAGATTGAGTCTTTAAGGATTTGAGAACACTTTATGTATGTCTTGCATGTCCTTATCTGTGGTGGCAATGGGATATTCACGTGATCTACTTGATGTATGTTTTGGTGATCAACTTGCGGGTTCAGTGACCTTGTGAACTTATGCATAGGGGTTGGCACACGTTTTCGTCTTGACTCTTTGGTAGAAACTTTGGGGCACTCTTTGAAGTTCTTTGTGTTGGTTGAATAGATGAATTTGAGATTGTGTGATGCATATCTTATAATCATACCCACAGATACTTGAGGTTACATTGGAGTATCTTGGTGACATTAGGGTTTTGGTTGATATGTGTCTTAAGGTGTTATTCTAGTACGAACTCTAGGATAGATCAAACGGAAAGAATAGCTTCGTGTTATTTTACTACAGACTCTTGAATAGATCGATCAGAAAGAATAACTTTGAGGTGGTTTCGTGCCCTACAATAATCTCTTCGTTTTTCTCCGCTATTAGTGACTTTGGAGTGACTCTTTGTTGCATGTTGAGGGATAGTTATATGACCCAATTATGTTATTATTGTTGGGAGAACTTGCACTAGTGAAAGTATGAACCCTAGGCCTTGTTTCAACGCATTGCAATACAATTTTGCTCACTTTTATCGCTTGTTACCTTGCTGTTTTTATATTTTCAGATTACAAAAACCTATATCTACCATCCATATTGCACTTGTATCACCGTCTCTTCGCCGAACTAGTGTGCCTATACAATTTACCATTGTATGGGGTGTGTTGGGGACACAAGAGACTCTTTGTTATTTGGTTGCAGGGTTGTTTGAGAGAGACCATCTTCATCCTACGCCTCCCACAGATTGATAAACCTTAGGTCATCCACTTGAGGGGAATTTGCTACTATCCTACAAACCTCTGCACTTGGAGGCCCAACAACGTCTACAAGAAGAAGGTTGCGTAGTAGACATCATCCCCATCACCGACCCCCCCCCCCCAACCTCGAGGTGAGACCAGCCAAATCTCTGTGTCAATATGAGTCCTATAAGATATTTTGAAATGTTTTTGTTCATATTTTCAACCACTGAAATGCAACGACCATCAAGTTTGAATGCTCATATGATGTAGATATAAAAATGTATATCTTGTGTTGCTCAAATAGGATATGTGCTTGCCCTAGTGGCCGACCAAGTTTATAGGTAACACCTCCGAGTGGCCTATGTTTTGCCGGAGTGTTGATTAATTTCCGTTCCGGCAAATTTCAGGCGCTCGATATGTCCTGTTTTAGCAAAAGTCATGCCAGATTTTTCCGTGAATTTTGGCATGACTTGTGCTAGAATATGTAGGAAATATCGAGTGGCCTGGATTTTCTAGAATGATAGTAAACGACATTTCGGGTTGACTTTAAGTGAGGGAGTGTATCCACCATATATTAGAGAGGACGAAGAATCCCGACTGTTGTCGTGGGGGTCGTTTCTCCTTCTTCTCCTTGTGCTAGACCTTTGTTATGCACTAGGGGAAGGAGGAGTAATGACCATCACCGACGACCACAAATGTCAGAGAGGAATCAGTGAGGGAGAGTCTCCACCATATATGAGAGGATGAAAAATCCCGACTGTTGTCGTGGGGGTCGCCTCTCCTTCGTTCCTGTGTGCTAGACATTTTGGTGTAATGCACTCGGGGACGAAAGGAGGAGCGATCATCACCAACGGTCGAATGTATACACCACGTGAGCTGAGAGTTTTCAAGAAAAGACTCGGCAGACCGGTAGTCAACCTGTGATGAATAATAATGATCCAATTTAGTTTTTGTAGTACATATATTTAATTGTACAAGTTTAATCTTTGAATTATGAACATAGGAAATGTCGTCACCGGACGACGAAAGTCTCCCGGGGGAGTGCGACTGGTGCAACGACGACCGGGGTCTGTGCGACAGGCCTCACCTGGATGAAGGTCGGCGCTTCAGCATTAAGCTCCAGGAGACCTTCGATGTTGACACGGTACACAATGACGACAAGTGTTTTTTCATAATTAAGCATGACTTCTACTACTTCAACATGTAATTTTCGTCTTTTACAATTAGACTAGCTTATCCCATGCCATGCAAGACGCTATGTCTTGGAGAGGATGGATTTTGAAGATCATGAAAGTATGGAAACAAAGAAAATTCACCTAAGGACCCATCATGGTATGGATTTTGATGTAAATCTATACAATTCTGAGAGCATAACCCATTTTGGTTACCCGAATTGGGAAGCACTTTGCAAGATGTATGATTTTCATGAGGGTATGCTTGTCACCATGGATCTTGGTGATCCTGACATCGACCAAGACAATATGGACATTTGGGTCCTTGTTGATACGCTTCCAATTCTACCGCTATGTGAGTTTCTCAAACATAGTTATTAAGTAATTTATATTGTTTATTTCAAAATAGTTGAAAACTTATTTCCATTGATAGCTTATTTTCATTCTTCAAAGAATGTGCGGAAGATGGTAGACAGAACCTACTACACTGATGGCTCAGAATTATCTTATCAGGAGAAAAATCATCTGATCTCATTTATTACTGATCTTGAGAATTACAATATCTATTATCAAACTCCTCCACATTATGGTCAATACGTGCCAATAGTGCACATGTTGAACTATAGTAACATCCATGGAGATGTCATGGTAAGATTTTTTACTATTATGACATCCGTGCATCTTTTGCATAAATTCTTCTAAAACTGAACTACATTGCTAACTATGAAGTTATTACTATGTTTTTCAACAGAAAATCCCGAAGGATTGTGTGCCTGATCTGATGTTTCAGAAAGTTCACCTTGATGTTTTGAGCATACGGCCAGGTCATCCTACGAATCACTCCTGTTCATATCGGATTGCTAAAACCGATGAAGACATGACAGTCAAAGATTGGAAAAAATGTAAGGTCAATCATAGGGAGCTACTTGGACGCAACATTGTGCGAAGGGCAAGAATTGGAGACAGGATAATCTCCATTCTCCATAATGGAGAGTCAGGGCCTATCTTGTTATATGCTATTTTACCTAAGATAAGCTAGTGGGTCCTATGAGAGAGAAGTAGGTCCTAGGTACAATGTGTTATTATGTGGTACAATGTGTTAGAGTTGATGATGATGAGGAGTAGTTGTGATTATGACTAGTGACCAACTTGCTATATGATGTCTCATTGATGAAAACGATGATCATGAGGAGGTGTTATATGACAATGATGTATTATGATGATAAGTTGTTAATGATATAGATGATGATGATATTTATTATATCATTGGGTGAAAGAACCATAGATTAGCTTCAAGTGGATGGACATCCACTTGAAACTAGTCCACGTTTCTTTCACCCAGTGATGTAATAACTCATTACGATGTAAAAACAATCTCTAAATTGCTACTGTATGAAAAGTTGTATAAAGGTGTATGAATACAACATGAAATAAAAAAGAAATAGAATACGGAATAATAGTAGTAGTGCGGGCTGCGAGAAGCGCTACTAGTAATTACCAGTAGCGCCCTCTACAGGAAGCGCTACTACTAAGTGGATATAGCAGTAGCGCTGGTGAAACCAGGCTACTGCTAACCTTTAGCTGTAGCGTTGTAGCAGTTGCATTGTGACCCGCGCTACTGGTAGGCCAAAAACCCACGCTACTTCTAAGCTTTTCCTTAGTAGTGTTCGGCACTCCCGATACACTGTCGGTAATGCCTGAAACTTTTCGGGCGACCAAAACGGGGCTTCCCATTTATAAATCTTTACCTTCAGACCATTCCAGAGCTCCTCGTGACGTCCGGGATCTCATCTGGGACTCCGAACAACATTCGGTTACCAATGCACATATCTCAATTCTACTCTAGCGTCATCGAACGTTATGCATGCGGATCCTACGGGTCGAGAATCATGTAGACATGACCGAGACACCTCTTCGGTCAATAACCATAGCGGGACATGGATGCCCATATTGGTTCCTACAAATTCCACAAAGATCTTTATTGGTTGAACCACAATGTCAAGGATTCAATCAATCCCGTGCGTAATTCCCTTTGTCTAGCGATATGTTACTTGCCCGACATACAATCGACGGTATCTCCATACCTAGTTCAATCTCGTTGCCAGCAAGTCTCTTTACTCATTTCATAATACAAGATCCCATGACTAACTCATTATCCACATTGCTTGCAAGCTCTTTACAATGTTGTATTACCGAGAGGGCCCATTGATATCTCTCTGTCATACAGAGTGACAAATCCCAGTCCTGATCCATGCCAACCCAACAAACATCTTCAGAGATACATGTAGAGCACCTTTATGATCACCCAATTACAAAGTGAAGTTTGATAGCACACAAGGCATTCCTCTGGTATCCGGGAGTTGCATGATCTCATGGTATTAGGAATAGATACTTGACATGAAGAAATCTGTAGAAAAAACGAAAGTGATACGATCATATGCTAAGCTCATGGTTGGGTCTTGTCCATCACACCATTCTCTAGTGATGTGATCCCGTTATCAAATGACAACTCATGTCCATGGTCAGGAAACCTTAACCATCTCTGATCAACGAGCTAGTCTAGTAGAGGCTTACTAGGGACACGGTGTAGTTTATGTATTCACACATGTATTTAAGTTTCCGATCAATAGAATTCTGGCATGAATAATAAACATTTATCATGAACGGGAGATATGATAATAACCATTTTATTATTGCCTCTAGGGCATATTTTCAACAGTCTCCCACTTGCATTAGAGTCAATAATCTAGTTTACATAGTTATGGATCTAACACCCATGGAATGCTTGTGTTGATCTTGTTTTGCTCATGGAAGAGGTTAAGTCAATGAGCCTGCCATATTCAGATCTGTATGTACTTTGCAAAATTCCATGTCTCCCTCCTTGATGTAATCACGAACGGAATTGAAGCGGTGTTTGATGTGATTGGTCTTCTTGTGAAACCTGGGCTCCTTGGCAATGGCAATTGCACCAGTGTTGTCACAAAAGATAGTCATTGGATCCGACGCACTAGGTATTACACCCAGATCAGATATGAACTCCTTCATCTTGACTCCTTCTTGCGCTGCTTCCGAAGCAGCTATATACTCCACTTCACATGTAGATCCCGCCATGACGCTCTGCATGGAACTGCACCCACTGACCACTCCACCATTTAATATAAATAAGTATCCGGTTTGAGACTTAGAGTCATCCGGATATGTGTCGGAACTAGCATCAACGTAACCCTTTACGACGAGCTCTTTGTCACCTCCATAATCGAGAAACATGTCCTTGGTCCTCTTTAGGTACTTAAGGATATTCTTGACCGTTGTCCAATGATCCACTCGTGGATCACTTTGCTACCTCCTTGTCAGACTTATGGCAAGGCACACATCAGGTCTGGTACACAACATGGCATATATTATAGAGCCCATGGCTGAGGCATAGGGGACGACTTTCATCCTTTCTCTTCCTTCTGTCGTGGTCGGGCTAAGTCTTACTCAACTTCACACCTTGCAACATGATGATGGTCGTGCCACTGTGCTCCCCTCGTGCTGGCCTGGAGCAACTCGCCACTCCTCCACGAGCTGGCTTGGAGCGGCGAGTGGATGAACCATGCGCCGATGTGGGGTGGCGACTTGGTCCGTCAGGCTAGGTGAGGGAGGTGGAGCTGCAGCGTGCTACCTCGATCGTATCCAGCGGGTTCGACGGGCCACCCAGCTGGCTTTTATGCGGGAGAACTGGTCTTCCTGCTCATAGGATGCCATCGAAAGGGTAGAGAAAATGGTGGAAGAAGGAGATGGGGAGCGGTGTACTTGGTGGTGCGATTCTTGCCTCGCATATGGCCTTGTTTAAATAGAGGGCTGACGGGAGGAGCTTGCCCGGCGTTGCGTTTAATGTCGGCCCCCTCGTGAACGGACGTGTGGCCGGAGTAGGTTCCTCGGCTTCCACACGGGTTTAATGGAGGCGTTTGAATGTGACGAGGAGACGTGTTAT
Organism: Aegilops bicornis; assembly: GCA_021605145.1. Classification (NCBI taxonomy): domain Eukaryota; kingdom Viridiplantae; phylum Streptophyta; class Magnoliopsida; order Poales; family Poaceae; genus Aegilops; species Aegilops bicornis. Next base: position 67,168,883 of record CM038671.1, read on the forward strand.
TTTGGGCGTGCAGCGGGCGGAGCCCTCGGCCGGCACGCCCCTTCAATGGCGGAGGCAGTGAGAGGTCGCATGTGCCCTGAGCCGCCTTCAATGTGGAGCGGCACGCTCTACAGCAGCTTGAATGCGGGCAGCTGGCGCCGGGCGAGAAGCGAGCGCGGGATGGGGGGCGGGTTTTTGGTGGGCCAGGGCATGCAGAAGTGGGCTTGGGATCGATCCGGACTCCCGCAAAGCCCCCTCTCATGTTTTTCTTCGGTTTGCGGGAGAAATCGCGTCCTGACCGCGTCGCAGACCGATACAGACCGGAGTTGGATGCCTTCCGCTGTCTAGACAGCACGGTCCAGACGCATGCGGGACGTTTGCGTGTAGGCGTTGGAGATGCCCTGGGGGATTCGTCGCTACCGTTGACGCCACTGCTTCGTATCGCACCTCCAGTTCCTTCGATCGCGTCGTCCGCCGTCGATGCGTGCGTATACACGCCATGCAGGGAAAGAAAGAAGCTGGATGCGTGAAGAACGACTAGTCGGCGGCCAGCGTGTCCGCATCTGCCGCCAACATCGAGGGAAAGTAGAACATGGGAAGCTGCCGCCGCTTGGGCCCCAGGAAGGCCACCGCCGAGGGGACGCCGGCGTACACAACCGGTTTCTTGTCCGATTCTTCAGCGCACACCATCGTCGACCCACTGCCTGGGCTCCACGAAACCGGAGGCCTCCACTCCCCTCCGACTGAAGCATCAGCTAGCGGTTCCAATCCGATGAGCGGTGGGGAAGCGAGTCGCTCTTTGCGCTGAAGCATATACCTCCGGGGCTTCCGGCAGTCCGGTGAGCGGGTTGTTGGACATGGGGAAGACAAGCCGTGACCGGGCGTAGACTAGTGTAATGTATCTGTGTCGTGAGAGTGGAGCTCCGCGCGATCGTACATGCACGTAGTTTTACCTTTTTAGTTAAAATATGTTCAAACTATAAATGTTTTAGTATGGTTTGTATGAAATTCGTCATGTTTATATGAAATCCGTACTTGTTTGAACGACTTTCGGCTGGTTGGTTTGAGTTGTTGTGAAAATGTATGCGGATACGATTGGATGACGGCCTCCTGCATCCGTCGCCATGGACTGGCCCCCTTGTCCATAGACGAATGCGGGAATAAATTTGCGGGTTGCCGTTGGAGATGCCCTCAAAGCCTCCTTAAATGCACACTCCTCATGTTGCCCTCATATATGGGATGAGTACGAAGAGTGCCCGGTCGGATCCGGTCAGTGATCATGCGCCCGCCACATAGGATTTGACCCACCATGAAGCACCTTTTTTCCTTTCTTTATTATTATTGTTATTTTTTCTTTCTCTCTCCTCCATCAACCATATGCATATGACCGGACTTATGGAAAAAAAAGTAAGAGACATGACTACGTGGACAAATAGGGATTCAAATAAAGATCACGCGCATCCGCGGACGTTTCGGGGCCAAATTTGCACAATCAGGCTCGTGTAAATGCCCTAACAAACGGATCCGGCTTGCCTGCTTCCTTCTCATGCTCCCATCCGTGCTCTCACTTCATCATATGGCTGTCTTTTTTCCTTTTCTTTTTCTAATCTAATCATCTCCCCCCTAATTTTAAGGGGTGGGGCCGGGCCTTATTTTGTTCCAATCAAAACAAGCCACGTACGCGGGAGCACGGATGGGCACATGCCGGGGGAGCAGGCAAGTCTCGTCCCTAACAAACTATTGCTGCGAGGCTACGACCTCGAGTATATCTAAACCGTACATCTAATCCATATTAGTTGTAGATCTGTACATCGAATGGTAATCACACGGCGCGTCCTTGCAAAATCGTGACACCATTGTCAAAATCACTTTGGATGGAGGAACCAAACGTGAATGACACATGAGTTGGTCGAAAAAACAAACTTTGGCTTTGTCTCGTTTGAGTAACACTTGCATTTTTGGCAAATCAAATGTAAAAAGGAAATAAAAATCTGTTTTCACACGTTTCTAACTAATCCTTCTCTTAACTTTGCTTGGATAAGTTGAGCACGTACGTGTCTAATGCATCCTTACCAGACAGTAATATTCTAACTAATTATTTTTCTAAAAAATATTCGAACTAATTATTAAGCTTAGCTCGTGCATGAAGACGACCATCGATCCTATTATCAAGCATAGCACACAACAAACAAAGCGGAAAAAGTGGTAGGCGACTACGTAGCTGGGGATGCCATGCCGGCGGCGAGGCAGCAGCAGCCGCAACAGCAGCCCGCGTGCGCGGCCTGCAAGCACCAGCGGCGGCGGTGCACGGCGGAGTGCCCGCTGGCGCGCTACTTCCCGCACGACCGCCCGGGCCTCTTCCGCAGCGCGCACCGCCTCTTCGGCGTCAGCAACATCCTCAAGACGCTCCGCCGCGCTGGCCCCGACCGCGCCCGCCGCGACGACGCCATGCGCGGCCTCGCCTACGAGGCCGCCGCCTGGGACGCCAACCCGGCCGGCGGCTGCCTCCCCGCCATCGTCGCTCTCGAGAGCCAGCTCCGCCAGGAGTACGGCATCCTCCGCCGCCTCCAAGCCCAGATCCACCACTACCGCCGCCGCCTCGAGTCTTCCCTCCCTCTCCCTGCCGCCGCCCACCGCAGATGTACCTCCGGCGCCGACCGAGTGTAGCAACATGCACTACTTGGAAGAGCACAAATACGTACCAGCATCGTCAGGATTATACGGTAATGACAACGGCGTCGTTGCTGCACCGTCCCTGCCGTGGAAGATGCAGCCGCAGTACTACGAGGGCACCATCGCCGACATGGGCGGCGCCGTCGCACAAGAAGAAAACCACCAGTATCAGTTGTTATTCGATCACACTGCTACCGCTGGCGGCCATCAGCACGAGTATGACGACGAGATCTCGCCCTTCTTGGAACTGGTAGGCATCGACGCCGACGACCACCACGACCGCACGCCACCGGATGAATCCAACAGGTAATCATTTTTTCTTCTCCTCCTTGCCTTGAGTTAATTTCATTCCCCCTTTGCACTGCCACGCCTCTGAATTGATTCTGTATTTTTGTTTTAGTTTTATTTTCAACTGCCTATCTAACAAACAATTGCACATTGTTTGCCTCTTAAAGATACCAGCTAAATAATGATCGATCCATCATCGATGTATGCTAACTCTTGAGGTGTACGTGTCAATCTTGCACCAATCAGTACGGTGACATTGACGGCGACGTAGATGCATGCACTGTCTGATCGTCGTCTGCATGCACGACTTGTAGAATCTAGCTAGTGTTTGGGTGAATACTATGCATATGTATGCATTCTATCTTTTTTTTTGCGGGTCATATGTATGCATGTGCATATGTATGCATTCTATCAATGTATGTATGTATGTATTCGTGTGTAATTTTGTTCTCGCATGTATATATATTTGTTGCCATGCAAACATGGGACAAGTAAGTATATTCTCTTAATCCATCGATCGTTCTCTTATCGCTACATGCTAATCGCGTTGAGCAATGATCTTAATTAGTATAGCACGTACTGTTAATGTCCCAAGCTTGAATATATTCATGTATAATTGTAATTGATGCCTCATCTGCAGCGCCAACTCATGGAAGAAGAAGGAGATTAAACCATCCACGAAGATGGAGCTAAACTAATGATGAGCTGGGAAAAATACAACTAGAATAGTAGCTCCACTAGTGGTTTCGCTTTGTGTATGCAAGAATAGCTAGCTTAATCAGAAGAAGCCAGCATTTATTTTGGAAACTAGTCATCCATGTTATTTTTATTATGTTTTCCGTGCTTTGTATTCTGGTGAATCTTTATAATATTTCTAGGCCCTTTTCACACACACACAGAGCCCCTAGTCTTTGCTCAATTAGTAATTAGATGAGATCAGTAGTGGTCGCTAGCGATTACGAATTAATCCACTTCAGATTTGTTGAGGTTATTTTTATGGGGATAGTGATGTGACTCAACACCTTCATGTCTGGTGTTGCAGATCAGTAGTAATTAGTTTTTTACCTTTTCACATGAAAAATGAGATTAGTTTACGTGTCATATGGATGAGTGGGTATTGATCCAAACCAGTGTCTGGGCGCCATAAGAGCATGTACAATCCATTGATAAGACGGTCTTATCTAATACCATGCATGCCATTTAGAGAAGACAAAAATATATATTGCACAATGGAGTACTTTATCTCCTAAAGTAGTGGGGATTATACTAGAAAATGTGTAACTAAGAAAATGCATCTTATAGGATGGATAAAATTGTTTTATCTTGTTCCTAAAGGCCATCTCTTAGCTAAAACAAGGTAAGTCTATTTCTGTCATTTATCTATCCTCCAACTCAACAATTATCTTAGGTGCATTGTTAGGATAGTAACATTGTACATGTCCAAAGGGCATTGTTTTACCAGCCCCACGCGGCGTCGCTCACAACACCACATACACGAGGCACACCCAACGAGGCGACCACACATGTCCAGCCAGCCACACACGATGGAGCACATGCATGCATGCTTATATTTTTAAAGTTCTGGTTTATGTTTTTTATTTTATTTTTCCTCTACATCTAGAAATGCTTTATTTTTTTCAAATAGTTTTTAGTTTACTAACTTTGTAAAAAATTGCATGCATTTAAAAATGTATTCATTGTGTATTCCAGAAATGTTCAATGTGTGTTTAAACAACGTCAGACATGTGAGTTAAAAATGTTTATTATGTATTTTGATAATCTTGACAGTATATTAACAAAAAGGATTGTGTTTTTAAAACATGTTCAAGTATTTTGTTTCACCTTCTAACAAATGATCATAACTAAAGAAAGTGCTCGACGCATTTTTAAAAATCATTAAAATTAAAATTGTTTGATCCATTTTTATTAAATGACCATGTAATTAGAAAAATGTGGATGTATAAAAAAATGAATGTAATTTTAGAAAGTGTTCCACATTTTTTAATCAGTCAGTTGAAAAATTAATTTAAAAATATTCATGTAAATTAAAAATGTTTGACACATTATTAAAAATGCTCATGTAACAAAAAAGTGCTTAGCACATTTCTAAAAAAATATCAAGAAGACGTTCACCTTCTAAAAAAATGTTCATGTGGTTTAGAAGTGTTCACACATTTAAATGAAAAATTCATGTAATGTTGAACAAGCAATTTTGAAAATAAAATATTGTTTTGCCCGGCATGGTGGAGTGGTCTAAGCTGCCAATGCACCTTACAGTGGTGAACCTATGGGTTACAGGTTCTGCGTTGTGCCGTCCTTCGCAGTCGACAGACGCGGAAGTGGCCAGCAGTTCACTGTTCTCACCAGCGAGTGCTTCGTCGTGCTCACTGGCGTGGAGATAGTTCGCGGCGACTATGGCGGCCGGCAACATCCGGATGGCGAAGCACAAGTCGGTGCGCTACGATTGCACCAACGACTTCCTCCTGCGGGTGCTCTGATCGATCCACTCATCAAATGAGTGAACATTCAGCTAGTTTGATGGATCCATGTACATATATGTATATCAGTTAAGAGACACCCCGCAAAAGAAATCAGTTAAGAGACAACTTATTAGTAATTGCAAGCTTGCTCGCCTTTATTAATTCAGTACACAATGCAACTTAAAGATTTACTAAAACAAATATTAGTACAACATTGATTGCAGATACATTTCTAGATCATTACACTGAAGTTCCATTAGGGAGTCCAGTTATAGCTGCAAGTAGTTTTGGCATTGGAAGCATGTCGATCTCCTGGAGACCCTCGAGAACCCGAACCACTTCACCCATCGTCGGCCTATCGGACTCGTCATCTTGGATGCACCATAATGCCACTTTGCAAACCCTCTCAGCCTGTTTCAAATCAAAGTCACCATGTAGTTGTGGATCAACCAAACTCTGCATATCTCCCCCACAAAGCTTGCTGATGACTTGCACAGGGAAATATTCAACACGATCGCCGGCACCGCTGCCAGTACATGCTTCAGGTAAATTTCTCCTTCCTGATATGATCTCAAACAGTACCATGCCAAAGCTGTAAACATCAACTTTGGGTGTGATAGCAACTCCGCTAAGCCATTCTGGGGCAAGATAACCCACAGTTCCTCTGAATGTAGTCAAGACTCGGCTAAAATTCCTGCCCACAAAAGCTGCCATCCCAAAGTCTGCAATTTTAGGAAAAAATGATGCATCGAGCAGTATGTTCTCTGGCTTAATATCGCAGTGTATGATGCACTCGCGACAACTCTGATGCAAGTAGGATAGTCCTCTAGCGATTCCTAGGACTATCTGGTACCTAATGTCCCAATTTAGGACAAAGTCATTGCTCTTAAATAGATGTCCATCAAGAGATCCATTAAACATATGCTCATACACAAGTAATCTGTTATCACCTTGGCAACAGAAACCAATCAATTTGACTAGGTTAACATGTTGAATCAGTCCAATTGAGCTCACCTCAGCTCTGAATTGCTTCTCCCCCTGGCGGGCACCATCAAGCCTTTTTACTGCTATAGTAGTCGAGTCACTTAGTGATCCCTTATATACAGAACCAAAACCACCTGTTCCCAACTTTTCAGAGAAGTTTTTTGTAGCATGAGCTAAATCAGTGTATCTAAACGCGATTAACCCACTAGGGCCTTGGTTTCCATATAAAGGCGAACCACACCACCCAAGTTTTTTCCTCCAAATCACTAACAACAACATGAGAATTAGTAACCCAAAAATAGTAATGCTTGCAGCAGTAACAACTCCAACATTTGGTTTTCTTTTATCTTTTGGTGAGATTGGTAGATCTTTGGCGGCAAGACGGAGGTAAAGAATATCCTGAGAATCAATTTCAATGCCATCATCAAGATTTACACTAAGCAGTTCCCCATGCCAAACAGAGCAATTACTATTGCCATAGGAATAAGCAGTGCATGAGCATGAGCTGAGACAGGCTTCCTCACACTTGCTCTGAGTGGTAGCAAGGTTTACACTTCGTGAGTTGTAGGGCAATGTAACCCGATCAATCGGGTAGAACCTGTCTGTTGAACTTGTCGTGTTCTTGTCACTAGTACAATATAGTGGTGTATTTCTGATGCACCCTTGTGTTCGATCACCAAACTCCCAATTCTGCGGTGACTTCTTAGAGAACCTCTCCATGCAGTTACAGGGCTGCTCTGCACTGCCATCGCAAACCGTGAATGGTCCGCAAGTTGCAGGCGGGGTGCAGACATCAAGAGGGTCGTCGAATATTGTTTTCCAAGAATGTTCAACTTGTGACCAGATATTGAGCTTGATCTGACCAGAGATATCTAGCGAGAGAAATGAGGACAGTGTTTCATCTGGTGTGGTGTAAATGTAGTACTCTTCTTCTTTGGTATTGACATATTTTGGGACAATAGAACCTTTTGTATGTGGGTCCAACTGGAGAATCTTTAGGATTCTTGGCAAAAGTTTCAATATCGTTGATGATTCGGGTTCATAAAGCCGATACACTACGGAGGGTTTGCGGTGCTGGAGGACTATCCCGGTTCCATTGGTTTCTAGCTCGATGCTATATGAGCCAAGCCCCGGATCAATGATGCTCTTTCTTGAGATTGCCCGACGGTTCAAACCGGTGACCTTGTTCCAGCCAAATTTGGCACCAGGGAGCACAACATCTGTTGGGTAGTCGAAGCTTTCCCATAACCGTTGGCCAGAGGATGATGTGAGGGCTAGGTTTGCACTGTCCATGAGGACTACACTGGTGGTGTTTATGCTGTTGGTTTGTGTCCTATTGTTGTTTACAACACGAGTGGACCAGATTACAACATCATCGTGTATGATGACAAGGTTGCCATCGCTTGAGATTCTGAGCTGTGTGAGGTTGGGTTTGGGGTTGACGATTGGGTCGTCCCTATTGGCGACCCACACGGTAGTAAAAACTGGTATCTTGTAAAACCATATGACAAGGTACCAGTTGGAGCTTGGGAAGGTGGAGGTGGTGGTGTTGGACTTACTAACAGCAGTGTTACTTGGTGGCGGAAACTGGAAGAAGCCGAGCGCAAACCTGCCGTTTGCTGAGACGAGCTTGTCCCGGAAGGTGAGCACCTGGCCCGCCGCGAGAGTATCGCCACTTGCCGAGGAGCATGGAGGAGTAGCGTGCAGGAGGAAGAGAAGGCCGAGCAATATGTGGAGGGGAACCATGGCCATGGAGAAGAAGAGTACTGTGAATGATTGAATGAGTTGGAGAGAAGAGGAAGAGATGGCCTAGTGCACGTTGTCTGCCACTCTGAGAGAAAGGAGGAAGAGGACCCCATGTATATATGGTTGTTGAGCTGAACACGCAGTACGCAGGAAACAGTAGGAACCCACGTTGATTGAGCTGGCGACCTGAAGGAGACGGCAACGACGACCTGGGGTCGTCGCACCCACTCGCATTGGTCTGCCACAATTGCGAGCCCCATGGACGTGACAATGGACGTGACGGCCCAGAGCGCGGTCGCCATATGCTGGTCGCTGGATCGTTAATGTGCAGGAGACCTTAACTGTGTCAGCTGGTCCTATATATACGTATGTCAAACTGATTTGATTGATGCCAACATAGAATTTTTTTTTCCACACCCTGACTAGTACACGCCAAACTGGACGTGCTTGTTCTTCCACCGAGTCTCTGCAAGGAAAAACCCTGGACTTGTTCAACCTGTTCACTGTTTGTATTAATTGTCACTGATAAGGATCCTCTCTCGCGGCCTGGGGACTAGAGGTGTGGAAACGCAAGTGTGAAGGAAGACTTAGGCCAACTCCACCGCACGATCTTAAATGGACGTCCGCTTTCCCCGGATTTGGTACATTTGGGTAGGGTAATGGAGACGTGTCCGGGCCTGTCCTGGTATGCGGTGGCCGTGCGCCCAGCGTGCGGACGCATCCTTTGGCCCATCCTGTCCGCCACAGTAAAAAATGCTCATATATTCATATCAAAACAAGTTTGCACGTTCAAATATTTATTGTCTAAAATGAAAATAGTTTTTCAACCCAATCAAAATTGTCTTTAATAAAATAGTTTTACAACCAAATCGAAATTGTCTTGAATGAACATAATGAATCGTCCGATGAATAAATAAAGTGGTGGAAGAAAAATTCATCTCCATTGTCCATACCTTTGTGGGCAAAGTGCCGAACACCTTGCGGTCGTGGTGGCAAAGAGGCCGCGATGATCGGCGGCCGGCTACTGGCCGCTCTGGAGCAATCGTCGGATGCTGCCGTGGCCGCCGTGGTACGTCGCCGGCGGTCGTATCCCCTCTGCCACCGGCTATGACGGCGACGGCCAAATCTCCTCCAATCGACGGCCTAAACTACGGCGAAAGCGCGTGCGTGGTGGCGGCCATGTCGAGACGTGGTTTGGTATGGACGGTGGGGGGGGGGGGTGCGCAGTGACGAGGCGGCCGGAGAATAGTGGCGGCGCCGGCGGCGGGGTGGGGCGGGGGAGATGGGGTAGAGGCGTTGGAAGCGAAGGGACTGCTACTGTCCCCGATAGGCGGACCAAGGGGGGACAAGGGCGTGCGTCGAGCACGTCCGCGCGATGTCCGTTTCAGCCCAAACTCGGTGCAAGTTGGGGCGGAGGATGGGTCGAAAACAGATAAAATCCGGACATTTGTCCGTTTGGTGCCAGCGTTGTGCCGCGCTATTCATCCATTTTATCTCAAACGGACGCACTCGGACAGGATGGGATCGCGTGTTGGAGTTGGCTTTAGAGTGATTAATCTCTATGCACGGAATGTGATTGCCTTCTGCTCAAGTTTCTGCAAAAATTCTTCAATCAACACAGCCCCCATGACTGAGATTGGTGTGGGACTCTTTCGCAACGTGTGGAAGATGGCAGGGCTATTCTATTCTGACATGACAATTATTCACGCAACGTCCCAAGAACACGCGGCCTCAGCTATTTACCTTTGCGCAAAAAAAAGAGAGAAAAGGGAGGGTATATTATCAGATTGCAGTGCAGAATGCTCCCTAGTTAGGTTCACTTGTTTCATCTGCCTCTCCGAGCAAGCTTACACTCGTTTACAATTACCTACAATTACCTGAGAGGGGCTCTTTAGGGTACTCCTTCAGGACAGGCTAAATACTAGTAGGGAGAAGTTACAAAGAAAGAACATTTTCTTGGTTGTTTCACTATACTTAGGGGTTGAGGCATGTTCACGAAGACTTCCCGGCTATCGGCGACAATGTCAAGCCAGCTCCGGTAAGGGAGTGACGACAACGGCGCATCGACGGCTTGTTCTGGCTACAATAGTGGTCACTCAGTGGTCTCAGACTGTCGATGTAATTATTGTTATGTTTAAGATGCTTTGTACTTTCGATAAACTTTACAATAGATCTGATTTTCCACGAAAAGGGTATAATAGAGCTAAATAACTTCTTCAAAATATAAAATAAAAAACAATAGAGAAACTTATCGTCATTCATAAAAAAATGTATCTATTATGATTACAAACATACCAAAACAGCTCTGCCAGTCCGCAACTGGATTTTTTAGACAAACATATCAAAACAGTCTATTAATTTTTTTCGAAACAAACTCGTAAGGCAAGACTTTGAGAATGCTCTCCCTCGCAGAAAGTGAATACTGCTCTGCCATCATAGAAAATAAATGTTGAGGATTCAATGTGTCACAGTAGAATTGCCAGCCCAGTCAGACAATTCTTCTTTCTGGGGCGTTTTTTGTTGAAACTAATTAGGCCAGCCTGCACAAATCATCCTTCTTGAAAAGGAAACAACCGTCCAGATTCCAGTTAACAGAAAGATAAAGATCGCGTGGTGGTGGAGTCTCAAAGTATTTGTCCACAAGACCACAATTGTCGTTGCCTCCGGCAAGTTGGCTTACTTCGGAGTTCAGATAAGGTCGGGCAATTCAGACTCAGACGATCAGCAAAGGGTCTGCGACTCTGCGTACGTGCATAGAAACACACAGCACGTACGTCTTGGTACAACACTAGAACTGAGAAAACAGTGATAGGTAGAATCTTGACGTTCATGTTAAAAAGAAAGAAGAATTGTAAGGGTCATGTCTGACTAGTACGTGTCACATCCGGCCCCGGCTCCCTCCCACCTGCTCCCTCCCGCCGGCGGTCACTCCGGCCCCAGCGTCCACTTCCCTCAGCATCGGTCACTCCGGCCACGCCGCCCAGCCCGCGGCCATGGCCTCGTCCCCTCCTCCCTCCGCCGTCGGGCGCTCCCGCGAGGACAGATGGCTCGAGTCTAGCCCCTCCTCCGCCGGGTCGCCGCCCATCTACCGTCAGGCCCTCTGCCGCCTGCCGCCCCCCGCTTCCCAGGCGCCCCCCTCCGGCTTGCTGTCTCCCTCGCCGCCGTCGACGGGCCCGACTCCTCCGTCTGTCCCGCGCCCACCCCTCCGCTCCGAGATCTGCCGGACGCCCTTGGAGGTGGTGGATGCGCGCGAGCCTTGGCAGGTCCTGGTGAGTCGTAAGCGGCCTCGTCCGCGCGCGCAGGGCAGCCGCCGGCGTGGCCCGGACGCGAGACCCCGCCCCAGGCCGTCCTGGCTCCGCGAGGGCGATTGTCCCCGGTGTCTGGGCTCCGGTCACCCCCTCTCCGACTGCCGGAAGGACATCCAGTGTGCTCGTTGTCGCTTCTTTGGCCACAAGGCCAAGTTTTGCACCCTCCCCCGGGCCGTCGCGTCCTCCTCCAACAGTTCCGCCCCCCCTCCGCTCCGGCGCCGTGTAACTGATCCGGTCGCGGCGGACGGTCGCCCTTCGTCCTCGGGTTCGGCGGCCACCACGCGCTCCCCTTCGGGCTTGCTCACGCCCGCGTCGGACGCTGCGGACGCCCGTGCACCAGTGCTCTCCGGGTCTGCTCATGTCGCCGGAGCGTCTCCTGACCTCGTGTCCCCCTTGTCCTCCGGGTGGACTGCGGCGACTTCTTCCCGGGCCGCTCTGCCATCGCCTAGCTTCTCTATTCCTGCGTCTTCCTCACCGGCCTCGGTGGCCTCCTCCGTCGCCACTGCACTCTCTGGGCACCCTTCGTTTCGCCCTGCTGTGGCCATGTGCTACCTTCCGCGCTCCCACGAGGTCGTCGAGGCGGAGCGTGCGCTGGAGCGTGCACTGCTCGTCATCGTTGCGGGCAGCCGCGCGGGCGTGTCCCTTGAGGAGGTTGCCGACGGCATCTGCTCCCAATGTGACCTTGCCGCCGATGACTACACCATCCACAAGCATGCTCCTGAGGATTTCCTCCTCCGCTTCTCCAATATGGAGCACCGTGCTCGCGTCGACCTGTGCCTTGTGCGCACTCCCCGGTTCAGGCTCACCTTCCATCCCTGGGGCCGCGAGGCTGGCCCCGAGCCCGTCAAGGCGCTCTTCCTCGTGTCTCTCGAGCTCTATGGCATCCCCGACCATGCTTGGCACCGGGCGGCCGCCGAGACCCTGCTCGCCCCGTTCTGCAAGGTCGAGCACCTCGCCCCGAGACCCGCAGCTGCGCCGACATGTCCGTCTTTCGGTTGTCGGCATGGACCATCAACACGGACGCGATCCCGCGCTCCTCCGAGCTTCTCCTGCCAGGTGACGACGCCGTGGAGCCGGACGCCGACCCGGACCGTGCTGAACGCCTCGCGCTAGGGCTCGCACGCTTCCCCGTCCGTATCCATGTGGCTTCCTGTGTCGACTACCGCCGGCCGCCTCCGCCGCATGTGTCCGACGACGGGGCTGCGCAAGACTCTCCCTCGCTCCCTCCACGTTGGCCGTAGCACCACCAGTTCCCTCCCGCCCGTTCCGGTGGCTCACGGAGACCCCCAGGCCGGGGCGGCCGCCGGCGTGGCCGTCGCCACGCGCACGTGCCTCCCCCGTGCCGTGGATGGGAGGGAATCTTGGGGCCCCACCCCGGCGCCTCTTCCTCCGCTGACCGGGTCTCCGCGCGGCTCCGATTGGGTGCCTTGCCTCTGCTGATCGAGGCTGGGCCACGTGACACACCTTCCCCTGCTGTGGAGGCCAGCCAGTCCGACCCTGTGCTGACCTCTGGGTCCCAGGTGGTTCGAGACGCGAGCGATTCGAACCAGCCAATCAGCGCCGTGACTTCCTCTCCAAGTCCAGTTGCGTCACCCCTGGTGATCCTGCCTGGCCAACCAGATGTCGACACCCCACCTCCAGCTGCCACAGACCTCATACCGCGCCTGCCGTTGGGAGACAGAGAGGGGCCCGCCCGTGTCACCCCGCCTGTCGAGACCGGCGCGGATGATTCCCTCGCGGCCAATCCTGCGTCTCCTCCCCCATGTCCCCATGCGGACCAGATCCCGAGCCTGCTTTGGAGGACACGCCCCGCCTGTCCGCATCCTCCCACGACGCCCACGCGCTGGCGCCGAGCCGCTTGGCCAGCGCCAGTCCCGTGCTTTCGGCGGGCCCGCCTTCCTGTCTGGATGTCGTGCTGCATGTTGCACCTGATGCTTCTCCAGATGACAGGTCGGCCCCACTGCCCATGCAGCCCATGCAGCACATGGACGTCCCCGCGCCCGACGTGCCTCTCTCCTCCTTCGTCAATGCCATCGCTATCAGTGCTTCCTCCCTACTGCCTACGCCTAAGCCTCGGCGGCGCAAGAAGGAGCTGCCGGCCGACTTCACTCTTCGCCGCAGCTTCCGCATCACGCGTGCGGACCAGGGGCTCAACTCTGAAATGAAGGCCAAAAGATTCTTGCTTCGCCGTCTTGGCCTCATCAAAAGTGATGATGCGCCCATCTCCGACGAGGTGCTGGGCAAATACGCTCGTCTCTTCGAGCAGCTACTAGCTTTGGATGTGATGCAAGCATTCGCCGACTTCTTCGGATGGAAACTGCCCACCACGCTGCCTTCTACCCAGGGGCAGCTCATTGAGGCCTAGTTTAGTTGCCTCGCGACATCTCTAATGCGCTCCTCCTTCCTATGGATTGTAACCTCAAAACCATTTTTGGAATGTTCGTGGTCTTAACTCCGGCGCTAAACGCACGGCCGTCCGCAGCGTGATCTCCGCTGCCGCTCCTACCATTGTGTGTCTTCAGGAAGAAAAGCTCGCTTATGTTTCCGATGCCATTGTTTTGGACAATCTTGGGCCGTCCTTCAAGGACTACTACTTCCTCCCCGCGGATGGCACAAGCGGTGACATCCTCCTTGCTTGGCAATGATCTACCATCTCCCTCTCTAATCCCCTCATCGGTGAGCACCATGTTACGGCCTTGGTCTCTTCCTTGGCCGGCGATGGTCATTGGTGGCTCACTGGGGTGTACGGGCCGCAAGACGATGATGCCAAGCTCGAGTTCCTTGCTGAGTTGCATGATGTGCGTGAGTCCCGCATCGGCCCTTGGCTTATCGGTGGCGACTTCAACATGATCGCTTCGGCCTCGGATAAGAACAACCCCAACATCAACCGTCGCACATGAACAGATTTAGGCGCTTCATTGCTGATGAGGAACTCTGTGATCTCTACATGCACGGCCGGCGATACACTTGGTCCAACGAGCGCGATGCCCGGACGCTGGTCCGCAATGACCGCATCCTTTGCACCTCTGGATGGGAGATCGCCCACCCGCACTGCCTACTCCGCTGCCTCTCCTCCGCGGCATCCGACCATTGCCCGCTCCTTGTTGACTGCGTGGACCGCCCTCTGGGAGCGCGCCGATTCCACTTCGAGAGGTTTTGGCCGAAGTTGGAGGGCTTTCACCAGGTGGTCTTCGAAGCCTGGGTTTCTATTCCGCCTGACGCCGATCCATTCCGGTGGATCGTGACACATCTTAAGGTGACAGCTAGGAAGCGGCAAAGCTGGAGTGCGCGCTCGATCGGCAATGTGTCCTTACAGCTTAAGGTGTCCCGCGAGCTCATTGCTAGACTTGACGCTGCTCAAGATTCACGGTCGTTATCTCCCCTCGAGACCTGGCTCCGTCGAAAACTTAGGGCCTCCTACCTTGGTCTTGCCTCCCTCGAGCGATCCATCGCTAGGCAGCGGGTGCGCCTCTCCTGGCTCTGGAGCGATGACGCGGCTGTCTCATACCTTAAAGTGCATGCTGCTCATCGCAAGCAAAGAAACCTCATGACTAGTTTGCGTGTCGATAACCGCACTATCTCTGACCATGATGAGATGACTGAGGCCGCCTTCGCTCACTTCTCCAGCGTCCTTGGCAGCACTTCCGAGCGTGATATCACGCTAGATCTCCATGCCCTTCGTGTGCCGCAGTTTGACTTGCTTGCGCTCGACACGGCATTCACCGAGGAGGAGATTTGGAATGCCGTCAAGAGTCTTCCGTCCGGGAAGGCGCCCGGCCCCGATGGCTTACCTCAGAATTCTTCGTCGCTTGTTGGGGCACGATCAAGCTTGACTTCCTTGCGGTGTTCGACAAATTCTATGCCATGAATGGTAGAGGCCTGCAAAAACTCAATGAAGCCCTCCTCACGTTGCTCCCCAAGCATGCAGATGCGCAGTCCCTCTTCGACTACAGACCCATCAGTCTCATACACATCTTCGCCAAGCTGGTTGCGAAGCTTCTCTCCCTCCGTCTTGCTCCACGGTTGAACACCATGGTCTCCACCAACCAAAGTGCGTTTATTGCGGGACGTTGTATCCACGACAACTACCTCCTCGTGCAGCAGATGGCTCGCCTCTTGCATAACCTCAAGGCGCCGCGCATGCTCCTCAAGCTGGACATTGCCCGGGCATTCGACAGCGTGTCATGGCCCTTCCTTCTCCAACTTCTCCAGCACCTCGGATTTGGCCCACGCTGGCGCGAGTGGATCTCCATGGTCCTCTCCACGGCCTCCACGAGAGTTCTCATCAACGGCCATCCTGGGGCCCCGATCGACCATGCGCACGGCCTTCGACAAGGAGACCCGGTCTCACCCGTGCTCTTCACCCTGGTCATCGACGTTTTGAATTCCATGCTCCTACACGCGGTGGAAACTCGGGCTCCTCCATCGCCTGACCACCCGCCATGCGGCTTCGAGCATATCCCTTTCTGCGGACGACGTGGTCATTTTCTGCCACCCAGATGCCCACGACCTCGCCACGGTTCGCAGACTCCTTCATGTCTACCGGCGCTTAGCCTCTAGTTTCAGTAGTGGGGCTGAGCATACCCCCTTTCTGTTGTGCTCCTTCGCTTGTACACCATGCCTAATGCGTACATGGACTCGTTAGCGTTGTAACCCCATGCTTGTACTCCTTCTTCTATCAATACAAAGATACGCATCTTGCATATTCGCGAAAAAATGTTAAAAAGAAATGCCAGTGACATGGTTCATGTTTAACTGGAGGAGACCGTGCGCGTGAACAAGGGCTGCATATCTCGAGAATACCAACACGCTCCTCCGCCTTGCCCTCACCCGCGGTGGCACCCTTGCTTCGGAAAAGTCAAGTTGTACCAATAACTTGAAGGGATTATGGAGTAACCTTGAAGACATTAATTCTAACCCCTTGTATCATTTACTGCTTTTCCATGTTTCAGTTCCCTTGAGTTTAATTAGGCTGCATAATAAATTATTTTGTTACTCCTTCTGATCCATATTACTTGTCTTAGATTTTTCTAGATACATTTCTAAATATTCTGTATCTAGAAAAATCTAAGACAAGTAATATGGATAGAAGGGAGTAGCTCCTTAGGAGTATGGAAAGACTCACCTATCCGATGATGAGTGAAATTTTATGATGGATGATTGTATTGTGACATTATGACACCTCTGTTGGATGTATGAATTAGGGTGAACGCTAGTGTATTTGTTACGCTTCAATGACTATAAGGTCTTACACACCGTAAGTATCAATTATTAACTGTAGGATGAATTAAAGTATTATTGGTTTGATTAATATAAGAATGAAACAAAATAAGAACATAATGGTTCTAAGAATGGAAGTTTAAGTCCTCACTTATTTATTTTGGGGTTGCAACTTAGCTCGATCGTGGCTAGCGCATGTCATCCTCTTATTTTTGCAAAAATGATCATAACAGTTCATCAAAAAGTACAAAGCATCTTAAATATAACAAAAATAACATCGAGAATCCGAGATCACAAAACAACCACTACTACCATCAGAACGAGCCTCTGACACGATGTTGTTGTCGCTCCCCTACCTGAGCCGGCTTGACCTTGTCGATGACAGCCGGGAAGTCTTCGTGCACATATGCCCCTAAGGACCAGCGCCATGGAGCTGTATTTTTCACCTTTGAACCCTTGCATACATCTGAAATACCTAAAATCAAATATCGCCACATGACAAGAAACCCTAACCTCACTGCCCCAAGGAGATGACAGGAAGCTGCGCCTGAGCTCCGTCGACTACATCCAGACGGACGAACTCGAGGAGAATCAGAGCCCAGAAGACAAACTCGAATAAGAAGGTCACCATCCGTCCGAGCGCCACTGAGGGAGTCCTAGATTAGGGGGTCCTCGTACAACCGGACTATATACTTTGGCCGGACTGTTGGACTATGAAGATACAAGATTGAAGACTTTGTCCCGTGTCCGGGTGGGACTCTCCTTTGCGTGGAAGGCAAGCTTGGCAATTCAAATATGTAGGTCTCCTCCCTTGTAACCGACTCTGTGTAAGCCTAGCCCCCTCCGGTGTCTATATAAATCGGAGGGTTTAGTCCGCAGGACAACAACAATCAGAATCATAGGCTAGCTTCTAGGGTTTAGCCTCTACGATCTCGTGGTAGATCAAGTCTTGTAATAGTTATATCATCAAGATCAATCAAGCAGGAAGTAGGGTATTACCTCCATCGAGAGGGCCCTAACCTGGATAAACATTGTGTCCCCATATACATTACCATCCGCCTTAGATGCACAGTTCGGGACCCCCTACCCGAGATCTGCCGGTTTTGACACCGACATTGGTGCTTTCATTGAGAGTTCCACTGTGCCGTCACGATAAGGCTTGATGGCTCGTCTTGTTGTCAAGGACAACATTACCTCTGGGGGAGCCCTGGCTGTAGGCCAAACTCTCCGACTAGGCGGCTTCGTCATGACCGCCCGTTCGGCCATCGCGTCGACGATGACTTCTCGGGTCATAAAAAACAGCCTCCATGTCGGCTCGGGACTCACCGAGCAGATGGATCCAATGGAGCTCTCTTCCTTGAACGAGCTATTGGATCGCATCGCCGCCCTGGGAGTCGCTATGGACTATGATCAGATCGGGCTTAAACCCGACCAAAGGGAGATTAACTCTCTGCCGGGCACCCATCAGATAGCGGTGGTGGAGGAGCAATGTAGCGATTCTTCCTCTATTTTGAGGACAAACTATGTCCGGATTCCCGAGCTCTCCGAGCCGGATACCCGTCTACGGGAGGACATGGCCCAAGCTTCGAACCTAGAATCGGACAGCGGACTATAACTAATGGGCAACATCCCGGAGCCCGAACTGCTGAGCTCGGAAACTCCTCTGCCCCTGGGTCTCAGATCGGGTCAGGGTTTGGACCTATCTACCCACCCACCCAGACACAAGTGATATTTCCCACATTAGACAAGAGCCCCAAGAGACAGTACATCACTATTGGGCCAGATTCATCCTTGTAATGAGCAAGGTCAAGGACTGTCGTGAGGAAGACGCAATTTCATTCTTTTGCAAAAATTGCACGGACAAGGGAATCCTCAACGCCATAAGTCGCCGTGCCATAGCACACTTCGCTGACTTCGCGGCCATAGTACAGAAGTACTGTGCGATGGAAAGCGCCTGGAAAACCCAAAAAAAAATTCCGGGATCCTCCGGCTCTCACTAAACCACCCGTCCGAACTAAAAGGGTGTACTCTCATAAGTCACCCGATCTAATTACAAAGAAACCAAAGCCCACTACAGGGCGCGGAGCTGTATTGCAGGGATGGCTCAATGGGCCATGCAAAATTCACAGTACACCGGATACCATGCCAACACACAGCCTTAGAGCATGTTGGATACTCCGGCAGGTGGCCAAGAGCGGCGAGGATCTCCTCATCACTACTAGGGAAAACCTTATACACAGAACTTTAGCAAGAGCTGGTCGAAAAGCACGCCCGGTGCTCAAGAGCGATAGCGCTGTGCAAACCGCTGCTGCAGATAAAGTTCTAGCAGATGGCGCGTCTTGTTCTAAACACGTTACTACTAAAATTCCCACGGCTTATCCGATAGGCTACACATAGTAGTAGCGACCTATATCGAATCAAGCTACCGCTACTTTCTTTGTAGCAGCTGCGTTTAATCTAAACTCGATACTGCTAAAGGATATAAAATTAAATGGAAAGCAAATAGAAAGGTAATTGAAAATGAAAGAAATAGAATAAGGTGAAAGGAAAAAATAAATGTGAAGAAAACTAAATTAAAAAGGGGAAAAAAGAGAAAGGAGTAGAAGTAGCGTGTATCCCAGAACGCGCTGTAGCTAATGTAGCGATGGCGCGCTTTGCAGGCAGCGCTCGCTACTCGACTTAACCACGGGGTTCGTCCTTCCCCACGACCACTTCCCCCAAATCCAACTCTCCACTCTCGCCGCCGCCGTCGCCCGTTGGCCTCCGCGTGCTCTCCGCACACCCTCTACACCGCCCCGACCCCATATTCAACGCCGCCCCCGCCCTCGACCTCAACGCCGCCCCGGACGCCGCCCCCAACCCCGACCTCGACGCCGCCATCCGCCGCGCGCTCGAGCCCCGACCCCGACCTCGACGCCGCCTGCCCCTCCCTCGTCGCAGGCACTCGAGGTGAGCACGCTTGCTCCTCCCTCTCCCCCACCTCTGCCTAGGGTTTCTTTATATTTTAGTTGCATCAAATTAGTTAGGGTTCATGTAAGGGTGGAAACGAATCGGATGAGGATGCGGTTCAAATGAGTTAGGTTTCATGTAAGGGTGGAAACGAATCAAATTTCTAACATGAATCATAAAACGAGTAAAATTTGACCACTTATTTCACTTTATAGTTGGATAATCGGAATATACGCTACCACTTTCCACCCCTAGGTTCATCAAATTAGATGGTAATTAGGGCAGTAGTTCCTAGGTACTAATTAGTTAGTAAGAACTAGGTACTAGTTTATTTTCATTTATAGTAAGTTTATTTTTAGTAAGAACTAGTTGAATTAATAGAACTAGTTAGTAAGAACTTGTTGCTAATTTTTTAGTTAAAGCAATTTGTCCCGCATCGACGTGGACGATGCCTATCCCGCAGGTGACGCGCGCGGGAACGGCTGGCTTGGGCTCTGGCCACGGTGGCGCCATGGCCGGCGGCGATGAGGTCTCGGGCGCGGCAGCTGAGCTAGCTAGGCGGGGCAACTAGCACGGGGAGGAGGGGGAAATGAAGTAGAGCTTACGGCGGTTCGGACGAGGCGGTCGGCGAGCTCGGGGAGGGGCTGGAACCAGCGAGGCGGCGAAGGCGATCTCCGGCGACCGGAGATGAAGACGGCGTCGATGGAGGCGCTCCAGGGCCTCCCGCGTCGCGTGGCTCGACCGGAGAGGTGGTGGACGACGTGGCGGAGCTTCCGGACTCGAAGAGAGGGCGAGGGGGAGGTGGTGGCCGCGGCAATGGCGTGCGGCGGCGACGGTGGCGCTCGGGTGCGCTCGGGGAAGAGAGAACCAGGGAGGAGGAAGAGCGAGAGGGAGTGAGAGCGGTGCGGGGCAGCGCGTGGCGACGTTCCGGACGTCCAGGCGTCGAGAGGGAGGACAGGCAGGCAGGTGGCGTGGCGGCACGGCCGTGCGCGCGCGCCGGCCACACGTCAGGCCGACTGGCGCCAGGAGGACGACGGCGGTGGTGGGCTGGGCCGGCCTGCTGGGCCAGGCCAAGCCGCCTGATGCGGCTGCACAGGTAAGTGGCCCGGGTAGGTTTTTCCCTTTTTGTTTTCTTTTCTATTTTTCTGACATTTGTTTGGTTTAATAAAAATACTAAACCATTTTATTTTCTTATGCCAATTTTTGTAGGGGCTAGTGGTATTATTCCAGAGCTCCTCATCAACTAGCATAACTTTTGGACATATAATATATATATAACATTTATATATCCAATGCAAATAATTATGCATTAATTCCAAATGCACAAAATAAATACTTATGAGCTCCCAAAAATATTGGTTTGATTTTTATCTCTGTCCAATATTTTCAGAGGGCAACATGAGCATTTTCTTGGACCTTTTTGGAGCAACTTTTACTTGGGTCAATTTCCAAAAATGATTCTGAGGGTTTCACAAATCCTCAGGTCAATTTAAATGGAATTTAAACATGATGCGCAAATGACTAGCTAGTCTAGGTCATACCAGAACTAGGGATGTGACACCGCATCCTCGTCGTCGAGTCGGCGGAGGATGACACCTGCTTGACCAGATGGGCCATGTACGGGACTGGGCTCCGCCGGGGTGGTACTGGGAGGCGCTACCTGCCGGGAGGCGCAGGTTGGTGAGGAGCTAGCCTGTCGTTGACCCGAACCTTCTTTGGTGGCGGTCGCGTGGGCCAGTGACAGTCCAGAGGCTCGAGGACCCTGCAGAGGTGGTGCGTCACCGTGTCAGTGAGGAGGACGCGCACGTCCGTCGCTACTTGTTTGCGTTGGAGCACAGGTTCTCTAATACCTGGCAGGTTCTCCAGGGATCTCACTGGAGCTATGATCCCATGATGGTTCCTTCTCTGTGGGTGTCCACCGCCCGCGCCGATACCCGTCATGTGCTAGGGTTTTAGTTGTATTAGTGATGTTATATGTATGACACTACTATTCGGGATGTATTAGTGATAATATTCGACGATGTACGGACGCATGAGATGATTTACTTTTGCTTATTGAATGCATGCTAATTTGTGTCCTATAAGATATTTTGAAATGTATATCTTGTGTTGCTCAAATAGGATATGTGCTTGCCCAAGTGGCCGGTCATGTTTGCAGGTTACACCTCCGAGTGGCCTATGTTTTGCGGAGTGTTGATTCATTTCCGTTCCGGCAAATTTCAGGCACTCGATATGTCCTATTTTAGCAAAGGTCATGCTGGATTTTTCCGTGAATTTTGGCATGACTTGTGCCAGAATATGTAGGAAATATCGAGTGCCCCGGATTTGTGTGTTGAGTATCTTGGTAGTTGTCTTCGATCGATTTTCAATTAATGTTTTAACTATGAACATAGGAAATGTCTGACGACGAAAAGGATTTCGGTATTTGCAAATACTGCGAAGATGAGTGCGGCCTGTGCGACGGAATCTTACTAGATGATGATAGGCGCTTCAGCATCAAGCTGGACGAGAACTTTGAAGTCGATACAGTAAGTCACAACGACAAGTCTGTTTTCGTAATTAAGCATGACATCTGCTTCATTTGCTTCAACTTATAATTTTTTTACTATTCTACTAGCATATCCCCTGCCATGCTAGAGTTTTTGTATTGGATAAGATAGGTTTCAGTCATACTATGGAGGTAAAGAAAGTTTACTTGAAGACCGAGCATGGTTATATTTTCCACGCAAAATTATACAATTCAGACGACTACACCTATTTTGGATGCAAAACATGGCGAGCACTATGCAAGACTTATGCATTTGAGCTTGATATGGTTATCACCTTTGATATTCATCCGGAAGATGATATTGAAGGTAATACCGACATCTGGGTCGATGTGCGGGCGCCTCGATTATACCATTATGTAAGTTTCTCAACCATATTTATGTCTTTGATATTGTTTATTCAAAAATAGTTGACAACTAATTTGTATTGTCAGCTTATTTTGGTGCAAGCAAACATGTCCAGCGCTTGCTAGACATGACCGTATACTGTGCCGGGGCTGAACTCAACTGCGAGGAGCTCAGTCATTATGTTTCATGGCTTGCGGATCTTGATACTGTCAAGACAAATTTTCTTCCTGCATTTAGAAATGTTAGTACTGAAAACGTGCGACCAATAGTGTTTGTAATGAACTACGGTCACATATATTTAGGAAGGATGGTAAGATTTTTACTATTTGTCCTCAGTGCATCTTTTCCATACATTATTTTTGAAGCTAAGCTTCATTGCTAAGTATGTTACCATACGATGTTCTTCAACAGGGACTCCCGATGAATGTTGTGCCTTATGGGATCGAGACTAAAGGTACCATGAGTATTATTAGCTTACGGCCAAGATATCCTACATATTACTTTAGGGCATTCAAGATTAGCGATGGATTCTTAATAGTGCAAGACTGGACCAAATATGTGATGGGGGAGCGCAGAGAAGTACTAGGGGGCAGCAAACAAATTCGCTACCCACGATTAGGAGACAGGTTCATCTGCATGCTCCAACTTGATCAAGGAGGAGAGCTATACATGTTTTATGTTATTTTACCTAAGAGAGAGCAGCAAGAGTGATTAGCTAGCTAGAAATGAGTTTGAAGATGATGATGTGCTACACTATTACTATGATGATAAAATAGCTAGTGTTGGTGGTAATGACTATGATGATTATTATTAGCTACTGTTAGTGGTGATTAAATAAATACTGTTGGTGGTAATGACTATGATGATGATTAAATAGCTTGTGCTGGCGGATTAGATTCAAGTGGAGGCAACATGTGGTGCACATCGAAAGTACTACTAGTCCAAACTAGATCAAGTTTGGATTAGTAGTATACTTTTGACATGCACCACATATTGCCTCCACTTGAACTTAATCCACCTTCATTTGACACACTGTTATGGACATAATGATGTAAATCTCATAACTGGTGTTGTACCAATATTTGTACGATGGCGCATAAATACACTAAAAATAAAAAAGAATACTAGTAGCGATGGAGAGAAAACACGCTGCCACTAGTTACATTAGCAGTAGCATGGGAGCGAACAAACGCTGCAGCTATTTGTCCTAGCAGTAGCGCGTACGGTCACGCGTTACTACTAAGCAATAGCTGTAGCACCTTATTAGTAGCGCCCCCCCCCCTACTAGTGAGCACAAAACCAGCGTTACTGCTAGGGTTTTCCCTACTAGTGCATCAACAATACCACAGAGCACCATCCCGTGGAAAATAACAATACAGTATTGAAAGTCTTTGAGACCTTCACCTCAAATAATAGGCGCAAGCGAGCACTCCGCAACCTTGCCGAAGTCTGCCACGTTGCAACAATAAATCCATGGAACGATACAGCCATAACCTTCAATGCCAGTGACGAACCTCAATTCCGAAC
This sequence comes from Aegilops bicornis, assembly GCA_021605145.1. NCBI lineage: Eukaryota > Viridiplantae > Streptophyta > Magnoliopsida > Poales > Poaceae > Aegilops > Aegilops bicornis. Next base: position 67,192,931 of record CM038671.1, read on the forward strand.
AGCCAAAGCACCAGCCGCTTTGGTCCTTAGTCCAATTGTGGACGGCTTCCGTCTTACTAAAGTGCTCATGAACGGTGGCAGCGGATTAAACCACATCTACGAGGAGACTCTTAGCAAAATGGAAATAGACAAGAGCCGCATTGAGGAAAGCAGCACGACCTTCAGAGGAATCATCCCTAGTCGGGAGGCATGATGCGCGGGAAAAATCACACTAGATGTGGTATTTGGCACGCCGGAGAATTATAGGTCCAAAGAAATCACATTCCGAGTGGCCTCGTTCAGTAGCGGATACCACGCCCTTTTAGGGCGGGAGGCATTCACGATCTTCCAAGCTATACCCCATTACGGGTACATGAAGCTCAAGATGCCCGGGCCCAATGGAATCATCAGTCTAGCTAGTGATCCGGACATATCACTCCACACCGAAAATAAAACCGCCGCACTGGCCCTCGAGGCGTTATCCGAAGCCCTTGTGGCCGAAGAACTAACTGTGCTGCATTCCACAGTGGACAGGGACAACGTGATACTCGACAAAAGACCAAAGTCCAGCTCTTTTAAACCAGCAGATGAAATAGTCAAATTCCAGGTCAACCCAATGGACCCTACAAAAACAGCATCCATCGGGGCATAGCTGAACCCCACAACAGACGACGCACTGCGGGAGTTCTTGCGCGAGAATTGGGACATCTTCGCCTGGCATCCTTCAGACATGCCAGGAATCCCACGCAGGCTGGCCGAGCATAGCATAAACATTCTAAAGGGATACAAGCCGGTCAAGCAGACTCTTCGGCGTTTTTCAGAGCCTAAGCGACAAGCAATGGGAGAGGAGCTAGCCAAGTTACTCGAGGCCGGATTCATTAGAGAAATAAAGCATCCGGACTGGCTAGCAAACCTGGTAATGGTACCAAAGAAGGACAAATCCTGGCACCTATGTGTCGATTTCAAGGACCTTAACAAGGCTTGCCCCAAGGATCCCTTCCCCCTCCCCCGCGTCGATCAAATTATCAACGCTACCGCAGGTCACGACTCATTGTGTTTCCTCGACGCATACTCCGGATACCATCGAATTAAGATGCCGGAGTTCGACCAAACCGCAACGGCATTCATCACTCCATACGGCCCCTTCTGTTTTAACACCATGCTTTTCGGGCTCAAAAACGCCGGTGCAACCTATCAACGCATGAATCAGACATGCCTGGAAACACAAATCGGCAAAATAGTGGAGGCATTCGTAGACGATGTGGTCATTAAAACCAGACACGTCGAATCCTTACTAGATGACTTGAGGCTCACGTTCGACAATCTCCGAACATATGACATCAAGCTCAATCCGGAAAAATGCGTTTTCGGCATGCCCGCCGGAAAGCTCTTGGGTTTCATCGTTTCCAATAGAGGAATTGAAGCAAATCCGGCTAAAATCCGAGCTCTGTCACAGTTGGCTATCCCAACAGACCTCAAGCAAATCCAGAAACTGACTGGATGCATGGCTGCCTTAAGCCGCTTTTATCTCCCGATTGGGAGAAAAGGCACTACCTCTTTATCGCCTTCTTCGACGCACCGAACACTTCGAATGGACGGATGCGGCCACGGCCGGGTTGGAAGAAATAAAAGCCATCTTGGCCAGCAACCCAATCTTGGCCGCGCCAAATATCGGCGAACCAATGCTGTTATATATAGCGGCAACACACCAAGTTGTAAGCGCAGTGCTCATCGTCGAACGAGAGACTGACGGACATAAGTTCCCGCTTCAAAAGCAGGTATACTACGTATCCACTGTCCTCACTCCATGCAAATCACGGTACCCACATTATCAAAAGATAGCATACGCGGTCTTCATGGCATCCCAGAAACTACGACACTACTTTCAAGGGTGTTCAATTACGGTGGCTTCTGAAGTACCACTCAACGACATAATAAATAACCGCGATGCCACGGGCCGGATTGCTAAATGGGCTATTGAGCTCCTCCCATTCGACATAACATACAAACCACGACGAGCCATTAAGTCGCAAGTACTGGCTGATTTCCTCGCCAAATGGACAGAAGCCGAACTCCCTAAAGAGTACGGCGCGTATTCCAATTGGATCATGCACTTTGACCGCTCTAAGATGCTGGCTGGTCTGGGGGCAGGCGTCGTCCTGACATCCCCCACCGGAGATACAGTCCAATACGTACTCCAAATATTATACACAGACTCCAACAATGCAGCAGAATATGAGGCCTGTTGCATGGTCTCCGGATGGCAGTCTCCATGGGCATTCAACGCCTAGAGGTGCGTGGGGAGTCGAACCTCAGAATATCTCAAATAAATGGAGACTTTGACGTCAAGGACCCAAAAATGGCAGCTTACCGCAACGCCGTCCTCAAAATGTTAGCTCGGTTCGAGGGGCTCGAATTCCACCATGTGGTCCGAGAAAACAATCAAGCAGCGGATATCGTCGCTCGCATCGGCGCTAAGCGCGACCCTGTCCCACCTAATATCTTCTTGGAAAGGCTGTTTAAGCCATCCGTGGTGTGGGAAGGGAAGACCGGCAACAACAGTCCGGATCCAGCCACAACGCCCGATCCTGAACACTCTGACGTAATTGGAGGCTCTGCCACCGAAATAACACCTTCGGCCCACGTGAGTATGGCTGTCATCGCCCCGTGGACAGAACCCTTCTTGGCCTACCTAACTAGGCAAGAACTCCCTGAGGACCCAAACGAGGCACGTTGCATTGTGCGGCGGTCTAAAGCCTACAAGGTCCACGAGGGAGAGCTTTATAAGAAAAGCGCTGACGGAGTACTTCAAAGGTGCATCTCCAAAGAGGAAGGACGGCAACTTTTGGCAGAAATTCATGCTGGATTCGGCGGCCACCACGCCGCAGCTCGGGCCCTTGTAAGCAAGGCCTTCCGTACAGGGTTTTACTGGCCGACGGCCCGAGCAGACGCACATGGCCTCATCCAACGTTGCATCGGTTGCCAGCATTTTGCAAACCAAAGCCATCTGCCACCTACCGCTCTCCGAACAATCCCCATTACATGGCCCTTTGCAGTCTGGGGGCTTGATATGGTCGGACCCCTTAAAGGTGGAAGCCATAAGAAAAAGTACCTATTGGTCATGGTGGATAAATTCACCAAATGGGTAGAAGCCAAACCAGTTAAAATGGCCGAGTCCGGACCAGTGATAGACTTCATATCCGGGGTTGTCCACCATTACGATGTCCCCCACAACATCATCACCGATAAGGGCTCGAACTTTACAGCCGACGAGGTAAAAACTTGGTGCAGCAACATGGGCATTAAGCTCGATTATGCCTCCGTCTATCACCCCCAAACAAACGGTCAAGTCGAGCGAGCAAATGGTTTTATTATGAGCGGCATTAAACCCAGATTAGTGCGATCCTTGAAGGAATCAGATACGCACTGGGTTGAGGAGCTCAACTCCGTACTATGGGGGCTGCGGACCACGCCGAATCGCACTACCGGATACACACAGTTTTTTATGGTGTACGGTGCAGAGGCGGTACTACCCTGCGACATTATTCATGACTCACCTCGAGTGCGCATGTACGAAGAGAAAGAAGCCGAGCTTGATCGGCAGGACAGTTTGGACGCCCTGGAGGAGGAGCGTGACATGGCAAAAGCCCGCTCTGCATTCTATCAGCAACAAGCTCAATGGTATCAAAGAAGAGAAGTACGGGCCAAAAATTATAACGTTGGCGAACTCGTTCTATGCCTACCAGAGAAGAAAAAGGACAAGCTCAAGCCCAAATGGGATGGTCCCTTCGTTATTGACAAAGTTCTAACCGGTGGAGCGTACCGTCTGCGGGATGCATCGGATAATCGACTCGAGCCAAACCCACGGAATGCGGCCAGACTCCGAAGGTTCTATGCCTAGTGTCGGACTCTGTGTTCGTCTCCTTACCTCCGTCCCTTTTTTTCACACACACACACACACACACACACACACACACACACACACACACACACACACATATATATATATATATATATATATATATATATATATATATATATTCGCTATATGTCTTTCTTTCTTTCTCCCCTTTTTCTTCAAGGCCTTAAAACTCTAAAATGTGTCTTGAATACACAATCTTGACGCGCCGTGCATGCTCATTATACCTGGGGGCTTCTTATATAGAAGCTTAATATAATTATATTCCGGGCTTTGTGCCCCCTGCACATGTGTTACTTTTCGACATGTACCTTTTCTTTGCCATTATATGCATCGATATGACTTAAGTTTTGGCCAAGCTGGGTTGCCTGGCTCTTGTGTTTATGCCCTACGTTCCCGTTAATTCGGCTAGGGCATAAGGGGAGCACCTCTGGGATTGTTACTGTCACAGCCTTAGATTAGCCTTGTTTTTCTTTGCATCTCATCATGTCATCACCATAGTTACGTTTATGAAATTTGAATTGAGGTTAGTTGAAACCCTCAGAAAACATTTCAGAAATAATCAACATTAAAATCTCTTGAAAGAAGTCCAAGAAAATGTTCTTCTCAGTCACTGAGAATATTGGCAAGAGTTAAAATTCAAACCAATATTTTTGGTATCTCAAAAACATTTATTCTGGGCCTTTGAATTAATTCAATAACTATTTGCATTGGATATATATTTTATATATAATTAATATATGTCCAATAATTCTGGAACATTTTATGTGGTTTGGTATATTTTAGTTCTAGACACATAATTATTTTCAGGATTTTATAAAATAGTTTAGTATTTTGGGCCTTTGAATCCCGAGCGTCGCCGCCGCGAGCCGTGGTCGCCGTCGTTTAATCGCCGGCGCGGCCGACGTGGCTATGTCATTAGGGCTTAATGGCATTTAGTTTAATCACACCAGCCGCTGACATCAGGTCCGCACCAGCTAAATAAACACTGGTTATCCTTTTAATCTATTTTAATTAAACCAAGCGGGACCCACGCGTCAGCGTTGACCATGCTGACGTGGCCCTTGACTGGCCCCACACGTCAGTGACCAACGCAGCCCTATGAGACTGACCAGTGGACCCCACTGGTCAGGTTTGACCTGGTCAGCGCTGTTGACTTGCTGACGCAAGCATGACACAGTGCTGACGCAATAAGTGACTTTCTGGTTTTAAAATAAATCAGGAAATTCAGAAAATGCCCTAAACTTCTAAAAATCATAGAAATTAATCTGTAACTCAGAATGAAATAATTTGTATGTGAAAAATGATCAGAAAAATCCAATCTATCCATCTGTACTGGTTTCATGCATGTTAGAACAACTTGTGACTACTGTTTTGGACAAATCATATAAATGGCATTTGAATATCCACATATGGTTGTTGAATTTGAATCTTGGATTCAAACCAACTCCATTTAATCTGTTGTAGTTGCATTAGACCAACACACTCATTCTGCCATGTCATGATCATGCATCATATTGTTCATTGCATTGATTGTGTTTCTTCTTTGTTTGTCGGTGCTTGTCCCCTCTCAGTAGACGTGTACCGACGATGTGATCGATGACACTGATGAAGAACTATACTATCTTCAGAAGTGCCAGGCAAGCAAAACCCCCTTGTTCATTTCGATCTGATCCTACTCTCTCTCGCTCTGCTCTCTTTTACTGCATTAGGACAACAACGATTCATCTGTTTACTTGTTGTGGTAGTTGAACCCCTTTATCCTCTGCATGACCTGTCATTGCCACAGTAAATAGATGAAACCCACTAGCATGAGTAGGAGTTGTTTGAGCCCTGTTGTGCCTACTCATTCATGCTTGTTTGTCATGCCTGCTATGCTTAGAGTTGTGTCAGGTCTGATTCATCGGGGATGAATTGGAACAGTGATGAACATGTCCTACTGTGTGTGAGCTAAGTGTGTGAACACAATTTGGTAAAGGTCGGTGAGAGGCCATGTAGGAGTACATGGTTGGTTGTCTCATTGAAGCCGTCCTCAGGAACTGAGTTCTGTGTTTGTGATCCATGACCAGTTACTAGCAGGCATTGGAATGCTTAAGTGCCCCTCTCGACTTCTTAACCACCCTTGTCCTCCTGTCCGTGAGTTGCAAGTAGTTTCGTGTTTGTAGTATCTTTGGAGGCCATGGGCGATCTTGACCCGAGGGCTGGGCTGTGATGCGGTAGGCACGTGGCGGGTATGCCGGGCGCCTGCTTGGTGTCATGGAACCTCTGTACACATCGTTCGGGGCCGTATGTGGAAACCTCGGCGGACTCCTGCGGATGGAACCTGAATAGGCGATAACTGGACTAGAGACTTGAGTGTTTAGGTAGGTCATGGCCGACACCCTCGCTGGGCTTTCGCTTGAAGGTTGCCGAGTACATGTCGTGTAAACGGCGATAAGTGGTGAGAGCGTGTGTGGAGAAGTACACCCCTGCAGGGTTATCATCATCTACTCGAATAGCCGTGTCCGCGGTAAAGGACTTCTGGGTTGCCTATAACAGTTCATAGACAAGTGAAAGTGGATACTCTAAAATACGCAGGATAAGCGTGAGTGCTATGGATGGCGTTCTCGTAGGGAGACGGAAACGGATCCATAGTGGTGTATTGATATGGTGATTATGTGGACTCGTGTGCGCCACCTCAAAAGAGTTACTTGCAGTCGTAGTTCAGGATAGCCACCGAGTCAAAGCTGGCTTACTGCAGTTAAACCCCACCATCCCCTTTGTTGATAATGATGCATTTGTCGCTAGTTCTGATGTAAGTCTTGCTGGGTACATTTGTACTCATGTTTGCCTATTTTATGTTTTGCACAGATATGTCAGTCTCGCTAGTAGTTCCATGTGGACTTCGACGTTTAGCTTGATACCTCAGCTACGATCTTGTGCGCTCGGCAGGATCTGGTAGATAGTCAGGCTTCATACCTTTTTCATTTGTAGATGTATGTACTCAGACATGTTAAGCTTCTGCATGTGCTTTCATTTGTATGCTCTGAATGTTGGGTCATGAGACCCATGTTTTTAATATCTCGCTCCTCTGAGCCTAATGAATAAATACTTGAGTCGTAGAGTTATGTTGTGATGCCATGTTGTATTTACACATATCGAGCATATTGTGTGTATGATTGAAATGCCTTGTATGTGTGGGATCCCACAACCTAGTTGTTTATCCTTGGTAGCCTCTCTTATGGGGAAATGTAGTCTTGTGCTTCCATGAGCCATAGTAGTCACTTCTGACCAGTTCACCGAGTCCTGCTAGCCCAGCACTACTGCTCCGGAACACTTGGATCGCCGGAGTCCCGCCTAGCCTGCTACAGCCGGGTTCCTGGAGTCCTGGTAGCCCAAAGGCTACAGCCCGGATTCGACGCTGTCAATCGACATGCTCGATGTTGATTCATGTATGCCTGTCCCTATAAGTTAGTGCCACTTTGGGTTCACGACTAGTCATGTCGGCCTGGGTTCTCTGTCATATGGATGCTAGCGACACTATCATATACGTGAGCCAAAAGGCGCAAACGGTCCTGGGCCATGGTAAGGCGACACCCGTGGGAATACCGTGCGTGAGGCCGCAAAGTGATATGAGGTGTTACCAGCTAGATCGATGTGACTTGGAATCGGGGACTTGACAGCTTTGGTATTAGAGCCTGACTGCCTGTAGGATTACCAAGCCAAACTGGTCAAAGTTGAGACTAGAAATACTTTAGTTATATGTAGGGGAATTGATTGTGGGATGGAACGTAAGGCTCTTTTTACTCCTTATCCCTTATGCCCTCTGATCCGAGTCATCTTATCTTTTCCTGCGGGGTTAAGGAACTAGGCTTTCTCTTCTTTCTATCAGGATCACGTGTTACTAATCCGTAGACTTATAAAATTGTTGGATTTAAGCCTCAGTTCAGTTTCTACTATCTCCGTGTATTCATTGTTGATCTCAGAACCTTGATATTATGATGATCGAGTGGTTATGCCACCATTCTGTAGCATGTCTCAAATCTTTTTGAGAATTTACAGCCGTTATGCTGTCCGAGTCATCCCAGGTTTCTAAACCATTTGATGCATTTCCAACATCCTTTTTCCTCTGGTTTTGTTTATCTTTTGGGCCAGATTAATCACACTAATTGCTGAGTCGAGGTACTCCACTACCTCGACATATCTGTTGGAGCTATTATTATGACCCTAGGGGTATTAGGGAGTCACCTAGTAATCTAGCCATGCTTTGTGTTCCCGATGTGATGATTTTGGCCACTATTCTCGAAAGCATCCCATGATGCCATTTAATAGTAGGTACTCTAATCCTGGGTTCTTGGCCCAAGATTTACTCTACTTACCTCGTGTTGATAGTGTTGCTCGTACCTTTAAAATATTAGTAACCTTTGCGATAGTCCTCGAGGTCCATGGTATTTCCTTCTTCCAAATACCATGAACTGCTTATGGCAGAAGTTCCTTTGAACCAAAAGATCACAATAAGAGTGCTCTTGATGAGTTCTTCGTTATACATTGTGAATCTGCCAGTTCTACCTTTCTGCATGGGTTATCCGGAAGATATGTTGAACTCGTTCGACATGCTAATCTATGCATCCACAACTCAGAAAAATATATGTTCCTTTGAGTTGTCCCTCTTTAGTTGGCATCCGACCCTCGTCTATCAATTGATAGTCAGGAGTAGATGTGCATTCATATTCATCGTTGCCTTTTACTCATGTGGCCATCAAGCCATTCTATTCTGTACTGACTAGGAGAAACAAACTCCGGTGCCTCATAAATATCTAGGATTGGGTCAAAGTAGTCGTACTCCGCAGATCAAATTGCTAATCTAGCTTTTGCTCTGTCCTACCTTGGAGTATTTCCATCTTTATATCAAGAATGTATTGGGAATTGCACACCAGCCTACGAACTCTTGATACAATGATCTTCTCGCCCTCATTATTCATTTCTCGGTCCCCGTGTTGTTGCAACTGGAATACCGAAAAGTGAATCGTGATGTGTGAAATCTATACTCCTAGCAACTCTGTTGCTTGGTAGTTAAAGGACAATAACCTCATTCTTAGCATGTTGATTATTGGATCATCACCCTAAGTATGATTGTGCTACCTAGTCCTTATTTCCGGTGCACCCTCCGATCAATGAGTTAGGATAGTGCCAATCCTTGCTTATTTGATCATATCGTCTTGCCCTGAAAAGCAAGATTGTTCTCGAGCTTAGTAACATATCGGTGGTTCGTGATTTCCGAATATCTTCTTTGACGTATCACCAGGTCGTCACCTAACTGTTATGTTGAGCTCGTGATCAAGTTGGTTTCATATAAACCACCCCTTCTTCAAGAATCTATGTTGCATACCCCTGAGCTATTAGGTCAAGCTAAACAACAACTTGGAGAGTAGGAAGATGGAAGCTTGTCCAATTTAGTTCATCTTAAGGAATATCTTGTATGTGTGTTGAAGAAAGATGATATCTTCATCGATTGATCCTCGTGACCAGTTGTTGGATGTATTGTCTTGCCAAAACTTTGATTTGAGTGTGGGCTATCTTCAAATCAAATCAGAACCAATGATGTTCTTAATGTTGTCTTACTCGTGGTTGATCCCTCGAGCATACACCATTATATCCTTTGGTCTGACCAATACTATCACTTGTTCTCATAATTATGGAATTCCATTTTTAAGGAAACCTGGATGAATTGTTGTTGAGCCCATCGATAACATCCTTGTCTGCTCCATAATTTTGTTGAACATTAAGCTAGTGTTGGAAACTTTTGAAAGCATTTGTTCACGCTAGCTCATGAAGCATATGTTCGGATGTAAGAAGTGACTTCCTCCAGTTCATGTGCATTTGATGCAAGTTGCCGCCGTGGATTCGAGAAAGACAATGTTGCTTCCTTTGGAATCATCCCAAATCGGTCATGCATACGTGCGAAGTATTCTGTGGTTCGGAGACTTGCAACCTTCATTCTATATGTATCCCTAGCACACCAAGCCACTGATTGATTTGTTCAAGGAGAAGAAGTTCCTTCTTAAGAGTATACCTTATGCAAGGACTTTGATATCCTCGATGGTGGTTCCTCACCTGAACTCGGTAGTGTTTAATTATAAGACTACTACGTGGCCATGTTTGTCTGAGACAACATGTTCACATGTTTGTAGCAGAACCAGCTCATGTTTTGGAGCTTACTACCGCAGTCCATTTCCCGAGAATCTCGCAACGCCATCTCGTCGATTTGTGTTGCAATCTTTCATTTTTCTCTCTAGACTGAATGAGTCTGGGATATCCTGACACCAACCAGATCTAAATCTCAGGAAGGTATGATGGTTGGAGCGTTTCCCAAGAACTGCAATATTGGTCTCTCTATAACCCGGTGAAGACCATTATTGTAGTATCCTGATTGAGGAAGTTGGCCACCTCCCGATAAGGATTTCATAGGATTTACTCCCTAGTTGTCCCTTATGAATTTTTGTGTTCCGAAGTCCGCACTTTTACTTGATGTTCTAGATATGAAACCATATCTATGAATGGGATACACTAGCACATCAAGGAGAACATTAGAAGTGGAGTGCTAAATGTCTCTCGGTCGATCATCCAGATTTTGTTTCCTTGGCCTCGCTAAGGTGAAATCTGAGAAGATATTATCTTCCTTTGCATCTGCATCGTCCATCGCTATTCATCATGGTAGTATGTTGTGTTGTCGGCATGGTTGATACGGATATTGGTAAAACCTTGATTAATATGGAGATGCTCAAGTTCTTGAGAGCATGCACAAGCGCTAGGTGTTAGCACCGGCACTAGCTGGGATTGCTCCCAGTTTTCCTCGGTTATGCTATAACCTTTCAAATAGTGGATTCACCCTCTACTGTTAAGCTTCTCCCCAGTTACCAGAATAATTCCTAGCATTTGCATTTTGTCCCCATCTTGCACCATCATTGTGCCATTCTACCATGGGTCCGGTCTATTTCCGGTGATAAGCAACATCACCCTTGTGTTGTCTTCAACAAGGTAATCCACATCATCCACTCTAGTCTGGGTATGTCATTCCTTTCATACTTCGCCAAACGATTGTTGTTGAACTGCCTTAGGCTGGTATGAGAAGTCTCAATGATCTCTATATCAAAAGTAATCATTTTGGCTACTTAAGAGATGTTGCTATGTCTCATTCCGTGAGTTAATTCTGAGTTGTTCGAACTCTGAGAAGATCGATCCTTCTAGAGTTTCTTTTTCCTCTCATTGTCATGTTGGCTGGAGTTCTAAGAACAAGACATGAAGACAATGATGGTGATCGAATCAACGTTATTATGAACTGCCACCTGGATCATGAAGATTGTGTTAGTTTGCGTTCCCCTTCCATCTTACCCTACGCTTGAATCTCGGGACGAGATTCTTGCTTAGTGGGGGTGAGTTGTCACAGCCCTAGATTAGCCTTGTTTGTCTTTGCATCTCATCATGTCATCACCATAGTTATGTTTATGAAATTTGAATTGAGGTTAGTTGAAACCCTCAGAAATCATTTCAGAAATAATCAACATTAAAATCTCTTCAAAGAAGTCCAAGAAAATGTTCCTCTCAGTCTCTGAGAATATTGGCAGGAGGTAAAATTCAAACCAATATTTTTGGTATCTCGAAAACATTTATTTTGGGCCTTTGAATTAATTCAATAACTATTTGCATTGGATATATATTTTATATATAATTAAAATATGTCCAATAATTCTGGAACATTTTATGTGGTTTGGTATATTTTAGTTCTAGCCACATAATTATTTTCAGGATTTTATAAAATGGTTTAGTATTTTTACTAAACCAAAACAAAACAGAACAAAATAGAAAACTGAAACAGAAAAACAGGAAAGAGAGAGAGAGAGTTAGTACCTGGCCTCACCCGTGCAGCCCACCTGGCCGGCCCAGCCAACTGGCCCAGTCCACCACCGCAACCCCCTCTGTCGTCTTCCTCCCCGCGCCAGTAGGCAGGGAGCGTGGTCGCCGCGCGCGCGCCAGCTCCTGCTTCCACCGCGACACCCCGGCTCTTCTGAACGCGCCACGAAGACGGCCACGACCCCCTGCACTTCTCCCCTCTCTCCCTGGAGCTCTCCCCCTCCTCTGGTTCTTCCTCCCTCACCTTTTCCCCACCTCACCGAACCGCACCGCCGCCGCTGATGAGCACCACCGCGGCCACAACCACTCCCTTGCTCCCTCCCCGCGTCCTCGAGCTCCTCATCTTCGCCCTCTTCGTCCACGCCGAGCCAAGCAACTGGGGGAGCACCGCGTCGCCGTCCCGGATGTCTTTTTCAACCTCGGTGTCGGCGATCCCCGCCGCTTGATTCGCCACCGTCAGGCCTGCCCCGAGCTCGCTGAGACCCTCGCCCGACGCGCTATGAGCTCCTGCTCTTTTTACCCCCTAGCATGCCGTCGTTCCCTCCCTCTACCAAGCTAGTCACCGAAGCCGTGAGCTCACCGTCGCCGGACTACAAGCCGCCGTGGCCAGAGGCCGTTTCCGTCGTGTCCAAGCATCGCTACGTGCTCAGCTTGTTTCCAGAAACCCAACACCACCGTCATCTAGTTCCCCCGTGCACCGCAGCGTCGTTGCCGAGCTTGCCCGAGCTCCGGCCGCCGCGCTTGCCATCGCCGCCGTCACTACGGTCCACCCCAGCGCGAGCTGATGGCTCCGTTGGATGCGGACGAGCACTAGCATCTCGCAGGACCAAACCGCGCTCGAAACCGCGGCCTACAGCTCGATCCCGAGCGTCGCCGCCGAGTTACTTGTAGTCACCTCGTGGTGTATTGATATGGTGATTATGTGGACTCGTGTGCGCCACCTCAAAAGAGTTACTTGTAGTCGTAGTTCAGGATAGCCACCGAGTGAAAGCTGGCTTGCTGTAGTTAAACCCCACCATCCCCTTTGTTGATAATGATGCATATGTAGCTAGTTCTGATGTAAGTCTTGCTGGGTACATTTGTACTCACGTTTGCCTATTTTATGTTTTGCAGAGATATGTCAGTCTCGCTAGTAGTTCCATGTTGACTTCGACGTTTAGCTTGATACCTCAGCTACGATCTTGTGCGCTCGGAAGGATCTGGTAGATAGTCAGGCTTCTAAGCCTTTTTCATTTGTAGATGTCTGTACTCAGACATGTTAAGCTTCCGCATGTGCTTTGATTTGTATGCTCTGAATGTTGGGTCATGAGACCCATGTTTTTAATATCTCGCTCGTCGGAGCCTAATGAATAAATACTTGAGTCGTAGAGTTATGTTGTGATGCCATGTTGTATTTACACATATCGAGCATATTGTGTGTATGATTGAAATGCCTTGTATGTGTGGGATCCGACAACCTAGTTGTTTATCCTTGGTAGCCTCTCTTATGGGGAAATGTAGTCTTGTACTTCCATGAGCCATAGTAGTCCGCTACAGCCCGGTTCACCGGAGTCCTGCTAGCCCAGCACTACTGCTCCTAACACTTGATCGGCCGGGCATGTGATTCACTTCTGCTCGTGGTTCTGTCCCTTCGGGGAAATGTCACGCGGTGACATCCGGAGTCCTGCCTAGCCTGCTACAGCCCGGGTTCCCGGAGTCCTGTTAGCCCAGTGCTACAGCCCGGATTCGCACGCTGCTGACCGACATGCTCGATGTTGATTCATGTATGTCTGTCCCTATAAGTTAGTGCCACTTTGGGTTCACGACTAGTCATGTCGGCCCGGGTTCTCTGTCATATGGATGCTAGCGACACTATCATATACGTGAGCCGAAAGGCGCAAACGGTCCCGGGCCATGGTAAGGCGACACCCGTGGGAATACCATGCGTGAGGCCGCAAAGTGATATGAGGTGTTACCGGCTAGATCGATGTGACTTGGAATCGGGGTCCTGACAGTTACTGCCGGGTCAGCCGGATGTGTACCTCAGACTGGGTCAAGCCGAAAGCTAGCGTTCTGAAGGGAATATTCGGTCGGTGAACAAAAGATGACTTTTACTTATTACAATACATGCTCCCAGATGTTTATATCCTGTGTCTCTTTTCGCAGTTCGGAGATGCACATTAATGCATGCGTATCCAGGGAAAGGAACCCTTAACAGAACTATTCTTCCTGGAAGATGTTTCTTACTATCAATGTAATATAACATAGCTAGTTGGGTACTTTTCAAAGCACTTATGACCCCTACGCCTGGTTTCCACGCGTACCCCGGTTTTTACATAACTGAGCGGGTATTCAGATACACTCCGGACTGTCGAGTCTGGAGGTTGAAGCGAAAAGGTATGCCATGACAAATGATTTACAATCCGGCTAGGGACAATATATGTCACTTGAAGTACACAGTCACTTAGACTGACTAAATTCTTCTTCTATACCATCCAACAGGCTGTCTAGCCTACAATCCTGTTGGGAATACTGTGCGGCTAATTTTACCTGGTCATACACCAAACTGACGGGGATCTCTTTCCCATCAGACCCCATAGGTCCGACCTCGGCCATGTGGTTCAGGTCAGCCTTGGTATATCGAGTCTTCACCATGGCCCAGGCTTCCCTTGCACCTTGTCGGCAGGCAGATATCTTCCATAACCGGAAGCGCCGCCGCACTCCCTTGAGCATCTCTACGAGCTCCCCCATGCCTCCTGGCAGGAAGGCGGATGGCCACAAGGCCTGGGCAATGCCCTACATCACCTACCGCACTTGTTCGTGCAGTTGTGAGAGCTCTGGCCACAAGGAACCATGGACGTTATTATATTTTAAAGACGGCAACCACGGAGCGGGGTTCTTTTTCATACCTCTGCGACGACGTCTCAGTCCTGACCGCCTTCCTTTTAAGCCTACCCGGCTTTGGTGCCCCTTGTTGGTGAGTCACCGCGGGTTCGGCATGGCGTCCCGAGGGCCTTCCCTGTAAGACACCATATGTGTGCCGCGGGTGAAGTGCAAAAAGGGATCCTTCTCGGAAGTTGGGACTCTGGTTTTACTTACATGCGATGCAGGGAGCAGTCCAGGATAATCGGCTATGATGGCCACCAAGGCACCGTCGCAGCTTAGCTGATAGAACGTCCTGTCGATAAGCTTCACAAATATGTCCGGATCTTCTTCGAGTCGGGGGTCGAGGGCCCAGTTAGGGTCCTCTGGCCGTGGAGACGGGCTGTGGACCTCCCTCACGGCTTTTCGCAGTTCTTGCTATGAAATAGCAAGGTAAACATTTATGACAAAGAATGCGGGAAGGTCTGGAGTAAAAAGTAGCAGCTCACCCAGTTTGGGGGGTTGTACATGGAGAATCCATCCCGTGGCTTAATGCGGATGAACTCCTCTTCCTCTCCTTTATATAAATCGGACAGTATTTTCATTAGAGCAGCGGTGGAGGCCAGACCTTTACGACCGCAGCTGGTGGCATCGTCTTCTCCATTGAAGTGCCACATGGGTTGTCCCCGATATTGAAGTGGCTGCACCCCCCGCATTATACATAATGACATAACCTCGATTATTGGCAGTCCTGATTTGGCCAGCGTTTTTATTCGGCCCATAAGGTAAAGGACCTCTCTGTTATCTTCCTCCTGGGGGCTCCGAGGGCGCCAGCTGCGGCGTTTCTTCAAAGGGGCGTTAGTGAACTCAGGAAGGCCCATCCGAATAGGGTCCGGAAGGGGGACGTCCTCCATATGAAACCACTCCGAAGGCCAGTCTTCGGATGTTTTCTTTGGAGTACCGGACAGGTATCCGGTCCCGGCGATGCACCATATTTTGGCTCCGCCCACTTGATATATTGACCCCTCCTATGTACGGGGTACGAGGCAGAATAGCCTCTTCCATGGCTCGAAATGAGCTTCACAGCCCAGAAACTGTTCGCAAAAGGCGACGTAGCCAGCGATGTGTAATATGGAGGCGAGAGTAAAGTTATGCAGCTAGAGGCCGTAGAACTCTAGGAGCCCGCGGAAGAACTGATGGATTGGAAATCCGAGTCCCCTTAATAAGTAAGGGACAAGGCATACCCGCTCCCCCATGGATGGGTTGGGAAAGCTCTCCGCTTGCTCCCCGCCATTGTAAGTGGCTAGTCCGGCTCGGACCGGGACCATATACGCAGGAGGGAGAAACCCCTGGGTCTATAACTCTACTAATTGGCTGTGGGGGATGGAACACTTCTCCCAATTGCCCGGCTTAGTGCTACGGAGCGAGAGGAGGAGCTGCGATGGCCGACCATGATGGGATGGACTTTTCCGGGAGCGCTCCGATGGATACTCGCTGTGGGAGGATGGTGTGATATGGATCTGAGGATCCCCGACTCTTTAAATAGATTATTTACTCGCATGGTTAGGGTGGCAAATGTGAAAATGCCCCAACTTCTCGCATTCGCGCGACACGTGGAGGATAGCCATTATTAGGCGTAGAAGCTGAAGAGTGCAACATTAATGGGAAGCCGGACACTACTCGGCAGGTACTCAAGATTTGGAGAAGAACTCGCCTTGCAATGCCGAAGACAATCTGCGCGCCGGACTCATCGTCATTGAAGCTTGGTTCGGGGGCTACTGAGGGAGTCCTGGATTATGGGGGGTCCTCGGACAGCCGGACTATATACTTTGGCCGGACTGTTGGACTATGAAGATACAAGATTGAAGACTTTGTCCCGTGTCCGGGTGGGACTCTCCTTTGCGTGGAAGGCAAGCTTGGTAATTCGGATATGTAGATCTCCTCCCTTGTAACCGACTCTGTGTAACCCTAGCCCCCTCCGGTGTCTATATAAACCGGAGGGTTTAGTCCGTAGGACAACAACAATCAGAATCATAGCCTAGCTTCTAGGGTTTAGCCTCTACGATCTCGTTGTAGATCAACTCTTCTAATACTTATATCTTCAAGATCAATCAAGCAGGAAGTAGGATATTATCTCCATCGAGAGGGCCGAACCTGGGTAAACATTGTGTCCCCCGCCTCCTATTACCATCCGCCTTAGACGCACAGTTCGGGACCCCCTACCCGAGATCCGCCGGTTTTGACACCGACAGCCGCACCTGCGAGGACTAACAAACCCTAACATAAACTACTTAACAAAGCGGAGGCACTGTGATGCCCCTCCCAGCCATTGGCCGACGGAGCGGCAGGCAGAGGGGAGACGAATTCACGGGCTTGCTGGTGAAGCCTAGAGGGGATAGTTTTCCCTAACCGCCTAGGGTTAGGTGAG
This sequence comes from Aegilops bicornis, assembly GCA_021605145.1. Classification (NCBI taxonomy): domain Eukaryota; kingdom Viridiplantae; phylum Streptophyta; class Magnoliopsida; order Poales; family Poaceae; genus Aegilops; species Aegilops bicornis. Next base: position 67,209,988 of record CM038671.1, read on the forward strand.
GAAACAAGAGAAAGTCTTCAGCTTAACTCTTAGATCTCAATGCATGTTATCCGCTGCTTTGGAAAGAAACGAAAATAGGAAAAACTAGAATATATATATATATATATATATATATATATATATATATATATATATATATATATGGAAAATGCATCCTACTGCCGGGTGTAGCTACACCCATTTCTCATATACTATCATGTGGTAGTATATACTCTACTTTATTATTTTTAGTATGTTCATATACTATATCTAAGATACTCTCAAGTGATTTATATGAAAAAATAACAAGGGAGCTCATAATTTTATTGTATTTGTGAAATACGTACATATTTGTATGCGTGAAATAAAGTATGCATAAAATATGATACATACTACCAAAAAAGTAATATATATACTACCTAAACATTCTTATATACTACATACTATGCGTACATACTCTCCGATATGATAGATACTACATAGAACGTATGTTCATATACTACGCGTACCTTTCTTGATCTCTCATTAATCCACATCATCAAGATTAATTAAACCGTTAGATTATAAAATTTATGATCAGGATGAAAAGACAACTTGCATAACGTAGATGATCCAATCCTATGAAAAACGCACCTGATACGTCCAACTTATAGTCAAACGAAACAAACAAACTCCACCCGCAAAAAAAATAACCTCACATACAAAAAACAAGGAAATCCTCACATAAAACAAACTCCACCGATGCCCACAAATTAGGAAGGAAAGTTGCCGTTTAAACAAGGAAAAAAACTCCACGAAAAAAAAGCCTCACGTAAAAAAGAAACAAACAAGGAAATCTCACAAAAAAAACTCCACCCGTGCCCACAAATTAGGAAGGAAATCTGCCGTTTAAAACGCTAACGATAAAGTACCAAAACAAATCCAACGATAGAAAGAAAACAAATCCACAATCCGCCTGATTGCCACTGGAAAAAAATAACAGACAAACAAGAAAATCCCTACTTAAGGAAAACAAGGAAAGCATCCATCTGTTCCCACAAATAAAGAAGGAAAGCGGTCCATTAAAAATTCTACTGATAATAAAATACCAAAACAAATCCAACGACAAAAAGGAAAAGAATCCACAATCCGGTTGATTGCCCGTGAAATAAAAATAAGCCTCAATTAATCCACATAAACAAAATCAATTAACCATTAGATTCCAAAATTTATGATCCAGGACTGAAGAAAAAATTGCAGAACACTGATCATCCCGTCCTATAAGGAAAAAATACATGCGACACATCCAACGTTTCTCAAACAAAAAAGGAAAGCCTCACTTCTAAAAAAGAAAAAAAAAACAAGATAAGCCTCAAGTAATTCTTGCAAAAAAGAAGCCTCACGTCAATTGAAAAAAGTAAAGCCCCACGTCCATTCATGATACACGGAAAGCCTTCTCCCATTCATAAGGAGATTCGATATCCAGCTGATCGCCCGTGAAATAACAATAAGCATCCACGTCTCCGTCAATCAACTTGGAGTCCTCTGTATGTCCGCTGTCTCCTCCTCTGCTTCGATCCTGACCTCCTCCCTATGGTAGTAGGGATAGAAAGTACTGTAAATCTTAAAGCACATTGATCATAAAACAAATTCTTCGAAGATTCTTTTTTGGTACAAAGAAGATCTTGAGATCTGAATTATCTATCACACAGTTCCCGGCCAATCATACAACACTTTCTTTAAGAAGTTATTGGTTAATACAAGAACATAAAATACAAATAACAAATGGTCCTTAAAATAATTAAAAAATGCAGAAATCTTTTTTTGCTACAATACCATGTTCTACTACTACGAATTGCACTACTAGTCCAAATGATCGTTTTTAGACCGCATATAAGATTTGTTGAATTCAAAGATCATATCTTTGACCATATTTATATGAAAGATATCAACATCTACAATACTAAAGGTATACAACCTGAAAATTAAATTCGTTGCAAATCTAATGATATTGATTTTGCATTATGAATCTTGATTTTTTTTCAACAAAGTTGGCCAAACTTTATGAAGTTTTACTTCTAACAAATCTTATATGTGGAGTAAAAGGGACCAGAGGAGAATTTAATATTAGAAATGCTAGCCCGTGCAGATGCATGGGTTGATGACTAGTATATATAATCAGAAGCCCTACCTCCTCCCTTGATTTTTTTTGGAAGCCAACGAAAACCCTGAAATCGATTTCTACTAATGTTTGGAAAGCTCAGGCCATCCCCAAGATGCAAGCTTTTCGCCTGGCTTGTCCTGCATGGAAGAATCCTCATGACCAAAAACTTGGCAATTCATGGATGGCCACACAATCCGATGCGCCGCCTTTGCATGGCATCTGATGAGACTGTCGCTCATCTCTACGGAGATTGCTCCTTAATGCCGTAGGTTTGGAGGCCGTCAATGAACATGAAGACCATGTTCCCGCAGATGCAATATTTGCTCGGGGACGAACAAAAGTCAAAGCTTGGAGGGGGTATTTCATCAGGTTTTTAAGGAGAAGGCTATTTGGAGCATATATTGTAAAATACCTATTTCTAGGTGAAAATCATGCTAATTGATGTCATAATAACCTTTCATACTAAGAGAAGATCATGATGAAAACCAGCCGCGCAAGACGTTCTAGAGGAGAAGACGAAGTGCGGTACGAGTATAGCCGCTCGTACTGTACGACATCGCCTCCCCCTGATCCACTACTTCAATCCCGTTTAGTCGAATCTTACAGAAGACGAACAGAGAGGCCAGAACCACGAACCAGATCCAGAAAATATCACCTACAGAAAGGATCCAAAGGGGGAATCTTCAAAAGGGCACCACTACGCCATCACCTCGGTAAGGAGAATACGACATCAATCATCATCATCATCATCATCATCCACATACTCGACATAAATCGCTTCATCCATCTGTTTGTAATACCAAACTCTAGTGTGCTGTGGATTCATATGTGTTTTACATTAATCATTCATCAGTTATTACCATGAACACTTCGATGATGCTTGTTATGTTTTATGTCTAAGTACACACCTTTTATGTTTAATATCTGAACATCGAGAAGATACATGATTCTCTTTATATGTTGTGTTAATTATTCATGATGTTTTGTGAGGCTGGCCTCACAACATTTGCCTATATATGGACTTAAAGGATAATACTATCCTAGGGAAGCGGAGATGGGGAGGTATTGTGGTGACAAAAGCTACCACCCTCCTTCATGGAACTTAGATAGGAAAATAACGGATACTTCTTGAGCCGCATCCATGGGAGACTCTTAATCATTGTTGCCTGTATCCGGCAGGGGGGATAGTGGTCATGTGTAATACAGAGTAGCGGTAGTATGTTAATAGGTCTGGACGAACTTTTTCTGAAAAAACTAGGGGAAAACAAGAAATAAAAAAACCCGCAAAAACAGATAAAATCAGAAACCAAAAACAAAAAACAAGGGAAAAACAAAACCAGGAAAAAATTTGGAAACCAAAAAAAACTTGGAAGCACACCTGTGTTTTTCACTTTTATTGAAGCACGCCTTGTTGAAAACATGCCCTAGAGGCAATCATAAATGTATTATTTATTTTCCAAGTTGATAGTTGAATTTTTATACTCTATGCAGTAACTGCTATGGTTCTTGAATATGTGATTCAGAGGAAAACTCATAAGCACGTGTAGAGTTATAAATGGTAAACCCTGATTCCTAGTCTTGCCTTTAGAACTATAATACAGGAATCAGCTTATTTGCCATCTGCCATGGCAGACGGAAGGCATCAAAAGCAGGCGGCAAAGCCCTTCGCCGTCTGCCACCGACGGCGAACCTGCCCGGCAAAGAGAGCGACGGTAACCAGGTTATTTGATGTCTGCTTCCTCGAAGCGGACGGCAAAGGCACTTTGCCATCGGTGGCAGACGGTAAAGAACATGGACGGCAAAAACCGTGCGTTAGCCACGTTAGGTGGCTAACGGCGGCCTTTGCCGTCCGCCAACTAACGGCAAAACATGCTCCGACACGACACCCCATGTTCCTCGCGTGACATGTGCCGTCCACCCGCGTCGCCCGGTTAAACAGACATGCGTCGCCCGGTCGAACTGCCGTGTCTGCCACCCCCGATGCCTTGTCCCGTCGACGGCCGCCTCGCCTTCCACCCCTGCCGCCCCGCCCCGTCGTCGCGTCCCATCCCGAGGCGCCGACATTAATGAGTAGTAATGCCGGCGCCAGCCCGGCCGCCCGACTCTCGTCGCCCGGACGGCTATAATACCCCATCCCGGCCGCCGTCCCCCACACCCGACCTCACTCCCCGACTCCTGTTGCCGATGAGAACCAGCACAACACCGGCAATGCCCTACCACCATGGGAGCAACAGCGCTGGAGGCGGCGACGACGCCCCGAGCTCCTGGCCGTCGAGCCTCGGCAACCCGGAGACGGCAGAGCTGTGCTGGTACGGCCTGCTCGTGCCGCCGGGCTGCCGTCTTCCCCGGCAGTGGCATATCAGCGCCGACGGCTACCCGACACTCGGCCCCGTCGTGGCGGTGGAGGAGCTTCGGACCCACCGCGGCGGCTGCCACAACATCGGCAGCCGTCACGCCTTCTGGAAGGGGAAGGTGTACGACGAGGTCATCGCCGCCTTCCAGCTGGCGGAGGCCGGCGTCACCCCCGACCTTGGGCGCGAGCGGCCGCCTTTGCGCCCCAGCGGCGGCGCACAGCCCGGCCCCACGGGAGCACCGTCGCGGAGCTGCCCATTGCCAGCTAGCACCCCCGATGGCTGCACCAACACCCGCATCGGCCGCCCCCCCCCCCCGCCGTGGAGCTGCCGCCGGAACAGGTGGTCCTCTTCGAGGACGGCGAACCGGACGACACTCCGGGCTGGCACGTCGCCCTACGGGCATCGGAAGCAGCGGCGACGGCTGTTGCGAGGGAGGCCACCGAGGTTGCGGCCGCAATAGAAGACTCCGCGACCATGGCGGCAGAGCAGGTCACGATGGCGCCGGCAGAGGACGAGGAGGTGGCGATGGAGGGCGACGACCCCGTCGACTGGGATGACGTTGTCAACAACAGCAGCAGCGACGACGGCGGTAACGGCCAAGGCGCCGTCGTGATCGACCTGCTAGCGCCCAGCGAAGACGACGACTAGTGATCGACGGCGACGGCCTAGTTTTATTTTTAGGGTTTAAATATATGTTGAACTATGTAATATATATGTTGAATGCAATGAAAAAATGGGATGAAAAATGTCCACTAGCACCGAGGGCGGGGTCGGCGAAGGGTCGTGGGGTCGGGGGCAGTGGGCGGTGTGGGGTCGGGGGCGGTAGCGGCGGTGGGGTGCCATCGGGGAGAGAGAGAAGGGGACGTGGGAGACAGAGAGTGAGGAGGGGTGGGAGACAGGGTTAGGGTTAGGGTGGGGGGCGGGCGCGTCAGCGCTGTTAGATAGAATATTGTTTGCCGTCGGCTAGCTGACGGCAAAGTATCTTTGCCTTCAGCTAGCCAATGTCAAAGAACCAGCTGACGACAAGAGCTACTTTGCCGTCTGCTAGCCGACGACAAAGAACTGGCTGACGGCGAAGGCGCAATTTGCCGTCAACCAGATCTTTGCCGTATGCTTTTCTTGAGCGGACGACAAAGAACTAGCTGACGGCAAAGAACTAGTTGACGACAAATTATCGGATTCCAGTAGTGCTAGCTCAGGTGTTCCGTGATGGTTATGTTTTCCTGATCATGGGCATACGTAAAGAGTAACGAAGATGCCGACAACTTTGAGAGTATGATGTTAGAAGAACAATCATATTGAATTGATCCAAATCAATTGTTATGCTTTGAGATGTCATCGTCACAAGTAAAAATTTCATAACATGGAAAGTTAAGTATGCTTAGTGACGATGAGATGTACCTAGGGTAGGATAATGGGCCTGTCCTAGACACCCTTCCCAAGGACACCGCCCTATAGTCAAAAGCATTCAAAGTACAACAGCGTCTACCGGCTAAAATCATCCCAAAGTGCAACCCACTCGACTAACAATTCAAGTCGGATAACCCAATTCCATTCAACCTGAAGATAATCAGTCGACCATACTAGAAATCACTCGGAGTACAGAAGACCTAAAGTCTCTCAGGATGGCAACGGTCAGGCGTTCACTCCATAGTCTTAATGATCATTTATAGGCATGTTATTGCTGGCGTTACCAGTAACGCTACACCTTTATGTACATTCAACCTCCTTGTAACGTGGGCTGGCTAGGGTCCTGCCGCACTCTATATAAGCCACCCCCTCCACTGGCACAAGGGTTGGCACCCCTATAACTTCACGCATAATCCAATCGACCAAGCCTCCGAGCATCGAGATGTAGGGTTGTTACTTCCTCCGCCAAGGGCCTGAACTCGTAAACCTTGCGTGCACAACCTCATCGTAGCTAGGATCTTGCCTCTCCATACATACCCCCTATTCTATTGTCAGACTTACTCGCACGATAGTTGGCGCCCACCGTGGGGCAGGTGTCTTAGCGACTTACCGGTGAGGTTGCGATTTTTCCGATTCCCATCATCATGGTTTCCGGCGGTGGATTGGCTGAGGGCCGCGAGATCCATCTCGGTGCGCTCGTTTTTGTCGCCGACGACTCCGCCTGGCTCCAGGAGGCCCCCTCGATGTCGAGACGCTCCCCGTCCGCGGAGCTACTCACTTTCGCGCGTGCGTCCGCGGCGTCCTTCTGCGGCAGCCGTCGAGCCAGTATCGTTCGGCTCCCGTGGCATCTTCACTCCCCGCTGTTCGTCGCCGCAAGCGGTCCGGTCGATCATGACTCCAGCGGTGGGTGAAGCATGCAATGGCCCGCTAGTCGGCCACCCCCCAAGTCGTGGCAATCAAGCCCGACGAATCTCTTTACGGGCTGTTCGACCTGTCGAATGGCTCTGTCAAGACCCTGTCCGAGTGTGACAACAGTGACCCTGTGGCAGAAGTCATGGTGGTCAACACGCCACACAGCCCCCCTGGTTTCTGTCGTGAAGATGGCGGCGATGGCGGCGGCGATCCATCGTGTGTTCATGAGGAATATCATCCCGAAGTCCTCACTTCACAGCAGTGGGAGGAGCTGCACCGCCGCAGCGTGGAGGCCCTCCACACTCCCATCGTCAGGGAGACCGCCAAGGCCCGGGCCTTGGAGGCTGCGCGCCTGGCCACTTTGGCTGAGTGCACACGGCTGGAGAACCTTCAGCATTCACTCGACGAACGCGCTCGGGAGCAGATTCCTGAATCCAATCAACGACGACAGCTGTTTCCGCCTAAACCTCAGGTATACCACACCCCGATTCAGAATCTTACACCTGCGGCCCATATAGCAGAGTCGATTCAGCCATCCCAATCAGAGGCTGGAAGAGGGTTGATGCAGATTAGAGCTTTGCTCCGGGCAGCAGGAGAGCAAAACTCAGCTGTTTCTCAGTCTCGCAATAGAATCCACATCAGATCTGTGATGGCTGACACAGTTCAGTCGGCTCACAGCCCAAGATCACCCCGGTGGCATGAAGGACGCGAGCATCGCCAAGAGCAGTATTTGGGTCGGAATCACGAGCAGTATGATCACCAACTCAGTCGTGATGATCGCCGTCGAGTGCCTACGCCTCCTCCGAGGAGCGGATCATATGTGCCTCGGCAATATGATGATAGGCGCCCACACGGCAGTGAATGGAGGGTCCCAGTCGACCCAAGAGAGTCGGGGTTTGATGCGAGGTCAATCCTCGTTCAAGGTCTGATCGACAGGAACAGAGCACACAAGGAAGGACTTGACAGAGATCGTCCGACTGGCAGTAGAGTTCATGTCTCCGGACCTGAGTGTTTCAGCAGAGCCACCAGAGCTGCTGAGATTCCCCCCAACTTTAGGTTGGCAACGGGAGTGAGCAAGTTTATTGGTGAATCAAAGCCTGACACTTGGCTGGAAGATTACCGGGTGGCTGTACAGATCGGTGGTGGTAATGATGAGGTGGAAATGAAGCATCTTCCTCTGATGTTAGAGGGTTTGGCCAAAGCATGGCTGAATCAGTTGACTCCAGGAAGTATATTCAGTTGGGAAGAATTGGCCCGAGTGTTTGTCGGAACGTTTGAGGGCAATTGCAAACGACCCGCAGGGCTGGCTGAGTTGCAACATTATGTGCAGAAACCGAATGAAACTTTGAGGGATTACATCCAGAGGTGGACCACTTTGCAACACACAGTGGAAAATGTTGAAGGAAATATGCCCTAGAGGCAATAATAAAGTTATTATTTCCTCATATCATGATAAATGTTTAGTATTCATGCTAGAATTGTATTAACCGGAAACATAATACATGTGTTAATACATAGACAAACTTAGTGTCACTAGTATGCCTCTACTTGACTAGCTCGTTAATCAAACATGGTTGAGTTTCATAGCCATAGACATGAGTTGTCATTTGATTAATGGGATCACATCATTAGGAGAATGATGTGATTGACCTGACCCATTCCATTAGCTTAGCACTTGATCGTTTAGTATGTTCCCCAACAGTGGCATTCGAGCCAGGTTTATGCGTAGATGTTATATGCACGAGTAGAACACAAGTGAGTTGTGGGCGATACAAGTCATACGGCTTGCCAGCATGTCATACTTTGGTTCGGCGGTATTGTTGGATGAAGCGGCCCGGACCGACATTACGCCAGACGCTTACGCCGAGATTGGTTCTACCGACGTGCTTTGCACACAGTGGCTGGCGGGTGTCGGTTTCTCCAACTTTAGTTGAACTGAGTGGCTACGCCCGGTCCTTGAGAAGGTTAAAACATCACTAACTTGACGAACTATCGTTGTGGTTTTGATGCGTAGGTACGAATGGTTCTTGCTCAGCCCGTGGCAGCCACGTAAAACTTGCAACAACAAAGTAGAGGACGTCTAACTTGTTTTTGCAGGGCATGTTGTGATGTGATATGGTCAAGACATGATGCTATATTTTATTGTATGAGATGATCATGTTTTGTAACAGAGTTATCGGCAACTGGCAGGAGCCATATGGTTGTCGCTTTATTGTATGCAATGCAATCGCCCTGTAATTGCTTTACTTTATCACTAAGCGGTACGATAGTCGTAGAAGCAATAGTTGGCGAGACGACAACGATGCTACGATGGAGATCAAGGTGTCGCGCAGGTGATGATTGTGATCATGACGGTGCTTCGGAGATGGATATCAAAGCCACAAGATGATGATGGCCATATCATATAACTTATATTGATTGCATGTGATGTTTATCCTGTATGCATCTTATTCTCCTTTGATTGACGGTAGCATTATAAGATGATCTCTCACTAAATTTCAAGGTAAGTGTTCTACCTGAGTATGCACCGTTGCGAAAGTTCATCGTGCCAAGACACTACGTGATGATCGGGTGTGATAAGCTCTACATTCAAATACAACGGGTGTAAGCCAGTTTTGCACACGCAGAATACTCGGGTTAAACTTAATGAGCCTAGCATATGCAGATATGGCCTCGGAACACTGGAGACCGAAAGGTCGAACATGAATCATATAGTAGATATGATCAACATAGTGATGTTCACCATTGAAAACTACTCCATCTCACGTGATGACCGGACATGGTTTAGTTGATTTGGATCACGTGATCATTTAGATGACTCGAGGGATGTCTATCTAAGTGGGAGTTCTTAAGTAATATGATTAATTGAACTTTAATTTATCATGAACTTAGTACCTGATAGTATTTTGCTTGTCTATGTTGTTGTAGATAGATGGCCCGTGCTGTTGTTCCATTGAATTTTAATGCGTTCCTTGAGAAAGCAAAGTTGAAAGATGATGGTAGCAATTACACGGACTCGGTCCGTAACTTGAGGATTATCCTCATTGCTGCATAGAAGAATTACGTCCTGGAAGCACCGCTGGGTGCCAGGCCTGCTGCAGATGCAACTGACGACGTTAAGAATGTCTGGCAGAGCAAAGCTGATGACTACTCGATAGTTCAGCGTGCCATGCTTTACGGCTTAGAACCGGGACTTCAACGGCGTTTTGAAAGTCATGGAGCATATGAGATGTTCCAGGAGTTGAAGTTAATATTTCAAGCAAATGCCCGGATTGAGAGATATGAAGTCTCCAATAAGGTCTACAGCTGCAAGATGGAGGAGAATAGTTCTATCAGTGAACATATACTCAAAATGTCTGGGTATAATAATCACTTGATTCAACTGGGAGTTCATCTTCCGGATGATAGTGTCATTGACAGAATTCTTCAATCACTGCCACCAAGCTACAAGAGCATTGTGATGAACTATAATATGCAAGGATGGATAAGACAATTCCCGAGCTCTTCGCAATGCTAAAGGCTGCGGAGGTAGAAATCAAGAAGGAGCATCAAGTGTTGATGGTCAACAAGACCACCAGTTTCAAGCAAAAGGGTAAAGGGAAGAAGAAGGGCAACTTCAAGAAGAACAGCAAACAAGTTGCTGCTCAGGAGAAGAAACCCAAGTCTGTACCTAAGCCTGAGACTGAGTGCTTCTACTGCAAGCAGACTGGTCACTGGAAGCGGAACTGCCCCAAGTATTTGGCGGATAAGAAGGATGGCAAGGTGAACAAAGGTATATGTGATATACATGTTATTGATGTATACCTTACTAATGCTCGCAGTAGCACTGTGTATTTGATCTTGGTTACATTGCTAATATTTGCAACTCAAAACAGGGACTACGGATTAAGCGAAGATTGGCTAAGGATGAGGTGACAATGCGCGTGGGAAATGCTTCCAAAGTCGATGTGATCGCGGTCGGCACGCTACCTCTACATCTACCTTCAGGATTAGTTTTAGACCCGAATAATTGTTATTTGGTGCCAGCGTTAAGCATGAACATTATATCTGGATCTTGTTTGATGCGAGACGGTTATTCATTTAAGTCAGAGAGTAATGGTTGTTCTATTTATATGAGTAATATCTTTTATGGTCATGCACCCTTGAAGAGTGGTCTATTTTTATTAAATTTCGATAGTAGTGATACACATATTCATAATATTGAAGCCAAAAGATGCAGAGTTGATAATGATAGTACAACTTATTTGTGGCACTGCCGTTTAGGTCATATTGGTGTAAAGCGCATGAAGAAACTCCATACTGATGAACTTTTGGATTCACTTGATTATGAATCACTTGGTACTTGCGAACCATGCCTCATGGGCAAGATGACTAAAACGCCGTTCTCCGGAACAATTGAGCGAGCAACAGATTTGTTGGAGATCATCATACTGATGTATGTGGTCCAATGAATATTGAGGCTCGCCGTGGGTATCGTTATTTTCTCACCTTCACAGATGATTTGAGCAGATATGGGTATATCTACTTAATGAAACATAAGTCTGAGACATTTGAAAAGTTCAAAGAATTTCAGAGTGAAGTGGAAAATCATCGTAACAAGAAAATAAATTTTCTACGATCTGATCGTGGAGGAGAATATTTGAGTTACGAGTTTGGTCTACATTTGAAACAATGCAGAATAGTTTCGCAACTCATGCCACCTGGAACACCACAACGAAATGGTGTGTCCGAATGTCGTAATCGTACTTTACTAGATATGGTGCGATCTATGATGTCTCTTACTGATTTACCGCTATCATTTTGCGGTTATGCTTTAGAGACGGCTGCATTCACGTTAAATAGGGCACCATCAAAATCTGTTGAGACCACGCCTTACGAACTGTGGTTTCGCAAGAAACCAAAGTTGTTGTTTCTTAAAGTTTGGGGCTGCGATGCTTATGTGAAAAAGCTTCAACCTGATAAGCTCGAACCCAAATCGGAAAAATGTGTTTTCATAGGATACCCAAAGGAAACTATTGGGTACACCTTCTATCACAGATCTGAAGGTAAGACATTTGTTGCTAAGAATGGATCCTTTCTAGAGAAGGTGTTTCTCTCGAAAGAAGTGAGTGGGAGGAAAGTAGAACTGGATGAGTTAACTGTACCTGCTCCCTTATTGGAAAGTAGTTCATCACAGAAACCGGTTTCTGTGACACCTACACCAATCAGTGAAGAAGCTAATGATATTGATCATGAAACTTCAGATCAAGTTACTACCAAACCTCATAGGTCAACCAGAGTAAGATCCGGACCAGAGTGGTACGGTAATCCTATCCTGGAGGTCATGTTACTTGACCAAGGCGAACCTGCGAACTATGAAGAAGCGATGGTGAGCCCAGATTACGCAAAATGACTTGAGGCCATGGAGTTTGAGATGGGATCCATGTATGAGAAAAAAGTGTGGACTTTCGTTGACTTGCCCAATCATCGGCAAGCCATAGAGAATAAATGGATCTTCAAGAAGAAGACTGAGCTGATGGTAATGTTACTGTCTACAAAGCTCGACTTGTTGCGAAAGGTTTTCGACAAGTTCAAGGAGTTGACTACGATGAGACTTTCTCGCCCGTAGCGATGCTTAAGTCTGTCCGAATCATGTTAGCAATTGCCGCATTTTATGATTATGAAATTTGGCAAATGGATGTCAAAACTGCATTCCTGAATGGATTTCTGGAAGAAGAATCGCATATGATGCAACCGGAAGGTTTTGTCGATACAAAGGGAGCTAACAAAGTGTGCAAGCTCCAGCGATCCATTTATGGATTGGTGCAAGCCTCTCAGAGTTGGAATAAATGTTTTGAAAGTGTGATCAAAGCATATGGTTTTATACAGACTTTTGGAGAATCCTGTATTTACAAGAAAGTGAGTGCGAACTCTGTAGCATTTCTAATATTATATGTGGATGACATATTACTAATTGGAAATGATATAGAATTTCTAGATAGCATAAAAGGATATTTGAATAAAAGTTTTTTGATGAAAGACCTCGGTGAAGGTGCTTACATATTGGGCATCAAGATCTATAGAGATAGATCAAGACACTTAATTGGACTTTCACAAAGCACATACCTTGACAAAGTTTTGAAAAATTTCAAAATGGATCAAGCAAAGAAAGGGTTCTTGCCTGTGTTACAAGGTGTGAAGTTGAGTCAGACTCAATGCCTGACCACTTTAGAAGATAGATAGAAAATGAAAAGTGTTCCCTATGCTTCAGCCATAGGCTCTATCATGAATGCAATGTTGTGTACCAGACCTGATGTGTGCCTTGCTATTAGCTTAGCAGGGAGGTACCAAAGTAATCCAGGAGTGGATCACTGGACAGCGGTCAAGAACATCCTGAAATACCTGAAAAGGACTGAGGATATGTTTCTCGTTTATGGAGGTGACAAAGAGCTCGTCGTAAATGGTTACGTCGATGCAAGCTTTGACACTGATCCGGACGATTCTAAATCGCAAACCGGATATGAGTTTACATTGAACGGTGGAGATGTCAGTTGGTGCAGTTCTAAACAAAGCGTCGTGGCGGGATCTACGTGTGAAGCGGAGTACATAGCTGCTTCGGAAGCAGCAAATGAAGGAGTCTGGATGAAGGAGTTCATATCCGATCTAGGTGTCATACCTAGTGCATCGGGTCCAATGAAAATCTTTTGTGACAATACTGGTGCAATTGCCTTGGCAAAGGAATCCAGATTTTACAAGAGAACCAAGCACATCAAGAGACGCTTCAATTCCATCCAGGATCAAGTCCAGGTGGGAGACATAGAGATTTGAAAAATACATACGGATCTGAATGTTGCAGACTCGTTCACTAAGCCTCTTCCACGAGCAAAACATGATCAGCACCAAGACTCAATGGGTGTTAGAATCATTACTGTATAATCTAGATTATTGACTCTAGTGCGAGTGGGAGACTGAAGGAAATATGCCCGAGAGGCAATAATAAAGTTATTATTTCCTCATATCATGATAAATGTTTATTATTCATGCTAGAATTGTATTAAACAAAAACATAATACATGTCTGAATACATAGACAAACTTAGTGTCACTAGTATGCCTCTGCTTGAGTAGCTTGTTAATCAAAGATGGTTGAGTTTCCTAGCCATAGACATGAGTTGTCATTTGATTAATGGGATCACATCATTAGGAGAATGATGTGATTGACTTGACCCATTCCGTTAGTTTAACACTTGATCGTTTAGTTTACTGCTATTGCTTTCTTCATGACTTATACATGTTCCTATGACTATGAGATTATGCAACTCCCGATTACCAGATGAACACTTTGTCTGCTAGCAAACATCACAACGTAACTGGGTGATTATAAAGGTTCTCTACAGGTGTTTCCGATGGTACTTGTTGAGTTGGCATAGATCGAGATTAGAATTTGTGACTCCGATTGTCGGAGAGGTATCTCTGGGCCCTTTCGGTAATGCACATCACTATAAGCCTTGCAAGCAATGTGATTAATGAGCTAGTTGACGGATGATGCATTACGGAACGAGTAAAGGGACTTGCCGGTAATGATATTGAGCTAGGTATTGTGATACCGACGATCGAATCTCGGGCAAGTAACATACCGATGACAAAGGGAACAACGTATGTTGTTATGCGGTTTGACTGATAAAGATCTTTGTAGAATATGTAGGAACCAATATGAGCATCCAGGTTTCGCTATTGGTTATTGACCGGAGACGTGTCTCGGTCATGTCTACATAGTTCTCGAACCCGTAGGGTCCGCACGCTTAATGTTCTGTGACGATCAGTATTATGAGTTTATATGTTTTGATGTACCTAAGATAGTTCGGAGTCCCGGATATGATCACGGACATGATGAGAAGTCTCTAAATGGTCAAGACATAAAGATTGATATATTGGAAGCCTATATTTGGATGTCGGAAGAGTTCCGGGTGAAATCGGGATTTTACCAGAGTACCGAGGGGTTACTGGAACCCCCCGGGGGATGTAATGGGCCTTAGTGGAGAAGAGAGAGGGCAGCCAGGAGGTGGCGTGCGGCCCCCTAGCCCCAGTCCGTATTGGACAAGGGAAGGGGGCGGCGGCCCCCCTCTCCTTCCTTCTCTCCACCTCCTCCTTCCCCCTTCTCCTACTCCTACTAGGAAAGGAGGAGTCCTACTCCCGGTGGGAGTAGGACTCCCCCCTTGGCGCGCCCTCCTCCTTGGTCGGTGCTACCTCTTGAGCACTGTGTTTGATTTCCTTGAAGAGGAAAGGATGATGAAGCAAAGTAGCGTAAGTATTTCCCTCAGTTTTGAGAACCAAGGTATCAATCCAGTAGGAGGCTACGCCATGAGTCCCTCGTACCTGCACAAAGCAAATAACTCCTCGCAACCAACGCCATAAGGAGTTGTCAATCCCTTCACGGTCACTTACGAGAGTGAGATCTGATAGATAATATTTTTGGTATTTTTGTGATAAAGATGCAAAGTAAAATAAAAAGCAAAGTAAAAAGCAAATGCAATAATAAAGTGATGGAAGATTAATACGATGAAGATAGACTCGGGGGCCATAGATTTCACTAGTGGCTTCTCTCAAGAGCATATGTATTTTACGGTGGGTGAACGAATTACTGTTGAGCAATTGACAGAATTGAGCATAGTTATGAGAATATCTAGGTATGATCATGTATATAGGCATCACGTCCGAGACAAGTAGACCGACTCCTGCTTGCATCTACTACTATCACTCCACTCATCGACCGCTATCCAGCATGCATCTAGAGCATTAAGTTTATGAAAACAGAGTAACGCCTTAAGCAAGATGACATGATGTAGGGGGATAAATTCATGCAATATGATAAAAACTCCATCTTGTTATCCTCGATGGCAACAATACAATACGTGCCTTGCTGCCCCTACTGTCACTGGGAAAGGACACCGCAAGATTGAAACCAAAGCTAAGCACTTCTCCCATTGCAAGAAAAACCAATCTAGTAGGCCAAACCAAACTGATAATTCAAGAGACTTGCAAAGATAACCAATCATACATAAAAGAATTTAGAGAAGATTCAAATATTGTTCATAGATAATCTTGATCATAAACCCACAATTCATCGGTCTCAACAAACACACCGCAAAAAGAAGATTACATCGAATAGATCTCCACGAGAGAGGGGGAGAACATTGTATTGAGATCCAAACAGGGAGAAGAAGCCATCTAGCTACTAACTATGGACCCGAAGGTCTGAGGTAAATTACTCACACTTCATCGGAGGAGCTATGGTGATGATGTAGAAGCCCTCCGTGGTGGATGCCCCCTCCGGCGGAGCTCCGGAACAGGCCCCAAGATGGGATCTCGTTGGTACAGAAGGTTGCGGCGGTGGAATTAGGTTTTTGGCTCCGTATCTGATCGTTTGGGGGTACGTAGGTATATATAGGAGAAAGAAGTACGTCGGTGGAGCATCATGGGGCCCACGAGGGTGGAGGGCGTGCCCCCCTACCTCGTGCCCTCCTTGAAGCTTCCTTGACATAGGGTCCAAGTCTCCTGGATCATGTTCGATGAGAAAATCACGTTCCCGAAGGTTTCATGCCGTTTGGACTCCGTTTGATATTCCGTTTCTTCGAAACTCTGAAAT
Source organism: Aegilops bicornis (assembly GCA_021605145.1). Classification (NCBI taxonomy): domain Eukaryota; kingdom Viridiplantae; phylum Streptophyta; class Magnoliopsida; order Poales; family Poaceae; genus Aegilops; species Aegilops bicornis. The sequence goes on from CM038671.1 coordinate 67,226,410, forward strand.
AGGCAAAAAACAACAGCAATTACAGGCTGGGCCTGCAGTTAATAGGTTAGTCACAAAAATAATATAAAAGTGGAAAATAAAGCCCAATAATGTCCAAAACAATAGATAATATAGCATGGAGCAATCAAAAATTATAGATACGTTGGAGACGTATCAGGCATCCCCAAGCTTAATTCATGCTCGTCCTCGCGTAGGTAAATGATAAAAACATAATTTTTGATGCGTAGTGGTACTTGGCATAATTTCAATGTAATTGTTCTTAATTGTGGTATGAATATTCAGATCCGAAAGATTCAAGACAAAAGTTCATATTGACATAAAAATAATAATACTTTAAGCATACTAATTAAGCAATTATGTCCTCTCAAAATAACATGTCCAAAGAAAGTTGATCCCTACAAAATCATATAGTTTAGTCATTGTCGGTGTCAAAACCGGCGGATCTCGGGTAGGGGGTCCCGAACTGTGCGTCTAGGCGGATGGTAACAGGAGACAAGGGACACGATGCTTTTACCCAGGTTCGGGCCCTCTCGATGGAGGTAATAGCCTACTCCTGCTTGATTAATATTGATGATATGGGTAGTACAAGAGTAGTTCTACCACGAGATCAGAGAGGCTAAACCCTAGAAGCTAGCCTATGGTATGATTGTTTGTTGTATATCTCTATCGACTAGCCTGGCCTCGGTTTATATAATGCACCAGAGGCCTAGGATAACATGAGTCCTAGCCGAATACGCTGGTGGGGAGGAGTCATTGTCTTGATCGCCAAGTCTTGTGGAATCTTCCTTGTATGCGGCAACTGTCCGGATTGGCCCATGAGTATACGGCCATGGGGGTCCTCGGCCCAATCCAACTGATCGGGAGACGACGTGGTGAGTACCCCCTAGTCCAGGACACCGTCAGTAGCCCCCTGACCCGGTCTTCAAGTTAGGGACGCTCCTCGATTCTTCCGAACTGTTCTTCACCTTCGGTCGTCGGTCTTGAAAACGGGTTCAACAAATCTTCTCATCTTCGATCTTGAGGATCGCCTAAGTGCATACGAAGAGTTTACACATTGGGTATCCGAGGATCCCCTTTAAGTTCTGACCTTTATCAATGCCTTGTTATTTTTATGCCACGCCTCGGGTTTGAAGTTATTCCCGGGAGGCAGTGTCCTCTTACGTCCGAGCTCTAACGCCGGACTGCATTTGAGGTATCTTTTGCAGCCGAGCACCAACGTCGGACTGCTTCCCAGCTCTATCGCCGGACTATGTATCCGAGCTCCAACGCCGGACAATATCCGAGCTCCAACGCCGGACTATGTATCCGAGCTCCAACGCCGGACTGTATCCGAGGTGTCGTAAATCACCTTGGTTCAAAGAATTTGAAGGAGTTTAGCCGAGCTTAATGCCGGAAATGCCCTCTATGGAGCCAGCCACTAGCGTCCGAGCTTTATGCCGGACTACTTCCGAGGTGGTGCACCACCCCGAATGTGGTCCGATTTTTGTCAATATTTTTGATTGGTGCAATTTATTCTCTGACGAGATACATAGCCAGTAGCCCACAAGGTGTGTATCGGTCTAATACCCGAGATGCTCCTGAAGTATGACGTAAGACCGCTGATCCCGATGGCGGCGAGACTCAGATTGATTTGCAAAATCGGCCCGAGGATCAAGTCCTAACTCGGCGAATACTTCAGGACACAAAAGCGGCATGCTCAGTCCTCAAGACTCGGGTTGGGTGTGGCCGACCAACCCGAGGATCAAAATCTCCTTGGAAACTGTATTGCACTTAAAATTTTCTGCATAGAACATGCAATGCAGTAGCCCCCGAGACACTGGTCGGGTGGCAACACCAGATCAGGGGATTGATGTTCCCCTTTAATATTTGTAAATAATAAGCTCGAAGCCCAGTAGCCCCCGAGCCTTAATGCGGCACGGGTGGCGAATTAAGGATCGATATCCATAGTAAAATCACAAATTATGTGTAATGACTCAATGTATCCAAGTACTTTTATGTCATTAATGCTCGGATCCGCATTGTACAAAACTTTGTTGACCGACCATCGGCTTCAACCTCCTCGGCCCGATGGCAGGAGTGTTTTTCCTACTTTATAAAGCCTTTATGAGGGCAAAGATTTACGACAAACAAGGCAATTTGGCCATACGGTTTTATAAACAAAGGTACGCAGAGAGATATGTTATATTACTGTTTAACAGAAGAAATGTCTTCCGAAGAAAATAGTCCCGCTATCGGTTCCTTTCTTTGGGTTGTCATGCTAAGCATGATCATGAAACCTCACCTCCAATGTAAGAGCAAAATATTGAGGGTTTAGTTTGGGAGGCCGATTACTAGCCCCGGTGGTGTTCGGCGCAGTCGAGGTCAAGCCGAAACACTTGACCAATTTTATGAATGGCCCGTCATTTAATATAGTCATCGGATCGCTGACCAGTTTACACCTATTGTGACAGTCGGTTTCGGCTTTCTCCAGCGAGGTGCTTGACCATGCGAGCTGGAAGCACAATCGCAGATGGTTCTCCCTTTGCACAGCTAGCCGAACAAAAGCGGAACATAGGAGGCAAGCGCGAGCCGGGCAACCCAACTATTGACCGAAGACACAATTGAAACTGATGCATATATAACAATATCCGAGAATGTTTTTGCCGAATCTCTAAAGGTGTCCGGCGTTGCCTTTGCGAGACTTGTGCTGAAAACACACAAATAGTTTAAAAGTGCCAAAAGCTTGGAAAACCAAAAAACGTCAGTAAAAACATGACGTCCGAACAAGATCAAGTGTTCGGTGCCAATTCGAAAATTGGACTTTAGAAAAAAAGTGATTCTGCCGTGCTTTAACATGACACATCCTATCTTAAGACTTCAAGCGGGTCAGCCTACGGCTTCAGTCTCCCATCCCGAAGGCGGAGTACTTCTCATTAGGCTAGTTTGGAAAACTAAACTCTAGCGGTTTTGAGAGAGAAATTAGGCTCCCCGGCTAGTGACCGCACACTCGTGTCGAGAAAAGGAGTGATAAATAATAATAAAAACTTTGCAACGACTAAGAAGAAAAACACTTATTATAAAACGGCTCAAATAAACATAAGAGCCCCCAAGTGACTTGGGTAAAAGAATGATTCTATGTACGGAAGTACTTATATCATATCTATGTTCAACCAAACTTTAAACGCGTCTTAACCGACCGTCGGCTTCTCCCTCTTCGGTCAAGGACCGAAAATTGTTATGTACTCCATCTGTCGAGAATATTGACGGTGTTTCCAATAACCGAGCAATCAGGTCATAAAGGCATAACAGACAAAGCGCTCGGGGAACTTATGCTATATTCTTGATAAAGTGTAAGAAGCATCTTGAAGAAAATAGTACCCCCACCGATAACTTTCTTCGGTGCTCATTGTTAATATGAGACTTGTGCAATAGATTTTTGTACTCATGAGTTCCGTTGTGTGCCGACCATTATTGAAAAGCGATGAAGCGCTAGCTTTCGGCTTCACCAGTCGAGGTCCGGCTCGGGTGACCCGATCGTGACAATCGCAGAGTGCTCCCTTTACTCCCTAGCCGAACAATCGGGAACGTAGGGGTAAACATAGGAGCCAGGCAACCCAGCTTGCAAATTGCTCAAGTCAATATGGTGCATATTGTGGCATAATACACGAACAAGGAACGAAGCCGTACAAGTATAATCATATGCAAGAGGAAAAGCTTCATGAAGGAAGCCCCAAATGAATTGGGTATTTGAATTTATGCGTCACAAACAAAGTTTGGACAAGGAAATTTTTTACAAGCAAATTTTTTCCGAAAAAGTATAATGCTTGGTCGAACCGAACACAAGTTACAAATTAAAGCTTTGAGCATGAAAACGGCTTAGCTGGTTAATGTGTTCGGTATTGATGACGCGGTCCGAGCTTGATACGGGACAAGGTTCCATCCCCCAAGCCGGTCCCGAGGTGGCGGAGCGGAGAGCTCGACACGCCGAAGTGGTGACATAGCACGGTCAATGAAGACCGACAGAGTGACGCCGAAGTCCCCGGATCATTTTCCTATGCACAAAAAATGGTGCAAACTGGAGATAATAGTAATAATGATAATTAAAAAAATCGTTGCATAATAAATAATTTATGCAAAGTGAGTAATAAAAGAAATATGGCCTGGCGCTGAAGTCAATGTTGATGCAGGTCGTCGGCGTAATGCAATAAAGGCGTGGCAAAGCCTGGATTCACAGCTCGGTCCGAGTTCCGGATGCGGCGTTCGCCTGACTATGTACGAAGCCCGATCAACCATCATGCGACCGTCGATAATGCGGCCACCATTTGATAGACCTATGTACATATGATGGACAAACCAGATTAATAATTCCTTCAGAAAAATTAACCCAAACATGCAAAAAAATAATAGGATTAATAGCACCTGGTTTATTTGTTGTAGCAATCCGAAGGAAGGTGATTCCCAAAATTGGGACTCGATCCGCGCACCCATTGCCTAATGTGTGATAAAACGACGGCATGGCAATGCTGGCAAAGGTTGGCTCGCCGAGGCAAAGCCCTCGGTCCAGCTAACGTGATGGACCTGGTCGGCTAGTGACGCCGAAGTGTCCGGAGTAGGTTGATGAAGAGACAGCGAAGCCCCCGGTCCAGCCGAGATGTCGAAGTAGGTCGGCGTGATGGACACCAGCTTGAAGAAGCAATAGTGCGGCCCTGCCGATGCAGGTCATGACGTGGTCGATGCCGGCTTGATGAAGCGACCGTGCGGCGATGCCGGTATGCCCGCTCCGTGTAATCCGTGGGGCGGTGATGTTGGTGATTATTTATCCTTCGCGATGCCGGACTCTTGTCCGGCTTGTCGAGATGATGATCTGAAGAAGTTGAGCTAGGCTCAACAAACTGACGACGTGTCTAGCGCAGGTCGGCAGCCGTGGAGCAATATTGCCGGACTGGTTTGACACCAGCATGATGTTGAAGATCATGTTCAAAAGATTTTAAAGTTAGTGGGATGTGTTCGGAAACAAAACACAATACTCCATACAAAACTTCCTTCAAAAAGGATGTCCGAAATCTCGTTCATAAAAAAAACGAACTCGGGTCGGATTCGTTTTCGCGCAGAAAACAGATCCGAAAAGTGATGCACTAATCGGAAGGTTCCCGGAGTTTGGACGGTCGGATCGAGCTGAAATTGTGAGGGTTGGTAGATATAGGAATTCCGCAGCCGATCAACGGTTGGATCTTTCAAAGGAAGTCTGAGCTAGAAGCTGGAGACCACGCCCTAAACTTGTCCGGATTCTCGTCCAGATTCAATACGGCTCCGGTATATCGGAGATTGCCAGAGATTCCTCCATCGGAACTCGACGAAATTTTCCAGGGTTGTTGTAGACTTAATTCCGCACAATTCCACCAAAGCAATCGTTAAAACGACACTTGATAAGGCGGTGGCGGCGGACACGAGTCCGCTGTCCAAAAAACGATCTGGTCCCGAGGGCAATGTTGACGTTGAGCCCCCGGGCTCCCTGGATGATTCCTCCATGATCTTGATAGAGATCGGAGTTGATGTTGATGAAGGCCCTCATACGAACATGACGATCGGAGGTAGGGCGCAACCATTGGTCGAACCAAGGTGACCAATTGAGCTAGTGGCGAAGATGCCGAAGTCGCAGTTGATCTGCAGGCGAGCCATCGACCTTTTGCCGAACACACAGCGGAGCCCTCAATGAAAGCAGCAATGTCGGTGTCAAAACCGGCGGATCTCGAGTAGGGGTCCCGAACTGTGCGTCTAGGCGGATGGTAACAGGAGACAAGGGACACGATGTTTTTACCCATGTTCGGGCCCTCTCGATGGAGGTAATACCCTACTCCTGCTTGATTAATATTGATGATATGGGTAGTACAAGAGTAGATCTACCACGAGATCAGAGAGGCTAAACCCTAGAAGCTACCCTATGGTATGATTGTTTGTTGTATATCTCTATCGACTAGCCTGGCCTCGGTTTATATAATGCACCAGAGGCCTAGGATAACAAGAGTCCTAGCCGAATACGCCGGTGGGGAGGAGTCCTTGTCTTGATCGCCAAGTCTTGTGGAATCTTCCTTGTGTGCGGCAACTGTCCGGACTGGCCCATGAGTATACGGCCATGGGGGTCCTCGGCCCAATCCAACTGATTGGGAGACGACGTGGTGAGTACCCCCTAGTCCAGGACACCGTCATTCATGCTCCATTTTCGTCACACAAGAATGCTCTCATCATGCACAACTCCGATGAGAAGCCAAGCAATTGTTTCATACTTTAGTAATCTCAAACTTATAAACTTTCATGCAATATATGAGCGCGAGCCATGGACATAGCACTATGGGTGGAATAGAATATGATGATGGGTTTTATGTGGAGAAGACAAAAAAGGAGAAGATCTCACATCAACAAGGCTAATCAATGGGATATGGAGATGCCCATCGATTGATGCTAATGCAAGGAGTAGGGATTTCCATGCAATGGATGCACTAGAGCTATAAATGTATGAAAGCTCAACAAAATAAACTAGCCAAGTGATTAGTGCCAAGTGATTAGGCCCAACCTAGGGTGCCTCGGCATTGATAAACCCTAAATGATGAAAACTTAACTTAGCATTTAGCTTTTAGTATGCCTCGGCGTCGACAAACACTAAATGATAAAAGCTTAGCTTTTAAGATGCCTCGGTGTCGACAAACCCTAAATGATGAGACCATGATCTTGTTCCTTGACAACAACCAACTTTTTGACCAAACTTTTTTCCTATTTAGAGCGAAACATGGCCCACAACGATGAGGCCGGCGGTTCGGGTGGCAAGCAATTCTGGGAGCTGTCCCAGGAGATGGAGGAACAACCTCACCGCTTTGAGGACGCTGCGGAAGACACCGATCCTGACTACACAACCCCTAGTGGCGTCGGGGATGACACCACTGATGGTGCCGCCGAGGATACCACCACTGGTAGTGCCGCCGAGGATGCCACCACTGATGATGGCGGTGCACGCACAGATGGCAGCCAACCGAAGAAGCAACGGAAGGACCGGCATCCGAACACGCTCCGCACCGTCAAGGAGGAATTTACTCAAGTGGACTCCGACGGGAATCCAACGGAGCCCAAACATATAGTCAAGGGGTACTCGGTTCAGCTTGGGTGCATTCTCCGGAGCACCATCTCGATCAACACCAAGAACCTTAGGCATAAGGACCGAGGGAATTTGCGCAACCTCTTCTTCACGAAGCTGCACGAACGATACAAGTTACCCGCTGATTTTGAAAACACACGCCTCTCAGGGAATAAAGTGAACAGTGCCGCCCTCACGAGGATGAGCATGGCCCTGTCTACTTCGAGAAGCGCGGTGAAGGGAATGATTGAGAAAGGTGATAGTTATGAGAAGATCAAGGCGAAAAATCCTTCGATCAGCGAAGAGGACTACAAGGAGTTCAAGATCAAGTGCGAGAGCAGTGCAACCTCCGAATCAAGTCAGTGGGGGAAAGAAATGCGGGAGTTGAACTTAGGGGAACACAAACTCGGTCCCGGCGGTTACAGAGTGGCGGAGCCTATATGGGACAAGGAGGGCCAGCGGGCGTGCCGAGCAAGGCCTCCCGCCCCGCTTCGAGAAATACAACAGTGACAAGCAGACGAGGAACTATGTCAGGGCCCGGTACAAGGAGGACCCGATAACAAAGGAGCTTACCACGGATCCGAAGACCAGGGCACTTGAGCTTGTTCTGGGGAAGGAGACTGAAAGCAGTAGCTCGGGGTCGTCTCAGATCACCCATGCTTGGGACAGCACTCTAAATAGGGCATTGAACGTAATGAAAAACAAGGATAAGCTTAGTAAGCCGTCGTCAGCTGGTCGTGTGGCCGGCAAAGGCTTGTCCACAAAATGGTCGTCATATTATACCGCTGGTGGGTGAAAGGAGAAAAAGACCAGCTTGGAAAGCCAGTCGCGCGAGTTTAAGAACTCAAGGCACAAGTGGCGCGGATTCCGGAGATTGTCCAAAATGCAAGTGCACAAACAACTGGGATCGACGCTCACCGACATTATGCCTACCTTGATTCATGGGCTGACGACGTCGATTGCGGGTGGCCAACAGGGGCCGCCCCCGTTTCCCAGCTTCACGGCCAGCAACTCGCACAACGCGCAGGCGGCGCCATTGGTGTCTCCGGCGGCGTCATTGGTGTCACCGGCGGCGCCATTGGTGTCTCCGGCGGTGGCGGTATTGGTGTATCCGAAGCCAGCACGGCCGGCATTGGAGCTTAATGCACCCGGGTGTATGTCGGCCGGCACCTCGCCAGCAAGCGGCCCCTCCGTCAGTTGCACGCCCGCCGTTGGCGGTGCCTCGACATTAGCCGAGGTTAACGCCATCATCACGGTAACTAATTAAGCTTCTCGGCCGAGGACTTCATCTCCTTTTGCCTTTGACTGGGCATCCCTGACGCCGTACATGTTTTCGCAGGGCGCTACCGACGTTCCGTGCACTCTCCCGCACTTCGTGAACGACGAGTTGGTCGATGTCGCCAAGGGCAAAATCATTCAACCGGGCAACCCCGTGTTCCACGGTAAACCGATGCCACCCACCGTGTATAGGGTTCAACTGGTTGGTGCTGCCAGGCTGCGACGAGTTGTTACCTCCGATTCGACCGCCCGGGCTGGCGAAGATGATCGATGACCCTCGGCTTTGCCTAAGCTGGCCCCTGCTTTGGCCGAAGAGCCAGATTCGTTTAGGGGCGGGGGACACCATCGCAAAGACAACACCGCCAGTCGTGCCGGCGCCAAGCCATGGCAAGACCGCCACAACGCTACCGGACATGCCGGACATCCCTATGGCACATGATCCGAACATGCATATGGCACAGGATCTGGACGACAACGACAAAGACGACGTCCATACATTTAGCAATGTCGATAAGTACTTTGCCGAACATGGGTATGATGACGAATTCTGCGGGCCTCTTTCTCAAGAACCCAACCAAGACGACCGCGGTCTAGCTGGTACGGTGGAGAAACCCAGTTGCAACAGGCGTTGTCTGGCGTTCAGTTCTCGATGAGACACCTCCAAATTTGCCGACTTCACCGAGCCTCAAATAGCCGAGGTGCCAAATATTATCAGCCCCAACACACTCAAGAAGGCGGTCTGTGAGCAGAACTCGGTCCCATTACAAGAGAAGATCAAGAAGGGACAGAAAAGAAAGAGTAACAAGGGTGCGAGCCAGCCGGCACCGAGTACGATCCGTGCTCAGGACGGGCCACCTTCACCTAAGGATATCTCGAGGAGGGTGCATGTGGCGGGTAGGGCGATGCTATCGACAAATATGCTCAATGCTGCAACCGGTGCTATGCGGAGTCTGCATGACAATGTTCTTTCTTTGGAGAAGCGGCGTCTCAGAGAGAATGATGTGGCATACCTGGTTTTCGTGGCCAAGGTGCCAGAGGGCAAGGGCTTTGTGGATGGCGCCGTCGGGGGTACGATCGTCCTGCGGTTTGATGACATCTTTGCTATGTTTGACCTTCATCCGCTACACTACACCTTCGTTCGGCTGTTTTCACTGAGTATGGAGATGCAGATCATTAGAGACAAGACCCCGGACATCGTGATAGTCGACCCCTTCTACATGCGTGCCAAGATCTCTGGCAGCAGGGACCGCAAGTCGCGAGTTCTTACCTCGAAGGCGTCATTCTGGCAAACCCAGATAAGGATAACTTTCTCATGCCTTACTTTCCCGAGTAAGTCATCCCCTCACCGCCCCGTAACATATGATTTCTTAGATTTCGATAGTTCTTTTTTTTTTCTAACATTCTGTGTTCTGTGCAGTGACACACATTGCACACTCATCCTCTTAAGCCCGAAATATTCCATGGCCACGTATTTCGACCTAGACCGTGACTCCAAGATAGACTACACAAATATCAAGAAAGTTCTTGATGATGTTCTCCCAGCCACGCCAAATCTGGAGGCACCTTCGCCAAGCCAGCTCGTGGCGGTATGCAGACGCACGTGTTTGCCCACAATACAAAGTTCTCCTGCGTCAAGCAACCGCTGGCCGGTCGAAGATGCCTACTACGCCCTCCATCACATGCGGGCGATCGTACGGGACCATCATCACCTTCTGCTACCAGATAATCTCAAAGATTGGGCCGCGAGCTTGTCGGCAATCCAGGACGCGGACATCAGACAATAATTCTTTTGCATCCAGTCACAGTTTGCGGGAATTATACATCAAGTTGTCATTCGTACCTCGGGGCAGTTCTACCTCAGACATCAACCATCCAACAGTGAGATAGACACAACGCTACAAATGCAGGCTGATAACGCCCGCGATTTCATGACCATCACGACAGACGGCGGCTTCATCCACGCTCCGGTCCCATGAGTCGAGTCGAGAGTAGTGATGCTATGTGTAGTTCTGAAACATTGATTGGCTCATGTTGTAATTAAACTTTAATGAACTTGTATGTCTTTGTGTGTTGGACAGTCGCTCAACTTAGATGTAATCGATGCTATTAATGTCTTGCTTTTCTCTTCCGATCCTTTTGTTGCATACTTATATATTGCTTATGTATTGTGCATTGTTTGGCTTGTGCATAGAGATGCCATCGTATGTCGTGGTACAAGGGTAAGGTTCCTGAGTCTACGACGACCGGGAGGAGTGTCGGAGACAGGTTCACCGTTTCAGCGGTAATATGTTACAAAGGGTACACCACTAGGGCGGAGGCGGAATCTAGAATCGCCCGCTATCTAGCGGGAGAGAGGAGGGCATTGGAGGAACCGGATGAAGACCAGTTTCATCGCGATGATGCTCATCGTGATGACTGCAGCTCTCTTCTATGTGATGGTAGTTTAGATGATCGATATCGACTTGTAATATGAAGACAAACTCGCTACTCGCGGTCTCGAGACTTGGAATGTTCTATCTTTGTTCGGTCTTTTGAATTCGGAGACTAATATGATGAATTGTATTCGGAGACTAATCTTCTATTGTATTCGATGAATCTGCTGTTGTTGTGTGATGTTGTCTAAATTCTGTCCAATAATATATTTTGTAACATGTGAAAATATCGTAAAAGAAAAAAATCCTAATATTCATACTAGTGGCGCACCCCACAAGACACTAATGGCGCACTGTGATAAGCACACTAATGGCGCATCACACACGGGTGCGCCATTAGTATGCCAAAGCACATGGGTACATATGCCCCCCTGGGAGGCATTCTAATGGCGCACTATGGGCCATACGAATGGCGCACTACCTGGTGCGCCATTAGAACATCAGATACTAATGGCGCACCGGTGGTGCGCCATTAGAATTTAATTCTAATTGCGTGATGCTAGTGGCGCACCAGTGGTGCGCCATTAGTAGGCAAAACTGGTGCGCCACTAGCATGCCTTTTCCTAGTAGTGAAGGATAGATCTAGGTATTGTCATCTTTGGTAGGAAATTATTCAATGAGACATCTATCATCCTTAGGAATTTCTGTCTTTTTAGTAATTATCAAACTTCTAGGCATAAGATCAGAAAATTCATTCGTAGCAAATGGTTCCTTAATCATAGCAAAAAGATCGGGATGAATACTTATAGATTTAAGATCCGCAGTTTCCTTACTAAAGGATTCACCCTTATTTTTAGGAACATACATAAGCTTGGCAATTTTAGTAGGTGGACTTGGAGTGTTCCTTATGGAAGAAAAAGCGGTTCCCAAGTTGGTAATGATACCCTCAAGTTTATCGATTCTAGTGGAATCTTGATTTATTCTTTCATTAACTATGGGTTCCTTCGCCTTAATATTTTTCAAAGTTACTCCTACCTTAGATCCATATTGGGTAATTTGATTGTGGATCTTTTTATCTAGATTTTCAATTAACTCAACGGTAGCAATGTTATTTTCAATAATTTCAAGTCTTTGCATTACATGCTCGAAAGTTAACATAGTTCCATTCACCAAAAGAGGTGGTGAGCCAAATAAATCTATCATAGCATTATAAGAGTCAAAAGTGTGGCTACCCAAGGATTAGCACCTACATAAAAATTGCGGAGAAGAACTGAAGTAGATTGCTTCCTGGTAGATCTACTTTGAGCATTGCAAATTCTATACCAAGCGTCTTTTAGATTTTCTCCCTCCCTTTGCATAAAATTTAGAACTTCATTCTCGGGATACAACAGAGAAGATATAAGACTAGCCATAACGACAAGCAAGCGAGAAAAAGGCAAGCGGAAAAGAGAGGGCGAAAAAAATGGCAAGGGTGAAGTGGGGGAGAGGAAAACGAGAGGCAAATGGAAAATAATGTAATGCGGGAGATAAGGGATAGTGATGGGTACTTGGTATGTTGACTTTTGCGTAGACTCCCTGGCAACAGCGCCAGAAATTCTTCTTGCTACCTCTTGAGCACTGCGTTGGGTTTCCTTGAAGAGGAAAGGATGATGCAGCAAAGTAGTGTAAGTATTTCCCTCAGTTTTGAGAACCAAGGTATCAATCCAAGAGGGCCTTCTGCCATGAGTCCCTCGTACCTGCACAAAGCAAATAACTCCTCGCAACCAACGCGATAAGGGTTGTCAATCCCTTCACGGTCACTTACGAGTGAGATCCGATAGAGATGATAGATAATATTTTTGGTATTTTGTGATAAAGATGCAAAGTAAAATAAAAAGCAAAGTAAAAAGCAAAGGCAATAATAAAGTGATGGAAGATTAATATGATGAAGATAGACCCGGGGGCCATAGATTTCACTAGTGGCTTCTCTCAAGAGCATAAGTATTCTACGGTGGGTGAACGAATTACTGTTGAGCAATTGACAGAATTGAGCATAGTTATGATAATATCTAGGTATGATCATGTATATAGGCATCACGTCCGAGACAAGTAGACTGACTCCTTCCTGCATCTACTAATATTACTCCACTCATCGACCGCTATCCAGCATGCATCTAGAGTATTAAGTTTATGAAAACAGAGTAACGCCTTAAGCAAGATGACATGATGTAGAGGGATAAATTCATGCAATATGATAAAAACCCCATCTTGTTATCCTCGATGGCACCATACAATGCGTGCCTTGCTGACCCTACTGTCACTGGGAAAGGACACCGCAAGATTGAACCCAAAGCTAAGCACTTCTCCCATTGCAAGAAAAACCAATCTAGTCGGCCAAACCAAACTGATAATTCAAAGAGACTTGCAAAGATAACCAATCATACATAAAAGAATTCAGAGAAGATTCAAATATTGTTCATAGATAATCTTGATCATAAACCCCCAATTCATCGGTCTCACCAAACACACCGCAAAAAAGAAGTTTACATCGAATAGATCTCCACGAGAGAGGGGGAGACCATTGTATTGAGATCCAAAAAGAGAGAAGAAGCCATCTAGCTACTAACTATGGACCCGAAGGTCTGAGGTAAACTAGTCACACTTCATCGGAGGGGCTATGGTGATGATGTAGAAGCCCTCCATGGTGGATGCCCCCTCCGGCGGAGCTCCAGAACAGGCCCCAAGATGGGATCTCGTGGGTACAGAAGGTTGCGGTGGTGGAATTAGGTTTTTGGCTCCGTATCTGATCGTTTGGGGGTACGTAGGTATATATAGGAGGAAGAAGTATGTCGGTGGAGCATCGTGGGGCCCACGAGGGTGGAGGGCGCACCCTGGGGGGTGGGTGCGCCCCCCTACCTCGTGCCCTCCTTGAAGCTTCCTTGACGTAGGGTCCAAGTCTCCTGGATCATGTTCGGTGAGAAAATCACGTTCCCGAAGGTTTCATTCCGTTTGGACTCCGTTTGATATTCCGTTTCTTCGAAACTCTAAAATAGGCAAAAAACAACAATTATGGGCTGGGCCTCCGGTTAATAGGTTGGTCCCAAAAATAATATAAAAGTGGAAAATAAAGCCCAATAATGTCCAAAATAGTAGATAATATTGCCTGGAGAAATAAAAAATTATAGATACGTTGGAGACGTATCAGTCGGCCGCCTCCCCCCTTGCTCCTTTATATACGAGGGCAGGAGGGAACCCTAGAACACACAAGTTGATCATTGATCTCTCCCAGCCCTGTGCGGTGCCCCCCTCCACCTTAATCCACCTCGGTCATATTGTAGCGGTGCTTAGGCGAAGCCCTGCGACGGTAGCTTCATCAACGTTGTCACCACGCCGTCGTGCTGAAAAAACTCTCCCTCAAGCTCTACTGGATCGTGAGTTCGCGGGACGTCACCGAGATGAACGTGTGCTGAACGCGGAGGTGCCGTACGTTCGGTACTGAGGATCGGCCGATCTTGAGGACGTACGACTATATCAACCGCGTTTTCATAACGCTTCCGCTTAACGGTCTACGAGGGTACGTGGACGACACTCTCCCTTCTCGTTGCTATGCATCACCATGATCTTGCGTGTGCGTAAGAAAATTTTGAAATTACTATGTTCCCCAACAAATGTGTCTCAGCACCAACCAGTATGCGCCTTCAAGGAAGGCGTTCGATACAGAGAGCTTAACCTGAAATTCGGTCGGACAGGGGATATGACTCTGACACGAATGATGGAAACAGCCACTCGGTATGCTAACGGCGAAGAAGAAGACCGACTCCACAGTGGCAAGGGAAAACCAGTCGGCCAAGACACCGGAGGAGGTAATTCCAATCGGAAGCAGAAACGCAAAGCCGAGCCCGCAGGTCCTGGTGAGACTGCAGCTGTGATCCAAGGAAAATTTAAGGGAAAACCTAAGGGGCCCTGGACCCCCAAGAAGGTAAAAGATCAAGCAGGAAATGATGTGCTAGATTTGCCCTGTCATATTCACACCAAGAAAGATGAAGAGGGAAACCTGATTTACCCCAAGCATACCACTCGACAATGTCGACTCCTTATCCAGCAGTTCCGAGAAAAACAACCAAGTGAGAATGAGAAGGAATCTGATAAGGATGAGGACAAGGAGGAGGATGATAGTTTCCCCAATGTCAATTCCACCTTAGTGATTTTTGCTGACATCGAGAGCAAAAGTCGACTGAAAGTCATAAGCAGAGAAGTGAACATGGTTGCCCCGGCAAAAATGACATATTTGAAGTGGTCACAAACTGCGATCACATTCGACCACCGATCACCCAAAGACGCTGCCACTCGAGTATGCAAGCATTGGTAGTCGACCCAGTTGTTGGACGCACTCGACTGACCAAAGTAATTATGGATGGTGGCAGTGGTCTGAATATTCTCTACGCTGAGACCCTAAGAGGGATGGGCATTCCGATGTCCAAGCTTAGTGAGAGCAACATGAGGTTCCACGGAGTCATCCTTGGAAAGAAAGCTGATTCACTCGGCCAGATCACTCTTGATGTGGTTTTCGGATATTCAAAAATTACCGTAAGGAAAAGTTGACATTTGAAGTCGTGGATTTTCAAAGTGCCTATCATGCTATTCTGGGCAGTCCTGCATATGCTCGTTTCATGGCTCGGCCGTGTTACGTGTACATTAAATTGAAGATGCCTGGTCCCAGAGGCGTGATCACAGTAACTGGCAATCGGCAGAGAGCCGAAGAATTTCTCTGGAAGGGCTCGAAGATTGCTGATGAACAAATGGCAGCAGTAGAAATGCAAGAATACTAGAAGAATGCATATCCGAGGTGATTTATTACGCGCCAAGAAGCCTGCTTCAGAATCTGCACTTCAGTCGTCCGATGAAACGAGGCCAGTTCACATTCACCCAACCGATCCCAATGCTGCTCTGACTCATATCTCAACAACGCTCGACAGTAAATAGGATGAAGCGCTCATCCAGTTCCTCCATGGGAACTGGGACTTCTCTGCATAGAAACCTTCTCACATGCCAGGTGTACCCAGGGGACTGGCTGAGCAACATTTGCGAGTCGACTCGAAGGAAAAACCCGTTAAAGAGCATCTTCGTCGGTCCGCCATGGAGAAGAGAAAGGCAATCGACAAGGACGTGGCTCGGCTTCTGGTAGCCGAGTTCATCTGCGAAATTTACCACTCCGAGTGGCTCGCCAATGTTGTCATGGTCCTTGAGAAGGACGATTCACTTTGTATGTGCATTAATTTCAAGCATATTAATCGGGCCTGCCCGAAAGATCATTTACCTCTCCCTCGCATCGACCAGATCGTCGACTCAACTGTGGGGTGTGATCGTTTGTCTTTTCTGGATGCGTATTCCGGGCATCTTCAGATCCGACTGTATGGACCCGATGAAATAAAAACAGCTTTTATCGCCCCATTCGGGTGCTTTTGGTATGTTACCATGCCATTCGGTCTCAAGAATGCTAGTGCCACATTTATGAGGATGATTCAAAAGTGCCTGCTCACTCAAATCAGTTGGAATGTGGAAGCATATATGGACGACATCGTGGTTAAGTCGTGTAAAGGTTCCTACCTGCTGACTGACCTTGCTGAAACCTTTGCCAACTTGAGGAGATATGATATCAAACTTAATCCATCGAAGTGCACATTCGGTGTCCGAGGTGTAAAGTTAATCTGTTTCCTCATTTCCGAACGAGGGATCCATGCAAACCCAAAGAAAGTTGGTGCAATCCTCCAAATGAAGCGCCCTGTGCGTGTGCATGGCTCACTAGTTGTTTGGCTGCTTTAAGTCGATTCATCTCTCGTCTCGGTGAGAAGGCATTGCCTCTTTACCGACTGATGAAGAAATTGGATAAGTTCGAGTGGACTCCTGAAGCTGACGCGACGTTTGGAGAGCTCAAAACCCAGCTTTCCACCCAGCCGGTGCTTGCTGCCCCAATCAGCAAAGAGCCTTTACTGCTTTATATTACAGCCACTGGACAAGTTGTCAATACAGTACTCACGTTCGAACGGGAAGAAGAAGGTAAAGCCTACAAGGTTCAGCGCCCAGTGTACTATATTTTTGAAGTCTTGACTCCATCCAAGCAGTGATATCCGCATTATGAGAAGCTTGTTTATGGAATATACTTGACCACGAAGAAGGTTGCACATTACTTTTCAGATCATTCAATTACAGTCGTCAGTGATGCTCCATTGTTAGAAATTCTGAACAACGGAGATGCAACTGGTCGAGTGGCAAAATGGGCGATTGAACTCCTTCCATTGGATATCAAGTTTGAGGCAAAGAAATCAATCAAGTCCCAAGCAATAGCAGATTTCCTCGCCGAGTGGGTTGAGCAGCAACAACTGACTCAGATTCACTCAGAGCATTGGACTATGTTCTTTGATGGATCCAAGATGCTGAATGGTTCTGGTGCTGGGGTAGTACTGGTATCCCCCCGAGGCGACAAGCTCAGTTACGTTCTCCAAATTCACTTTGATTCCTCTAACAATGAAGCTGAGTATGAGGCACTTCTGTATGTGTTGCGTATGGCCATTTCACTCGGCGTCCGTCGCCCAATGCTTTACGGCGCCTCAGATTCAGTGGTCAATTAGGTGATGAAGGAGTGGGACATCAGGAGTCCATCTATGACTGGCTACTGCAATGCGGTGAGAAAGTTAGAAAAGAAGTTTGAGGGGTTAGAGCTCCACCATATACCGCGACTGAAGAATCAAGCAGCTGATGACTTGGCGAAGATAGGTTCTAAGGGGAGCCCATTCCAAGAAATGTCTTCCTAGAGCATCTTCACACACCGTAAGTTCAAGAGGATCCTTTTATAGAAGAGCCCCAGCAACCAAAAAGTTCTACCGATCTGACTGAAATCGAGATTCGAGCCGTGGTCGATCTGATCATGGAAGTTTTGGTCGTCATCCCCGATTGGATGGTGCCATACATTGCGTATTTACTCAGGAAAGAACTTCCAAAAGATGAATATGAGGCCCGTCAGATTGTCCATCAATCCACAACCTTCAACGTAATAGGTCGACGACTTTTCAGAGAAAGTGTTACAGGAGTTGCTCAGCGATGCATCACATCGGAAGAAGGTCGAATGATCCTCAATGATATTCACTCGGGGACCTGTGGTCACCATGCGTCCTCTCGGACCATCGTGGCCAAAGCATACCGAGCGGGATTATATTGGCCACGAGCAAATTGATGACGCAAAGAGATAGTCGACAAATGTGAAGGCTGTCAGTTCTACTCCAACATGTCCCACAAGCCCGCATCAGCCTTGAAGACCATTCCACTCGTCTGGCCATTTGATGTTTGGGGATTGGATATGGTTGGACCCCCGAGGACCGACAGAAGTGGTTTCACTCATTTTCTTGTAGCAGTCGACAAGTTCACTAAATGGATCGAAGCCAAACCCATCAAGAATCTCGATTCTGGCACTGCCATCAGTTTTATCAGAGCTGACATTTAGATATGGAGTCCCTCAAATCATTATCACGGATAATGGCTCCAACTTTGATTCTGATGAGTTCAGAGCATTTTGCGCTTCCCAAGGCACTTGGGTCGACTACGCTTCAGTCGCCCACCCGCAGTCGAATGGACAGGCGGAAAGAGCAAACGGTTTGATCCTCCAAGGGATGAAACCCCGATTGATGCGTGACCTCAAACATGCAACAGACACTTGGGTAGATGAGCTTCCATCAGTCCTTTGGGGATTAAGAACAACACCGAATCGGTCGACTGATCCGACCCCATTCTTCATGGTCTATGGGGCTGAAGTTGTGCTGCCGAGTGATTTGCTTCACAATGCACCCCGAGTAGAACTCTTCTCAGAAGCTGAAGCTGAACAAGCTCGACAGGATGATGTTGATCTTCTGGAAGAAGAAAGGGAGATGGCCCTGATCCGTCGACCATTTATCAACAAGACCTCTGTCGATTCCATGCCAGAAACATGAGAGGTAGAGCTTTTCAGGAAGGAGACCTTGTGCTCCGAGTGGATCAACAACGGCCCCACAAGCTTTCTCCTGCTTGGGAAGGTCCCTTCATCATTACCAAGGTGCTCCACAACGGAGCATATAATCTTTACAATGTGGAACACAAGAAAGACGAGCCACGCGCTTGGAATGCGGAGCTGCTCCGCCATTTTTATACTTAAACATTCAGTCTGATGAGATGTAATAAGAAGTACCTTTTCAGTTTGTTTATCAAAGACACAGTTTTACAGTCTCTTAAATGATTGTTCTTACATATACATGTGTTCAAAAAAAACCCAGTGGGTGGCTTAGCCGTGAACCTGATTTGCCTAAGTTTTAAAAATCATACCGAGTGATGAGCAATCTTGTCGGGGATATACCCCGCGGTATGACCCGGCCGGAGTCATAATCCGGCTGGGACTTGGTAAACTGGTGCGGTGTTAAACCGGCAGACAGTTAAGACAAATGGGTAACACAAACGGTAAACCGGCGAGTGTTAAACCGGCAGACAAGGTTAAACCGGCAGGCATGGTTAAACCGGTAGACAAGGTTAAACCGGCAGACAATGTTAAACCGGCAGATGTTAAGAAGCCTAGGAAAGGAAGTCAAAATAGTTTAAGTCTTAGTCCGAGATAGACTCTACATGTAACCTGCCCCTTCAACTTATATAAGGAGGGGCAGGGCTCCCCAAAGAGGGAGAAGCAAGAAACAATCTCTAGGGCTAGACACAACTAGAGGAGAGCCAGTTTACGGCGACTCCCTCGTGATGACAATGAGATCTAGCCTCAAACAGCATGTAGGGTTGTTACCGGATGATGTTTCCCAGGGCCCGAAGCTGTCTAAGTCCTTGTCTTGTGTGTTGCATCTCTTGATTCCGCTCAACCCCTCTCAAGCTGCCACATAGATGCGTTGGCCTCACGACTAAGTCTCACGCTAAGGACATCTGACGTGTTAATTCCACGACAGTTGGCGCCCACCGTGGGGCTTGCGCACAGTGGTGTTGAGTTCTTGGAGGAATTTTTTAGGATTCAAGAAGCTCGCGATTGACCAGACGAAGAAGAGCCAGAGAAACAAATCGTACAAGACAAACCGGTACGGGACAGCCTTGCGGCAGGGTCAAAAAGTCTGTCACTTGAGATCAGAATCACGATTCCGGAGCTGGTTTTGGAAAAATTGTTGAAGCCGTGTCAAAGATGAAATAGTGCAAGGATCGTAATCAGGAGCGGTCAATGGCAAGTTTCCGGCCAACCATCGCTTTGTCCCGCGTGAAAAATAAGGTTAAAATTATCCAATGAGCCTGCTCAATAGTCAGGTAAAGCTCAACTTTTTGAGGAGCGGCAGGTCAAAAAAAAAAGAAAAAAAAGGGAAGTGGATAAGACCACGGAGTCTGTCTCCGCCTCGGCCTCGCCTCGAGCACCTGCGGCTTCTGCGTCTGAGATGAGCAAGAGCGCCTCCAGCGCCCCCCGTCCGCAACCCGTCTCACCTCCGCTATGGCAGTGCGGCTATGGCCGGCGCGCCGTCACTGCTCTGCTACGCGCCCGCGACCCCAGCTCCTCCACGCGCGCGCACCGCGCGACTCGGCCGCCCGCTCGTCATCCCCGCACCGGCCGGCTCCGGGTCCCCGCCGGGGTTGCCTCCGCCGGCGGCCGTGTTGCCTCTGCAACGCCGGCTCGAAGCATCCCCCTCACCGTGCCCAGCCACCTCCCAGCGTGCGCCGTCTCCGGTCTGTTCCGCCCTCAACCACGAGCGGTCGCGTCGTGGCGGCTGCACTTGCCCGTGCCTGGTCTATTCCGCTCAACCCCCCGCCAGCCGGCTCCTCGCCGGTTCCGCCTCCATTCGTGGACAGGTGCTCCGCTCCCGCCGGGTCGTGCCTACCGAGTCGCCACCGTCGCTCCGCCTTGACCTGGGCCGTCTCCGCACCTCAAGCCGGCTGCGCCAGGCCAACAGTGGCCGCGGTGCTTCTCTTCGACCGGGGATCTCCTCGAGACCTCGACGTCTGCGGCCTTGCCCCGAGCACTCCCTATCTTCGCCGTTGTGACCCGCCACTGCTGTGCCGGTCGCTGTTGAAGCCTCCTCCGCCGCTGCCACCAACGCGCCGGACTGCGCCGCCGCGAGTCGCCGATCTCCATCCGCTGCACCGCCGCGCCCGAGCCTCTCCTCCTCGCCCACGACGGGTTCCCCACGCCCAAGTGCTACTGTCAACAGACCAGCTGATCTGTTTTCTATTGTCGCTGCCGTTACAATGGTAAACCGCCGTGTTGCCGGATCACCTTCTGCATCCACGCCCTCGCCAGCACCACTGCCACAAGTCATCATCTCTCTGGTGCTGTGTATGAACTGCTGTAGCCACGCCCCGTCCGTGACCCGCCGGACCCGTGAGCCGCCATCGCTAACCTCAAGCCTGGGATGCTTCGCGCCGTGAGCTGCTGGCCAGCCTCTGTTTCAAACAACAGCAGCGCCGAGCCGCTTCCGATTGTACCTGCGCTAACCCGTCGCCGGTTAGGCCGCGCATCTCCAACCCATCGCAGGTTCGTCCGCGCTTCTCCAACCCGTCGTCGTTTCGTCCGCGCCTCTCCATCCCGTCGCCGGTTCGGCCGTGCCTCTCCAAGCCGCCGCTGTGGCGGCCGCACTTCAAACTACTCGCCGGTGCATCCACGCCTTGCTCCGGTTCAATGTTTCGCCAGCGCTGCTCCGTCACTCCCGCCATGGTTCAGCATGTTGAGCTGACCCAAAATAGCCACGGTCTTCGCCTCCATTGCCGAGTGCCCGTGCCTCTGCTCTAAACCGCCACTGTGTTGGAGCAACTGAGCGCCGCTTCACGGTGCATTGTGCTGTGCTGAGTCACGGAGCACTATTTTGCTGATTTCAAACCCCGAGGCGTCAATTCATAAGCTACTGGTGCTACGACATTGTGGGAAAAGGTCGAAGATAATTTCATCAACTACAAGTGCTACCGACAAGTACTAGGTGCTCACGTAGTACTGTTCCTGCAAGTCTTTCTGTACAAACTGAAGGAAAAAGTCTGCTTCTTGGAGGAGGCTGAGATGCCCGGCGCCCCTGAGTCGCCGCTTCCATCGCGATCGACTGCCTTGCTCTGCTTTGCGCCGGGCGCCATCGCCTCACCCCCGAGTCGCCAACGGGTCACCGCTGAGCGGCCTTGCCTTCGCCTTGTGCTGCCCCCTTCGCCGGTGCGCCAACTACTCCGGCCTTGCGCCACCTCCACTGCGGTCACGCATTGCTGCCGCTCTAAACCGACGCCGCTCTCCAAGTGGTGTTGCCAGGCATTATTCTTGTTTCTCCAATATCAAAGTATACGGCCGGGGGTTTGGCTGCCCACTTATCTGCCGCATGGACCGGGCGTCGAACCGCCAAAGGCCTATAGACATAGGCATATCCTGCCCATCATCCCTGTGTTTTCAGTATACATCAACTCGCCAGGTCACCCGACAGATACCCACGTACAATTTACTGCCTTATAGTGTTCCAACTTCAGTACAACAGTCAAGCTGCCATGCTCGCCTCTGCTGCTTCCGTCGAGCGAGATAAGTTTTTTGGTCTATTGTGGCCTTGTGCAGGTCGTGGTATTTCTGACCTGCCGCCTGTGCAGATTCCTGATTATTGGGTCATGTTGCGTCTTGAGCAATCTCAAGTTCTTGTGTAACATGGCATGTGATACTAAAGACAAGTTGCGAAGATTGATCATGCAAAAAGGAGTTCTATGCACGTATGTGACATGCTGCTGCAGAGGAGGAACATGCACATCCCAAAATTTATGGGCAAGTGATACCTTGTTGAAAATGATACAACAATTGCATGTTGATCATCAGATGTTTACATTATATGGGTCATACCATCGCCGGTTTGTCTACGGAGTTACATCCAGATTATCTGTCGTCCGGACAAATCCAGGTGCTATCTTCTCTATATATTTTATTAACACATATTATTTCTATCAAAGGACAAATTACTTTGATTTGTATATTTTTATACACAAGACTATTATTCATTACAAATGTGGTTTACACCATGGATTGATAATATCCCGCCTGGGATAATCCCACATGATGAATGGACGCACACAAGCTGCTGCCCTTGCGGTCCGTTCCACATCGGCTTGCTGGGATCACGTATGCTCGTTGTCAGTGGACGTGCGCAAATCGCCACCCCCGAGGCCTGGTCTACATCAACACACTGGGCTGCACCTGTTTGCATGAGCTGTTTATTGAATATAAGGACAGTCACTGCTTGGGTAGCCCGGTTTTCTTCCAACAAACTGGAAGCAAATTGTCATCAACTGCCGTCTGCGCTGGATGGTTCAATGGATATATGCATAAGTTGCTGCCACTAACGATGGGTTATCTTCAAACAACCAGTTGGAAGGAACCATTGGCCGAGTTGCTGACACGGCTTATACGGGATCATTTATAAACCGCCGAAGTCACCGCAACCTTCTGTGGATTCACATTACGTTATCAACACTGATGATATATACCTTCTGCTATGATCAAGTACGGAGAATCTCAAGACAACTCCTTGAGTCATCTTAAGACTCGGGGGCTACGATGATACGACGCAGCAAGTCTTGCCAGTTTCAGCAAATTCAAGTGCCCCAGGATGTTGAAGGGAAACCTAGTCCCGGAGGCTACTGTTATATTGATGAAAGTTTAAAGGCCGTCAGAAATATTCCGGCTCACTACGATGCTTCCGGTTTATAGTCCGGTTTAAGGGGAATCCAGTCTCCCGCAGCGCTGGAGCCCTTAGTATCTTGTTCAAATCTTGTTTAAAGAGGAAACTATCTCTTGCAAAGCTCTGATGCTCTCAATATCCGGTTCAAAATCCCGGTTCAAGAAGAATTTGTCTCTTGCAAAAAAGTTAAAGTTTGCCCAAGAGGACTTGCTGCCCTGACGCGCGGTTCAAACATGGGTATCCTGCCTTATGGGCTCATCTTCATATGATTACTTGGGGGCTTCCTGTTCAAACATAGGTGTATTCACAAAAGAGAACATGGCGTTACTACCCTCTTGATGCGGCTATCAAGAAAATATTATCATCAGGGGCCAAAGAGAGTTTGTTGCACAACGCAACTCAAACATAGGCACCCGGCGAGCATAGCTCAGAAATATATCACATGGGAGCTTCTGCTTGCAAAGCGGAGTCCTGTCCATTAATCCGGCTATCACGCCACAACAAAGCTTGGGAGCTTCACACCCAAGGGGCCAAAGAGAGTCTTGTTGCTATGCACAACTCAAACATAGGCACCCATTGAGCACAGCTCACAAAGTTACTTGGGGGCTCTTTGTGTAAAGTAACAAAGAGTTTGAAAGGACCCTTGTAATTGGGTATCGACCCACGGCTTCGAAGCCTGGTGTATTCACCTAAAACCCCGGGTTAACCTGCCTTCATCAAGTAAGCCACTCCTATCCAGGTAATCCTGGCATGACCCGCCGAACGTTTGACAGTTACTCTCATTGATACCCTGAACTTGTCAAAGTTAAAACGGCGATTGGTTAGTTGGAGGTCCATCTTAAAAGGCTTTGTCAAATGGTTTAACTCAGCGGCCTGGCAGCCCACGAAAAGCCTCGAATTTGGGCCTGGCAGCCCTCGAAAAGCCTCGACTACAAGTTTTATTTGCTTTTGTTGTTTGCAAAGTTTTCTCTTTTTTGATCAAGTTCTAAGTTAAACTGGTGTTTCCTGACCCGGGCAGACTATATTTCATTACATCAACCCGGTGTTTCTTAACCCGGTGTGGCTTCCAGTTATCAAGTTGTTAGCACATAATCACTTATAACCCGATGTTTATTGATCCTACCTGGCTTTGGACTATAAGTCGCCAGTATATATTCGGATTGCGCCATTGGAATCATGCGCTCATAAATCATTGGATTATATTATTCTCTTTAATAGCCAACATGACTAGATTTTTATTATGGTTATCAATGACCGGCACTATGATTGAGGTTTTCAAAGTCGCTTTTAGCGCAATGGTTATTATTTTATCAATGGATATGATTTATTCTACAATGGAGGAAATAGTCCCGAGTCGCTGCAGGCTTACGACCCGACACTTGGGGGCTACATTATTCAAATTGAGATTACATCAAATGTGCAAGTCTCATGTCGCTGCAAGCATGCACCATGACACTTGGGGGCTAATGCAAAGTCATTGTTTGCTCATCTTATTGAAGACCCGACTCATCACATCGTAATGAGCCGGCCCTTGGGGGCTACCAATTGCTCCTGTCAACAATTCAAGGTACAAAGCTTTTTATCCATTATATTGAAGGGTCCACTGCTTGGTTGGTAAAGCACAAGGCTCTTAACCTTGTGGACGTGGATTCAAGCCCCATGATGGGGGTTACATCATATGATGTTATTTTCATTGAAGTATATATCAAGTCCCAGCTCAATATTATCTTACTGAGCCGGCCCTTGGGGGCCATACCGTTGATGTTCAAAGTTTACATGATTATATTTACAAAGTCCCTGCTCATTATTGCATAATGACCCGACCCTTGGGGGCTACATTGGTTGAAGTTTTTATGAGCATCAGGAAATTACAAGTCCTAGGTTGCTGCAAGCATGACAACCCGGCACTTGGGGGCTACATATGTGGAGTACTCAGTTCTGACTAGTGATTGAGATGAACAACCTGGATTTCTTCAAGCTTGTGACATTCATATTGAAGCAAATCTTAAGATGTTACTATGTTACCTTCTTAAGATTTGAGGTCTACAAGTGATAGGCATATAAGAGCAAGGTGATTATGAAGCTGGCCTGTTAAACCGGATTTTCTAGAAGAAGGAAGTGACAAGGACTTAAGGATGATCAGGATCAGTTTAACATGGATAAATCCAAATTAAACTGGGGGCTAATGTCGGGGATATACCCCGCGGTATGACCCGACCAGAGTCATAATCCGGCTTGGACTTGGTAAACAGGCGCGGTGTTAAACCGCCAGACAGTTAAGACAGATGGTTAAGACAAACGGTAAACCGGCGAGTGTTAAACCGGCAGACAAGGTTAAACCGGCAGACAAGGTTAAACCGGCAGACAATGTTAAACCGGCAGACAATGTTAAACCGGCAGACAAGGTTAAACCGGTAAACAATGTTAAACCGGCAGACGTTAAGAAGCCCAGGAAAGGAAGTCAAAATAGTTTAAGTCTTAGTCCGAGATGGACTCTACATGTAACCCGCCCCTTCAACTTATATAAGGAGGGGCAGGGCTCCCCAAAGAGGGAGAAGCAAGAAACAATCTCTAGGGCTAGACACAACTAGAGGAGAGCCGGTTTACGGTGACTCCCTCGTGATTACAATGAGATCTAGCCTCAAACAGCATGTAGGGTTGTTACCGGATGATGTTTCCTGGGGCCCGAAGCTGTCTAAATCCTTGTCTCTTGTGTTGCGTCTCTCGATTCCGCTCAACCCCTCTCAAGCTACCACATAGATGCGTTGGCCTCACGACTAAGTCCTCACACTAAGGACATCTGACGTGTTAATTCCACGACAAATCCTCTCACTCGGGGGCTTAGCCGCGAACCTGATTCGCCTAAGTTTTAAAAATCCTACCGAGTGATGAGCAACCCTCTCACTCAGAGGCTTAGCTGCAGTCCCGTACTCGCCTAAGTTTTAAAAATCCTACCGAGTGATGAGCAACCCTCTCACTCGGGGGCTTAGCTGCAGTCTCGTACTCGCCTAAGTTTTAAAAATCCTACCGAGTGATGTCAACCCTCTCACTCGGGGGCTTAGCTGTAGTCCCGTACTCAACTAAGTTTTAAAAATCCTACCGAGTGATGAGCAACCCTCTCACTCGGGGGCTTAGCTACAGTCCCGTACTCGGCTAAGTTTTAAAAATCCTACCATGTGATGAGCAACCCTCTCACTCGGAGGCTTAGCTGCAGTCCCGTACACGCCTAAGTTTTAAAAATCCTAGCGAGTGATGAGCAACCCTGAGGGAGTCCTGGATTAGGGGGTGTCCGGATAGCCGGACTATAGCCTTTGGACGGACTCCTGGACTATGAAGATACAAGATTGAAGACTTCGTCCCGTGTCCGGATGGGACTTTCCTTGGCGTGGAAGGCAAGCTTGGCAATACGGATATGTAGATCTCCTACCATTGTAACCGACTGCGGTAACCCTAACCCTATTCGGTGCCTATATAAACGGAGGGTTTTAGTCCGTGGGACGAACAACAATCATACCATAGGCTAGCTTCTAGGGTTTAGCCTCTCTGATCTCATGGTAGATCTACTCTTGTACTACCCATATCATCAATATTAATCAAGTAGGAGTAGGGTTTTACCTGCATCGAGAGGGCCCGAACCTGGGTAAAAACATCATGTCCCTTGTCTCCTGTTACCATCCGCCTAGACGCATAGTTCGGGACCCCCTACCCGAGATCCGCTGGTTTTGACACCAACATTGGTGCTTTCATTCAGAGCTCCTCTGTGTCGTCATCCTTAGGCCCGATGGCTCCTCCGATCATCAACAACGATGCGCTCTAGGGTGAGACTTTTCTCCCCGGACAGATCTTCGTGATTCGGGCGGCTTTGCACTGCCGGGCCAATTATGCCATCTGGAGCAGATTGAAAGCTACGCCCCTGGCCACTAGGTCAGATTTGGAAGTTTGAACTACACGGCTGACGTCCGCGGAGACTTGATCTTCGACGGGTTCGAGCCACAGCCATGCGCGCTGCACTGTCACGAGGGGCATGATCTAGCTCTGCCGAACAAAGTGTCCCGAGGCCGCACCAGAGTCCGCTCCGACCTTTAGCTCGGAGCCGACCGCGCCGATCGAGGACGGGTGGCTGGACACCACCTCGGGGGCTACGATCTCTACGGCGATTGAGCTGTACACCTACCCTGTCCTTTGCGAAGCTCGTGACTCCAAGGTGCCGGACTCCTCTCCGGACTCCGAACCTTCCGCGCCCCCGCCAATTGAATCCGATTGGGCGCCGATCATGGAATTCACTGCCGCGGACATCTTTCAGCACTCGCCCTTTGGCGACGTCCTGAACTCACTAAAGTCTCTCTCTTTATCAGGAGAGCCCTGGCCGGACTATGGTCAGGAAGGTTGGAATGCGGACGACGAAGAAATTCAAAGCCCACCCGCCACCCACTTCGTAGCCACTGTCGATGATTTAACCGACATGCTCGACTTCGACTCCGAAGACATCGACGGTATGGACGACGATGCAGGAGACTATCAAGAACCAGCGCCTAGAGGGCACTGGAAGGCCACCTCGTCATACGACATGTACATGGTGGACATCCCAAAAGATGGGAATGGCGATGGAACAGCGGAGGATGACCCTCCAAGAAACAGCCTAAGCGTCGGCGTCAGCGGCGCCGCTCTAAATCCCGCCACAACAAAAACGGTGATTCCGGCACGGGAGACAATAACACCCCAGACATTGCCGAAGATAACCCCCTCCAGCAGGATTCAGCGCAGGAGGATGGAGAAGCCAGCCCTCATGAGAGAGCGGCATAAAGAGAGGTAGAGGATGATAATTACATGCCTCCCTCCGAAGATGAGGCAAGCCTCGACGACGACAAATTCGTGGTGCCCGAGGATCCCGTCGAACAAGAGCGTTTCAAACGCAGGCCCATGGGCACGGCAAGCAGCCTCAAGAAAAAGCAGCAACAGCTTAGAGCTGACCAAGACTTGCTAGCTGACAGATGGACTTAAGTCCTTGCGGCCGAAGAGTATGAACTCGAACGCCCCTCCAAGAGCTACCCAAAACGCAGGCTGCTACCCTGATTAGAGGAGGAAGCACCCAAACCTACATCACCAGCGTATGATACGGCTAACCGGCCACCTCGTGGCCGCGACAGAGAGGCCTCTCGGCCCTCAACTCAAGCCGCACCCCGGCGCCGCTCAAAAAATATCAAGGCGCGGGGGAATGCGCCAGACCTGTGAGATATATTGGAGGACAAGGCAAGGCAAACAAGATCGATCTATGGATCGCGTGGGCGCCCCACGACACGTGACGATAACCGTCACGCCGGATATGGCAACTCCGGCCGGGCCGAACACGATGAGACAAAGCTCATTTGAGCTGTGTCGTGATATAGCCCAATACAGAGGCGCCGCACACCCACTATGCTTCACAGATGAAGCGATGGATCATGAAATCCTTGAGGGTTTCAAACCCGTAAACATTGAATCATACGATGGCACAACAGATCTTGCGGTTTGGATCGAGGACTATCTCCTTACATCCACATGGCTCGCGGCGATGATCTACACGCCATCAAATACCTCCCACTCAAGCTTAAAGGACCAGCCCGGCATTGGCTTAACAGCTTGCCAGCAGAGTCAATTGGTTGTTGGGAAGACCTGGAAGCCGCATTCCTCGACAATTTCCAGGGCACATATGTGCGACCACCAGACGCCGATGACCTAAGCCACATTTCAGCAGCCAGAGGAATCGGCCAGACAATTCTGGACACGGTTCCTAACCAAGAAAAATCAAATCGTCGATTGTCCGGATGCAGAGTCCCTTGCAGCCTTCAAACACAACATCCACGACAAATGGCTTGCCCGGCACCTAGGAAATGAAAAGCCGAAATCCATGGCAGCCCTCACAACACTCATGACCCGCTTTTGCGCGGGAGAGGACAGATGGCTAGCTCGTAGTAACAACATGACCAAGAGCCCTGGTAATTCGGATACCAAGGACAGCAACGGCAGGTCGCGTCGCAACAAGCACAAGCGCCGCATTAATGGCGATAATGCTGAGGATACGGCAGTCAATGCCGGATTTAGAGGCTCTAAACCCGGTCAGCGGAAAAAGCCATTTAAAAGAAATACTCCGGGCCCGTCCAATTTGGACCGAATACTCGATCGCTCGTGTCGATACACGGCACTTCGAAAAACCAGCCAATCACACCAACATGGATTGTTGGGTGTTCAAGCAGGCAAGTTAAATGTCGAAAACAATGACAAGGGGCTGCATAGCGATGACGAGGAGGAGCCCCGGTCACGAACAATAGAGGATGAAGGGCTTCCTTCGCAAGTGCGGACGGTGAACATGATATATGCAACCCACATACCCAAAAGGGAGCGGAAGCGTGCACTAAGGGACGTATATGCGACGGAGCTAGTCGCCCCAAAGTTCAATCTGTGGTCTTCCTGCCGGATCACTTTTGTTCGAAGGGACCACCCCACTAGCATCCGCCATGGCAGATTCGCCGCGTTGGTTCTAGACCCAATCATTGACGGATTTCATCTCACTAGATTCCTAATGGACGGCGGCAGCAGCTTGAACCAGCTTTATCAGGACACAGTGCGCAAAATGGGCATAGACCCATCAAGGATTAAACCCACGAAGACGACCTTTAAAGGCGTCATACCAGGTGTAGAGGCCAACTATACAGGCTCAGTTACACTTGAAGTGGTATTCGGATCCCCGAATAACTTCCGAAGCGAGGAGTTAATCTTCGACATAGTCCCGTTCCGCAGCGGCTATCACGCACTGCTCGGACGAACTGCATTTTGCAAAGTTCAATGCGGTGCCGCACTATGCATATCTCAAGCTCAAGATGCCAAGTCCTCGAGGAGTCATTATGGTCAATGGAAACACCGAACGCTCTCTCCGGACGGAGGAGCGCCCTCACGGCGGAAGTACAAAGCAGCCTCTTAAGGCAATTCTTGAGTTCGACTATTAAACGACCGGACACCGTCAAGCGCGCCGGGAGTAACCTACAACAAGACCGCCTGGCACGTTCCGAGCACGCATAGCAATGCGGCCCAAGCCCCAGCCCTCGCGAAATCGTGAAACCAGTACTACGCGTACATAATTACGCTCTGGAAATACCATGGGCATAGGGTGAGGGGCACGACCATGGCATGCCCAGAATGCGGCTCAACCGCACCAGGGCCCCCCGATTGTGTCATTCTTTTCTTCGTTCTTTTTTACTTTCAGGACTCCGTTCTCACGAAGCCCTGTCCGGCAGTAGAATCGCCGAACACACGATGCAATAGCCAGGGAAGCAGAAAGCTACGTCGAGTGTCCAGGTGGTCTCTATTACGAGCAATATATCTGTTTTACACACCATCCCGCGGCTTACCCTCGAGGGGGGACATGTTAAAAGTCCCGTCCTTGCTTATCACACTATTTGTATCGTTTCGCTCTTCATCGCAGCCCTTTTGAATAAACAATATATAGCTTCCGCCTATTATTGAATTCCCTTTTTTCTATATATATATGTTCATTTATGACATTGTGCAACCGTACACTTTGGTACGGGCAATACACCAGGGGCTTAAGTACCCCACAATATGGTGTGATAAGTCCGAACACTTTCACAAGTGCGGCACCCCGAACTTATAGCATTATATGCATCGGCTCCAAATCATGTCTTGGGTCAATAGTTGGGTTTGCCCGGCTCCCATGTTTTGGTACCTTATGTTCCATTATATCGGCTAAGGTAGCGCTGGGAGAACCACTGCGATTGTGCCCCGGTTGAGCTGGGTTAAGCACCTCAGTGGAGAAAGCTAAAACTGACCGTCATCATAGGGCAAGAGCCGGTCGCTGTTCGAGAGGTTTTCGAGTCCCTAAAGACTTATGTAGCTTAGGGCGAGGAGTCGGCATTGTCCGTCCTAGGCGGGGATAGCGCCCCGAACTCGGTCTTCCAAATACCAGGGGCTTCACCGAAATTTAAAATTATAGAATTCTATGGCTAAGTGAGAGTGTTCAAGCATTATAGTCTGGTTGCCTTGTTCGCTGCGTTGAGCGCCTCCCTCGAAGGACCCACGAATGGGAACAAGAGCGCTCAAGTTTATCCCGAACACCCCAGCACTCGTGGCATGGGGGCTGAAGCCGACGACTCACCATCTCTCAAATTTAATACACGGCCGCACAGAAGGTAATATTTTAAATTCAACAGTGTTGCTTAGCGCACATGAACAAGTTTTCAGCGTACAGGATAACAAATGCAAGTCTGCTCAAAAATTACATCTTTGGAGTATTCATCCGCTATAAGGCGGGCACCCTTCAGGACGCCCTCATAATACATTTCAGGCTTGCGATGCTCCTTTTTCGGTGGTGGTCCGTCCGTCACAAGCTTCTCAGCGTCCATCTTGCCACAATGCACCTTAGCAAGGGCAAGGGCCCTACGGGCACCTTCGATGCAGACGGAGCGCTTGATGACTTCAACCCATGGACAGGCGTCCACCAGCCGCCTCACCAGCCAAGTAGCTCCTGTGCATGGCTTCCTTAGGCCACAATAACTATGAGGCCTTTCATGGCATGTTCGCCACCTTATGGAGCTTGACCAGCTGCTTCAACTGGTCGCTTAAGGGCACCGGGTGTCCGCCTCAAAGATCTTGAGACCGTAACATCTTCTCCGTCGAGCTTCCTCCTCGGCTCGGTAGAATGCGGCAAGATCGGACACACTTCTGCAGGCAGGTCTGCGAATGCTCCTGGAGAGCTCCGGATTCGGGTAAGTAACAGATAATTCACTTTCACATGCTTGCTTTGCATATAGAATGCCTTACCCGCCGCTATCTTCTTCATCGCCTCAATTTCTGGAGGGCTTTAAGCTTCGGCCTTAGCGGCTTTAGGCGCTCTCAAGGGCCGAGGCGAGCTCGGACTCTCGAGTCTTTGAGTCACGGTCCAAACTCTCATGTTTTTCCACGAGAGCCTGGAGCTCTTGCCGCACCTCCGCCACCCGCGCCTCCTATTTCTCTCGCTCGGTGCGCTCCGCGGCCGCATTGCTTTTGGCCTTTGACACCGCTTGCTTCAGGGTCGCCACCTTGTTCGTGGCCCTGCAGTATTCACGTTATTCCTGTCATCTTTTGCAAACACATCTTTTAAATACTCCCATAAGGTATTACTTACCATCCTTGTCCTCGAGCTGCTTTTTGACAAAGCCGAGCTCGTTCTCGGACCGCTAGAGGCTCTGCTTCAATGCATCAACCTCCACAGTCAGTGCGGCAGAGGTTAGCAGTGCAGCCTGCATTCCCATATTGACAAACTTATGTTAGACTCCTGCGTATATCTTTTTAGATCCTTAGTTCGGCTTTTTCTTTCCGAACACCAAACTGAGCATCAGGGGCTACTGTCTATGCAGTAATATTTTTACATATCTTAAATACATACCTCAAAGCCTGTTAGAAGGCTGGCACAGGCTTCAGTCAGCCCGCTCTTGGCGGACTGAACTTTCTGGATCACCACACTCATAACAGTGCGGTGCTCCTCATCGATGGAAGCGCCGTTAAGCGCCTCCATCAAATCATCCGGTGCCTCCAGTTGGACGGAGGTCACCGGCGTTGCATTCTTGCCCTTCTTACGAAGGGGTCGCCTACCGGACTCCGGAACCACTAAAGATTCCGGTACAGAGTCCGGCACAGGGCCGTACTTGAAGCCCTTCGGGGTTTTGCGCCTCCAGGGCCACCTCCTCCTGGCTGGGCCCCTTTTGGGACTCCACCCCGGCGTCATCCGCGGTAGGAGGAGACGAGGCGGTCGGAAGTGAGGTGCTATTCACATCCGACGAATCCAGGGAGCGGCTCGACGAATCGTCGAGCCCGTCCTTGGGCGGGCTGCATGGTTATGTTCGGCGTTAGAAGATGTCGTGCGACAAATGGAACGCCATGAGTTATTCTGGTGTCTGGACACTTACGATCTCGCCAGGGGCTTGGTCCTTGGTGGCCACTCCTCTCCGCCGTCGTCGGCGTTGGCGGTGTAGTCCGGAGGGAGGGTCCTTCCCTTCTTGGACCCTCCAGCCTCCCCAGTTGGGGCGGCCTTCCTTTTCTTCTCTCCCCCCGCTGGGGGAGAGGCCTCTTTTTCCTCCTCCTCATCTTCGCGGAAGGAGTCCGCCTCGGAGTCATCGGACGATGAGTCCGACAACACCTGGCGCCGGGAACTCCTTGGAGTCCCCGTGGCCTTCTTCTTGGCCTTCTTCTCCGGCACCACGTAAGGTGCCAGAACCAGCAGCCCTGTCAATCGGGCGTCACTGGTCTTCACGGCAAGGGAGCCGGATAGTCAACCTGTCCGGACGTCTTCCGCCAGTCCTATCAAAGGTGAGGGAGTTTTAGATTCCACATAGAGTCAAACTATGAAAAAAGAGTCCCGTAAAGGGTAAAATAGCTTACCTCGCTGGCTTGGTGCCGCGAGCTGAATCCACGATCTTCGGTAGCGGATGCGGGGGCCTCGGCGCCCTTGAACAGCACCTTCCAGGCATCTTCATACATAGTGTCGAAGAGCCGGTTCAAGGTTTGGTGCTGTGCCGGATCAAACTCCCACAAGTTGAAGGCCCGTTTCTGGCATGGGAGGATCCGGCGGATGAGCATAACCTGGACTACGTTGACGAGCTTGAGCTTCTTGTCCACCATGTTTCGGACACATGTTTGGAGTCCGGTCAGCTCTTCCGAATTACCCCACGTCAGGCCCGTCTCTTTCCATGAGGTGAGCCATGTAGGAAAGTCAGATCGGAATTCGGGGGCCGCCGCCCATTTAGAGTCGGGCGGCTCGGTGATGTAGAACCACCCCGATTGCCACCCCTTTATGGTCTCCACGAAGGAGCCCTCGAGCCATAGGACGTTGGCCATCTTGCCCACCATGGCACCTCCGCACTCCGCTTGGCGGCCGCCCACTACCTTCGGCTTGACATTGAAGGTCTTCAACCATTAGCCGAAGTGGGGCCGGATGCAGAGGAAGGCGTCACACACGATGATGAACGCCGAGATGTTGAGGATGAAATTCGGGGCCAGATCGTGGAAATCTAGGCCGTAGTAGAACATGAGCCCCCGGACAAATGGGTAAAGTGGAAACCCTAGTCCGCGGAGGAAGTGGGGGAGGAACACCACCCTATCATGGGGCCTGGGGGTGGGGATGAGCTGCCCCTTGTTGGGGAGCCGATGCGCGATGTCGTCGGATAAGTATCCGGCCTTCCGCAGCTTTTTGATGTGCCCCTCCGTGACGGAGGAGGCCATCCACTTGCCTCCCGCTCCGGACATAGTTGGAGAAGGTTGAGGTGGGATGTGCGGACTTGGGCGCTGGAGCTCGGGTCTTGCGGAAATGGATAAGCAAAGGAGGAAGAAGGCGTGTGTGAAAAAGTGGATCCTTATCCCCTTATATGGACGGACAAAGCTATGCGTCCCCACCAGCCTGATAAAACTCGCTTATCTCACAAGCGCCGTAATCAATGTCGCGGTTGGGTTACCCACGGCGTATTGATGAGAATCCCGGAATAAGGGGACACGATCTCTTCTTTGACAAGACGTGCCAAGGAACCGCCTCGCTAAACGCGCTGAGGGGGACAGTAAAAACGATTCGAATAAAGGCTTGGCCGTGGTGTGATGTCACGCTGCAGAATACGTCAGCAGATACAACTTGTGTAATTATTATTCTCTCTACGGTGGTATGTGGAACTTATTTTGCAGAGCCGGACACTATCCTTGTGTTCAAAATCTTCTATGAAGTGTTCGGAGGAGGAACCCGCCTTGCAATGCCGTAGACAATATGCACGCCGGACTCGTCGTCATTGAAGCCTGGTTCAGGGTCTACTGAGGGAGTCCTGGATTAGGGGGTGTCCGGATAGCCGGACTATAGCCTTTGGCCGGACTCCTGGACTACGAAGATACAAGATTGAAGACTTCGTCCCGTGTCCGGATGGGACTTTCCTTGGTGTGGAAGGCAAGCTTGGCGATAAGGATATGTAGATCTCCTACCATTGTAACCGACTCTGTGTAACCCTAACCCTATTGGGTGCCTATATAAACCAGAGGGTTTTAGTCCAGAGGATCGAACAACAATCATACCATAGGCTAGCTTCTAGGGTTTAGCCTCTCTGATCTCATGGTAGATCTACTCTTGTACTACCCATATCATCAATATTAATCAAGTAGGAGTAGGGTTTTACCTCCATCGAGAGGGCCCGAACCTGGATTAAAAACATCGTGTCCCTTGTCTCCTGTTACCATCCGCCTAGACGAACAGTTTGGTACCCCCTACCCGAGATCCGCCGGTTTTGACACCGACAAACCCTCTCACTCGGAGGCTTAGCTGCAGTCCCGTACTCGCCTAAGTTTTAAAAATCCTACCGAGTGATGAACAACCCTCTCACTCGGAGGCTTAGCTGCAGTTCCGTATTCGCCTAACATTTAAAAAATCCTACCGAGTGATGAGCAACCCTCTCACTCGGAGGCTTAGCTGGAGTCCCGTACTCGCCTAAGTTTTAAAAATCCTACCGAGTGATGAGCAACCTGGTACGTCTCCAACGTGTCTGTAATTTTTGATTGCTCCATGTTATATTATCTTCTGTTTTGGACATTATTGGGCTTTATTATTCACTTTTATATTATTTTGGGACTAACCTATTAATCGGAGGCCCGGCCCAGAATTCCTGTTTTTTTGCCTATTTCAGAGTTTCGCAAAAAAGGAATATCAAACGGAGTCCAAACAGAATGAAACCTTCGGGAACGCTATTTTTGGAACGAACATGATCCAGGAGACTTGGACCATAAGTCAAGGAAGCTTCGGGGAAGCCACGAGGTAGGGGGCGCACCCTCCACCCTCGTGGGCCCCCTGTTGCTCCACCGACATACTCCTTCCTCCTATATATACCTACGTACCCCCAAACGATCAGATACGGAG
This sequence comes from Aegilops bicornis, assembly GCA_021605145.1. Lineage (NCBI taxonomy): Eukaryota > Viridiplantae > Streptophyta > Magnoliopsida > Poales > Poaceae > Aegilops > Aegilops bicornis. Next base: position 67,262,743 of record CM038671.1, read on the forward strand.
CCAAAAACCTAATTCCACCGCCGCAACCTTCTGTACCCACGAGATCCCATCTTGGGGCCTGTTCCGGAGCTCCGCCGGAAGGGGAATCGATCATGGAGGGCTTCTACATCAACACCATAGCCTCTCCGATGAAGTGTGAGTAGTTTACCTCAGACCTTCGGGTCCATAGTTATTAGCTAGATGGCTTTCTGTCTCTTTTTGGATCTCAATACAAAGTTCTCCCCCTCTCTCGTGGAGATCTATTTGATGTAATCTTCTTTTTGCGGTGTGTTTGTTGAGACCGATGAATTGTGGGTTTATGATCAAGATTATCTATGAACAATATTTGAATCTTCTCTGAATTATTTTATGTATGATTGGTTATCTTTGCAAGTCTCTTCGAATTATCAGTTTGGTTTGGCCTACTAGATTGGGTTTTCTTGCAATGCGAGAAGTGCTTAGCTTTGGGTTCAATCTTGCGGTGTCCTTTCCCAGTGACAGTAGGTGCAGCAAGGAACGTATTGTATTGTTGCCATCGAGGATAACAAGATGGTGTTTTTATCATATTGCATGAATTTATCCCTCTACATCATGTCATCTTGCTTAAGGCGTTACTCTGTTCTTATGAACTTAATACTCTAAATGCATGCTGGATAGCGGCCGATGTGTGGAGTAATAGTAGTAGATGCAGGCAGGAGTCGGTCTACTTGTCTCGGACGTGATGCCTATATACATGATCATACCTAGATATTCTCATAACTATGCTCAATTTTGTCAATTGCTCAACTGTAATTTGTTCTCCCACCGTAAAATACTTATGCTCTTGAGAGAAGCCACTAGTGAAACCTATGGCCCCCGGGTCTATCTTCATCATATTAATCTTCCAACACTTAGTTATTTCCTTTGCTTTTATTTTACTTTGCATCTTTATCATAAAAATACCAAAAATATCATCCTATCATATCTATCAGATCTCACTCTCGTAAGTGACCGTGTAGGGATTGACAACCCCTTATCGCGTTGGTTGCGAGGATTTATTTGTTTTGTGTAGGTACGAGGGACTCGCGCGTACCCTCCTACTGGATTGATACCTTGGTTCTCAAAAACTGAGGGAAATACTTACACTACTTTGCTGCACCACCCTTTCCTCTTCAAGGGAAAACCAACGCAGTGCTCAAGAGGTAGCAAGAAGGATTTCTGGCGCTGTTGTCTTTGGGGAGGCCTCATAAAAGTCAACATACCAAGTACCCATCACAAACCCTTATCTCCCGCATTACATTATTTGCCATTTGCCTCTCGTTTTCCTCTCCCCCACTTCACCCTTGCCGTTTTATTCACCCTCTCTTTTTTGTTTGCCTTTTTTCGCTTGCTGTTTGATTGCTCGTGTGTTGGATTGCTTGTTTGTCACGATGGCTCAAGATAATACCAAATTATGTGACTTTACAAATACCAACAATAATGATTATCTTAGCACTCCGATTGCTCCTCTTACCGATACTGAATCTTGTGAAATCAATGCTGCTTTGTTGAATCTTGTCATGAAAGGTCAATTCGCCGGCCTTCCTAGTGAAGATGCTGCTACTCATCTAAATAGCTTCGTTGATTTGTGTGATATGCAAATGAAGAAAGATGTGGACAATGATATTGTTAAATTGAAGCTATTTCCTTTTTCGCTTAGAGATCGTGTTAAAGCTTGGTTTTCATCCTTACCTAAAAATAGTATTGATTCTTGGAACAAGTGCAAAGATGCTTTTATCTCTAAGTATTTTCCTCCCGCTAAGATTATCTCTCTTAGAAAGATATTATGAATTTTAAGCAACTTGATCATGAACATGTTGCACAAGCTTGGGAGAGAATGAAATTAGTGATATGTAATTGCCCTACACATGATTTGAATTTGTGGATGATTATACAAGATTTTTATGCCGGATTGAATTTTGCTTCTATAAATATTTTAGATTCGGCCGCGGGAGGCACTTTTATGGAAATCACTTTAGGAGAAGCTACTAAACTCCTAGATAATATTATGGTTAATTATTCTCAATGGCACACTGAAAGATCTACTAATAAAAAAGTGCATGCGATAGAAGAAATTAATGTTTTGAGTGGAAAGATGGATGAACTTATGAAATTATTTGCTACTCAGAGTGTTTCTTATGATCCTAATGATATGCCTTTGTCTACTTTGATTGAGAATAATAATGAATCTTTGGATGTGAATTTTTTGGCAGGAATAATTTTGATAACAACGCGTATAGAGGAAACTTTAATCCTAGGCGTTATCCTAGCAATTCCTCTAATAATTATGGTAATTCCTACAACAATTCTTGTGGAAATTTTAATAAGATGCCCTCTGAATTTGAGACGAGTGTTAAAGAGTTTATGAATTCACAAAAGAATTTCAATGCCTTGCTTGAAGAAAAATTGCTTAAAGTTGATGAATTGGCTAGGAACGTTGATAGAACTTCTCTTTATGTTGATTCTTTAAAACGTAGATCTATTCCTCCTAAGCATGATATTAATGAGTCTCTCAAAGCCATGATAATTTCCATAGATGAGTGCAAGGAAAGAACCGCTAGGATACATTCTAAGAAAGATTGCTTTGTAAAAGCGTGTTCTTCAAATTTCTATGAAAATAAAGATGAAGATCTAAAAGTTATTGATGTGTCCCCTATTAAATATTTTTTTGCAATGTGAATCTTGATAATGATGGGACTGAATATGATCCACCTTTACCTAGAAGACGCTCCAAAAATTCGGAGTATTTAGATCTTGATGCTAAATTTGATAAACGTGGGATTGAAGAAAACAAAACTCTAGATATTAATGAACCCACTTTTTTGGATTTGAACGAATTTGATTATGATAATTGCTCTTTGATAGGTTGTATTTCCTTGTTGCAATCCGTGCTAAATTCTCCTCATGCTTATAGTCAAAATAAAGCTTTTACCAAACATATTGTTGATGCTTTGATGCAATCTTATGAAGAAAAGCTTGAGTTGGAAGTTTCTATCCCTAGAAAACTTTATGATGAGTGGGAACCTACTATTAAAATTAAGATTAAAGATCATGAATGCTATGCTTTGTGTGATTTGGGTGCTAGTGTTTCCACGATCCCAAAAACTTTGTGTGATTTGCTAGGTTTACGTGATTTTGATGACTGCTCTTTAAATTTGCACCTTGCGGATTCCACTATTAAGAAACCTATGGGATGAATTAATGATGTTCTTATTGTTGCAAATAGGAATTATGTGCCCGTAGATTTTATTGTTCTTGATATAGATTGCAATCCTTCATGTCCTATTATTCTTGGTAGCCCTTTCCTTAGAACGATTGGTGCAATTATTGATATGAAGGAAGGGAATATTAGATTCCAATTTCCATGAAAGAAAGGCATGGAACACTTCCCTAGGAAGAAAATAAAATTACCATATGAATCTATCATGAGAGCCACTTATGGATTGCCTACCAAAGATGGCAATACATAGATCTATCCTTGCTTTTATGCCTAGCTAGGGGCGTTAAACGATAGCGCTTGTTGGGAGGCAACCCAATTTTATTTTTAGTTTTTTGCTTTTTGCTTCTGCTTAGGAATAAAAATTTGTTCTAGCCTCTGGTTAGATGTGTTTTTATGTTCTAATTAGTTTTTGTCCCAAGTAAAACCTATAGGATCTTCTTGGATGATAGTTATTTGATGTTGCAGAAAATTCCAGAAACTTTCTGTTCACGAAAACAATTGTTAAACATCACTAGAACGTGATAAAATACTGATTCCAATTGCTTCTGATCAATAAAAAAATTGCCTAGGTCGTCCTGCTTTGGCTGATTTTTTGGAGTTCCAGAAGTTTGCGTCAGTTACAGATTACTAAAGACTGTTCTGTTTTTGACAGATTCTGTTTTTCGTGTGTTGTTTGCTTATTTTGATGAATCTATGGCTAGTAAAATAGTTTTTAAACCATAAAGAAGTTGGAATACAGTAGGTCTAACACCAGTATAAATAAAGAATGAGTTCATTACAGTACCTTGAAGTGGTCTTTTGTTTTCTTTCGCTAACGGAGCTCACGATATTCCCTGTTAAGTTTTGTGTTGTGATGTTTTCAAGTTCTGGGTGAAAGATATGATGGATTATGGAACAAGGAGTGGCAAGAGCATAATCTTGGGGATGCCCATGGCACCCCCAAGATAATCTAAGGACACCAAAAAGCCAAAGCTTGGGGATGCCCGGAAGGCATCCCCTCTTTTTAAATCTACTTCCATCGGTAACTTTACTTGGAGCTATATTTTTATTCACCACATGATATGTGTTTTGCTTGGAGCATCTTGTATGATTTGAGTCTTTGCTTTTTAGTTTAAGACAATCATCCTTGCTGTACGCACCTTTTGAGAGAGACAAACATGATTCAAAAATTGATAGAATACTCTTTGTGCTTCACTTATACTTTTTGAGTTATATAGTTTTGCTCTAGTACTTCACTTATATCTTTTAGAGCACGGTGGTGGATTTGTTTTATAGAAACTTTTTGATCTCTCATGCTTCACTTAGATTATTTTGAGAGTCTTAAATAGCATGTTAATTTGCTTAAATAATCCTAATATGCTACATATTCAATAATAGTAAAAACTTTCTTATGCGTGTTTTGAATACTAAGAGAAGTTTGATGCTTGATGATTGTTTTGAGATATGGTGGTAATAATATCAAAGTCGTGCTGGTTGAGTAGTTGTTAATTTCAGAAATACTTGTGTTGAAGTTTGCAAGTCCCGTATCATGCACGTATGGTAAACGTTATATAACAAATTTGAAACATGATGTGTTCTTTGATTGTCCTCCTTATGAGTGGCGGTCGGGGACGAGTGATGGTCTTTTCCTACCAATCTATCCCCCTAGGAGCATGCGCGTAGTGCTTGGTTTTTGATGACTTGTAGATTTTTGCAATAAGTATGTGAGTTCTTTATGACTAATGTTGAGTCCATGGATTATACGCACTCTCACCCTTCCATCATTGCTAGCCTCTTGATGCAGTGCATTGCCCTTTCTCACCTCGAGAGTTGGTGCAAACTTCGCCGGTGCATCCAAACCCCGTGATATGATACACTCTTTCACACATAAACCTCCTTATATCTTCCTCAAAACAGCCACCATACATACCTATTATGGCATTTCCATAGCCATTCCGAGATGTATTGCCATGCAACATTCCACCATTCTGTTTATCATGACACATTCATCATTGTCATTTTGCTTAGCATGATCATGTAGTTGACATAGTATTTGTGGCAAAGCCACCATTCATAATTATTTCATACATGTCACTTTTGGTTCATTGCATATCCCGGTACACCACCGGAGGCATTCATATAGAGTCATACTTTGTTCTAGTATCGAGTTGTAATCATTGAGTTGTAAGTAAATAGAAGTGTGATGATAATTATTCTCTAGAGCATTGTCCCAAGTGAGGAATAACAAAAAGAGAGAAAGGCCATAAAAAAGGAGAAGTCCCAAAAAAATGAGAGAAAAAGAGAGAAGGGACAATGTTGCTATCCTTTACCACACTTGTGCTTCAAAGTAGCACCATAATCTTCATGATAGAGAGTCTCTTGTTTTGTCACTTTCATATACTAGTGGGAATTTTTCATTATAGAACTTGGCTTGTATATTCCAACAATGGGCCTCCTCAAGTGCCCTAGGTCTTCGTGAGCAAGCAAGTTGGATGCACACCCACTTAGTTTCTTTTGTTGAGCTTTCATACATTTATAGCTCTAGTGCATCCGTTGCATGGCAATCCCTACTCCTTGCATTAACATCAATCGATGGGCATCTCCATAGCTCATTGATTAGCCTCGTTGATGTGAGACTTTCTCCTTTTGTGTCTTCTCCACATAACCCCCATCATCATATTCTATTCCACCCATAGTGCTATGTCCATGGCTCGCGCTCATGTATTGCGTGAGGGTTTATAAGTTTGAGATTACTAAAGTATGAAACAATTGATTGGCTTGTCATCGGGGTTGTGCATGATGAGAGCATTCTTGTATGACGAAAATGGAGCATGACTAAACTATATGATTTTGTAGGGATAAACTTTCTTTGGCCATGTTATTTTGAGAGGACATAATTGCTTAGTTAGTATGCTTGAAGTATTATCATTTTTATGTTAATATTGAACATTTATCTTGAATCTTTCGGATCTGAAAATTCATACCACAATTAAGAAGAATTACATTGAAATTATGCCAAGTAGCATTCCACATCAAAAATTATCTTTTTTATCATTTATCTACTCGTGGATGAGCAGGAATTAAGCTTGGGGATGCTTGATACGTCTCCAATGTATCTATAATTTTTGATTGCTCCATGCTATATTATCTTCTGTTTTGGACATCATTGGGCTTTATTATTCACTTTTATCTTATTTATGGGACTAACCTATTAACCAGAGGCCCAGCCCAGAATTGCTGTTTTTTTTCCTATTTCAGAGTTTCGCAAAAAAGGAATATCAAACGGAGTCCAAACGGAATAAAACCTTCAGGAACGTGATTTTTGGAACGAACATGATCCAGGAGACTTGGACCCTAAGTCAAGGAAGCTTCGAGGAAGCCACGAGGTAGGGGGGCGCGCCTACCACCCCCCCAGGCGCGCCCTCCACCCTCGTGGGCCCCATGTTGCTCCACCGACGTACTCCTTCCTCCTATATATACCTACGTACCCCCAAACGATCAGATACGGAGCCAAAAACCTAATTCCACCTCCGCAACCTTCTGTACCCACGAGATCCCATCTTGGGGCTTGTTCCGGAGCTCCGACGGAAGGGGAATCGATCACGGAGGGCTTCTACATCAACACCATAGCCTCTCCGATGAAGTGTGAGTAGTTTACGTCATACCTTCGGGTCCATAGTTATTAGCTAGATGGCTTTCTCTCTCTTTTTGGATCGCAATACAAAGTTCTCCCCCCTCTCTCGTGGAGCTCTATTCGATGTAATCTTCTTTTGCGGTGTGTTTGTTGAGACCGATGAATTGTGGGTTTATGATCAAGATTATCTATGAACAATATTTGAATATTCTCTGAATTCTTTTATGTATGATTGGTTATCTTTGCAAGTCTCTTCGAATTATCAGTTTAGTTTGGCCTACTAGATTGGTTTTTCTTGCAATGGGAGAAGTGCTTAGCTTTGGGTTCAATCTTGCGGTGTCCTTTCCCAGTGACGGTAGGGGCAGCAAGGCACATATTGCATTGTTACCGTCGAGGATAACAAGATGGGGTTTTTTATTATCATATTGCATGAATTTATCCCTCTACATCATGTCATCTTGCTTAAGGCGTTACTATGTTCTTATGAACTTAATACTCTAGATGCATGCTGGATAGCGGTCGATGTGTGGAGTTATAGTAGTAGATGCAGGCAGGAGTCGGTCTACTTGTCTCGGACGTGATGCCTATATACATGATCATACCTAGATATTCTCATAACTATGCTCAATTCTGTCAATTGCTCAACAGCAATTCGTTCACCCACCGTAAAATACTTATGCTCTTGATTGAAGCCACTAATGAAACCTATGGCCCCCAGGTCTATCTTCATCATATTAATCTTCCAACACTTAGTTATTTCCTTTGCTTTTATTTTACTTTGCATCTTTATCATAAAAGTACCAAAAATATTATCCTATCATATCTATCAGATCTCACTCTCGTAAGTGACCGTGTAGGGATTGACAACCCCTTATCGCGTTGGTTGCGAGGATTTATTTGTTTTGTGTATGTACGAGGGACTCGCGCGTAGCCTCCTACTGGATTGATACCTTGGTTCTCAAAAACTGAGGGAAATAGTTACGCTACTTTGCTGCATCACCCTTTCCTCTTCAAGGGAAAACCAACGAAGTGATCAAGAGGTAGCAAGAAGGATTTCTGGCGCCGTTGCTGGGGAGGCCTACGCAAAATTCAACATACCAAGTACCCATCACAAACCCTTTTCTCCCGCATTACATTATTGCCATTTGCCTCTCGGTTTCCTCTCCCCCACTTCACCCTTGCCGTTTTATTCGCCCTCTCTTTTCCGTTTGCCTTTTTTTCGCTTGCTCTTTGATTGATCGTGTATTGGATTGCTTGTTTGTCACGAAGGCTCAAGATAATACCAAATTATGTGACTTTACCAATACCAACAATAATGATTTCCTTAGCACTCCGATTGCTCCTCTTACCGATACTGAATCTTGTGAAATCAATGCTGCTTTGTTGAATCTTGTCATGAAAGATCAATTCGCCGGCTTTCCTAGTGAAGATGCCGCTACTCATCTAAATATCTTCGTTGATTTGTGTGATATGCAAAAGAAGAAAGATGTGGACAATGATATTGTTAAATTGAAGCTATTTCCTTTTTCGCTTATAGATCGTGTTAAAGCTTGGTTTTCATCTTTACCTAAAAATAGTATTGATTCTTGGAACAAGTGCAAAGATGCTTTTATCTCTAAGTATTTTCCTCCCGCTAAGATTATCTCTCTTAGAAACGATAGTATGAATTTTAAGCAACTTGGTCATGAACATGTTGCACAAGCTTGGGAGAGAATGAAATTAGTGATATGTAATTGCCCTACACATGGTTTAAATTTGTGGATGATTATACAAAAAATTTATGCCGGATTGAATTTTGCTTCTAGAAATCTTTTAGATTCGGCCGCGGAAGGCACTTTTATCGAAATCACTTTAGGAGAAGCTACTAAACTCCTAGATAATATTATGGTTAATTATTCTCAATGGCACACTGAAAGATCTACTAATAAAAAAGTGCATGCGATAGAAGAAATTAATGTTTTGAGTGGAAAGATGGATGAACTTATGAAATTATTTGCTACTAAGAGTGTTTCTTCTGATCCTAATGATATGCATTTGTCTACTTTGATTGAGAATAATAATGAATCTTTGGATGTGAATTTTGTTGGTAGGAATAATTTTGGTAACAACTTGTATATATAGAGTAAACTTTAATCCTAGGCCTTATCCTAGCAATTCCTCTAATAATTATGGTAATTCCTACAACAATTTTTATGGAAATTTTAATAGGATGCCCTCTGAATTTGAGACGAGTGTTAAAGAGTTTATGAATTTGCAAAAGAATTTCAATGCCTTGCTTGAAGAAAAATTGCTTAAAGTTGATGAATTGGCTAGGAACGTTGATTGAATTTCTCTTGATGTTAATTCTTTAAAACTTAGATCTATTCCTCCTAAGCATGATATTAATGAGTCTCTCAAAGCCATGAGAATTTCCGTTGATGAGTGCAAGGAAAGAACCGCTAGGATACGTGCTAAGAAAGATTGCTTTATAAAAGCGTGTTCTTCAAATTCTATGAAAATAAAGATGAAGATGTAAAAGTTATTGATGTGTCCCTTATTAAATCTTTGTTTTGCAATATGAATCTTGATAATGATGGGACTGAATATGATCCACCTTTACCTAGAAGACGCTCCAAAAATTCGGAGTATTTAGATCTTGATGCTAAATTTGATAAACGTGGGATTGAAGAAAACAAAACTCTAGATATTAATGAACCCACTATTTTGGATTTGAACGAATTTGATTATGATAATTGCTCTTTGATAGGTTGTATTTCCTTGTTGCAATCCGTGCTAAATTCTCCTCATGCTTATAGTCAAAATAAAGCTTTTACCAAACATATTGTTGATGCTTTGATGCAATCTTATGAAGAAAAGCTTGAGTTGGAAGTTTCTATCCCTAGAAAACTTTATGATGAGTGGGAACCTACTATTAAAATTAAGATTAAAGATCATGAATGCTATGCTTTGTGTGATTTGGGTGCTAGTGTTTCCACGATCCCAAAAACTTTGTGTGATTTGCTAGGTTTCTGTGATTTTGATGACTGCTCTTTAAATTTGCACCTTGCGGATTCCACTATTAAGAAACCTATGGGATGAATTAATGATGTTCTTATTGTTGCAAATAGGAATTATGTGCCCGTAGATTTTATTGTTCTTGATATAGATTGCAATCCTTCATGTCCTATTATTCTTGGTAGCCCTTTCCTTAGAGCGATTGGTGCAATTATTGATATGAAGGAAGGGAATATTAGATTCCAATTTCCATGAAAGAAAGGCATGGAACACTTCCCTAGGAAGAAAATAAAATTACCATATGAATCTATCATGAGAGCCACTTATGGATTGCCTACCAAAGATGGCAATACATAGATCTATCCTTGCTTTTATGCCTAGCTAGGCGTTAAGCGATAGCGCTTGTTGGGAGGCAACCCAATTTTATTTTTAGTTTTTTGCTTTTTGCTTCTGCTTAGGAATAAAAATTTGTTCTAGCCTCTGGTTAGATGTGTTTTTATGTTCTAATTAGTTTTTGTCCCAAGTAAAACCTATAGGATCTTCTTGGATGATAGTTATTTGATGTTGCAGAAAATTCCAGAAACTTTCTGTTCACGAAAACAATTGTTAAACATCACTAGAACGTGATAAAATAATGATTCCAATTGCTGATGATCAATAAAAAATTGCCTAGCTCTTCCTATTTTGGCTGATTTTTTTGGAATTCCAGAAGTTTGCGTTAGTTACAGATTACTACAGACTGTTCTGTTTTTGACAGATTCTGTTTTTCGTGTGTTGTTTGCTTATTTTGATGAATCTATGGCTAGTAAAATAGTTTATAAACCATAAAGAAGTTGGAATAAAGTAGGTTTAACACCAATATAAATAAAGAATGAGTTCATTACAGTACCTTGAAGTGGTCTTTGTTTTCTTTCGCTAACAGAGCTCACGAGATTTCCTGTTAAGTTTTGTGTTGTGGAGTTTTCATGTTTTGGGTGAAAGATTTGATGGATTATGGAACAAGGAGTGGCAAGATCCTAAGCTTGGGGTTTCCCATGGAACCCCCAAGATAATCTAAGGACACCAAAAAGCCAAAGCTTGGGGATGCCCCGGAAGGCATCCCCTCTTTCGTCTACTTCCATCGGTAACTTTACTTGGAGCTATATTTTTATTCACCACATGATATGTGTTTCGCTTGGAGCATCTTGTATGATTTGAGTCTTTGCTTTTTAGTTTACCATAATCATCCTTGATGTACACACCTTTTGAGAGAGACACACATGATTCTAAAATTTCTAGAATACTCTATGTGCTTCACTTATATTTTTTGATTTATATAGTTTTGCTCTAGTACTTCACTTATATCTTTTAGAGAACGATGGTGGATTTGTTTTATAGAAACTTTTTGATCTCTCATGCTTCACTTAGATTATTTTGAGAGTCTTAAATAGCATGGTAATTTGCTTAAATAATCCTAATATGCCAGGTATTCAAGAATAGTAAAAACTTTCTTATGAGTGTTTTGAATACTAAGAGAAGTTTGATGCTTGATGATTGTTTTGAGATATGGAGGTAATAATATCAAAGTCGTGCTAGTTGAGTAGTTGTGAATTTGAGAAATACTTGTGTTGAAGTTTGCAAGTCCCGTAGCATGCACGTATCGTAAACGTTATGTAACAAATATAAAGGGGTAATACCAGGCCCAGAGGCCCGCTGTACGGGCTCTCTAGTACTAGAGGTTGTATTCGGTTCTCCCAACAACTTCCGAAGTGAGAAGTTAACCTTCGACATCGCTCCATTCTGGAGCGGCTATCAAGCACTACTCGAAAGAACAGCCTTCGCTCATTTTAATGCAGTACCGCATTACGCTTCTCTTAAGCTTAAGATGCCCGGTCCACGTGGCATCATCATAGTTAGCGGAAACACCGAGCGTTCCTTACGCGCAGAAGAACGTGTGGCGGCTTTAGCAGCCGAACACAAAATGGCCTCTCCAACCAGAATAAATGTTCGGTTGTCAAGACCGCGGACATGGCTAGACGAGTCCGGCGCACTACTAGCTGTAACAACTTAGTTAAACCTGAGATTGGTTTGATGGATATACCCCCATAGGAGGTACCAGGGGCTTCCCGCATGTAAAAAGGACTACAGTTCGGCTTTACCTCATTTAGATTGAATTTTAATGAGAATGATCAGTTTTTCGCACGAAGACTTCCATCTATGTTTTTCTCTTTTACAGACGACAATCGTGGTACACCCTTCCAGGATACGACACAACGGAGACACAGGCGCAGACGTCCAGCAGGGCCCCGCTCAAAGGTTTCTTTCTAGATTAAGACCCTGTGTAAACCTTTCTTACTGTCTCTTGTTGCTTGACACCCCCCGGATACCTAACACAACCGTGAGGGATGCTGGAGTTGTTGGCATTTCGCCACATCAGACTAATGCACGTACCTGGAAATTTAGGGTCCTTTATCAAGGGCGTTACTCAGCCCGGTACATGTTATATAGACCGAACACCTTAGGGAGTGTTCGGCGTCGCGAGTTTGGCCTTATATGCACCAGCTCTGAATCATGTCTTTGGTCAAATGTTGGGTTTTCCCGGCTCCCGCGTTTTGCTACCTTACGTTCCGCTCTATCGGCTAAGGTGGCACCGGGAGAACTATTGTGATTGTGCCCTGGTTCATCCGGATGAGCACCTCAGTAGAGAAAGCCGAAAACTGACTGTCATGATAAAGCGCGAGACTGGTCAACCACTCAATGACTTAGCGGAATCATTGGGATTCCTCCGCATTAATGAAGGGCCGGTTTTCCCGGTCACGTACGTACGCGCCCCGTACTCGGATGAGCGCGGAAGTACCAAGGGCTATATAGTAGCCCCACTGTCAAACTCATATGGTTAACTGAAAGTGTTAAAGCAATATAGTCCGATTGCCTCGTTCGCCGCGCTACCACCTCCTTAATGGACCAAGTGTGAACATGCGCTTTTGCGAACACCCCCGCATTATATGTGTGGGGGCTAAAGCCGATGACTGCAAACTTTCAGGTTATATATATATATATATATATATATATATATATATATATATATATATATATATATATATATATATATATATATATATATATATATAAACGACATACATGAGGCATAATAATACTTTCAGGCAAAAGTATAAACACAACCTTTATAATTCAAATAGCATTGTTTTTACAATCGGGATACATGTCACTCGAACATGACATTCTTCGAGCACTGAGCCTCTATTAAACGAGCACCTTCTAGGACTTCTTCAAAATAGTGCTCAGCAGAAACCTGGCCTACGGCCGGATTCTGGGTTGCAATTGCGGTGGCCTCCATCCCTGCCCAGTATGTCTTGACACGTGCAAGAGCCATCCGCGCACCCTCTATGCACGTCGACCTCTTTACAACGTCGATTTGTGGCACGGCACCAAGGAATCGTTGCGCTAGACCAAAATAACTATTCGGCCTTCGTCCTTTTGGCCAAAGACGATCCACGACAGAACTCATGGCAAGTCCGGACAACCTATGGAGCTCGGCCCACTCGGCCATTTGCTCATTTAATAGCATCGGACATGCTGGAGCATTGAACTGCGACCAGAACAACTTTTCCACTTCGTGATCTTTTTGATCTTCGAAAAACTTGGTCGCTTCAGCAGCACTCGCTGCCAAATCCAACTACGCGTCCGCAGAACTCCATAATTGATCCAGAAGGGCATACTTAGGATCTCTGAACTTCGTCCGCAAAAAAAAGGGCTTCCCAGCCGTGATATCTCCGGCTTGACGTAGCTCCTCCTTCTCTGCTCTGATTTTAGAGCGGGTTTCCTTGGCTGCTACCATGGCTTTCTCCAGGTCCGCCGTCTTCGTTTGACTTTCACTTTCAAGAAGCTCATAACGGTCGGCGGCATCTTTTAACTCAACGGCCATCTTGGCCATTTTCTCTTTGCTCTGGCAATGCGTAGCCTGTTCGGCTCTTAACTCTTCAACCGCCTTTAGGACGGCCGCATCACTCCTCCTGGCTTGTTCCGTGGCTCGGGCAAGTTCCGCCCGAAGGGTCTCCACGGCGGCAGCTCCATATGTAGTCACAGCATATTGTAGATACTAGCATCATGCTCCTCTTAATATTTGTTGACCACGGAGAATACATACCCTGTGCCTCGTCAAGCCGCCTGCTTACAAGCACGATGTCGGCATCCGCCGCATGAAGTTACCACTTCAGTTTGGCAAACTCACCAGTCCGGCTAGCCACCGGACCCTCAGCCGCCTGCACATGAAAGCGGCATGATCATTACCTGGGACTATGATCCTATGTTTGCCGCCTTTTTTGACGGCAACTAGAGTCTCAGGGGCTACTATCTGCATAGGGCACACCTAGCGTGTGCGGTATCGTAAAAAATATACATATTACTTTGCGTACCTCAAAGCCTCTCAGTAGGCTCATAAAATCTTCATGCAACCCACTTTCGGCGGATGAAATCCTCTCAACCACCGTACCCATTAGCGTACGATGCGCTTCTGAGATAGCCGCTTTCTCCAGAAGATTCATCAGTGCGTCTAGTCGCGCACCGGACAGTTTTGGACTCTTTTTGTTGCTCCCTGTTGGGTGGTAGGTGCGACATATGCCAACGGGTGGCTAATCATAGTGGGAGCCAATAATACGTCGCTGGTGCCTGGAAACGGGATGAGGCGAAGACATGCACGCCAATGAATCTTACCCAGCTTCGGGACTCTCCGTGGAGATAACACCCCTACTGCTGCTCTGCGGGGTCTCCGCATGGTCACTAGATGAACAAGTGGCTACAAGTGGCTCCTTAAGCAGTTCGGTGTGAGGAAGAAGAAGGGCACGGCTAGCTCCCCTTTTCCCTCTATGCGGTGTCTAAAACTCTATGAGATCAAACTTTTGCATGGGTGCCCTTGGGGGTTTATATAGGCCTACCCCCCAGGGGTACAATGGTAATCCGGCTGGGCGCGGGCCCTAGCCGTCAGTGTCTACGTTCACCGGCTTCTCCGCCGGCCACTGGGGCCCGCCGACTGGTGTGTCCCGCCGGCTGCCGGCTTCTTGGTCGACAGGCCGGCCCCACCATTGAGGGCCTTGTCGGGGGCTGGTTACTGTTGCCTCAATCCTGATGACGAGGGCTTTGTCGAGGTAAGCATGGCTACAGTGCCGCTGCCTTGACGGCGATCACTGTAGCCTCTCCTCGTCTAGTCTCCTTAATGAGGCGCTTCCTTTGAGGGGGGGGGGGGAGCAAGCCGGCTATGGGAGGCCAGCCATATCTCAGGCCGACTAGGGAAGCCGAGCCGCCGGGCATCTCTCGGCCGGAGGGGCCCGCCGCTGAGGTGGTCTTGACGACTGTCGTGGGTGATGTCATGGTCATCATGGCAACAGATGCCTTGGCCGGACGGGTGATGGCTGCCCCGTCTGACGTCTGATAGCTGTGGCGCTCCGGGATGCGGGGGTGGCAGGCTTCACTATAGCCACGCCCCGTCTCATCACCGTTATGTGGGTGCAGATTCTGAGGGTGCGGTCTTGGCCGCCTGCGGGGTGGCCGGCTTCTTGGAGTCGGCCTTTTCGTGGCCGGCTACGTGGAAGCCGACCCTCTGGTAGCCGGCTCCTTGGAAGCCGGCCCTCTTGCGGCCTTCTGCCTGTAGGTCATGGGGCAGGGCCGCCTCCTGACAGCCCGCCTGAGGGGCAGCCGGCCAGGGGAAGGCGGCCCAGCGTCTCGGATGTTGGATGGCTTGATTGGCTTGTAACTTTTTCAGAAGTCCTAGGGGGAGCCGGCTAGGCTACCCATGGTCATTTACTCAAACAGTAGTCCCCGAAGCTGATTGAGCTTCGAGGTTGAAAGGAGGACGAGAAGCTCGATTAGCTTCCTATCCTGAGGAGCCGGCAGCTAAGAGCCGGCCTTGAAAGGGTGCGCCGTCTTCGGGAAGCTCCGCAGCCAGAAGGAGAGAACGCGAGCCGACTCGCGCGTTGACCGCGCGCCACCCTGCGCGCCACGTGGCCAGAAAGGCCTGCCAGCCCACGCGCGTGACAGGACGTCGCCGCAGGCTGGGGCCCGCCAAACCTGCGCCTCGGCCCATGTGCGGATCCTCTACGGCCCGAATGGACCACTTGTCTTCCCGCAGCAGTTTCAGCATGCTTTTAGGGCGCAATAATCGCGGGGCGTGGGGGGAGTGGGCGTAGTTAATCCCACGTTCCCCCACGCCTCGCGTCCTCGGCTCTGCCGCACGAGCCTATAAGTAGGGGGAGGAGGGGGAGCGGCAGGGGCTCGCACGCTTGCCCTCGCTCCTCTCTTTCCTTTACATCCTTCTTCGCTCTTCCACCGATGTAGTGCACTCACCACCGCACCGTTCCGCCGCGAACCCTCCTTGCTCGCCGCGGCTCCTCCGCTGCGTGGCCGTGCTCTCCGTCGCCGCGCCTCTCTCCTTCCTCTTGCTCCCATGGCGCTGTCTAGCTCATGGGATGGCTCCAATGTCCATGAAGACCACATCAACTGGCTTCGCAAGACGCGGCGGTTGCCGAGCGAAGACCTCGTGAAGACCTGCCTCGGGCCGGAGGCGGAGGTTTCTGCGGCGCCAGAGGAGGGCGAGCGGGTCATCTTCCGCTCGCACTGCCTGCGTGGCCTCGGCCTACCGGCGAGCGGGTTCTTCCGCTCCTTCCTCGATTTCTACAATCTCCAGCCGCATCACCTCACCCCCAACACGGTGATGCTGTTGTCGTCATTCGTCACCCTGTGCGAGGGCTTTCTCGGAGTCCTCCCACCCTGGAGCTCTTTGGGGAGTTCTTCCAGTGCAAGCTTGGCACCGTCTCCGCGGGTGGGCCCGCCCCCTGCGGCGCCTTCATCGCCAAGCGGAGGACGGCCGACAACAACCCCTTTCCGCCTATCCCACTGATCCAGTCGGTGAAGCTCTAGCAGCAATCGTACTTCTACATGAAAAACGTCGCCTTGCAAGGCGACTACTTGAATCTGCCGGCTTACGTAGCCGGCCCGCCGCCTGGGAGGCAGCCGTCTTGGTCCTTTCGAGCCCGGTCGCTCTCCTTGGCCGGGAACGCCGCCGTCACCCGGCTCTGGGTGATGGTCCAATCGGAGGGCTTGGTGGGGGCCGACCTGGTGGCCGCCTTTGTGGAGCACCGGGTGCTCCCGCTCCAAAAGCCGCCACATGATCTGCCGGATGAGCGGCCGCTTTGACCCATGCCGGTGAGCACCGGAGAGATTCCTCGTGGCGAGGTATCTTACATGGTGAATTACATCTCCAACTGCAAACTCACTGAAGAGTGGCAGTATGGCAAGACGCCGTATTCTCGGGCTGATCCCCCGCCTGTGGTGAGTTTTCCTTACTTTCTTCTTGTTTTGTTGCCGGGTTCTCGATAGCCGACTCTTGACCAGCCGGCTTGTTTTTTGAGCAGAGCCCCCTTCTTCGACTGGCGCCCGGGGCCGCAGGGCCGGAGCGCCAGTTTATGGCCGACCGCACGGTGGACGACCCCGACGACCCAGATCTGGGGGGCGGCCGCCATGGACGACGCCATCGTCGGAGCCGGCGGAGAGGTAGGCGGCCTCGAGTTCACGGCCGGCTTCGGGGACTGGCCGGATGATGACGAAACCGAGGCCATCCCACGCCGCCAGCCGGCGGCCGATCGCCAAGGCGCGGGACCTTCTGCCGCGCAAGCTGCTCGGGGTGGCGCGCAAAAGCGTCGGGCCGGGCAGGGTCTCTTTGGCAACCGGCCAAAAAAACCCAAGAGCTCCGCGGCGGCGACCAAGCGGGACAAGGCGGCCGCAAAAGCGGCCCGCTTCCGCAAGGTGGTGAAGCAGCCACAAGCGGTCTCGGCGTAAGTGTGCGATGTCTTGTACTTTTTGTTGTCTTCTTTGGTTGAGGGACATCTAAGCCGTCTTCTTGATTTGTTGAACAGGGCGTCTCTTTCCCTTGAACGGGTTGACGCCGCCTCCATAGTCGGACCGACGGGAGGGTCTTCGAGTTCCCGCCGCGTGGATCCCGTGCCGACCTCATGGAGGCACCGGGCCGAAACAGCAGGGAGGCGCAGGAGCGGGAAGCGGCGGAGCAGAGGGCCATCCAGGAGGCGGCAGAGAAGTCGGCCGAGGCGCAAGCCGACGCGACGGCCAAGGCCCAGGCAAAAGCCGCGGCCGCGGAGAGGGAGGCGGAGGCTCTGCGCAATCAGCCTCCGCAGCTCGTCATTCCTCTTCGCGCCGTGGCTCCTGATATCCCCGTGCCTCGCCGGAGGAAGCCGACGCGACCAGCCGGTGATGGAGTGGAGGGAGGACGGCGTGGCGATCCTGGGGAGGCACCACAGCAGCGCCGGCCCGGAAGCGGGCCAAAGCGGCCGACTGCTGCGGCGCTGAGCAGCCGGTGAAGCGAAGTCGGCGGCGAGTGGATCTTGTGCTGCGATCGCCCGCCTTGCCGGCAGCGTGGGAGAAGGCGTCCTCGTGGGCGGAGCCGCAAAAGAGCTGCGGGCGCCAGCTCGGCGGCTCGGGACACTGAGGCGGCCAGCGCTACGTCGAGTGGACGCCAGTGACGGGGCGACCGAGCTGAATGTGGCGGCGCGGGAGGTCCGACGCCGACGGCAGACCCAAACGCCCTCGCTGCAGGTACACCCAGGAGTTCACAGCTACTGTGGCAGTCATCCGGCTGAGTCTTCTGGCCTTGGTCGATTTCTTTTTTGATTTCTTCCGTGGCGGCAATCTTGTTCTTATTTGCGCTTCGTCTGATTTTCAGGAGTATCACAATCTCCATGCGGCCGCCTTTAACTCCCAGGCCCAGGAGCTGAGCCAAAAGGCCGCCGACCTGACGAATAGCCGGAGTGAGTACTTTGCTTCTTTTATCTCATGTGGGGGCGCGTCAGCGCACCCACTGGCTGTAGTCCCTGAGATTCAGGCCGACTGCTGAGCAGCCGGGTCGGATCTTCCCTGACGACTTCTTCCTTATCGCTTTTTTCCTTTTTCTCCATGCTTGCAGAGACTAATGCTGACTTGAGGGAGCAGCTCGGCGGGACCCAGACCGCCCTTCGCGCCAAGGAGGCTGAGTCTGGCGCCTTGGCCCGAGAATCGACCGCCTGGCCAAGAGACTGGCCGACCAGGAGGAGAACCATAAGGCGGCCCTGAAGAAGGCGCAGGACAGCGAGGCCGCCCTTAAGGCCGAGTTCGAGACCGAGGCGGCAGGCTGGGCAGAAGCGAGGCAAGCGCTGAGCAAGGGCTATGGACGGGTTGAGGACCTGATCGACGGCAAGCCGCCTTCCTTTTCACCCCTTCGCCTGCTCCTTGCCCTCTTGTCCATCTTCTGATTTTTGCGATGTTTCTTTGCTCTTCACGCAGATTACTTCCCTGGTTACTCCGTCGCCGCCAGCCAAGCCATCGAGGCCCACCACGAGACACGCCGACAAGCGGGGGTTGAGATCACGCCAGACGCCAGCCAGACGCTTGAGGAGCAACTTTTGGCGATCCAGGCCCGGCTGCAGCCGGCTCACCGCATGCTCCGCCGGCTCCAGCGTGCCGGGGCGCAAGTGTTGGCCTCTCTCTGGCCTGGCGAGGTGATTCCCCGTACCCCCAGTCGGACTGCCGACTGGCTGGAGGTTGCGGCTGGCCGCTTTGAGGCCTGGAAGGCTCCCGCTGCTCGGTCCGGCGCCGGGCGGGTGCTGGAGTTTGTCCGGGCCTGGTATCCTGGGCTGAGCTTGCTCCAGCTGAGCACTTGGAGGCAGGAGGCTGAAGAGGAGCTGGTGGCAGTGCGGCCAGCTATCATCCAGCGCGCCTCGCCTATCGCCGAGTATACCGACACCAGCATTTTTGCTCCCGAAGTGAATGACAATGGCGTCGCCCAGCCGGAGGAATGGTTCGGGCTGAACCCGGCGGAAGGCGAGGACTCGGCGGAGGAGATTGCTTCCAGCGACGAAGCCGAAGACGAAGAAGTGGAGGGCGGCGAAGGCGTCGTGCCTGACAGTGAAGCGACCAGCCAGCTTCAGCCTGATCGTGCCTCCAGCAACGAGGCGCGCGCGAGCGCGCCGCCTGCCATGGGTGATTATTAGGCCAAGACTCGCCAGCCGGCCACTCCTCCAGCCAGCACAGCTGCCTCCGCCGACCTGCCCAAATCGCCTGTTGCTCCCTTGGCCTGATCTGCCGCTCTTGCTTTTCTGTTGTTGCCCCTTGAACAACTTTTATTAAATTTGCGCAGTTCCACCCACTTGTGGTGTATTCAAACTATGTTGAATGCCGAACTTTCGAAGGCTTTTGTGTAAATATAATTATGCATGTGTTTGGCTTCCATTCGAATTTGCTTTTTATCCTTAGGCTGTTTCCTTTGCCGCCTTCCCTTGATTACCGCCTTCCCAGCCGAACAGCTGCTCTACAGTCTGTGGCTGGGGAGGAACTTGGCTATTTGTGGGAAGGCAAGTACTTGAGCTTTCTTGGATTGTGGCAGGGTGGAATGGTAAGCCGGTCGGCCGGCTACTCTGGTAGCCGGTCGGCAATGGGAGGAAGCCGGCTTTTGTTATATAAGTTCATTAGTCCTTAGTCGTTTTTCGTGTGGGCATCCTTTCCTGCCTTTGACTCTTGCCCGGCCGGACGATCCGGTTCTTGAGCTGCGGCTTTTGACAAGAGAGGGCTTGGGTGCCGGCACACTACTTGTCTGACTGCAGGTGGAACTTTGAATATAACTCAAGGCGGCCAGTCCCCGGGCCGACTAGTCGAACCGGTGCCGGACGAGGAGAAAAAAGTGTAATGACAAAATCATAAGCGTGATACTCGTCATTCATAGATAAAATGTGGCAGTCCCTGAGTGCTCCTCGGGGGGCCCGTTGTCTCATGCTTAGTACAAAAGGTAGCGTGATACATACTGCATTTTAACTGTAAAACCTTCGGAGGAGGTTGGTGTTCCATGGTCATTCCGACTCCTTGCTGGAATCATCTCTCTTTCGTGCCTTCGGCTTCTGTGTGTCGATTAGGTTGTAGGAGTCGTTTCCCAATGCTCTGTTGATGATGAAGGGACCTTCCCAAGGGGCCGAGAGCTTGTGCTGGCCGGCTGTTCGCTGGATCAGCCGGAGCACAAGGTCGCCTTCTTGAAATGATCTTGGCTTGACCTTCCGGCTATGGTAGCGGCACAAACCCTGCTGGTAGATAGCGGACCGGCTGAGGGCTAACAGCCGGCTTTCTTCCCGCAAGTCGACGCCGTCTTCTCGTGCTTCTTTGGCCTCTGCTTCCGTGTACATGGTCACCCGAGGCGAGTCGAACTCGATGTCGGTTGGGATGACAGCCTCGGCACCATATACAAGGAAGAAAGGGGTGAAGCCGGTTGACTTGTTTTGGGTAGTGCGCAGACTCGAGAGGACAGCCGGCAGCTCGTCGAATATGACAGCCGACCCGGCGCTCGGCACGACCAGCCGGGGCTTGATGCCGAAAAGGATGAGGCCGTTGGCTCGCCCAACTTGGCCGTTTAACTCCGGGTGGGCAACAGACTCTAGGTCCAGCCGGATACCCTGCGTCGCGCAGAAACGTGCCATTGCTCCCTTGGAAAAATTCGTGCCGTTGTCGTTGATGATGCTGTGTGGCACGCCGTACCGAGTTGTAATGTCTGCGATGAATGTCACGGCAGTTGGCCCGTTCAGCTTCTTAATCGGCTTTGTTTCGATCCACTTGGTAAATTTATCCATGGAGACAAGCATGTGTGTCATGCCACCGCGCACCGTCTTGAATGGGCCCACCATGTCCAGTCCCTAGACGGCAAAAGGCCAGGTGATGGGAATGGTCTTGAGTGCTGAAGCCGGCAGGTGTTGCTTGGAGCTGAAGACTTGGCAGCCTTTGCAATGTTTGACCAACTCCTTGGCGTCGTCCAAAGGCGATCGATAAAGAATCCATGGCGGAAAGCTTTGGCAACGAGGATCTTGAGGCTGTGTTGTGGCCACATTCGCCTTGGTGAATGTCCTTGAGGATTGCTATGCCCTTCTCGCTCGGCCTTGTTGGAAGACTCGGTGACACTGCGTCCCGACGAGCTCTCTGTTAGCAATTGTATATGCTCCGGCTCGGCGTTGGACTTGTCTTGCCGCGATCTCGTCGGTAAGCAGTTTTACATTTACCGGGGAAGTTGAGGATGGGTTGAGCCCATGGTGTAGCGTTGACTTCTTCTATAGCCAACACGACTACTGTAACCAGGGCGGGTGGGCTGGGCTGTGAAGGGCTGGAGTTGGCCACCGGAGATTTGATTCATTCTTTAATGTAAGAATAAAGAATGGAATTAAAGGGCTTGCTTTGACCGCTGTGGTGTTGATGCAGTCGCCGGGCCGACTACCATAGTCCCGGGCAGGTTACGAAGTCCCGGGCGGGTGCGACTATGGCGATCCTCGGGCATTGCTTGGCTCCCCAAGCCGGATCCGGCTGCGTCGGGTTTAGGCGGCATGAAGATGGAGTCGGATTCTGGAGATGGCTTGATAGACAGCTTGAGGAGGCGTTGGAGAGAGATGCCGGTTGGTAT
Source organism: Aegilops bicornis (assembly GCA_021605145.1). Classification (NCBI taxonomy): domain Eukaryota; kingdom Viridiplantae; phylum Streptophyta; class Magnoliopsida; order Poales; family Poaceae; genus Aegilops; species Aegilops bicornis. The sequence goes on from CM038671.1 coordinate 67,285,036, forward strand.
AGCTTGTCGAGTTGAGCCTATTCGTGCCAGGGCATCTTCTTGCTCGTTGTCGGCCCGCGGCACGTGGAGGAACTCGCATCCTTCGAAGTACCCGCTGATTTGCTGAACGAGGAAGCGGTAGTTTGCCATGTTTGCGTCCTTGGCGTCCCAGTCACTAGATGACTGCTGGACCACCAAATCCGAGTCGCCATAGCATAGGATCCGGTGGATGCCGAGCTCTTTGGCTAGCCGGAGTCCGTGTATGGCGCCTCGTGCTTCGGCCACGTTGTTGGGCGGCAAAGTGAATTTACAGCGATGTATCTGAGTTTGTCGCCTTTGGGAGAGGTGAGGGCGATCTGCGGCTCCCAAGCGGTGCACATCTTGGACCCGTCGAAGTGCATTCGCCAATGAGTGGAGTCGGGAGCCGGTGGCAGGTACTGGGTCTCGGCCCAGTCGACGAGGAAGTCGGCCAATGCTTGGGACTTGATGGCGGTGCGAGGTTGCTAGAAGATCGTGTATGGGGCCAGCTCAATGGCCCATTTGCCACCGGCGGATCGTCGGCTGCCTATGATCTCGGCGAAGGCGGTGCATACGACCGTGATGGAGTGCTCTTGAAAGTAGGGCTTGACTTCTTGGCGGCGAGGTACACGCCATAGCACATCTTCCGTAATGGGGGTAGTTACGCCGAGGTGGACAGTACTTGGCAGCAAGTAGTACGCCGGCCTCTGGACTGGCTGAGCTCGGCCTTCTTCTGGGCGCTGGACCACACGGCTGACCACCCGGCTGGTGGCGGCAATGTAAAGGAGCATGGGCTCTTTCTCAGTCGGCGCCGCCAAGACAGGCGGCGTGGCTAGCATCTTCTTCAGCTCGTGAAAAGCTTGGTCGGCTTGGTCGTTCCACTCGAAGTGAGTGGTTTTCTTCATGAGTCGGTAGAGGGGGAGAGCCTTTTCTCCAAGCCGGAAGATGAAGCGGTTCAGGGAGGCCAGTCACCCGGTAAACTTCTGGACATCTCGCAGCTTGGTGGGAATCTCCATTATCTCAATCGCTTTGATCTTGACTGGGTTGCTTTCAATGCCGCGTTCGGAGACCAGAAAGCCTAGGAGTTGGCCGGCTGGCACTCCGAACACGCATTTCTCGGGGTTGAGCTTGATCTGAAACCGGCGCAGGTTCTCAAATGTTTCCTTGAGGTCTTCTAACAAAGTGCCTCGCTTCTCCGTCTTCACCACGATATCGTCTACATAGACGTGGGCATTTCTGCTGAGTTGCTTAAGGAGGCATTTCTGCATGCAACGCTGAAAAGTGGCACCGGCATTTCTGAAGCCGAATGCCATAGTCAGGTAACAGAAAGCTCCGAACGGCGTGATGAAGGCGGTCTTAAGGCGGTCAGTCGGGTCTAACTTTATCTGGTGGTAGCCTGAGTAGGCAACCAAGAAAATCAGCAGCTCGCATCTGGCTGTGGAGTCTATCACTTGATCAATCCTGGGCAAGGCGAAGGGGCTTTGGGGCAGGCTTTGTTGAGGCTTGTGTAGTCTATACACATGCGCCACTTGTTGTTCTTCTTTAGAACGAGCACCGGGTTGGCAAGCCATTCCGGAAAGAACACATCCATTATGAAGCCGGCCGCCAGGAGCCGGGCTATCTCTTCTCCTACAATTCTTCTCTTCTCCTCCGGCAACGGCCCGGCGGAGGGGCTGCTTGGCCCAGTTTTCGTCCGCTCGGACGTGTAGCTTGTGCTTTCGTGAAATCCTTGAGAACACCCGGCATGTCCTTGGGGGACCATGCGAAAATGTCCCGATTCTCACGGTGGAAATCGGCAGGCTCGCCTTCCTAATTGCTGTCGAGTTTGCCCCAATGACGGCAAACCTTTCCGGGTGCTCTGGGTCCAGAGGTATCTTCTTTGTTTCCTTGGCCGGCTGGAAGGAACCTTGAGCATCACATTCCTTGGGGTCAGGGGACAGGGTTGGCTGCTTGCTGGCCATGGCCACGACTCGGTCCAACATCTTCTTCTCTTTGCGACCACGAGGGACTCGGCCAGCCGGCTGCTGGTTGCAGCGCACTCGGAGGATTTCTTTTAATCGCTGGCTATGGTGAGGATGCCCTTGGTACTCGACATCTTAATCTTGAGGTAGGCGTAGTGGGGTACAGCCATGAACTTGGCCAGAGCAGGCCGGCCAAGCAGCGCATGGTAGGGGCTCTCAAGGTCCACCACTTCAAACCAGATTGCTTCTCGGCGGAAGTGATCCTTGTCTCCGAAGAGAACATCTATCTTGATCTTGCCGATTGGCGAGCAGGACAGGCCGGGTACAATGCCATGGAACACGGTCCGGCTTGGCATGAGGTGCTTGGCCTTGATGTTCAGCTTCTCCATGGTGTCTCGGTACAGGATGTTGATGCTGTTCCCGCCGTCTATCAGTATGCGGGAGAATCGGGCAGCAAGCCGGTCTGTTGCTAGGGTTTCCTCGAAAACCGATGCATAAGAACCCAGGGACGGCATCACCTCTAGGTGGTCGGCCCGGCTCCAGCTGATAAGCTTATCTGACCAGTGCATGTACTCGAGGTTGTTGGAGGCGACCCGTTGACTTCTTGGTGCTGTCGGTGCCGGCTGCGCCGGTCCTCGGGCTGGCTGGTGAAGACGACGTAGGCGGCATGCTCGTTGGGGAACTCGTCTTGGACGGTCCCGACAACTGGTCGAGCGGCCGGCTGTTGGAGAGCCGGTGGCGGCTGTCCAGCTGGTGGAGGCGGCACCAGCCCTTCGCCTTCGGTGATCCGGGTGAGCCAGTGGCATTTCCGGGTTGTATGGTTGGACGGCTTCGCGCTGCTGTGGAACTTGCATGGTGCGTCGAGGGCTTGCTCGTAGGAGAAAGCCGGCTGCCAGGCCGGCTTGCCGCCCTTCGGCTTCTTGGGCGCGGGCCGCCCCTCGGGTTGCTCGTATTCGATGATGGCCACCTGCCGACTGGTTGGAGGCAACATTGGGCCCTTGCGCTTGTTGTTGTTTTGGTACGGACGTTGGCTGGAGTCGCCAGCCGACGTTTTGGGAGCCGGGTTGAGTACCTTCCCAGAGGCGTCCACCCGAAGCTCGGTCTTCATTGAGGAGTTGGCGGTAGCTTACTTGTCGGCTATGACTAGTAGCTTGTCGAGGGTAGTCGGCTCATCGCAGAGAAGCTTGTGCTTGAGGAGGGTACCTTCTCGGCACCCGGCAGTGAAGTACTCTATAGCTTGAACCTCGTGAACCCCCTCGCAAGAATTGCGGAGCTCGGCCCAACGCGTGAGGTAGTCGCGGTTCGACTCGGTGGGTCCTTATGCGCTGGGAGAGCTGCACAGGCTTGGGAGCCCGCTTGTAGGTCTTTGGTGAAGTTGCGGATGAAGGCTTCGGTGAAGTCTAGCCATTTGTTGATGCTTTGTCTGGCTTGAGGCTGTTGAGCCAGGTTCGCGCCGTGCCACGAAGCATGAGGGCACATATTTCACGGCAACGCGCTGTTGCCGTTCGCTATCTTGGCTAGCGGTTGAGTAGTCGATCAGCCAATCCTCCGGCTTCACAGAGCCGTTATACTTGGGCGTGTCTCTTGGGAGCGAGAACCCTTTAGGGAAGGGCTCGTCGCGGATGCGGGGGCCGAAGCAAGGTGGTCCGACATCGTCTTCTTCTTCCAACGCCACGTATCGCGCCAGGCGGTCGATCCGGTGGCGGGCGTCGTTTTCGCCGACTCCTTCGCGGTGGCCTAGTCGGCCGCTGAGAGTCAGATGTGTAACACGCGGCGGGGTGGGATATCTTTCCCCGCGAGGTGGAGGAGGGGGCGGGTTGCCTTGCCGCTCCACAGCTCGAGGCCGGCCTTCTGCATCGCGCTCGATGGAGATCCGGGTTCGGCTGCGGCTGGCAGCCGGTTCCTTTTCTCGCCGTGCGCCGGCGGTGCCCACAATCGGCGTGGGTGGCGTTGCGCCGTGCTCTCGACGCGGGGGAAGGCTTTCGGTGCGGGCGCTGTCTTCATGCCGCTCTGCGGCCGCGCCAATCAGCTGCTGGATGCGCCTAGCCATATAGGGAGCTTCGTCGGGCCTAACCCGTTAAGCTCTTCTCACGGCCTCTGGGCAGCGCGTAGGTTCTCGAGGCGTGGCGTGAGGCAGGCGGTCCACTCCCAGCATGTTGGCGATGGCTGCGCCGCGTTTCTTGACAATGCCAATTCGGCACGGCCCTTCAGGAGGCGGCGTGCCGAAGGCAGCGCGGTCGACTTCGCGCTGGTTGGCCTCGGTGAGGCTTCTCATGGAAGCTATCCTCCGGCCCTCCGCGTTGAGGGCGAGGCGGCGCGCCTCCAGTGCCTCGACGTCGGTGTCAGCCGGGAGAGGGGCAGACAGGTCATGCGGCGCCGCTTGCAGGGCGTCGTGGGCGTTCTCGCCAGAGGGGCCACCGTGATTGATGACCAGCACCTCAGTGATGGTGCTGCCGCAGCTGTCGGCTTGGGGGAGCGGGTCGTTGAATACCACGACGTTGGTGGGGAAAGCGTCGAGCGATGCTGTGTCGGAGTCGACAAGCATCGGGTCGGTGGAGCCAACTGACTCCAAATCCACAGCAGGCTCGCTGTAGACGTGGTGTTGGTCGAGGAGGCTGACGAGGTGGCTCTCGAGGCAGCCTGTGCCCGCGTCGGATGCGGGCTCGTCGGAGATGCGAGCCTCGCCAAGAAGGTCGGCGAGGCAGCTCGCTCGCATAGCGTCGGCCCGACATACTGCGGCCTTGTCGGGCAAAGTGCCATCGGGCATGCCGGGCTGGCTACGCCAGCGGGGAGGAAGAGGTTCCCGTCCGAGCAGGTCTTGAGACGGCCAGTGCACCTGGCCCCGGTGGGCGCCAAATGTCGGGTGGTAGGTGCGACATATGCCAGCGGGTGGCTAATCATAGTGGGAGCCAATAAGGCGTCGCCGGTGCACAGAAGCGGGATGAGGCGAAGAACATGCTGCCGTGAATCTTACCCAGCTTTGGGGCTCTCCGTGGAGATAACACCCCTACTGCTGCTCTGCGGGGTCTCCGCATGGTCACTAGATGAACAAGTGGCTCCTTGAGCTGTTCGGTGTGAGGAAGAAGAAGGGCACGGCTAGCTCCCCTTTTCCCTCTGCGCGGTGTCTAAGAGATCAAACCTTTGCATGGGTGCCCTTGGGGGTTTATATAGGCCTACCCCCCAGGGGTACAATGGTAATCCGGCTGGGCGCGGGCCCTAGCCGTCAGTGTCTATGTTCGCCGGCTTCTCCGCCCGGCCTGGGGCCCGCCGATTGGTAGGTCCCGCCCGGCTGCCGGCTTCTTGGTCGATGGCGGCCCCATCGTTAAGGGCCTTGTCGGGGCTGGTTCTTGTTGCCTCAATCCACGATGGACGAGGGCTTTGTCGAGGTAAGCATGGCTACAGTGCCGCCGCCTTGGCGGCGATCACTGTAGCCTCTCCTCGTCTTGTCTCCTTAATGAGGCGCTTCCTTCGAGGGGGGGAGCAAGCCGGCTATGTGAGGCCGGCCATATCTCAGGCCGACTAGGGGAAGCCGAGCCGCCTTCGGGCATCTCTCTGACCGGAGGGGCCCGCCGCTTCTTGGTCGTCTTGACACACTGTCGTGGGTGATGTCATGGTCAACATGGCCTTGATGCGCGCCCGGACGAAAGTGATGGCTGCCCGTCGCGTCTTTATGCCACGCGTGCTCCGGGATGCGGGGGTGGCAGGCTTCACTGTAGCCACGCCCCATCTCATCACCGTTATGTGGGTGCAGATTCTGAGGGTGCGGTCTTGGCCGCCTGCGGGGTGGCCGGCTTCTTGGTGTCGGCCTTTTCGTGGCCGGCTACGTGGAAGCCGACCCTCTGGTAGCCAGCTCCTTGGAAGCCGGCCCTCTTGCAGCCTTCTGCCTGTAGGTCTTGGGGCCGGGCCGCCTCCTGACAGCCGGCCTGAGGGGCAGCCGGCCAGGGGAAGGCGGCCCAGCGTCTCGGATGTTGGATGGCTTGATTGGCTTGTAACTTTTTGGGAAGTCCCAGGGGGAGCCGGCTAGGCTACCCGTGGTCATTTAATCCGACACTCCCCTTAGGACCGAATACTCCGGACTTCGGGAGGCTGAAGTACTACCTTCTGGCCTTGGTGAATCAGGAGAAATCCTTCGTGACGACACCTCTGGGTCGTCCGCCTCATGAGGCGGGGAGGCATGGGGAGGCGTTTCGCTCTCCATCATCTCCGGAAGAAGATCCCCCGAAGACGAACTCTGTCGAGAAGGGCTACGATCCGAATTACAAGACATACGTCTCGGTTATTGCCCTCGGAAATAAAGTAAGATATATGTACTATAAAATACTTTTGTTTACTTACAGCTCGGTGGAGGGCTGGTCCCCTTGTGGGTATTGTGTGGTAAGGATGCCCTCCGGAGTAGGGCCCCCTGATAAAGGTTTCTTCCCTCGCTTGGAAACCATTGTTTCCAAGTCTTCAGAGACGGTCCTCTTCCTTCCTTGGGGAGACAGAATTTTAGATTCTTCTCCCCGGTTATGCTCCTTCACGGAGGCACTAATTCCCCCGATTTGAATGAATGATGAGTGAGGCCCACTTTCATCTTCTTTATTCCTCCCTTTATCTTCCCCTAATGGCACTTGATAAGGCGCGAGCTCAAGCATCCTGGCTAGTACAGGATCCGGTGAGCCTTCGGGAAGGGGGGCCGAACACCTGATCATCTTCGCCTTTTTTATCCAGTCCTGGTCAAAGACCGACTTTTCAGAATGATGTTGTGATAAATAAAGAGACAACATGTTCGGCCGAAGAATTACTTACTTGGGTGTCTGGACGATTGCAGTTTAGGCCCGCATCCTCGGTGGTGTCCGGACACTTTATTCGTGATCTAAAGAACAATCTGTACATCTCTTCGAGCGTCACGCTGAATAATTGCTGAATGGTTCGCGGTCCTTCCGTGTTGAACTCCCACATACGGAGAGATCGACATTGGCATGGCAGGACCCGACGAACTAGCATGACTTGCATTACCTTGATAAGGCTGACGTCTCTCTTGAGGAGATCCGGGATGCGACTCTGCAATGTCAGCACGTCATTAGCCGGCCCCCAGTCCAGCCCCTTATTGACCCATGATGCCAGTTGTGGCGGGGGGCCCGAACAGAAGGCAGGGGCAGCTACCCACTTAGTACTTCGGGGAGCCGTGATATAAAACCACTCCCGCTGCCATAAGTTGAGCATCTCGGGGAAGGATCCCTTTGGCCCTGGAGCATCGACGCCTTTGCCTACTATGCCGCCTCCGCACTCTGCGTGTCGCCCATCGATCAACTTCGGCTTCACATTGAAGGTCTTGAGCCATAAGCCGAAGTGTGGGGCGATGCAGAGGAAGGCCTCACACACGACGATAAATGACGAGATGTGAAAGATGGAATCCGGAGCCAGATCATGGAAATCGATCCCGTAATAGAACATAAGCCCTCTAACAAAGGGGTCGAGACTAAAGCCTAACTCGGAGGAAGTGGGAAACAAATACGACACTCTCGCTAGGTTCAGGAGTGGGGATGACCCGCCCTTGAGCAGGCAGTCTGTGCGAGATTTCGGCGGTCAGATACCTGGCTTCTCTTAGCTTCTTGATGTCCTCCTCTATGACGGAGGAGGCCACCTGAAGGAGTCCTGGATAAGGGGGTATCCAGACAGCCGGACTATATACTTTGGCCGGACTATTGGACTATGAAGATACAAGACTCAAGACTTCGTCCCGTGTCCGGATGGGACTCTCGTTTCCGTGGAAGACAAGCTTGGCGATCCGGATGTTAGATCTCCTTCTTTGTAACCGACTCTGTGTAACCCTAGCCCCCTCCTGTGTCTATATAAACCGGAGGTTTAGTCCGTAGGACAAGAACAATCAGAATCACAGGCTAGCTTCTAGGGTTTAGCCTCTACGATCTTGTGGTAGATCAACTCTTGTAATGCTCATATCATCAAGATCAATCAAGAAGGAAGTAGGGTATTACCTCCATCGAGAGGGCCCGAACCTGGGTAAAACATCGTGTCCCCTGCCTCCTGTTACCATAAGACTTAGACGGACAGATCGGGACCCCCTACCCGAGAGCCGCCGGTTTTGACACCGACATTGGTGCTTTCATTGAGAGTTCCTCTGTGTCGTCGCTGCAAGGCTCGATGGCTCCTTCAATCGTCAACAACAACGCGGTCCAGGGTGAGACTTTTCTCCATGGACAGTTCTTCGTATTCAACGGCCGCCTGCGGGCAATTAACCAGCCATCTGGAAGCAGATCGGCAGCTCGCCCACAACCGCCTTGGTCGAGTTGAGCTTGAACTACACGGCTGATATCCGCGAAGACTTGATCTTCGACGGATTCGAACCCATGCCAGGAGCGTCGAACAGTCACGACGAGCACGGCCTAGACCTGCTGTCGGACAGTACTCGGGATATCGCACCTGCAAGAGCTCTGGACCTATATCTGGGGCAGATCGCGTCGTCTGAGGACGGGTGGATGGACCCCACCCCGGAGGCCGCATACTCATCGGTGGTAGAGCCGAACACGGACTCCACCCCCAAGGAAGTCTGTATCACTGGACCCCCTGTCACACCCTGATTTTCATGGCACAACACTTAAGATGATAAATCATGATAAAATGTGGTTTGACGAAAACTTTTGTGTGTTTTGGACTTTGCCTTGATTGGATTTTGTCTGTTGTTTGCAAGTCCTCTAAAAATCAAATAAATCCTCCAACTCTTATACTCCTTATCCTTGATCCAAAACTTCTGCCCAATGATCATGCCATGTGTATAGCACAGTATAGAATTTTCTTACAAAAATAATTTGGCCAAAAAGTATTTTCTAAATTTAGTTTTCCAAAAACCCCTGAATTGAGGTTTGCACTGCAAGTACTTGATTTGGAGTATGAACAATATTTCAAAGAGTATATTTGAAACCTATTAGATATAGGATTCCCATAAACCACAAAAATATAATTTTAATAGTTATTTTCCTATTTTATTTAAAAGCTTTTTCTTAAGGCCAGAAATGGTCTTTAATAGGGAAAAAATATTTTATTATTTCAAAAATATTTTACAAAAATCAAGAAACTCAGTGGACATATATTTTCCATATATATGAGTTTCAACACATGGTCATGTTCAAAATATTGGACAAAACCTCCCTAAACCATTTCTACCCATTTCAAGGACTTGAAATATTTCTATAGGAAATATTTTAATAAAACTCCAAGGAAAATCCAGCAAGTCACAAATGCATATTGTGATCACCTTGCAAAGCCTCATGTCAATTAATGTCATTTTGGTTCACCAAAATGCCCCAAAACCCTCTCTGACCAGAATCAAATTTGAACAACTTTGTACTACCAACTTTCTCTCCTTGACCCCAACTTTGGTGAGCATGTTCACATGACCAAATGAGGCCACCACACCAAGTGGTGCATCAAGGAGAAGTGATTTGCTCAACTAGATCTACACAAGTCCATTTCTGCTAATTTCTAGGGTTTACCAAAGTTGCATTGGCAACTTTGCCCAAATAAGCTCCAAATTGGTGGAAGGCCCTAATTATATGTGTCATTTCACCCTATGGAGTCTCATGGCAGTTGGAAATCATGTGCTGGCCCAAACCATTATCAAATACCTTCTGCCACTTTTCAAAAATCACCATTTTGACCACTAACACTATTCTCCTTGAGCTCAACTTTTTACCACAGCCCCTCCTAGTTCCCTTGCACCTCCAGTAGCAATGGCAAATCCATAGCTCAATTATTGGAGGGGTAAAACCCCACTTTCTCTCTTTGGACAGCCCATTTCCCTCTCTCCGTCAACCTCTCTCCTCTCCTACTGGCTGTCCAGGGTATCCAAGGCCCTCTCCCCTTTGTTTACTTCTCCCTAGCGCTACCAGACATGAGTGGGCACGCCCCTGCCCCTTAAACAATGCCATGGCAGCCAAGGGCACGCTCTGGAGCGCGCTACAGTGCGCTCCCGCACTGTAGCCGCCCCCTGCCAACCACCTCCGGCCACCTCGGCTCTCCCCCTCACGCCAGCCGATGCGCCTCGACGTCCACGGCACGCCACGGCCTGGTCCCCCACCTCCTTCTCCCTCCTCTTGCCCCAGCTCGCAAGCGCGCAGGCCACCCGAGCGCACCAAGCACGCTCACACGCACGGTGCCCCTGTCCACCCTGCTCTCTTTTTTTTCACTCCCCTCGCCCTGGACCGAGCCCAGGAGCACCCCCGACACCTCGCTGCGAGCCCCCGTGGCTTGCAGCGACTGCAACAGCCTTGCCGGCGCATGAGCTCACGATGCACCTCACCCGCTTCCCTTAAAGGCCACCCAAGCCCTATTTGGCTTCCGATGGCTCTCTCTCCCTCCTGCGCGTCATCCCGACCGGTTCACTCCTCTCCCCGCGCCCTCCATAGCCCTCCATGGCCGGAGAGACGCCGCCGGCATCCACCTAAATTCAGCCGAGCCCGAGCCCTTCTCCCTCTCCTCTCTCCACCAGCAGGCTCCCCGGAGCAAGGCGGAGCTCCCAAAGTATTTCCCTCGTCCGAGGGCGCACCGTAGTGCCGTCTCCAATCTCTCCCGACGCCACCGCTCGCCAGCGTCCAAGCCGTCGTCGCCTCGATCATCCTGGGCACGCTGGCAAGTGGAGGCGGGTTCGCCCTCTCTCGCGTCCCCGTGGTGAAGGCGTACTCCGCGTGGGCGCCTTCGACGTCGCCTCTGTCGCCCCGTGCGGCCATGGAGCTGGGCCGGCCCACGGTCTATCTGTCGCCTGGTCCGCAGGATAAGGTTAAAGCCTTATTTCCTTTTTCTTTTTCCGGTCAACTTCAAAAATCCATAAGTAATTCAACAGAGCTCCAAATTTGATGATTCAAATTTCTAGTAGTTTCTAAAATCATGCCCTACCACATGGTTCTATTGTCACATTTTTACAAAAGCATTTCCTTCACAAATATTTATCAAATCCTATTCTTCCTATTTCTGTGATGAACTTTAGAAAATCACAGAGAGCCCAAATTTGATCCAAATGCCATGATTCAAATTTCCAGATGCTTCTAAGTTCATAACTTAGTTTATGAACATTTTTCTTAATACTTTCTGTGCCACACAATATAATGAGCCATTTCTTCAAATTTGTCAACTTTGCAAATCCATAGGAAATTCATTTGAACTCCAAATCCAGTGAAACCAACTCCTAGATGCTTCTAAAATCATGGTTTGTTAAATGGGTGCCTTTGCTCATTTTTCAAAAATATATTTCTGTACACTTCTTGCAAATCCATAAACCCCTTGATTCCATCATATCAAAATGTTTAGAAATATCCATCGATCCAATTCCAATGAAACCACCTTGGTCATTCCTCATATGACCAGAGGTATCCTAGAAAAGTCCAACTCACATTTTTGAGCACTTTTATTTTTGCCTGGTCGTGTTGCTTATTATGGTTGTTTTCGGCGATAGTTGACGAAGTAGACGAACTGCTCGGAGTTGGACCAGAGATATTTGAAGACCTCGAAGACTTTGTTAAAATAGGCAAGCAGCCCTTTGACCATGTCTATGAAACCCTTTTTATGCATGTCATATAGCACCATATTGTTGTTGCAACGGAATCATGATGAGGTGGTAACCACTTTGATGGTTTGCCACCGTACTTCCTCCTTGATACTTGCATTGTGCATGACCCTACCTTCTTATGAGTGTTATGCTGGTGGGGGTAGATAGGATGCTAAAATAGTGCTACGCAAAAAGGGACGGGTATATGCATGGTGAAGGAGACAAAGTATTTTCAAAGGACTTTTGAAAACCCGCCGGGTGCCACTGATGCCCGAGGGAGATGATGAGATGGGTAACCACTTGATGATGAAGTGGTGTACCGAGGCAAGTGTGTGTGGTTTTCGAAAACGGATTAGATTTAAGATTTTTCGACTATCCCAACCTTACATGCGCGACCACTCTACCCTTGTATGGGAAAGGGCATTATTGATTACCTAGGCCGATACTAGCTTGGAGCCCGCATTACTAGTGACGGGGGAGAGTTGGTGCTCTCTCTCGGGACGGGTCGTGCAGTAGAAGCGGCCATGACTGTTTTACAAGGCACCGGATACACCGTTGTGTCCCCTCTTGGATATTCACGATCTCGAGTGAGTCTCGTATGATGTACATTGTGAGGATCTGGAACAACGAGTTGACTCCTTGTTAGTGTCATCTAGGGAAAGATAGTGATCGGGTGCTTACCCCGGGTACTTGAGGTATCGCGGATCGTGGATGACACGGAAGTTCCCCGGATCTTGTGGGTAAAGTGTGCAACCTCTGCAGAGTGTAAAACTATTCGAATAGTCGTGTCCACGTTCAAGGACAGTTGGGCGGTGCTGCTTAAACTACGTCCAGAGCTTCACAAGCCAGTGTGTGTGTTTGGATATTGGGGAGAACTACTTGGGTCAAGTTAAGGGACTTGACATGATTGAGTTGGGTTGGTGCCTACTCTATTTATGTTGATATCTGTAACCTGTCCTCATGGTTACTTGAATTCTCCTGATGCATGTCTTACAAGTTGTTGAACATGTCATTGCACTCAAAACTAGCTTTCTGCAAAAATTTACCTATGTCAAGCATTGTTGTATCTTGAACCAAATCATGGATTGCTTGCGAGTACATTCAAAGTACTCATTGGCTTGCCACTGGTTATTTTATTGGCCAGGCATGAAAGAACAGGATATAATGAAGAGTACCTTGGTGATGAACAGGCGAGCTAGGACGCTTCCGGTCGAGAATGCTGTAGGGTTAAAGGCGAGATGGCATGGATCCTAGTTGTTATTGAAGATTTCCGCTGCGATGATACACTCAAGACTTGACCATAATGGTCCTACTTGTGTAAAACGGTATGTATGGATGTAAGACTCTTGTTATTCAGCTTCTGTGTGTTCAATGAGCATTGATCTCTGGGATCACTGTACACGTGCATTCGGTGATCTCAACTTATGAGTCAGGGTCCCCCCAGAGCTGGTATCAGAGCCATCCTGACTGTAGGAAGCCTTAGTTAGCATGGTCGTTAGTTAGGGTAAAACTATTTCCAAAACTACTACTGGTTTTCAAAACTATCTATACTTCTCTTCCCTTCTCAATTTTTCGAAAACTAAGGTATACTTTCGTTATTGATCTCTTCCCCTTCAAAACATTTGGTCGCTAGAACCCTTATGCCCCTGACCACTGGATTCCTTGTAATCCTCGTGGATAATCTAGAAGGAAGATGCCTTGCCAGACATTCACCCACATCTCCTGAACACAAGATTGGCAACATCACAACAAGACGATACCAACAGAAGATACATCCTCGAGGAATGAGGACCTGAAAGCCCAGGAGATGGTGACACCCTCGACACTGCCCCAGGATGATGCAACCTTAGCCTATGCAGATCAGGGCAGAGGATATGCACGATCATGATATACATCGCTAATAGAGCAATCATGTCCTCACCGTTGTTGTATCGGCAACCACCGATGGATGAGAACCTCACCATTTGGCCCGCCTCACTACAGTGAGTAGGAAAACGGTTCTCCTCATCCCCCGCTCTTGGTGTCGATGTTTTCATCAACGTAACTGACATGATGGACCTCTATTATGCCTTGATGATGTCATTGCATAAAGGATTACCTACCTGATACCATCGGCGGGTTAGAAGACAAAAAGGGGATCGTCGTGATTAAGAAGACAATAGAAGACCAAGTCAATGCCAGTTACGAGGAGCCACCTTCACCCTATCACTTCAACAGGCGAGAAGTTGATGAAGATTGTTCAGGCCCAACCCGGATCGTTGCATCAAACAACTACAAGAGAGGTAGCGACACCTGAGGAAACTCAGAAGACTGCATGAGGCACGAGGCACGACTACTGAGTCCGAGAACCCCTAGGACAGGATGAGTCGTCTACCCCCTATGCGCAGTCGAGTCCGTATGATGGTTCGATTAGAACCAAGATTGTGTGTTGCTTGTTTTTATTTGTTTGTGTTTTGATATCAGTCGCCCTTTCGCCCGAGGCAACTAGTACGCGGCTATATCACCTTCCTTATTTTATTGTTTGTGTTTGTCCCTTTCAGCACTTGTTTGTTTCCACTTACACTATAGAACCCCCTTTAGGCATTCCCCTCCTCTATGCTACTTTTCCCTCTCATCTCTCTCCTCAACTGAAGGCTAGCAAGACAAGATACACCAAGGATTCTCCTTTGGCAACCAACCAGCATCAAGACTTTTGCTACAACCTCCTCGACCAAGTGCAACCCCGTAGAGTTATGTTTACCTCTCAAGACTGTAAACCCATCACTATACCCTTCGAGACTTCATGAGATACCCCAGCTCGAATCCTT